>OX421920.1:12804181-14195431 GCA_949128165.1 Lathronympha strigana
GGTGACAAACAAGCATACGGCCCGCCTGATGGTAAGCGGTCACCGTAGCCTATGGACGCCGGCAACTCCAGGGGTGTTACATGCGCGTTGCCGACCCTTTAAAAACTTTAACACTCCTTTTTTGAAGAACCCCATATTGTAGTCCTTTGGGAAAACAGTGGCAGGGAGCTAATTCCACAGCCGGAGCGTCCGCGGGAGGAAGTTCCTCTTAACCGCACGGTACGAGACCATTTAGGCTCCAGGGTATGCGGGTGAACACATAAGTAAGGGGTAAGTTTCATAATGCTTTACTAATACAGATTGAATGGTGGTGGTACGATTTAACCGACTTGTCGGCTAAATCGTACCGATGGCAGTCCCTTAAGATTTCTTTTTTTTTTCAGATCGTTAATTTAATCCCAGAACACTCAATTCAATAACCTAGCCAAGAAACTGAACTTCTATTTGAATAAACAGTCACATCTCTATCTATCTTCAGAAAAAAGTTATCCACGTTTGAGTAAATAGTGGTACGATATAACCGAATCTCCCCTATATAGACAAAACTCTAAGTAGTGAATGTATAAGACATATTGTATAACTTTTATTATGGGACAAATGTTAAAATTCCAAAAAGAAATGCTTAAATACATTCCGGCGTCACACATGCCGCCAATTTAGTCAGTGTTTAAAAAACATCCTATAATATCACTTGCCAAGATGCTCAAAAGTATCTGAAAAAGCACTCTTACTTACTTTCTTGCCTCGACAATTATATTTATGTTCGATACTTGCGAGCTGAGCGGCCGCTTTGGTTTATTTGATGGCGTCTAGTAAAGATTGAGGGACAATGGATCAAAATGATAATTATACAAATTGGAGTTGTATACAAAATGGAGTTGTATATTATATATATACAGGGTGGAAATAGATTTTGGGTCAGTGAGGGCAGCTACCAGATCCCGTGTTGCTAGGCGAAAATGGTCTTAGGAGACCTTCCTTCGATTTCAAATTAATGAAGATTGGCGTTGTAAAAATGTATGACGCTTGAACAGCAAAATGCCACTTTGGTCCTTCCGAACTAAAACAGGACAATGCAATTTTAATCCCTCCTGGCATGTAAGATAAAAACAACAATATGTATTTTATTATGTGAATATAATATGTATGTACATGTGTATATGTATTTGTGTATGTATATTAATAATTAGCTGTATTTATTCCAGAATGTGACATTTTATCTCTCTGTTTTACTCTTCCGCACCAATTTTGTAAGTTTCTGTTTGACCCAATGGTTGACTGGTAGAGAATGCCTTAAGGCATTAAGTCCGCCATTTGTACTTTCTTGTATTGTGCAATAAAGGTTAAATAAATAAATAAAAACCTTTTTCGAATAGGTGGTGTGGAATAGTACATTACGATACAAGGGTGAAAAAAAGGAATTACCTCTTCGCACTTGTAACGTACGACATTTTACAGTACATGTGGCACTTTGAATATTCGACTCAGGCACGTAAAGTGCTCATTATTGCCCTAGGGCGGTAAAGTAACACCATGTGTACTATAAAAAGTATTAATTATTATTCCCAGTTGCTACACGCGCAGGCCAACACAAGCAATCCGGGCATTAGTATGCAGGCCGCGCTCCATTTGATTCGGATATATTCGTAATCCTCTCATTTCACAACACACGAGTAATTATAAACTCAATGCCGCGCTATGAGTGAAAATGTAATGTGATTCTCATGCTCTTTAAAAATATTTTTCCATAAAATGTCTAAAAGATAAAAAAATATAAGGTCTTAATCCTAGTTGGTAGTAAACCTACCTACGAAGCTGGCGCTGTCTCTGATTCGAATCGTGTTACGGGCATTTATTTGTGCCTGTCATTAATATTTGTTCCTAAATTATGGATTTATCTATTTTAGTATGTACATATACGTACATCATCATGTTTAGATATACCATCAAAGTGACATTTGAGAAAAACAGACTATTATAATATTATTATTTTTTACTTAAAAAGAAACGAAAAGTAATAAAAATTCATGACCTGGGGCAGGCGGGGGCGGAGGATTATAATGAAATGTTTTGCAAAACTGTATTTTTCTTTTCCTTGGTAAGATCTGCTCGACGCCCAACACGTCTTGTCATTTATCATATCGCTTGCATATAGCTATACCTATATAGTATTCAGAAGCACTGCGACTCTTGTAAAGGTCGTATTATTACAAAACCAAAACCACCTCAAGTTTTATAGTTAGAATCGGCCTCCTCGCAGTTGCAAATCTCTTGCACTAAATATGCAATCTTTGCAAAAACATACGGCTGGCTCCATTTGGCTTGAAACTAGTAATATTATGATACATTTTATGATATTTCTGGTTACAAGCCAAGTGGAGTTGTATATTATATTTAGCATTTCTGCAGAAACAGACAATCTCAATGTAATTTTTTTTGGGAAATTATTAATCGCCTAGCAAAAAAACTAAATACACATCAGAACGATGTTTTAATGTGTATTCATTATTTTTTTGCTGCGCAATTCAGTGTTGCAGTTATGTGTGTTATTTGTTTATTGTACCTTAAAATAATACCTATCTAAAATCTAACCCATGCACTAAGACCATATTTTTTTTCTGCTTAGCACAATTCTTTTCTGGCTGATTATTAGATCGTTTCGGTAGTTTGGTATTAAAGAGCACATTTTTAATATAATGTCATAATGAAATAAACATAACATCGGCAATCCATTCTGTTAAAATAAAAACAATTTGTTATAATTAGGTACTATTTCATACGAGGTATTTACCATGTATTTTGGTTTTTGTTAGCTCCCGATATTTCGGCACTGATACAAGCGCCATGTTCTCGGTGTAACTAATAATGGCGCTTGTAACAGTGCCGAAATATCAAGAGCTCACAAAAAAATATAATTATAACGTAAATGACCATGTTAGCTTAAAATAGTAGCTAAGAATTGCATTTATCGCGGATTAGTCACTTGTTTGTGATACATATTATTAAAATGAAAATCAACAGGGCATTTTGTCTAATAAAATAATATTTATCAATACAAATGTTCATTTACTGACGGTGGATTGCGTGAAAAAAAAAGGATTAGAGTTTTCTGTTGACAAAACATATTTTTTTTTGCAGACCAATTAAAACGCACGAAAAAGATAACGTTGAAGGCCATCATCAATTTTGAAATCTGAATTCAACTCCCAGGGATTATAAGTTGGCAAGTGTCCAGTCGGCGTGGGAATTAATATCGCAGCTGGAGCTGGCGAGTGGCTCTAACAAATAGGTTGCCGACTAAAACCGATTTGAAATGTGCCAATTATATTGACATGCACTTATCAGGGCAGGTTTTACAGAAGTACATAACAATACTGACTAATATTCAAATGGAATGGTGGACTTTAACTAAGAACGGTAATTATGATCTTTCTAAAGTTTCCTTTATACCACGCCGGTGGCTTTCCTCTCAGATATTTTTGAGCACCTCGGCTGCTTTGAAGTATCTGATAGCGACTGTTCACTCCTTTTTTGAACAACCCTATGCCCTCCTCCTTCTGGAAATACTCGACAGGGAACACATTCCACAGCTGGAGCGTCTGCGGGAGGAAATTCATCTGAACCGGCACCGTGCGCGAGCATTTAGGTGGCAAGGTATGCGGATGAGCGCCTTGACAATGGCGAGCGATGCGATTGTAAAAAGTAGACGATGGCATTGTGTCAAACAATACTTCAGAACACAACCCATTGCACAGGCGATACAACGGCCTCCTAGCCTAATTGGTATTGACCCTGCCTACGAAACAGGAGGCCCCGGGTTCGAATCCTGGTCAGGGCATTTATTTGTGTGTTCATCACGAATATTTGTTCCTGAGTTATGGATGTTTTCTATGTATTTAAGTATTTATATATATATCGTTGACTAGTACCCACAACACAAGCCTTATTGAGCTTACCGTGGGACTAGGTCGATTTATGTACGATTGTCCCATAATATTTATTTATTTAGTTTACGATTGTCTTCAATTCGTACAGCGCGCCTCTACACAAAGTCAAAGGGTCCAAACTGGTATCCATGTGCTTCTAACCAAAGGTGACAGAAAAAGTCCATATTGGGTGTGCACTGGGTCTTGCGACCCATATAACAGCAGTATATGCCCAGGAGTAAAGTATCTCTCTAAAGTATGATTATTAGAGTACACCGAGCTATTTGGAGGGCAGCGCAGCTTTCCTTTCCAAGTGAAAAAGGAATTGAATTTCGCTTGAAATGTTTTGCAGCGTTTTGCTACGGCGCAAAAGCCTTGTGCCCACTAGGCAGCCTAATCTTGGACATTTGGCGCAGTTAGACATTAGTTTAAGTGATAACTGTTGAAAATTTCAAATCAGAGAGACTCTTGGTTTATGGAGATTATTGACAATTCACAGCCACTCATGATGTTGATGCAAAGATAAAATAAGAAGACGTATATATAAATACCTCTTTTTCAAAATAAAAAAATACCGTTTAATTATCTAAGTCGAAGTCTACGTAGTTTCGTATTTAAATAAAAAAAAATGTTTATCCATTTTACGCAAAAAGAACAATAATTTCATTTGTTTCACCAACAAGTGACATAAGTCTGTTTTTATGAATAAGGCAGTTTATGTTTATTAGTGGCCCATGCTGGCATAATTATCCAAATAATATTAATTTACCTTTAATTATAATTAACGTTTTTCCACATCGGTGTACACAGCATTACGGCCGCGAACCGTCGAAGACCATAAATCATTCTCGCCAAGTGAGCCCTGATCATCATGTTTATGTTAAAACGAGGTTGAATGATTGCACCAATTACGAGTACCCTCTCTTCAACCCGGATACTCAGTTAGAATTAGAGGTTGTGTTATGGTAAATGTTTATGGTATGCTAGTATGGGGTACTTCAATAGTAGTTTATGCAACAGCGATATAATAAGGGTTCTTAAAACTTGAGGGTCGCCGTCCAAAACGAGCCGACATCGAGTTTTGTAATTATAGACCCGAGAGTTTTAAGAACCAATTATGTTTCTACGACAGCCTAAATAGCGAAATACCACAGCCAGACCCAAGCCAAGCCAAGTTTTCGTATGTCCACTATAGAAATAAAATAAAAAAATAACAGTGCTAATATATTGTATGAAAATCCATCGTTGAGCAGTGTTCTTGTTGTTATGGAATACTATAGACAACGTTATAGTGTATATTTTTTAAATCGCTCTCAGTCATCTAATTGACAAATAGAAGTGCCTGAGTAGAAAAAAAATGTTGTTCATAAACTACTGCGATGGATTTATATTAGTATGGCTGTGTGGCTGTTTGCTATAAAAAGGTGTCGCGTGTTACTCCTAAGTAAAACTGATTTTTTAGGTAAACATGGGTCTACTTCATACAGACTTTTTAAACGAAGTAAAAGACTTTAAAAAATTTGAACTTCAGTTTAACACACATGTTTTTTTTTTTTCAGTATAAGGTAACCCTTGGTCACTAGCCAATGAGAAGCTTATTTCATAAAGATTCGTTTAGAAATTAACCAGATAGTGAAAGTGTAGTGGACTCAGTGAGTTCGGTATGCTTAGCACCGTTTACATTAGATAAACGAAATCTGTAGTGAAACGATCCCGGGATGCCGAGACAGGATCATCCTCAAATTTTGTCATCGAGGGCGGTGCGCGCGGCCAGACGCAACGCAGCACGTACTTCTGCGTCGTCTTGCACGGTACTATACGCTTGATAATGTAGTGCTATGCTTTCCGAAACATGTCACGCGTAGCGACTAAAAATACGTGAGTGGTATCCGGCATTTATTATAATATTAATTATGTCTTACTATAGTTTAAATTCGATGGCTAAAGTTTCGATTATAAAAAAAGTACGTATTCAAATTGGCTTACAGTTTTCTTTAAAGATATTCAGACACAGATGTCAACTTATAACGCTCCGTTTCTTGCAACGGCAAAGGGGTTGAAAGAAGAACCCGTTTCTATTCTCAGTTACAAGGTTTTATGGAAATTTTTAAGAGAGACATCCCACATAAATATCACTCTGAATATCGATGAGATAGAGAAAGCCTATTTTACTCCCTCAAAGCATTGAAGCTATTTATAACAGGCCATTGAAAATCATGAATCAAATCCACTCTCTGCCATTATTCTTTCGACTTGTATGCGAGAAACGCCCAGTCAAAATAAAGAGTCCCTAGAGAGTGCAGCCACAGTAGATTTTGCAGAATCAGTAAGATCGTATTGATATTTTTGTTTATACTACGATGGTGACAAACAAGCATACGGCCCGCCTGATGGTAAGCGGTCACCGTAGCCTATGGACGCCTGCAACTCCACTGGTGTTACATGCGCATTGCCGACCCTTTAAAAAAAGGAGGATTCACTGTGTTGACAGCTAAAGGGGCAAGCTTTGCTCCGTGCATCACCAGCTCAGTGAATCCTCTTGGAGCTCTGGCGACTTTACTCACCAACTGAAACACAACACTATGATGGGAGTTATTAAACTGCGGTTTTCTGTAAGGTGGAGGTACATCCCCAGATGGGCTCTGCTCCAGATTTGAGCGAGACGACATTCGTTGTGCTGTGCCCTACCTAAACGATATGCATCCGCTGTGCCCATACCTCTCTGATATGTTATTTTGACGAAACCTAAGGCACTTTGAGGTAGCTTTGGCAAGTATAGAGTAAGCATTTTTTACTTGTAATCCAGGCACACACTGAACTAACGAACTACGAGTAGTGACAAGTGCTCTTGCACTTGTTTAGTTTAGTGTGTTAGCGCAAGGTCAAATTAGGTACATACACATCGCACTACACATCGGTGCGTAAGGGAGATATCGCTATTACCGCGACGTGCATAGCGTTATTTTACTCACACTGCTCGCACACTGGACTGCGGTGCGAATCGATGTCACATGTTTGTGACTATCATAATATGTTAGCCAGTGAAAAACATTTATGATTTATGAACATGGTGTTTCACTTATTACATGCTTACTTCGTTGTTACTCCAGATTATGGACTTGCAATTGTAAGATGTAGTGCGAATTATTACAAACCAAAGTCATTATTTCCCATCGAAATTGAGATTTCCATTATATAGACCTTCAGTGATATACAAACCTGTTTTTTGTTACAGTGGGACAGAAAAAAGGAGAGATTTAGTGAGGGCGCCACTGAGCTTTAGCAGGCAACATCGTAGATTGTGCATCTCATTCTGTCGCATAAGTGCGAGCAGTAAATCTACTGTTTGATAGATGTTTGTTAACATACTTGACAAGTTAACTGGTGTTGCTACTGTGGTTTGAGTTTAGTTCCACTTTATTTATTTTTTTGTTTTTCACTGTAGGTAACTTAAATTATTACACGTTATCATACTGTTACAAACATAGCTACTGTGCCATTACAAGGGATCCGAATAAAATATGAGTATGAATTGTCGGATATTTCGCTAAATGATCTCGGAAACTTGCGATACGAGCCCGTTTTGTTTGGCGTTGTTTCGGCACTTGCTCTCTCTACGTTATTCATGACATTTGTGCTTTAGGAAAATTTTACCGAGGTGTTTTGGAGCGAATTTATGATGTTTTATTATAAGTGTGACAAGAATTTCAACTTTTATGAACCTTATTATTCACTACAGGCATGTTTTGAAGAGTTTAGGTCTACATTATTAAAATGTTTTATTTTACCTTCGACATTATGAGGAATAGTAGAATTATGAACTAATTAAAAAAGTCCAATGCATTAAATTCCCTCAGCATGAATGAATTCCCATACAATATTACTTTGAATCTCTGTTTCGCACAAAATTTATTGATAAAAAACGCTATCTGGCAAGTAAATTATTATGATTATGAAGTTTCATTTTATTTATCTCTTAGTGTGAATTTGTTTTCCTCGACAGGTCGCATTTATTCACCAATTCTTGTGAAATAATAAAAGCAAGTTCGGTAAAACATTTTAAAAAATTGTCGAGATAGTCACTCATAAATCTTCTCGGTCTCAGCTAAAACAAAACCTGACGGAAACTGAAACAAAGTCATTTAAACCAAAACCAAGCAACTGAATTCATATAAGACCTAAATTCATGTATGCATAATAGTTTATAAATTCTCCAATTAGAAGCTAAATTAACCCTTCAACCGCCCAGTAATTACATCCGAATGGGAAGAAGCAATTTAAACAAGCAACTACCCGCTTATTATATTGAAACGTCAGGGGCAGGCGTGACTGAATTAACGGTATGAAATGGTAAATGCATTTTTATTATTTCTGACCGTTTTTTAATGATGGGTTTAATGTATTTTTTGATAAACTTTAATAATGCAAGTAGTTAACGTAAATTAAATTTTATACACGTGACAGAAATTAAAACATTTTTTTGTGTGTTTCTGAGCGGTATTCAGATTTCAAAATATTGACCGGTATTGTTATAACAGGTATTATTAACGATATATGGTATTTTCAAGTTTAGTCCGCTTATTATTACAATCTTTATAAACTTTTTAGTAGCTTTTTAGGACTAAGTATACTGTATAAACCTTTTTTTATCTGGTTGTTACAGTGTGTGTTGTACAGCGGTATGTTGTGGGGTGATCCGTTTAAGGCCATAATCAAATCGTAATTTTATTAGGAAAAAAAATAGCCCCCTTCCGCCCAAAGTCCTATAAAAAGCTATAGGATATATGGGAATGAATACCATTTCTTTTGTTTCCTTCTTTTTTTAAATACTTGAAATTTAAATATTTCCTGAGTAATAGATTTGTTTTGCGGTGGGCGGTAGGAGGATAGAGGGTTGGCCTACTTTGAAGACCTTGGCTGTTGCTAGTCAATGCGAAAAAAGTTTTTTTTCCCTATACTTTCCAATCAGAATACAATATTGAGTACGACCAACACTAATGTTATCTTATGCTAATGTTATCTTTATTAGTTTCCGCTGCCTAAAGATTTAAGTCGCAAAATCTATACGGTACTTGTTTACCTAGAATCACGTAATTTAGCAAAAAGCAAGACCTTGTAGCAACAGGGAAAAATCCGAAAACCGTATAATTGCGCACACTGAGAGTTCCGTGCCACCCGTATGTTTAAGTAGCAAATGGGGGTGCGAAACCCTCGGTGGGCGAGTCCGACTCGCACTTGGCCGGTTTTTGATACTTAAAATTGTACCTTACAGCTCATAAAGTACTGGAATACCTGAATAAACCCACACATAATTTTACGTACGCGTTACATCATTAAAATAAATCGTAACACCGTTCAGATAATTTTACCCACTACACTTTGAAGGTGCGAGCAATTTGAAAGCGCCATACATTCCAGGAAGAGGCTTGAATCGCGCCTCATTATGGGAATAGCGTAATAAAGTGGTGACTGTACATTTCCACTGTTACATAACGTCCTATGCATTCTGAGGGGATTTCAACCTAATTTTTGTAGACATAAAGTCCAGGATTGCGTAGTTTAAAACAATACACACTATATTATAGTTTAATAAAGCTTAACCTAATTTAGAAAGAGTGTTTTTAATTAAATGGACATTAAATGGTCGCCCATAGACAGTTGTAACACGTAGAGGATCACATGTGCGTTGCCGGCCTTTGAGATGGGTGTACGGTTTCTTCTTGAACGTTTCAAGGTCATATAAAACTGAAATAATTACTGCTTTGCAAAAGTAAAGAGGGCTATAATTACACCTCCAAGATCTGTTACTGTTATCACAAGTATCACTGTCTGAAACAAAATTTAAATTATTGAAACAGCATGCGGTAACCGTATGAAAAGAAACAATTGAAATCTGAAAAGCGCGCGAAAAAGCCGAGCGCCTGAGTATGGATGTTACGATTTAAAGTGAAATAAAACCTTATATTTTCCTTAAAATTGAAGTAAAAAGCATAGTGTATAATTTGGGCATAAATACCGTTTTTGTCCTCGACTACTATATTGGTCCTCGTTGAACTCGGACCAATAAATAGCCTCGTCTAAGATGGGTTCCTTTATGCCCTTGATATACAATCTACTATTACGCACAACCGCCATGAATGTTTATTTAATTATATTAATTCTATTTTATAAATTATGATTTCACTAAAATGCTTCGAGGAAAACTGTCCGCCGTCACAGTCAGCAGCCAGGGTCGCATTATTGTGGATATCGCTATTTAGAGATATGTAGACCTATATAGAGAGGGGTGTGCGTATTTACTCAGAGTTATAATATAGAGTCTGTTAGTTGAAGGTAGAACTATGAAATTGTGGAGCTATGTTAACAAAGGGATTTCGAAATTCAAGTTTGTTAAAAGATTTAACCATTGCTACGTAGAAAAAGTTGTATGCGTAGTCTTTTTTTTGTATATATTGTAACATTTACCTTAACTTACCTGTCTTTTCAAAATTTGTCATGACCTCAGCCATGAATAAGTTGCGGACATCATCGTGACAACTTTTGAACCGAGAAACACAGAAGTTCCTATATTCATACGTAGATTTTATGACCGGCCGTACTATTCCGTTAGTATGTTTTGTGTTTATAACTACTTACACCATGTACTTATCCCAAATAGCTGACATAATTATATCATTGTAGCATGGTGGCTCATTGGCTCGCTTTTTATTGTTGAAATATGAGATAAAGAATTTTTTGTACAGTACATTTATTATTGGTATCATTTTTTTAGCTACCTATTTCTACCTACCTTAAATCAAAAATAGGTCCATGAGGCATTGTTCCTAGGATGCTGGCGGCATTTCCTCGTTGTATCGCAATGCTAATACGATTTGCGAGGAAGCGACCAGCTCTTCGGTCACCAGTTACATCAACCAACGTTTCGCGATTTCTACGAAAATATTACGTGCGCTAGGACACCATAGACCATTTTAAGGTAGGTAGAGGTAGGTAGCACTTACTGTATAATTTTGAAAATAAATGTTTATTTACTCACACTTACAAATTTATTTTTTATTTAGAAGTATACTACGCAGAAACATACTTACAGCTCAAATAACTACTGCTTTTAAACTACACAGTAAGACATTATACTTCTATGTTTACTACATATTATTGTTCCAAATTGCTTCTGTTCACCACTAGTGTATATGTCCCAAATAGCTAACATATCCGTGTATCTGTAGCATAGTGGCTCATCAATCTCAGTCTGCGGCAGGCTTGCTAGGCTTGGAACACTGGCTCGCACTTTACTGTATTTAGATGCGAAATACGAAAATACTTGTGCAATAAAAATACATTATTTTGTGTAAATATGTTAGGTGGTGTTTGTTAAGTAGTCGTATTGCTATAGGTCTACACTATTAAAGAAATATTACACTAAGATCAGCCTTGGGCAGTGGAGGCCTCCATGTATGATTTTGTTTAAAAATCTGAATCCTTTATTTGCAATAAAATATAATGATAAAAATTAAAATCTAAACTCATGACTAAAATAAAACGAAAAAAGAATTAAAATAAATCTAAATCAGGCCCCTGCGGCATGGTATCGAGGATGCTGGCAGCATTTGCTCGCTGGGTTGCTACTTGCCAGGTTAATGCGTTGAGACAAGAAACTATCTACCCCTCGTATGCGCGGGCATGGCGTTAAGGCGGCGCTTAGCAACATCTGTCATAAAAATATAGCATTTTTTAATCCGCAAGTGGATTAACTGAACTCGCAACGTAGTAATTTAAATGTAAAGTTACGCCCTCTAATGTAAATAAGAACTTGAAACTTAAGCGCCCGATGGAGCCAGAATGAATGATTGAATTCCGTAAGCCAAGCTCGGAAAATTAGAGCATTGAGTTACGTATTAAATATTCAATTTTAGAAAACATATCGGTTTTCATGTTATTAGCGCTTCTCCGATTTATTTTCACGCTGAGTCTGTTTTTATGACCGTCTCGCTCAACTTCGATTTGTCAATAGATGTTTTATCAAATATGTATTTGTATTCGATTTACTTATTTTATCGAAATGACATATTATTCAAACGAATATAACATACAGCTGATTGTAAGGGACATTAGCGTATCAAATTCTTAAAAAGTTCGTGTCAGGGCTGACTCACTCACTCGCTATGCGCGCACAGCTATATCATTAATCATTTATTAACCGTTCATTCTATTTCATGCACATTATTTTTTAAGTGATACATACAGGTAGAGTTTTTAAAGTTCCGTATTCTGTAGTCAAATATCTGTCCGTCTGTCCATCCACGGATACTAGAAAGCTACTTATATTATGGTACGAATGAATATATATATAACCAGTAAAATAAAAAGAGGAAAAATATATGTTTTAAGGTTATATAATTTAACCCTTACACGTAAAGTAGGTGGTGATCTTTTTTTTCGTTTCAACACTTAAATATGAGATATCGTTGGTTATTAAGCATATAATTAATGATGGCCACGGAAATAAAAAAAAATTAGTTCAAAAGTTAAGATGGTTCTTCTAACTTTAGAACCACAAGTTCAAATATTATGATAAAAACCATGAAAGCTTTATAACACTTTCAAGGAACATTATTTTTATTTTATGACGAACAGTTAACTCCGAAACTATACGGCCGGTTTTGAAGAATCATTTCAAATCACACAGCACTGCCATGTATGAAAAAGTTGACGTTAATTTTTATGAATAGAAAAATTTTCACAAACAAAAACCTTTAAACTAATTACCGTAGCACTATCTTATGCATGACACAGTTACAAAGTTCATATATCAAAATTATACCGAACTTTTTTTAACTTCCAATGAATTACGATGTTTTTGTGTTAAATTACTTCAGAATGTGATTCCAAGTTGGAAACTTCTGCGCCCGTATAACAAAACATGATAATTATCTTAAAGATAAAAGGTGTATTATAAAGTTCTGCTTTTGAACGAAAATTGTTGCTTAAGTTTTTAGAGCTAATAATGTATTTTCTGGGTATAATAAAGTTATATTTGTATTTTTGTGTTCCAATTTGAGTCATTATCATTAATCAGACTCTAATTAGATTACGCGTCCATTCTCTTTAAAATAATCTTTAAAATGTTTCAATAGTGGTAGGTAAATATGAAAAAATTGCATATTTTTTTTTAATTTGAAGTAAAATAAAGTGTCTTTACTTGTGATATAGGTACAATCAAATATAGGTAAGTACTCCTTAGATTTAAAGTTGGAAGGTATTCAACACTGGTTAAAAAGGGGTTGACTACATAATACCGACAATATTTCTACCGATTTTTGGAATCACGAGTTTTGAAAATGCCGATTAACATAATACCGAATCTACAAAGTCATTCGGTATTATGATAATCGGAATTTTAAAAATCGATCTTTAGCCATTCGGAATTTTAAATATTCTTGCTTTCATGAGTTGGATTAGATATTAATGTTTTCTTTTCAGTTAATTTTCTTTTTTGTGTTCTATTTTCCAACAAGGAAATAAAAACAATATAAATTATAAACACCGGACCGGATTTATAAAGGTAAACAACAGGCGATATCTTATAAAAAACCTATATAAATTTTCAAACCGAAACCAACTTTCAAGTATCTTCACAACATTTAACTAAAAGTAATAAAACTTACTTTTTTTTCGATATTTTCTCAGTAAACTAACAATAATGTGCTAGGCTTCAACATTTATTACATTTAACGTGAAATAAATTAAACTTACTTTTGTCGATATTTTCTCAGTAAAATAATAATGTGCTAGGCTTCAACAGTATTACATTTTTTAGTAAAGAACCCCATTAACTTAATTTATTTCTCTTCCATTTATACAAAGAGAAATAGTATGGTTTCATTTCGTTTCCAATTACAAGAGTTTACTCTTATTATTATAAATAAGCGAGTAGGTGCGATGATAAAGTGAAAGAAAATAACTCCATTTGGTTATTGTGTTACGACTGAATGTTATTGTACAATTTGTGTGGTTTCCAGAAGAAAGGCGACGTTTTTGTTTGTAGACAATGAGACACCAGTCGTTAAAAATACACTACACTATTTTATTGATAACAGATATTTTTACCTGTAACAAAAATACCGGTGACCCGTTTAAGAGCGTTATCAGTACCGTTATCTAATTAGGAAAAATAAAAAATATGCTTGACGAAATTTGTACAGAGTGTTGTCCTATTTGGAGGACCCTCCTACATAAAAAAAATGTTTTTTCGCATAATAACAATTATTTCCCTATTTTGTCCTAATCAGATCCGGTTGTAGGTGGATTTTGTCGATCCAAATTATCTTTTCAGTTTATTGGGATCATTTCCATATAAGGCAACAATTATTTGAAAGCATATGTATAGCATATTAATATATAGTTTTTCTACTCCAGCTTTTTTATAATCTCTCATATCATAATCTGTCATATAATTATAAAAAAATATTAAACAAATATAGGTACAATATAACGTTGTCTGTGGTATTTCATAAGAACATCGTATGGACATTTGTTTTTTTTTTTTATTGTTGGCATACGTCTTAAACATTCTGCCGCCTTTCGAGATTTCACTTTTTTTGCTATTTTAACTGTCGTGTCGTAGAAAAACTAGTGTATGCAACAGTTTATGATGGTTCTTTAGTTTCCAAAGGCGACCCTCCTACCTTGAATTATCGATTTATAGAACTAAAATCAACGTTTGGTAACAGTTTGAGGTAATATTTAAAAATACAGGCTGTAGAGATACTTATAACAATATAAATTACGACTACGAATTGACGAGACGTTCCTTGTAATTGTTATACAAAACTGGACCTTATCCGGTTTCAATACGGTTCACGAATGCTCAGTTTGATCAGCCATGTTACCATTTATTTCTCGCATTAGAAGCCGAAAGGAGAATAAGTGAATTTGGCGGCATTATTGTGTTACATCCGAGTGTTTATGTACAATTTGCTGAGAGCGCCCTGACTAGGGCCGGGATATGATAGAAAAAAGAAATGTTACAATATAGTCACAGGGCAGTAATCTATAGTTCTTAATAACAGATATATTATGTCTCGTAAAAAAAGCGAATACAAACCGTTGAGGAATACGCACAAAACAGTTGACGCGCGGCGCGCCCACTCACCCGCACAAACGCTAACATTGCCTGTGATTAGAAATATTATTATACAATGCGCGCTCTTGTGTGGGCAGCCCTTTGATAATATGTGTCCTTACAGACACAAGAAACAAGACAATCGATTCAAATTCGAATCAATTTTGGAAAAACCGGTTTCATAAAATACTATTAGGCATCTATTTTATGTGCTTATATTAGCATAAACATTTTAGGGCAAAATTAAAAAAGAAATAACTATTTTTTTGTCGACAACTATAATTTACGCCCCGCCGTTACAGAAAGACTCGTCAGAACGAATCACATTAGCCTAACTATAATGGACTACCATATAAGACAAGAAATATCTGCAGCATTTCTATATTGTGTGAAATATTCTTTTATGTACAACCTGCTTTATACACAATAACCTTGAAAGCTATCTACTAAATTGACTTACGTCACAATCACCGAATATCGGCTATAATGCCCGAAATCAGCGCTCAGGTTTCCCTCTTACTTAAGGTAAAATGTTGGAGAAAATATCTGGCACCCTTTTACCTCGCACTATTTGGCCGTACTTATTCTTTACTTATTACTTTTCTTTTTTTGTTTATTTGTGTGTCTACAAATTAAAACTGAGAAATAAAAGCAGAAGAATTAGGTATTAAATCTACAGTGGCGTTCAGAATAAATAACATGTTAAAAAAAATCGGTTGTCTGTAAAGTCGGTTTACTGACGATAGTTGAACGTGACAACGTCATAAGAAAATACTGACTGAAATGGAACGCCTCATGCGGCGTTACCTCGGTAACGCCGCATGAGTCATGTTTTTTCGTGCGTGCAGCCGGCTCCATCGAATTATAAGACGTTGTCACGTCAATAATAATGTTTTGTTAATGTTATGTATAGACAATGAAGGTAGACTTTTGACATGTGAACAGCCAGTCTGTCATCGTGAATCCTAAGCTGAGCCTGTGCTAGGACCCCTAAACCGTGATGAGTTATATTAGTGGCGAAGAGAAAAGTTGGACAAAAGTGTGCAATAACAGTGTAAAAGTGTGTGATTGACGTGGAAACATACATAAGTAGAAATCACTTTGCAAAATGGGCATACAGTTTGGGGAACAGTGTAGTGTAAATGTAAAAATCACGTCACACTATTTTACTGCCAACGCTTTTACGCAAATGTACGTCGCAAAAACACATTACAAACTTTCCTCCGGGGATCGAGTAACATAATATGTGACTTTGAAAGCCAATATTCCGTTGATTAAATCGTGCGATTTTTTCGGTAGCGTAGAGTTCGACTTATACTTTGTGAGGTCTAAGTTTCCTAGATTTTGATAGCAAAGACTGTAAGGTAAACGTCATCATTTCATAGAAGTTTGACGTTTAAAATATCACGTTAATATTCATTTGCTTGGACATGAGTCTAAAAAAGGTCTTTTGTTTCATACGATAAGATGGCGGGTGCGTCTCTTTAATAGTTTTTTTGTTTTTTGTGTGCTAAATGTTGTTTAATATGTAATATTTATAGCTTATTGTGCTGTAAACTAACGAAGAAGTGTGCAGCTAATGAAGAATTGATCCTGAAACGCGTGTAATCGTTATTGAGTCATTACTCGGTTGTCCCGGAATCTCAAGTCTCCTGAGAAACTATTTTATTACGTATTGCTACAAAATTAATAAATAGCAAGGCCAATTACCAAACAACGTCGCCCAAGAGGCAATATACTATTTATATAATATCTGATATACTGATATATTAATAATGCGTGACACTGGAAAAAATTACCATTTCTCGGACAGAGGCCATTATTTATAAAAGAAGAAGAGTCTTGAAAGAAGAATTTACTAGCAAAATGCTAACTTAGTCCGAAAGCTTTGCCACGTTTAGTTGGTTAGTTTGACGTATAAAACTAGGAATATGGGGATTAAACTGGCATCTCAGAGATTGTATCAGGATTGTGGTTGGAGTTAAGTGTATTTTTTTATTATGGGGTGGGTTTGGTGTAAATTACTACCCATTTGATTCGATATTATATAAAGATAGGACGCGCCGTACTCATGATAATTAATTCTGTATATGTAATAATAAAAAAAAACTGTATGTAACACGCTGGTAATCTGTTTAAGGGTGTATGTAATCAGTATCGCAGTTTGAGTAGGAAAAATCGGAAAACAAATACGCGAAAAATAAAATTTTGTTTTGTCTGGCAAGTCGCCTCAATCTCCATATTTTTTTCCTTCTCCGATCGTTATACTTATTAAGCCCTTAAATAGATCATACTTAGATATTTTCAGTACATCTCGTATATGCAGACAAGACTAAAATATCGTTTTTAAGGATAGGTATAAAAAGGTGTATAATAAAACACTTATTTAAACTAAGGGCGACGTTGCCCCCGTAGTCCCGGAGAAAGACCACCGGGACCACGGGGGCAACGTCGCCCTTGAAACGTCGGAGGTTTGTTTTCAAAATCTATACACGATTAAGCCCCGTTTTAGTAAATACATAAGGTGAATAATAACTTGCCCACAAACTAAAAGCATTTTTATTCAATAAAGACTAGCAATATTAAGCAAATTCGAACGGGTATTTACAAATATCATCTAAAGCTAATAGCAAAAAATATACAGAGTTGTTAAAGCCATTTGTTTATGTTTGCCTCACTATACGCATTACCTTGTAAAACTAAAGAAAAAACTTAAGCAAGAAATATGAATTTCAAATACGTAGACCGCAGAACAGCGCTTTAAATTGCTGTCATATAAAAACGAAAAATCCTTTTTTTGCATACAGGTGTGCGGAAATCTTTTACAAATCACCGCGGTATGGTAATGGGAATGGTACACCATTTGTCTCCTGCCTTATATTGCGTCATTTGTCTTGGCCGTAGCCACAGATGATGCAAGCTACATCTTAATAGATATTGCACTGAGTTACTGGGGAATGCCGCGTTTTGCTTCATGAAGATGGCAGTATGAAGGTAACGACACAGCCGTAGCCGTTACGGTACGGTAATACTGCAATCCGCTTTAATATTGTAAGGACTATTATAAAACGAATCTCAATTTCCAGTAAATATATTTACTCGAATATAACTGGCATTCACCCGGTTATATAATTAGTAGAATTGGGATGTTTGGTGGCAAGGGGTGAACAAAATGGGTGAGTCGCTGTTTTATATTTTTTGATCGAATTAATGAATAAATAAATTATTGATAAACCAATAATGTAAAATTCAATAATACATATTGATAAAATGTGGTACATATACCTATTCAAGATCTTGAACAATTCTCCATTGAATAAGATTCAGTATACTACTGATACGTCAGTTTCAGTATCAGTAGAAGCATAAAATATTCATCCGAAATACCCGCTCTAACCGAGAGGTCAGTAAAAGATTACCACGTCAAAATTAATATTTGTTTGATTTTTAACTAATACTGTGCAATTACTATACAATACAATACAATACTCTTTATTGCACACCTCACACAGATGAAATACAGTTACAAGAGAAAATAATAATACAGAACAGTAACAGTAAGGGGTAACAACAGGCGGTCTTATCGCTAAAGAGCGATCTCTTCCAGACAACCTTTGGGTAGTGGAGTACAGATCAAATGAAAAAATGTATTAGGTGGCACAGAGATTAACAAAAGCACACAAACAACACACACAATAAATATACATACCAAAATAATAATACGATAAAACATACATACATACATAAACATACATACATAATAAATACATACGTAAACATACATACATAATATATATATACATAACGATGAGTGAAGAAGAGAAACGACAGTGTCAAAGAAGAAAAGCTAAGGAAGAGACAGATAGTATTCCTTGAGTTTCAACTTAAAGGCAGTTATAGTTTGAGCACGTCTTACGTCAAGGGGAAGAGAGTTCCACAGTTTAACAGCCTGGAAAGTAAACGAAGAATTAAAAAACTTAGTAGAAGAAGAAGGAACGGATAGTAGTAAGTTATGAGAGCATCTGACAGAATTTAAGTAAGTAAAATGTTCTTTGAGATAGCGGGGAGTTGCAGGGTTAAAAAGTATAGAGTAAAGGAGAGAGAGTACTATATTTAATGAGTATCTGTTATAATTTCATACCAACGTTTTTATAACATGTACGTAACTTACTTCTCACGTTTTTATTGGAGAATAATAAAAACTTCACTTAATTTTAACAGAAATTTAGTTGACAAAAGCTAAAAAAAGGTAAATGAAATAAAAAAAGTATATTTGCAGAGACTACAGGGTCAACCAAACAAATTCAATTGATTTACTTAAAGGTTACATTATAAAATCCACATAAAATGGATTTATTAATCAGTTATTCATTTATTTGACTAAACATTTATATAATGGCGACTCTACTGCGTTACTTGTGCTAAAATGCCACCAGAATACTAACCCTAATAATTAGGCTCCGGTTATAGGCTATGTAATATGCAGCACTTTTGAAAACTCGATCCCAGGTGCTCGACATATTTGAAATATTCGCCCGGGTTGTTCAATTGGCAGAGCAATCTGACCGGTGTTCTTAAAGATTGCGGGTTCGAATTCTGCTCGACGCGGGAATTTTGATCATTTTTCTTTCAATTATAAAATTGACACTCCGTTAGCAGACCACTTAATACAAAAATTTATTAGTTTATATAGTGTCGTAAAAGTCATTTAAAAACAGAAATCGTTGATATGTTGGAAGTCGCCATCAGATATATCGGAGCGGTCAAGGTGCAAATATCTGAACACTTCTCTATTACAAAATTGTAATAGTTGGTTTGAATAGCCATAGTGAAATGGAAGAGCGGGGTCTCCGAGCACTCATAGCACAAGCATACTTTTGCTAAAAAGGTGATTCCAGCCCTCAAAGTATCTGTAACTTGTTATGAACCAATAATAAATAAAACATTTTTCATTATAATTTTAATTTTTTCATCTATTGTCAAGGCGATAGTGTTTGATCAAATATCTTTGAACGCCTCGGATGCTCCGATATATCTGAAGGCGTCTGTACACCTTTTTTAACTTAGTTGAAAATGTACCTCATGGGGACGAAACCAGCCTGTACGAGGAAATAGCGCAAAAAGGCAGTAAAGTATACAATGTACAACTCGCATGCCAAAAACTAACATGTGCCCCAGAAAAGCAGAGACGTGAAAGTGTTGGAACAAATAAAAGTGTCCTCGTCAAAAAGTTTATACTGACCATGGATAGAAAAAGTTTGGTATTGGAAATTGTTTTAGCGCCACGCGCTGGTGCTGCTAGTTTCATTGTCAGATAACTAAAGTTAGGAGTTAAATTTTAATCGAATAAGTATTTTAGTGCCTTGTTGGTAAAAGTGTAATAAATAATTTTAATCAATTTGCTTGCTGTTAATAACACATCAATAAACGCTTCATGAATTTCATCACGTTCCCTTCCTAATAACTTAATAGAAACTTTTATCTGGTTTACCTACTGTTTTTAATAAAATTACGTATAATTACGGCGATCTACTTGTACAAGCGGTATTTAACGTGAACTAGAGTACAATCTTGATGTGGTATAGGATAGATATCTAAGACATTAGCGCTCATATGTAACCGTCATTACGAGTGTTGTCAAAGTCGTATCGTAATCTTCTCAGTCGTTTAGTCTTGACAGAGTAACTGTAGTCGTGGTTACACGTGTCTCCCGGAAACGTCTGATTACCGCTCTCTGTCACTGGTGGAAGCTTGCCTTGTGAACTCATTGAGAGGCTCCTAGGTTATTGCATTGATCTGGCCGGTCCATCACAGAAGAGATCGCCCTGTGGATCTGCAGCCATTGGCTCGGTATTTGCTACTAGTAATAATAAAACCAAAAGCGAAAATGAATCATTAAATTATGATAACTCCAGCGCTCATTTTAATGAGCATCCGCTGTCATAGTTAGGATATCATTGTAGCTTAACCAGTTTATATGCAGCAGTTTGACCTAAATTATGATCGTCATTCATTATTTTGGCTGTGTTCCTCACTTCAGTTTTAATATATTTTTTATCAGTTTTAATCATTAATATAGTGAAAGGTTGCATTAAAGTACATAGTTATCATAATATAATCTATTTGTCGATAGTACAACGATTTTATTTTTCTTCATGGTAGTTAAAGTAATGGCTGTGGATATATGTTTAACTTCCATCTTCGTATATCGAATGTTTTTTTTTGTTTACTATAAAATATACCAATAAATATTTCAATTTATAATTTGTATGTCTTTCCCATCACGGAACAATGGTGTTTCGGACCTTTGGGTGGCGTACGCGGGGCCGAAGCCAACACGCAGAGTCCCTTTCGACAATTTAATGAAATGTAAGGGGTACACCGAGCGGATGTTGCACCTGCCCGAGTCATGGGACGCACGCAGAGGCAGCACCCGCCAGGGTGTATAGACTATTGAGATTTAATGGAATCTTAAATATACTGGACTATTAGGTGAAAGTGGTGGACTAATACTGGGTTATGGAGATAAGAAGAAAATCGGACGTCTGCCTAACAAAATGGTAATCATTTTTATTTCCAGCAGACGGTGACTCGCCCACATAAGATGGGCCCCCACAAAAAGCGACATCTAGGATGGTTCGAGGGCAACACCGGTATGAGGGCTGGGGGTAGAGAGATGTCACTGGACTTTAAACATATAGCCAACTCGTCACTTAGGTTTCCACATCTACCCTCGAGAACACAGCTCTCGCGACCCCACTCTGGACGGCCGGTTAAGGCAAGCCAGAGGCGGAGGACTTGGTCGGACGACGGAGTCCCCTAGGAGCGCTCAGGTACGTGGGGTCGCTACTCCCCAACAGCTCACCACAAGCTGCCCTGCGTTGTTATAATTTGTATTATTATGTTACTACTTTAACACAAGTCAAAATATTTAATCAAATAATTTGTATTTGTTTTAACAAACTTATTAAATCATACAATCTAAAACTATTGAGCCCTAGTTCCATTTATTGACTATAACAAAAACAAAACCAAAGGCAACTTATACGAATCCAATTCATCAGTACTCACCAGGGACTCAGAATTATACGGGTTGTTATTACAGCGCTACGGAATACAGACGTATGAATAAAACATACCGCTATGGAGTCGTTCACAAACAAAATTCTACAGTCAAATTATACTATATCTTTTACTGGATGTGGCTTGGTTTCTTTTTATCCGACTCGGAGAAATGATTTTATTTGACTCAGAGAAATGAACTTATAGTTGGACTACACTAAGTATTTCTGGCAAGTTTTTCGTGAAGTGGTATTTTAATACAATGTCACAACTAAGTGTGCCAAAATCAGTGCAAAAATAGCGTGGTTGCACTCTAATGTTAGGGATTTTTTTATTCAAAAGGTAAAACAAGTAACTACTATTCATCAGTTAATTTTTCATAGGGCTCTATGTTAATTTAAAGCTGGCCTGAGACATGCAGGTGAGTAGGAAATTGTTAGATCTGGACACATTTTTAGCATAGTTTGGCGGATTTAAAAGTCCATAGATATTATGGTACCTATCTATAGATAATGTGTCAAGTTACTGGAGCAGAGAGATTATATAGTTTATTACGTGTGTACTCAAAAAGTACGGACTAGTTTTTTTTTTCATTTTACTGTTACTGATAAAACCTGATATTGTTGATTAATATTCACTTTAAAACTGATTAATCGCGTATTTTAGTATTAATAACATTCCTTTACGCGATTTAACCATTTTAAAGTTTTTTAATGATAAAACCTGATAAGTGATGAATAGAATTATTTTTAGCAAACGACTTCCTACTTATCTGAACAAGACAAAACGCGAGAGAGGAATAAAAGAGTTTTCCGATGAATTGCTCTCGTTGAAAGTTTAAGACCCAGCTGTATTACGGCCGGCTTAGTTACATGTGGTACTCGTACGTGTGGAACTAAGTTGTAAGTGGATTTGAATGTGCAGTAGCGTTTAGTTATTTAAGTGGTTTGGTTATACTGAAAGTTGTCCTAATATCACGTGACTCAATGGATATCATTTTCTTGCGTCGGTTGTAAATGCAATCTAGTTTTATATTATTTTTAAAATCTATAATTGTGTGTTGTATAAAAAAATAATTCAACTTGCAATTTCATAAACTTTGCTGCAGCTATTCTATTGCAAGAAATCTGCGATGACACCTATTAATTTTCATGATAAAATTATGTTATGTGTAATGAAAATACGTTATCTACCTATGAATTTAGAAATCGCAACGGCTCTTAAATAAATTTTTTAAGGAAATTACATTTCTTGCTATGGTAATCGATTGGATTGGTATACATGTTGACATTGATGTAAAATGTAGTGTAATATTTATTGTGAAATAAAGATCTATCAATGTAATACACTAGACAGCATCTGATACGGTAAATGGTACGGTATACACCTTAACAGAATCAAGAAAGATGCGAATGAAAGGAAAGACAGGTTTTAACCTTACAAGTAAAAACGTACCAATATTAGCTTGCACCCAACTGCAGTCCTAAGATGGTTATCCACAAATATCATATTATGATAATGCTAAAAGTTGATAAACCAACCAGTTGCACGAATAGCCTGACAGTGATTGCTGCCAAATGTGGATAACTGTTTTAAATTATCAGAAATTGTCATAAAATGCTGACAAACTGCTTCAGCAAATATTTCGCTATGCGTTTGGCATCTTAGCCCTGCTGATAAAACTTAGACAGAAAAAATGTGCAAAGTTCCAAATATTAACGTCAAATTGTTGGCAAATGCTTTACCAAAAATAAAACACAAAGCGAACACCACGGCTGCGTTTCCCGAGTCAGTGAAGTTTGCTAAAGTATTGAAAGCAAGGCGATGCTCGATCTCCTTTATAGATTCTACGTCTATTCGTTGAAAGCATGTTTAGAAAAATGTTTCTTTTGAATTATTTAAATGAAACACTTTATTTTCCCTACGCTTCGAGCACTTTACATCAATTCACTCTTTATTTTAGAGTTGAATAATAACTGGAAGAATGAGAATTCCAACTGTTAATAAAAAGAGTTACTAGTGCAAACTACTACATACTTATAAATTGAAAGATATGTCATATACTACATAAAATGTGACCAAGGCCCCCAGTGCCCAGGGTTGGGATCGAACCAGCGACCTCCTGCTTTCGCGGCAGACGCCCTAACCACTAGGCTACCCGACCACGGTGACCAGAGTCAGATATTCCCTAAGTATATGCAATCCTTTCTTATTTTTGAAACGCTTAAGGTGCGTTCCACCATTTTACTGTTCAGACTTACGTCTAGTGCTGTCCTTCTAGATAAACTTTACAGATTATATTCAACTAGAAGCGAGAGATGGCGCCACCATACTGTACAATTGTAAAGCATGAATTAAATCATTTATTAAATATAATAAATCATGAATCAAAACATTAGAATTAGTAAGGCTTTAACGACATTATGGTGTGGTATAAAGAAATGGAATAGTTTATTACGATACCCTAGTTCACAATCGTATTAACTACAAATTTTTCAATTTTTGTTTTTTTATTGCTTCGTATACAGAATGAAATTCTGCGTCGATTGACATTTTAAAAAATCGGAAAAACTTTTTCCTTCTATTAGAAACAGTGTGTCACAATCGTACTAAGTGCAGCTTAGTCGTGCGCCATTGCACTAAGAACCATTATTTTTACAAAACTTTGTGCACGTATGTATTAAGTGCTTTTAGGTCGATATGCCTAAATTTAAGCACAAGTACGATCATATTAAAATCACTTAGCCCTATCAAAAAGTTAGTTTTGCCGGTCTGCGCATATGAATTAAGTAGTTTTAGTTCAAATCGTTACAACATGTTTGTTACGTGCTTGTGGTAAGTGCTTTTAATTCGCTTCGATATTTGAACTTTCTGTTTACCTCAAAGTGTTAAATTATTTTAAGACAACATGTTCTCGAAGGGATGAAAGGTGCAGTGTTTTAAGTGTAGATAGTTCAAACGTGTCGAATTATTTTAATAAGCAAAGATGTATTTACTTCCTTTAATACAATGTCTTCTAATAAATTTTTCTACCTTTCCTATATCTTTGTCTCTTTTTTCCCTAAAATACCTGTCTTTGTCGCACACTGCGTAGGAATTGGTCACCCGGCGTCACCTAGCGCGAGTTAGTAGTTGCGACACAACGTTGAAGAGTCAATGTGGCCCGTTCCCGCGAATATTCAAAATGTTTAGTAATGGACGAAACTTAGTAATTTTAGGTAATCAAAATCATAAAAATGCTACGTGTCTGGACGAGATGCTATCAACGTACAACAGGACATTGGTCAACGAAGTAAGATTCCGTCCCAAAACGTTAGTAGAAAGTTTTTTTTTGTTATTGGACCTACATAAAACTCTGTATTTGTACTCGCACCGTTAATTTATTTTTTAATAATGACTAAAATAATTTTGTAATTATTATGCTTTTATAGCTTTGGGAACGTGTGATGCAAAGAACCTATAATTACGGATTAAAAGATCCTTACCGTATCTAATACAGTTTTTTGCTTGCATTCTATCATTTTTCATAGAAAATATGTTGTGTTAAAATCACTTAATATGTGTGTGCATGCAGCAAAGGTTGGGGTTTGAGGATACTAACCACACTTAATACAGTTGTGCCCTTACGTTTTATTCTTTTGAACATGTGCTAAAAGTACTTAGTACGTTTGTGCATAACGAACTGTTTGTTGTTTGTGGACAATACCTGCACTTAATACGGTTTAGCACGAGCATTTCATTTTGATGGCGTTTCGATAACGTATTTAAGATGTTTGCGCATAAATTTGTTTCAGGTTTTTTAAACCTAAACGCACTTAATATGCTGTTTGGTGCAAGCTTTTTAAGTTTAAGTGCATGTTTTGACCCATTACAGAGACTAAGAGACTGTGTTAGAAAAAAACTAAATGTATGAGGCAATGACACCGGCTGGATACTAAAAGAGGAAGTGGTACCTACCTGCGATTCAGACTGTTGAGGGAGCTGCAATCAACGAAGCCTCTGTATTGGTCGATGAACCTCTAAACTCCACTGCTTAGGAACAGAGGAAGGTTCTAGAATTAATCGTAATTTCGGAGTCACCGGTTCATAATAATAAGAATTTTGGAACCATACTGGATAATTCAACTCTTCAATTAGACACAAATAGGTCGCTCCTCCTTCTAACGTACATTTGGATAGAATGCCGTAGAAATTTTGCGTAACGACCTACTATATTTCTCCTTATATTGATTCTGAATCTTCTTTTCAAACTTCATCGCCTTCATCGGAGGACATCGACAATGCTAAAGAAAATAACGATGCTAATGCACCAAGAAGAAGACGGAAAGGTCAGCCTCAAAAGTTGCAAATAATGTGATCCATGACTTACATCAAATTGGTGAAAGCTAAAATGTAAATTGTTCAAACAAAATAAAATTATTCCTACAGATTTTTCAAAATGTCCTGTCGCAATTATACATGTACAAGTTTCAAACAAGAGTTTTGTAAACAGACTGATTCATTTAATATTTCCACAAATTCAAATGTACAGCCAAATAGATCCACTAATTACTTACTTAAAGCTGCATATACACGTATGTTTAAGCATTTCGTGGGCCTTCTTTTACTCGTTTTTTTTCTGCTCTTTGTACTGTATTTTGTGTCTGTCATCAAATAAATTATTTATATTTTATTCTATTCTATTTTACCTGTCTGTTTTTTTTTGTATATTATTAAAAATAGTGTTTCTCTATTTGTTCTTATTAATTATTACGTCAAACAATGGCAATGAGGTTGCGTATTGTTTTTTTTATGGTGGCATTTATTTGTTTAATTTGTTCGGTGATTTTTATGTTTTCGAGTTTTATTTGTTTTAAATAGGTATGTGTAAAATGTGACACTAATGATAGCCAGTAAAATCCTTAATTTTGAATGTTAATCACTTGTAAAACATACTTTTAATTAAATCATCAATATCTTAACTACATTGAGTTCACCGTTTTGGTATGCACACTTGTACTAAGTGAGGGCATGGGTTCATTTGATATTAATTTTCACTACAAAATCGTTATTATATTTAAATAATTAGTTGATAAAGGTAATCTCAAAGGTCTATTCTAAATTTAAAAATCTTTACTAAATTGCTTTTTTGTCCAACTGCTGAGATATTCATTTGCAAACATTAAAATTACTCTCCTGTAAAGTTTGCAAAAACGCACTTAATACGATTGTGAACTAGGGTATCGATTAGAAAGCACAATTGGCCCAATGAGTGCGCCACTGGGGGGTCGGGTGCCCTCTTAAATGAGCAGTCGTTATAATACACTTCAAAAATAATCCTAGCAATTTTTTTTTCTTAGCTTAGCTTATAATCACCTGGAACAAATTTTGTGTAAAACTATAATATCACAAAATTCAACATTGTCACTTCTATCTCTAGTATATCCAAAGCAATTGGTACCTACGGATAACTCTTCCACAGCGAAATTGTAGGCGCAAGAATTTGTCCCCACTCCAGTGAGGCATCATATTAAAGCGATGTTTTATATTCCTTTGTCCCATAATCATTAGGAGGGTAATGGTTTTGAATTTTTTACGGCTTTATATGCTCCTAGTAGCTATATTTGCATATCCAGTATTGCTATTATAATATAATTTGATTACAATGTGAAACAATAGGAAGTATACTTCGTAAAACTTACTCTAGATAATTTACAACTTGTATGCAATTGAAATCAATTACATTCTTACATTCCTTACTTAAATTTATTCAATGGTGTACCTGAAAAAGAAAAACAACATATGAGAAATTATTACAATGTAACTGATCAAGAGTAATAGAGGAACACTTGCAATCTCATCAAATCTAAGTGCATAAAATCACATGGTCAAAGTTACCAGGACCACATATTTAAAACTACAGAGATTTAAAAAAAAACAACTCTAAAGACCTTTTCATCTCTCCTGTTCGGAAAGTGTGATTTTCATGAGCAGGTAGAAAATAGCTTTTCCTATCCCAGGGAGTATAGTTCTGTCCAGTCCAACTATTGATCACCAGACACACTATCGCATTCATACACCTTTTCTATGAAACCCGCTTGGCAAACCGTTCAATTAGAACCTCAGATTATTACATAAACTCACGCATGTGTTCTCAAAAGGGGTACGTAGTTAGAGAATATAATAGTACATTACTGCAGAGGCCGTGAAGTAAGGGATTGCTGGATGAGTTCGGGGTAGATAAAACGAATCCTACAATCCCTGTTCCGGCCGAGGATTGTATAGTGAATTAGTGATTTTCTCAAACAATGTGAGGAAATATTAAAATTTAAATAACTACTTTGTAAATAATAGTAGTATTTGCGGCCATTTTTATTTCTTATGCATGCCATTTGAACGAGCTATTTGAGCACCATGTTTAACCGCACGTAACCGCTGGGTTTTTTTTATGTTGCAAGTATGCGTGTAGTATCTAGTGGTAGGTAGTTGGCTGTATAATAATTATAATTTAATTATTTATTTATTTTATATTTATTTATTTAATTATAATTTGTTTGTTTGAAAGTTAAATGTTAGAATAGCAAATATAAAAAGTTAGAGTAGCGGACAATAATGTTTTGTTCATACTTGTGCCATACATTACTGGTTAAGTTAGGCCAAGAAGTAATGTAGGGAACCATAAAATATAAGTTTCATATCTTCATTTTGTGACATGAACGCATAAGGGGTTTAACCTTTTCCTACCAAAGACTTATATATTGGTACCGCAAATTCAACACCAAAGACGGATTAATCGGTCACAGACCACAGAGCAACATAGACCTCATTAAACACTCATAAGGTTAAACTTCAGTTTTGACACTTCGGTAATGTAGCGTCAGAGTGAAAGTGTTCCTATTTAACATGGCGTTGACATATTGCTGGCCCATACGCTACAACACAACAAACTTAAACCCATATCCCACAGCTGACTTCTACGACATCCACATGAGGACAATAGGAGGTAATTTTTTTACCCGTCACCAAACGGGCGAGTTTATTCCGGATCTTTTCCAGCGCTTGGTTCTTGTCTTGGTAAGCCAATTTTATAGCTGCCCTGATAGCAAGCGCAGCAAACTGCAGCCAAAATCGTGCGCCATAAAATTGGCTGTAAATCAGTAACGTTTTATTCAGCACAAAATACGTTCGAGTACATTGTAAATGGACGACATTTACTTTGTTTTCTGTCTGCACTTTGAGTTGAAGAAATCGCATTTCAGACGTGATTGTAAGCAACATTAAGGGTTGAAATATTAATATAAATACTTTGGAAACTATTATTGTATAGTATGGCTGTAAGTGGGTGATTTAGGTAGCATAGATAAACCACTTTAGACAGTCTGGACGTATAACAGTCGATGACACAGAAATGCACTGAATATTTAGTATAATAGATAAAAATGATAACTTGAAAGAGATGTCATATACTAAAGAAAAAGTGACCAAGGTCCCCGGTGAGCAGGGCTGGGATCGAACCAGCGACCTCCTGCTTTCGCGGCAGACGCCCTAACCACTGGGCTACCCGATCACGGCGACCAGAGTCCGAAATTTCCTAAGTATATGCAATCCTTTCTTATTTTAAACGTTTAAGGTACGTTCCGCCAATCCCACAGCTCAGACTTACGTCTAGTGCTGCCTTCTAGATAATCTTTACAGATTATTTTCAACTAGAAGCGAGGGTGACGTCACCATTCTATACAATTTTTAAAGCACGAATCAAATCATTAGAAGGCCCTTGAAAATCCAAAGGCTTTTAGAAAAACCCTTAAATTATCACTGGATAAAAGGTTTTAGTTTAATCCTGCGATAAAGTAACAGGCTACAATGGGCGTTTTTATTTTTTGTTGCAGAAAAATAATTTTTTTGCTAAATTGGAAATGTTTATATGTTTTCTGTCACCAAGGCAAAACTTGCTTTGTTTTTGTAAACCTAGCTTATGCATAAAAAATCAGAAAAACTGGTTGTAAACCATCGTTTTTGAAAACAAGAAAAAAAATACACTTTTTCTCTAAAATACAAATACGTATGATAAAATTATCAAATACAAGAAAAGAACTAATAAATAATTCAAACGCCAAAAGGAAACTGTCACAACATTTTAGTATAAAAATAAGTATGTACAAACTTTAAGTTTAAAAATATTAAAAATAGGTTTCCATAGGTATCTTTAGTGCCGATATTATCATATAATTGCCCAGATGATGATTTTAATCATGATGATATTAAAACTATTAAAGAAGTATATTTCTTCGTAAAAAAAGCGCGAATTACTATTTAACTTTTTATACTATGACACAAAAACGTATTACCCCTCTATTTTCGCAAACACAGAATCTACATTATCACTGAAAAATAGTCAGAAACAAACTCATACTAGTGGCGCTTGACAAGAACCCACGCATGAGTGGCGCCGCCTGGTGAGCAAAGCTACGGTAGTCCTTATTGGTTTGTCACAATATATCACTACCCAAGCTAGCTAAGAAGGACTATAGCAAACGGTTTGCAACAACCGGCAAGCAATAGAAATCAGCCAGTCCGAATTACAAGTAACATGTTAGCGGGAACTTATCTAAGAGAACGGGGAAACAATAAGTCTCTCTTTGTTTTCTTCAACAATTGAACCCCTTCTGTCAGTGTTGGAAATATTTCCGATTAGAAACATCAAGAAGACTTAAATGAGAAAAAATATTAAGGTATATTATTTGACAGTATCCCGCAGTTCGAGAAAGACACCCGCCATTTTCTAAATGTTCGGATTAGACAATGAGAGTTATTTTTCTCAACCGCGACGCACTGTCACGCCACTCATGTACTAGGGCTACTGTCCTTAATATTTCATTTATTTATTTAAACCTTATTGCACAATAAATAAAATAAAAAAACAATTGGCGTTCCGTAAAGTAAGGTTTGGCGTACTTACTTACATAATTATCAACCACCACTCAATGGGCTAAACAGATTTAATAGTAGGTATTGTGTATAAGGGGCGGTGTACAAGAATTACGAACTCGTATTAAAATTAAAATTAAATTCACACTCGCTCTTGGAGCTCCGAACGGGCGGTAAAGTAGTATGAAAATCCATTAAGGCCATGGGCTTTATGCAGTTCATTATGTCTAAGTATGCTTGCTAAGTATATTTAATATCACCATTTACAAGCAGATGTGATTTTCTTGTAAGATCTTGAATGTGCTGACATATTGGGACCTAAACTTAGTCGCTGTCATACAACAGAGCACAAATAAGAACCTAAACTGAATCGCGTTAAGATTAAAATGGTTCACCTATTCTGAAAATTCAATTTAAGGTTTTAGCTGTATCTGATTATTAAAAAACTTGGTATTTTTTCCCCACGCGTAAACTACACTTACCGCACGGAAAATGCCTCGAGTAAGCGTTAAAAAAGGTTCGATTAAAATGTAAATTTGCTCTAAATGTAAATCTCAAGGATAAGGCAATCGTAGTGATTAATGGTACAACAAAAACGGCTTGCGCTGATGATCCAATCGCGCTGCGAGCTTCTGTTTTTTCACGCATTATGTAAGAAAAAGGGATTTCTAACGTTGTGGTTCAAAAAGAGTGTCATTTTTTACAGATGAGTTAACGAGAAAGACAGATGCATAGAAACAATTAGATACAAGTTTCTTTATATAGAAATAGGTTAAGGTACAATGCCTGTGAACAAATAAATACCTAATTATGCTAATAAAACACTTTACTAGTGATTTATTTTTCTTCTTCCGGGGGGTTACCAGGATCAACTAATGCAATTCAGTTAAGGACATAAACTAAGCCACTGCCATACAACTGAGCACAAAAAAAAACATTTATTTCGGAATTCCACGCATAAATGTCCATCTGGGTTAGTTATATTATTATTCTAAGTGCACAAAGGTTAAATAGATAAAAAAATAAAAATAAAAGCTAAACTAAACTAATAATATATGGCACGCCCTATTGTGTATGGCACTGGCGCATGCAGGCTAAGCCAGTGCTTTATAAGAGGGCTGTCCCATCTCTCCGATACAATGCTTAGGATTCTATTGGGGCGGGCTCGTATCCGACTTAAAATGGAGGCACATCTCTTCCGCATGATAGCCTGGAATCCATCAATGCTGGCCTCTGCAAACTTTCCAGACGCACTACAGAATCGAGACACCCTCACACAGTTAAGGATTTAAGCTGGATCCCGTCAAACGATCGTGATAATCGTGGTAAAATAGTTACGCACTTTTCACTGCTTAATCTTCTCCCATCCTTTCGAGGTGGTTAAGGCAGCGGAGACAGTGTGTATCTCATCATTTCACAAGAACAGCATACATTTGTATTTTACATGGTAGTTTGACCTATAAATAAAATATAAATTGTCCTTAATTTACTTTTTTTTTATATTGAGCTAAACATTTTCCAGAGCTCAAAGTAGAAAACATTAAAAGGGAGATGAGTACGGCCACAGGCATCTTGCCTATCGAACAGATAACTCTATCAGATAGACAGATGCTCGAGAAATTCATTATTATTTTATTCAGACCAGGTGGCCTAGATGTCATGGAGTTAGCCGCGTAAACTGAAGACCCGGGTTCGATTTTAGGCTCGGCCTTCGATGGATTTAGTATTTTTTTCTTTAGTATATGGGACCTATTTAGGTTTGTAGAAAACATTGAACAGAGACATTGGCATTGCAGACGGGTATTTAAGCTAATCAGATTTCCTCGTTTTAGGACGGTTACCTATAGGTAACAATTAAAGACTATGAATTACTTTTATTTTTAAATTGAAATTGAAATCATTATCGTCTGATTATAGGTATACAGAGAGGTAACATGTTAATTATTGGTAGTATCACTATAACATAACCTACCTATAAGGCGTACAATATTTGTTTAGAATATTTGTTTAATATTTAAGCTCTTGATTTTCTCTGCTTACTTACATGATATCGCTCCATAGCTCACTGCTGTTACTTTAATTTACTTTTTAATTTTGCTAAAATAATATTCGTTTACAAACAGTTTCTTTTTTTGTTTTTATGTACCGAACAAAAAAAACCGTCTAAAAATAATCACCATGTGCTAATTTAACTGCCATGATGTTTAGCATGACACTGACAATCTAGGATTTGATATGAAGTGGCCAGTAAAGTGTTAAGTAAAAGATTAGAGGTATTAAAATCTGTACAATTACTTCTCATTCAATAATCACACTAAGAACTGCCAATTTGTTTCCTAGTTTTCTCCAAAAAAAACATAAGAAAACCTATGATGTTTCATACTTCAATGTACTCCGAGAACCGAGTACTATCAGCGGTAAAATAATATCGTATTAACTTATTCGCGTATAAATCTCGTATTAAAATTCCCGACAATTTGAAAATGTATCAATTCATGAAAAATCCCAGGTTTTATCGTAAACAACTTAGATACTGTATTATAATCGACTCTGTAAAAAATGCCCATACGATTAAATAAATAAATCGTAAACAAAATTGCTGCTGACATAATTCCTGCAAAACAAATCGTACCATCAATTTACATTTAATTTATAGAAATTATCATACGCTTCGTGCCAGGGCCGATTCTTTTCTCTTGGGCCTCCAAGGGAAAAGAATCGTAATGCGGTTTTGAAACGAATTTTTATACAAATGAAAAACCGGTCAAGTGCAAATAGGGTTCCCGATCCACCATATTTTAGGAACTACAATTCACTATCTGCTAAGCCAATCGTGACCATAGGAGTGGAAGAAAAAAATATCCATGATCGTCTTTTCAGGTTATAAAACTTGACAAAGAAAGCACTATTGATCCAGTGACAATGATTCTTACCAAAGTGTAATTTTTATCGGTGGTAATTTTAGAATAAAAACAAAAACAATTGGTTTTTCGTATGGGAGGCTTCTCGTTAATTGTTATTATCTTTGTTGATATTTATAGAAATACATATTCTCAGAACATTCCAACTGTCTACCTGTTGCGGTTCTTTAGATGAGAGCCTGTGACAAACAGACAAGACGGACAGCGTATGTTTAGTAGGATGTCTACCACTTTCAAGCGTTTTCCCGGCTTATACAACGACTCAGTGAGCCTGGACTTCGCTTTGTTAACTACCCCCACTAATTTTACTAAAGTGCCATCTGACCTTCCAACCCAGAGGGTAGATTAGGCCTTATTATGATTAGTCCGGGTAAGGGTGCATTGGGGTTTTTTTGAAATGAGTCTCTCGAGATAATGGAGTTATAGGTGATGTTCCTGTTATTTACTAAATTACTGTATTGTATGTATTGCCTGGTCCCTCAGGTACGGAACCCAAAAAACTGATTGCAAATGAAAACCGCCCTCGAATTTCGCCTTAATTTTCGATCAAACGCGGAAAAAGGCAAATTCGGATCCCCGGTTTTCGGATACAATTTGTTATTCGACTTTATTAGTGAGGTTTCGAGGTTTCTCAGTATTAATTAAACCTTTTGATGTTCCGTCTATGAACCTTGGCGGTTCGACTAATACTTTTGAGGAGTTAAATTACTAGCGAACTTTTATGGATTCTGGTGCGTATAATTAGTCACTATGTTCATCATTTTCCGCTGAATTTTAGAACTTAAACGATGTACATGGCCTTTGATTAGTGACCGAAGCTCGAAGTAATAAATAATAAAATAAATAAATAACAATAAATACTACAGGCCATTCTTACACAAATTGACTAAGTCCCGCAGTAAGCTCAATAAGGCTTGTGTTACAGGTACTCAGACAACGATACTCGTATATATAATATAAAAATACATACATACATAGAAAATATCCATGACTCGAGTACAAATACCTGTGTTCATCACACAAATACATGTCCTTACCGGGATTCGAACCCAGGACCATCGGCTTAGCACGCAGTGACCACCAACTACGCCAACCGGTCGTCAAAACGTAAGGTTGACAGTCATGTCAAACTATATTGAAATGCGGAGATTTTTTTGGAAAATGAGTCACATCCGTAGGTTCATTGTGTTCATAAACGCGATAAATCCGTTTGAACGTTTTTCAATAAATTAATAACAATCGCGGTAACAGGAGACAATATTAGTTTTTTTTTAAACTTGGAGAGCAGTTTTGATCACACACAAAGTTAATTCCGTTGTCATTAAGTGCAAAAGTGTAAACAAATCTTTGTCTTTTATTCTTTCTTTTACACAAATATTTGCGTCTTCGTAACTTAACTGCGGTACCAGGTAAATATGCTTGTGCAATCTTCGGGGGATCAACTGTGGACAAAACCACAATGAATCTTCCAGATAAGGCGTGTGTTGCCTTTGGTAGCGCGAATGTGGATTGGTTGGTATCACGGTCGATCCAGTTTAACCTGATCCATGTGTTTACCATGAGTTCTACATAACCGCGGATTCAATAGCGACTGCGCAATTCGATAGTGCTTCCACCAGCTAAGAACGAGCAAACACTATCGGACTGCGTCGTAGCAATAGACAACGTTTACTTACAACTCATGGCAAGCACACTAGAGCCGCGTAACTTAATAGACGCAAATTTAAAGCCATATTATCTCACGGTCTGCAGCATAATTTACGGGTCTCAGCGATTTCTAATGGCTACGATAGGTCTATTGTAGATGGTGTCATGAGAAAGAAGCAAAATAATTTGATCAATAATATGTTGTATGCAGCACAATCCTCTAATCCTAATGAATGTCAGCCCGCCTTAAAATTATATTAATAACTTAAAAATAAGCTATTTATTTTGAAACTGGGATATGAAACATGAAAGGCACAAACATGTGTCGTCGTTTAAATGCGATTGCGGTTGATCTTATCTTATTAATGGCAATTCAAACTGTGATGACGAACACTGGTACAGCGTCGAGCACTAGGACATTTACCTTAATATTCAAAAATAAATAATAAAAATGTAATTTTGTGAGTGCAAATCAGACAAGTGCAAGTAGGAATCGCGACGACTTTTTTGTTACAGTCTGCCAAACCAATCTAGTTAGTAGAACTAGAAATAACCACCTATACATATTCTTTTTTTTCGAGGTAGTCAGTCTGTATTTGTCCCCCATCCCCTTTTTCCCCAAAAATCGACTCCATCATCTTTATGTCAATCGAACCTCAAAAAACTCGATCAAAGTACCTCACCAGCCAGCCGTGGCTACCTACTTCAAAAATAGCGTTGTCACGACTATTCATTACACCAGACTAGTAACAAGCGGATCAAGAAGATGTATTAATAAAAACGGACATTGACGAGGGTGAATGGATTTGCGTGTGTCATATTTATTTAAAAGTTTTTGCCTATTTGGTACTTGATCGTGGAATACTGTAAGTAACGTCATCTTTATGGTTTCGTTACCTATATTCATCAGTCCTTATACGTGTTATGTTAGACGTCCTGTGTTAGATAGGAGACCGCCTAAAGATCTTTAAAAGTATATATTACGTTTCCCGCGACTTCGTCTATGCGGATAACACTCACGTATTTTTTTTAGTCACTATACGCGACATGTTTTGGACATTATACAGGGTGTTAACGGGGTCATGATTCAAACCTATCGGTCCTAACTCGAAGAATTAATGCGATTTCAAGTATAGGGCAATTTTTTAAAAAATTACAGCCTTTTTTAAACTAATCAACAATTTATTTATCCCAGTTAATAACTCAGATTATGGTTACCCTATTAATTCATGATAAAACCTTTTTATTTAATAAACAAATGATTAGATGAGTAAGTAGTAGGTAATTGTCAACCGTCACGTCATAAGAAAGTCAAATATCAAAATAAAGAAAACTTTTAAGGATTGGTTTAGCTAATTAACTGGTTTTTCTGTTGAACAAACAATGCCTGCGGCATATCCGTTTTCAAATGTGGAGCGGTCTGACATGGTGATGCTTTATTACCAAGTACGTCGTGCGACCACCGCTCAAGATTTGTTCCACCAACGTTATCCTGATTTGCCTATCCCAAGCCGAAGATTAATCAACACGATGGTTCAAAATCTGCGAGATTTACGGACAGTTCTCTGTGCCGAATCACGCCCAAGCACGAGGCGGTGACAGGCCACGACGACGTCGATACGCGGACAATCTCGACCAACAAATTTTAAGGTTCTTTTACCAGGATCCGCGAAGAAGCACCCGGCAAGCCGCAAGACGTTTTAATGTAAGCCATGTTTTTGTGTGGAAACTTCTCAACGCAACCGGGTTGCACCCGTTTCATTTCACACCTGTACAGGATCTTTCACCGTTAGATTGTCCTTCAAGAATGATCATGTGTGATTGGATATTAGAAAACCAAGAAATCAACATCCTCTGGACAGATGAAAGCACTTTTACACGAATTGGCCTATTCAACATGCATAACGAACATTACTGGAGTGCTGAAAACCCTCATTTAACTAGAAGGAATGCATATCAAGTGAGATTCAGTCTAAATGTGTAGGCAGGAATAGTGAACGACATTGTTATCGGCCCCTACTTCATCGAAGGCAGATTAAATGGTGCTAAGTACCTTGATATGTTGAGACAAGTGGTGCCTGAATTACTGCGAGAAGTACCGGAAAATTACTTGCACAACTTACACTATCAACACGATGGTGCTCCCGCTCACTTTCAACACCAAGTACGCGATTACCTCGATGAACAGTTCCCGAGACGTTGGATCGGCCGCGGCGGACCTGTGGCATGGCCTGCTCGCAGTCCCGACTTGACGCCTTTAGATTTTTTTCTCTGGGGTGAAATGAAAAGATTGGTCTATGAGCATGAGTCCAACACTGTCGATGAACTCCGTGAGCGAGTAGTTGCAGCGTTTGAAACTGTAAAGCAAAATCGCTTTGCTCTTGGCAGGTTGAAAGACAACCTCAGACGACGAGCAGAATTATGTCGACAGCAAGAAGGCTCACACTTTGAACAACTCCTGAAGTATGTTTAGGTGTGATCCTAATTGTTTTAAAACTTGTGTAGTGTCTTAGGGATTTTATTACTTCAATAAATTCGTTTAATTTTCGTTAATTATTTTAATTTCTTTTACACTAAACATTGAATTAAAAGATTATCATTTATCAAGTAGGTGTAATAATAACCGTACGTACATCTGTACATTACAGGGTGCTCAATGAACATGTACTCTAACGCCTTGACAATAAGGTCGTGTTCAGATATTTTTGAGCAGCTTGTCCGTTGCGATGTATGTGACGGCGACTGTACCTTATGCGTTCTTCACTAGGTTTTTAGTCTTGTCAAGTGCGTAGGGTGACCATAATAATTAATAAATAGGGAATCATTTTTAGTTTTTTTTACCTACGAAAAAAGTGCTAATTTATGCACTCCAATCTACAGCGTTGTATTCCTAATTAAGTGCCAAGTCTATTTTCTCTTTCTTGCTACACGACCCCGATAACACCCTGTATAATGCTATTATCAAGCGCCGAATACGAGACCGGCGTTAGCCGCGTAAGCTTGAGATCCGGGTTCGATCCTCGGCTTAGCCTATGATGGTGTTGGTATTTTTCTATAGTATATGACATCTATGTATTTAAACTTAAATATGACCTACTTAGGGATGACTCACACTAAAACGGGACGGGATGGGGCGGGACGGGACTATATGTCAGTTTCTATAGAAAACGTCACGTCATATCCGAGCTCCGAGCTATAACGTGATTCTTTCTATAGAAATTGACAGATCGTCCCGTCCCGTCCCGTCCCGTCCTACTGTGAATCATCCTTAACTTGCAATTAATTAATTAGCAATCCCTTTCATCGCGCCCTTAGTGTTGGAAATGCCCAATTTAGTACTCACTGGACCACATTGTGGCGTTTTCCGTGCGTATTAATTAACTCTTTGTAACAGCGAACGGTAGAGTGAATATTTTAACTATAAAACTCTCGTGAGACTCGAACATAGTCAATTATATTTTAAACGGGTCACTCACGTAATTTAGTCGATTTTCGCTCGACATGTTTCGATTTTTACGAAGATGCAAGTCGCCCGTGACAGAGGTAAGTCGTGCACTAGCTAGCGCCCTCTGTGCCCTGATACTTGCAGCGGGTGGTGGTAGCGGCGCGGAGGGCGACACGGCGGACGATCTACCCTCGTTCTCAGTATCTTTTTTGTCAACCGGGTTGCAAACAACACTTACTACGTCACTCGCTAAGGGCACGTTCACACTAACGCGATACCGAAAACCATTTTCCAACTGAGGGTCACTGAACTACAAGCGAAACATTTTGAGCGAAAATCAACTTAATTACGTGAGTGACCTGTTTAAAATATTATTTAATATGGTAGAGTGAATAGTTTTTCTATTTATTCCTATTTGTAATCTCGTATCCTGCTTTACTTATTTACAGTTAAGGACACTTGCTCGTAGGTAAATGGTGATAGTGTATGCATTCACTCATCCCGAGTATTGCCACTCGCCTACGGCTCGTGTCAAGATACCTCGGGACTCGTGAAGTAATGACATACTTTCCGCACTCGCATCGAAATGTACTATTGTGTAGCCGCCATCAGCTGCTTTTACGGCTGCTAAGCGAGTTTTCATTGAACTCACGAGGTTTTAAGAATAGTTCCCCCTAGCCTCCGTAGTATTCCCATAGTTGATGAATATGTCCGCGTAAACTATTATTGCTTTTTCAACCGACTTCAATATTTCTATCGCGGTCTTCTATCGCGGGCCTTGAGCGCGGGGACCGAATCCAGAAATTCCGTAACGAAAAAACCTCACGCTCCCCACTCCGACGGACACGGAGGTGTGGCTTGAAGGCCGTGCATCGTCTAACGTCGTTTCAGTTCGGCAGTCTTCGACACGTGTGCTTGTTTATTTATTTAATAATAGAAAAATTTGTTTTCTTATCGGTCACCACGCTCAAAAAGTGTAACTTGAATTAATATCAAAGAAAAAGAAATACTGCATGAATAAAATAAATAAATACTTATTTAAACTTTCACGATTTTCACACATTATATATTTACTAAAACGGGGCTTAATCGTGTATAGATTATGAAAACAAACCTCCGACGTTTCAAGGGCGACGTTGCCCCGTGGTCCCGGAGAAAGACTGGCTGAGGTTGACATCAACATCTTCTAGCTGCGCGGGTTTTACGAACTACCCGCACTTGGTCTTGATTATAAACTTGAACATTTTGCACACTAAGGATGTGACTCTGTCGACACACTACACTCACGATGTCCGATTTTTGAGCCGGTGATATTCGATTACGCTTACATTTATCAATGACCGGATTCCAAGTAGACGAGATTCTAAAACCGTCATCTCGATTGAAATTGGGGTATTTCTTGATTTCAATGGCTTCCCGTACTTTTCTACTATGGAAACGACGATCCGTTGAAAGGATTTTAGGGTTATGCAACTCAATCCAGTGGTTTGGTCCAGACTCTAACAAATGTTCGGCAACCGCAGACTTGTTTACCTGGCGATTTTTGACAGCTGCGATATGTTCCTTCACTCTTTCCGCCATGGTACGCTTCGTTTAAGCGCCACATGCAGCGCGTCATGGTACGATTAAGCCCCGTTTTAGTAAATATATAAAATAAATAAATAATTATAATTGCATAAGTTGATACAAAATGATATGCAATAGCTTTACCGCGGCAGTCCCCGAGTGCCACACGTATTTTTTTTTTATATTGTCACAAAGGGCCAGTTACTAATTACCCACCGCGTGAATAATTACCCACCTGCTACAACACGGCGAATTTATCAAAACATCATAGAAAGAAGAATTAAATAAAAATAATAAATAAATATTACAGGACATTTTTACACAAATTGACTATGTCCCGCAGTAAGGTCAATAAGGCTTGTTTGGGTACTTAGACAACGATATATATAATATACAAATACATAAATACATAGAAAACATCCATGACTCAGAAACAAATATGTGTGTTCATTACACAAATAAATGCCCTTACCGGGATTCGAACCCAGGACCATCGGCTTAGCAGGCAGGGTCACTACCAACTACGCCTACCGGTCGTCGAAAATTGAAGCAAAATGGAAGGCAAGAAAGTCAAGGAGAGCTAATATGGACACGATAAAGAAAAACACATCTAATGTCGTAACATTTCAGGCAGTGAAACTGTAAGCAAATGACAGATATAATTGGATATTACTTTACCGACAGGCATCCCAGATCATGACGATCACAAGAATTACCCAAATTACAACTAACCGGGTTGTCGATAAGGCCTTTATTATTTCGCGAGCAACAGTCACCGCGATACACCAATGTATCGTGTAGTTGCAGTTCAATCCGAACAAAAAAGTGACGAAGTGACAGATTTAAGCAAGTTTAAACATCTTTCGCACCACCTCGCCGTTCCACCGACATCCGGGAACAAATTTTCAATTCCGAACGAGAATAGGCTAGACGACTAAAACAATCTATTTAGTCCCTCTTAGATTATTAAAAAATATTGAACACGTATTTTTTCTTTTGTTCGTCAAATCAAAAATACAGTGCGTTCAAGTTTCGCGTAATGTCACTATTAGGTACAATTCTTACCTAGTAGTGACGTCACAACCCCCACCCCGGAACTTTGATGCTCTGTATCTTTGTCAATTTTCGTTTAATTGAAAAAAGAAAAAATAAGTGTCTAATCATTTCAGACAATCTAATTGACGGACTAATTAGAATGATAGTTTTTCAACCCAGTCGTCAATCCTATTATAAAATGTTTAAAGTCAGGCTACTGGTTGAGACGCCTTCTTTATATTGTGCTATCACGTTCGCTTTATATCGTCGCTTTGGTGTCGGATAGAACAGGAGCAATCTCATTGTGTAGGTATATACCTTTATTAAAACCTTGTTACACGCTCCACGTATATTCTAGTTTCAAGTTTGTAATTATTTTGAATTGCATTTGCGAGAAACTCATGTGTAAAGTTTAATGAAAATTACGAATATAAACGAAAACATTTTTTTTAAATGGTGGTTCTTAATTTGACTATTTTAGCTATAAGTCTCTTTAAGCGTTCAACCTTTAGCTATCCATAATTATTTTTAAGAAGATACCTCTGAGAGGTCCAATCGGGTTTATGGGGAAAGGCACAGCCTTCATGGTAATTTTAAGTTTCTTCAGTAGCTACGGCGTTTTATTTTGAAACCACCAAGTTCCCCATTTAACTGAGTCATTATGATGTATGATTAAGGGATATTAGGATCTTTAATCATAGCCATCATAGGCGTTTTTTGCTACATACGCATTTCTCCATGTAATCGGCTATCGGCGTAGCACGCGGTGGTGGTGTGTTTGAGCGAGTAAGAATGCTCTCAGCATGGCGTTCGATGGTGTTAATCTTTTTATTTAGTATATGGCATTTATTTCAATTTTATTTATATACTGCGCAGGCCCCAAAACATAAGCAAAAAAATTTATCGTAGGTAGTACTCCCAAAATAAACAAAGTTTGTTTAGCGACTTTTAAAAATTACCTGTGTTTTGATTTTTAGTGCATGCACTCTAAAGTTTGCTTGAAGGTGCAATGTAGGTACTGCGAATAGGCTGATGTTAACTTACCATCGCGATCAAAATACCATTTAGTTGGTCCGAAAAAGTGAAAAATCAGAAAGTACATAATTTTTAAAACTTGTTAACACATTCACCGCCAAGGATTTTTTGTAGCGCTACGCCGTAGCCGATAACATACATTTCCCGCTTTGTAGCGAAAATGGCGCGTAGAGGGGTGACGATTCATTTTTTTGCTCCTGTTATGGGGCCTACCCGGTATAGTAGTGTAAGTACTTAAAAAAAATGCCAAAATATTAAATTAAATAATTTTATTTGTTTCGATAAAAAGTTGAAAGATTGCTCTTATCACAGGCTTCTCCTATCTTCCACTTCTTACATATCTTATACTGTTGATTACACTCTCACCCTTATATCGAACTAAATTCGTTACTGCGCCCTAAAAGCCAATAAATTAATTTCCCTGCGAGTGTCCTGCTTTTGCATCTTTCTATTCGTTTTCCTTATTGGCATTTCCGGGTTGCGTTATAGCGTCGTTTGAATCTAAATTGTAGTAAATACCTACCAAATTATACGTCTTTACTGCCTTTTTGCAATTAATAGGTCGGTAAATAAGGTAAACAAGTTAATTCGCGTTAGACCCGTTTAATAATTATGTTTAAATTAATAGGTCATTGAGGTTGGCCATAAAAGAAAAACGTAATCAATTTAATGAAGGGAATTCACAAGGGAGGGCAGAGCCAGGGATCAGATTTGGCAAATAATCCCAAAATGGCGTAGGCGCTAGTTCTACTAAAGCTACTGTCATCTGACCTTCCAACCAGAGGGTAAAATAGGCCTTATTGCGATTAGTCCGGTTTCCATGCAATGTTTTCCTTTGCCGCAGAGCGATTGGTAAATATTAAATTATATTTCGTGCATTAGTTCCAAAAAGCCCATTGGTACGAGCCGGATTTTGAAACCGCATCCTTAGGATTAACCTAACTTTTAATCCTAAGGATCTACTGGGCCACTTACGCTGGCTCTTCTATTTCTTCTTTTTCTTCAATTGTGTATGAAACAAAATGTTTATCATTTATACTTAATTCGGTTTATAAGGTCTGTCATTTTTTTTATTAATTTATAATGCATGCTGATCAATAAAGTAGCATGTCTCGTCATTAACTTCAATTGCTGCCAACGCGACTGAAAAATAATCTATGTGAGTAAATTACCTTAAATTCAGAAATAATGTGTACATGTTTCCCCATTGTTGAACTCTGATTACAATTCTGACAACATAAAATCCTTCTAAAACCTACTAGATTTATTCGAATCGCAAAAGGTGTCGAACCGGCGCTATCGGAAGCAGTAAACCCTTATTTGATCCGGTCCAAACCTTACCCGTAAACCAATAGATAAGGGTTACTATTGTCATCGATTTACAGCCATCGCCTAAACAAACCAGTATTACAAGATCTATGATCACGCATTGTTTTAGTGGTGCTTAAGGTCATTCTTAAATCCAACAGTTTGGGCGGTAAGTGATGACAGTAGCCGGCGTCGCAGCTTTGCCATCGATTAAATCGGATTCGACCTTTTGTGTAACTTGCGTTTAAATTGTGCAATTTGGACCGGAATTGTACGATCATCGGTAAAGGTAACATACATTTTATTGTGATTTAAAATGAAAATCCAGTTCTTCTTTTCTTATTTTTTTCTCTTATTGTATAAATTTAAGTCGTGATTTCAGTAAAACAAGTCATGGTTTAAGGACGTACCTAGCCTGGTATAATTTAAAAAATCAGACCGAATCATTCGTGTAGTTTTGAAAATTGGTAATGTTCTTTGAGGTGTCTAGGAGAATATACTAAAATTTCCTAAGCTCTGCTGGCAGTGAGGGACGACATAAGTATTTTTCTGTATTTTACATGTATCTTAAAAACCATACAGAAACCATAATGGTTTCTTTATAAAGAAACAAAACGACGCTATGATAATTTTAATGTAGGATCGAAACTAGAGGATTACATTAATAATATAATCTTATACGTATATACAAATTCAAATCTTGGGCAAATAAAGCTGTTTGTACACAGCTTAGAGGAATGCGAAGTCACGTACAATTACAAGAAATAATTTATATGTGCAAACATGTATTATATTTATATATATTTATTAATTCAACTATAAATTGTGATTTCATTATTTTATTGTGTCAATCATTATTATTATTATTATTGGATAAGCTAACAAGTAGTATGTAGTACAAAATGAACTAACAAATTATGGAATAATTGTTCTGAAATAAAGATATTTTATTTTATTTATTTTTATTTATATAAAGGAGTATTTTTTGCAAATTCATACAATTTGTTAATGCAACTAATAATAGAAATGAAAAAAAAAACCGTTAAAATTTTTGTGATTCTTGATAGATTATAATAATAGTCTTGATACAAGACTATTATTATAATTGATAATAAATGTTTTATTTCACTGGGTTACGAACAAATCTTCCAACTAAATAAATTACAGGTGTGAAGTACTACGCACACCCAACACCAACACGAGCTACCGTATTGTCGCTCACCAGGCGGTGCCACTCATGTGTGGGTCCTGTGTCAGTATGAATAGTAAATGTCAAAGTGACGTCTGAAATTTTCCCGCTGGACCCACGTTCCCCTAGCGCCCCTAGCGGAAAATCGACTCGCGGTAATCCTCATTACCACAGCCATAGCAATGTAATTACTTATTATAATTAAAATGCATGTATTATACACTACGGAGTTTTCAGCAATGAACCTTAAACCAACAACTACTAACCTACAAATACATACATTACCAGGGGGTTTACCACTATTGCCTAACGAGTCGTCGCTATACAACCTCCTTATCTTTTGTAGTACTTATTTGTTGATTATTTTTATTGAACGGAGTTGTACCTGTAACAGAAAAAATTACAAATAAATATTACATACAACACATAATTATTAAAAGCATTTCAAGGTTTACACATGCTGAAGTTTCGATCTTTTTCAAAAATATATTGTTTTAGGGAGCAATAAAAATATCCCCAAAAGAGACAATTTATCTTTTTTCTAAGCTCAAAATAGACAGAGGCTATTCTATAAGGCATTATACCAAATCCTTAAAAAATAAACGGCCATTGGCGTGCCATGAAATAAACCTTTATGGCTTTACGAAACAAAATATTTAAGGATGAGAGAGACAAAATGACATGTTTATGTTTATCTTTTGTAATATTTTTAGGCCATTTTATTTATATATTGCGTGACATTATGAACATCTCCTGGTCGGATCGTGTTAGAAACACGGAGGTTCTGCGTCGCGCCAATGTCAGCGGCATTGAAGCCTATTTAATGCGGCGTCAGCTGCGATGGTGTGGTCATATCTCCCGTATGTCCAGCGACAGAGTGGCTAAGCGCATCTTCTACTCTGAGCTGCAAAATGGCAGGCGAGCACAGGGCGGCCAGCTTTTGCGCTATAAAGACGTGCTGAAGCGCCACATGCGGAGATGCGACACTAATCCATCGCAATGGGAGTCTTCGGCGCAAGATCGGTCGAAGTGGAGGCATGCAGTGATGATAAGCGTGCAAGCCTTTGAGAATCAGAGGCAATTAAAGCTCGACGCAAAACGCGATGAGTTAAAGGCCCGACCGCCTGCGGCCATTAATTACAATTTTGTCGGAGGGGTGCTGACATGCAGTAAGTGTAGTCGCACATTTACTGCCAAAATAGGCTACGTCAGCCACCTGAGAGCTCACGATCGTCGCTCTCACTAGCAGCTATCCAGTCGCCATGGTCGAAACCGGCCAGGACAAGATGATGATATTGGAATTTTATGCCCCCAGCATTAATCTACATATCTTAAACATTATCTGTAGTTTTTGTATTTTGCGCATTAAATAAGAACTGGCTTCAAAACGGTCGTATAATATTCTCTAGAAGTCACTTTTACTTTGCTCTCCATAACTTGAATTGCATGCTCAATTTTCCTAAAACGTCTCGGCCTACAGCCAACATTTGCGGCTGCCTAAAACGAAATGACTATTGTACAATAGTATATTATATTATATGGCAAAATGCCAAGTTTAATATAATTCTTTCCTCAATATATCATGTCCTCGTTTCAGTATAGGATCTTGGATAAACTTGAACAAGCTTTTTGTATAAAGTTATTGGTTTATGTGAAAACTGAGATTGCGAAATTTATTCTGTGTCATTTATTTCACTTCTCACTCAACTCAAATGCAAAATTACTAAATATTTGTGCTTTGTTGTAGTATAAGGTACGACATATCACTTCCTTTTGTTAAGTTTATTTCAAAATGAATCTTTAGAGCATGAGCGCCTTACAGACAACCGACAAAGTTATACATTTCACTAAACCCAATTACTGTTATTTGAAAAGATTTATCAAGAACAACAGGAGAAGTAACACAAGTAGGTATCATACTTGCAACCATCCACGTATCTACTAAGTACTTATGTACTTTTTAAGTACACAGTCATGGTTGGTTTTTGTATGATGGTCCAGTCAGCATGAATAGTTGAGTGCTGGGAACCCGCTAGGGGAGTTTTCTGTGGGTGGTCGCTTTCCGCTACAAAGCGGAAAAACGAGGGAATCGGCTACGAGCGTAGCGCGTAGCACTCGCTAGCAGTCAATGTGTTAAGGCTACTGCTGCTACTGACTGTCCCAATACATGAGTCGGCTTAGTTAATTGAATCAGGCATTACTTTGCGGAATTCCATATTAACAACGAAAATAATGTTACTTTGCTGCGGAATAGCAAAGTAACATTATTTTCGATGAGTCGAACAAACTCTTGCAGTTTCAGAGATGTCTGACTATTCCATATATACAAATCTTACAAGAAAAACGTTTGTAACATGTGTGTACATATTTGTGACGACTAGCATGTAGTGATATTTTGTTGGATTCTGTTGCCTAGATAATACTGGACTCACGATATATCCGTTGCTTTAAAAAAAATCAGCTATTACCAATAAATTATTTCTCAAATAATCAAAATTTACATACAAGCTGTCAGTTCAATGACTGGATTATACTAGTCCACATTGATGGGCACACAATTAATGTCCAATTGCCAAAAAAACGCGAATGTAGAGCATTTTTCTCTGTTCGTTCATCTTAAACTCTCGTTGCGGAACTGAAAAACCGTGTCCGAAAGTGATTGCTCGAGGAAACCGAAACATGTCACGCCAATATTGTTAAAAACGTGAGTTTAACCGATGTTTTAGTAATTCATGTTTTCCGCGGTGTGTTTCATTTGTCATTTCATTTCTTTTCTGACTTGCTAAACTTGTTTCACACAACTTCAACACTAAACCAACTCAAGAACATTTCCTTGATGTTGATATCGAGGCTATTGACTCAATTGTTCTTTCAAAACCTCGAACATGTCACGCGCGGGCATCTTTAAAATAAGGGGTTAGTTCGTGGAACACTTGACGAGTAGAGTTACTATTCCCATCACTACCCAAGCACGAACCAAGAAACCAGTTTAAATAAGACCTGTCATTATTGCAAAGGTCTTAAAAGACTTATACTGGTTTGAACGAAATATGTGTTTTGAAAGAGATTAGGAATAAAGCCTGGGCGCTAACGCTAATGAACGAAAGCGTGGAGGGCCCTCTCGAGCGTAAGAGAAAGTCTGCCGACAAAATTGAAATAGCCGTATATCACTGTAAAGCTGATATGAAGAAAGGACTTGTTAAATTAGTACGGCAAAGAAGTTTTGTCGACACTCCTGGAACTATTGTTACAGTGACTATACTATTTATTTAGGTTATTAGTTTTGGTCAACTTACAAGTCAAATATACAGTTGCATTTGGCTTGAATTTTAATTTTGTCGCAGTCCTAAATTTGGAACTAAAAGAGAGAAAAAAAGTAATTAAAAATATGGTTCATGTAATTCTAATTTACTGCATTGTAGAAATACAGAAAACATTTCCTGTGAAATTCCTGTTGACGTATTCGTCAGTGCGTCAAAAGCATCTATGAACGTTGTTTCATGGCCGAATTTAATTTTTTTTACTTTTTAAACTGATGCGGTTTTTGATATTTTATTTAATGAACAAAATACAGTGGTAAGAACCAGAGTTCATTTGTTTAAATATTATGTTTCATTTTCAATTTCGCTAAGGGCCACTTCCACCATTCGAGGTTAGCCTATCACCCGGAGTTAAGGGTTTTTTGTATGAAATTAGACAGTTTAACTCCGGGTTAGCGGCTAGCTCTTGGTGGTGCAAGTGGGCGTAACTGATTTACATTTGTAAGTTATAAAATGTTGCAAATAAATAGTAACCAACAAAGCTAAGTACCAATGTGATAACGATGTTAATAAAAAAATGTCAGCTGTCAAATTGCGGAGATAATATCCATAACAGGGAAAAGACGACTGTCATATCTAGAGTCTTTAAAGATTTTTTAAACACCTGTATGGTGGAGTCACTCCTCAGCTGTCCTGCATTAATATCTTACTCGAAATTCTCAGTAACTTCTCAATAGCTGAAGATTGTGCAATCTGCATTGTGGCACAGTGGCACAGTTGCGCCAGTAACCTCGACAGCTTTCCCAATAGTTTGGGCAAAATACTGGCATACTATTTAGCAGCGGTTCTCAAATGGGCACATTTTTATTTTATTGTCGTTTTTTTTTCGAGTCAGATTTGTATGAAATTTGGTGTGGAGTTCCTTATTCTACATATACACACATAGATACAAAATACCAATGTGCGACAAAAATTTTGTACTATATTTTCCACTGAGTTACGAAGTCGTATGGGACAGTGGAAAAAATTGTGGGACATACTGGGAAATTGGGTCTATCTTGAAGAGAATAAAGAACTCATCACTCAAATCGGAAGCGAAAAAAACGACAACAAATAAAAATACGCCTAAATAATAATATGTTTCCGAATATACCTGCATTTTTCTCCTCATCAAACTTTGCAGACCGCGAAATAGGCGTAAAAAATCCGAAGTCAAACTTACACCTTGAAGTATTTCAATCCGCTTGAGTGAAAACAGAAATATTCAAGTAGGGTTTCGATTAAATATTCCATTAATCTTTTTGTAGCGTCGAATCGACGATGAGGGGATGATTAATTACTTTGAGGATTAATTGAAAGAAGACTCGAAGTTGAAGTTTCTGCGGCATTGTTTTCTTGTCATGAACAGGCGTCGACTTAAGTGGTTGCTATGATATAACCTTGACAACAGCCTTTTCAAAGATACAAGCTCAAGGCATGTCAAATTAGTTGTAGAAAATAGACGAGGGGAAGTAAATAACTATTAAGGTCCGTAAAATTGTAAGGTACTTTGAGTCAAATAACGATACAAAATGTTACAATATCGAAAATAAATAACGTTTTTGTGGAAAACTATTTTTACTAGTGATATTGATAACTATATGACGATAAAGGAATCAAAAGAGAAATTTATATAATGCCATTTGTTGCCGAATTTAAGTTTAGCAAATATGATTGCGTTATCTGTCACGCTGTCAGCATTTAAGAAGCATTGTTTGACGTCGTCTTTGCATCTGATTCCATTTAGCCAGATTTTCCCCGGTTTGATATATTTATTTTTAGCAAAGTGGGCTTCTGGATTTGACAAAATCGGGAAAACGCTAAGATAATCCCGATTTTACTACGTAAGCGACCCTTTAGTTCAAGAAGGCTTTAATTGAATCCCACCGGGCATCGTTACCGGATGCTTTTCGACAATTAGCGGTCTCTTTCTGGATTAACCGAAAAGCATCGTGGTCCAAGGAGACCTTGGACCCCTCCCACGTGTATTTTTCTACATTGACCGTAATCAAGGAAAAATGTGGGTAAAACCTAAACCATCACTTCACACTTCAAAATAGCGAATCTATTTATTTTACGAAAAATTTAAAAGTAAACAATTTTAAGTTACACTAATATTTATTTAACAATTAGTTCTAGGAAAAACAACACGTGAGGTTATGTGAGAGAAGGGGGTTAGTCTCGAACCTCACCAAAGATTGCCAAGGGGGTTAAAAATAATAAAAAAAAAACCCCACGTGATTTATGCACGAGTCCCACGATCGCATCATTAAAACTTAATGCTGATTTAGTCAGACCCTTATTACAACCGATTAGGGAAAATAGGTCAAAAGAGTTACTCAGGGCAAATAAATTTAATTATATCCTGCAGTTTAGGGTTACGCAAAAAAGGGACGGCCTTTGGAACTATGGAACTAATCATTGGTTTATAAGGGTCAAAGGTCGGTAAAGTTTTTTGATAAATTAATTGGGATGTGGGTTAGTACCTACGCCTGCTACTACTACCTAGTTTTAACAATTAAATTCCTAAAGATAAACTTTAAAGCGTGCTAGCTAATAAAACATTTGTTGAAAATCACTGGCAATAGAACTTTCAAACGATGTACACAAACACATGTTTTGTCACTGTTTCTCCTTATATTTTCACACTACTTCATGAAACACCACTGAAGACGTGCACTACTGTGTGCGTAGCCAAGATGCCAATCGCTCACGCTTAATAACGTATCGCAGCTACCTCTCTCTATCACTCTTTCCTATTAGGGTGACAGTGACAGTTGCGTTTCGTTAGCGACTGAGCGTGAGCGATTGGCATCTTGGCTAAGCACCCTGATATGGTCGTATTTATCGTACCTAACATACGAAACGTAATATTAAAAAAAAACTTAGTCTTGGAGATTTCATTATACACATAAAAGTTAGTAGTAGTAACGATCAATATGGCGGTTTGTTTACATTGTTAGGAAGTTGCATTGACGGAGATTTTATCATATTATTATAATGTAATTCCATGATTTTTTCTACTTACATATTTGATTCTTCCCAACTATTTATTTATATTATACGATCAACAAATACATTATTAGGTAAGGCGCCTAAATACCCTAAAAAGTATATTGCATTGTACAAGACGAAAATTTAGCTTAAGTTAAAACGTTTTAACAATGTGCGTTAAAATGTTCCTTCATAATGTGCCTTGTATGCGCTACCGACTCATACGTTTGAAGTCGGTGCCAAACTAAACCGCTATTCAATGCAGCATCGTTTGGGTATACACCATCTTCAAATTTGGTAGCGCATACAAAAAGGAACATTTTTTCTGCCATTTTTGAAGTCAGTTTTTTTGGAAAAAAGTTTTAATTTTTATGTTTTTGGTTTTAGGTAGAATTTTAATTAATAGTTGTTCCCCTCCACCTTTTTTGGAAGTGGTTTAAAAAACTAATAACTGGAAGAGATCCCTTAAAGGGATAAGTTCGCCTTTGTACTTACTGTTTTCCTTTTGTAAATTTTAATTTTTCTGTGTTTTGTACAATAAAGAGTTTACATACATACATACATACTAATCTGTCACACGGAAAAGCCAAACTGATCAATACTACTAATCAGAGCGCCTACCACGAGCCACTCCGTTCGATCGTTCGTCTATTTCCCTCTCTATTGCTCTCGCATATTCGAGTGATAAAGAGGCAAATAGACAAACAAACGAAGGCAGTAGTTTATGGTAGGCTCAGCTCGTATATCGCCTCATCCAAAATCAATATGCTTAAACAAAGGTGACTGTACTCTCACGTCACGGATAGTGAACAAACCCTCTTCAGCATTTATAGCTTCCAGATTAAGGGTCTGAAGATGACTTCGACCGCACTTATCCCCGAATTTAGACTTGCATCGCTGCGACCCGCATGTATAAGTAACCGGTCCAATCAAATGCTAGGGATGAAAACAGCGTTATATCAAGGATTTACCGGTTTTTTACTTGTAAACTAAAGACAGCTTGGAAAGGCTCCCAACGTGAGGCAATCTGGTAAAGACCGCAAGGAACCGTTGGAATACAGCGCACAACCATGTGGTTCTGGGCATTTGTTAGTGAAGTTTTTATAAAATTTAGACTTGCATCACCGAAACCGGCATGTATAAGTAACCGGTCTAATGAAACGACGGGTTAAGGATGAGATCAGTGTTAAATCGAGGATTTACCGGTTTTTTACTTTATTGAAGATAAACATGTAAATTCACAGCTTATGCCAAAACATTTACATGTGGTAAATCTACTTACTACTAAACATGTAGGTGGGTCGTAATTATTAATTATGATACAAAATACAAATTATTCACAAATTACAATACTAGCTATTGAGGTAAAGATAATTTGTTTGTTGTGAGGTGCTCCAGTTATCAGAAAATACCTATATCGACATTTTGGATTGTAGCAAAAAAATATTTATAATTGGTATTTCTCGGTGCGTGGGTGCATTTGAGGCCTGATGGGTGCGGGTGTGAGGTGTGATTAGGGGCCGTGAAAAGGTCTCTCGGTACTTGTAACTCTTAAACCAAATATAGCTTGAAAAGGCTCCCAACGTGAGGCAATCCGGAAAAGATCGCAAGGGACCGTTAGAATACAGCGCACAACTAAATGGTTCTGGGCATTTGTTAGAGAACGAGAAGTTAAAAAAAAAAACTTTTATCGCCGCGACCCGCATATATAAAGCTAGGGTTGAGAACAGTGTTATATCAAGGATTTTCCAGTTTTTTACTTGTAACCCTTATTTAAATGACAATTGTTTGTATAATTTTTATTTTTTATAATTGAAAATCAGCATAATATATGACTGTAATTTATTATTTTTAATTTATTGTAGACTTGATTTTTAATTGTATTGTAATTGTAAATAAATTTAATGTAGCTTGTAAGTAATTCGCATGACCTGGTTTAAGCTACAGGAATAAGGTTCTTGCTGAATGGAGGTTTTCTCTGATGATTAATGACATCATTGATCCAGACGAGACGCCGATAGAATGCACTAACGACGCTGGTAATGCGAATTTAAAAACCGAGATACGATTTGGGAGTAAACTGGTGGATTTAAGAGATTTATGAAGCAGCATTTTGTCATATAAGGTGCTAACGATTAAGTTATCGATATTTTACTTTAAACACACGATCACGAATCACGAATCTATTTAAAGTTAATTGTTTTAAAGTACAAAAACTCGTTCGTTTAACTTACAAAAAATAACTATTTTACCGGCAATAAAACGCGATTTTTGATCATGACGTGTAAAACGATGACGGTAGAAATTATTAAAAAAATAAACATATGTGTTTAAGTAGACTATTTAATGGTTATGTTCATGTCGGTAAGGTACTTTTCTTTTCAGTGGTTATCTAGAAAACACCGTGACAGAGTGGCAATTTTCAGCGAAAACAGCCTTCCGATTGACCACTCTGTCGCGGTGATTTGAGTTAAATAATTTACGTAAGTTTACAGACACTAACCAGGGAAAGAACAAATATACCTAGTACTTTATAATTAATATTTAAAACGGGATAATTACTATGTATGTTTGTTTTATTGAGCACCCGATATTTCGACACTGTTCCCGTTTTAAACCAAAAAAAAACCCTACCAAAAATATATATATATTTTAAATCAGACAGGTTTTAGCGCGGAGACAGCTCATTGTCGCTAAAAATGGTGAACGGGCCACGTTCCGAAATACTCATTGGTACGAGCCGGAATTTGAACCTAGGACGTTCGGATTGAAAATCACACGCTCTTCCCGCTGGGCCACCAACGCTTTCAACTAAGATTAATTAGTATGGGAACAAAAAATATTATCACATGTTGTTATTACCAGCCTATTGTGCCCCACTGCTGGGCAAAGGCGTCCCCCCCTCTTCTTCCATTCGTTCCAGTCTTGTGCAAAATCTGGCCAATCTCTTAAAAAGGAGTCTAATTTATCTCGCCATCGCTGAAAGTGTGGAGTTGTTACCCACCCACTCTGTTATCTTGATCCACAAATCGTTTGGCATGCGGTAGACATGACCCGCTTAGTTTCATTTCAACTTGGCCACTTTCCGAGCCACATCAATCATTTGAGTCTTAGAGGCACTGGTCCGAAGCGAACTGGTCGAAAGCGAAGAAACGAACAAAAGATAATCGCTACCGTGTTAATAAAAAAGAGGAATTAATTATATTTATAGTTCATCGCTGGCTGTTCACACTGCCGGCGAGTACTTCTTTTTAGAGAATTACTCGCCCGCGTAGAAAAATCACTATTTATTGATAGCCGACCGCCGCTGGTAGGAACAGTACAGAACGCAGCGTGTAGGTAATTATCACAAATAACATTGTATAAATTCGTGGGTGTTTAAATTGACGCAAGATACCAAGCTGAAATTTTTAGCCACTTTATTTTAGCCACTGCTAAAAATTTCATTTTCTGCTGCGAACGCAGTATCCAGTATTTTGGACTGTGCCAAATTAAGGGTTAAAGCCAGTGAGGGGTTAAAAATCTTGGCACGACTATGTTCTTAAGATAATAAGAGGGCGTGAATAATTTTAACGCCTCGTTTGCGGTTTCTGTAAATCGGAGTCAGCTCAGTTTCATAATACCACACGAGTGTTGTAATGCCTTATTATTTACAGTTACATACAATGCTTTGTATAGGTGATGGCATTTTGAACAGAGCGGGAAATGGAGTCGTTATTATCTACTAATTTATTTATGATTGAATGAGTTTAGTTATAAAATCTATTTCAGTTGCTCTCTTACACTCAATAGTAGTAGCATTTTAATTAAAAAAAACTGTAAATAATCTAATAATTTCGGAGTGTCCAAACCAAGGAATTATTTGAATAACATCAATCGGACATACATTTATGTCTTTATTGTACAATATACACATTTTTAAAATAATACAATCTATAAAAAGCGTAAATGTCGATACAGAAATTTTAATTTTAATATGTATTTATAGTAACATATTTACTTCTTTTTCATTTCATTTCATTTATTTATACACATTTTAAAGGTTTCAAAAGAAAATATCCTTCATATTTTATTTTTTCTCCATCTCGGACCCAATTGCAAACGGTGATGATCATGCCTATAATGCAGCGCTCTCATTGGTTGTCCTTACTCCGCTACTTTTTTTTCAGAATAAAAGGCCCGTATCTTACCAGACTAAGCAGTACCTATAAGTATTATAAATCCATTGAAAAGCTTTTTATTAACAAATAATATAGTTGATCAAAAATTTCAGTATCGCGAAAGTTTTTGCAATTAACACTTTATTTCGAGCTAAACGCCATCTCGACTGATATCATTATTATGGCGTATATTATAGACATCAAATCAAACTTTTTTTTCAGAGATGCTCAAAATTTGGAACAAAAGTCATCAATTTCTATGACAGAGAACTTGATGACTTTTGTTCCAAATTTTGAACATCTCTGAAAAAAAAGTTTGATTTGATCTCTATTTAGAACATCTTCCTGTGAAAACGAGCGATGTAAAGTGCTCGAACTGTAGAGTCATGGCGTTCATAAACGCGATTACTCCGTTCTAAAGAGTTTAATTTCAATGAACAACAATTGCAGAAACAGAAGACAATTTTTAGTATCGAAATCAATGTTATTATTAAGCTTTAATAACATTTTGACAGACAAGGATTTTTATACAAAAAAATATAATTATGCGGACATTAATAGCGTTTTTTGAATGCATCATACTTATACAAAATTGTTCATAATAACCTTTGACCTTTATTAACCAGCTGGAGATTTCAAAAATTAGAATTCAGATTCTGCACCAGAATATAATTAGTTTAAAGGTAAAATATTTTCACTGAACAGTCTCTAAATTAAATTTGAACTGAAAACTCTAGAATCGTCGCTCTTTTCTGAAAAACCCTAAATGTAGGGTCCCTTCTGTCAGTAATTAGGGCCCTTTGTGCCTTATCTTTATTTGCCAGGCGCCAGCATTGGCCGAGGTAAATACTTAAAGGACTCGAAATTCTTGTAATTTTGTTAATTTTATTCGGGGTGCGAAAAGGCTGCCTCGATTGTATTGTATTTAACACTTATTTAAACTTTCACCATTTTCCCACATTGTTAGTTTACTGCGTAAATTTTTAAGTTAACCTCCAACTCCGATAATTCGAGCGACATTGACCCCATGGGGCTGGAGAGACACTGACTAGGTAGACATGAACAAATCAGCATCGCAAAAATATCGCGATAATTTGCGTCCACACTACCGATCATGATACGCGTCGGTGATACGCGAAGGAGATACGACACGGCAAAATAACTCTAAATATGGATCCAGCATAAACTAATTACAATTTTATAAAAGCGTTATTAAATCCCATCTTAAGTATTACAGAAAAGTATTAAAGACTACTACTTGAATAACTTTTCCGTCCGACGTACAATTTTCGAGCAAGGCGCAAAAAGCTGAAAAATTACCGAAAATTTGGTAGTTACTTGGTTGTCAAAAGTCAAGCTCAGGAATCGTGCAACCTCCGTCTACACGCCTTGAGAACCATTAGGTCCTCATTAGAAGGCATTGTAACGATATCCAGCTTGCTGGGAATTAATTCTTCGGAATGGTTTTTATTGATCTAATTTTCTTATTATTGCTTCCTCTAGACCGCATCCAACGGATAGCAGCTCGAATTGTCAACTGCCAACGTATTTCTGATCGGCTTGATCCCTTGGCGCTGCGTAGAGATGTGGCCTCACTCTGCATTTTCTATCGCATGTATTATGGGGAGTGTTCCGAGGAATTGTTCGGATTAATCCCTGCCGCTTCTTTCCGCCATCGCCCTACGCGACAATATTTCCACTCTCACCATTTAGATAGTTGGCAGTCCTCAACTGTGCGCTTTTACCGAAACTTCCTGCCTCGCACAGCTAAACTGTGGAACGAACTGTCGCCAGCAGTGTTTCCGGACCGATACGACCTTCAAACCTTCAAGAAAAGAGCGTACTCCCACCTTAAAGGCCGGCAACGCACTTGCGACACCTCTGGTGTTGCGGGTGTCCATGGACGACGTTAATCGCTTACCATCAGGCGATTCGTTTGCTCGTTTGCCCCCTATAGCATAAAAAAAAACACCTTTACTGTTGTGGGGGAACAAATAAGGGAGAAGCGACGCGGTGCGGTGACATATATATTTCAATGTGCCGCCGCGCGACTCGCCTCTTAATTCGCGTTGAAATGTCAAGTATCAAACCGTTGATACCTACGGAAGTGTTCTAGGTGAGCTTCGCGTAATGATCGTTCACGAAGGGGCAGTTCCATGTATATCAAATATTTGTTTTTTTCGCGCCACACCGCATCGCATTCGCTTTCGTTCGCCTACATAATCGACTGCGTGGCATCTGAGGGAAACCTGCGATGACCCTGTTCATTCCTTAATAAATCGAGTGATGGTATTTCCTTGATAAAATATACTTTCATCTAAATATTACTGAAGAGTGTGTCACGTTTTGGATCTAACTTAATTCTTGAGTCTACAAGAGAGAAATGAATTACTCAGATACGTGATCTATCATAAAATAATTAAATATAAGTGTTCAAGGGAAGATCTTCTACAAGCACCACGTCTTCAAGCACGAACTTTGGACCCTAATTTTAGGTGTTATGATGCACTAGCGATGTATTTACATTTTAATAATATTTAATTTTTGTTCGAAGAACGTTAAGAGACGGCACTAATTTTTTTCGAAATTATTTTAAATAAGTCTACGTATCAGAGACCAAAAGTGTGAAATATGTGACGTGCGTTGGTATTCGAGAAAGAAGGAGTGTCGCGAAGGCGATACGCTTATGCAAATCACTTCATGTGACAAATCATTTACCCGGAACGCTAAAATGTTGCAGGCGAAACGGCTGTCGGAGCGCTAAAACGGCGCTGATGAATACATGTTATTATTTATTATGTTAAAATAGTAAATATTTTTGTAAATTTTAGCTAATAAGATTAGTTTTAAGTAGTAAATATATTTAAACAAAGGTCATTTCTTAATAACTATAGTATTTAGTAACTTATAACGTTACAAGTGCAGAGTATGTGTCTTAAGGTTATATTGGAACACTTAACCAAATTGTCGAATTGTCGTGGCAGTTTTAGTTAATAGTTTCAATGTTACATTATGAAAGGAATTAGAATTTGTTTGGATTTGGCATCCGCCATGGCGGCCTATTTGGCATATTTTTTAAAAACATTGGCATTTCTCGCGACAACGTAGCAAACAGTACACAACAAAATCGTTACTGTTCTAATATTTATGCGAAATCTGCAATCTTATTCCATTTCTTCGTAAGAAGGTAAAGAAATAGTTTTCCTAGGAGCTATCAGCGACGTTATTTTTTAATAAAAAAAAAATGAATTTGTGTATGCCAACAACTCGCGTGGAACTAATAACGGTACCTACTAGGGTACTATGTAGCCACATAGGTTTAACGTTTTGCTAATCCTATGTATATTAAGCTTATCTTTTTATAACCGCTTTTTGAATAAGCGAGCAAAGCGAACAAAGTTCTCCGAGTCCACTGGAACAATTGTAACGGAACGTTAACTGCAGTATGGTTGGTCGGATCATCGCGAAAATTTACAGATGGTTAATAAGATAAGAAAAATTTAATTTTAAAGTTCGAATATGAACCAAATCGGTCAAGGGGCTGTCGAGATATAGGGCTCACGAGTTCAAGTCACTTTCAAACCACTAGTAAGTATTGGTAAGTATTTCTTGGAGAATATTGAATTACAGCAACTCATTATGTGGAACGACTTGTATTGCAAAAAAAAATTGAATGCGTTGGACTGATACACATTTGCACTCATTGGTCAAACTCCACGAATGCTAAAGAAAAACACTATTGTGATAATTGTAATGGTTGCAGCCGGCTCTGATGTGACGATCATGACTCCGATATTAAGGCGACGACAAAGAAAAAACTGAAACCTACCTCTCTACTTAGGATACTTAAAAATGGACGACATTGCATTGTTTTCGATGCAACGCATTCCGATATATATGCAGACAAACCAGATAATATTATTTTTGAAACAATATTTTATTCAAATATAACGTTAAATACATAAGCGTGTTTATTAATAAAATCATATCATTATCTTCTTAAACAAAGCTATAGTTGTAAACGCTGTGTACCTTTTAATTATAAAACATGCCTTTGTAGAACAAAAACTATAAAACCGATGCAATCTCTTTTGTCTTACCTCTAAAGTTCTCAGCAGAATTCAATTAAAGTTAGGGACAAATTCCATGCATGCACATAATCATTATTCGTATTATGGAGTTCTCAAGATGAAGTTTGAAGTACAGTCAGAAGCTATAAAAACGGGTCGTTTTATCGATGATCTCTAGGCAAAGCGACCCGTTTGTAATGCACTAGAGTGTACTTTTAGCAAACAACAGGACATGCACATGTTTTTTATTGAAATAGTTTCTGTAATTTAACTTTGCCTCTCAAGATTATGCGAGATAGGTATCTATATTAACTATAAAACAATGCAAGTTGAGATTGAATTTGAGTGAAGTTTTGATTAAAATACAATTATGTATCGGTGAAGCATTTTAAAATTTGATTAAGAACGACTCCACGACGAGTGATCCAATTCAATCCGATCCGATTCGGGACGATCTGTCAGTTTCTATAGAAATAATCACGTGATAGCTCAGCGCCCTCGGACGTCACGTTTTCACGGATCGGATCGGATCGGATCGGATGGGTGTGAGTCATTTTTTACGCGCCACATATTTCGAAAGCATTGTGAACTCTTCCTCAGTTTTATTTGCATGTGATTAAGCGCGCCGCGGAATGCAACTTTGGATTGCTTCTGATTTTGTATTTGTTTATTTGCCATCACAATATTTAAGAAAATGTTCATAGTAGTAGTCTATTTTCACATAGCAAAAATATTTTGGAAATGTAACATCTAACAGCTAAAAAAATAATAGCTGTGTCAAATCTCGGGCTAAATGCTAAGAAGAAGAAGAACAGCTAAAAAATATTCAGTTGAATTGAAAACCTCCTCCTTTTGAAATTGTGAAGTCGGTTTATTAGACGATGATCGAGGCGTAAATATAAATTTACGCCACCAAATAGCGCTAGTAAACTTAAAGTATCTAACTGATACGATATCTCGATATACTTACCAGAAATATAATTAATATGATGTCTATAGTTTGTAGTGTTCTGTTTGTATGTATATAGTGTCACCTAGACTACCTGCTGGGCTTCGCTGAAAATCAGCGTCGCCGAATGTGCCATATCACATGGCTCATTCGGTGACATCAAGCTGAGCGAGGACCATTTAGCGCACAATTAGTTAGTCTTTATGTTATATTTATTCTGATTGTTATCTTGTGTTTTTACGTGTGCTAATAAATGTATTTTCTTTCTTTCTTTCTTTCTTTCAATTATAGGTTGTCACAAAAATCATACGTCGTAGTTACGATCACGATGCTTAAAAGGTTGAACAACTCTTCTCAAGTGATCGCAGGAAAGCTCCACGCGTCTCGGGAATTAAAATATAAGTGTCAATCACTGCTTCGATTGCGACCCAATTACCAATCTCCTAGTAATTTCTGATAGCCTGGTAACTGGTGCTTTGAACTATCGTGCATAATGATCAGAAACATTTTCAAATACCTACACTTTAACATTACTCGTACAATTTTTTAAAGCACGAATCAAACCATTTATTAAATGTAATAAATGTTTTGATTCATGTTCACCCAGCCCTGCTCACCGGGGACCTTGGTCACTTTTTCTTCAGTATATGACATCTCTTTCAATTTATAATTACTCGTACACTTCTACTGGTTCTGAAAACACAATATTTCAGCTATGCACATATTCTGGTTAACATCAAAAATTGCAAGTAATGTAGAGAACAAAACTAAAGTTTAAAATGCAGTGTTTCCACATAAAAAAAAAGAAATCTTATACTGATTGTTGTATAAGTAGATGTGATGATGTATTTGAAAGTTCAATTATCTATTGTGGCACGGATATATCAAACATCAATAAATAAAAAATTCACAGTTGTGACGTCATTCCCTCTGACTGAGTATTTTAGTCAATATGGCCGATCGGAGCAGACATAGTTTACTGTGTGCCAGTATATATTTAAAATATGTTATGTTTATACTAAACAGGGTGAATAAATGGGATTTTGCACTTCATCTTATCAGTATTTTTTGCAAGTGAGCACAGGTTTCAGAGACAATCCAATGCTACCTTTCTCGCCTTGGCACACTTTCCTCGCCTAATATAACTGGCACTTATGGTATATACATTATCTCCCAAAGACTCTGCATTTCGCTCGTTCTGCAGCATACCGCCTGGTTGTTGAAATACAGGTGGACAGAGATTCTTACTAATAAGACCTCCATCATAGGTATACTTTTCTCGCTAAAAGTGGTATTAGCCATTTACTGCTCGAATATGCTTTAATACTTTTTTGACGTGTTGATGAATGATGCTTTTTAGTACAAAAGCATCAACGTGCTACGATTAAAATGCCTGCCGTGTCATTGTATAGCCGCTACTATTAAGCATTAAATAATGTTACATGTGTGTTGGTGTGTTAGGGTGCCCTAGGACCTACAACAAATAACGTTACCCTTGTTAGCCATATTCTACCTAAACAAGAATGTATGTTTAAGCTTTATTGTACATTAACACAAGAAATACAGTTACATAAACAATTTGACATTTGATGCAACAATGGCGAACGTATCCTTGTACAGCAACTACTACAACGCAACAAAACAAACAACAACAAGTATAACTAACCTGTGCTAAGCTGCTGTGTGTGTGCTTTGTTAAGGGATAATGAGTGGTCAGTATATTTCAAAGGGACACTTCCAGGGCATACTGTTTATAAAACAAACCTAACAACAGTAACCTACCACACCCAAACCTTCCTAACAAAGTATACCTACAATAATTCTACTAGCTTATTAAATAATAAAATAAATCAAATTCTTAATCTCTGCGGCCCTAACCACCAGCAGCACTGACGTGTCATGACAAAACGTGTCATGTCATGAAAAAAACACGTTTGTGGGAAATCGACTTTGAAGTTCCAAACCTATTTGTACAGCTATATCGGAATCTTATTAACAAATATAGAATATTTTATTACAGGCATGTTGGCCAATATATGGTTTTATAGGCCCGTATATTTTTTTGCACACTTTATTATTATCAACTGAGTTATATCGATTACAGCAGTTAGTCGTGACAACTGTGTAGTACAAACGGTGTCATGACAAATTATTGTAACTGTAGTTACCGCTTTTATTTCGTACACTTTTATAAAAGTAAAATATGACATTTTCATTTTCGTATAGGTATCTAATTTGAAAGATTTAAAAAAAACTTTTGTGGGTAGTATAATATGACAAAAAAAAATCGATAGAACCTTGTTACCACTAATTGATATATATACCTATGGTTATAGCAATTTGTAAATGTGTGCCAATGTGGGCCTTGTCCCGTTGCCGGCGGCGCCCTAGGTTACGTTAAATTTTTATACTATATTTTTAATGTTTTTTTTTTATTTTACTAAGAAAATAAAATATTATTATTATGTTCCATCTAAAGTGAGTGATCTGAGTTATGTCACTGCAGACGCATCCGTTTGACGTCCCCAAGAGTGTGCTTTTAAGATGTTCTTTGTTATTCGTTGTTAAAAATTTCACAAAACTTAATTCAAAGGAGTTAATTTATAATACAAGTCGGTGACACGAGGACTAGTTCAAAATTATGAACGTTTGGTACGTATACGACAGGTAAAAGATATTTATGGAAATTTTTAATAGTTCGCTGACAAACAAACAAACTTGTACATATGAATCCTTCACCGGCATTCTTTTAACTGCAACTTGCCTCCGCGTATGAACAAGAAACAAACGAGCTCATCTGTTATGTCGGCCTGGTACTTGTAACATAGTTATTTCAGGATAATTTGGAATAGTCATATACACGCGAGAGCAAACGTTTAGGGCCACTAACTTTTTTTAATAACTCTGAAACGAATAGAGTTCGTATTAAAACAAAGTTAACTTTATAGGCAATTTAATATTCATCATTTCAGCCGAAAGATGTCCACTGCTGGATATAGGCCTCCCCCAAAGATTTCCACAATGACCGGTCCTGCGCCACCCGCATCCAACGGACTCCTGCGACCTTGACCAGGTCATCAGTCCACCTTGCGGGGGGCCTACCCACGCTGCGCCTAATTTAATATTACTCAAATAAAATACATTTCATTTATTACTAATGGTTTATTTATTTCGTATAAAACTATGAAATACAAACGGTGTCCTTTTGCTTGCAATTATCGAATATAGTGTTATTTTTAATGTAAGTGAATATTAGCGACACTTCCCAGTTTGATTTTAGGACAGGATAGAAGCAAAGACAGTTGCGAAAATTAGAAATTCTAAATTTCAAAACAACCCTATAATTTTGTTTCTTTTTTCCATGCCATTACTTCACGCCAATAAGTTAACTGGACAGTTAAATTCGCTATAATAATCAATTTATTTGAATACGCTATTGCGCTAGCTGTATTCGTATTTTAGATAATATCTAAATAAATCCTAGTGACCAGATGTTTTGCTCTCGAGTGTAGTAATAGTCATATTCATATATTGTTATTTCAGAAATTAATGGAACTACAAGGAAAGAATGATCCTAAAGGCGTTTAACCATTCTCTAAATATTAAATTGAAACGGTTAACACTCACAGTTTTTTTAGCGTAGTGGTCTTGTCACCTTCCCGGCTCGGGCATCACTTCTTCTAATCTTCTTAAGTGATGCCCGAGCCGCGAAGGTGACAACACCACTCTGTCTGTCCGACGATGAGTGCCCGATGCAGTCGAAACGTGTCACGCCTATTGTGTATAAAAATACGTGAGTGTTAACCGTTGCAGTTTAATTAATATAAGTATGACTCACGATAGTTTAAATTATATCATTCTCTAAAATATAGGCGCAAATAATTTTGCTGAATAATAACATAACTTCCCAACTGTAACGTTTTGCAGACGTATTTTTCGCATATTGTCATAATCCAAGCTAACCTTGCCTCGTTGAGAAATTAAATTTGGGCCAAATGAAAGTTAGCAACTAATAATTTGTTAAATGTTGGTAAGTAGTAGTATGTCAAGTGAATCATCAGTGAAGAGATTGGGAACTATATTCGACAAAATTAAAAGAACAGACAGGATGTCGTGTTTTAATATTGTGATTGTGCTACAGTGGGACGTAAAGCCCCTGAGTACAGTTTAGAACCGAAACTTAATCATGTTAAGACGTCATGGTAAGGCTGGCCCGGTCTGTTGTCTAAGATCTGTTGCAATTTCTTATGAAAGAAAAATGCATATACTATACAGAATACAAGCAATATCAGATTCTAAACGACAATTTGCAATATTAATCCTTAACCGATTCCTACACTGCAACTTGGCATCTGCTTATGCCTAACAAGAAACAATCGAGTTCCATCTGTCTCCGTATCGAGTAATAAATCAAAACTTCCTCCAGTTCTGTCGGCCTGGTACGTGTAACGCTGAAGTTCGCTGTCGCGGCTCTTTATTTATTACTTGTCGTGTACTATTCCACATATTATATAAGTTATAGCGCTCCCACATTTGGCATATAAAACACGATAACGTTCAATAATATTCTGACAATGGTATGCTTAACACGTTCGCGGACGCTTGGTCACACCTCTGGGACACCTTAATTTTGTATGGGAATTTTACGACTGCTATTGCATACCTGTCACAACAAAGCTAAAATCAGGATTCTTATGTGACGCGAAATTCTATACAAGTCGAATGCAATGCAAGTCCCGTCATTATGAAACCATTTCTTTTACACTATGTGACACCAAATGCTATACAATTCGGATGCTTGATATAATACCTAGTCAAAATATGATCTTATATGACACCGCATGTTATAGCATTCGACTATGTTGGCATGTCTGTCATACCGTTCACTCGGGTGAGCTGCTACGTCAACAACTATGATAAATTCTTTGCCATAAAGTAAAGTAGAAGTAATATTTCATCTAATACTTATAGGATTTAACGGCTAGGGCCTTCTTCACCAACCAGCACATAGCAAGTATCCGAACTTTGAATTTAATCATGTAAACTGCGGCCCTACACAAACAAAATACATGCCACATGCTTACCATAATGTTAGCGCTCAGCATCGACTACGAATAGGCACAATATTCACGATTATATGACCAAAATAATTACTATAGAGTAGTAGAATAGTAAGTATAAACATGCCTCACTTTTCTTTATTTACAGTAGTCAGAATCAAGTTGCACTACAAAAAACAATCAGTAAAGAGATTTGTTTATAAAACCACAACCAAAAACATACATAAACTGTAAAAAAAACATTACTAACGATGTTACAAAAAATCCGTAAAATAGCGTGTGCATGCGAAATTTGGCCACATTTTACGCGCCCACTCCCAGACGCACGCGAAGGGCTACTGAGGAGTCTTCCATACAAAGACGAATGCTATAGCATACGCGTCACAGAAAGGGGGGCACAATTTGAGATGTCACAGGATAATTTCTAACCGTCATAAACTATGAAATATAACAGTATGCATTCTGTGATTTTAGTGAATGGTAGAGGAAATGTTGGTTAATAATATTATACTGTGGCCAAGCGGATTGGTAAGCATACTGACGCAGAAATCTAAACCAAATAACGGATTCAATAGCAGGCGCGTCACCAGATGAAGTACAAAAACGGATGCTATGCAATCCGCGTCCGCGAACGTGTTAATTTGTGGAATATCTTTCATCATCATAAATTTAACGGAAAGTTCTTGTCGGTTTAGCTGATAAAGTACTTATGCAGCTCTCTCTCTAAGTACTACTATTCAAAGCCGCCTTATGCGGCATGACTGCTATCTTATCCTTTATTTGTTTGATGAAGCTTATCCTTAATATCCTTTGTCTTTCCCTTCCTCGCTTGCTTAACCTTATATAACATTTATACCAGCTAATGTTTGAGCTGTGTTATTTATTTTTTATTTGCTCAAAAACTTATTGTACAATATACAGAATTAATGCTATAAGATATTCTCTACAGACTAAGAGTCTATACAGAGTGTTTGTCAAAAGCTTGCGCCAACCCCTTTTATATTTAACACCTACGTTTTTTTGTACATGCGTTAAAATAATTGGCAACTATATATTGGCTTTCCTATTACGCCAAAGTTAAAACTCGATTATATTAAAAAGGTTTCAGTATACGCTTGCCACTTTAATAAATTGTAACAAATATTATGTTGAAATGCTTATATTCTATTTGCTGTCAGATTCGTGAGTGATTTAATTAATTGACTTTTCTGAGCTTTCCAAATACACTATTCCACTTATAAAGCACTAGCGACCCGCCCAATCTTCGGACTGGTTATAATTATACATATAATCCATCCTCTTGAATCACTCTCTCTATTTAAAAAAAACCGCATCAAAATCCGTTGCGTAGATTTAAATATTTAAGCATACATACATACAGACAGCGGAAAGCGACTTTGTTTTATACTATGTAAACGTTTTCCGTTTGACGATAAACACTCGATGATGTCATAAACATAAATGTAACCGTTTCAGTTAAAATAAGATAACACGTGGCCGTGGCAAACGTTACCATGTCAAAACCTTCATATCCTATCACCCGACACTCGAGTAACCAGCGCGATAGCCGGAACTCGGCCGACACGCACTTAGCTGACACTGACGCGGGTGCGGTTATCAGCTCATCAATCTTGGGCTAATGTAAGATTTCAGTCGAAGAAACTTAGGGCTCAGCCGTGTGAACAAGTTGTCTTTGTCGTGTTAGGATTATTACTTATATGAAAAAACTGTTGACTTTTTTAGGGATGACTTACACTAGAACGGGACGGGATGGGGCGGGATGGGACTATCTGTCAGTCTTTAGAAAAAGTCATGTGACATCCAAGGGTTCCGAGCTATCACGTGATTCTTTCTTTATAAATTGACAGATGGTCGCGTCCCACCCGATCCCGTCCCGTCCTAGTGTGTATCATCCTTTAATCGTCATTTCCCTTTTTTAGGGTCCAGAGGACAGTCTTACAGCATACCCAATTAAGAGATAATCGTAAATTCAATAATAGGTACAGGCATGATACGTCTAGGGGTGTGTTTTAGATAATTGCCTAATTGCCTGCCGGCACATTAGGCGTACTCTGAGTACGGCCCGACATGCTCTTGGCCAGTTTTTGAAACTCATTAGTAACTTCTCCGCACGAATTCGAATCAATCGTCTTTTGTCATGGGTCGGTACCGACTCACAGGCTGCCAAAACATCCCGCGCCCTCCGATGCCGCCTCAAGTATTATACAATATTTGTAATTGTAGACAACCCCTAGCGTTGTGCGCGGATGGGGCCCATCACCAATTGTTTTTCGCATAGTTTTCAAAACGGTTTGTACTTATTTGCATTTTCTATGAGAGATAAATATCTGCTTTATAGAACTATTATATTATTATTATCTGTGTTAATATCGTCAAGTTTGAATCCACAATCTCCGGTGAAAGTCGCTCGTACATCAGTTGAACCACCACAATCTGTGTATTTATGTTTTCCTCGTGTTCCGCAAATGGGAAAAGTTCCGGTTTGCGGTGCTCTCGACCGCGGATCTCGACACGCAATATCGGTGAGATTCTAGTACTTTCTGTTTGTTCGCAAATATTCTGTTTATTAATGTTGCATAATTTGCAGACGGACTTTGAAAAGTAGTCCCTAAAAGACGATTAGTGGCCTCTTGTTGCTTTTTATGTATGAAGCAGTAAAAATCAGAGGATGCTCTTTATGTAAATGTTCTAATTATTTTTTGTTTATTATTTGTACAGATCTATCGGTATATTGGTACCAATAACTCGGTACAAATCTCTGTACCTCTGTACCCCTGTACTCTGTGTGTGTCTGTCTGTGTGTTCTTGTACAGAGTTATTGGTGTAGTTATTGGTATTGGTATATAGACTTTATTGAAAGCTGAATATCCTATCACAGGTATATACTTACACAAATTATATATTTACCTACTTACTAGAAGATTACAATCTTTGTGAATTTAACCTATTAACGGTATTAAAGCATCTGTATGCCCTATTCTAGCTGGAATAGCTAAATAGAGTTAATAATAGTAATTAGGTAATAATTGATCATCTCCCTAGATATTTTTTGTGTAAATACCTTTATTTCTGCTATGCTGCACCGAAATTGCTACAAAATTTACGTTCACTGATAATGAAATTACTGTATTTAATGTTCCTTTTATACAATTGTTAACCACGAATTAAGTCATTTATTATTTATAACAGGTCACACTACTTACACTACTGATACTGGTGACTTCTTCTGTAGTATTTGAAATTTATTTCAATTTAATCCGCCGGTCTCTTGCGTCGATTGGTGTGCCGGCTCTATTAGAGCCGACCGGCATATCCAGAACTGCCGGCAAGAGGCCGGATGGTATGTCTCTGGTTCCGTGGAGTTTGGGACGGGCACTGGTGTGGGATGCAACCTGTGTAGACAGACTAGCCCCGTCTCATCTCCACCGAACCTCTGCGAGGGCAGCGGCAGCGGCAGAGGCGGCGGAGAAAGCAAAGGTGGGAAAGTACAGTGGTCTCGGCGCCGAATATAATTTTGTTCCTTTCGGCGTCGAGACCTTTGGTCCGTGGGGCCCTAGCGCTCTGAGTCTCTTCAAAGACCTATCGAAGAGACTCAGAGACGCCACAGGAGACCCAAGAGCTGGCAGCTTCCTCGCTCAACGGATCAGTCTTGCAATCCAGCGAGGAAATGTTGCCAGCGTCCTCGGTACCATGCCGCAGGGGCCTGTTTTAGATTTATTTTAGTTTTTATCTAGTTTTATTTTAGTTTTTAGTTTAGTTATACTTATAGATTTAAATTTGTGTTGATTATGTTTTAGTTTTAGTTTCATTTATAAGTGAATCTATAATCACAAATCCTTAATTTGGCATGAAAGTGTACGAGTGTTATTTGTTTTGAACTCTCATCTACCGGAATTAAAGTTCAAAATAAAGTGGTACATATAATCCTTAGGTCCAATTCACAACAAGCTAGCAAATAAGGTATATAAAACGAGACTGACCATTGCCAAGTTCAATACGCTCGATGATGACTGAAAGTATTTACAGTTATCAAACCTTCGAAAGTTATACGACTTGGTGAATTGTTTAATCGTCGACTCGTTTAGTTCAAGATTTCTTGATAATGTTGTTTCTAACTGTATCTTAAGATAAATTAGTCTTCTTAGCGTTTTCCTGGCTTTGGCAACTAATTCCAAGATTTGGCGTAGACGCCCATTTTTAGTTTTCTAAACCCAGAGGGTAAAGGAGGCCTTGTTAGGATGAGTCCGGTCCCCTCACGAAAACATTTTCACTGAAAAGCGATTACGAGCTGGCGTTTAACCCCCAGACCTTCGGGTATGAAAATCGCACACGTTTGACCACTAACGCTCTAGGTAATCAGTATAACGTACAATCTTCAGTCTAAGGATACTATCATAATTAACTTCTATATGCTTTGTACTTCAATTCTTTTCAGTTGTTTTGTGATTTATTTTGTGTACAATAAAGTGCTTACTACTACTACTACTACTTTTTATAAAAAAAAAACCTAAGAAAGAACACGAACATAAAATTGTGATTCAAACAGTAAACAAAATCTTAAATATTGACTTTCACTTTCAACCAATCGCCTCCAGCTACAAATACTTTGGAAATCAACTTGAATTGAAATAAACAGTATCGGATTTCAAATACGATCCGAAGCAGCCTTGGGGTCACGTTTCAATCTATTCGCCGATACCAAGCTGTTTAAAGCAGCCATTTTGCGTGTTGTAAAGTCTGGGATCCTGGTATAAAATGTGATGATTGCCTTTCTTTTTTTAATTAAAATTCTGATTTTTAAACAATCATCCAGAATATTGTCTTCTGTTTCCGTGATTATTGTTTAGTAAAATTAAACACTTTACACGGATTCATCGCGTTTATTAACACCATGACCCTACATTTCGAGCCCTTTACAGCACTCGCCTATATGTTAACATCGGCTATATGTTCCCACACCCTAGTTGCTATGCTATGCTTTGTTTGCCCAACATAGTATGATAGACCACATTCACAGTCTAGCATGTAGACCACAGCATCTTGTAGAGGCAAATTACACTTTCTGCTTCAATCAAGATCTATTTCAGGCCATTTAGAAGAAGATTTCACAATTTCTGAGGCCTGTAAAAAATTGCCAATTGTCATGTACAATATTCATGTCATTTTTCATTATTTAGTTGTTGGTCTTCGTGTACTTTTGGTGCATTAAACATTATAATAAGGCGTAGTTTATGACAGACGTTCAACCCGATTATATGCCTGGCATACACCATTAAGTACAAAAATTATTAAAAAATTATTAACACTAAAATTGATTCCAGAATGTTTTCCATCGCTTCCCTTCCAATAAGGTTCGGTGGTCTTGGTTTGCGTAAAATCTCCAGCGTCGCCCTTCCGGCTTTCTTATCCTCGGTGCACAGTACGCTTTCTCTCACTGGAAAAATACTAAATCCATCACTCCGTGATTGTGAGATAGCTTACTTCATCGAGGCTAGGGTCGCATGGAGACTGGCCTGCCCAGGAATAGAACCGCCTTTTAATGGCAATAGCCAGAGACTCTGGGATGGACCCATTTGCCGCCGGGTACAAACAGATCTAGTTAACTCTTGTACAGATGTATCTGACAAGGCCCGCTTAGTAGCGATATCGGAAAGGGAGTCTGGGCACTGGCTCAATGCCTACCCCTCAGCTAATTACGGAAACCTTCTAGACCCCAACAGTTTCCGTATAGCTGTCGGCTTGCGACTCGGGGCTAATGTAGTCGTCTCACACCGCTGCCTCTGTGGCACAACAGTTGACCCGTTGGGGCACCACGGCCTCGCTTGCTCGAAGAGCGCGGGTCGCCTGTCCCGCCACGCTAGCTTAAACGACATCATCCGTCGGGTTCTGGTCAGCGTCAGCATGCCGGCCACTTTAGAGTCTTCTGGCCTGGTACGTGATGACGGTAAGAGACCCGACGGGATGACACTTGTGCCCTGGCAACAGGGTCGGCCTTTAGTTTGGGATGCCACATGTGTCGACACCCTAGCGCCGTCCCACTTGGGCATGACATCGATAAGGGCTGGCGGGGCTGCAGCCGCTGCTGAGGCTGCAAAGCGACGCAAGTACTTTAGGGGACAGTTACATATTTGTGCCGTTTGCAGTGGAGACCCTTGGCCCCTGGGGACCGGAAGCATTGAAGCTTTTAAAAAAATTAAGTTACTTGCTTATCCGGTCCTCCGGTGATCATAAGGCTGGATCGTTCCTAGTCCAACGAATCGGCATAGCCATTCAGCGACGTAACGCAGCCAGCCTTATGGGCACCCTGCCTGGTGGCAGCGGTATAGGGGACGTTTGTACATATAGTTTAGGTCCCAATAGTTTTTAAGGTAGGTTTAGATTGTTTTAGTTTTTTTTTTGTAATTTAATATATTGGTTTATTCCTATATTTATACAATAAATGTATTATAACATTAAGTACATAATTATCTCTTTTTTTTATGTATGTAACGTATTTATCTAGATTGTTAAGTATTGTCAGAAACTTGACGTGACCAAAATACGTATTTTCGCATTCAAAACGTTTCCTCGTATTTATTATATAGCTCCCTAGAGGAGGTTCGGGAAAAAGATTCGATAAAGCGATAGGTCAATGTCCGATACGTGACGTCGGCCCAAACTCCCAATAATTCGCGGTAAAATATGCAGTCAGCGACAGAAGCAGCTGAACGGGTGGGGTGTAAAAAATGTTCTTGAAACACTCTTATTGTCACAACAATAAGGCCGTGCCAATATCATTTTGAACATCTTACCAGGCTTAGCTCCTTCTGCTGGAACTGTAAAAGGACTAGCTTTCCTTGCCCCTTCGTTCTAAAATAATTCTAAGTAGCCCGTCGTCATTCTCTTAAAGGTTGAATTAAGTTAATTAGAAGAAATATTTTCCTGGTCGAACCTCGCGGTATAAGAATATGGTTGTCATTTTCAAGATTGTGACGTTACGTTACTCGCTGTGCGTTGTTTGTCAGTCTTTATTATATATAAACCGCTATATATTTTTTTTGTCACATCAAATAAAATAGTGTAGATACGTCAAATAAAATAGTAAGGAGCATCTGAAAACACTTATTTAACTACTAGTGATATGAGAAATACCAGAGAGCGTTCTCGTCTTCTATCGGCTGTCTCAAGTTCTGACCGGTATACTTAGATTTAAAACAAAAAACATTACACACAACAGTAGTTACTTATCACACAGCTTATTATTAAAGCAGCTTGAAATCCACTTCAGTGATTAGGTAGTTAGATATCTAACTATGAGCTCTGTTTGTTTATAAGATTTGACAAATTTTCTTCATCAGAGATGTTATCTAATCGAGGGGTGAGCGGTCAAATCCGGTAAGTCGAGCAAACCGATTTTTGAAATTCGAACTATGTGCAATTAACGCAAAGTTGTTATTTTAATGAAAAATTATCTCGACTTATCGGGTTTGACCGCTTACCCCTCGCTATAAGGCCTTAATGGATCACAGCATTGATGAAACTGGCCAAGCGCGAGGATGATTCGCCTGGTGCACTTATATTTTTTTTTCGAGACAATAGTTTTGACCATTCGGGCCTTCAAAATACTGCAGTATTTTTAAAACATCTATCTGTCTATACAATAAAGTCAAACAGGCTTCCGGAAAAGAGTCTAAATGTATAATAATATTATGCAACTAAGGATTAGCTGTGATTCTTTGAAGCTTCATCCTTAAATATTACCATAAAGTCTATAAAGACAAAAAGTTACATTTGTAAAATGAACCTTCTTTGTTATTGTTAGGTTTGAGGTTAGGTCGCAGAGAATGATACACGCACACGGGTCGGTTGCTAACTGATTTTATTGGTGCGCGCGATGCGCTGTCTAACATGCATAGATATGTGGGTAGGTACATATAGATATACTAAGAGAGCGGGCTGTGTAAACAGCCTATACGCTACAACTATAGCTAGGTACAACTATTCATCCTAACACTCCCTTACACTAAATTCCAAACAGGCCAAAGTTAAAAGGCTTCCTTGGCCTTGTATTCACATTCGAAAATTCTGGGCTGGAGTTACTATCAGTGTTCTGACCATCTCCCACTGATGGTGGCCGGTCCGGGCCGCTGTGGTGAGGCGAGGATGCTGCGGAGTCATCGGTGCCGGACGAGAGGGATGAGGTAAGGCCTGGGTCAATCTCACTGCCGGTGACAGGTGGATCACTGACTGCCGTTGGAATACCATCAGCGTGTGGTGAGGAACCCATCGGAACTGTGCCTGGTTGCAATTCCTGGGGTTCTTGACAAGCCGCCGATTCGGGAACAGTAGCCGCCGGCTGACGACATGTTGAAGGTGGCCACAGCATAACTTGTAACATGTCAGGCTCGTTGTCATGGCCTTCAGTCGAAGAACTAGAGGGTGCTGCTCGTTCTGCCAGTAACTGTTCTTCCTCTCTTATCTCCTCTCCTTTATACTTTTGCAGTTGATCCACGTGTTTTTTTAATGTTTTGTTATTATCAAATTTTACAATATATATAGTTTGGCCTATTTGTTTTATTATTACACCCACAGTCCAGTAGGACTTCTGATTTTTGTAAACCTTAACTAACACTGTTTCTCCGTTAAAAAATTGTACAGTCCTTTTTCCGTCGTAATATTTAGTCTGCAAGGCCTGCCGGCGCGACACGTTATCAGCGATTGCTGAGTCAGACGGTGGCGATGTTTGCGAGAGGTGCAACCAGTCTAAGCGACTTCGTAACTTACGACCAAATAAAACCTCTGCAGGAGACATGTTTGTAGTAGTATGTTTTGAATTTCGGTACATAAATAAGTACTCCTGTATTTTTGTATTAATATTACGGGATTGAGTACCTGACGATATTATTTTATTTAAAGCCAGTTTAACTTGTTTCACGTAAATCTCTGCTTGGCCGTTACTAGATGGGTTGTAGGTGGGGGTAGTGATGTGTTCTATACCATTTATTTTACAGAAGTGCTCAAATTCTGCAGAAACAAACGAAGTTCCATTATCTGTGCAAATTTTGCGAAAAATGCCGAATCTTGACATCGTTTCGCAAAGTTTCTCGATTACTACGCGACTACTATACGAACTCGATACATCAAAACATTCTACCCATTTAGAATATGCATCTGCTACTATGAGATAGTACTTGCCATGTGTTGGCCCCAAAATATCAACGTGAACCCGGTGGAAGGCCTCTGGTGGGAACGGCCACGGAGCCAGCGGCGCCCGCGGCGGCGCGGGCCGCACCCGCACGCACTCCGCGCAGCCGGCCGCGCGCCGCTCGATGTCGGCCGCCATGCCGGGCCACCAAACCCGCAATCGAGCGTCCGCCTTCATTTTATTCATACCTAAGTGGCCTCTGTGCAACTCTTCAATTATTTTATGTTGAAGGGCACCTGGAATAACTAACCTAGAACCCCTAACTATGCAGCGCCTTTCAATAGACAATTCCGATCGACATCTATAGTAAGGCTGCAAGTTATGATCCCTTACTTTAGTAGGCCAACCATTCATTATATAATTGGTTACCTGTAAGAGTATGTTATCAGTGCGCGTTGCCTCGCAAACCGCGTCTAGAGATATAGGTATATCACCATCTGTAATGAAATGCAGATAAGCCGCCCGGTCAATCATTTCATCTCGCTCGCTCGCTACTGCGTTGCTGACATTTGTCGCATTCTCGCTCACTGAACGGCTAAGGAAATCCGCTGTGTTGCGCGCACTGCTGACATACTCAATTTTATAATTGTAAGCTGACAAAAACAATGCATACCGCTGAAGGCGGTTGGCAGACACTTCTGGGACACCTTTATCCGGTCGGAAAATGCTGAGAAGAGGTTTATGATCGGTCCTAAGTACAAATGGCTCATCTCGACCATACAAATAATGATGAAATTTACGTATTCCGAATACAATACTTGTTGCTTCTTTACTAATTTGACTGTAATTTTTTTCAGCACTAGTTAACGACCTTGACATGAATGAAACGGGTTGCTCGACCCCCTGCTCATTTATTAGACTTAAGACCGCTCCTAGACCTGTGGGCGAAGCATCCACCGTTACGATTAGTTTCGCGCGCGGATTAAAATGTGCTAACGTCACGTCTGACGCCAGTTGATGTTTAATTTCAGACACCGCATCATCGTGTTCGCTTGTCCAAGACCACTTACAATTTTTTTGTAATAAATTGTGCAAAGGGCTCAAAATTGATGATGCGTTTTTAACAAATTGTCTATAATAATTTACCAAACCTAGGAAAGACTTTAATTCAGATACGTTTCCCGGGGTTTTCGCTTCTAGTATGGCTTTCACCTTATCTGGTGACTTGTGCAAACCGTTTTTGTCTATATTGTATCCTAAATAAGAAACTGAATCCTGGAAAAACGAACACTTGTCTTTCTGTAACACCAAACCCGCTTCCTGCAGGCGTTTGAACACTTCATTTAACCGTTGTAAGTGCTCTGCCCTACTACGACCAGTCACTAGAATGTCATCTAGGAATATGCATACATCAAGGCCAGCGAGGATGGTTTCTAGTGCTCTTTGAAAAATCGCAGGGGCACTAGATAACCCAAAAACTAGGCGAGTGTAAGAAAATAAGCCCTTGTGAGTATTAATGCAAGTGTACTTTTGTGAGTCTTCACTTAACCGCAGCTGATTGTAGGCATTCGAAAGATCTAGCTTTGAAAATTGCTGTCCGCCATGCAGTTTTGAGAAAAGCTCCTCAATGCGAGGCAACGGATACTCCTCTCCTTTATACTTTTGCAGTTGATCCACGTGTTTTTTTAATGTTTTGTTATTATCAAATTTTACAATATATATAGTTTGGCCTATTTGTTTTATTATTACACCCACAGTCCAGTAGGACTTCTGATTTTTGTAAACCTTAACTAACACTGTTTCTCCGTTAAAAAATTGTACAGTCCTTTTTGTGTCGTAAAAAGTATACTAATAAAAAAATTAATTTCGTGGAATGCTGTTTAGACAGTGGTGATGAAGAAGGTAAGCACTTTGTCTGTAATATTCGCAGCTATAATGGAGAACCTATGCAGGAACATGTTGTGGTTAACGAGCTACTTATAAAATTTGAAGTAGATTCAGGTTCAGCTATCACGGCAATTTCGGATAAATTTTATTATAAACATTTCGAGTCAATACCATTGATTGATACATCCACAGTGTTACTAGGCTACGATAAGAAGGTCATTGACATGTTAGGAGTAGTTAGGTTGACATTCCACTATAAAAATCAAACGAGAGTCTTAGACGTTTACGTTGTAAAAAATGGAGGCCCTCCAATACTCGGAAGAGACTTCTTATCTACCTTTAATTTACAGATGTGCTCAATTCAAAAAAACGATGTCCATTCCGTCGATAAAGTAAGAAGTGATAACGAACTAGTAGGTATGTTCGGTAGCCAATATCCGCATTTGTTCTCAGACAAGTTAGGGTGCTGTAAGGACGTACTAGTGCAACTTAACATGAAGCCGGGTAGCAAACCGGTTTATTTCAGAGCTCGTCCGCTTCCCTTCGCTATACGCGATAAAGTAGAAACAGAATTGGACCGCCTTGTTAACTTAGGTATTTTACAACCAGTTACTTATTCCGAATATGCCAGCCCTATTGTTCCAGTGTTGAAACAAAGCGGCAAGGTACGCATATGTGCCGATTTTTCCGTGTCAATTAATAAGCAACTGCTCGTAGATAAATATCCGTTGCCTCGCATTGAGGAGCTTTTCTCAAAACTGCATGGCGGACAGCAATTTTCAAAGCTAGATCTTTCGAATGCCTACAATCAGCTGCGGTTAAGTGAAGACTCACAAAAGTACACTTGCATTAATACTCACAAGGGCTTATTTTCTTACACTCGCCTAGTTTTTGGGTTATCTAGTGCCCCTGCGATTTTTCAAAGAGCACTAGAAACCATCCTCGCTGGCCTTGATGTATGCATATTCCTAGATGACATTCTAGTGACTGGTCGTAGTAGGGCAGAGCACTTACAACGGTTAAATGAAGTGTTCAAACGCCTGCAGGAAGCGGGTTTGGTGTTACAGAAAGACAAGTGTTCGTTTTTCCAGGATTCAGTTTCTTATTTAGGATACAATATAGACAAAAACGGTTTGCACAAGTCACCAGATAAGGTGAAAGCCATACTAGAAGCGAAAACCCCGGGAAACGTATCTGAATTAAAGTCTTTCCTAGGTTTGGTAAATTATTATAGACAATTTGTTAAAAACGCATCATCAATTTTGAGCCCTTTGCACAATTTATTACAAAAAAATTGTAAGTGGTCTTGGACAAGCGAACACGATGATGCGGTGTCTGAAATTAAACATCAACTGGCGTCAGACGTGACGTTAGCACATTTTAATCCGCGCGCGAAACTAATCGTAACGGTGGATGCTTCGCCCACAGGTCTAGGAGCGGTCTTAAGTCTAATAAATGAGCAGGGGGTCGAGCAACCCGTTTCATTCATGTCAAGGTCGTTAACTAGTGCTGAAAAAAATTACAGTCAAATTAGTAAAGAAGCAACAAGTATTGTATTCGGAATACGTAAATTTCATCATTATTTGTATGGTCGAGATGAGCCATTTGTACTTAGGACCGATCATAAACCTCTTCTCAGCATTTTCCGACCGGATAAAGGTGTCCCAGAAGTGTCTGCCAACCGCCTTCAGCGGTATGCATTGTTTTTGTCAGCTTACAATTATAAAATTGAGTATGTCAGCAGTGCGCGCAACACAGCGGATTTCCTTAGCCGTTCAGTGAGCGAGAATGCGACAAATGTCAGCAACGCAGTAGCGAGCGAGCGAGATGAAATGATTGACCGGGCGGCTTATCTGCATTTCATTACAGATGGTGATATACCTATATCTCTAGACGCGGTTTGCGAGGCAACGCGCACTGATAACATACTCTTACAGGTAACCAATTATATAATGAATGGTTGGCCTACTAAAGTAAGGGATCATAACTTGCAGCCTTACTATAGATGTCGATCGGAATTGTCTATTGAAAGGCGCTGCATAGTTAGGGGTTCTAGGTTAGTTATTCCAGGTGCCCTTCAACATAAAATAATTGAAGAGTTGCACAGAGGCCACTTAGGTATGAATAAAATGAAGGCGGACGCTCGATTGCGGGTTTGGTGGCCCGGCATGGCGGCCGACATCGAGCGGCGCGCGGCCGGCTGCGCGGAGTGCGTGCGGGTGCGGCCCGCGCCGCCGCGGGCGCCGCTGGCTCCGTGGCCGTTCCCACCAGAGGCCTTCCACCGGGTTCACGTTGATATTTTGGGGCCAACACATGGCAAGTACTATCTCATAGTAGCAGATGCATATTCTAAATGGGTAGAATGTTTTGATGTATCGAGTTCGTATAGTAGTCGCGTAGTAATCGAGAAACTTTGCGAAACGATGTCAAGATTCGGCATTTTTCGCAAAATTTGCACAGATAATGGAACTTCGTTTGTTTCTGCAGAATTTGAGCACTTCTGTAAAATAAATGGTATAGAACACATCACTACCCCCACCTACAACCCATCTAGTAACGGCCAAGCAGAGATTTACGTGAAACAAGTTAAACTGGCTTTAAATAAAATAATATCGTCAGGTACTCAATCCCGTAATATTAATACAAAAATACAGGAGTACTTATTTATGTACCGAAATTCAAAACATACTACTACAAACATGTCTCCTGCAGAGGTTTTATTTGGTCGTAAGTTACGAAGTCGCTTAGACTGGTTGCACCTCTCGCAAACATCGCCACCGTCTGACTCAGCAATCGCTGATAACGTGTCGCGCCGGCAGGCCTTGCAGACTAAATATTACGACGGAAAAAGGACTGTACAATTTTTTAACGGAGAAACAGTGTTAGTTAAGGTTTACAAAAATCAGAAGTCCTACTGGACTGTGGGTGTAATAATAAAACAAATAGGCCAAACTATATATATTGTAAAATTTGATAATAACAAAACATTAAAAAAACACGTGGATCAACTGCAAAAGTATAAAGGAGAGGAGATAAGAGAGGAAGAACAGTTACTGGCAGAACACACTCTTACAGGCTTACTCTTATCGTAGCCTAGTAACACTGTGGATGTATCAATCAATGGTATTGACTCGAAATGTTTATAATAAAATTTATCCGAAATTGCCGTGATAGCTGAACCTGAATCTACTTCAAATTTTATAAGTAGCTCGTTAACCACAACATGTTCCTGCATAGGTTCTCCATTATAGCTGCGAATATTACAGACAAAGTGCTTACCTTCTTCATCACCACTGTCTAAACAGCATTCCACGAAATTAATTTTTTTATTAGTATACTTTTTACGACACACGCGCTTAAGGTGTCCTTTAGAACCACACTTATCGCAATTTGAGTTAGCAAATCTGCAATCCGGTGCTAAATGTCCTCGGTATCCGCATACTGTGCACGAAGCGCCAGCTGATCCATTGGGTCGCGCGCCTGCTGAGACGGGCGCCCTGCTGGCTGCCATTTTGTACACGCCAACGTCACTTTCGGCGGAACTGGAGCTCGAAGTCCCTGCTGCGCCGGCACGTGCCCCGCGTCGGGCGCTGCGAACATTCTCAGCCGTTTGCAAAGCGGTGGAGAATGTGAGGCTAGACATCGGCTCTGTGAAGAGCTTGTCCCGCTCTGGTCCCTGCACCATGCCTAAAACAAACCGATCCCGTAGGGTGTCGTCGAGTGTTGCAGCAGTAAAACTGCAATGTAGTGCTAAGCTTCGCACTCTGGCAGCCCAATCTGAGAAAGACTCGTTAGCAGACTGCGTGGCACTGTAAAAGTTATTCCGTTCTGCAAATCCACATATTTTCGGTTTGAAGTGGCCGTCCAAGAGATTTACGACATCAGCGTAACTTAGGTTTCCCAGTTCTTGTGGCAAAGCAAGGTCTCTTAATAACTTATACGTGCACTCGGCTAAACTGCTAAGAAGTATCGCACGACGTTTAGCGCCTGCTGACTTGGCATCCGCTGTTGCTTCTGCTATGTCGTTTGCGATGAACCACTGCTCCAATCGATCCTTATAAATCACCCAATCCTGTGTTTCGTGGTTAAATGTGCTTAACACGCCCACTGAAATTTTAGCCATCGTCGTCACTGTTAGGTTTGAGGTTAGGTCGCAGAGAATGATACACGCACACGGGTCGGTTGCTAACTGATTTTATTGGTGCGCGCGATGCGCTGTCTAACATGCATAGATATGTGGGTAGGTACATATAGATATACTAAGAGAGCGGGCTGTGTAAACAGCCTATACGCTACAACTATAGCTAGGTACAACTATTCATCCTAACAGTTATTAACTAGAGTTCAATCTCCTACGAGTTTGGTATACTAATTCTGATGTTTATGTTTACACACAAGTGAGGTTGTGATGTGGTCGGACCCCTGACCGCACGATGCCGGCATCGGACTCAGTGTCCCAGCCGTTCCGACCAAACGACCGTGATTTGACATAGAAGTTATGAACGTTTATTATGTACAGTGATTCGCCATAGCTGTCGTGAACTGAGATAATAAATTACAAGAACTATATTTTTATCAAATACAAATACAAATAACTTTATTTCACTAGAAACATGGTACATAAGATGGTCAGACAATATAATAAATAGGTAACACACCAGCATCTGGCATGCAAAAATATCACACTTACAACTAAAATTATATTAAATTAAAATTAAATGATATGATCATAGTCAGCCTATGTCACTAAACTATATTTACATTAGATCTGATTCAAGTACTCGGCTATGGAATAAAATGTGTTTTGCACTAACCACGCTTTTAGTTTTACTTTAAACATTTTTAATGGCAGTTGTTTAATGTTGTTGTCTAGTCTATTGTATATTTCGACACTCATACAAAGAGTGTTTTTGCTATACAGAGCTGTTTTTTTTTTAGGTATTACTAGCCTACTGGGATACCTCGTATTGAAGTTGCATACATCTTGATATATCTTGAAAAATTCCGGGTTCGTTTTTACAAAAACACATATTTCATATATGTACATACACGGTACCGTCATTAACTTAAGGTCTTTATACAATGGTCTACAAGATGTCATAATATCAACATCACAGATTGCCTTAATACATTGCTTTTGTGCTATCAGCGCTCGAATTGCATGATGCGAGTTCCCCCATAGAATAATGGCATACCTAAGTAGGGAGCAAACATAACCATGATACGCTTGTAAGGCAGCCTTTTTACTACAGGTTTTTGTGAGTCTCCACAAAGCATACGCAAAAGAGTTTACCTTGTTACACACTTTGTCAATGTGACTCACCCAAGAGCACTTGTCATATCAGTACTTATTACCTTTGTAATTTTTTTTTAAATTAAAGTTCTTAAAATATTTGTTAAAGTGATTAATCAATTGAAAAAGATCCAATGAATAACACACAATACAATACACAACACAATATTTGCCGGCATGCTGCCAATTGCAGGCCCTTAATGTATGCTCTTTGAGTAAAAAAGAAAGTGACCGTTACTGTTGATGTTACCGTTGTCTTATCTTAAAATATCAAACATTAGAGCCAATACCCTAAGACGGCATGAATGAACTATATAAAGAATATGATTGCTTTATTTCTTTCTTTCTTAGCACTACTACATTTCTAGCTCTTTATTTACACGATCTCATAGAAGGAAACTTTATCTACATCAGTCCACAGTGCCAACACGCTATGTTCTCTTTCAAACATTTTTCATTTATAATTTCTTTCTTCAACCAACTTGCGAAGTCCCATTTCCGGGCTGAGACGTAATTCTAACGCTACAAAATTATCTACTTAATTGAATCATTCTCGAGTTTTCAAAAGAAACACTGAGAAAACTTATTAAAAATTGCGTCGTTGGACTTTTTAAGCGCAGAAGTTTCAATGTTGTCGTCACAATGAATTGACCAATTCATTGTGACGACAACACTCATGACATTTATTGCTACGGCTTAAGGTCTATTTTTGGTAAATTAAGAGTGCTGCTATTTGTAGGGCTCCTGTCAAGAGTCGTTTTAGTTTGTTGCGTTCCGGGCTTAATGTCCTATTAATTAGGGATCCAAACGACCACTTTTTACTTACAGTGTCTGTGAAATTCACTCAAAAACCTCTCAATTGAAGGTCATGGAAGGGATAGTTGCATGAGTTTGCTAAAAATCCTGGTGCTAAATAGCCGGTCACATACGTTCGGGCATATTCGCCGGATCCGCCAATAAGTGTAAGGGAAATTCGTCTGGTGGATGCCCGGTAGACATACCTACTATGGGGATCTGACAGATTGCCCGAAATTATATATGACCTGTTCATTACGTAGCTATTAGCCGAGCTATTATTATTATTTTACCTAGCTTGACAGTTAAAAATTATCGTTCTCATTTCGGGTGAAAGACGTCTACTGCAAGGTAAAGGCCTCTTTCAATTATTTCCGCAATATACGATCGCGTGCTCAGATCATCGGTCCACTTCATTGGAACTTCCGACGCTTTGTCTTCAGCTAAACTAGTTTTTGACATAAAAATAGTACATTACATACCAAGGCCGTTTAAGTGGGAAATGTCACGGATTCCATGTAATTGTCGGCCGAGGCGAAGCCGAGGTCGACTAACATGTGATCCGAGGCTTTCCCATTTACCGGCCGAGGTTTGTATACTATTTTTCAGCCCGACGGAGCCGGCAGGCGGCAATTTAGTTTTGCGTAAAGTGGCCGGCCGGAGGACTGAAATAGTAGATTACGTACCGAGGCCTGTAAAGTAAGAAATGTCTCAGATCTTGTGTAATTGTCGTCCAAAACGAAGGTGAGGTCGACAAACATGTGATCTGAGGCTTTTTTATTTACTGGCGAATTTGGTTAGCGTAGCGGCCTGCAATTGGCTGTTTGCCGGTCTGACGGCGGAAAAGTCTTACATTTTAATGGCGTTATTTATAAATACACAATTTAGCTAAAAGGTTATTTGTCATTATCTGTCAGTTTGACATTTGTCTTTGTTAAAAAGGGACAAAACATAATTTAATTAAAACGACTGTTAGGTAACTATTTTATAAATAAGAGGGTAACGGTTTTCGCTGAGCATTCTTTGTCAGTCCCTATTAACCACCTATTTTATAGATTTGGTACATGTATTGTGTCAATAGCTTCAAGTCTGTTATCATTTCAGCTCAAGTAGTAAATAAAAGACGATACCAATTTGCCTTTAGTTCCTCACAAAGTTAATTAAGGCTAATTATGTTGCTGTCTCGTTAGGGCTGCCTCCTTTGTTAATCTTAATTTTAATGAGAAATTGCAAGATTATTGTCGTGTTCATAATACAAAATAGTTTTTGTAGCTTTTCATTAAATTATTACACTAAAATAAATTGTCTTTAGGCATCATTAATAATATTTTTAACGGCCTCCTAGCTTAGTTGGTAGTGACCCTGCCTACGAAGAAGGAGGTCCCTGGTTCAAATCCTGGTCAGGGCATTTATTTGTATGTGGGATGTTGACTCGACGTTCATTGTCCCGATAGTCGTTTCAGCGAACGGTCTCATAGCGAAGAGTCTAGACAACCATCTTGAGAGATTCTCGCTAGGTGGATGGATCAAGGGTCACATGCAGAAGGCGGTAATCCCGGACACTGCGCGTATAGTTCGGTGGTTCATTTCTCTGCGGCCCTGACCACCGGCAGCCTGGGCCCTGCCCCGTTGCCGGCGGCACTCTAGGTTAGGTTTTTTTTTATAATTATTTATGTGTATTTTATACTATAGCAAAATTACGGATAATACTCACGTAAGTATTTTTAGTTTCTATGAGCGACATATTTCGGACATCTAAGGATGCCAATGATATTATAAAGCGTCAACAACCGTGCTCGACAACGAAACATACGTGAGTATTACCCGAAATTTAATTATAAGTAATATTAATATGTCCCACCATAGTTTAAATTCGGTATTTTATATTGTTTTGTAAGTGCTTTTTTTTATTTTGTAACCATAAATAAAACCTTGCGTAAAAATTAGATAGTGCTACTGTCTATCCTAGTCTGTCCTATCAAACGAATATACAATCAAGATTCAACTGCACAAGTATTCATTAAAAGATCCTCTTTAAAAAAAAAGGTTGAAAGAGACTAGCGACAATATTACAGCCACAAGTTCTTAAGCAAGAGGCCTTTATTATCAGACAGATATTTTGGTTTATCCCATCAAAGTGACAACCCTACGAACTAGTTTGAAGTTAATAAGAGTAATTAGCTAAATTAACTAGTAAACAAACTACCAAGGCTATTGGTTTAGCTAAGACGAAATAGTTGCACTAGTATTTAGGGTTCCGACGGGAAAGGATATTGCAAAAGTAACTCTGTATATTGTCAAATAAAGTTCAAATTTTAACAGAGTTATACCATATAATAAGGCTAAGGACGACAGGGATAAGCGGGTATTTAGACTTAATGAAGGTTGTGTAAACTATGAAATCACGGCAACCGCACTTATGTATAAATTATACTGTTATGTTTGAGGTTTTGAGTGCTTATCCCGTGTTCAGGCTGCATTTAATGTTCCTTTCTTAATAAAAGAAAAAATTCCAAACACGGATTTAAACTATGGATGACGTCCTGTTCTAACATAGATATACATAGCAATATAGACCATAATAAAGTACCTACTTCTTAATCGGCAAGTGGAGTCTCAAGTAGATTAAAAGAACTGGATATCCAATCGGCCAAAAAAAAAGACGCAATAACCATAAGAGTACCGCAGTTGCGGTACTGTTTCATATAATCTTATTTGGAACGTGACGTTAAGTACCAATAATAGCCTATACCAACAGTATTGGTAGTTCTGTGTATGAATTTGACACTTAAATGCTTACGTCAGTAAGCTCTTTTTTGTACGAATCATTTATCGTTTGTGTCATCATTAATGTAAAGTTGTTCGCTATTGGCATTCTGACCCATATTTTTGACGTTTTTGTTCTGTTTTATGTGTCTGTTTCCTTTAATTAGCGTTGTAAATATGCTGATATGTCGAACAACCACATATTAGCGGCAGTTGCGGTAGGAACTCTTAGGCTATAGAGTACGGATACGGATGCCCATATTCTATTTATAATTTTTAGAAGAGACTGCTCGGTACTATTGGTTACCCTAAGCTGACTCGTTCCTCGGCCAAAGGTTTGGCATTCCCATTCAACGAAGGAATGTAGCCAGTCTTATGGGCACCATACCGCAAGGATCAGGGGCCTTACCATGACGTCTTATCGTGATTCAGTTGACGACCTAAACTGAGTCGCTTCCATACAACTGAGCCTAAACTGAACCTAAACTGGTGTTAAGACGTCATGGTAAGATCCCAGATAGGTAGTTAGGTAGGTTAGGGAGCTGAGGCTCATGACATAGGTACTCGTAGCTTTAATTTATGTAGTTTAGTTATTTTTAGCGTATATACAGTATATGTTGTATTTCTATGTAGTATTAATAGAATTACTTATTTTATTAAGTCAATCTGATCTGATCTGATGATGCTAAATGCTAGTTATATTGTGTTATATACCTACAGGAAAAAAGAAACAAACAAATCTTCAAAAACTTCCCCACTTATTCACACTAAACTAATTCAAGGTGACGCAAACCCGCCTGTATTCACAACAACCTTGCTTTCATAAATTAAGTTATTCAAGGAAAAACTATATAAACATATATTTTCGGTTCAAAACGAGATGACAAAACGTTATGACAAACGGCCAACTTGAATGCGACCGGTACAAGTATAAACGAGGTGTAATTTCATAAATCACTTGTCACTATTTACCGGCTTTAAAGAAGGTTAAAAGGTCAAAGGGCGGCTGAGAAAACGACTAGTACATTTAGCCTTAAAAACATTTAATCATTCACACTAGTTTTGTAAGGAACAGTCATTTTTATCAGGATTTCAGAGTAACTACTTACTAGAGTGACTCTTCTTTCTACTCTTATACTACGTTATGTGGCGTCGGCACAACATGTTTTCCTCTTCCATTCTCCTCTTTCTCTCGCCATATCACCACTCACTTCTATTTCTATCTTATCGTCTTTCACATCCACCTACCGTTTTTTTGAATAGGTACCTATCGTTTCCCGTCGATCCACATTAATCCCTCACATTGTCAGTGTAACCACATATCGGTGAACAAAAGTTTGCAAGAATACAGCACGAAATAAACCCTCTGTTTTTGGACTTACAAAATGAAAATATAAATAGAAACGAAAAGACACGATTATACAGAGGTTGTACCTCCATTTAAATTGAGTCTTTAATTTGGTGTTTTAATACCAAGATGAAGCTACTTAAGTACAAAACTGGGGTAGCGAAAATTAAAAGAAAATGAAATGAGAGAGGGTTCGTGCAGTGAATATAATAATTGCCTTAATAACCTTAGGGTCACTTGCACCACCAGGGCCAACCATTTTAGCCAACTAACCCAGTGTTAAGGGTTTATCATATGGAAACTGATAGCTAACGCCGGGTTAGCGACTAACCCTGGGTGACGCAAGTGGTTTAGATAAGTCCTTCAATATGGACTAATGTTATACAGCCAAGACAAAAACCTAGAAATCTAAAGTTTTGTACTAAGGCGAATGCGATAAACAGTGAATGTTCTCTTAAAATGCTAAAGCATTAGTATCATTTCCAAATCTTAGATCACATATTTAATACTTAGAGTCGTCAAAACCATTGTTTATTATTTGTTATGAGACCACAACAATAATCTTACTGCTATTCCGCCAAAAGTGCTGGTCAGTTAGTGCCAACCCGTTATACTTACTTGCGTATTTTTTGCATGCAATTAATGATTCCAACCTCCTGCCGCTAAAAATTAGTACGCAAATAAATATAACAAACCACCACTATTAATACAAAACTCGACACGTGTTTCGCCTCTCTACGAGGCATCCTCAGGAGATGCAGGAGACGTTGTCGTTCTGGCGTTCGACAAATGAAGTCCGTGTCCTTTAGTCACAACTAACTACTAATGACTAAGGGACACGGATTGTTCCGAAACATGTCGAGCTATTTTCGACTTTACTGACGTGAGTAATAAGTATTTTTAATGCCTTTATCTATCTAATAAAACGGGTAAGACATGTCACATTGGCCTCTTTGTCTCTTTTATGGGTTCCCAATAGGATGAATCGAACAATGTAAATATCGGGTCATTGAGAGTTTGTTGGTCGTTAAACACGATGAATACAATGATCGTATTCGTTAGTCTGATTTGGTACAATGGAAAGAAAAAATGTATTGGTGTTATTCGCGGATTGAATTTGGGGAATTCACAAGTAAAAGTTTTGGCCAATATTATATTCTTATTTTAGTTTTTATTATCCATACTTTATTCACAAATATAAAAAACAAAATACAACAAATAAAATAGACCATTGACGAAGAGGTATAAAGGTCAGCAAAAAGTGCATTTGAAACTATAAACTGCTTCAAGAAGGCGTATGCTGATTGATGGCTTTTTCATAAAATCTGCTGCTTTTTAAAATAGCTTAAACATGCAGCTCGTGCCCACGGATCACAAGCATAAACTCTCTTTTATAAACCTCAATCCATGCCACTTGTACCAACATGGAAAAAAAGCTTTTTGGACATTTTCAAGTCGAGACAATATTTTTATGTGACAAGTATTTTTTTTTTATATATATGGTTCTTCACTTAATAAGGCAACGTTTTTTCGAAAAACAGAAATGTATTGTTTTAAGAGTATTTACTTAAAAGAAGTAATATTAGAATTAAGAATAAGAGATATTAACTTAAATGAAAATAAGAGTATATTTTACTCAAATGAAACAAGTATTATCTTTAGTAAAAGCAAAACTATAATGTCCCAATTTAAAAGTATTATACGGTTCCTTATAGTTTAAACTTAATTGTTGTACATGAAAAAAAATTACATATTAAAAAGCCTTTTTCCCGTGAAGAAATGAGCGAGAGTATTTTTTATAAAATCAAGGGTTTTAAAATCTGATTCTTCAGAGACCACGCATGAGATTGAGACCGTTTGATGTATTAGCCCAGTATATACTTTCGGGTCGACATTATGCTGAGGCGAGACCATTTCGTCGTAATTTTTTGTATTTTTGTCTCTCTTATTTGTAATTGTATTTTAAATTTACCACGAATAAATGATTTGTATATGTATTTGTATTTATATCCGCCGGATCTGCCTATCAATTAATGGTAAATTTGTCTGGCAGATGCCCGGCGGACATACCCACTTTGGATTTATATCGCTGGGTATTTGCCAGATCCGAAAGGCAGGATTTCCTCTATTTTAGTGACGGAAGGCTAAATAATATTTCACCTTTCCCAGGTAGCCGGGTAGAGCCGGGGATTTGAAAACATATACATAGAAAGACGAAATGTACTTGAAGTCAAAAACTTCAAATGAAAAGTAGAGTGTTTAACTCGGAGGAATCTATTCCGACCCTTTGTTAACAATCTACTACGAGTCTAAGTTATAAACAAACCAGCCGTTGCAATTGAAATTACAAATGCTCTGTTAACGGCATAGCAGTTCCGAGAAATTAATTAATGGGGAAGGTTCGTAAACTCTTATATAGATTAATGGAGTAAGTAATACACACGCGTTCAAAAGTTCATGGGCAATTTATGAATGAATTCATTGATAAACTGCCCATGCAATTTTGGACGTGATAGTACCAAGCGTTGTTTCCCGGTACGGTGAAATCGATGAAAATTGGCTTAAGGTTTAATGCAAAATTACAAAGCACTCTACAAAGTGCATTTTGGGACCGACTGAACAGTTTTTGCAAGGGAAACACACAGTAATTACGACAAAAAAAAGTGCAGCTTCAAATACATTTTATAAATTGAATACATAATATTTGCATCAAATAAACGGATCGATATCGGAATGCCTAAAGTTTTTTTTATCCTATTTTTGCTTTCCCTGATACTGTTTGACATAATGATCATTTTTCCTAAACTCATATCTCCTAATATTGTATTCCCTAATATTGATTTAACCTACTTTTCTAGCAACGATATTCGATTCTATATGAAGTCACGGTTCTAACATAACCTAACCGACTTTTCAAACAGCGATTCGGTTATGAGTGAAGTCGTTTAATTTATAATTCGATTATTAGGATTATGATCATTAGGACAAAACAGTTAGGGCAAGTGATTTTAGGACAAACGATATTAGGATTGTCGAAGGAGACCCCAAATAAACGCTACGTCGACGTGACTTCACTCTGCCCGATGCTGATTTCCAGCCGCAATCGAAACCAGTCACGCCAAAAGTAATAAAAAATACTTGAGTTTTAACCATTGTTCGTCCAAAACCGTCGAATGCAAAGTAAATTTTAATATAAACTTGCTTAAGTATTCAGTGCGCGTTTACACAAAGAAAGTCAGACACGTAAATAAAACGAGACCGCCGTTATGAGTTATTGGAGTCCGTGAGTCGTCAGCACCTGAGACAGCGAACTAGGGACAGTAGCTCAACTTTATGTTTTTACGTAATATCTATATGGGATAACTAATTCTCGGGTGAGATGCGTATGTAATGGTCAAGAAGTGAACTTTGCCTCAAAATATGCTCACTGACTAGGTAAGTTAGCTGGCTCAGTGTCCAAAAGTGATTTTTATTTTTGTTTTACGAGAATAAATCTACTAAGTACTTACGTATTAAACACAGTATATCGTCTGTCATCTCTCATAATAACCCGTGCGAAGCCGGTGCGGGTCGCTAATACTTTAAAGTGAGTAGTTCCTTAATTACTTGGATAAATCACAATAAATTATTTATTTCAAAAGGTGTAAGAAGATGGGAATAGCATTCTTTCTGTACGATTTTTATATTTGTATAAGATTACTTTTTTTTTTATGCTATAGGGGGCAAGCGAGCAAACGAATCGCCTGATGGTAAGCGATTAACGTCGTCCATGGACACCCGCAACACCAGAGGTGTCGCAAGTGCGTTGCCGGCCTTTAAGGTGGGAGTACGCTCTTTTCTTGAAGGTTTGAAGGTCGTATCGGTCCGGAAACACCGCTGGCGACAGTTCGTTCCACAGTTTAGCTGTGCAGAGTGTTACTATCGCGTAAGACGCCTGCAACTATAGTAATGTCCTTTTCTGCCCTTTGGCTGGCAAGCAGCATTACAGGCCGCTACGCTGAACAAATTCGCCGCTTGCCGACTGCGTCAAGCATAAAAATAGTAAAACTATATATATAAGCTTGGGAGGGCCCAAGACCAGTAAATAAGAAAGCCTCAGATCACATGTTTGTCGACCTCAGTTTCGCTTCGGACGACAATTACACGAGATCTGAGACATTTCTTACTTTACAGGTCTCGCTACGTAATCTACCATCAACCTGATTCTGAATAATAAAAAGGAACAAAGCGTTCGTGGTAGGAAACTCCTCTAAATAATAAATGAAATATATACAGTAAGTGTAAATTACCTAACTACCTACCTCTACCTACCTTAAATCTAAAGTAGGTCCTTGAGGCATTGTACCTACGATGCTGGCGGCATTTCCTCGTTGTATCGCAATGCTGATACGTTGTGCGAGGAAGCCACCAGCTCTTCGGTCACCAGTAACATCAAACAGACGTTTCGCGATTTCTACGAAAAATTTGCGTGCGCTGGGACCCCATGGACCAAGAGTTTCGACCCCGAATGGTACAAAAAGGTACTCTCTACCCAGGCTCTTATATTTATTACGTTTTAAAATTTCGGCGCATTCAGCCGCTCCGCCCGCTTTTACATTAGTTCGTTGGAGATGGGACGGCGCCAGCGTGTCTACACAGGTAGCATCCCACACTAGCATCCGTCCCAAACTCCAAGGAACCAAGGACACCCCATCAGGTCTCTTGCCATCATCCCTGAAAATGCCAGTCGGCTCAAGGAGAGCAGGCACGTTGATGGTGGCAAGAGACCGACGGATTATGTCATTAAGAGATGCATGTCTCGAAAAACGGCCTGCACTTTTTTTACAACACAATCCATGGTGTCCCAGTCGGTCCACGTCTGTGCCACAAGGACATGAGTGTGGCGCACACACCGAAACCCCCAGTCGCAAACCAGTCGCCAGTCTAAGGGAGGCCGGATCCAAGAAAGTACCAGTATTGGGCGAAGGATGGGCATGAAGCCAGTAACCAGCTTCCCGTACTTTATTAATAATAAATACTACTTCCCTTCATTAATAATAAATTATAGTGTGTCAAATGTCGAATGGTGAGCACACTACAGACTAGTCACAACGCAGACCCACGTATGCCCATTTGTGCATACTTTAGCAGGGGGAAAACGGTACAATGCGTATTCCTCTCTTTGTGTTGTTTGAAGTGGCATACACGCCGAAATTCGATTGCTTTTGAAATTTTGACCTTCCATGGCCGCTCTCTAATTTAATATTAATTCCGAATGTTAATAGGATATCCACGTATTCCGATATTAATACGATTGGAAACTGATATTTTGACGCTGATTCAAATATGCACTTTTAAATTAATTATTTTATGAAGCGTAACACTCGTAATTAAATTTTTCGTTCAGTCGGCTTTTTTACAAAGCTTCTGACGACACAGGCTACGAGGTAATAAAAGGGTGCTTACAGCGAATTATATTATATTGCTCTGTAATGTATCAATAAACTAGGGTTGATTTTCATGCAGATTTTTTATAATCGAAAACTTTTTTATCTAGTTATGGACCGATTCTCTAGAATAAACTCAACACTAACATAAAACTTTAACTACTTATTGTATTTTAAAATGCCAATCCGTCCGTTTTGACGACCCAGAATAAAGCAAATATATTTTACAGCCACATCGAACTAAGAATTTCATTGCTGGAACGGTACCCGCCTAGTTATAAAGTTTATGACTCAAAATTTTATTGGAAAATTGCGTTTTAGCTTAAAATTCTGATCAATAAAGAAGAAGAAGTATTTAAACCACAACTAGCTTATAAATCCGTATCAAAATGTATGTAGGTATAGCTTATTATCGTTTGTGTGATGATATTTGTTGTTAGTAGTGCGCACCATTTAAAAAATGCCCCAACATATAGGTATATCGCAGTAATATTTTGCACATGTTGAATAAATTTGATACTGAAAAAAGTTTTCAATTCGACTATTAAATCTAACGTGATTAGTTCAGTCTATTCATTTGAATTTAAAGTTTAATTTACAAAATTTTCTCATTGAATCTCTCTCTGATCTCAGAATCACAATCAGAATCATTTGTTGCATGTCACATTATAAAGGTTTTAATTATAATTACTATTTAAAACGAGAATATTTGATATTTACCATGTATATTTTGTTTTTTCGAGCTCCCGATATTTCGGCACTGTTACAAATGCCATGTTCACGGCGTAACTGATTTACTGCAAGTTTTTATTTGTGGTCTACCCACACGCCATGTAAAAAACAAATATACATGGTAAATATCTTGTTTTAAATAGTAATTATAACGTAAATGATCATGTTAGTTTAAAGTCGTATAAGGTTTTAGTTCTTTTTAAAGTCGGAACATCAAATGTACATCTTGTAAGTACATAAAACCACAAGGATTAAAATACATTATTTAGTTACTACCATTTTAGTTTATTTTACCTGCAACTGAATACTTAATAACCTTTTAGATTGTGGGCAAAAACTTTTAAGTTATTACCTAAATATTTGAAAAATAAATTTTACAATGCATTAGCTCGGAAAGTGCTATTTTCAAGGGTAAACAAGGGTGCATTTAAATCGAAAAATTATCAACCATTCTCCACCTATTTCTTCAAAACTATTTTTAAAATTAAATAAAAACGCTTACACTGTTTCTAACATACATTGTGAAATTTAGCAAGTAGTTCGTTGTAGTTTCTGGTGGCGGAGTAGAGTTGAACGGTAATCACCGAATTATTGGGTATGCAGACGACTTAGCCCTTCTGGGAGAAAACGAGGCGGATGTCCGTGGGGCGGCTCAGAGCCTAGAGAAGGAGGCAGTGAGGGTTGGCCTACGAATTAGCCAGGAAAAAACTGAGTACCTTCATATGAAGCGATACAAAAATAACTCTCTTCGTAGGAAAGACCTCACGGTGGGACAAACCTCTTACAAGGGTGTCGATAGATTTAAGTATCTCGGATGCATCGTCACTGACAGCAACAGGAGGGAAGAGGAAATCCAAACCCGAATCCAGAACGCTCTGCGGTGTACAGCTGCTCTTCACAAAGTGTTGGTATCCAGGTTAATGTCCAGAAACACTAAGCTTCGTATATACAAGACCATAATTAGACCGATCTTGATGTACGGCTGCGAAGCCTGGACCCTAACACAAAGAGAGGAATACGCACTGCTGGTGGCCGAACGGAAGATCTATCGGAAGATACTGGGACCCACTCACGGAGAGGATGGCTCGTGGAGGATACGCAGGAACCAAGAGATCGAAGATCTAGTGGCCGAGCCCAACATAGTAGGGGAAACGAAAGCCGCAAGACTCCGATGGCTCGGGCACGTGGTCCGTATGGGAGAAGATCGTGCAGTTTGGAGAGCGTATTCGGGTCGTCCTACTGGTCGACGACCTGTTGGACGTCCTAGGTACCGCTGGAGCGACGAGGTCGGGAAAGATCTGAGCGAGCTTTGTGCCGTCGATTGGGCAGAAACGGCGATGGACAGAGAAGCCTGGCGGTCTTTAGTGTCAGAGGCCAAGATCCACTTCGGGTCGCTGCGCCACAGCAGTAAGTAAGTAAGTAAGTTCATTAAAAGAAGTTACGAGAAAAATAACGGAGTTTCTCATGATCTCTGCCACGACATTATGCAACTGATATAAACTTTATATTAAAGCTTTATGAATGAATAAATTATGTTTTCATGGATTATGCTATAACGTAACGTTATTACAGCGTCAGGCGCGCGTAATTATAAACCAAAAAATGGATAAAGTGATAGAAACGGTGTAGAAACTCGTTTATCTAATAAATTTAACTACAATTCATGTCATTTATTGTTATCCAAGAAAACGGTCAGTGATTACGAACTTTGCGAGTCGAAAAGGATTTGCCCATACTTCAAAAGATTTGTGTTAGTGAAAGTGTTATTATTAAATAAATATTACTATTCCTTATTGCAGTAACATATTTAAAACAGTAACAGTGCATATATCCCTTAATGGATACGCTTACACTAGAATCAGTGAGAAAAACTTCCGTTTTAACCAAAAATATTCAAACATAAAATGCCTCTCGAAATGACGCTCACAAGTCAATGACCTTTTTTCGAAATTGAACAAATCTGTAAGCAAATGTCAAAAAGACTAGATTGTACTGTTTTGAGCGTAAATGTGAATATAACTACTGTGTATGTGGACTATATTGTTAATATTTATACCTTAAAACATTTATTTCAATAGTGTTTGGTTGGCGCGAACCTATCCATATTATGATTGAACAACAATGTGCGAACAAATTATGAACAACTATTAGTGACCAAAACTTTCTAAGGTGTCTTTCCATTCCGAAGTGCTCAAATGTATATTACTGACAACATTTGTTATTTCATTCAATTTCGCATATGTTTCATGTTATTCCTATTATTTGTTTTCATGTTTGTGTACAACGCCATCTGTTGTAAGCACGCCAAACCAGTTGGACACTAAATCGAATGATCGATTAGTGAAGAGATTACTTACCAAGGCATTGTTGTATATTTTTGCCGCAAGATGGAGACTAAATGCCGGAAATGCGACAATGCAATTACTGATAAATATCGCTTGCAATGCGTAACTTGTAAAAAGCCTTATCACATGGAGTGTACACATGTAACTTTAAGCCGATTTAATTTGATGGAAAAGGACAAAAAAATATTCACGTGCCAAGCTTGTATGTCCGCTACGGAGATAAATATTTCATCTCCTAACTTCTCCCGTGAAAATATTACAGTTCGTAAGAAATATAAAATAAACATCCAAACTGAAAATTCCTTTTCTGGATTGTCTGAAGATGAGTATGAAGACGCTTCACACTCGAAATCACCGGAATTTAGCCATAGCTATCGTGATTTACGTTTAAATACCACTTATACACTTCAAGAAATGTCAAAAGAAGTCAGTGAACTTAAAGAAAAACTTCAATCTGCGGACTCAGAAATTATACAGCTATTAGCCGTAAATAAGTCATTAACAATGAGGCTTACTGACTGTGAAACAAAATTAAAAAAGTTGACACCTATCTGCAGCTTAAGCTCCAAAAATGAGGAGGAGAATGATCATGTTAGCAAGAAAGACATAGAAGTAAAAATAACTAAATTAGACCTCTTGAAAACGGATAAAAATGTACAGAAACTGAATTCGAATATACAAGGGACTTCTGTGGGCTCCTCGAAACGTAATTTATCTGCTGCAGCGCCACCTACTGAACAACTTGAAAAACTGGCACCAGAGCCCACCCAAACCACTAATTCTAACCGTGCGACGACGGATACGATGCAACCGCAACACATATCTCAACCTTCTAGTACCGAAAATACTTACATTTCTTGTACAGCTACCAGAAATACATTATATAATATATACAGCAAACAATTTGAAACTGACTTGGAAAACAGGATGACACTTGGTTTGCCTAAACGTAAAATTATAATATTAGCCGATCAGCAAGGAAGGAATCTCGGATCATCACTGATCACCATGTACGGAGCTTACTTCGATATAATGTGCCACTCAAATCCTGGAGCGGACACGAGTGATGTATTACATTCACTGCCGAATAATGGAGTACCATTGAGCAAAGACGACTTCTTGATTATTGCAACCGGAGCAAACGATCGCAACCCCAGCAAACTATTCGCGAACTTATACTATTTAGTGCAACATTTGGACAATACAAATATTATCATTTGCCAAGTACCCTACAATCAATACTTAAATGAACGCCCATTGAATAATATGCTTAAGTATATTGTTGAGCAATTTGACTATTGTACATATTTAACATGCGATCATATTCCAAGGAGTTACTTCAATAGTAACAGTAAGACTACAGGCAAAAAACATTTTTCATCAAATAGCGTGCATGCTGTACTCTGATTCTTACCAACTTAAATTAGTACAAAATAATATCAATAGATCTAAAAACACTCGTCATGAGAGCGAGCGCATGAACGCCACAAAGGCCACGCCCCTAAATACTCAACCTGCTGCAAACAGTGATAATGGTATTTCAGATACAGGTATACAAAAGTCAGTTCCTAAAAAGTTTTTTCGTCACCACTCCTTCTTATAACACTTTAACACATCAGAAAATTAACTATAGCTCAGTTAATAGTATAAACGTTGGTAAATTTATGATTTTGCATCAAAATATATGTGGTCTATTGAACAAACTGGATATTTTAGAATTTACACTTAATGAATTTCAAAACAATAATAAACATATTGATGTTCTATGTCTCAGTGAAACATTTGTTAAGAAACACTCTGTACATAATATAAAATTAAATAACTTTAAATTAGTGGCAACACACTGTAGATACAAATGTAGAGGTGGTACTGCGATACTAGTTAGAAAGTCATTAGAAATAAAGCCTGTCGAAATTTTGTCTAAGTTAGCGTCTAACTTTTATTTTGAATGTTGTGGTATAGAAATTCCGAGCATAAATTTAATAATAATCACTATTTATAGGATACCACAACAAACTCAAGCAAATTACGGTGTTTTCTTTCACAAACTTGAAAGTCTGTTTCAATTTCTAGCTCTTAAGTATAAAAAGAAAAAGATTGTTGTATGCGGCGATTGGAACATTGATATGATGAAAAATAATACAGTTACGAAAGACTTATCTAGTTTAATGAGGAATTATAACTTTACAATGCATATCAAAACCCCAACTAGAAAAAACACTTGCATTGACCAAATTGCTAGTAATATGCGTAATGTAAAATCTGATACCCACAAAGTAGAGTTGTCCGACCACGATACTGCTCAAACTGTTACTTTAAATATTAATAAAATTAAGTCTTGCACCACCTGGTTTGAGAAGAAAAGAGACTATTGTCGTGATAACATTAGGAAATTTCATGATAACATTAAGGCTCTATCTTTTTGTGAAGTTTTCAATTCTAACAATGCACAGGAAGCGTTTAAAATATTTTATGAATTACTAAAACTTTTCTATGACCTATGCTTCTCATTGATCAAGGTTAAAGTTAACAATAGACAAAAGAAAATTAAATGGCTATCTACAGGTATTCGTAAGTCTTGCAAGGTCAAACGCCAAATGCTATTCCTAAATAGAAAAAATGGTAATAAGAGTGACAGCATGGCTTTAAATAAATACAGTAAACTACTCAAACAGTGTATACATAAATCAAAACAAATTAACAACAATAAATATATACTCACAAATAAAAACAAGTGTAAAGCAACATGGAATATCATAGCATCACAGATATCACAATATGACGATTCAACTGACATAAAATGCTTAAAAACTATTGATAAGGTTTATGACAGTCCTCAAGATATTTGTACTATTCTTAATGATCATTTCACTGAAATAAGTAACGTCAATAAAATGAATACTAACTATCAAGCAAAATTAAACGTCGAAAATAGTCCATTCACCATGTTTTTAATGCCAATAGATGCTAAAGAGGTATATGAAATTATAAAGTCTCTCAAAAACAGCAAAACTACTGGAATTGACGATATTTCAACTGAACTGATAAAGTTAACTGGATCGTTCTTAAGTTGGCCATTGGCACATGTAATCAATTTGTCTTTTGTTCAAGGTTACTTTCCAGAAGAGTTAAAGATATCTATTATAAAGCCACTGTTTAAAAAAGGAGAACGTGACGATCCTGGTAATTATAGACCAATCACAATTGTCCCGATAGTGTCTAAAATAGTAGAAAAAGCTTTTTGTATTAGATTAGATAGCTTTTTAACAAAACACAACATTCTACATCCTGACCAATATGGGTTTAGAAAAGGCCTTAATACAGAGTTGGCATGTTTTGAATTTATTAAATTTCTAACTGAATCGATTAACAATAATTCGTCTGTCATGTCGATATTCCTAGATATGTCAAAAGCATTTGGCCTAGTTGATCACTCAAAATTACTAAATAAATTAAATAGTTACGGAATTAGAGGTCAAGCAAATAATTGGCTTAAATCTTACTTAACTAACAGGCAACAGTGTACGGAAGTATCCAAACTTATAGATATTAAAAATAATATGCATAAACTAGTTTACAGATCACCTCTTCGTACCGTCATATCTGGAGTGCCACAGGGAAGTAATTTGGGCCCACTATTATTTCTTATCTTTATTAATGATCTTCCAAATGCTACCAAGCCAAAAACCATACTTTTTGCTGATGATACAACCATTGTAGTTAGAAGCCAAAACGAAACAACTTACGAATCAGACATCAACCAAGCCTTAACAGACGTAAATAATTGGATACTTAACAATAATCTTCTTATCAACCTTAGTAAAACACAATATGTGCAATTCCATTCTTATAGAACAACTCCTCCACAACTTAATATTAATATCAGCAACATTCCCTTACAGGAGAGTAATAATGTTAAATTTTTAGGTTTAAATATTGACTCCTTTTTAAATTGGAAAGAACATATTAGTTCAATGTGTAAAAGATTAGACCGTTTTGTATTCGCTCTAAGAAAATTACGCCAGACTGTATCTTTGGAAGCAGCACTAACAGCCTATCATGGTCATGTTTCGTCTGTTCTTAACTATGGTCTTATTCTGTGGGGTAACTCTGTGGATGTTGAAAGAGCATTTATACTGCAAAAGAGCTGTGTTCGTGCAATATGTAACGCTAGAAGAGGCAGCTGCTGTAGGCCAATATTCAAAAAGCTCAACATATTACCTTTATCATGCATGTACATTTTGAAAATTTGTTGTTTTGTTAAGAACTTTCCTAGTAATTTTGTAAAACGTTCCGATATTTATTGTTCAAGTAATCCAAGAATGCAATACAAATATATGTTGAATCAACCACGCTGTATGACTGACATTTATAGGAAGAATGTCTACAACATGTGTATTGTTATATACAACAAGTTACCAGTTCACATGAAAGAACTAGAGGGCAGAGAATTTACGAAGACACTAAGAAAATGGCTCCTAGATCACTGCTTTTATAAAGTTAATGATTTTATAAATCATAAAGAGTGATGAGCGTCTTTTATTTGTAAAATATTTACTATTTCTATTATAAGTAATATAATTTAACTAAAATTTGTGCTTGTTTGTTTGTAACAATTTAGTAGACATAAATTTAATTTTGAGTAATGTAGGTATAGTATGTACACACTGTACTTTACTGTCTTATCTTAATATTTGCATACTGTTTAAAACAGTCGAAAAAGGTGATACAATCTTGTAATATATCTACACTAACACATGTAATTTACCCTTTTTCTGCGAATAAATTTTTGTTTGTTTGTTTTTTTTGTTTGTTAATTCTAGCACCAATTTACAATTCAATACACTGGATACGTTCTCCGTTTTAATATTTTTGCGAAAGACGTTTCAATGTTGCAGTGTTTAATTAATGCAGTGAACTATGTTTTGAACTACTTGAAACCACATTCTTACGCGCAACTTATAAAATTTCAATTATAGTATTTTTATTATGGTTTTAGTTTAAGTATATGCAAAATACTTGGACCCGATTATGATTAACACAATTATAACGTGACGGTGATATAAAAACCGTTGGGAAAAATTGTATTTCAATTAGGTACAATATGTACTATTAACAATCAGAAACAGGTTGGATTTGAAAAAGATTATTTATTAATACTGTAGCACTTTTACAAACAGAAACATGAAATCATATTACTAATACTAAACAATAAGGTTAAATAAAGGAATGAACAACGAAAAGTAAACAGAGCACGCTATCCTACGTCTACCTAGCACGACAGTTGGCAGTCAAAACGGAACAGGTTACCTCCCTCCACCCTTTTATACTGTCAACTGTCACATCCCTACTACAACTTAATTTTAAAACACCTAACACGGCCTCTCCTGATACCCTGACGTCCCCGTCGGGTTAAAGTATTCAGTCCTGTTTTTCAGACAGTGTCGCTTCGTGGAGATTCTGCCTCTGGGTTGTATGGTCCAGTGAAAGACCCTGGCACTGGCTCGTCTATCGAGGAAGTTTCAGGCTGGGTCTCAAGTGGGGGCTGATCTGGCTGGATTAGTTCTGCATCATTATCCTCTGCGTTGACATCTCCTTAAATAAAACATAATGTTAGAAGTCAATCATGTAGAGTGCCAGCCATATCACTAGCACCATACTGGTTTAGTCTGATTAGTTGAGTTAGTTGCTCATTCATTATAAATATATTTGAATGTTTGTTTCCCAAAGTGAAAACCAAATGTAGGCAAACTATCGTGTAACCCTTAAACAAAATATAAGACTTATTAGGAACGCCATACATTCAAATATGTGTAAATAACTAACAAAGCATGCGTAATAAAACACCGTATGCGTACATCGTACGGTGACTGATTGGTTTGCAAAGCCGCACAGATTTAGAGGTCGTGGGCATACACTGTACCACTACGACAGACGGAGGTCATGGGTAAATCTATCAGAGTACCACATAGACAGACAGAGGTCATGGGTAAATCTATCAGAGTACCACATAGACAGAGAGAGGTCGAGTGTGCATCCATTGATGCACAACGTCGACAGAAACGAATCCAACAGATACACTGCTTCCTGGATTTGATAGTGTAAACACTCACCCTCAAAAAAAACAGAGCATGATTCGGGAGTCCATTCACCTGACCAAGGAACCATGTATTGAGCAGCAGCATAGGTTGTTTTCCCGTACGAACCAGCTAAAAGTTTCAACTCGTAGCGATCGTGAGGAAGTAGGCGCACCACTCGATATGGACCACGCATTCCGTGGTCAAGTTTCCCCTTAGATTGGGCGTACTTTATCACGAAAACAACATCACCTTCCTGAAAAATGCGAGGAGGGCATCTGTTTTGATTAGTACGGGCGTCCATGGCCGACTGATTTTGGGTCAAATGCTCGGCCGTCTTTTGTCTTACAACCTCTCTTCTGGACTCGCGGTTAGCCCCTGTAGAATCCAACATAACATCCCGCACCAAAACTCGAATCACTGGCGTGGCGTTTTCGTGGCCAACCAACAGATTTAAGGCAGATGTTTGTGTAGTTTTCTGCCGAGTTATATTGAGGATTAATTGCAGCCTCCATAATTCATCAGCCCATTCGTTTTTTTTGTAATTAACTTCGATCCTGAGCATATTTAGAACAGTGCGTACATAACGTCCCACTTGACCATTAGCATGATGCATTTCAGCCGTAATATGGTGGAGTTCAATTCCTAAAACTCGCATGAACGATTTAAACCCAGATGAGTCAAACATACGACCTCTATCGGTCACTATTAAACGAGGGGTACCAAACAGGGATATAACGGTCTTACAGACCTGCTTCAATTCTTCAAAGTCTTGCCGGCGAATTGGTGTTAACATACAGAATTTAGTAAATGAGTCAACAACTAGCATTATATGTTTAAATCCTTTTGACACAGGTAGAGGACCCAAAACATCGAAATGCAAGGTATCGAACGGGATATCAGGTTTAGGCCAGGAAGCGATAGGTTGGAGGGGAGCACGAGGGACTCGTTTTTGTGCGATACAGGTTATACAGTGGCGTATATATTTTTTAACGAATTCCCTAAGGCCTGGGAACCAAAAATGCCTAAGTATAAGGTCTAGTGTTTTATCAGCGCCAATGTGACTGTGCTCATCGTGAAAAACCCGTAGGAGACTTAAACGTTGTCCCTTAGGAATGTAGCAGAGAAGCCTTGAGTCCCCGCCAACCGTGTATCGGTAATAAAGGATATCATTTTGAATTTGGTAGCGAGATGCGTCTAAATCTCCCCGTTTTAGAGACTCTATTATGTTTTGAGTCTCGTCATCTCCAGCTTGAGCAATCTGGGCCCAATTACGCGGCCTTTCGATATTATTTACCGGGTTGCTAGGGTTACGGCTCAAATAATCCGCATGCGGCAACATGGCTCCCTTTCTGTATGAAATAGTGAAATTAAAATCTTGCAAGTAAACCCACCATCTTGCCACACGCGGTAGTAGATCCCTTTTGCTTTGAGTAGCTTTCAATGCGTTACAATCAGTAACTAAAATGAAATGCGTACCGACCAAATAATGCCGAAAATGCCGCAATGCTTTTACCACAGCCAGGGTCTCGAGCTCGTATGAGTGATACTTAGGCTCAGCTCCTTTAGTTACCTGGCTGTAATAAGCTACCACACGCTTAACGTTGCCAGCATACGTTTGCATCAAAACTGCACCGTAACCTAAACTACTAGCATCGGTGTGCACTTCCGTGGGTAAACTTGGATCAAATATAGCTAGGACCGGTTCACTTGTCAGGCTGGAAATCACCTCCTGCCTAACTCGCTCTTGGTCAGGCCCCCAGAGAAAGTCAATATTTTTGCGCGTCAAACTCGCTATACATGCCGTCTTAGTTGAGTAATCTTTAATGTACTTTCGGAAATATCCAGCTAAACCGAGAAATTGTCGTACTTGTTTGACGTTCTGAGGGGGTTGGGAGTTCACCAGGGCCTCAATTTTGCCCGGTGAAGGTCGAACTTCGCCGTTCGATATAACGCGACCTAAGTACTCAATTTCAGTGCACAGAAACGAACACTTCTTTAAATTAATAGAGAAACCTGCTTTAGTTAAGGTACCGAGCACCTCCTTCAAGGTCTGAAGTCCTTCCTCAATAGTATTAGAAAGGATTAAGCAATCGCCTATGTACACCAAAACTTTCCCGGCCTCTATAAACTCGCGTAATGTTGTACTGATGATGCGTTGGTAAACTATCGGAGCATTGGCAAGGCCATATGGCATTTTTAAATACTCATAGTGCGCTTCGGGGGTTACAAAAGCAGTAAGTGGCACAGATTCATCATCTAATCGTATTTGATGGAACCCTGTGGCCATGTCTAACGTACTGAAGTATTTACACTTGCCCAAGCGGTCCACGTGATCGTCAATTAACGGCAAAGGGTACCTATCCTTTATTGTTATCTTATTTAATGCACGAAAATCAACACACATACGGTCGGAGCCGTCTTTCTTTTTGACCAATAAGACAGGACTAGCATAAGGTGACTCGGACTCGCGAATGATGCCCTTGGTCAAAAGATCTTGAATAATATTGCGAACCTTAAGCTTTTCAGTATGTGACATCTTATAGGGGCGATAATATACGGGCTCGTCACTGTTTAGTCGAATATGCATGCTTCCAGTGTTGACAGTTGATGTGGCGGTACCGGAAATCATGTAGTCTGAATATTTTTCTAAAATAAGTTTTAGATTCATCAAATCGTCACCAGTCAAAGAAGTTTTAATACTGGGCTGCATATTTGGCTCCACAGACGACACCACTAAAGAATTTGAATTTTTTGAATCATGAACTATGCGTTTCATATTCTTGGTGCGTATAAACAGTATACCATCCCTATTGAGTACATCCGTTCCTATCACAATAGGGGCGTTCATACATTCACTCGGAACCACTAACAAATCTACTTCCAGTGAAATCCCCTGTAACTCGATAGTCAGCGTCACGTATGAATTAATCGGGGTTGTTAATTTGCTTATTCCTTTTATATGACAGTTGGCAGGTTTTCTAGCACAAGAAAAATGATTCACGACGGAAGATGATATTAATGAAACATCTATGGCACCACTGTCAATTAGGATGTCTACTGGAATGCCCTGAATGACTCCTACCACGAGGTCACTACGATCTTGAGAAGGGGCGGAGCAAAAGTTAACTTTCTTATTATTGGTGCGCTGTTGATCAACACGTTGTTTGGCGAAACATGATTTAATATCGTGACCTGACTTTTTGCAATAAACACACACCCTTGAATTTCTACTAGCCTTAGTATCAGAGGAACTAGTTTTAGGAGTCTGCTCGGCGGGTTCTGACACATTAGTTTTTGATTGCTTAGGGCACGATGCTTGCCTATGACCAAATTCACCGCAACCATAACATTTTGGCCCATGTGACGTACTCTTAAATCCCTGTGCTTTCACAAAGCCGTCACGTTTAAAAGTACCCTGGCGACCGGCGCGGTTACTTGACGTTGACGGTTTTATAAAGGCAGAGAGGTAATTGACTAAATCCGCAGGTTGTAGGTTTGCGTTTGTTGCCGCTGCTTTTATTTGAGGGTCGTTAATACCTCGCAAAACAATTTCCGTAATTAAATGATCGCTAAGACCCTTTACTACACGCAACCGCAACAGTGTCCGTCGTGCATATTCGGCATAGGTACGAAATCTATCAGAGTTACTGGACATGATCTCAAACAATATACCGGCTGAATCAATTCTTTTAACACACAAAGATTTAAAATCGTTTTTAAAATTGGTCCATGTTCGGTCGTTAGAAACCCACTCGTTAAGCCACGATTTAGCATCACCTTTTAAACAATTCCCTACACGCGAGAGACATTCACGATCATCCCATTTGTTTACAAGTTTGGCACGGTCAACCTCACTGAACCATGAATCCGCATCATGGATACTGGGATCAAAGTTAGAAACATAATAACGGTCTACACTCACTGACTTTAATGATTGAATTGCTTCTACAATTTGGTTCGTAACTGGTTCACTTATGGGTTCGGTAGACACTGAGACTTCCTTATGCGTGCACTTTTCTAACGCGTCCAATCGTGACATCAAAGAATTCAAGGATTCGTTATTTGTTTTCATTGGTGGCACGGGGGGCGTGTACGCCGATCGTACACGTCTCTGGCCACGGTTAGCGTTTGTAGTATCCGAGTGAGACGCACGTGTAAGTGAACGTTCATGACGAGAACGCTAGTTTCGTGAACTTGATCGATGACGACGCGAACGTTTAGCAAACGGCGAAGAAGCACGAGAGATACTACGCGAACGCCGGTCATTAGAACACCTATCTCGAGAACGTCGTTTCCGCGAGCGCTGATTACGCAGCGAGTCACTACGCGAATGACTACGCGAACACCGGCCCCTTGAACGCCTATCCCTAGAACGTTGGTTCCGCGAGCGATTATAGCTAGGTGAGTAACTACGCGAATGGCTACGCGAGCGTCGGGCATGTGCTGATTGATCACGCAAATAGCTGCGGGAGCCTATAATCGAAGAATGTCGTCCACGAGAACGGTGATTGCGCGTACGTCTATCGCGCGATTCAGGTGAACGTTTATTACGCGAACGTGAGCGGTTGGTACCACCCATCATCCAAACCTTTAAAACAAATCGACAAATTAAAAACAAATACCACCAAATAAATACCAATAAAGTAGAACGAAAAGCAAGTGCAATGTAAAAATATTTCTCAAAAACAATGTAAACAAAAGAGGGTATGAAGTTAAATTTAGTAAAATTTTAACGTAATCGAAATAAACTGTATGCAAAGCAAACAAAAGTGTAACTGTTAAGTGGGAATGGTTTCTTTATCCCGGCTTCTGATATTAACAATCAGAAACAGGTTGGATTTGAAAAAGATTATTTATTAATACTGTAGCACTTTTACAAACAGAAACATGAAATCATATTACTAATACTAAACAATAAGGTTAAATAAAGGAATGAACAACGAAAAGTAAACAGAGCACGCTATCCTACGTCTACCTAGCACGACAGTTGGCAGTCAAAAGGGAACAGGTTACCTCCCTCCACCCTTTTATACTGTCAACTGTCACATCCCTACTACAACTTAATTTTAAAACACCTAACAGTACTTAATACACATTTTTAATAGCGTTGGTGGCGCATTGGTAAGAGCGTGCGTCTTTCAGTCCGAAGGTCGTGGGTTCAAATCCCGGCTCCTACCGGTGTTTCTGGAAGTTATATACGAAATATCATTTGTTATTTACCAAATGCTTTTCGGTGAAGGAAGAGATCGTAAGGAAACCGGGTAATATATAAGGCCTAGTTTTACCTGTGGGTTAAAAGCCAAATCTTGGGAGTAGTTGCCAAAGCCAACCCCAGGCTAAACGATAAAAGAAAGAAGATATAATACCAATTATATCAGTTTAAATAAAAAGTAGGTACCTAAGAATTTTACGTATTTTGTATTACATGCAGTGATACGTAAAAAAAAGTCATGCATAATCAATTATGAAAAAGCAGTTTTAAATCGAATAAAACCAACTCGTTGATTGTTATTTTTTCGGCGATTGGGCACGTTTATACTGTTACCTTTTTTATTGTTACATACTTAGGCATTACAACCGTAGCTTACTTACAAATGTCTCTACATATTTATCGGCAATCAAATTTCCAGGCCATATCGCACGCCATCAACGAAAACTGGATACTTGCCAATGGAACATTTTGCTCCCAACCGTTGCCTATAATTGAACACTTTCTTTCCAAACGACCCGTAACTGACTCCAAAAGCAATTAAAACTAATCTCATCTAAATTGTGACCATAAAATCAGAATCTTACTTTATAGGGACACTAAAAATCTTGAATACCACTTAAATAGGCTGAAATACTGGATATTGAGTGGATATCTAGGTATCAATTAATAAATGCTTTGAGTTCATAAATTGAGGCACTGAAGCAAATTTGTTGTTGAATTGTTTTAATGAACTTAAAGAACGTTGAATATCGAATACTTCAACAAGATTGAACAATTTTAAGTGGTAATAGAAATGTGATTCTAAACTCTCATTTTAGTGGGTCCTCGTCTCTGCCACAAGAAAGTGTGGCGCACACACCGAAACATGGTCGCAAACCATAACATTTACAAATAAATAAAATAAATAACCCCGCTCGGAATAGGTAGCGGTATAAAATAGCTATTTAGGCTATTGATATGTCGTTATTTGAGATTATTTATTTCATAAATAGGTACACTGGAGTTTTTATTAATTACCTACGTAAAATATTATAGGACAATCCTAATACAATCATTTACAATGTTATTTTTAGAGGTGTAATTTTTACTAATTTATTTATTTAATTTACCTTACGTATTGGAACTCAACGATTTGCCAATATTTAACCATAATAATGTTTTAATAATTTTAATTAAATTTGAAATGACAATGTACATAATATGTAAATATGAACGACAATGTTTGATCAATACAAATAAAGAATATGAGTATAAATACACAGATGGATCTAGTCCCACAGTAAGCTCAGTAAGGCTTGTGTTGTGGGTACTACACGACGATATTTATAATAGATAAATACATAGAAAACATCCATAAATAAGGGACACATATTTGTAATAAACACACAAATAAATGCCATGACCAGGATTTGAACCAGGGACAGCTGCTTCGTAGGCAGGGTCACTACTGACTAGGCTAGGCGGCCGCTTTTGCCAGCTTCAAGTTGCCTCATACCTATTACCACCACTATCTTCCAGCAGCATTAAGATCGATTGACGTACCGTCAAACAACTGATCAGCCCAAAAATCGATCCCATCTCTTCAAACTCGTCACAGAAGTATAATCTGTTATTAGTCACCAATTAAAAAAAACCTACATGTACTAATTATTCATTGAAGCTTTTATTACTGTTCTAAAATTTCCGAATGTTTGCTTAACTAATGATTTTCTTTCTTGCTTAAGTTTTGCAGACTTTAGATATCATGCTCTGTGGAGATGCGACCAACTGGCGTACATAATGGGTACGACGTCAATCGATCGCAGTCCAATCCATCACCGCACAGACGCGCCGTCTGCGGAATTCGGAATAATTACTAGAAAATGAGCAATATTCTAGTTAAGTCTAGCTTATTGCTTATATGTACTAGTGTTACAAAATCACAAAAAATATCTAGTTACGCAACACTTTAACATACATTCTTTAATTTATTATAGATAATCAATAATTAAAATAACAGTATTTATATTAAGCATAATAAGAGATAAAAAGTGTACAAAAAAGCACTTACCCACAAAAACCCAATTAAAGAAAGAATACCCCGTCTAAAAGGTCCGCTTGCGGCATGGTCCCCATGACACTGGCGGTGTTACCTCTCAGTCAAGATGCCAATCGCTCACGCTCAGTCGCTAACGAAACGCAACTGTCATTGTCACACTAATAAGGAAGAGTGATAGAGAGAGGTAGCTACGATACGTTATTAAGCGTGAGCGATTGGCATCTTGGCTACTCACGCTGCACAGCTATGGCGATACGTTGGGAGAGGTAAGCGCCAGCCCTACGGTCCCCAAATACTTGTTTCTTCTAGTCGACTAGTTGACTAGACGGGAATAAACCTAAGAGTACCTTTTCACCAACCTATACTGCGCTATGTTTACATAGGTACAAATCGCCCAAGCTATAAGCACGCAGCTGTGTGTTACTTGTATACAACGTATGTAGTATATAGACAACATAACTCCAGACATAATGTACTCGCCAAGCACAAACTAGATATGGCGTACATATCACGTTGGGGGCAAAAAGCCTCTGAGAGAAATCGTCTCCTGATCACAGTGCGTATATTTGATTCAGTAATGCTATTATTTAAGGTTAGACTCAAGTCCTCCTCCTGTTTTCGCAACCTCCTTTTATGTAATAATCTAGTAGATTTGATGGGAATAAGTGGTATCGTCTTGGGTCGTCTAATTCGTTTTTCGTCTTAAATATTTTTTCTTAAATTCGTCCCGTTCTGCTTTCGTGGGTATTTTTTGTCATCTTTGGTAGTTAAACTTTGTGTTAAGTAAGTCATCTTCTTATTCCAGCTCATTCAGAATACTGAAACCAACCAATAGGTCATAATTAAATATCGCTATCAACGTTCGAATAATTTTCATTTTTAGAGTCCTTTTTTTTATTTACACAATAAATTTTATTCAACCATACTAAGTGTATTTGTTTGTATTTGTTTTCTGCCGACCATACATTGCCATGAAATTCAAACGTTGATAGTGCCATGTTTAGTCATTATCTTCTTTGAGCGCGTTCGATGTTTCTGTAGTCTTATTTGTTATTCGTAGTATCATCTTTAGTTTTCTATGATATCTTTTTCTTTCTCTTCTTGTTTTTTTGTGTCTAGAAAAACATGACGAATAAAGAATGAGACTTAAAAATAGATAGACCGCAATCGAACATGCCCAAGAAGATAATAAACCAATGAGACAAAGCAGAACGAGATTGGTAGAAAAACTAGCGTATGCAACAGTTCATAATAAGTTATTATTATGTCACTGTTGCATAAAATGACACTGTTATACTGTCTTCTGGTGATTTACCGCGTAAAGTCGTCGTACAACATAAGAGTGCCGTCACTCAAGACCCGACGAAATCTCCAGAAAGCCTCAGAATTACTCGGAATTGTAGATAAGTATTTGCCTCCAAACGACACTGTTGACTTCCAATATATAAAATAAGCCATGTTTTTTCATAAGCGTAATTGGCACGGCTCGAAGAGGGCTTAAACATATTTTTGAGAAACGATATCGAAGAACCGCGGTGTCTACGAATGATCTTTGATCTCATGTAAACGACAGTGCGAGACATATATTTATGTTTTATGTATGTAATCATCCCTAAAAATAAACGTTAAAAAGGTCCAAGAAAATACTTGTTTTTTAACATAATATTATTTCGTTCAAAAGTACGGCAAAAGTAATTGCATCCTTGGAGCACAGTAGGGAAATAGTGGTCCCCAAACACAGACGTAAGTAGTTTATTTTACCGCTTTTTCCGGCAGATTGAGAGTCTACTTGGACAATCTGTCGTTCGTATCTATGTTTGTTCAACGATGACTCGAGTTTCGTTGATTGGATCGTCTTGAAATTTGATAGGTGGTTAAATGAGTAAATTGAACTTTTAAGATCAAATATAAGCTAAATCGCTCAACGGGTTACTGAGATATATAGGGGTCACGAGTTCAGGTTCACTAGTATACCATATAACATCCAAGCATAAAAACAAAACTGATACATCGACTTTAAATTTCGCGACTTTGTCGTTTCCCTATCTCTCGAACGGTTGTGGATATCAAATTAGTAGTTTGAACAAGGCCTCATGTTAAACTAAGCACATACCAAACACAACAGTTGGAGCACGCCTGTAGTTGGAGCTTACCTGAAATAACAAAAAGATAAATTAGTAAAAAGGCTATAGTTTTAATGAACATACCTACCTTAAAATACATTATACAAAAGAATCTCATATTAAAAGTGGTACGAGTATGTGTCCACCTTTCGTCGATTCTATGATTTTCAATTTTCTAATTTATTGAATTAACAGGTTTGGGCTGTTCTCCTTTTTGAACGACGATTAAATGCGATTTCCTCGATTTTTCGAATTTATGATCTGTTTTTAGTGGATAATTTGATAGTTCTTTTCATGTTGGTCACGTATATTTCTTTTCAGTAGTTTTCTACAAAACACCGTGACAGAGTGCCCCTTGTCACCGGAGACAGCCATCCGATTGAATGAGTGGTCAATCAGAATTGTCACAAGTAATCTGTACTGAAAAGGTAAACTAAAGTTTCGGGGATTTACCTCCTAGAAAAATGATAATATCTAATTCTAAATTTGGCATCACAGGTCATTGTCGCAAAAAAAGGAGAACACCCCGTTTATTTTTTATCAGTGCTGACAGTTCAAAAATGACATTCGAATATCTGTCTCAGCAATTGGAAATTACGTCTATTAAAATCTACTATTCAATTGTCAAGGCGGAAAGACTTTGAAAATTATAAAGGAGTTTAAGTGTAATTAAAAACAGTTATTCAGGCGTAAAATTCTTAGATAACAGATAATATTTCACCTAACTAGTTGAACAACAACTTTGCCCATAACGATTTTTGTTTCTCAATTTAAAATATTCTCATAAAATATAAAAGTAAGTGATGAGTACAAATCTGTTTATTTTATTTCATTGTGTAGCATAATTCTTAAATAATGTTAAGGTTTTATTTTTTATAATGCATGCGGTGTTTACCTTTAAGTGATTGTTACACTTAGCAAGTATGTTATACTTATAATTGATTATTGTAATTTCAGTGTAAACAATTGTTGGTGAACCTAAATAAATAAATAAAATAAAATAAATAACGAATTTACTGGTCAATTACTCACCAACCATCATAATAAAATAATGAGTTATTATTAACTTATCTGCAAGAGTATCTGGGTTATGAAAAAGTTATAGACGTTATAATAAATGTTAGGTACCTATAACTTGAAAAAGATGTCATATACTTCGCAAGAATAGACAAAAGCTTATAGTGCCCAGGTCTGGGATCAAACCAGCGTCCTGCATTAAAACATTTATTATAAATAATAAACGATTTGATTCGTGGGTTAAAATTATAATAAGGTAAATTGAAGCAATCGTAATTTATTAGATTGCCATTGCCATACATATCTGCCATCACTTATAAAACTGTTTATATAAAAAAAAAACACAAGACGAAAAATCGTCACAAGTTTCTGCCAAGAAAATGGTAAAACTTTTTTAACCTACTTATTTCTTCGCTACAAGTCAAATTAAACACAACCAACTCTCTCTGAAAATGTTCCAAAGTGGTCGAAACTGAATACAAAGTATTTTTCCAGCACAAGTGCCACATTTCACTTGGAAATCAGTCACCACAGCCAACAATAATACCTACGGTATAGAGAGCGCGGAAAAGTACGGGGACTTGCAAATTAAATACACACTTCTACCTAAGAGTTTCGACTGTGGGAGTCTTACAAATTGCAATACATATGAATTGCGCATCTTAAGGGTTAGGTCGTTGTGCATAATAAACACAGTTGTATAATTCTTCGAAATATATATATATGTGTATATTTGGGGATATTCTTACTTTCTTACATAGATAGCCGTTCATATCGTATCAGGTATCAGGGTAGTATACGAGTATGTAGGAGAAACGTGGCGGAACGTGTCTACGAGATTGTCAGAGCATACTCGAAGGGTGAAAAATCAGGACGTAAGAAATCCTGCGGTGGCAAAACATACTTGCGGTACGGACGCGACGCATTTCATTCGGTTCGATAAGGTGAAGTTGTTTGCACGGGAAAAATGTTACATGCCTCGCAAGATCCGCGAGGCCATTGAAATCGGACGTCACCCTATCTTCCACCGCGACGGTGGCTGGACTCTGCCAACGGCGTGCTTCCTAAAGTGAACGTGAATGTATGTGGTGATGATTTAGTGGACACGGTTAACTCGGTGTGCTTGTCGTTGATCCGTCAGATGATCTGACAATTGAGACTTCCGCAACGACGACGCCGAATTACCGGATTCCACCTTCATCGGCGCGCGCGTCCCATTACCTACGTTGGTCTCAAGCAGTGATGTGTCCGGACCGCGGAGGTGATAGCACTACCGTAAACTGTCCGACGATGACTGCCTGATGCAGTCCAAACATGTCACGCCTATTGTGATAACGACCCATACCCTCTAAATATAATAATACTACCCCAAACCTCGCTAAAAAATCTGGACATTCCTGTGACTGAAGCCCGTGCCGTTTCATCTAAAATTCCCGCACCAATAACTATGAAGATAATTGGTCAGGCACTAAGTTGATAATTATTTATTGGTATTCATTTCATATTTTTTTTAGAAATAATGTTTATACGGTGGCTTTATAGGCAATCTTCATAAAACAAAATGAAAGGCAAACATTTATTGTTAATTTTCATACATTGTATGGGAAAATCGTATAAACCAGCACGGGTTTTTCTAAAAATCGTAAAATTTTATTCCACAACAGTACCTCTAAGTTCGTTATCGCCTCCCGTTACAGCGGGAATGTGATCATTTTTCTCGAAGGTCAATTAAAGAGATAGCGACCATCAATCCAGCCATCCGACCCCTCGGCTGCTCAGGATATCGGTTTTACGAATTGTCTTTTACCCGGCTAACGTACAAAAAACCTTGTCAAGTACACTTAGGGCTCAATTCCTATGATTCCGTACCATTTCTCGAATTTTTTTAGGGTTCCGTAGTCGAAACCCTTATAGTTTCGCCATGTCTGTCTGTCCGTCTGCGGCTTTGCTCAGTGATCGTAAAGCTGTAATTTGATATGAATATACCTATATGTCGGTACGTATATCAATTATTGCATATGAAGCAAATCTGTCTACGAAGCGGGAGGTTCTGGTATCGAATCCTGGTCAGAGCATTTATTTGTGTGTTTATCACGAATGTTTCCGAGTTATAGATGTTTTCTATGTACCTATTTAAGTATTTATATGTATCTATCTATTACATATTATACCTATCGTCGTATAGTACCCACAACACAAGCCTTATTGAGTTTACCGTGGGACTAGGTCGATTTGTGTATCAGTTAAGGCAAAAAGTCAAAAGCAAAGAGTCATATCCTCTTTATACAAGTGCAAAGATAGGTACTCCTTTTTGCTAGTAATACTAAAACACTTTAGGTTCGCTTATTGTGACGAACGATTAACTACGGAACCCTACACTGAGCGTGGGCCAACATGCTCTTGGTTTTTTTTTTTTTTACTAAAACCAACTTACTACATACGATCTGTTTAATACTCAAAGAACAAAATGGTTCAAATTTTCCAGCAACCGTAAAAAAAAACACACCTTTATAACACGTGACTATTGACACGTGCGAACACGTGACTATTTTAAACTAACCAGCCAGCCACATCTGTTTCGCCTGCATGTTACGTAAAGCAATTTTTTTATTTTTTAAACTTAAAGAGAGAATGTATAACTCGGGTGAAAGGCAGATAACTCTATTGGCTAACTTTATTTCATTACGAACCGACTTGCTTAAATAAAAATATTGGTATCTTAATTAAAATAATAAATTTATAAGCATGTACAGTCGACCAATTGGAACCCTGGGCCACTGTATGACTATTATAGTGACGTTATAAATCTCATTGTAAAAAATCTCTTACTGCTTATCATTTTGAGATGGTTTTAGGGCGGCCTCCAATTGATTCCAATTTGTTGACTGTACATCTTTTACATTGGACAAGTTAGTAATATAAGTTAAATTTAACAAGTGATTCATTTTTTTCATCATAAACTAAACTATAACATAAACAAATATAAATCTATAAGTATAACTAAACGAAAACTACATAAAAGTAGATAAAAACTACAATAAAACTAAAATAAATATAAAACAGGCCCCTGCGGCATAGTAAAGAGGATGCTGGCAGCATTTCCTCGCTGAATTGCCAAACTGAAACGTTACGCTTGGAAGCTGCCAGCTCTTGGGTCTCCTGTAGAGTCTCTGAGACTGAAATAACGTCTTTTGTCTTTTTAACGTCTCTTTTAGTTTGCGATACAACTCTTCTTCTTCCTATCGTTTTTCCGGCTTATGCCATGGCTCATAGAGCCTGGGGTCCGCGTTGGCAACTAATCTCTATGGCGTAGTTGCTAGTTTAACGAAAGCGACTGCAATCTTACCTCTCAACCCAAAGGGTAAACTAGGCTAGGTTTTCTCACGCTGGTTTCCCTTACCGAAAAGCGATTATCCATAAAATTAATAATAAAACGAACTTTTTAAAATTTACATACGATTAAACCTCGTTATGGTTACAATTAATATTTTTGAATAACATAAACTGTGTGGAATAGCAATAAAGGACTTGTAAATGTTACATAAGTAAAGACACGTTTTCTCATATGCCCGTAATGCGTGTGAATCGTGGGATCAAACAGACATTCATTTCAGTCGATTTATTTGCCGGACGGATATCGGCAATATACATGGTACTGAAACGTAAAGTTGCAGATCACTTTTAACATTTTTAACGGGCTAATGCAGAAAAAGGTATTATGAGTGTTGGGTGTTGGGATGTGGCGACCCCATCGCCCACTGGTTTCGACCGGTGCAATCAGTCAACAGTTCAAATTAGATTCGTCCATGTTCGCAAAGCCAATAAGAATAGTAGCGCAGCTGCACGGATCTATGTCTCAGTAGGTCACGTCTAATGACGTTACACCTCTTAATAGGTTTCTTTATCTTCAGTCTGCTCGTTTATACATCTGTGACATATTACTTTTCAATTGTTATTATGAAATGGCGTAATAGCTTAAATATATTAGATGTAAGGGACGTTTCTTATTAAAGGTATAATATATATATAATACTATCGCGTTCAGAATTGCATGGGCAGTTTAAGAATGAATTCATTTATAAATTGCCCATGCAATAAAATAATAATAATAAATAAGTGTAACTTACCCACCTACCTTCCTATACCTACCTTAAATCTAAAAAAGGTGCTTGAGGCAGTGTACCTAGGATACTGGCGGTATTCCCTCGTTGTATCGCAATGCAATTACGCGTGTACATACAGAATTTACGGATAAATTTTAACTTTAAATGAAAAAAAAACATAATGCACGCTCTTGTTCTTCCCAGTATTTTCCCGGCTTATGCCAGGGCTTTGGGAGCGTAGGATTCTTGAAGGCCCTGGTTTTACGAGAACTAGGTATATCTGACCTTACAACCAAGAGGGTAGCCCCGTAGGGTAGGAGCTAGCCCAAGGCCTAGGCCTTATTGGGATTAGTCTGTATTCCTCACGATGTTTTCCTTCACCTGTATTAAGTGATATCTTGACAAAGTCATAAAATATCGGACTGTTTTTGATTTCTTTTTCTGAAATTTAAACTTAGGTTTGTCTTTTTAACAGATATAATGGTTATCTATCACCTTTATTTAAAAACATATAACGCATTTAGCACAAGTTAATAATAAACTAAAATTTGAGTCAACAATAGAGAGAGAGAGAGAAAGTGAACAATATCAGAAAATATTTTTCTGTTTTATAAACGCATTTGTATATATTGGTATACGAACTATTCTATGTGAACGTCTGAAATCGCCACATGTATAGTTTTGAAATTCTAATTTCATTTCATGCGGGCGTCCAGGCGTGAGGCTAACCGACCAAACTGTGTGCATCGGATGCCTCGAGGTTTGAATTTCGAACTGTATCGAATTTATCTCGAGCTAGCAACACCTGCCCAATGGAAGATGTGGGTGGATAGGGGAAAACTGAGGTCACCTTAGTTATATGATTATAGTGTAAGATCCTTTTTTATGTATTTAATAACACTATTTTTATGAGATACTTACACAAATGAATAATGGGTTCAATGTAAGACAAAGTGGCAATTAAACGGCAGTCGTAACCAGTGAAGCCCGTCTTAGTTCTGAAACTTTCGAATCACGTCGTTAAGAATTCGCTCAAAGTGGTCTCGAATGGCGATGAGAAATGGAAGCCACGTTGATGGCCATGCACCAACTTACCCTCATTTTAAGATTTTAATAAATGGCAAGAAATCTTTTGACTTAAACCGCATTAGTTCCTAACCAGAGCTCGACGTCCTATAGGAAAACGAACGTTGCAAGTTAGTAAGTCGACGTTCAAGGGTCCATCTATGCCAAGTTTCATAGATTTTGATGGCACAGACTGTGTAAGTATATAAACGTCATATTTATATAGAAGATTGACTATTAAAATTACACTTGACAGTTCATTTGCTGGGAAGAAATAAATACCTAAATATTGAAGTTCTTTTGATATTGATAACTTTTAAAGGCGTTTTATAAGTTCAATCAAGACTTTTAAAACGTTAAATGGACCGTTCTCTTTTTTTAGCGACATAGAGTTGTCTCCGCGGTGAAAACCGTCCGATTTGGGTTTTTTTTTGGTACGAGGTAAATGCCCAAAAAATTTAATTACAGTACAATACAGTATACTTGTTGTTTCTCTGGTTAGTCACTGTAAACTCACCTACATTATTTAACTCAAAACACCGTGACAGAGTGGTCAATCGGAGGGCTGAAGGCCTAGTATAAAAGTTGTACGACATTAACTCCTCGACCGCGTTAGCGTATCGAGGGGTCAAAATATGAAAGTTACCGTATGATTTAAATAAACGGCAAACATAATTTGAACTCCCAATACGCTAACGCGGTCGAGGAGTTAATGTCGTAAAATTTTTATAATAGGCCTTCTGTCTTCACTGAAAAGGGCCACTCTGTCACGGTGTTTTCTGGAAAACAACTGAAAAGAAAAATACCTTACTGTCATGAAAAGAACTATGAAATGGTCTACTTCAAACACACGTTTATGTTTTTAATGATTCCTACCGTTATTTTTGACATGATCTAAAATCCGAAAAATAGAGACAATCGCTTTTCAGTGTCGGTAAAAAAGTAGAACGGCCCAAATGCACATTTTTAGCTTCGTAAGTCCAATTTTATTTAAATCGCTAGACTTTTTTTAAAACATCAAGTATATCCAACTAAACCGATAGGCACCTAAGTGAAAATGCAATGTACAAGCATCGTCTCTCATTTTATCAGACCTCGGTCGCTAGGCGACGATTGGCGTGACCTAGATCGAATGAGGAAATATGGAGGCCATGAATTCGAGATATGCATAAAACATCCAGGCCGTCCTTGGGTGTGTGCTAATTGGTTTCAGTGCAGATGGAAGGTCTAAATTTTTTATTAGGTATAAGCAGTTTGATTTCCAAATGAGTGGACTTGGTATAAATCGTTATGCAATATGATGCACTTGATTAGATGTAGACTCATCATCATCAGCCATAAGACGTCCACTTCTGAACATAGGCCTCCCCTTTAGACCTCCATATGTACCGGTTGGAAGCGACCTGCATCCAGCGTCTCCCGGCGACTTTCATAAGGTCATTTAGTCCATCTTGTGGGTGGACGTCCTACGCTATGATGTAGACTATTTTATAATAATGTATTACATTTCGAAAGCGTTGGGAACTCTTCCTCAGTTCTGTTTGCATGTGATTAGGCGCGCCGCGGAACACAATTTTCGATTGCTTCTGATTTTGTATTTGTTTATTTTGCCATCGCAATATTTAAGAAAATGTTCATAGTAGTCCAGTTTCACATACCGGAAAATATTTTCACAACCTAACAGCTAAAAACATAACAGCGTTGGTGGCCCAGCGGTGTGACTTTCAATCCGATGGTCACGGGATCAAATTCTGGTTCGTACGAATGAGTTTTTCGGAACCTATGTACGAAATATCATTAGATATTTACCAATCGCTTTTCGGTAAAGGAAAACATCGTGATGAACTCTGGGTCTGAAGGACAGATAACAGTCGCTATCATAAAACTAGCGCCTACGTCAAATCTTGGTATTAGTTGCCCATGCGGACTCCGGGCTTCTGAGTCCTGATATAAGCCGGGAAAAACGCTGGGAAGAATATGTTCCAACAAGTCTTGCTAGTATATTCAAGCTGCATAGGGTTAAAACCGCTGGTAGGCCAAAAGGTGGTACCATTCAAAAGAAGAATGTGCCTGAATTGAGGAAAAATAGATATTTAAATGTATTATGTAATTCTTATAAAAGTTATACATAAATATTAAGGTGTCATTCGAAAACTAACGACATTATCGTGGCCGTATAACTGCTACACTGTTGCGAGGAATAAAATTAATAGGTACATAGTAAATCAATATTTTGGGATAATTTCACACTTCGAGCTAGCTCCAAACTAAGCAAAGATTATACGATGGGTACTAGGCGACAATATATAACTCAAATAGAAAAGTACATAAAATCAAAATATTAAATGTGCTTATTTTTAGTACTTATAGCCCAAATAGAAATTGTTCCGCGTGAATTATTCCCGTGATTTGACAGGTTTTGGTTTTGGTTGGGTGAGCTAGTAAAAGATCCCTACACACTTTGACGGTTGACAGGGTTCAGGGTTGCTAAGCAAATCTTTATGGCATTCATTAGCGTCTTATCAGTAACCGACAAAGTGGTATCTTTTTGCAAAAAACAATGCTGCTTGCTGCAGGCAATGTCCATCGTAACAGCAACGATGTTGCTGCAGTCGTTGGTTCAATGTTACTTAAATGTTTGTTATGTTAATGTGAAAAATAAGTGCGTTTCTTACATCTAAGTGGATTAATTCGCTATGTGTATTTATGTCACATATATTTTGTATTACGTTGGGATAAAATAGGTACAGTACTTTACTTTCTTGTACGCCGTTTGATAACTAGTTCCCGTTCAAAGGTTATAATGAGATGCCAAGATTTTCATTACAAAGACCGAGTCCTGTTTCTGGTAGGTAAGATAAAGGCAAATAAAATGTAGAACAAGCTAATATTATACTAGAGCCAAGTATTTTCCTGAATATTCCACATCATCATCAATGCCATTAAGTCCGCTTTTTGTACAATTTTGTAAAAACATTAAATAAATAAATAAATTATCATTATTATCATCATCGTTTCAAGGCCTCCCCTAAGAATTTTCTTAATTAACGGTAAATTTTTGGTATTCAATTCCCTTAACCAATGGTCTCCCTAACTAGATCATCGGAATATTCTACGTAATAAACTTAAATGTATATAATTTAAGTAAGAATTAGTAACCAAGTCATCCGGTGACCAGGGCAGGGATCAAACCTGCGTCTTCTGCATTCGCGGCAGACATAACCACTAGGCCACCCGGGTCAAGGCAGCAGCAGTTCAAGTTTCTTGACTAATCTTTTTCAAACTATTATTAAGTAATGTAATCATACTAATATTATACATGCGAAAGTAACTTTGTCTGTCTGTTGTCACTTGATGAAATTTGATATGGGGATAGCTTGACCTCTGGCTCCTGTTTCACCAACACATTGCGACAATTCCCACTACTTTTCTATGAACTCGTGTTCCTAGTCAACATAATATGTTGCGGACATTGTCTTTGGTAAAACAGGACCTTGGAAAAGGATATAGGATAGCTCTTTTTTTCTAATCCTACGGAAAATCGCGGGAAAACCCTAATAGCTATCAGTACATTCAAATACTGACCACAAGATACGTTAAACATCCCTGAACAGCGAAAACGTAACGTACGTAATAAGAAATAGTGTAAACCTTCTCCTTGAGACCGGTAATAAAAAGGACCACGTCGGCAGACTTTTAAGAGACAGTGGCATTTTCGATTAGGCTGCCGTCTGGCGGCTATTTATTACGCCCGGCTGCTTATCCGGATCTGTAGCTTAAGGAATTGTGATTGTGAGAATTTTAATCAAATTATTATTTTGTAACTAGCATTAAAAAATAACACTGTTTTGGGAGATTTGGGAGTTCACAATAAGTAGTTTATCCAAACGTGATACAATAAGGGTTCTTAATATTCAAGAGTATTCGTTACAAAAGGAGATGTAGGTAGTCGAGTTTTTTAATATTAAGCCCGAGAACTTTAAGGACCAATTATGAACTGTTGCATACACTAGTTTTTCTACGATACCGGAAATAACGTAATAAAAGCGTAATATCGAATGCTAGCAGAATTTGGAAGATGTCGTATGCCAACTAAAAAAACAATCATCAGTATTGTATGCTATATCATAGACAACGTTATAATATATACATTTTTACATCTCTGTCACTCATTTATCTGACAGATTGACGTGAAAAATTATAAAAGAATGTTATTTTGTCAACTTAAGCAGAAATGGCTTTTTGACGAATTAATTGAGTTATGGATTTTCGTGCCTATTAAAAGAGAATTAATTAATTCCTAATCTTTAGGCTTCTTATTCAGGCGGCGAGGGGCTCAGAGTCACAAAGGAATCATAAAAAATTTACAGACTTATTCATTATCTAAAATGAGAAAATGTTTATATCTGTAATTTCCTGCAATGTGTCACGTAATCTGGCGGAAACAGGAAACCGGATAATATAGGAACTTGACACACTTACGAAAAAACTTTTACTTGGAAGGTAATAGATGCAGTTAACACATATCATAAAAAGGATATGTGCGAATTTCTTGTAATCCTATTGTAGGTCTAATGTTAGCTTGTCTCACCAGGTTGTAACAAATGTGACTATTCTTATTTATTTTACTACTTAAACTAAAGATTAGAGTCATAAGATGTGTTTAAGTCATAATACAAAACTAATCTTATTTAAGTCGTCATAATATCGCTTATCACGAATGTAGTATTCATAATTTAATATAGTAATATAATTTAATATAGAAGTCATAACTTAAATCCACGCTGATTTGAAAAAATACATACCTATTACAAATTTCTAATGCAATTGCAGAAACTCTTAGGTATAGTATCACAAAACTCCATTACACGACTAACCAAATTTTTAAGCAAATTAATTAAGGACTAGCATAGTTCCTGAATTAAACTTGTTGTCATGAGTGAGACCCTCGAGACCATCCCAGTTTGATTTATATCGAGGTCATCGACCTCATCTCGCCTCATAAATCTTGCTGCTCTTCGATTTTGTTTTAACAGCTTTTTAAAAAGTTCCTCTCATATTTTTTATAAAGAAGACTTGCGGGAACTTTCTCGTTTTTTCTCTTTGAACGGTAATTTGGAAAACTGTTAGGTAATTCGGCCGCCCTCGTTATCTTATCTGGCAAGTTTTGGTATTGCTATTATAATTAAATACGGATAACACTCACGTATTTTAGTCCCTACGCGCGACGTGTTTCGAAAATCTTAGATTTCCATTATCAAACGTCAAGTAATTAAATACCAGGTGGGCGTACTGCCTTGCGTCTCACCGCACGCAAGGCCCTCGATGACAAAACTGGACGAGTTGCTATTGCTGTTTATAAAGATCAAAGTGGACAAAGAAAAATGATTTTGAAAGGGACAAAGTGACACAAATAATACTTTTAAGCTATTAATTTAGATTGCGCCTAGGCAGAGGGCTCTTCCATCACGTATTTGAAGGTATTTTCTTAGGTAGAGAGCTCTTCCATCTGGTATTTGTAGCTATTACTATTTATAATAAATAAACGAATTATTTTTAAAATACTAACGAAAAACAACCTGAGCAAGCGGGCGCTCATGAATAAGAATCACAAATTGATCTGACACATGTCGAGCTATTTTAGACGTGATGAATAAGCCTATACAAGAATTTAAATATGTCTGATACTCACGAGAGTCTAGATAATTTATAAGTTATGTAAATAAGGGTGTTATGATTTAAAACACTATAATAATATCATGCCAAAATACTTTAAACGTTATATTTCACTAGCCAACTACTTCGACTACTCCGTTAACTATTAAAACTTTAGTTCTTTGCGATACGAAGCCGACCAAGCTGTCAGAAAGTATGAGAGCAATATATTACATACGAGTACATACATATAATGAAACTGGGAGCCGCAAAACACGCAGCGCAGCAAGGATTGATGGTGTGCGGAAAACATACTTTTATACAAAAATGCGGTCAAGCGTAATACGGACACAATAGATAGTAAAAGGAGGTGCTTATTAATCCGGCGCTCGCCAATCCGGCATGCCCAGTATTTCGGCTCTGTACTCCAGCAGTTTCACAGCCAATAATCGGATTACAGAGCGGTTGTTTTTGTTTGTTGAATATGGTAGTTTATATTTCCCATACAAAAATCCATTAATCCAACAATCGGGAAAAAAATATAGGTGCCGGCTTACCGAGTGCTTACTGTATATAGATGTCATTGTTGCATTTATTTTGAAATGAATGGAATTGGAACGGTTATTTCCGTTAGAGCCAGATCATTAACTTATTAAAAGAAAGACATACAAAGCAGAACAAAACCCGCCAAAAAATGTTGGTCAGAATGACATAAGCGAACACTACGATTTTAAGCTAACATGGTCATTTGCATTTTAACAACAATCTAAAACGTCAGTTTACTCCGTGAACATGGTGCTTGTAACAGTACCGAACTACAGGGTGCTCAATAAAACCAACACAAATAAATATCCCGTTTTAGATTGTAGTTATAATTAACGAACAAATTTGAATTGATGATACAAATGAAAAATATTTCGTACGAAAAAGAGCTTACGCATTAAGTGTCAAATTTAAACACCAACACTGTTAAAGCTTTATAGGTTGGTTGCACTTAACAAAAAGTCACGTTCTAAACAAGACTATTTGTAAAAGTGCTGCAATTGCAGCACTTTTACGGCGTAATTTTTTTTCGGCTGATTGGTTATCCAGTTCTTTTATTATATATCTATAGCCACAATGCGGTGCATCACTGGAACTGTCAAGTCAACCCCAACGCAATGGCTCCCAGCATTAAGTCACATCCCACCACCTCATCTTAGGAGACAGCAAGCGTTAGTAAGAGAAGCTGATAAAATACGCAACAATCCGAATCTGCCAGTCTACCAAGAGTTTATGAACCCGCCTCTGCATCGACTAAAGTCTCGACACCCACCCCACCAAACCGCCCATAGATTGAAGGAGTGTGGTTTCAATTTGATGGTAGTAGTAGTAGTCCCGACTCCTACGACCCTACACAGAAACCAAAAGGTTTCACAACTACAAGGAGGGAATGGTGTCAACTCAACAGACTCCGTACGGAACATGGTCGTTTTGCTGACTACATGTTTAAATGTGGCTGGAGAGACTCGCCGGTGTGTGACTGTGGGGCACCCGCACAAACCATCCACCACATAATGTATGACTGTCCAAATCGGAAATTTAATGAAGGTACCCTGGATCTATATCTACTCTCTGAGTGAGAACGCCGCCCAATGGGTGAAGACCTTAGACCTAACATTATAACTAGTGGCTGAGCGACTTGGTAAAGAATGCCATACGATAAAAAAAAAATTATATATCTATGAGCCAGACAGATACATCGTCCGTGTGCTGCTGCAGCCATGCCGTGATATGCTTTCTCAGTCATACAAGGTGGATTTCTTAAAAGGTAATGTTTGACAAACCGGATAGGTCCAAGATCAAAGATTTTTTACAAACCTTTTTTATAGCTGCCACATATAACCATTAAGGCAACATTCTGCGTCTTGCGTCGTTGCGGCAGCAGCAAAAAAACATGCGACCGCACATGTGAGTTTGTTTGATAAATTAATTGTTGATCTGCCCTGTCGTAACTATACTAATTTGTAACACTCTGCTTTTCGGTCAGCATCGTCACAAAATTTAAGGAAATTGATACTTTTTCCATCGTTCGTTTCGCAACACTTGGAACGTTACATTGAAATAACCGTAATTCACAGATGAATCATACAGAACCCTAAAACGAATCTGCGTGTTGGAGTAATTGTCTTTGGCGGGTACATCGTAAATCAACGGCATGTCGGGTTACTCGCCGAGCAAAAAGTAAAGTGTTGGAAAAAGTTCTGGACTGGTGCTGACGCGGCGCGTGAAGTGACGTTTAGGATGAAGGGAAAAAATGGTAAAACTAGAAGCTGTGTGGTGTGTCTAGTGTGAATTAAATTGGGAGTGAAATGGTTGGCTTTATGAATTAAAAGAGATGTCATACTACAGACAAAGTAACCAAGGCCTCCCCGATATTTCGGCACTGTTGCAAGCGCCATATTTACGCGATACGACTATTTTTCCGTTTAAGAATCAGTGCCTCAAAATTATTCAAAGATCATCTTTCGCCATAAATGTTGTTTGTCGTAGGCAAACGTCCTCACAATCTTGGGTAGTTGTTCAAAAACTTTGGGACAAAATGGCTCTTACCTCGCGGCGCAGGAGATGGAGGTTCTATTGTTATCATTTGGTTGTGGCTCAAGTCATAGACGCAAGCGGTAACATTACCGTAACATGATAAAAAAACGCTTCTTTAAAAGTATTTCTGCAAGATTTTGAATAAGGTCCTTTAGTTTTACCAATTAATAGCAGCAGGTAAAATGCAAAGACCACACGACGGCTCTGCACGACTGAGAGGAGAGTTAAGCGTCATCTGACTCTCCTTATTCTTGGCGCGGGTGCCCGGCAAACGTCAGGTGACCGGGAAGCGGTATGGTAGAATGCGCAAGCGATCCCGTGAGGCCATAACGGCATTGCGGATGACGCCGGTGTGCTTTTAGTGGGTAGGCTCTTCCCCTCCCTCTCGCTAGGAGTTCCAGGAGGAGAGAGTCCCAAATTACCCCCTCAATGGCCTTCCCCGGGCCCGGGGGTATGCGTAAAGCATTATACAAATCGAAAAAAAAGGCGACGAAAAGACTTTTTAGACTATTGGCGAGAATAGAACTGATGATTCGGTAGAGCAATTTATAGTTCAGGTGATCTATAAAAGTGAATCTCACCACTTACCAATTACAGCAGAGGGACTTTGTGTCATGGCAACTCGCTTGCATTTCAAAATTATAGCAAAATGTCGACAGAAGGTAAACTAAATCATGATTAGGATTTTAGGTTTCATTACCTATTTGTATATAAGAGCCATACAGAACATTATAATCGAATGTGCTCGTTACTCAAACAATAAATTAATGTAATGTAACGGCCTCTTAGCCTAGTCGGTATTGACCCTGCCTACGAAGCAGAGGTCCCGGGTTCGAATCCTAGTCAGGACGTTTACGAGTATTTCCGTTTATCACAAATATTTTGTCCTAAGTTTAGGATGGTTTCAATGTATTTAAGTAATTATATGTATATATCTATTATGTAGTTTAGTATCAATAACAAAAGCCTTATTGCGCTTACTACATATGGGACTACGTTGATTAGTGTAAGATTGTCGGATAATGAAAAAAATTTAGACCTTCCATGTTGCCTTTGTGAAAGAAGAACAACACACTCTTGCAATAACTTTTACTTCCTACTAGACACAGCAATAATATTTTAGAAACGCCACATTCTATATTTTAAACTACAACGTGCTACAACGTAAACATAGTTTAAGGCATTTTGTCAACCCTTCCACACGTGAGCTTGTGAGCATACAAAATGGTGGCAAAAACGATTTACGACGCTATGAGTGTATATCAGTTTTATTAGCGTTATCGTTGTTTACGATGTTTGTTTCGGGAGTCAGTGACCAGGATAACAGGGTTTAGGTGTTTTCAACGTGTACAAGGTCAAGTAGGCGAATCAATACTTGAGTCTTCAAAAATAGGGGTGAATCGAACTTGACGGAAAACTCTATATAATTCTCTGACTATAATTTTTGGTAAAAAATCCAAAAATTGAATCAATGGCGTTTAATAATAATTAATGTGCAATTTTTTTCAAAAATTAAGTCATTATTGATTGATTTTTTAATCAAAAATTATCAATAGGCAAAACTACATATGTACTTAGTCAGGTCATAAGTTCTATCACAGAGGTTAATACGAATAGGCAGCAATTCTATTATTCACTCTATGGAGACAAATCACTAATATTTAAGTGCAATATGTCCGAGATATTTGTATAACAGCTAAATATTTACTATCTGCTGACCAGTACTTTTATTAGAATATAATTACCCGTTGCGACATCCACTAATTTAAAAAGAGCAAAAGTCATGTTGAATACTCGTACTCCATTTACACACTCGCAAAGGTCTTATTAGATAAAATTAAATTAATAATTATTTCCAAAACGGAGCTAATTAGAATAACAGTGTCTTGTTTATTATAAAATTAACTTAATTTAAACTAAGAACTGCACTCTTGAAATTGAAGCAATTCAATAAAAACTCGGTGTATATTTAATTAGTTTTAAATTCCTACGTAATAGAAACCTTTTAATTCAGAGTATACCTGTTATCTTTAAGTACAGCGATGCCTTACAGCTTACAGCGATGTAACCTTAGGGGCTGCCAACAGTCAAGTCGGCGCAAACTGACTTTTTGTATCAAAGTAAACGAAATGGTTTTAGAAAGAACAAACACGAAAACTATTAAAATAAACAAAACTGTGAGATATGGAGGTACAGTCAACCAGTTGGAAACCTAGGCCACTGAAGGACTACGCCATAGTGAGGCTATAACTTAGATTGTAAGAAATCTCTTATTGCTTTTAGTTTTGACATGGTTCATATGTACAGTCAACCAATTGAAACCTTAGGCCACTGTAGGACTGTCATAGTAACGCTATAACTTAGATTGTAAGAAATCTCTTACTGCTTGTCATTTTGACATGGTTCTCTAGTGGCCTAGGGTTCCAATCGATTCATCATCATCATCATCATTTCAGCCGAAAGACGTCCACTGCTGGACATAGGCCTCCCCCAAAGATTTCCACAATGACCGGTCCTGCGCCACCCGCATCCAGCGGACTCCTGCGACCTTCACCAGGTCATCAGTCCACCTTGCGGGGGGCCTACCCACGCTGCGCCTTCCGGTACGCGGTCGCCACTCGAGAACCTTTCCGCCCCAACGGCCATCGGTTCTACGTGCGATGTGCCCCGCCCACTGCCACTTAAGTTTAGCGATTCGGAGAGCTATATCGGTTACTTTGGTTCTGCTGCGGATGGTCTCATTCCTGATACGATCTCGCAGAGAGACTCCTAGCATAGCTCTCTCCATTGCCCTTTGGGTGACTTTGAGCCTTCTTATGAGGCCCATTGTAAGCGACCACGTTTCAGTACCGTATGTCATCACTGGCAACACACACTGATCGAAGACTTTCGTCTTCAGGCACTGCGGAATATTGGACGAAAAGATGTGTCGCAGCTTCCCGAACGCAGTCCAACCGAGTCGGATTCGACGATTAACCTCTTTCTCGAAATTGGACCTACCTAACTGGACAGTTTGTCCAAGGTATATATAATCGTCTACAACTTCGAGTGTAAAGTCTCCGATTTTCACTGGAGTTGGTGCTACATGGATATTCGACATGATTTTCGTCTTATCCATGTTCATCTTAAGACCAACTCGCCCGGAGGCTTTACTGAGGCTAACACGCATCGTACTTAAATCCTCCATGGTCTCAGCCAAGACTACTATATCGTCAGCAAATCGAAGGTGAGTAAGGTACTCGCCGTTTATATTGATGCCTAGCCTTCTCCAGTCCAGAGTCTTGAAAACGTCCTCCAGTGCAGCGGTAAACAGCTTAGGAAAGATGACATCTCCCTGCCTGACTCCCCGCTGCAGCGGAATAGGCTTCGAGTTCTGGTCTTGGAGTCGGACTGATATAGTGGCGCTCTCGTACAAACACTTCAACACTTCGATATAGCGGTAGTCTACTTGGCACCGTTGGAGAGATTGTAGTACCGCCCAGGTTTCGATCGAATCAAAGGCTTTCTCGTAGTCCACAAACGCTAAACAGAGGGGCAGATTATACTCCTCGGTCTTCTGTATAACCTGACGGAGCGTATGAATGTGGTCTACGGTACTAAAGCCTCTTCGGAAACCGGCTTGTTCGGGAGGCTGGAAGTCATCAAGCCTGCGTGCGAGACGATTCATAATGACTCTTGAAAACCGCTTATAGACATGGCTCAGAAGTGAGATGGGTCGGTAGTTCTTCCAATCGATTGACTGCACCTATTTGTGTAATGTGACTGGTTGGCGATTTTGACATGGTTATAATGAAATTGTGATATTATTTGAAGACGCCTATGTCAAAAAAACGGTCAACCGGAGATCAATCTTAACAATTATTTTCTATAAAGCCGATTTCGTTAAATTAAACATCGGCTTCATCTACGGTCTTTGAAAAGTTCGAAATATGATAAATATTAACACTTTTTTGCAGTAACTAACCTAACCTAACTGCATAAGAAACAGTTGTCAAGAGAGAAAGAGAGAAAAACAGTAAATCGAATTTGAATTTTTTACGGAGCCGATCCTCGGTGTCATGGAAATCGCCCGCTCGGCTTATCTCGAGACACGATACTACACTTTTGTAAGCTGTATCATCTAAGTAGTATCGTTTCTTTGTGGAATTCACTCAGACTAAATCCTGATGCACACGGATTGCGTATAGCACGTCGCTGCATGAATAAAATAAATAGTTTTTCATAAAAAACTGCCTAAAAACAGTTGTCAAGAGATAAAGAGAGAAAAACAGTAAATCGAATTTGAATATTTTTGAATGTTTAACGGAGCTGATCCACGGTGTAATAGAAATCGCCCACTCGGATGATAATCCGAGATATCGAAACACGATAGTACACTTTTGTAAGCCGGATCATCTTAGCAGTACCCTTTCTTTGTGGAATTCACTCAGACTAAATCCTGAATTCCTGATGCACACGGATTGCGTATAGCACGTCGCTGTCTGCAGCTCCAGGCGTTATGTCTAGTTTGCTCATTATGTACCAAGATTATCACGAAATTATAACGGCCTCGTAGCCTATTCGGTAGTAACCCTGCTTACGAAGCAAGAGCTCCCGGGTTCGAGTCCTGATCGGGGCATTGTTTGTGTGTTTGAATCTGAATCTGAATAACAATCGCGGTAACAGAAGACAATGTTATGTTTAAAAGTTGTTGAAAAAAAGTTGTCGGGTTTGAGGCGTATTACCTGCAATTTAATTTATTGCTCCTGCTACAGGCAACAAGCGGTATATCGTAGTCTAGTAGAGTAGTATCTTATAGCCTTATTGAGTTTACTGTGGGACTAGATGATTTGTGCAAGATTGTATAATATTTATTTATTATATTTCTAACAATAAGGCAGTGTAATACGTAGGCGAAGAAATGTGACGGCTATGCGGTGATCGTTGATACCTATAGACCTACGTGGCGCAGCGTGCCGCTCACCTAGGACACTCCGATAGCTATCAACTGTTTGTTTCTTGTCATTCCTGACATTTGAACGCGAACGCGCGGCATCGCGTTAATATATCACCGTAACGCACCGCATTGCACCGTATCGCACCGCATCGCACCGCATCGCACCGCATCGCACCGCATCGCACCACATCGCACCACATTGGACCGTTTCGCACTGCATCGCACTGCATCGCACCGCATCGCTTCGGATCGCTTCGCACCGCTTCGCACCGCATCGCACCGCATCGCACCATGTAGTACAAAACCTTGTTAAATAAAACTCGTAATAGATGTATGGGCTGACGTTCAAACCCGAAATCTTAGGATTAAAAATTGCACGCCTTACCGCTGGTCCACCAACGCTCTCTTATCTATTTCAGTATATACTTACACCGTGATTTTTATAATTGCTTTAACTTCAGCATATAGCTAAGTAAATATACGAATAACAATGGCGTAGTTAGTTTAATAAAATTCGTAATTTATTTTATTTTATTATTTTTCATACAAAATAATACCATGTTGCCAACACACGTTAATCTAAAATTGGCATTACAATTAACTTTACTTATTAAGTGACAACTATGACAAAGAGCTATGAAATAGAGCTAATTAGAATACCAGTGTTTTTGAGAAGTTAACTTAATTTAAGCTAAGAAATGTACGCTTAAAATTAAAGCATTTCAAAAAAAGTACGGTGTATAGGGATTTATATTCAGCAACCGAAAGGCCTTCTCGATGGATATGTGAACATATACATTATACTGTATTGTAACTATTCTGTTCACTGTTGACACATCGCCAATGCAAATGGTAACCCTTAAGACTCGACACTGAACCCGACTCTAACAAGCCGGGTCATCTTGATTGCAACTGCCCTGTCTTTGTGTTGTGTTCAATAGCTTTAGTTTTCATGTGTGTGTGCACGCCCTTTAATAATTGTAGAGCAGATATCTCTTAGCTGTTGAGTGTGAAAATATTTACACACTGTTATATAACTACATACCTACGTTCCAAAAACATTACGCTCTTTTGGCAATCGACCGAAAAAATATGAGGGTTATATGTAATTTATTGTCTGCATTTCCACTAAATTCGGACCACTTGCACTGATTTGTAGTGCCTGTCTCGGAGTTTCCTTTACTTATTAGGACCACTTGGACCACTCAGTGCTAACCAGGAGTTAAGCTGTCAGATTCCATACAAAAAAAAATAACTCCGGGTTATGTGGCTACTCTAAAACAACTGTTAAGTACTACACCTGCCGCCACTGTCTGAAATATGTAACAAGTAGGTAGTAAAGGAAATATAGTTACAATACAATACAATACTCTTTATTGCACACCTCACATCAGTTACATGATATGAACTATTATTTTTAAGCCAAATTTCTTAGAACGAAATGTGAAATATTAATGATCTCGGACGGGACTCGAATCCGCGACTCTGGGATACACGCCCATCTCTCTGTTAACTTAGCTAGATGAGAACACACCTATAGCCCAAATTTATCCATATCTATCGTAACTCGTACTCGTATCTTTTTTAGGGGGACGCTGAACAACTTATACCAGAAGAAACTACTTCTTAATCGGTCACTGATTTATTTCTTTAAGATACATGAGACAGTCGCAGTATCGTATTATAACATTCTTTTGATACATTATTACTGTTCTATTTAGCGCACTAAAACCAGATAACAGATGCTTTGAATGCCAAGACGAATTTATCAATCCTATTCATAAGCAGAACCTTAATTCAAGCCAATCGAGTTGGTTCTACGTCTAGTCAGACCGTGCTGATATAACCTTACTTTTATATCGTAGATAAAATATTTTGACGAGATACAGAGTGGTGAATCCATTAGCATGTATTGATTGAATAGAGCGGGTATGTTTATTGACTAAATTATAATAGTAGTTTATGCAACAGTGGTATAATAAGGGTTCTTAAACCTTGAGGGTCGCCGTTACAAAACGAGACGAAGATAAATTTTGTAATAATCGACCCGAGAGTTTTAAGAACCAATCATGATCTGTTGCATCCGCTTGTTTTTCTACGCCAGATAAAATAGCGAAAGGTGGCAAAATGTGGAAGATGTCGTATCGTATGCCCATTATAGAAAAAAATAGTGCTAATATATTGTATGAAAATCCATAGAAGCATTGTTTAACAGTGTTCTTATGGGAAACTTTTGGCAACGTTATAATGTATACTTTTTTAATATCGCTGTCATCTAATTGACATATAAAAGTTCTTAAGTAAGAAAAAAGGTCAGAATATTTGTTGTATAAAATCATAACTCGAAAAATGTATAGTTTAACAGCTAACCGCTTACCAGATCGTCTTTAGGGATAGTTAGGTAATTGCGAATACTTGAGAATAAACTGAGATAGTTAAATCAAAACAAAATTCATCAATTGTTCATCATTCAATCATTTGTTTTGTAGTTTAACTAATCAGCTTTATGATTTCATAATCAAAAGAGATAATTTTTATAATAAAATAAAGCAATAACCAAAAAATACAAAACTTCAGGTGTCCAGCATTTAGCCGATCACATGGGGTAGGTACCTAATTACGGATTCTGAATGGGATATTCACGGACTCGGTTAATTGGTACACAAAGCTCTTTGAAGTGTTTTCTCCTTCCTAGTTTTATAATATATAATCTACTAAGGCCCACTTGCACCACCGAGAGTTAGCCGCTAACCCTGAACTGAGCTGTCAAATTCCATACAAAAAAACGCTTAACTCCGGGTTATGTGACTAACCCCGGGTGGTGCAAGTAACCCTAGGTGTATAAAATGTATCACATAAAGTGTATGTATGGGTAAGGTAATGATGATCATTATTAACCAGTTTTTGACCAATTTACTGATGTCTGTTTAAGGGCGTTATCTTATCAGTATCGTATTATGATTAGAAAAAAATAAAAAAACAAAATCTTTAGTTCGAAATTATCACACTCAATCATACGCCACTAGCCGACTCGTCAAAAACGCAAAACAATTATTTAATTTGCTGCTAGAACTACGACGTATGTATTCGAAACGTTGTTTAATTAGTCTTTATTTCACTAACAAATCACCAAAGTCACATACATCTATCTACCTTCACATCAAATTTTAGATTTTTTTTTCAAATAAAAATTAAATTGACTTATTTGAACAGCGAGAGAGTCCTCTCTTTGACCAAGTGAGGTATACGTAAGTACTTAAGTGAAACAACCGGCTCTGATAGATGCTCGTTTATTACTGCCTTGTTATATAGATACAGGTAGCCGCGTCTGTGTGCGTGCGGACGCACACATTAATGTAGATACACCACATTTCTCCACCATTAATTGTAAGACCTGTCGATAGAATAACAATACATCAGTAATACTTACTAAATACTAATTAGCATTAAATCTTATAACTAATTGTTTTATCTCTGGGCCTCAAGTTAGGTCTAGGGATTGCCGGAAGCGGCGGTGCCGATTGATCATCGGTTGTTGCGGCGGGCGCGGGCGTGCCCACAGCGGCTGGTGCGGCCGCGACCACCGCGACCTCCGGAACCTCCGCGGCCGGCGCGCGCGACTTGTCACACTCCCCATTCTCCTCCTCCCCAGAGAGACCTGTGTCATACTCATCACTCATTACGTCACGCGGCTGTACATCTGCTTGCAAAGGACGTTCGATTCGCGGGGAGGGAGGTGACTGAGCCGCGGGCGCCGCGGGGGATGCGGGGTCAGCCGGTGCTGGCGGGGATCCAAATGTCTCATCCGGTCGTGGTGACCACGAGTCCTCGTCAGCACCGGTATCTTCCCTTACATTAGTACCACTAATATCACCACCTGTGTACATTAATATTTGATCAACGTGGCGTCTACATACAGTTTTTTCATTAAAAACATAAATCAAAAACATTCGACTGCCAATGGTATTTTTAATAATGCCTAAAACCCAAATCTCCTTTTTATTTGTAAACCATTTAACCCATACATGATCCCCGACTTTAAATTTCCTACGAAGCTCCGTTAAATCACTTTTATCAGTACCATTGGAACAGCGAACCACGGGAATCACAAGATCCAACCGTGATCTTAGATTACGGCCTATCATTAAACTCGCTGGAGTTTGACCCGTAGAACAGTGAGGAGTATTACGGTATTCGAATAAAAGCCCCATTAATTTATCTTCTACGTGCAACTTATCCGTCTTATCTATACATTTAATCATCTTTTTACACGTTTTAACAGAATTCTCGGCTTGGCCATTACTCGCCGGGTGATAAACCGGAGAAGTAACGTAACGAATGCCATTCATTTCACAAAAATAATTGAATTCCGCCGAATTAATTTTAACATCGTTGTCCGATACAATAACATTTGGTACGCCATATCTGGAAAATATTTCCTTCAGTTTACATATCAGTGCTCGAGTGGTAGTACCTTTGTCCATTAATAAACATTCTACCCATTTACTGTACGCGTCTACGACAATTAAGTACACTTTCTGATGTATAGACATATAATCGATATGTATTCGGTACCAGGCAGAGGGAGGACGCGGCCAGGGTGCGGGGGTGGCGCGGGGCGGGTCGGGCCGCGCGGCCACGCAGGCTGCGCATGAGCCGATCCAGCGCTCAATATCGGCGTCAATGTTAGGCCACCACACCTTGCCGCGCGCGACGCTTTTCGTCCTGACAATGCCCAAATGACCCGTGTGTAACTCGCGTAACAGCTGATCTCGAAATTGTGTTGGAATAACCACCCGATGACCTCGGAAAAGAATACCATCATCTATTTGTAGGTCAGTTTTGCATCTGAAATAAGGAAGAATAGATGGACAGTTTATTTTTCGCGGCCATCCGAGACTCATATACTTAAAAACTTTTTTTAAAGTTACGTCATTTCCGGTAGCTTGCCTTATTTTTTCAGCTGTCACAGGACTCACACTGTCGTCTAAAAAATTCAGATAAGATATATCATCACGATCTTCGATATTTTCCTCATTTTCCATATTAGGTAACGGCGCACGAGAAAAGAAGTCGGCCACGAGATTATTTGCACTACTTATGTATTGTACCTTATAATTGTATGCCGATAAGATGACAGCGTATCGCTGTAACCGGGAAGCGGTCATGACAGGAATACCGTTATTTTTGCCGAAAATGGATAAAAGAGGCCTGTGGTCTGTTTTTAATATAAACGGATCTTGTCTTCCATACAGATACTGGTGGAACTTTTTTACACCAAAGATTATTGCAGCTGCTTCCTTTTGAAGCTGACTATAGTTTTTTTCGCTGGAGTTGAGCGAACGCGAGGCGAACGCTAGCGGCCGCTCAACGCCGGTGCGCGGGTCGCGTTGTGCCAGAAGTGCACCTAGGCCCCCGGGCCCTGCATCAACACTGAGCACTGGCTCAGCCTCAGGGTCAAAATGAGCCAGCACGCGCTCGGAGCATAGCTCTCTTTTGACTGCCTTGAACGCCTCTTCCTGCGGCCGCCCCCACTCCCACTTGGCATCTGCGCGCAGCAGTTCGTGCAAAGGACTTAACATGTTTGATGCATTCGGTATGAAATTACGGTAGTAATTTACGACACCTAAAAACCTCTGCACCTCCGTTACGTTACTGGGCCTTTGAGCATTATAAATAGCTTCCACCTTTTTTGGACACGTTTGTAGGCCATTTTTATTTATTACGTAACCCAAATAAGTTACGCTATTACTAAAGAAAACACATTTTTCTTCCTGTAACTTTAAACCGGCATCGCTAAACCTAGTTAAAACCTCCCGCAACCGCGCCAAATGGATCTCGTTCGTTGGTCCCGTTACGCACACGTCATCCAGCCAACAGCTGATCCCGTCAATACCTACCAACAGCGACTCCATAGCGCGTTGAAAAATAGCAGGTCCATTGGCAAGCCCATATACTAACCTCGTATACTTATATAAACCCTTTGTAGTGCTAATGGTCGTAAGCGCCTGAGAACTGTCGGACAAAACAAACTGATTGTACGCGTTGCTAAGGTCTAATTTCGTGTAACTCTCACCACCGCCTAGCTTAGCAAATACCTCCTCTATGCGCGGCATCGGATACTTATCGATAACCATGTCTTTATTTAACGTAACCGAAAAGTCACCTGCAATTTTCACTTTGCCATTTTCCTTCAAAACCGGCACAATGGGAGTGGCGTATTCTGAAAAATTTACGGGCACGAGTATCCCTAAATGAACAAGCCGATCGATTTCTTGTTCTACCCGTTGTTTAAGGGCAAACGGAACTGGTCGCGGCTTAAAAAACTTAGGTTTAACGTTATCTTTCAATTGCAAATGGACTTTGAACTTATTGAACTTGCCTAGACCCCCTTCGAATAAAAAACTAAACTGAGTTAATAACTTCGTTACATCACTCGAGCTCTGATTGATGTTTACATTATTAATATATTCGCCGTCTACCGTAAATGACATATTAAACTTAGCTATAAAATCACGGCCCAATAATGGCGGACCGCCATTTTCTATAACGTAAATTTTGAGATCTTGTTCTTTTGTCATAAACTTTATAGTAGCAACAAAATAACCCATAGGCATTATTTTATGACCGTTATATAGGCACATTCTGAGATCGCTTTTAGATAAAGGAAATTCAGAAAACATATTTTTGTACAATTTGTCACAAATAATTGTAGCACCGGAGCCCGAGTCCAGTTCCATGTTCAAGTCTAGATTTTTAATAGATACATTAAGTATTATCGGCTTATAATTAACGTACCTTAAACTCAGTAATTGACACTCTTTGCAATTAGCGCATTCATTCTCTTCTTTGGCCGACAATTGTGTCGTCTCCACGATGTGCACACCACACTTTGGCTGCTTCTTGGAGGCACATACTTTCTTGAGGTGGCCCCTTTCACCACACAGCTGACACCGGTAGGCCTTGTAGCGGCACCTACTCCCATCGTGGCTCCTCATACCGCATACCGAACAGGCCCTCGCATCGGGTTCCCGGCGGCTGCCGGAGGGCTGGGCGCCCGCCCGGTACACCGGCTCCTGCTTCACGGCCACGGCCACCGCGTCCGCGCGCGCTTTCTGCGCGCACTCCGTCTGCTGCGCCAGCTCCATCGCCTTGGCCAGCGTGAGCGTGGTGGCGTCCTGCTCGAAGAGTCGTTCGCGTTCCTTGCCGGCGCGTAGCCCCAGCACGAACTTGTCCCGTAACAGCATGTCCAGCGAGTTCCCAAACTCGCAGTGTACGGCTAGTCCCCTGATCCTTGCCGCCCACTTTTCGACACTTTCCCCCACGTCACGCGTTGCCTCGTAAAACTTGCTCTTATCAGCAAAGGTACACCTCCTCGGAGTAAAATGACTGTCGAGCACCTTTAACAACTCGTCATATCCAACTTGTTCTACTTTTTTTGGATACACCAGGTTGTTCAATAGCCGGTATGTATCATCTTGCAAATGCGTCAATAGCACCGCCTGTCTCATATCATCCTGAACTTTGTTTAAAATGATGAATTGCTTGACGCGACTACTAAAAATCTCCCATTCTTGGGTATTATGGTCAAATTGACTGAGATTTCCTATAATAGCACTAGTAGTAGCATTCGCATTATTCGCAGTAGCCATAACGGTTTTTTTTTTGTACACACGCGGGTAAGATGCAGGTCGTCGCCAGTGAGGTATACGTAAGTACTTAAGTGAAACAACCGGCTCTGATAGATGCTCGTTTATTACTGCCTTGTTATATAGATACAGGTAGCCGCGTCTGTGTGCGTGCGGACGCACACATTAATGTAGATACACCACACCAAGTCTATTTGGCACTGGGCTCGGGCTTGGCTCTCGTTTGAATTACTTGAAACCTCTCCTATCTTTTTCTTACATTTAACTATCTAGCTAAACGTCAGATCCTCTCAATCCTTTCATTTCCCCTAAAACCATCTGGATTCATTACGTCCTGTAAACCGGATGTGACGTACTCTTCACAGCCGCGGGGTTAATCAGGCCAGCTTCCGGCAGCCATATTGAATTATCATGTGATGTTGATGTGCAGTGACCGGAACGGATGTCATTAGTTGTGCCGTGTATACGTGTTGACAGCGGGATCGGTGGGCACATGTTGGATTTTGACAAAACAGTGTTACAGTAGGTACTAAATCGGGAAAAAGTAAAGTTTTGTAAGCATGACTATTTAACCAAACCAAATCGCAACACATAGGTATAAGTAGACAGCGTTCAAAATGAGAAAACTTTTTTGTTTTATTTAATGCCTTATGCTTACGTAAATGAAGTATTAAGGTGTATGTAGGAATAGATTAAGAGAACGGATTGATTGGAGAATTAAGGTGAATATGGGTGTGCAATATGGTACGGTAAGCTCGATGAGGCTCGTGTTGTGAGCTAGATGACGATATTATATATAAATATTTAAATTCATAGAAAACATCCATAACTCAGGAAAAAACATTCAAAACCTACTAAAATATAAATTCAGAGTGATATATCATAATATATTTATATATAAATGTAAAGTTTTTCTAAAAATCTTACCTGAAAACTCGAAATAACAAACCACCAATGTCGTTATTTCTCAGTTCCCTCTACCATCTGTAAACCGGATGTGACGTCCTCTTCACAACCGCGAGGCCAATCAGGCCAGTATCCGGCAGGCATATTTAATTATCAGGTGATGGACATCATTAGTTGTCCGGTGGATGTAATGACAGCAAGGTAGGTGGGCCACATTGGTTTTTAATGAAATATAGTTAAAGTATTAAACAATATTATTACAATGAGGAAATGCCGCCAGCATCCTAGCTACAAAGCTTGTAATTAACTGTTTATATTTTGTCAGTTATATCTGAAATAGTTATGTGAAATAAGGTAAAAAATCAGCGTATATTTTCATCGTAAAAACCGTAAATTATAAATGGAATTTAGATTATAAATATTACGTCTTTTAAACTTTAAACCATTGATTTCAGGCGTTCTTATATTTGTAAGTAAGAAACAGTCATATTATCTTTCAAAACTGTCATGTCATACATAAAACATCTTTTCAATGCGAATTGATTTGAAGCAGTATTCAGATACAGTACCATTTAGATTAAAAGGTCTATGACCTTACCATTCAGCTGGATCCAACCATCTTCATAAATCATGTCTGTATTTAAGATCTTATTCATAAACGATGATTATGCTCTATTCAGCTACATAATCTATTCAACTTACATATAATCAGAACCTAATGAGGTATACAATACAACATATGTATTGGCTACATTTCAAGAATTCTAACTATTATAAAAAGCCTCTTTTAGGCTTATAAAGTTACTGTGTTGGCGATTTTGATGGCTCTAATTTTTCATTCACCAAAAATCTGTTTGTAAAATGATATTTTCTTAGAGATTTTTCTTTTTTATTCATATTTGTAATTGGATCCCGTTAACTTGTCACACCGACATTGCTTTTCAGTAGAGAGCGACTGTTTTTTTTATCGACCATCTCTATATCGATGTTTATATAATGTAATTACAGTTGCCGTCCAATGTGAAACTTGTGATCACCAAAACACCTTTATAACCCTACTATTATAAGTAGTTAACAAACACTCTAGACTTTTATTTCTTCGTTTTTTAAGGGTTCCGTTTTTTCCTTTTGAGGTACGGAACCCCGAAAAACGAAGAAATAAAAGTAGGATCTTATAAGATCACTTTGTTGTCCGTCCGTCCGTCCATCCGTCTGTCTGTCAAGACCCTTTATCTCGGGAATGCGTACAGGTAGCAAGTTGAAATTAATACTACATACACAACTTTGCGGTCCCTTAAAGCTGTAAAAAAACCAATCTTCTATGTTATAATTTTAACTACGGTTAATATTTTTGACGTCACGACCACAAATAATATAAAATAAAAATTAAATAATATTTAAAACGGGTCACTCACGTAATTTAGTAGTCGTACACTGACTCGTGTACGACTTGCCTCTGTCGCGGGTGGTCGCTCCTGATGACGATCTTCGTAAAGAACGAAACATGTCGAGCGAAAATCAACTAAATTACGTGAGTGACCCGTTATAAATATTATTTTATATGTTCGAGTCTCACGAGAGTTTTATAGTTAAAATAAAAATTATAATATTTTTACTCTTTTACCGCTGTTCCTATCGTCCATTACTTGTAAACGTGTCATATTTGAAATTATCAAAATATAGTGCATGTAAATTGTAAAGTGTCACAAAAAGTAGTGGTGATTCGTTCATGAGCGCTAACAGTATAATATTCCGATCTCAAAAAAGCAGCAAAAAATGACTTAAAGCATCCTATGTCATGCTTTTTTCGATAAATAATATACTTACATATATATCCAGTTTTTTATTGTATTCAAAACACGATAGGTACTGATGTATGCCCTAATTCGTATCAACATTATTTCACAACGCATAGTATTAAATATAGCCCATACCACTGCCCTTACCAACTTTCTTCTGTAACTCAACACTCGATAAACACAGCCATCCATCACAGTGATATAACATCCCTCCGAGGTTTTCTTCATGTCAAGGACGCTATTGTCACTCCTGGAGGGCTAGGATGGTTGCCATTTCATCTATTGTCACGCCATGCGTCTCTTTCGCACTTATATACTTGTTAGAACGTGACAGCCACGGTGATACTCATTAAAAACCGATCAGAAGTACACTTGCAGATTTGTCCTTGTAAAGCCTTATGTCCTATTTTTAGGACAACATTTACTCACAACCTCAGTTTCAAAATTCTAAATATGTCCAATAGCTATTTGCGTTGGCGACCTGGGTAAGGGGAGCGACTTTTAATCCGACGGTCGCGGGTTCAAATTCTGCTGGTTCGTATCAGAAAAATCATTAGATTTAACAAATCGCTTTTCGGTGAAGGAAAACGTAAGGAAACCGGTCTAATCTCAATCAGGACTAGTTTACCCTCTGGAAGGTCGGATGGTAGTCACATTCGTAAAACTAGCGCTTACGCCAAATTTTGGCTTTGGTTCCCAAAGCGGACCCCATGCAGACTCTGTGCCATGGCATAAGCTCGGAAACTCCAGGAAGATGATGTCTTATTAGGTATTTAGAAGACTGGACATTAAGAATGACTCACGCTTGACCACGCCAGGATATTTTTTATAGAAAGTCTCTTGAGCTCCAAGAGCACGTTAATCAAGTGACTTCGTCGAACATACATAATCTGTCATTGTAGTTTCTTTTATAGGATATTTTGGTTTAGTCTCCGGCGTTGGTAACCAACCAATCTTCAAACAGATCAATCTCAATGACATGACATTATCCTCGATCGTATCCTAAAGGTCAAGGCCGCCGTTTTGTTGGAAATAATCCGCTGGCGGCTGCAGTGTGGCGAGAATTCCTTGGTTTAGTTTGGTTTCGCAACATTGAGTTCCGGGAAGCTAGGTTGGTTCTCTGTGCATAGTTGCTTCTCTCTACAAAGCGTTTTATCGTTGGTATCGGCTACGGGCGTAGCACTCTTTCACCGTTAATCTCATAGCGTCCGATAACAGCCATTTACCGCTTTGTAGCGAAAATAGCGCGTAGAAGTATGACGATAATGTGTCATGATTAGCGCTGATTTCGACCGACGCCGGTTTCGACCGAACTGCACCATCGTTTGAAAATCACCGTATTTTTACGGGACTGTTCACTCGCAATAATACGAGCTGCAGAACGCAAACTGCGGTGTTATGAGATGGAAATACCTACCTCTTGATCCATAAGACCTTCCATTACTATCTATCCATTGTTTATATTTTAATTGCATGACATCGACCAAAGGGCAGTTTTTATAATGTTAAGCAACTACCTCAGCCCAAGTGCTTGCCAGTTCAATAGTGTTACAAAGCGTGTTGTTACACTCTTCAGGTAGATAAAAATATGGAAAAATTCATTATATCTTAATGTTGTGATGTTTATTTGTTAACGTTTTTGTTGACAAACAAGGATCCTAGAAATTATATCCTTCGGAGCTCTTGGAAAAATTGTCTTCATCACCATAATTTCAGTCCTAGGAAGTCCATTGCAGGACACAAGCCTCCTCAATAGACTTCCACATTGGCCGGATACAAGCAACCCGCATTCAGCGAATCCTTGCAACCCTAACCAGGTCGTCTCCAACACTATTTTTTTTACACTAGGCACAACACACAGTAATAAATATACAAGGAAAAGTCAAATATAAAACAAAGCAATAAGACTTGTAGGAACCGTCCGTACTGGAAGCGAGGACCTATAACTTCAAAATTAGATTTTGAAAAACCAAATTGCAGGTTACCCAACGCCACGCTAGCCAGTACGTGGTCTTCGCTCGAGAACCCTTTTCCCCTAAAGCCGATCGATTCTTTCAATTATAGTCTCAAGCACTCGAACGCAGTAAGAGTAGGTTAGAGAGCATCATACTGTCTTACTCTTACGCTAGTATTACCTCACCGAAAAAAGGGATGGATATAGCTTTTTTGTCCTACTGTTACAACGATCGTTTGCTTGTCAGATTAAATGTTTCCTGCCCATTGTCACTTTAGCTTGCTTACCAGGTTTACTATGTCATGTCAGTAACTTCAATTCTGGGACACAACAATACGACCGTTTCAGTAGTGAATGATTTCAGTAGTGTTTTATGAGGTAATGTGAAAAACAAGGATAAACAGTAACAAAACATGTGACACCTTTTGTTTACATTGTTAGGAAGTTCCATTGATGGCGATTTTACGTGTATAATCTGCCTACTTTGTAAAGATTTCTCGTGCCGCCTACACTCATACCTTATATTTCGCTATGCAGGCCGCAAAAATATCTAACATTTTGCGGCCTTAATAGCGAAATACATATATTATTCCAGGTGACTGTACGAATCTTTTTGAAATACAGTTTGATTCTTATGTGAGCAAGAAACATTATTTCACAATATACTGTCCCACTAAATAATGTTGTTGAAACCTTTCTTTAGCTTAACGGAACAACCAACATCCAACACAATCCATGTCACATGACATTATCCCGCCAAGATTACTCTGAGTCAAGGGTGTATTCGAATACTTCCCGTTTAAGGATGAATGCGGGCGAAAGAGCTTTATGAAATCGTTTTCCTCGATAACTATGGAGAGGAAATAAATTGTATTGTTGACAGGATTTATATTTTATAAATCTGTCGCAAAGGTTTAATATTTTATGTGCCGTCACTGTTCCCGTCACTGAAGAAGGGACATCATCATCATTGGCCTTTACATCAACAGTGATGATCTAAACAGCGTCCGAAGAAGTGCAACACTTACGTTAATGACTCATAAGACCGATACGCGAGCGACAGCCCCGACCACATACAAACAAAAGCCATGCCTGGTAAAGGTTCCGGGAGCGCAGCGCGCTGATGAATATAAGCAGTGCAGAAAAAACTTGACAAATCAACTGATAACTGTCTTAATGTCAGGTTTGGGGTTCACCACGGTACTACGGTACTTTCTAAAAAACATCTCTTGACATGTACCTATCAGTCAAACCTATACCGCGATGTCACTACTTTTTGACTTATGCTTTCAACTCGGTTAATAGGGACACTTTGCTGACAGAAATTAGGGACAAAATTCCTGAACTGTACAATTACCTTTTCTTTTGCTATTCGGACTCTTCTAAATTAATGTACAAGTCAAATGAATTATCTTCTGAGGTTGGATGTCAGCAGGGTGACCCTCTCGGCCCAGCAATTTTTAGTTTGGCTATAAATCCAATCATCCAAAAATTGAAATCAAAATTCAATGTCTGGTACCTAGATGACGGGACCTAGGAGGCAACGTAAATACTGTGCTCTCTGACTTGTCTCTCATTAAGAGTAGTTTCAAAAATATTGGTTTAGAACTGAATTTTGCAAAATGCGAACTCTTCATTCAAAATTCATCTTGTATTTTTGCCGATTTAAAACACAAATTTGACGATCTGGCTCCTAATATCAAGTTAGTAGGCAAACGTTCTCTTTGCCTCTTAGGCTCCCCTATATTTGAAGAATCTTTTCCCGACTATATTTCTAACTCGATATCAAAATTCAAAAGTCACACGAATCGTTTACTCGAAATTAGCCCTCATTATGCTCTTGTGATTCTTAAATTCTGTCTTTTTGTCCCTAAATTTACATATGTGCTCCGATGCTGTCCTTTTTGGAAATATCTAAATTTACTATCACCCATAGATGATTTGATTAAAATTAGTTTAGAGATGATTCTAAACATTCAGCTCAATGAGCCTTCCTGGTCTCAGGCGTCCCTCCCTATTCGGTTCGGGGGTTTAGGAATTCGCAAAATTTCCAGTGTGGCATCCCCAGCCTTTTTAGCATCCACTCATAGCACAGCCGGTCTCATAGGAAATATTTTAAGGGCTTTGCCCACAAACTATGAGATCGCAAGCTTTGAGGATGCTAAAAATGCTTTTAAAATTGCCTGCCCGGGCAAAGACTTTCCAGACAACCCAAATTCACAAAGGAGTTGGGATAATGTTTACTGCGATTTAACTTACAATACTCTTTTAAATAACTCAACAGGTCCAGATCGCGCGAGGCTTTTGGCGGTCGGATCCCGGGAAGCTGGTTACTGGCTTCATGCCCATCCTTCGCCCAATACTGGTACTTTCTTGGATCCGGCCTCCCTTAGACTGGCGACTGGTTTGCGACTGGGGGTTTCGGTGTGTGCGCCACACTCATGTCCTTATGGCACAGACGTGGACCGACTGGGACACCATGGATTGTGTTGTAAAAAAAGTGCAGGCCGTTTTTCGAGACATGCATCTCTTAATGACATAATCCGTCGGTCTCTTGCCACCATCAACGTGCCTGCTCTCCTTGAGCCGACTGGCATTTTCAGGGATGATGGCAAGAGACCTGATGGGGTGTCCTTGGTTCCTTGGAGTTTGGGACGGATGCTAGTGTGGGATGCTACCTGTGTAGACACGCTGGCACCGTCCCATCTCCAACGAACTAATGTAAAAGCGGGCGGAGCGGCTGAATGCGCCGAAATTATAAAACGTAATAAATATAAGAGCCTGGGCAGAGAGTACCTTTTTGTACCATTCGGGGTCGAAACTTTTGGTCCATGGGGTCCCAGCGCACGCAAATTTTTCGTAGAAATCGCGAAACGTCTGGTTGATGTTACTGGTGACCGAAGAGCTGGTGGCTTCCTCGCACAACGTATCAGCATTGCGATACAACGAGGAAATGCCGCCAGCATCCTAGGTACAATGCCTCAAGGACCTACTTTAGATTTAAGGTAGGTAGAGGTAGGTAGTTAGGTAATTTACACTTACTGTATATATTTCGAGAATAAATGATTTAAACTTTTTGAATACCACCGTTATAGTTACGCGCTGTATTCGTCTATGTAGTGCACCGTAGCTCGTAGGTACATAATAAATAAACTAACCTTCCAAAATATGATATTGGAAAATTAAATATTCGACTTAATAAATCAGCGCCAAAAATGGAAAAACCAAATAATGCAGCAAAAAAAGGCAACAAACATCCGTTCTTGACTTATCATTTCCATTGAATCTAGATTACGTTTAGCGCCCACATTTCATAAGTAGACCAAATTAAGCCTTATTTTGTAAAAAATAAGGTCTATTTCTCAGAGCATCAAATAAACAGCATTAAACCTAAACTGCTGACAATAAGGTTGTCTAAAAGCGTCGGAAACTGAATAAAGGTGGATTCAAAAGCTTATCGATATTTGGCAAAGGTTCTACAGCAACTGCAAATCTTTTAACGGGGCGCATTCGACTGAGGCGGCGCTAGTGACGTACCTAAGATATATCGAATTTTAAACTATCGTGAGACATATTAATATTATAACAAATTACGGATAACACTAGCGTATTTTTAGTGACCATGCGCGACGTGTTATGGATATCTTAGGATGCTATTATAAAGCGTCAACAACCGTGCGCGACGTCTCGTGCGGGCGGACTGAAGTTTTTCTACCGCGTGCAACGCGATGACAAATATTCCTAAGATATATACCCGGTGATATTCCTTAAAGCAGGAAGTATTGATTATGACTACCACAGAAAAAATTGGAATTTTGAATCGGTATCTTAAAAATATATACATTATTTTAAGCAAATTTTTAGCACTTACAATTTAAGAAAACAATTCAACATAACAAAAAACATAAATTGTAAGCAGTAAAATCTATTGAACAAAATAGAAATTGACGATCACAACTATTCCAACTTACTAATAAGTACAAAATATTCAACCTTTAGGTTTGTTGGACATGACACCTTCATGAACAGGCGCCTTCTACCATAACACCACTCGTTGGCAGGACGTTCCTAGCATAATTATCATACCCTGAGAATTAACTGTTACGCACTCTCCGGTGTCTAAAGAATTTCATGCTGCAAAATCTCTGGCTTAGAATGAGCTGCTTGCCGAGACTTTGTTAACGAACTAGTAAGGATGACGCACACTAGATCAGAACAGGACGGAATGGGACGGGACGGGACGGGACGAGGCGTGACGGGACGATCTGTCAATTTCTATAGAAATAATCACGTGATAGCTCGGAACTCTCAGATGTCACGTGACGTTTTCTATAGAAACTGACAGATCCTCTCGTCCGGCCTCGTCCGGTTTCATTCGACTGTGAGTCCCTTATTGTATGGGGTACATGGGGTAACCCCTTCTCGTTACAAGCGTTATTAGGTTACAATGTTTTTGTGACATATAAGGAAGTGCGGGAATATTCCAGGAAACGGCACATCACTAAACGGACCGGATTGAACGTTCAGAATTACCCAATTCAATAGACACTGGGCACGTACCACCAGTACTTGTAAGCCCCGAAACTGGTAAGGAAGAGACGGTCAGAGCTTGTTATCCCATTTTATAGTTTCCTTACATAAAGGCTAACTACAACGATAATGCCTGAAAAATATACATGTGTATTACTATGCACAAGGGGGCAATCTCGTTGTTTACCTCTCGTGCTTACTTATATTGTGACGCGATTCAGTTGACGATCTAAACTGAGTCGCTTCCATACAACTGAGCCTAAACTTAACCTAAACTCATTCGCGTTAAGACGTCATGTCACGGCCCCTAAGCAAGCGAAATATTCCATAATTAAGTCACTAGCTTAGCGAGTGGTTCAAAAACTTTAGCTTTGCGAGAATATCAAGTCACGAGAGCTGTACCAATTTGACTACGAGTGTAATAAAACATTTTTCACCTCACTATCGCGAGGCAAATAAGTACTGTAAGCTATCCGATATTTATTATTCAAATCCATCTTTATATACTCAGTGGCTACCAGCTAGTGCGAAGAAACAAGTCAAAACCTGCAATTGTTTTATTAAATGCCGTTATCAATGTTATATATCGCCTCGCGTATCAACAACGAAGAAAGCAATGGAAAATTTCGGCGAGGGTTGAGCATCGATAGCTCAATTGGCAAGGCAATCGAACCTCGATCGTTTTAAAGCTTACCTACTTTGTGTTGCGATCTTTTTTAAATGGAACGCACTGCTTAAACTGTCACATACATTAAGTTTGGAATAGATAGTTTTTGAAATTAAACCCCAAAGGGGGTGAAAACAGAATTGTTATATTAGACTTCGTGTATACGGAGATACCTAGCAGGTTGAGGCTATATGAATATAAAATCATGTAAAGGGTGACTCACACTAGAACGGGACGGGACGGGACGATCTGTCAGTTTTATAGTAGTAATTGACAGATTTTATCGTCCCGCTCTGTCTAGTGTGAATCATCCTTAATTCTTTTTATAAAAAAATTACAGATCGTCCCGTCCTAGTATAACTCATCTTTAACGGTTACTATAATTAAAACCAGATTTCAAATCCATGTCGACGTTAATGTAATCGAAATAATTACTCAAACGGACGGAAACAGATTAATAACCGAGTATCGGCTTCGTTAATTAACCTGCCGAAATATTCTCATAGATACGCGAGCATGGGAGAGCCCAGCGTAGCCAAGATGCAAATCGCCCACGCCTAATAACGTCTCGTAGCTAGCTCTCTCTATTACTCTTCCTTATTAGTGTGACAATGACAGTTGCGTTTCGTTAGCGACTGAGCGTAAGCGATTGGCATCTTGGCTACGCACCTAGTATTCTAACGGCGACATTTCAACGCGAGCTGAGCGGGACGCGGCTTTGCAGAAGTCATACATGTCTAGAAACAAACCATGCATTGATATTGATAGAAACACCAGACACCATGTAAAGACATATTTTAATCAAGTTTTTTTAATACTACGACGGTGTCAAAGCATACGGCCCGCCTGATGGTAAGCGGTCACCGTAGCCTATGGACGCCGCAACTCGAGGGGTGTTACATGCGCGTTGCCGACCCTTTAAAAAAAGGAGGATTCGCTGTGTTCACAGCTTAAGGGGCAAGCTTTGCTCCGTGGGTCCCCAGCGGTCAAGACAGTGAATCCTCTTAGAGCTCTGGCGACCTTACTCACCAACAGAAACACAACACTATGAGTCTAGTGTTAGGGTCTAGTGTTATTAAACTGCGGTTTTCTGTATGGTAGAGGTACTTCCCTAGATGGACTCTGCTCCAGATTTGAGCGAGATGACATTCGTTGTGCTGTTCCCTACCACACTAAACGATATGCATCCGCTGTGCCCAGCATACCTCTCTGAAAACGAAATTACGAAAAAACAAAGTTACGAAAGGAATAACAATAATATTTGCGAATATCACACGAGAGGCGCGAGTAGCTCTGTTGACAATTCAGGGTGCGTAGACAATATATATGCCAATTGTTAACGCCCATGCGAACGAAACGCAACTATTTTTGTCACACTAGTAAGGAAAAATTATAGAGAGAGATAACTACGCTACGCTAAGGAGCGTGAGCGATTGGCAGAGGTGCATTGTCATTCGTACTTATATGATAGAGAGAGTAAGATATTTTTGAAAGATGTTGCTGTCAGAAACAAAATGCTACCTTTAAACTTTAAATTGGATTTGGGCAAGCGCCCGTCAAAACTAGGAACGTAAAAGATTTATTTACACCCATCCTTTACTTCCTTACCAATTTTATTAACGCGGTAGCCACAGGGCGCCATTAGCCGTACCAATCAAGTGGGACCATAGCAGAACACGCCGTAGCCGGGCTAATGAGGCCCGCTGCGGTGCACCGATTGCCGCCTAGCCGTAACCGAAATAGACTGCCAACTGACCGTAACCATAGACATGGGACGCGAAAACGCCATAGTCGTCACAGTCTCAGTGCGAACACGACAAAACGCACCCGCATAACCAAAGCGGTGTCGTTTAGCCATCAGTCAGATGACTGACATGAGTTAAGCAATCTGAAATAGGGGTCCGTGGTGTCGCCACAAGTTGCATCCGCGACTATTATTAGGTACAATGTATGCGTGGCACATAGGTATGAATTTCACTCTTACATTAGTTCGCCGCAAAATGGATTTGGGTCGCGCTCTGTAAGCGATAGGAACGCTTGCTCGTGTTTCAACGTTATTAACGGAACATTACGCGAAAAAGGCATTTATTACGCGGCTGATACTTCGTTAGCTCCTACGGTTTTTGAAATGTATCCTCGCATATTCGCATTTACTCATATAATGATCTTTATTTTACTCCAGCACTTCTATCTGTCAATCAGATGACTGAGAGCAATATTAAAATAATATACATTATAACGTTGTCCGTGGTATTCCATAAGAACACTGCTCCTATGGATGTTTATACAATAATATTATATTTGCACTGTTAATTTATTTTCTATAGTGGGCATACGACATCTTCCATATTCTGCCACCATTCAAGATTTCGCTTTTTTCGCTATTTTTGCTATTGTAGAAAAACTAGCGTATGCAATAGCTTATAATTGGTTCTTCAAACTCTGGGGTCTCCCTAAAGTTTTAAGAACCTTTATTATATCACTGTTGCATAAACTACTATTTATGATCTCAACTTGACTCTTACAAATCATCTTGCTAGTAGGTATATAACTAATGGCTTAGTGAGGGTGCGTTTTCTTTCACATAACGTTTCGAGTCATATTATCGGAAGTCCGGAAATCTTTCAATATGAAGGCGCCAATAATATTGAACATAATCTTATTTGTATCACAGCCATAAGAGCGTGTCATATATTTTTAGGCCTTCATATCAGAAGGTACTATTGCAGATAGCTGTACCTACTATGTAAGCACCACCTTAGGCCAGCAAATTGCCACACATTTAATATTTTAAAATGTGAATAAATTATCTGACACAGAGTTTATTACATGGGCACTGCGGTATCAGAAGAACAGAACAACTTCTGATTTTAAAGCGAGATATCTCCAGTTACTTGCAATTTTGTTTCTTTGTGAAGGTTGGGCATAATAAAATTTGTTGAAGGGTTAACTTCGACAATACGGTCGTAATCGGACTAAAGCAAAATACTAACTCCATCGAAGGCCAAGCCAGGGATCGAACCCAAGCCTTCAGCTCAAATTTTCAGTTTATAATTTATATGTGTATAGTAAGTGTTGAACTTTATTAACAAATCAAAATATTTAATTAAATAATCTTATAGGGTTCAACAACAATTTGTGCTCTAAATAACTATTTGCTACACCGTCGTCACAAAATTTCTCAAGTGCATTGACATTTCTGGGGATAATGCAGTCAGTACGCTTGTTAACTTACGAAACCAAATGTCGTAAGCTTTCGAATGTCGTCTTAACTATTTGCAAAGGAAATGCACTCGATCTGTTTCCGAAGTCATTAAGTGGCACTCGATAGTTTAGTTTGAGTTTGAATATGGAGCGATTGCCGAAGTCGAAGTCAACTAACCGAGATTGTCGAAGTTAAGGCGCAATCCGCTCTGGTTGATTAAATTGCAAAGTTAAGTCTACTCACACATTGCACATTGAGTGCCGAGAACCCGCTAGAGGAGTTCTCTGTGGGTGGTCGGTTTCAAATCGTATATTATGTCTGTGCTGTCGCAAAACTAGCGCCTATGCCAAATCGGACCCCAGGCTCCATGAGCCGTGGCAAAGGCCGGGAAAACGCTAGGAAAAATAGAGTGGAGAAGGAATACCAGTTATCATTTGCCACGATATTATTAAAGAAGCTACACTGAATTTCTTTACGAAGTCCTTACGAAGCACTTGCGAATTTAATTCGGGTTCCAATGTGGAAAAAATTGCCGAAATCGAAGTCAAGCAGTTCAACTATTCGCGATTATTGAAAGTCGAAGCAATCCACTCTTTGGTTGGTGAATTTCTTTTGTAAGCTTGTTTTTACTTGTAGACTAGATTACGTTATGTAAACTAGTTAATTTTTAAAATTTCCATCTTTACCGCATATTCTTTTAATATAGTTATAATAAATATTAAGGGACAGTCTTAGACAAATCGACCTAGTCCCACGGTAAGCTCAATAAGGCTTGTGTTGTGCTTGTGTGGTTACTAGACGATGATATATATATTAGTTAGATACATATAAATTCTTAAATACATAGAAAACATCCATAACTCAGGAACAAATAAATATTCGTGATAAACACACAAAAAATGGTTTTAAGCTAACATGGTCATTTGCATTATAACTAATATTTAAAACGAGATAATTACTATGTACCTATGTTTATTTTTAGTTAATGAATTTATTCCGTGAACATGGCGCTTACAACAGTGTCGAAATATCGGGTAATCAATAAAACACACATATAAATGATATAACACAAATAAATGACCAGGATTCGATCCCGGGACCTCCTACTTCGTAGGGTCACTTCCAGCTGGGCTAGTAGGCCGTTATCCTATTAAAGTGCAAATTCAGACTACATTTTGATATTCAAATGTTCGCCTACTGTGAACTGCAGCTGCTACCTGTTCGCAGTAGATAGGTACTTTACAATACAATACAATACAATAAAATATAGGTACTTTATCTTCTTCTTCCTAGTGTTTTCATGTAGGGAGCCTGAGGTCCGTTTTTGACAACTAATCCCAAGATTTGGCGCAGTTTTACGAAAGTGACTGCCATCTGATCTTTCAACCCAGACGGTAAACTAGGCCTTATTGGGACTAGTCCGGTTTCCTCACGACGTTTTCCTGCACCGAAAAGCGATTGGTAAATATAATGACAGCGGTAGACACTATATGTGGTACCAAATAATTGTATAAGCATTTAGGGTATGTGCCCGCAGTAGCTATAAACGTTAGTCTGAAAAATTATTAGAACTTTAATTTCCATAAGAAATTGGGCAAAGACACCAACCGTCGTGGCGTTTTCCAAACCTGACAAAAATGCAGTTTGGTCAATGGGTAAAAAACTAAACAATTAATCCTTTCTCTGTCCTAATAAGTATTAAATCCTACAAGCCTTTAAAGTGTCTAATGCTTGCTGCCCGAAAGTAGGGAATTAAACTGTAAAACCGGTTTTTGTCGAGTGAATATAGGTTTTTGTGTAAATTCAGGCACGAGATCCGTTTTAGACATAAGCTGTCATCCAGCCCGACTATAGTTTTCACTTGCCGAGTGCTGGCAAACCAGTTTAGGCGATGCCTAAAAGTCTGAAACAATGCATGTTATAGATCACGTTTGTATTGGTATTTTATTAGTGGTTGGCAAGCGATGGGAATAACAGAGGAGAGGATTAAAAAGTTCTAGAAATGGAGCCGCTGACGTTTAAACCGGCTTATTTTTTGGGCATTGTCATGTCCTTTTGTATTGACAATAGGATTATCCAATTTTTGTTTCGGTAAAGATCGGAAAAATGACCCGAAATTTAAATAATAATATGTTCAAAGCTAATCCCAACCTTTGACCTTTTAGTTCACGTTGAAGCACACAATTCTAACACCTCGGTACATTTCATCACTTGACTGTGCCAGGGTACTTTTATACATAGAGTACTCCATCTTTATAAAAAGTTGTATGCCAACTGCTATTACTATTGACTTTTCAATTTCGAAAAAGCGAATAAATCAAACTTCTACCCACGAATTGAATGCTTGTCTGTATCGGTCAGTTTGATATGTGCTTTTGTTAAAAAAGGATAAAACATAATATGAGTTTATTAAGCTATTATAAATAAGGACGTAAGCATAACTCCTGCTATTCATGGTGACTTTATTAGAAAAGTATACGGTACATATCTTATAAGTACTAACTTATCTAACGTTTTGCTTTCTAAAATTTCATTTACCATTCAATCCCGACGGAGCTTCGTATGACAACAGAAAACTCAAGACAAAACCTTTGTACATTATTTACTGTGCAATAAAGTAAAAAAAAAAACGTCATTTTATCATAAAATTCATAAGAAGTATTAATAGTCCAAAATGGTTATTGCTTAATTTTATCACTAAGCTTTATCTTATTTATTTCCTAACACTGCAATTGTACACCCGTAAAGACATAAACTGTGCCAGGCCCTCTGGAAGTCCCTTACCGTCTAAATTGTATCAATTTTCTTGACCTTTGAAGTAGTTTTGGGCCCACGTGGCACCTAGGGTCGCGGTACTGACCCTTTTCTAACTCTGTCAGGAAATTTCCCCAACCGACTCAACTTTTAGCTTTATTTATGACATTTATGACATTTTTTATTTTGTATTAATTTTTAATCAAATTATTTATATGTATATTCATTTAGTATTGAAAATTTCGACATGTCCAGGACTAATTTAATTCTTGACTTCAATAATCCCATAATCACAAATTTTAATTTTAATCAATAAATTTATGAATTCTATGTTTTTGTATTGTAATCTACTGACATTTCAATTTTAATTTTGGATTTTATTGTATTTTTCTATTGCTTTTTTTTTTTTTTTTTATACTACGACGGTGACAAACAAGCATACGGCCCGCCTGATGGTAAGCGGTCACCGTAGCCTATGGACGCCTGCAACTCCAGGGGTGTTACATGCGCGTTGCCGACCCTTTAAAAACTTATGAATTGTACGCTAATTTTATTAACTATGGATTTAAATGATTATTATAATAATGTTAAAGTAGCTCATCCGGATTATCCTTAAATTAAATATAGGAATTATGTGTATGTACCTACTAACAGTAGTGAATAAGAAATAATGTACAGTACTAAAATATCTATGGGTCCTGCCCGAAATAAATGATTATTTAATTTAATTTAATTTAATTTATAAGTTTTTAATTTTCACGTGGAATCACTACATTTGGTACGTAATTTATTTGAATGGTGAGTGAGGCTACAGGTGACGGGACGGGATGGGAAAATCTGTCAATTTCTATAGAAAGAATCACGTGATAGCTCGGAGCCCTCGGATGTCACGTGACGCTTTATATAGAAATTGACAGATTTTCCCGTCCCGTCCCGTTGTAGTGTGAGTCATCCTTAAGTCAAACTTAGCCAGATAGTGGAATATTTTCTAGATGTACTTAAACAAGAGACTAGAAATTTACTTATCACCTACCCTCTTTCATATTCTTCAAGCACGGTGTCCTATCGGAACATTAACGGAAAAGTAAACGGTGTTTTTTTTTCGGTACAATTAAATTGCATTTATGAAGTGACATCGTCCGTTTGCGCTACTGAATTGCTTTTATAACCGGACCCTTACAGCGTCACAAAAACACCTCCTAAGATCTAACTCACCATATTTTTAAGTTTTTTTTTCAGTCATCTTCCTAAACCAATTTTCTCTATAAAACTATAGGTACAATATTCAGTTGTACAGTTAGCGAGTAAAACTAAACCAAGTACAGTTCGCTTTGAAAGCCCTTTGACCTTTTAGTTCACGTTGAAGCACACAATTCTAACACCTCGGTACATTTCATCACTTGACTGTACCAGAGTACTTTTATACATAGAGTACTCCATCTTTATAAAAAGTTGTATGCCAGACCGCGTGGTATACATGAAAGGGCCACTTGCGGCAACCATGGTTAGCTATGAGTTATAGCTCCGGGTTAGTTGGCTAACTCCGGATGGTACAATTGGCGCTAAGTAGAAGGTTGTTTTAATACATGGGCAAAGAATGGGTCGCTAAAACAAATCTGTGATTTCATACCACGCCACTTTAGTACGCACGCAACATCTTCGCTTTGCCTTGGAGGGAGGTGTTCTCTGTCTCTGTCCACTTGTAATTTTTTACATGCAAGCGTCACATAGTGGCAAAACATCTTTCGCGGGTTAGCGTAGGCACTCAAAACTCAAATAATATTTAAAACGGGTCGCTCACGTAATTTAGTCGATTTTCGCTCGACATGTGACCCGTTTTATATATTATTTAATATGTTCGAGTCTCACGAGAGTTTTATATAATAGTTAAAACTCAAAACTCAAATTGTGAATTTGTGCGTGCTGCGCGTAAACATGAGAAAATTGGCTTTTTTTTTCACAAAAATTACAGTATGGGCTTATTTAATTACGGTTATTGGCAATAGTGCCCCTGTTGTATATTAACTGTATCTTTCTAGAGGCACATTTAGCATGGACTACCTAACTGTCGTAGGGACGAACAGCCCTGGCATCTGAGGCAAACTTAAGAATTTAATCTAATAGAGTCAAAACACGTTATCTCTTCCAAGTAAATGAGCTGTCAAACTTACAAGTGTTATTTTAAACGTCAAACTTATCAAATTATGACGTTTACTTAACACTTTTACAGTCTGTGTTATCAAAATCGTTTAAACTTAGCACACACGGACATCTTCTAACGAGCAGCAGCAGGGTTGTATTATACACGGTGCTCGTGAGCATTGCGAGAGATTTTAACAGCGTATTCCTGAGGCTAAAAGAAACAAAAAATGTCTTATTAAGTTCATTGGATTAGGGCTAGTTTCTGAGATAATTGCAATTTTTATTTAAACATAATTTTACCGCATCTCGGTGAATTTCGCGTTTTGGAATGTGATAATGCTACTACGTGGTCTAGTTTAGATATGATTTTTGACAGGTTTCAAAGTGACACTGTTATGTCTTTGCAAAACTCGGCTCTACCAAAAAAACATATTTTTTTTGTATTTTAAGTGGGCCTTTTCTAAATGAAACTTACTTACCATGTATCAAAGCGTATAAAAAAAGAAAAAAAAAGTTTTTTTTTGTTTTTTTTTTTATTGTCGATATGACCAAAAATCATATGACCTTTTTTGTTTCTTTTAGCCTCAGAAATACGCTGTTAAAATCTCTCGCAATGCTCACGAGCACCGTGTATATACCTATCTAAATTGTTGTGATTGTTGGTATACTTATGGTATAAATTGGCATGTGAGGGATTTTGGGGGTACCAAATCGATCTAGCTTGGTTAGGTTAAGTATTCCAGAAAAGCAAGGTTTATTAGTTTTTCGGGCTTCGCTCGGTCGCCCAAATGTTGAATCCCTAAATGCAGAAATAGGCTACTGTAATAGTCCTAATGCTGTGTGGACAACCTGTCTACATTGCCCAGGGCCGGACTTCTCATTTGCCAAATGGAGTTTGCCCCCTACGTCTTCCACACTTTACTTAAGTTTTACACCGAACTAAATGTTCCAGCGAGGTAAAACAGTTCTGCAAACTATTCAGTTTGCAGCGAATGCTTTATATCAACACTAGCCTCTGCGCATGAGCGTAAATGGCCCAGCGGTAAGAGCGTGCGACTTTTAATCCCGCGCACATACCAATAAGTTTTTGGGACTTTATGTACGTAATTTGGTATTTAGATACCAATCGCTTTTCGGTGAAGGAAAACATCATGAGGCAATCAGACTAATTCTAAAAAGAACTAAACACTCTGGGCTCGAAGGTCAGATAGATACCTATCGCTTTCATAAAAAAAGCGCCTACGCCAAATCGAGTGATTAGTTGCCAATGCGGACCCTAGGCTCTTTGAGCCATGACATAAGCCGGAGAGGTTCTAGGAAGAAAAATAATGTGAGTATCTGCACGCGATCTCTTTTGAGTATAATTTGTTTAAATGTTAATACCTAGTTACTTTATTATATAGGGGCGCAAAGTGATTGTTTGCCTCTCGTGCTTATATTGAAACCAGAGCCAGTGAATAATTCCAGAATTGAGTCACTGAAAGTGTCACAAAAACTGGAATTTAGAGCGTCGCGAGGGTCTTAATACACGAGAGGTGAACAAATATGCTGCGGGGTGTACGAGTAATAATATTTTTCACCTCTCCGCAAACGAGATGCGAGTTTAAGTCTCACGCGAGGCCATGAGTTGTTCTACTTTTTCTTTCTTTAGAAATTATGTACCGTTCGCAAACGATTAAAAAATAGATGCGTTTTGTTTGTAATTCTTTGTCGACAGCTGAATAATGAGTTGATGACGTCAAAACGCAAGTTAGAATTCTTCTTTCTTCGAGTCTGCTTCTGATGGTTCTTAATTTGGGGACTACGTAGCTATGATAAATGGTTGTTGTTGAACGGAGATATTTATAGCTGCCCAAACCATGCTTTCCAAGTGGTTTGTCTTAAGGGGTCGCAAGGGTCAGCTTAGGATCGTTTTAGTTCTAAGCCTTTTAAGAGGCTTTAGGGACTGAACATAATTGTGAAATAAAACGTAATGTCGTCACGTTTTCTTCACAATGTGAGCTTTGCATTGTTTTTTTTATCAACCGCGTGAAGATGGTAGTTTTTAAATCAATTTGGAGAACAACGCCTGAGGCTTTCGGTTTTAGAAAAGAAGTTCGAAAGGGCTGCATAGTTCGCCTATCCTATTAAATTTTTACAGAGAGTATATAATGCGAAGACTGGAATAAAGGCATCTCCATCGGTGGACATAAAAAATTCAGACGACACCACCGCACAAGCATCAGATGAGGCCGAGATGACCACGTTATTGGATAGGATGGAGCACATTAGTGGAGAACTAGGACTCTCGATAAACAGGTCCAAAACGACGTTTATGGTCGTAGATCACACTGGCAAGCTTGAGCTTACTGAGCTTGAGGTAGTTGACAGCTTTATATACCTGGGCTCAAACATTAGCTGTAATGGTTCTTCTGAATTTGACGTACGAAGGAGGATCGGGATGGCAAAAGGATCCATGACGCAACTCCATAAAATATGGAAGGACAGGCACATCTTGAAAACCAAGAGCTCTCTTGTGCGCACTCTGGTGTTTCCATATTCTTATTTGGCGCAGAGACATGGACCTTGAAGAAAGCCAACCGGCACCACATTGATGCCTTTGAAATGAGGTGCTGTCGGAAAATGATAGGGATTCCCGTGACAGCGCTCCGCACCAACGTTTCCATCCTGCAAAAGCTCAAGAACCAGACGAGGCTTTCCACCACCTGTCTACGTAGGGTTTTGGAGTACTTTGGCCACATGACCAGGAAAGACAGTGACAATCTAGAAAAACTTGTGGTCACTGGCAAAGTGGAAGGAAAGAGACCTAGAAGCAGTAGCGCGATACGTTGGATTGACCAGATACGCTCCACTCTTGACACCACACTACACGAAGCTCTCCACACGGCATCAGATAGGAGCAAATGGCGTCGAGTAGTCCGCGACAAATTATTTCTGCGAAGTGGTCGCGACATTGAGGAAACTGACGCGAGGAGGGGGAGGAGAAAACGAAACATATTCATCTTACTAACAGATTAGAGTATCTGGCAGCATTCATCGGTGGAGGTTAGTGAGATAGGTTTTGTTGCTCTTTAATTCGTTAACCATTTTTAGGTTCCTGTTTTTTGTAATATATTTAAATAGTTTCATTCAGCCAGAAACTCCTACGAACCAATAGGTACGTCCTATTCAATTACAAAAGAGCCATAGTTACCAAGTAAAAATATAAATGTAGTACAAACAAGATAAATGTAGGTGTACTCGTAAGCTTCCAGAATAATTAGAGGTTCATGATTTGGCGAGAGAATCTTTGAGGTAATTTCTACTCATGGATTTTCTTTTTTCTTTAACAGATATCTACTGAAAAAGCTTGCAAATTCATATGAGTAGTATTTTATACCATCAAATTAGCTACCAGGGCACCAGAAATTGCAGCGTGGTGCGCTGCGTGAATAAAGGTACAAAGAAAATGAGTTGCTAAACGATATGGAGTGCGCACTTAACCGATTCAAGAGCCGTCGTTAAATATGGGGAGAATTGAATGGGCCCGCTGCCAGCGTATCCGGTGCAATATCGTGCCTGGTTATCAGTGCGTAGGGTTTTATCATAATTTAATTGGAGCAAGAGTGTGAATTTAGTACATTACGATACAAGTGCGAAAAGGAGGAAATTCGCAATGAGTAGCGATATAATAAAACTTGACCGAAGGAAGTGTTTTAAATCGACACGAGTTGCGAATTACCTATTCGCACGTGTATCGTACGACGTTTTACAGTACATATGGCCCTTTGAATTTTTGACGCAGGCGCATAAAGTGCTCATTATCGCACTAGTGCGGTAATGTAGCAACATATGTACTGTAATATACATTTCCTGATTATTTCTAACCAAAAATTCAATCAAAAGAGTTACTAAACATTATGGAGAGCTCATTGGAGCGGTTTACTATTTAACAACTATCAAGAAAAGGAACAGTAAACCTCATGTATAGCACTTTAATCAAACCTTCAAACCTTCAAGAAAAGAGCGTACTCCCACCTTAAAGGCCGGCAACGCACTTGCGACACCACTGGTGTTGCGGGTGTCCATGGACGACGCTAATTGCTTACCATCAGGCGATTCGTTTGCTCGTTTGCCCCCTAGAGCATAAAAAAAAAATTAGCTATCAGGGTACCAAAAATGCGCAGTGGTTCACAATGCGAAAGAGTTACTAAACGTTATGATTTACACTATTATAATAAAGAAATATGTGCATTGAATGAACCTGGGGCCCATTTCTTGGGATATTAGACTAATATCAGATATCGACACACTGATAACATAGGCTGTTGATAAGGTACATTTTATAAATTCCCTGATTTTAATCAAAAACACTAATTAATAATTAACAAAATGTCATGTTAAATACTTTAACACCATCAAATTAGCTACCAGGGCACCAGCAATTGCTCGGTAGTGCACAAAGCGAAAGAGTTACTAAACGTTATGGAGTGCACTCTAGCGGGTCAAGAGCAGCCATTAAATATGAGCACTGAATGGGCTTTCTGCCAACCTGCGCTGTATAGATACTTTCAGTTTAATATTGATTGCGTGAAACTTTTAGTTAACTTTAATATCGTTAATGGTATTCCAGTGTTTATATTTCATTGGCTAATTATTAAATATTTACATTCTACATTTTTTTTAATACTACGACGGTGGCAAACTAGCAAGCACGGTCTGCCTGATGGTAAGCGGTCACCGCAGCCTATGAACGCGTGCAACTCCAGAGGTGCAAAACATGCGCGTTTGTTACATGCGCGTCGCTTTAAAAAAGGAGGATTCGCAATTGGTTAATTATTGTCAATAGCAATTATGAAAAAGGTATAAGGGGCCCTCCGAACGAAAGCACCTGCCATCTCACCTTCCAACCCAGAGGGTAAACTAGGCCTCATTGGGATTAGTCAGGTTTCCTTAAGATGTGTTCCTTCGCCGAAAAGTGATTGGTAAATATCAAATGATATTTCGTACTTAGTTTCGAAAAACTCATTGGTAGGAGCTAGCGGGATTTGTTTGAACCCGAGACTGGGCCACCAACGCTCTGAAAATGGGATTGTCAAGTAGCATGAGAAAAATAACATTGCTCTACCTTTTTCGAAAAAAAAATTCAACAATCCATTTATCTTTAACTTCATACTATTGTTTAATCTAATTGAAACTTGGGTTAATAAACGGCTCTTTATCTTATCTTTATCTTTATCTTTTTCGGTAAACCGGACTTAAGCTAGAATTGAATCACACAGTAAAATGAAACGGGCACATGAAATTTTAAAATGCTTCATTAATTTTTATGTAGGCTGTTGAAATATGCTTCCAGAGATGTAGCTCCACAAACGTCTTTCTAAGGGAAAATGACGATGGTTTTCGCGATAGAATATACACAGCCTTCAAACAATTGGGTACGAACCTACATTATGAAACAAAGGAAGCCGACATCGGCTTCGGATTATTATATTGACTCAAAAATTACAAGCTTCGTTTCAACGTTGGCTATATGCATTACATGTCTTTCTGTCTGGCTGTTCTCCTATAACCTGACATTTCTCAATCAATTCTTTTAGAATTATGTATGCAGGTTCTATAATACAGTAATTTTTTTTTTGTACAATTGTACAGTATGGTGACGCTACCTCTCGCTTCTAGCTAAAAATATTACCTAGAAGGACACCACTAGTAGTAAATCTGAGCTGTCGGATTGGCGGAACGCACCTTAAGCGTTTCAAAAATAAGAAAGGATTGCATGTACTAAGGAAATTTCGGACTATGGCCGCAGTGGTCGAGTGGCCTAGTGGTTAGGGCGTCTACCGCGAAAGCAGGAAATCGCTGATTTTATCCTAGCCCTCGGCACTGGGGGCCTTGGTCACTTTTTCTTTAGTATATGACACCCAAATCTAAGTTGTTATGTATTTTTAAGGAATGTTTCCACCGCACTACGACATGAGTTACGTTTCATCCAAGAGCATATAAATAAATAAATAAATAAATAAGGGGACAATCTCACACATATCAATCTAGCCCCATACATAGCAAAGCTTGTACGTGTACGTGTATGGGTACTAGACGACAATATACACACTTATACATTATATATTGTAAATGTTTGTACATGCAAATGCTTCATTGTAATGCTTATTGACTTGTAAAAGTGCCCTTGAGGCCTACTTGCAGAATAAATTTTGAAATTTGAATTTGAACAGATAAATACAAACACATATCAACAGTAAACGTTCATATAATATCAGAAACTAAATAGGTACACACAAATAAATATTTAAATAAACAATAAATATTGTTGGACAATCTTACACAAATCGACCTGGTCCCATGAAGCTTACCATGATAAGGCTTGTGACGAAGACGTGTAATAAGAGTAATAGATACATATAAATACTTAAATACATAGAAAACATCCATTACTCAGGAACAAACCATGAGAAACACACAAATAAACGACCTTACCAGGATTCGAACACCGGACCGCCAGCCGTTAATATAATATATGAAAGCGTTGAAACCAAAGCGTTGCAGTATCTTGACACTAAACAGACAAGTTTGAACCTCAGCCACCGAGTACCGGTAGCCATCTCGTACAACGACGTAGACAGGGTGTTTACATGGCCAAATGTGCTCGTAACCGAGTCAATTAGATTGTGTAAGCAAGCCACTTAAAGCTGGGTCCACACTTGTATCATTTTGCCGTATCGTATCTTCGTCAGTAGCACCGACGCGTACCCCCCGTTTTCCCGGATCCTCTGGGCAAAGATTTTCGAAACTAAAGCGTTATATTATTTTAGTTTTATTACTGAAAACGATAACTAAGGGATCACACACACTAGAACAGGATGGGACGAGGTGGGACGTGGCGGGACGGGACGATGTTATCTATAGAAAACGCATGTGACATCCAAGCTATCACGTGATTCTTTCTATAGAAATTGACAGATCGTCCCATCACGTCCCGTCCCATCTCATACTGTCCCCTCCCGTCTCTGCCTAGTGTGAGTCATCCTTAAACATCCAATGAAATATCATACACACGTTCCGAACACTACCAATCTAGCTAGGTGACTAATGCTCCTGATTTCACTTGAACCATAATTCAACCATCACTAATGAACAGACTTCCCTTATCGTATTACACACGATTATCTTCAACCTACGCATTTGACCCTATTGTTTAATTGATTGCTGTCATACCCAGTCTATACCGTTTATTCGTGCCACAAGAGCACAATACTCTATAGAAATGTGGAATAATTAATTGTATCATTTTGTCTTTAGTTTCCTCTGAAATAAACACGGGAAGCTTATGTTATGTAATATGTTTAGAATCGTAAACGCTTTACCGGGTCAACACTTTCCCGAAGAAAGGTTGAGTTATGCGATGGCGTAAATACGCGTCATACTCGTGACTGGGTGCTGTTTGTGGAGACTGATCTGTTTCCGCCTACCTGTGTGCGTAGATAAGATGCCAATCGTTCACGCGCCGTAGCGTAGTCATCCTTCTCTATCACTCTGTCTTATTTGTGCGAAGAAGACAGTTGCGTTTCTCTCTTTTCCACTTTTAATTATAGACAATAATTTTAAATCTAAGATTTTGTTAAATTAGTAAGTTTTATATTTCTTTTGTTATTTTTTTTTGGTAAGCGATTACCGCCGTGGACACTTGCAATACCTGGCCGATCACATGTGCGTTGCTGCTGCTTTTAATGTCATAAGATAGTAGGACATAGGAGGGTCGTAGGATTACAGTATGGAGTTCTTAAAAAATAGAGTGGCATCTATAGGCGACGGTGACCGCTTTCCACTAAACGCTTTTGCCACCGACGTCGATTTAAAAAAAACGGATCGGAAATACCGCTGGCAGAGTTTGGGGTAAGTAATTTCGAATGTAACGCACGGTTGAAGTCCGCTAACCATCTAAATGAATGAGGGTAAGAATGATGCCGCGTAAGACGATGGCTAAAAGAAGCGGCAGGCATTAATCCGAACGTTTCCTTAAATTACTATCCGTTATAAATGCGATAGAAAATGCAGAGCGCTACATATGTACGCAAAGCCACGGAGTCGGGCCTATCTGAAGTATCCTGGCTGTCAATAATTCGAGTTGCGAACACAAGTCAACATAACAGATTCCTTTCTTCGCTTCGAGCAACACGAGCTTCCAACACGTTGAAAGGGAGACGGCAAAGCGACATCTTATCGAATATTTTTTTCTGTCATTTTGCGAGGGGAAACGTGCACACAGATGCACTTCTCAGAGATTACAGACAAAAAAACAAATTTCACAAATGATATAACTACACTAACAAATCTTGCATTCTCCGATCAATTTTCGTGTACGGAATTATCACAGCACACCCGCGTATGCCTTTTTGGGTACATACTTTGGCAGAGGTAAGGGTACATATGCCGGCTCCCTGTATTGCTTAATTTTTTTTGTGCTTTACATATTTTTTTGAGTTTACCACCGCTTATGTTTTGTAAAAATTATAGCACAATAACGTCGACTTTTGAGGTCGCCTACACTAGCAATATAATTTCAGTCAACGAAATCTCTTAATCCAAGCTCTATCCGCATAAGAGAGGCCATCAAATTAGTCTGTACGCTGTAAATCAAACTTTTATCTGTACGCTGTTTCGCTATCTGAAGGTTGTCTGGAAGAGATCGCTCTTTAGCGATAAGTCCGCCTGTTGTTGTTACTTACTATCTCATGTTCTTTTTATTTGTTTTTTTTTACTATTGTATTTTGTAGTGCACAATAAAGAATGTTATTATTATTATTATTATTATTAGTCTGTGTCCCGTGGCGAAAAAATCTATTTACCGCCCACAGAACAAAAATGAGAACAGTAGGATAGGATAATATTAAAAGTAACCTTAATCTTTGACCCCTCCAAGCTCGCAGCTCCTCACTTTAGGAGTATATATTCGATATGATCTAAGCAATTTTAAGTAATTTATTTTACTTTTAAAGGTAATTTTAACGGAACACTAGTCTCGGAACTTGTCTTTATTTTCCAAGATAAAATGTGTATTTACAAAATGCTGCTCTTTGAACTTTTGTTTCGACGCTTACTCTACATAATATGAGTCATTTTTATTTGTATTGCAAACGCTACGCTATGGTACGAGTTACTGCGTAGCAATAACACTCTCCGGGTCGTTATTTGCTACGCGCTACGTCCGTAGCCGATCCAAGCACGTTGCTACTACTGAAGTTGCTACTTCGAGATATAAGTAGCTACGAACAAATAGCCTACCTAGCGTGTTAAATAACTACAGCCGGCTGTAGCCGTCCAACGAAAGATGTTATTGATGCTTATACAATTTAAGGTAAGGCCATTTACTTATCTGTGTGCTTAATACCTAACGAATAACTATAATATATGTTCCTAAGTCATAAGTGTTGAGTTATCACGACTGTTTGTTACTGAGTAATGGATGTGTTTTTATCTGTATCTACCCATATCGCAAACTTCATCCTGGCAACTCTGGTCAAATATTGTTTTATGTTAGGTTTTACCAGGTATTTGAATATAGTAAACGCACCGATACTGGACGACGTATGGGTAATGCGACGCTGTATGAAAAAAATACACATTAAGTCAGGAACCATTATAACCGGTCATTCAGCTGCTAAAGATTGAGGTTTTTGGTAATTTCTGTCTTATCGGTTCGAAATGGTGGTGGAACGAAGGAGGTTGGGCCGCTAGCAGCAGATTAAAATTAAGCTTAAAATTAACCTCACATTTTTTTATTCCTTTGTTAAACCAGTATGTGTTTTGTTTATTGAGTTAACCATAAATCAAGGTCAACCTGCAATCAGTTGTTTCTACAGAAATGTTTATATTTAGTCATATTGTACTAGTTTTTACTGGAAAATCCCATTATCGTCCGAAAAATATTTTCGTTAGGCCACTATTTTGAAATCTATAAAGACATGACATGAGAGACTTTATAAATATAAAATAAAAGTATTACTTTTAATTCATTTAACAGTACCTACAACTTTTAAAGATATCAAAGAAATTTTAAAAATACTCTGAATCCACTGCTAAATGTGCTATATATGATCGATACAGTTACTATATGAAAGCTATCTTTAAAATGTCCTTCAATTGGGAAGATAAAATCATTGTACTGCCAATTTCGGTGTACTGTGAACCCACACCACCCATTGACAGGGATTATAGAGTGCCCCATAAACCGCTATGTGCGCGTATATCCTATCGCAAGGCTCTTAGATGTAAATAACGTGGCAGTAACACGGTTAGATCTCATTTGCCGCATAACGCTTGTTATCTGGGTAAGGATATGGCATATTAATTTAAAGCACAGAGACAAAGAATGATGATGATGATAAGATAATGATGACAGGAGTGTAGTTTTCAAATCCCATACATACACAAATCAATATTCCGTTATAACTAAAGGTGATATTTACCATGTAAGTTTTTATTGACTACCCGATATTTCCGCACTGTTGCAAGCGCCATCCTCACGGAGTAAAGTGACGGGCTGCGAGTTTTTACTTGTGATCTACGCACACACGATGCGCGTACAACGTATTTAAGTTTTTTTTTTCTGTATAGTATCACCGAATTAGAAGTATTGCCAAATAATGCGAGTTTACCCTACACATTAATATTACCGCAACTCTAAATCAACCAGGGCTAATAAGCGACCTACTATTGGAAAGTGTGTGGGAACCAGCGAGGAAGGCGTTTTTTGATATTCGCATTGTAAATGCTGACGCCGCTTCGTACGGCCTACTCACATGGCCCACAATCGCCCAAATACACGCTCGTGAAAAACACCGCAAATACGATCTGGCTGCAGAAGATCTAAGAGCGTCATTTACTCCCCTTGTGGTATCCTGTGATGGCATTGTCGGAACGGAATATGAATCATTTATAAAGAAAACCTCCCTAAAACTATGTGAAAAATGGTCCAAACCATACTCACAAATAATTAGCTGGATCAAAGTCAAAATACAAATATCAATCATCAGAGCGGTATCTATTAGAATTAGAGGAACAAGAAGGAGGATACAAAGATTTAGCTGCGAAGACGGATGCGGAATACCTAACGTAGAAAATTAGATTATTTCCTGATATATTTTTATGTTAATTGTTATATATGTACCCATAATACGAATAAATATCTTTCACACATTAATGCACTGTTCATAACAATGTTGAAACATTTTTACGATATAAAATGGGATGAAATCAAACTACGTATTTAGGGCCGCGCAAAGATTATAAACCCCGAGATGCGACAGTAATGAAATAGAAAAAACTCGACTCACTTTCTCAGACGTAGTTCAGGTCCCCCAGAGACTCGCAAGTCTAATTCATAATTCATAATTCATAATTCATTTATTATTCTAGTCTTCGAGTAATTGCATATTTTTAAAGCTGGCTTACTTTTGCTAAGTGAAAATCAGACATTATCATTTATTTTCTTAAAGAACAAGAAACCACCTTTGGTTTTTATCAGATGCTTCGATCGGAATATTTGTGTATCTCGAGGGACCTTAATTATTATATTTTTAAGCAGAAATTTCTGCGATTGATACAAAATTTCTGAGAAAGAATGGAAAAGTTGATAAATTAATGGCTTTGGGCGAGATTCAAAGTTCAAACTCGTGACTCTGGTATATGTATAAGCCTTTATTCATAAACGCTCATCAAACCTCCGTTAACTAATTTGTCGTTTGTCCTTATCTGTCAGTTTGACAATTGCGTTTGTCAAAAAGGGACAAAACATATTTCAACTAATATGGGTCTGTTAAGTTTTTATGAATAAGGCGGCTAGTATCTAGTTTGAGTCCCGATACCATTACTTTTTAAACTTCCTTTCTTTCTCAGGGCTCTTTCAAGTTTAGTCATCTTTGTGTACCAAGGATTTTATAGATACCATCTTTATACGTACAGTCAGCAGTAGAAGTATCTAAGCTGGCAACTTGTTCAAAATTATACTCTTATTGTCACAACATTAAGGTCGTGCCAAGATTATTTTAAACACATTGCCACCTTCTGCCAGCTACTGATGAGCCATTTTATTTAAATCTGTCTCCCCATTTATTTGAATGTGTATTTTTATGTGATCAGAATCACGAGCTCTTTCCATCCTAATAAAAGAAAAAAAAATATTTTAATTTCTATACATTTTTCAACCTTTCAATTTCGCTGCCGCCAAACAAACTTTTCGCCATAATAAAAGGTAATGAAATGGGAAAATTATTTGTGGACCCATTTTTTCTCCTATGAAGATCGAAGCTCAGGATTCTGAGTAAAAATCACATTCAAAAACACATCTGATTAAAAAGAAGGGGGCGACTAAAATGAACGTATTAAACCTGGCATCACATACAGTCACGTCTATAAATATGATCGTTACACTTCGGAACTTATTACGGTGGAAGAAGGGTTAAAATTGAATACAGATGCATATATATTTATAAAGCCGACCGTACATCACTTCATTAACTATCAGACATACAATACAATACAATACAATACAATAACTCTTTATTGCACCTCAAAACAACAAAAATAACACAAACTGGCCAACAGACATACCTATTTAACTATGCGTAACGTATCATTGAAAAGGGATTTAAAAAATTGAATGGTTTGTTTTATGACATTTCATTTTGAATTACGCATGACTCATGAATTAAGGACACGGACTGTTTCGAAACATGTCGAGCTATTTTCGACTTTATTGACGTGAGTAACTCGATATAAGTATTTTAATATGCCTGATATTGACAGGTTTTCTACTTAAATTTACGCTTTCAGGTTTTGTAATAATTTCAATTCAACTGTGTACACACAAATAAGCCTACCCAAAGTTAAGTACAAAGTTGTTGACATAAAAACTTTCATAAAAAGTTAAAGGTAGCCAGATCAAAGATTTTAGTCCAGAAGTTCTAAAACATTTCAAAACGAGACAACTTTCCCTTTCTTCATACTTGTTACTTTTATACTTGTTAAGTTAACTAATATCTAAGATTTTATTCTTAGCGGTTTCCCGGCTCTAAGAGCCTAGAATACGCTTTGGTAACCTAGTCCCATGATTTAGACGCTAGTTTTACGAAAGTGACTGCCATCTGACGTTTTAACACAGAGCGTAAACTAGGCCTTATTGGGATTAGTCCGGTTTCATCATAATGTATTCTTTCACCGAAAAGCGATTGGCAAATAGATATCAAATGATACGAGTATTTTGTACAGTTCCCAAAAACTCATTGTTACGTGCCAATTCTTATGAATTACTTATTCTAAAAAAATATTTATTTTGCAATATGTACAGTAAGTGTAACTTACCTAACTACCTACCTCTACCTACCTTAAATTTAAAACAGGTCCTTGAGGCATTGTAGCTCTTGTTATTGGATGCTGGCAGCATTTCCTCGTTGTATCGCACTTATTCTTATTTTATTAAATATCTTGTATACGAAATATAAATTCAGTAACTCTGCTTTTACATAAAATAATCAGTCATTTGTTCCATATTTTCCATTCTTCTCCTAACGATGCTCTTTCAATTGTTCGTACAATCCCTCGGAAATGGAGTACCATATTCTCGAGCCTCCATAACAGTCAAGGGGTAGGGTCGCGTTTATACGGTCGAATTCGTAAATATATATGCACCTTCATTCAAAATTGAACTTTCATCCGCTGTACTAAGTTCCGAATTGTTTAGATGTTTATAGGCGTAACCTATGCTGTATAACACCTTTATACTTTCGCGTTTTGTACTAATAATGTGTATCTGTGCTTGTACGCTGCATTCAGATAAGAAATGATGTGAATGCAAAACCAATATATTTTATTCACAGTCTAAGTATGTTAACTAGTTATGTCTCAATTAGAGATGGGCCGAATATTCGGTATTCGGTATTTTCGGCAAATTTTTCAATGTTCGTATTTGGCTGAATAGGTCGGTAAATTGTCGAGTATTTACCGAATGATCGAAGTAAATAACTATCGTAGATTGTTTCGCAATTCATCGGGTAATGACATCCTATTTCAGCATTGTAAGGAATTACCAAAAAGAGATAAATACCTACACGTCAAAATATAAATACAATTATTTTGTTAAAAACCATAGCTTAAAAAAGAATACCAAATATTTGGCCGAATATTTGGTTCGGCAAGAGCTAAACCGAATGTTCGGTCGAATATTCGTATTTGGCAAAGTCCGTATTCGGCCCATCTCTGGTCTCAACCTAGTTGGAAAATCTAAATTCGGCTAAATTAAAGTGGCAAATAATAATTTGGTAAATGCTGGTATGCCAAGTGAATCATCGGCGAAGAGTGATATTCGGCAAAATAAAATTCGGCCAAAAGGCAGGATACCTGCATTTCCACATGTTTTCGGCTACGCTCGTATTGAGTTGCATGCGCTAGCACTTAATTTGTTAAAATTCGAATTGGCTGCACTGCTAGTCTGATATGGTCGGGTTAAACTGTTGTTGTCTCGTTCAAACGAGTATGTAAGTGCGAAAGTGATGCATAACGTGATGGTCGGCAAAATGGCAACCTAGCCCTTCTGGTCACACCTCAGAGCACAGACAACGGGAGTAAATTTATTTATACTTTCACGATCTTCACACGTCGAAGGTTAGTTTCTAAACACGATTAAGCCCCGTTTAAAGTAGCCCCGTAGTAAATTTATAATGGGATGGGAGTGTATGGTCATACGTACGGTTTTGTAGTAATAGCCATATCAGTTCATTAAATGATATTTCTGCATATTTTTTTGATAGAGAGGAAATAGTAGGTATAAAGGAGATTCGTTTTGTATATAATGAACTTAATGAGTCAAACACGCCCCAACAAGAAATCCCGTAAATCACACAACACGAAATTAAAAAAGTTAAACACCTATATTACGCCAGAATATATTGGGCAATAAGCTTACCTTAACTGCCTTCGCTAATTTGGGTTGCCCTCTTGGATTACCTGAAACAACAGCCATTATTAGATAATTATTATTATGGAAGGGATTTGCGGGGATTCACAGTATGAGATTTCGTAATAAGTATACATGTGTATTAAGTGTTGAGATGCACAGTTATCTTGCATCATCTTAATAAACTGGGTGTAACAAACATGCTGGTGATCTGTAAGAGCGTAATGTGTATCACGATTTAACGGCCTCCTAGCCTAGTTGGTAGTGACCCTGCCTACGAAGCAGGAGGTCCCGGGTGCGAATCCTGGTCAGGGCATTTATTTGTGTGTTTATCACGAATATTTGTCTCTAAGTTATGGATGTTCTCTATGTATTTAAGTATTTACGTATCTATCTATTATATATATCGTCGCCTAGTACCCATAACACAAGCCTTTTTGAGCTTACCGTGGGACTAGGTCGGTTTGTGTAAGATTGTCCCACAATATTTATTATTATTTATTTATGATCTGATTAGAAAAAAGCAGAAAAAAAGATTATCGCGTTTTTGTATATGGAGGGCAGGCCTGTTCAGACGATATGCCCCATACCAAAAATGTTTTCTTCCTATTTTAGCCACTTGTTTATTCCTATGCGTATGTCCGGCCTACCTCCATTTGTTTTAAATTAGTTATATCATTGAACTTTGGTCGTGATCTAATATCTTTTAGCGTTGTTTTTTATTATTTTTTTTATTTAGGATGCTTCGTTCCATGTTGTGTTGGCAAGTTTCTAAATCTCGAATATCTTTTTTATTTGATGCCCAGGTTTGGCAGCCATATATCATACAGGGTTAGATGCATTCATTATCACTACATAGTATAAAACAAAGTCGCTTTCTCTGTCCCTATATCCCTATGTATGCTTAAATCTTTAAAACTACGCAACGAATTTTGATGCGGTTTTTTTTAATAGATAGAGTGATTCAAGAGGAAGGTTTATATGTATAATAATAACCCGTGCGAAGCCGGGTCGGGTCGCTAGTATAAAACATTTTAAACGGCTTCTAGCTTTAAGGAGTTCGTAGAACGTTCAAGTTTGGCAGTTTAGTTAGATCTTGAACATTGTTTTTGGACACATAAAGGAACAAACAAAGACATCTAAAATAGAACTAATGCTACTATTAGATGTTCTTGTGCGTTTATTTTTTTTGGTTATTCTCTTTTATTGTGCTATATTATTATATTGGTTTATTTCTGAACAGATTTGTGCTTGCCTTAATTTAAATTAGTTTTAGTGTTAAGTCATAAAATTGTGCCATATCAATATTGATATTTTTTATCTTCATAAAAATTCAATAGTGTTTTAACAACGCGCACCTCTATTTTTTCTTATGTATTCAAAATACCTATTAAGTCTCATTTGCCAGTAGTTAAAATTTGATAAAGCCATCACATTAAACATAATAAATTATATTAAATGAAATCCTTATCGACAACACGCCGTTCCAGGAAACCATTAAATTCCAGCATCTTAATTAAACAAAGTCAGAAACATCTTTACATCAGTATAATTCACCGTAAACGTAAACAAAATTTAAACCTTGATATTCTAAACTTCTCAGATAAGTAGGCGTATCCAGGTCTTCAAAATATAACACCAATATCATACAAATTTTGGTCCATCTTCCCTCTATCTCTCTCTTTTTCGTTCTCGAGCATTCTCTTCTGACGTTTAAGGATGACTCAGGCTAGCACGGGACGAGACGGGATGGGACGGGGCGGGACGGGAAAATCTGTCAATTTCTATAGAAAAAATCACGTGATAGCTCGGAGCCCTCGGATGTCACGTGACGCTTTCTATAGAAATTGACAGATTTTCCCGTCCCGTGCTAGTGTGAGTCATGCTTTATTCTGGTTTCTAACCGCAGCTTTTACTTCGGAGTACAGCAACATTGACTGGCATATCATGCCTCGCCACATTCAACATTTATGAGCACGAGCAGAACAGACTGACATGGAAATGCTTAAATGAGGGTAGGAATAATGAAAAGAAAATCGAAGATCGAAAGAGGAAAATAAATACGGAAATTCTACTCTTACTTACAAAAGTATAAAATAGACGTTTTCGAATGAGTAAACGAAGCAAGTAAGTTCTCTCAGTCTACTTGAACGATACGTCGTTTTTTTTATATGTACCTACGTTTAGGGATGAGTCACACTAAAATGGGACTAGACGGGGCAGGACGGGATGATGTGTTAGTTTCTATAGAAAACGTTTCGTGACATGAGAGCTCCGAGCTATCACGTGATTATTTCTATAGAAATTGAGAGATCGTCCCGTCCCGCCCAGTCCGGTCCTAGTGTGAGTTGTCTCTTAATCAAAGATAACTCGAATACCGTTTATCGGATGGTCCTGAAATTTGGCAGGTTATTAGATGAGATGGATAGAAGTTATAAGTGTGAATAAGACTCAAATCAGACTAAGGGTTGCCGAGAAAGAAGGGTCGCAAATTTACTTGCAGGGCGAACCGCTCATCATCATATCAGCCATAAGACGTCTACTGCTGAACATAGGCCTCCCCTTGGGACCTCCATATGTACCGGTTGGAAGCGACCTGCATCCAGCGTCTCCCGGCGACCTTCATAAGGTCATCTGTCCATCTTGTGGGCGGACGTCCTACGCTGCGTTTGAGTTTATTTGAGTGAGAAGTTGAGAACTCGCGCGCGAACCGCTATATGAGTATATTGATAGTATCTAATAAAACGTCTGAAAGAATACTAACCTAACCTACGAAATACTTTGCCTTCTAAATTCTCCCTTACTTAGTTCCAGTATTTAACACAAAATAGTATTTTCTTCGCATGTTTAGTTTTTTTGTGTATAATAATCCCTAATTATTCCTAGGTATTTTTTAAATTAGAATATGCTCTCGAGACACCCGAAGTCAAGTGAGTACGAATATTTATTCCCGCAGTGATTGACAAAGTTACAAACTCTGGCTGTACAATTTAAACTTTCCCATGAGAAAACAGACTCGGGTTTAATTCAGAAGGGTTATGAGTATCTCGGAATCGAGTTACGGTTGTTGTGAATTTTATTCTGTTTATCTTTTGACTTCTCAAAGGACACAGAGGGACTTTTAATCCACAGAGCAAACAGAGTGTTTTACAGTTATTAATCTTCAAATACGAATGTATGTACTAGTATGTGTAAGGATCGGATCAATATTTTGTTAACAAAATAAATGTGATTGTGTGTGTGTGTGTAGGTATGTGTGAAGGCACCAATTTGTCAGTTGCCGATATGGCGCTAGTTTATAAATGAACTTTACTTATAAACAAGCTCAATTACAGATATAATTTTTCTAAAACTGGATTTTGTTTAAATTTTCAGATTTATTGTAACTAGTGTAACTAGACTCCGCCTATGGCTTTGTCAGCATGGAAGTATTTTCTTCGTTTCAAATTTAAAAGTAATTTCAAAAATCTCTTTCTTACTAAAGCATAATGACATAGAACATAATGTTCCAACTAACTATAGCGTCTGTCAGAAAACGTCTGTATGTTATTCCTTCTGCAACGCTAACTATTGGACTGTTCTAATAGGGCCCAGGGATGTTGCTCACCCGGAGTTAAGCTGTCAAATTCCATGCGGAAAAAACTTAAGTCCGGGTTATCTGGCAAACCCCGAGTGGTGCAAGACGCCCTAGGTAGCGTTGCAGGGAGAATTTTTAAAATTAGAATTTATTATATATTATATTATATTCAGATACATATTTTTTTATTTTACTTCAAAGAATTAACAAACTTTTTGTAGAAGTTATCACAGGCGGAGGTTAGTTAGGATATAAATTAGCAATAATCCATCCATGTCACCTTAGGGCTTACAGGGTAAAGGTCCCGTGTAGAAACTCCCAGTCACCACAGATTAACCCTTACCGCCCTAAACCTACAAGGGTGCGCCCTAAAGTACACTTTACTTAAACGACAGTTAAATAAGCTTAGGGATGGGCTCAAATAACAATGAAAATGTTCTATCAGAAATCCATTAAAATATTAGATACACACATACTGAAAAATAAATTAAAGAGAAAGTTGTCGATTTATCTATCTAATACCTTAATGCGTGCAACTCTTATTTGTTTCTTAGGGATATCAGGGATCTCGGAAAAAAATGAGGGCCGTCTTTCTTCAACTCCTTCAGGTGATTTGACAACACAAACTCCTGCAAAGATGACACCGGATTTCGCGATCCCATCTACGCCGGCGTGCGCGACCCGCTACTTACGTTGGTCGTACGAGTAGTTAGTGTCGCCTGGTTCGCGAAGGTAACAACATCAGTCTCTCCGACGATGATTGCCCGAAGTAGTCGAAATATGTCACGTCAATTGTGATAAAATGCGTGAGTTTTAACCGATACAATCCTTTCGCATCACAGATTGTTTAATGTAGATCCCTTCCAGGGATCACAGACTGTTTTAATTTTGAAAGGCTATAGCGATTTTCTTTAGAGCATTTCGTTTCCAACAACGAAAGACGAAATATATCGTATTGGTACTCAGAACAACCTTTTCGATGCTAGGAGGTTTCTAAACTCAAGTTTATTCAACTCTCAAATTTGAGTAGCAAATGGACACTTACGTCTTTCCCTGAGTCAATATGTGACCAACTGTGTGCTTCTCAAACAATGTAGGTAATACTCCCTTTGCCTGCCGAGCGTAAACTACAGTCCAACACTATGTTCTCCGGACATTTTTTATTCTGGTTTTTCTGTGCAAATAACTGGCTCGGTAAATGATTGGAATAGCACATTGGGGCCGACCTTTAAGAGGACGTATTAACGTAATTTGAAAGTTTACGAGTTTGCCAATAGATTGTATCGTCCAACTGTAATTTAACTATTAAACAAAGGTTGCTTTGTTATGAAAAGTTCTCAAGACAAAACAGACCATAACTCACTTGAAAACTGTTAAACAGTATTCAAGTGAAAATTACTCGTCGAAGTAGTTTTAGTTGTATTACTTTATACCCGGGTACTATGAGTTCGAGTCCAGACTTGTGTTAAAGTGACTAAGTGAAGCAGACTACAGTGCGACAGAAAAAGTTAGAAATTAATAAAGTGGAATTAAACGCAAACGTGCTTGGCAAAACCAGGGCCCTTACCATGACGTTTTAACGCGATTCTGTTTAGGTTATTAATCGTGCTCAGTTGTATTGCAATGACTCAGTTTAGGTCCTAAGCTGAATCGGGTTAAGGCGTCAAGGTAAAGCCCCAGGAGTGTTGTGGGCGATGAGTTAGCAACGTGCCACTGCGACTTCACAATTCTTTTATCTGTAAACTCTTAATTGCTTAGATGGTACCGAAACTTAAGCAGTTGCATGTGCTCTGTCTTCCTCTTTTATAGATGTTAGTTTATATGTGTGTATGTATTAAACATGACTAGTTCCGCTGTACCTCGAGACGCCATTTTAAATAGTCAGCAGGTGGTTTAACACAGAACGGGGCCCGCTCTGCGCGACTAAGCAACCTTAATCCTTGCAGTAATGAGTTTTCTGATCCGACTCTTATTGTGTTGAAAGGGAAATATGAGGCAGCCTACTTTAAAATTACGTTATTCAAGTTCAAGTTTCGAAAACCTCATATTTAATTAAAATAATTACGTATAAAGCATATTTTGCTTCTTGTTAATTACATTGAGAACCGATTACTTTAAATGCAGCAGCCAAATATAGGGCATTTCTGCTGGAAAGCGGATCTCATAGCAAATAGACGCATGCAGCTACAAGGCTCCCATGTGCGTTACCGATCCCAATACTGTTCTCTTGGGCAAACTATTCAGAAAATTAATTCCACAGTCGGAGCGTTTCCAGCAGGAAATTTATCGGCAACAGCACAGTAACGTTTTTCAAAAATAACAAGTAATTCGATGACGATAAATTGTGGGCTGACACAGTATGATGCGTAGAGGATGCGTAGATCAGGGAGTTAAGCGTGATTTAAAGTTTTTTTTAATATACTATGTGAGTCGCAAACAAGCATACGACCCACCTGATGGGAAGCAGTCACCGTAGCTTATGGACGTCTGCAACTCCAGAGGAGTCACATGTGCGTTGTCGAACCATTAAAATCTTGTACACTCCTGTTTTTAAGAACCCCATTCTGTAATCCTTCGGGAAAACCTCGGCAGAAAGCCCCCAGTACCCATGACATGACCTAACTTCTGGCGAACTAGCTTTATAATCTCGACTCTATATATTTATACAATTTGAAGACACCTCTCGGCATTTCCAACCCAATTTTGTCAAGAGATCACTTTGGAACCGAATATTTGATCTGCGTATATCAAGCAAAATTTACCTTAAAAACCTATTAGTCTGTATCAAATCACTCAACTCATGTCATTGAATGATTCGATTACACGGTATCTCGTGTATGTCAACGTTTGAAAATCCTATTTAAACAAGGATCAATAATGTAAATCGCTGTCGCCGTATGTACAGATGTCGGATTAATAAGAATTTGTTTGTACTGTTAGAGTAAATGTAATTTTATACTTCTAGATACTGAATGAATTAATGAATTACTTTTGAGATGATATTTACGTACGAATAAAATCATTAAATTCTGAAAACGATTCATGTGTTGGGTTTAAAGTGGAAAAATATTATTTTGTGAATTCAGAATCGGACACTAGTAATGAGAAATGCGAAATGTATGTTATATTCTAACCTATCATTTCCCTATTAGGTAATAGCTCATTAGCTATGACGAGGTAGTAGAGTAATGGAGTCTGTAAAAAAAGAAGTAGCGCGCATGTGACACTCCTGGAGTTGCGCAAGACAGGCTACGGTGACCGCTTACCATCAGGCAGGCCGTACGCTTGTTTGCCATTGACGTAGTACTCGTATAATAAAATTAACAAACCAATTTGGTATCAACTGATAAAAACAAGTATTAAATCTACCAGGCACCCATAACGGTAAAAGAGAAAATCGCTACAAAATCAAATCAAGGCCTCCCAGCCGGTTAGTTGAGCCGGCAGTTAAAGAAGAATTTCAATTTTAAACACGATCGCGACAACACCGCCTAACGGGATCACGGGAATTACTTTAATGAAAACGCCTTAAGCTAAACCGGGGCCTCTATTCAGCGGTTTACGGCAAAATTACATTCAATTTACAAATACGAATTGTGTCCTCAAATTCCATGCATTATTCAAACTTTCAATTGCGCTACCGCCATACTAAATCTATGAAAAAATGGTGGCGAAATGGAAAAACTTTATTTCTCCTACTAGGATTGAAAGAACTCGCGAATCTGCATTTAATACATGAAAATTCCCAGTATAACGAAAAAAAACTTTTTGTACAACAAAAAATAAAAAATAAACACCAGAATGATACCATAATGGGTGATCATTATGATTTAATTCTAGTTTATTAATGTAATAATACTTAGTACACACCTACTATAAAAACATTCTTATAAAATTCGATTATTCGGTTTAATATAGTTTGTGTGCATTGTGTGTATGAATGCAGGCAACATAATATATCAGATAGGATCTACTATGGACTTGTGTAAGTATACTCGTTTGTATGATCTACAAAGCTATTCATTTGATAATAAGGTTTTAATGAGTTTAGCTTCGCAAACGTTAATAAAAATCTTCGAAAATATGACGATTTAGAGAAAATACAATTTTCAATAAAATTTCAAATCTGTGAGGACTGTGAGTTACTAATCCAATTCACAATATATTTTAGCTTTTACAAGAACAGGGGGCTTACAGTAAACGAGCTTTCACGTCGAGTGTTTGTAATTTAACTAGTATTGTTGCTTGTTTCTGCGAGTTTCTGTGGTCTTGGTAATTACTGTTTCAATTTTATTTGGTTTGGAATTAGATTGAACGTCAAAAATCTTCCTACCTTACCTAGTCTCATCTAAATACAGATATACTGCATACTGTTTTGCACATGTATTTTCACGAAAACGCTCGACATGTCATGCTTTTAGTACTAACAATGATTGAAACAGTGTCAGTTCTAAAAGTACCTAGGTCGATTAAAGTAGTATGACAAATACGAATAAATACTTGCTTATTTTTCGTTTTTACGATTCCGCATAAAAAAGGAACCCATTCATGGTGCAACTCAGTTTGTCTGTCTGTCACATCGTCAAATATCTCTAAAACTAGTTAAGCTACTAATTTTAAATTTGAAACAGTTATAAACCAGGTTAATCCAGACACATTGAGAGAAGATTCTTTGTAATGAAAAATTACTGATAAAAGAGGTGGCAAAAAAAAAGTTTTGTAACTGGTTCAAAAGGAGTATCATTTGAAAATGCTAGATTTACACATTTTAAAACATTTTTTTAACAGTGAATTTTTTAAATTTATAAACTAAAAAAAAAAACAATTTACTTAATCTGAGGCCGCGTGCCAATTTGAACTTGCATTTAATTGTTATTATTCGGTAGTACCTGTTCGTATATCTATTATTGGTACGAATAAGATGCACGAATTATTATAATTTTATGTTATAAAAATTATGATATTTTAATTAATTATATGTTAATAAAACTATGATATTTTAATTAATTATATGTTAATAAAACTATGACATTTTAATTAATTTTATGTTAATAAAATAATGCTCATAAAATATAAATTGTATGTTAATACAATTTTGACATCTAAATGCGATAAGCATTGGCCTCCAGCTTAGTTAAATATGTATAAAACGTAACATTGTCTTCTATTGCTGCGATTAGTATTCATTGAAATAGAACACTTTAAATTTATAAACGCTTGAATATTTATTAAACGGTTATCTCATTATTTCATTTAAATATGTAAAACAGAAAGGCATAACCGAAACCTTTAAAAGTAGAACGTAGTAATTGCGAATTAACATTATTTAAAAATGCCATGAAGCTCTATTATAAAATGGGGTTTATAAAATACGATTTCTACCCGGACGTATAGGTCGATTCACGAGAGCTGGCACGAATTAATTGAGCGAGTGAATGATAATGTCTATGTGTGCATTACATAATTATTAAACACAGTTTGATGCAAAAAGTGATGATGATAATTGTGTTTTAAGAGAATCTAGCATACCCGCCAAAATCTTGCTCGCCTTAGGATGCCAAGAGGCTCTCAGCTAAGGTGTCCTGTCATCACGACTAAAATGTATAATTAATTTTTGACGACACTAAAAAAATTACCGTGAAACGCAAAAATAATAGTTGAATTTAGAAAAAACTTCGAATCTTTTCGCCGTCATTTTGCAGATTGCGCCGTCAGTGTGAAAACATAATATAAATAAATAAATACTGTTCACAACGGACTCCTTTGTCTGCTGCTTTTTTAGTATTTTTACAATTCGAACAAGCCATCGCCTTTCGTTTCTTGACATTAATAATAATATAACATTTAAAACTTTCGCGATTTAAACACATATTTAAACATAATTATTAAACGGGATTAATAATAATTCCGAAAAATAAATATTATACTTACGTTTTATTTACAAAGGACTTCAATAATAATTACCAAATGGATTACCATGATACTTTGTACAGTTTATAATAATATAAATATTTTTGTCTTGAATAACGCAATACGTTTTCGTTTAGGTACATGTTTACAAAATGTTAGGAGGCGCCTGTATAAGAACGGCACTCACACGGTCACTAAAAATGACAAGTGACATTACTTTCGGTCAATTCATTCGTGCCAGCTCTCGTGAAAATAGACCTATAGTAGCGGACAGATATATCTAATAGACTGTAGCATTACCTATTGTTATTGCAAGCTTCGGATTCATTTAGCGTTGTACAAACTCTATTCCTGGTAGTTATCTTTCACTTCATGGTATGTTCATGATCTTTTATAATTGATTAAACTGCCCTTTCATGATCTGAAAGAATCCTGATATTAACTTCAATACGTCAAACCTTCCACACAATGGTTTGACCTATAATCTCCGAGCGGCTTACCGGCTCACATGTATATTTTTGTAAAATTTATCATAATTACTCATATTTATCCCCGTTTGTTTACCCTTTTTGATATATTTATTTATAAGTATCCATGGTTACATACTTTATCGTATATTGTTAATTCCAAAAATGTCTACCATGCAGTTTAGGTTTTCTACATTTCAATAAGTTTGTTTTATATATTTTTTAAATATTTACATTTAAATTCAAGAATTCTAAATTCTCTTGCCGGGCTATGTTACCCCGGCATCCGTCGACAGAATTGAGTCTTTCGACAGCTCTCGCTTTGAGCAGTATCGAAAATTGTGGCCTGTGCGGGGTATAATTAAGGCAGGCCCCGCACTCTCTAACGACCACCCTTCTTGGCCCACTTCACATATTTTTCTTCGGTGGCGATTTGTCTTCGTGTGAGCTACCCTACTGCTGCTTGTCAACCCTACCGGCACTTTCTACGGACTGGTTGACAATACTCGGTGCGGGCGATTCTTCGCTTCTGCGCCTGACGAACGCTGTCCCTGAAGACGCCCGATCCTACCTACATCACCTTATTGCCAGACCTACCAGTGAGGTCAAAATACATAAACGACTTAAATAGCTGAGACGGAGGTCCATATTTTCATTGACTACGAGTACTATTTCTTCCTATGTGATGTGAGAAAAATCTTGAAAGTTTAAATTAGTCCTAAGGATGACTCACACTAGGACGGGACGGGGTGGAATAGGACGGGCGGGACGGGACGATCTGTCAATTTCTATAGAATTTATCACGAGATAGTTCGGAAGTCACGTGACGTTTTCTATAGAAACTGAGATCATCCCGTCCCGTCCCGTTCTAGTGTCAGTCATCTTTTAAACGGCTGAGTCTGTATAAGTACCATATACCTACTTGCTCTCTGTCATCTTATTATAGCACGAGATGCTACTTTATCATTTTATGACACATTGTAATAGGAAGCGAGGTAATTCACCATTTATTATTGACATAATGTTGTAACAGAGTGTAATAAACTCAGGCTATAAAAGCTTATCCTTAACTCTTTATGAGATGTACAAATATAATAGGATATATTTCATTACTCATAGGTACGTTTAGAAAAATATTACCTAGAAAGAAACCCAGCTCTGCTTAAAAATTAAAAAATTGATTTAACTAGATCTTTCGATGATGAAAATAAACATTATGTTACTCAATTGATAGCAAGAAAGGTTTCTTTCTAATATTTGCTTTTAGATTATATTTTAGATACTATTGTCCTTAAAGTACCTAATTTAAATGGTCTCGCCAGAAGATCAGCGCTGGCCTTCGGGTCCGCATTATACTGAGTCCATTTCTTGGTAAATATTGTAATGAAATTGTCTTTTTTGAACAATTTTCTTAAGTACTTGCCCTAATTTAATACAAATATACTGCGTGTTTAGCCCGGAACATGACAACTGATTACATTAGTGTTGGTTTCTCTTTTACGCTTATTAATTATTGATTTATTTTGCATTCTTACCTTAAAGGTATTATGAAGTCTGTGAATACACCATGTAGACACTGAAAATGTACCATTTATGTATACAAATAGCATTTTTGTTTTTATTTTTATTGATATTGTAATTATATCGTAAATCAGAATCCACAACACGGGTCTATTGAGCTTACTGTGGGACTAAGTATATTTGTCAAAAATGTACCCATTATAATTTATTTACTTTATTTTTATCTCCTTATTCTGGTAAATAACAATCATTTTTAGACAAAACGACATAAACTCTGCATTAACAATTGTAACATAAGCCCTTTTATAAAATAACAGCGGCATGTAGCCGGAAATTAGAATTGCAATAAGACACGTACCAGTAAACAACGGTCTACGCTTACAAGCAACATCGGTGTTGCCAACTGAGAATCTGAAAAGTTGCTAAATGTTTAAATTTTAAATCAAAAAACACCGCAATAAAATAACAGTGCCAGTGCACCAGAGTTCAAATTATTGCAAAGAAGTATTACCTACATGATTTTTGATGAAACATATCAAATTATTAAATTATTTATTTTATTTTATTTGTTATTGAAGTCGTTAATAGGGTTCCGTACTATAATGGTAAAAAAGGAACCCTTATGGTGCGACTAAGTCTGTCTGTCTGTCTGTCACATCGTTAAATATCTCGAGAACTACTTAAGCTACCGATTTGAAATTTAGAATAGTTATAAACAAAGTTAATCCAGACACATTGAGAGAAGATTTTTTATTTATTTTTAATGAAAAATGCCTGATATAAGCAGGGGGCAAAAATTAAAAGTTTAGTTACTTGGTCATGTCTTTCCTAATGAGACCCCACCATTTGGAAAGGCTAGATTTTCACATTGTAAAACATATTTTTATTATTATTTTTCTATGAAAAAAGTTTGACTTATAAACGAAAACGTTACCACCCCCCACCCCCCCCCCCCTTTTATCTCCGAAGTTTATGTAGGAAAAAAATTGAATTTTTTACACAACCTTGATATTTATCCTAAATATTACAGGAAAAATATAACATTGACCCTAACTGTATAGGTATATTTTTTTTACTTTTCTGCACTAAATTTGTAATTGAAGCGACTTAGATTGTTTTTTTTTCTTTAAATTTATATAATATCATGCGGTAAGTACCGTTTTATAAATAAAGTTAAAAACATTGGTTACGTGATAAATAAATATCAAGCAAAAACAAACTCGCATACTCCATGCCGTGCAAACGATAATCGGTCGATGCATGTGGCTGACGTCAAATTTCTACTTCTAGATGAAGTTGCAACATAAAGTTTGTACGGAACCCTCCGTGCGCAAGTTCGACTCGTACTTGGCCGGTTTTTTTTTGTGCTAGCCGCGTAAGCTGAAGACCCGGGATCAATCGCAAACACACTAATGGACATAATAGACATTAACAATATAAAAAATCTATTTTATACCGTTGTTCGCAAACATAATATACTACAATACAATTAACTGATAATATACCCTTAAAATCTGTAAAAAAAGTATCAGTTTGTAGTCGTCCAAGAAGCAAGTTCTTGATACGGAGCTAGCTGCCACAGCACCAGCACGAGCGCTCGAAGCAGAAAATTTATCAGAATTCTCCTTATTGATAATCATTTAGGTTTTTGGTTGAGGGGTAGAAATGTATACTGAAGATCATTTCAGGGACTAAGAATTAGCATTTCTTAAAAAGAAGTTGCTATTTGGCAATATGAGCTTTAATCGTTTTAGAATATGCAACATAATGTTGCTAAATTGGCAACACTAAGGGCCACCGTGAATGTGTTCAGCAGAATTCAATCACGAGCGAGGTTGACAATGAGGATTTTGAGCGGATTAATTTCGACGCCTCGGCTCTAAGCATAAGTGCTTTTGTTGTTTGACATACAGCCGAATTATAAGACATTGTTATGGTTCTTTAGCACGGTTTAGAAGCTTTATGTTTTCATGCATTTAAATGCTAGTTTCCTAACGGCCGATATTTTGAAGTTGAATGTTGCGATTTGCTGTGTTATGTAGCCACGACCACATCCTAACTTGGTACCTATGTAGCGATAGTAGTCTTTACTATGTAAAGTGAGTAAGTTTCAGAAGAGACTCCTGAGGATAAGTCTGTGTTGTTATTAACGTTGAGACTCCACTGAAGTTGCATCACCCATGAGTTGTGTAGGTCAGTTACCATCAAGCACTTTGACAAAATGGCTACCTTCTTAGAAATATACTTTTAAGGAAGGTCACGATCCGAGGATGTCAGTGCCGACTAAGTCACTGCCGAGGAAAGTCAGTCAAGAAACCGCTTTAGACAGTTTTTACTTTCATTGTAGCACTTAATACCTGCACATAATCAGAGATCACTCTTATACTTTTCGGGTTATTGCAATGTTGTTTTTTCACAAGCCTATGTATATCTCACTACTGAGCGAAGCCCTCCTCTCTCTTTATCCGATCCTCCATGTGCTGGGCAAGATACCACCAATCCCGATAAACGCATCCAAGTTGTCCCACCACCTCTTTCTCGGTCTGCCTCTGCTACGACTATACTAAGGATGCCATCTAGTGGCTACTTTGGCCTATCTGTCCTCATTCACCCGGCAGACGTGTCAAGACCAGTCCCGCTTTAAATAAACATAACAATTATTTATAATTTGGCTGTATTTGTGTATACCTTTTGTATTAATTAACGATTTATTACATATTAATTACTTAATTAGATAACAGTATAATTCATCATTTTGTACAAATATAACCAGATAGATGTCTTAGATCATGCCTCAATTCTGTCACTAAACGATGGTGGCAGTTATGTTTTAGGTAACATAATAAGAAGAATAACAGTTTTAAAGAAATAAATGTTTTTATTTATTTAAAGATACAACTTAATCTTAAGTAATAAGATAAGGTACATACTTGTGTACCATAGAACGACAGACGAACGTGGGAAGGCTCATATCCAGCAACATCCTACATACATTTTCATGTACTTCACTTTGAAACCTTTCCTGCTATTGTTCGCCGAATGCCTTTTGGCCCTATGTGACTGAAATACTTTCTCGCCTGCTAACCGAATTAAGGTTGAAGAGAGAGTGAACATACGCGACATGGCTATATGTGATCGATTTTAGTAAAAGGTACCACTTCAGTCTAGCCGGTACGGTGCTAAAGCCATACAGATTCATTCAGAAATAAACCCTATCAGCAACCGACAAAGTAGTGCCTTTGACTAAAACCAAGCACTTGTATTTTGTATGTTTTTGCAGGTTATGAGGGTAGGAATAAAAGTTTTTAGAATACTTAAACTAGAATCGCTTAAAATTTTACCTAACAGTACGATGACAGGTGTTAGATTCACCGCTGCACTCTACTTAACAGCACTGTCGGCGAAAGTGTTAATTAGGTAACAATTTGTAGGGGTCAAAACGTAAGGTCCTAACCCCTAGATGATTGCGACCTAAACTATCTATACTCAAGGCCTTATACCCATATATCTTAAGTGTTAGGATTCAAAGAAGCCAAAGACTAACCCACTACGTAAGGAACTTTAAAAATTTGCTCTAAATTTAAATATGGTTCTCATTGTTCTCTGTCCTGGAAGTGACACGTAGTGTTACAAGTTGGTGTCGTGACCAGGATATATCAGCATTACTAATGTAAAATAATTATTTAATTGTAATGAATTATTACAAGTTACAAGTTAGTGTCACGAATTTTCTAACTTTTTTCTGACAAACGCTTTTTCACCTAGGTACACAACAAAACTAATCTAAATCTTCGCAAATTTTAGCTGATTTATTAAGGCATTTTAATAAAATGGTATGTCCATAATTTTTATAATTCGTTTCTTGCAATTGTTTAAAACACATCTCTTCTGGCACCATATTATTATAAAGCAACTTTAAAAGGCCTTTCCTAACTGTATTACATTTATTTATTACATATGTATTACATTACCTACTTCCCCAACATTGAAATGGTGAAAATTGTAATAAAATCAAATTACTATTCCACCCAGAGAGTTTGGAAGTCATTTTTATAAGTCAACTCTCAGGGCAGACAATCGACTTTCAAAGAAAGTTATATTTGAGCAGCTTTTTAAGGTTTCGTATCTTTGAGCAATTAAAACAGAAATTTAGAATCAAGAGCTCAAATTTTATTAAAATCGCTAGATTCAAGCGTTGGTGGCCCAGCGGTAACTTCCCGCTTCAAATCCCGGCTCATACCAATGAGTTTTACGGAATTTACTTACGATACCTATCTTAATTTGATCTTAATAACGATATCTTAATCGGTGAAGGAAAACATAGTGAGAAACCGGACTAATTCCAATAAGGACAATAAGGTATTACCCTCTGTGTTGGAAGATGAGGAATAAAATGAGCGGAGTGAGAAATGGGATGGACGTTTCGTGTCCTTAAGGGGCTGACAACACCTAATTCTTCTTTTGAAGTAGTTTTTTAAGAAAAACTTTTTACTGAATTACCTACTGCAAAAAAATATTATGTTAATAATTCATCAATTTTATCATGTTTTAAAGACCGTAGACAGAGCAGATTCTTAATTTAACGAAGTCGAAAATAGAAAATTACTGCAAAGATCGTTCTTAATTCATCATTAGGTAAATGGTTCGACGTCTTTATTTTTTGACTTAGGGGTCTGCAATTGAAATCACGACTTAATTATACTCATATCCAAAACGGTTTATTTTGTGTTTTAATAGTGTTCGTGTTTTTTCCTTCTAAAACCAGGTCGGCCGATGATAGTGCGATCTCGTTTACTCCGATACAAATAGACAGTGTGCACTGACTTGACTGTTGTCAGCCACTTAAATCATCAAATAAAGACCCCGGAAAACAAAGAATGCTTAGCTTTACCTCAGTAGGTATTTAAAGTATACAAGCATTCGTAATTTTTATATTTAGGAACAGTATTATTTACTGTAGTATATTTAAACAGTGATACTGCATGATCTCTCAGTTGGTCATTCCAGAGATATTCAGTGTCACCGACGTTCTCAGCTGCAGAGTTAAGTGGCCTCCTCTACATACAAACTTTCTATGCAGGGAGGGTCACTTAAATCGGCAGCTGACCACGCCAACCAAAGCCAGGCCTTTGAAACTGGTAATTGCAGAACCCGTTTAGTTACGCGAATACTGAAAAAGCACATTCTAGGTTTCAGACGTTCTAGGTATATACATTACATTTACATTATACATTTATTAAGATTGCTGTGGAACTAGATCGATTCGTGTAGGATTCTCGTGATATTTACTTATGATTATTATTTAATAAAACATTCGGGAACTCCCGTAATAACAGATCACATTTCAAATACGCTTATAATAGCCCACTTTATTGAGAGCAATCTTTTTTCACGAAATATACGATATTAGAAATTCTACTTCCTCATTATTAGAAATTTTATTTTCTTCGCTATATTTGGTATGGAGTCGACCTCATTATTTCTTTCGATAATGTAGCTGCGTCCATTTATTAAATACTATCAAACACTCCCGCAATACTGTATCAGGTTAAAATACGGCTACGACAATCTCGTGAGCTTTCGAATGTAACCTTAAATCTACTTGTAAATGTCGATAGCTACACGATCGTAAAGCTAAGTCAAGCGTGTTCAATCTCACGCAATGTTCGACAGGCTACGTAACATCTACGAGTAAGTTACACCACACTTAATATGCTCATGTTGTGAAGCCACATTTTATAGCTGAATATGAACATTACAGGAATATTACTCGATTCATGCTGAAATTGTGGCTAAAATAATCGTAACATGAGCTATTGTAATCAACATGTTGGAAATGAGAAAATAAGGATTTTGCGGAACCGTTATCTCCTTGGTTACCTACACACAAAGAAAAGGTTTGGATAACTTTTTATGATGCTAACCTATTTTCTTTATTATCGCGTCCAATAGTGATCTACATATATTAGATGTAAGATTTTTAAGCTATGTGTATTTTAGGCCAAAAAAATTAGATAATAGGTACAAGAATCAATTCCCAGCAAGCTGGAAATCGTTTTAATACCTTAATTTGGTCCTAAATACGTGTATTTAGTTTGCACAACCCAGGATGTGAGCTTATTTTTTTAGAGCCAAGTACCTGCCAAATTTTAGGTTATTTTTTCAGCTTTTTGCATATAGCTATATTTGTAAATGGTACGTATGGTGTTAGTATTAAAGAGGGCTAAATGTTACGTCGAATGAGCATCTAAAACTTCAAATTTGGTTTAGTGATACCGTCAAAATAAAAATAAACAACTAAAAGAAATAATAAACATTTAATTCTGAGTTAGCTTACCCAGGTTGGCGCAACTGGTTCTAAAGTAAATAAAAATAAAATAACAATACAATTGTTTATAAAATTGTACGCTAAGCAAAAACAGGAAGATTTTAATGAATGCAGCAGAATAAGAGAAAACTACGTAAAATAGAGAGTACAAAACAAAAACATAACAACGCAAACCAATAAAACAAGAATATTGCTCCAGGTAAAGTCATTCATTACATCAATACAAATAGAAAATTCATTTGCATTTCAGTTTCTCGTAATTTTATAAAAGCAGTGTCTTGCTTGGGAATAGAAATGGTTTTCTGTTTGCTTGCTTTATTTTAATGAGTTAGCAATTACTATGTAAGAACTAATTTCAATGTATCGTTAAATATTTACTAGATATTACGAACAAAATGATCTGCATACTTCATCCCTAACTTGGAAGTTACCTGTTTTTAAAGGCCTTCAAAGTTGATTATCCTATTTGTAAAACAAGAGGTCCTTCTAGTCTTCAAAAATATGAAATAATTTAAAGGCCAATGCTAAATCCAAAACACAGGTTTTGTTCAAAAGTGCTATGAAATGTACTTCATCCAAATCCGTATAAGCGTGTCTTTTTCATAATTCAAATAAGTTTAGTCATATCATAACACTACAAAATATATAATACACACAAAAACAATTGCAAAAGTTGTTGTTGGCCAGCGCTGGTTATTTATTAAAAGACAAGGATTACAGTTACGTATTAACAAATGCTACGCAAAACTACATTTAGTTTGACTGTGGAGTCAGATATCAGTCTCAATTTACAATTTTTATAATTATATTCTGCAACATTTTATAATTATAGTAGGCACTTAACATACATAAACAACTGTTCAAGTAGGTATTTGTTATTACCTGGATGAACCGAAGAAGAACCATTCCCCTGAGGTGCATCCAACAGATATATCTTTAAAATGTATTGTCAATGATGGGACCATCTAGTGAGTGATCTCGGCAGGTAACAAAGATTTTACATAAAACTAAAACCACAAAATAAAAATTATTAATATTTTTACACACAAATTCGGCCCGATTTATAAAATTTCTCAAATTTCATCTAACTCAAATATACTTTTCACAGTTCACCGCGTGTTCTTCGCCTGCATGAATATACACATCGCATGCACGGAGACCTGTTACTGGAAATCCTCAGCCATTGATGTCGAGAATTTTATATTTCTAACTTTTAACGATACGCCTAGAACCGGAATTTTATTCTCATATTCGTAGCAAGTTATAATAAACGAATGTTTAAGTACACTGAATTTATAAAACTAAGACATATTGAGATATAAACAAGAAATTTAAAAAATTCAAGTCCAACTCTCGCGTCAGTTCAAAAAATGGCGAGCGAAATTTGAACTAGTACCTATCCGTTTTATTACGTAAAATGGATACAATATTACTTCCCGTAGGTGTGACATATCAATCCAGTTTTTATTTAATTCCAATTAGCTAGTATTCATTAATTCTCCATTTAATTTAGGTTAATTTAATGGGTGAATCAAATTTTTAATGTCCCTTATCGTTATGGTTACGGCCGCCTGGACACCTATTATTGTTATATAATAGTATATTATTGTTTTTTTTGGCATTTTGATTCATCAAAGTATGTTTTTGTCGTATTTACTTTTAATACACCAAATCACACTATCACACACTACCTACTTACTAAAAACTAATGCTCAATTAATTAAATTGCCATAATTAAAATGCCATAGAATAAGAAAATTAAAATGTTGTCCAAAGTACCGTAACCACGGTGACGAGGGATTTTCAAAAGTCGATTTATCCTCATAGTATTGTCGCTCCGGCTCTTATACGCCTTGTTAAGGTCCGGAATATCATTGTTCCATGAAGGGAAAAACAAACATACCTCACCATATCCATTACAAATGAACAGGTAAGGTATAACAACCTCAATGTTTACCTACTCAATATTATTATTACGAATAGAGTAAACTTAGTTTGGGGTACCCATTTCCGAACCTGGCAACCCAATTTACCAGGCAAAACAAAACACACTTAGTACATAAACGATTAGGTCCATTGCTGGTTTATCAGCGTCTCTGAACCAGTCATCCTTGAACTAGTTGGTTTAGGAAGAGACAATGGGAAGCGAAGCCTGACGGTACCATATTGGTTCCCAGGAAACTAGGTAGGGCCCTAGTGTGTGTCGACACCCTCGTACAGTCCTACATTCAGGCGACTGGGATTCAAGCTGGCACTGAAGTTGACTAGGCGTAGATTCTCAAGCACCGCGTCCTTACTTAAGGACTACGAGTTTGTGGCGCTCGCCGATGAGACATTGGGTCTCTAGTCAGCTGACACAAATGCATTTATGAGGGCTCTGTCAGTGCGGTTCGTCAACGCTATGGGAGATGCCAGCCCTGGCGCTTACCTCTCCCAACGTAACGCCATAGCAACACAGCGTGCGTAGCCAAGTTGCCAATCGCTCACGCTCAGCGTATCGTAATTATCTCTCTCTATCGTTCTACCTTATTAGTGTGACAATGACAGTTGCGTTTCGTTCGCGAGTGAGCGTTAGCGATTGGCATCTTGGCTATAATCGAAACTGCGCCTACACCACGAAAATCGAACGATTGCGGATTTGTATGTTCATCTCTGTCACACTTGCATATTGGAATGATAGAGAGGTTCAGGTCGAGTAACTAAGATGCGCCAGTGTTATGGGAACCATGCCGCAGACGGACCTTTTAGACGAGGTATTCCTTTTGTAATTGGGCTCTAATAGATATTTCTTTAAGCATACTTTTTATCTATAATTATCTTGTTATAAAAAAAAATTATTAGTATTATTTAAGTACTTATTTTGGTTATGCAGTATATAACTGCAAAATAGAAGCACAATTTTTCTGCACAAAAAAGTGTCTTTGCCATTTTGCATTTGTTAGTATTTTACGGCCTAATCGAAAAAAGATTCCAACCCTCACGCGCTTGTCACTCGGAGATGTCATCAAGTATGCAAAAAATCTACCAAGTTATAATAAATACTGGACTATCTCACCCAAAGGAATGGAGTTAGGTAATTTATACCCTGTCCAAGAAGATACTAAAGCTATCACCACTCTTCATTTTTGAAATCCCTTACTGGTATTATTAATATCGAAGTAATTTTATCAATTGGGTTGACGCTAATGGCCATTATTCATATTACTAATTCATATTAATGTCCAGTTAGGTAATTGAGTTGACCGTAATATTATTCTATGTGCGCGTTTCTAATGAAAGGTCCCACTTTATCGCTTGTTCATAAGGTTCATTTCTAAATAAATCTTAATCGCAGTAGCGCCTTATGGGCTAAGGACAAAGTCGTACCTTTTACTCAAACAATCACATATGTTTAGTAGCTTAAATGCATATATGTATCAATTATAATACTCAAAATCTGTACTACCTGGGTGCGTAGCCAAGATGCCAATCGCTCACGCTACTTGGCGTATCGTTATTATCTCTCTCTATCACTCTAACTTATTAGTGCGACAATGACAGTTGCGTTTCGTTCGCGACTGAGCGTTAGCGATTGGCATCTTGGATACGCACGCAGGGCCCTTACCATAACGTCTTAACGCGATTTAGTTTAGGACCTAAACTGAGTCGCTGCCATACAACTGAGCATAGTTAAGAACCTAAACTCAATAGCGTTAAGGCGTCATGGTAAGGCCTCTGTTTACTATAAGAAGGGACCTCGCTACTAGTTATATGTATATAAAGTATGGCCACCAGGTCCATTCTGATAGTACACGGAAGTAAGTATTCTCATAAACCCGTATCACACATTGATTAATACTTACAGCATGTGTTTGTTATGAATTTAAGATGTCTGTGGCAACGTTTTGGTTCTTTTATTTCCTAAAATTAAGAGCAGAGTATCATATTTATTTAACAGTTGGTTAACATTACCTATCTATACAATTTTATAATTGAAAGAAACATTGAAAAATTCCAGCGGGATTCGAACACGATTATGTATACTTACGCATTGTTTATTCTCCTATTTTACACGTTCTTAACACCGTACACCTACGTTCTTTCTCCTTTTAGACGAACATATCTTCTAAATTCAACGGGAATGCCGGAGATTCGTCGGCGACGTGTCTCATGTCACAAACAACGTATTTATATTGCATTTTCTCCAAATGGTTTTTGTTAAAAGCATCTATAACGACAAGAAATGTCTGGAGATAAATCTATTTGCCTCAAGTCGGGTTTAAGCTCACACGTTTTGAAAGGATTCTATTTTGATTTATATGAGAGGTTTTTGTAGAAATTTTCAATCATATTATGTAGACGTAATAAATGAGATTCTCAGTATTTCTCTTTCACAATTGTACCTTTGTTAAATAGTTTTCATTGTAAATATATTTCATTGTAATATATTGAGAGTACCCTTTTATAAGACAAAACAATTGAATTCATATGATTTATATAACATAAATGACATTTAGGTATTACGTACTTTAATTGGCTTAGGTATATTAAAATACAGTTCCGTATATTCCGCAGAATTGAAAATATGATATTAAAGGGATGGGAAAAAGAAAAGTGGGAATATATCTGTTTCCTAGAAAGTGTCATCCATCTATTGATATTTGAGTATATAACCTAATTAGAAAAGCTCTGAAGAAATATACCGCCTCAAACCAAACGCAGTCTTTGGCACATAGCATAGTTTAATAGTTGTTAAGAACAAATATGTATCTCTCATAAACAACGAAGAAGATTGGTGGTGCAAGGAAAATTTTAAGGCTAAAGATCCCGTGGGCGCTCTCCAACACGATGGGAACCTTATCTGTGACACACTGCAGCATAAACTAAAACTCTCACTGCCAAACGTAGAGCTCCATGGCGTCGCATCATAAGAGCAGTGATAGCGCAAGACCGGACCGAGACATGACCACGTCCACTCTGCCAAGAAAGCCCGACTGAGGAGAAGAATCAGGCAAAATTGACCAGTTTAAAACAACAACGCCGCCAAGCCGCTGACAGTGCGTCAGTCAGGATAAATTTCGGCAGAGAATTCTTCCGGAGAAACCTTTATCACGTTCCGTTTTACCCAAACGTATATTGATTAACATAAAGATGTGATACTATCCTGAACTATTACAACTGCAACCAATAGAACCCGTTGAAACTAAATTTGTGGTAGCTATAATAGTTAAGGATCTTGCGCTCTTACTTTTACTGGTTTTCCTCAAGCATTTGCATGGTAAGCAAAGAATTCCATCTCTGGCCTTTGTGAGATCACAATAGTACAATAGAGATCGCTAGGGACGAGGGATATTTCTTATTTGGACCCGGGAGTCTTTGTCGTTGCTAATAGTTTAACGAAACCGGATCATGAATGACTGGAATGCAATGCTGAATTTTCTATAAGTTGAATATAAATGAAGTTCCTTTAATTTAATCGTTTATTTCAATTGCGGATTTCATGAAGCTAAATATTGTACGGCTTTAGGTAAATATAACTAAATGCAAGTACTTTAAATCACGTAAATAAATACCTGCTTAAAAAAATCCCGGTGTCTTGAATTATTAATAGTCTATCAAACCATTTTACATTTAAAAAAAAAACAATATTAAAATCGGTTTCCTTTCCCCACCACGCATTTCACATAAGTGTAATACAATAGGTAGGTAATCTGTATTAACTTACGCATACAGTCTTACATGAATAGAAACAAATTAAGTTGAGGTTTTGGAGCATTTCATGAAAACGGTAAGTTTTCATGTACTTTTTTATTAAAAAAATCTTTATGTATGCAATGTTTATCTGTAGCTCAACCTATTGGCGTCATTATGAGTATGAGTCGCTTACGACATGTTTGTTTTCATTCCGGTTTTTTTTTTTGTAAAAGAATATACAATTTGTTGAGAACAGAAGCGGCTTTAAGATAATACTAACAAAACACGATAAAAAGACGAGGCGAAAGAGTATAAGGCTTAGAAAAGAAAAAATTACTGCTAATGTCGCTTACGACACCCCGTGGACTGCGCCTTTTGCGAAAGAGCGATCTCTTCCAGACAACATCACAAATAGTTGAACCCGTCTTGTAAGCTGAAATCAAAGAATAGCCAATAGCTCCAGTCCAATAACGCATACAGTCGAATACTCTGAGTACAGATTCCGATGTGTTTGTTGTGAGAGTCTAACTACTAACAACAAACAGAAATCACAGTTTCTGTTTGTTATGTTAGTTGCAGTGTGGTATCGTCTGAAGCACTTCGCAAATAAATATTATGCTAGACTGTCGAACTGTAGACTTGTCGAACCTACACGTGCAATTTGGGTATGTAAACAGAGAGAGTATAGTTATAAAATATTTTGACTGACTTTTATTAATTACCTTTGACCCCTAATCTAACCAAACTTCGGTAATGCGAGCAACGAATGCATACAAGATAACCCTCAAAGTTGATTCCATCGTTATTTTTGGATATAGCATCGATACGGGTCGCAAAGATGCTCTTCGTGTCGTATCAGAACAATAAACCATAACAAGTTTATGTTTATTGTTTTATCTGACCATATTACTGCTCTAAATGATGCTCGCAAAGAGGGCCGCAAAGAAAAAGAAGCCCTTGATGATAAACTTCTAGAAAGTACATTAAATAACTTTACTACCATTAAGAAAAGGGCAATCGAAAGATCCATTGCATCTGAGATGAAAATGAAGTCCTCAAATTGGCTTTCAGTTATTCCCACAAAAAAGGATCATTTTGACCTATCCCCATTGGAGTTCAGAGATGCATTATCAATACGCTACCATAGATCACCAAACGCTATGCCACAGTCATGCGACGGCTGCGGTAACAACCAATTCAATGCCTGGGGCAATGTAACAAAAGAACCAATAATAGCTGAAAACGATTGCGGTTTACGTGGAGACCTATCTTGCCGTGGGGTATGGGACGCTCAGAAGGAGGCGTTATTTGATATCCGTGTTGTTGACACTGACGCTCCTTCTTACATCTCAAGACCCGTATCATCCATCCTTAAATCAGCCGAAGATGAAAAACAGAAAATATAATAACCCCTGTGAATTGCGACATGCAACTTTCACCCCACTTGTAACATCGGTTGACGGCGTCTTTGCTCCTCAAATGTCATCCTTTATTAAACATATGGCAGAAACCATTTCAGAACGTTGGAATCGCTCCTTGAGTACCATCCTAGGTTAGCTTAGAGCGAGAATTAATGTCGCAGTAATACGCGCTACAAGCATGTGCATTCGAGGCACACGCCACCGCTTCAAGCCCGCTGCCAGATGGCTTGGCTTCGACCATGGCGCCGCCCTTCCCCACGTCGACTAACATTTGTTTCATATTTTCCTATTTCCAAATCTGTTTCTGTGTGTATTTTTAATCTATTTATCATTAAAGTACTTACCCATAAACCATAAAAAGTCAAGATTTTGAAATCAAAATAGCACTGCATAAAACATCATCTGTAATTTTTAAATGGTAGCCAAATAGAAATATATCAATAGCAAATCAAATAATATTGAGTAATATATAACTTGATTTGCTGATTTGTTGTTTCCTAGCAAACGTATTAACTGTATGTACCTAATGTTACACTAAGTAAAACATACGTATCTTTATCTTACATAAATCTAAAAATTATTATTATAAAATATGACATTTGTTTCTGGCGTAATGCCAAGTTACTATGGTGACAAACGGTACCTATTATGATATAGGTAAATCATTTCCATGTAGACAATCATTTGTAAATGTCTGACTTTGTTGAACAATACTAAAATTAGGGTCTTCATGCTAAATAAAGTGACGTAACATATTAACATAATAGATGATTAAATTAATTGCGTTTTATTTGATAAATCCCGGATAACCCAGGGAACAGGATTTAGGTCAGCACAACACAATTGAACACACACACATGAACACCAAAATTCGTCAAAATAATAGAATTTAATCGCGGGCCGCATTCGCATACAAAACTTTGATTGTAGTTCCACGTAAAATATATAAAAACAAACACAAATTCAGAGCATTTTATTTATTGATATGTTCTCTCTCCGTGACATAAATAAGTTTATTATTAGGTTCAAAGTATTCTTCAATCATTGAAGCATAACGTTAACGAGATGATATTACGAACTTAGACAGTTCACTTCAAATGTTAGAAAGTTCGAGAAACTGATTTCACAGCTGAGATACCTATTATAGAGTAGCGGAAACGTCAGTAGTGTTCAGCCAATTAGTCAAAGATTTACTGGGAGAGCTTACTTGAAGGGTTAGCAATTAGAGTTAAACGAAAACACAAGTATGTCGTTCCTAGTAGATACTAAAGATAGCTCCAATCATGATAAACTTGATGTCAACTATTACAATATCACTGTCAACAAAAATTGTTATTCTACTCCAGCACTGCAATTTTTTAATTAAATGTTGTCTATGGTATTGGTATTAGTACTGCGTTTTCACACAATATAATAACACCGTTGATTTTTAAATTCGTAAAGTTGGCATACGAGAGATTCCACATTCAGCCGCACGAAAATAGCAAAATAGCGAAAAAAGACAACATATAAAATATTTTCGCTGTCGTAGAAAAACTAGTGTCTGCAACAGCCTAAAATTGTCGGGACTATTATTACAAAACTCGATTAAGTCTCGTTTTGTAAAAACGACCCTTGAATTCTAAAAACTCTTTTTACATACCAGTTGCATGAACTACTATTGATAGCCCTACGCTGTAAATACACTGAAGTAACATTTTGCTGGTGAATACAACCGTATGGCGAGCTGCACGGCTCTTTGTGCTACTCATAAGAGAAGAAGCGAGTTTTCAGGCATTGTGTACCTATATGTTTTGCAAATTCCTTCTTTAGTGGTAAGTACATAGCGTTTGTTAAGTAGTTTGCTCTAAAAAAATCGGTAATAATGACTCTGCATTATGATAATTCTGTCAAGGCAGGAGCATTTGTATTATAAAATTATTATGTTATTATTGTGTAATTAATTTTGTATTGAGTAGAGACGTCCGCGAAATTTCTGGACATCTCAATTGGCAGAGCAATTTGACCGGTGTTCAAAGAGAGTTCAAGAGGGAGCAAAGAACAACTTAAATTGGTTTATTTTCCTCCTGACTCAATCTATTGGCGTTAGGTAAAATGAAAGAGCATTATAACATGTCATATTACCGTAGCGGCATCGAAAGGGACAGAAAACCTATCGATTCGGAAGCACGACAAACATCGCTATCTTTCAGTAATAACACCACTTTTAAGGATTCAGCCAGCGTTCGCGACGAAGACTAACATCATTAGACTCTGTATTTTACAGCATTTGGCTGTCAATCGATATAGGCGCTCTTTTAAAGTAAGCTGCCACAAGATGCACTATTAAGGTAGTTTTATTTTCTCCATTTTGATGATTGAATATCCTTGATGATTACAAAATCAATGTTTAATTAAGTAGGCGTACATCTATATGTAATAGTGAATTCGAAAGCCATCGCCTATCCAGAGAAGTCCTTTAGGTACATCAAACTGTATCTTTATTAGTGCGTATTATTATACACTAAGGTCATGTGCAGAGCCTGCAAGAAAAAGAGAAAACAACAAAATATATTCTCATAGACGGCACTTAGAAGTATACAGGAGTAGGTATACAGAGACTGCAAACACGCTAAAGGCGGCAATGAGCAACTTAAAAAACGATCATCGGTTTCGTGGAGGAGCTAGGGTAGTTAGAGTAAGCCTACCTTGTTGTCACGAAAAAAAGGCACAATGGTTGTCGAGTTGCAGAGAACGCCCTGCATAACTAACTAACTTCACAAACTACACTACGGTCTAAGGCAACAAGCAGACCTGGTTTGGGAAATGGTCGAAGTGATCAATTTCTATAATGTTGTTGGACATAACACTGAAACTTAACAAAACTAGACAAAATATGTGAAAGCCATGTCAACGATTGCCTAAGCTATTGTCTCTCGGCAGTTTTGGGGTCCCCACTCCCCAATCACGCAACTACTAAAATTATAAAAAAGCCCAATACCGGTGTATTATCATTTTAGCGAATTTTTTTAGCTTAATTTCATTTTCCAACAAATATATCGAATAAAAACTTCTATCCACTTATCTTCAGTGAAGAGGCATTATGCAATTTATGCATTACGCGTTTGAGGTGAGTGCTACCTACTAACTTTGTAGGGCCTTTGACGAGTGTCAAAGTAAGTTGGTTATATTGCTGCCGGTAATATTGTGGTTGTGTTACATTGCATTGCATTGATTTGCTTTACCGCACGTTTTCTATGAGTATTTTTTAATGAATAACGTTTGGGTTAAGATGTTCGGATTAAATGATAAATGATATAAGATTCTTTATTATAACATTTACATAATAAGTACAAACTTCGAATAAAGGTAACTAGACGTAAATTGAAAGAGATTTGTCTGTCTCAATTTATACATCTCTTTCAATTTATAATTTTTATATACTGTGACTATTTAAAAACATGAATCAAAACATTTATCATGAATAATAAATGATTTAATTCATGCTTTACAAGTGATAAGTTGACGTATGAACATTTATATGGCATAGGTTAGGTTAGTATGCCAAATAAAAATATGCGAAACGTTGTCTACCATTTGACGATTCCACCAAATAAAGAAATGGGAAAAGTTATTTAGGAAGTGATCATTTGACTTAAAATTTTCGGCGATATATAAGTATTAGTAAACCCCCAACGCCATACAAAAAAAACTCCTTAATCAGAGTAAAAGACAAGTGTCTCGCTGCGACTGTGCTTCATCTACTAAGTAATCTGCGTTTCGCCCACATTCTTACGGCAAAATATAGAACTAACGCAATTCCCTACTAACTAGAACTTTATCCTCCACAGTGGCGCCCTCAATCAGCTGTATTATATTTTTACCTGAACTCGATTTCAATGGCCTTTTAAAACTTCCTTGTCACATTTACAAAACCCACCGTAATACTTTATTGTTAAGATTCAAAGTCCAATGTAACTGGAAGACTAGATAAGCGGTTTTGTATGTTATTACTTGATACTTATTCAGCGCACGGACCGCTCGCACGTGTGATTCGAGCGAGGAAAATGCCTAGAATTGAATTAATAAGGTTATTTGAAGGAATTTGGTTGCCATTTTGCGTTAAGGGGTTTTGAAACACGAACTGCCTATTGATGAACACTTTAAATTTGAAAGGAACTAGGAAGGTATTGAAAATATCGAACATATTTCCAAGAAAATAAGCTGATAATATCAGTTTGTATTACATTTTATTTTATGTAAAAGGTAACAAACTAGCAGAGGAGCCGCCTGATTGGAAGCGGTCATCGTCGCCCATGGACCGTGGACGTGTTCTGGTACGCGGTCCCTTCATTCATCTTCCTAGCGTTTTCCCAGCTTTTGCCCCGGCTCAAACAGGGAGCCTGGGGTCCGCTTTGGCAACTAATCCCAAGATTTGGCGTAGGCGCTAGTTTTACAAAAGCGACTGACATCTGACCGTTCAGCCCAGAGAGTTAACTAGGCCTTATTGGGATTAGTCCGATTACCTCACGATGTCTTCCTTTACCATCCCACGCTATGTCTATTATCGCCACTCGAGAACCCGTCTGTATCAGCACCCGTAAGTGTTACGAGAAAAGTGCACTGCTCATAGGCATTAGATTATTGTTTTGTTTTGTTTATGTCTATTAAAAAGCTTAAAAATGTTTGGGCTAACTATTTATGCCTGTATTGATGAGCTGTATGGTATACACAAAGCCCAGCTAGCCATTAAGTAACTAATCACTCCATTATACAAAACAAGGATAAAGGTACGGTCGGCTTCATAAATATATATGCATCTGTATTCAATTTTGACCCTTCTTCCCCAGTAATAAGTTCCGAAGTGTATAGATATTTATAGACGTGACTGTACAGTGCGACTGAAAAGAATAAAAAATTACAGAGGGCGCAATTTTGCTTTAGCAGGCAACATTGTATATTGTGCGTCTCATTCTGTCGCATAAGTACGAGCAGTATGTTTACCGTTTGACAGATATTGACATATTTGACAAGGAAGTTGCCACATTTACGTTTAGTTCGACTTTATTATTTATTCTTTTTTCTACCTTTTTCTGTCGCAATGTACCTTCATCCTTCTTTTGTATAATGGAGTGATTAGTTACTTGATGAGAAAGATCAGGTCAGTATCGTTCGCCATAGAATTAGTTCAACTAAGGACCAAGTACCGATCAAATAGCAAAATAGCCCATTCGGTGTTAACTACCGCGCTAACGTGGCCTATTAGTCGTTTGCTCAGCTTGTATTGGTTTACATCAGATAGTTTGTGAGACGACGCGCTGCTCCACACAATGGGTCATCATGGGACGGGACATCATACGGGACGTAACTATAGATACAGCAGTACCTTATGGCAGTATTGCGTAACCCCTCTTACTCATAACTGCGTCCTTTATTATCGCCAAGTATGGCCCATTGTGTGGAGTGGTCATTATGGTCGACGACAAGTCGTTGAAGGATTTCGACTAAAGCCCCCCCTTCCACGGCACGATTCTTTATAATGTGTCGTAACAGACAGATCGAAAAGACGGATTGATAGTAAATGTCAATATCGTTAACTATTTACTCAATCGAAGGTGATATCGGAATCGCAACGGAAACCCGTCATTATGAATATCAAATTCAAAATTCAAATTCAAATTTATTTATTTATAAGACAACAATTTGGTCCACAATTAAAAATAAAATAAAATAAAATAATTAAAATACACATAATATTACAATTCACAATTTAATTTACAATTAACATTATTCAATTTTATTCAATTTTCATTATGAATATCGTAACAATGAATTCTACAACGATCAACGATTAAATTTTGACTCATTCTTGACGTTGGTCCTGCACGCTGTTCCGTTTCAAACTTGTAAAGGATCGAACGTAATGTCCGATCGTTCTGTGTGACTAGGATTTACAAAATCAGATTGATCGTAGCGATGATTCATTTCATACCGTGAACAGCATACTCTTTTGAGCATAAAAGAGATGACAATAGTATTTTTTTGTTACGTACCATTTCGGTGTCTTACGTAGTCATTTACATGTATCTATCTTCGTTCTTGTTTTGAACAATCAACCAGGGGTTTACTAACTTAATGACAAAGATAAGAGTCCTTACCGAGACTTCTTCACGCGATACAGTTTAGTTTCAGTTTTATGGAAGCGACTCAGTTTAGGTCGTCAACTGAATCGCGTTAAGACGTCATGGTAAGGCCCCAGGTCAGTATCGTGGGCATAGAATTAGCCTAACTTAGGAGCGAGTACCCGGCTAACTGGCATAATAGCCCATTTGGCGTTAACTGCCGCGCTAACGTAGTCTATTGCTCTGTAGTCCTTTGCTTAATAGCTTGTTGATGTTACTTAGTTGGTTTAATGGAGGTTATGTTTGACGACAGTATTGAGGATTAACTCGTGGAGTAAGAGTATGCTTGAAAAGGGATTAGATATTGGAGACCAATGATTTAGTTGTTAGTTTCTTATACATATTTACTTATATTACTTATACATGTGGCCACACTTTTAAGCGCTGAAAGCCCAGCATAGCGTGCGACTTTTAATCCGAAGCTCACGGGTTCAAATCCTTCCGACTCGTACTGATGAGTTTCTTAGAACTTATGTATGAAACATATCATTTGATATTTACACCAATCGGTTTTTGGTGAAGGAAAACATCGTGAAGAAACTAGACCAATAAGGGTTAGTTTAAGTCACTTTCATATAACTAGCACCTACGCAATATCATGGGATTAGTTGCTAAAGCGGACCCAGGCTCCCCGCATGAGCCGTGACATAAGCTAAACGCTAGGAAGAAGAACACTTGTGGTCACTCATTTCTTGCAAAAATAGACTAAAGTCACCTGTGATACTCTCAGTATCTAGTTCAACCGGTCGCCAATGCCGAAATCGGTCTCCTTTGCCTTGTAACCATAGTAGGTAGGTAGGTGTGATATATGTGCATGGTGCATAAAGGAAAGACACACGTCCGTTCATCGAGCTATTTATTATGAGACTGGCGGTAGGTTCATAACATGCTTATTATATAGGTATCTACATCTCATTACTCTCTTCTTAACCTAAACATAGATTTTAAACAAACTTTAATCTCAGTCGGCAAAACAAAACGCTTTAGCATACTATATTAAATCATTAAACTATCAACCTTAACCAAAACTATTACTTACTCTCTTCTTAATAAGCTCTTTAAAAAAAAATGTACCTATATCTACGCGTCATACGAGTACACCCTACCGGTAGCATACTCTGTTATCTTATTAAGTAGGTCAGCGGAACGCCGATCAGCTGTAGGTGTAGGTACATAAGTTGTTATTATTGAACATTAGATCTTATTTTACTAATTATGTGTTTTCTACATTTAAGTGAAACTTACATTGTAGTTTTTACTTTAACAAATAGCATTACCTAGTTATATCTAATTACAGATGCGTTTATTTAGTAGTTTTGATTTATTACTAATATTTTCCTTTTCAAACATAGGACAAAATCGATAAACAACTGTAGGTAACAAACAATAAAGAAGTCTAAACAAAGGCCAACATTTATGATGGGTCCGGCGTACGAGCCGGTTAGGTACTTACTTATTCTTATTAGATAGCCGTGATATCGTACACGTAGTCAAACGAGTAGTGCACCTTATTGCCAAGAAATAAGGTTCTCGTACAGCAAGCTGAGCGGGTTACAATTTTTTTTTTTAATGCAGAACCGTGATTGCGTAAAATATAACAAGATATAAGTAAATACCTCACTAAAATTTGTATTGCGGTGGATTTAAAATCCTGCACTTTCTAACATGACGGGTTTGAGGCGGTTCTGGTGGAGGCAAGGGTGACGTTTGAGGATCTGAACGGGGGCTCGTGGAAGGTGTCGGTGCACTGTGGCGCGCGCATTCAGGTGGAGTGCCGTTGCGCGCTGGGGTGGCTGGCTTCATCGCTGTTGGTCTCGCCTGCCCTGGAGTGAGCGGTGCCTCTTCTGTCATGTTCCTCTGTTCAACTGGCTGACCCTGTGGTACGAGTAAAGCTGATGGATCTTGTGGACAGACCAAAACACCTGAACGTCTTTTTAGCTGATCGATGTGCCTATGCGACTCCCTGCCTACGTTATGTAACACTGTGTAATCGGTTGATCCCTCTCTCCGTAAGATTTGCGCTGGTGTCCATTTAGTGTCACCCTGGTAGTGGCGTGCCCAAACGAACTCACCTGGCTGAAAAGCACGCTTTACACCTGGCGTCGTAGACATCTGTTTTTTCTGGGACTCGCGCGCCTTTTTTTCGCAATCCGGTCTAATAGCGTCTAATTTGGTTCTAATTGATCTACCTAACATTAACGACGCCGGACTCTCTCCTGTTGTACAGTGTTCAGTGTTACGGTAATGTAATAAAAACATATTAATGGCGATATTTATATTTTGCTTATGCCTAACCGCTTTTTTAATCACTTTTTTGATAGTGCGAACGGCATTTTCCGCAGCCCCATTCGATGCTGGATGATATGGCGCGGAAAACAAATGTTCGATACCATTATTTGTCAAATATGCCGCAAGCTCCCTACTGGTAAAAGGCGGCCCATTATCGGTTACCAATTGTCTCGGTAGGCCCCAGCGAGCAAAAACGTCACTTAGTTTTTCAATTGTATTGATGGCCGAGGTACTACACCGTGGGAAAACTTCCAGCCATTTTGATCGCGCATCTACTAAAATAAGATAAGTTTCTCCCCCGATCGGCCCTAAAAAATCTGCGTGCACCCTGGACCACGCTTTCGCCGGGAATGGCCACGATACCGGCCCGTGCCGGGGCGGCGCGTTGGCTTCGGCCGCGCACACCGTGCACTCGCGACACATGGCCTCCACGGCTTCATCGACGCCGGGCCACCATACGTAACTTCTTGTGAAAGCTTTAGTCTTCACTATTCCCATATGACTTTCATGCAATAAAGCCAAAACTTTTTTTTGACAGCTCCGCGGTATTACTACGCGATGTCCCCACATAACACACCCTAGCTCTTCATAAAGTTCGCCTTTCCTGTTATGATAGGGCCGTAAATTATCTATTTCTATCTCAGCTGGCCAATTCGTTCTTAAGTAGCTTAGAACCCGCCCTAAAATTGGATCTCGCTGCGTTTGTGTTTTGATTTCGCGGTGGTCTAGCAACATTTCATTTTGCACAAAATGTAAATAAGTTTGCTCTGGAGGTGGACCATCTAGCGACGTTACATTTTTAACTGGCACCGGTAAGCGCGATAACCCGTCTGCGCCGTTCGCGTCTGTGCGCACGTATTCTATGTCGTAGGTATATGCGGACAGCTTGATCGCCCATCGTTGCAACCTACTTGCTACCATCGCGGGAATACCCTGTTTCGGGCCAAATATAGTAACAAGGGGTTTGTGCTCAGTCCTTAACACGAAACGCCTGCCATACAAAAATTGATGCAGTTTTTCAAAACTAAACACGATTGCTAACGCCTCTCTATCAATTTGCGAATAATTGCGTTCCGCGTCGTTAAGCGAGCGTGAAATATAGGCCACCGGCCGCTCCGACACCTCGCCCTCCCGCGCGCCGGCGCTAGCGCAGGGCTGGGTTAACACTCCGGAAATCCCGCGCGAACTAGCATCCGTCGTCAAAATTAAGGGTTTGTTTTGATCGTAATGCATCAATACCTCAGCACTAACCAAAACCCGTTTTATTGTTTTAAATGCTTTTTCACACTCTTTACCCCATTTCCACGCCACGCCCTTTCTAAGTAAGTCATAAAGAGGTGACAAAATGGTGCTTAACCTTGCTACAAACCTGGCATAGAAGTTTACGATACCTAAAAACGATTTTAACTCTGTTATGTTTTGTGGTCGTGGAATTTTAACAATTGCCTCGATTTTGGCTGGATCGGCCTTAATGCCGTCCTTTGAAATTATAAATCCTAAGTATTGAACTTCCTCCGTAAAAAAAGAGCATTTGCTTTTTTTAAGTTTCATACCATGACTGTGCAATTTCTGTAAAACTAAGATCTAAGATCACTAAATGCGATTCCCTGTCAGGTGTACCTATCAGAATGTCATCTAAAAATACTTCCACCTGTGGAATGTCCTTTAGCAAGTTTGACATGATTCTTTGAAAAATTCCCGGGCTGGATGATAGACCGTAGACCAACCTATTGTACCTAAACAATCCCTTGTGCGTGTTAATAACCGTATACTGTTTTGAATCATCTAGTTCTATTTGATTATACGCTTGAGTTAAATCAATCTTTGAGAATACGCGAGCCCCATTTAACCTTACTAACAAATCATCAATTTTGGGAAGCGGGTACCTATCGATCAGCAAATTGGGGTTCAGGGTTATTTTATAATCGGCACATATTCTTAATCCACCATCAGCTTTACGTACCGGCACCAACGGCGTAGCCCACTCCGAGGTGTTGACGGGTTCGATGACCCCGCTGCGCAGCATCTCGTCTAGCTCGCGGTCCACCCGGTCGCGCAGCGCGTACGGCAGGGGGCGCGCGCGACAGTACACCGGCGCCGCGTCCTCCTTGACACGAAGGGTCGCCTTGCCTCCCGTGAACCGCCCCAAACCGCCGCTGAATAGCTCCTTATACCTGTCGAGTAATTTACACAGTTCATCAGTACCACTAGTTTTACAGTTAAATACGGGGACTTGAATCCCTAGCTCCGTTAGCCATTGTCGGCCTAACAAGGATGTCGTACCCCCTTCAACAACAAACAGTTCTAAGGTTCTTGACTTTCCTCCATATACAATTTCCGGTCTTATAACTCCTAATGGCCTAAATTTACTTCCATTAATAAATGTAAATGATAAATTGAACGGCCCAATCGACCTATGCCTAAAATATTTGCGGTAGGTATCCTCACTAATGCAGGATATCGCAGATCCTGTGTCTATTTCCATATCTAACACCATGTTATCTACCCTCAAAGACATGCTCACCGCTCTGTAGTCGTTCAAACAAAGATGATGCAAATTTTCTTCAAGATCAGTTGCCGACGAATTTCCCTCGTCAGCCTCTGGAGTCTCATATTCCGCCGCCTGGACGTGATGAAAGGCGCGCCGCGCACCACGGCCACCTGCGCCCGTGCGTCGTGCGGCCGTGCCTGAGCGGCGGCCCCTAACCGCAGGGTGCTGATGATTGCTGGCTGCCTCCCAAGAAGGGCAGACTCGCCTCAGGTGCCCCACGGAGCCGCACTTGCTGCACGTGAAGTTCCTATAGCGGCATCCTGCTTCCCGGTGGTCATCCCGCCCACAAGCTGCACATTTCAAACTATTGCTCGGCATATTGTTGACGCTGGCACTGGTATTCTGTCGGTTATTGGGATTATTGCCTTTATTTCCGCCACGTGGTCCTGATGTAAGCATATTCACGGACGCCATGTCCGTTCTGGCACCGTTGCTCTCCCTCGCGCACGGTCGTTCTACCATCGCTGCGTCCCTTTCTGCCGCTTCTAACGAAAGTGCGAGGCCTACCGCCTTTGAATAGGTTAAATCCCTCTTCGCAAACAGACGTTGTTTAATGGTGTCACTTTTTAACCCACATGTGAACTGATCACGGAGATTGTCCTCCAAAGACGACTCGAACTCACAATCTTTCGACAATTTCTTGAGCTCCGCAAGGTATTGCGCCACGGTTTCGTCCACGCTCTGCCGCCGCAACCGGAAACGATACCTTTCAGCCATAAACGAAGGCTTGGGTTCCACATGATCTTGCATAATCTGAATGACTTCAGAATATTTTAAATCCCCGGGCTTCTTGGGACTAGTTAAATTCCGCAACAGCTCATACGCTTCCGCGCCCATGACAGCAATTAGCGTTGGTAATTGTACTTCTGGTTTAATATCGTTAGCTTTAAAATACATTTCCAGTCGCTCGATATACATAGTCCAATTGCCAGACGACACTTCGAAAGCCTTGATTTTGCCCACCGACATTTTTATGCGTATTCACTCACACAATAATGCAACTTAACAATGCACGCGCTATTCCGCCAACTCGCAATTTGTAACACTAACTTTTTACCGAACCGAATAACTACATTTATATTGTTGCACGCATTAATAGTCCTTATTAGTTTTATCATCGATCGCCAATGTGATATATCGAGGGTTGCCTGGTGAAACCCAATAAGTGACAAAAAGTGAGATTTTAAAGTAAAAACAGTTTGAGATGGATTCGGTATCGCTCAATCTAATGGTAATATCGGATAAGCAGATTTGACATGTATTACGGAAATATGTCGAGTTGATAACCCGATAAGTACTTGATTTCAAGTTTTAATTTAGAACTAAATACTACAAGTGCATTTAAGGCTTCAGTTTTTATTATTACTTAGTGCAAGAACCACACAATACACATTTATAGGTATTTAGTGCAGAGATATTTATACTAAATTAAACTAAACACACATCGTAAAACCAGATACTATTACTTATCGGGTATTACCTCAGTACGATTCAAACCTAAAAAGGATTTAAGTAAGAATTAAAATACGTTAAAACCATTTATCGGGTTTTACTTTTACGATATTATTTGTTAAATGTACAAACTACTTCAAGATAAAACCGAATAAACAAATGTATAGTACTTATCTAAAACATTTTTTTGATGAAATATTATGTTAAGTCTAGTTATCGAATTCTAGCACGGGCCTTTAATAAATTTCTTTAAAAAAAAACCGGGGAAGAACCCAATAAATATGTTTGACGACCAAGGTCATGCGCTGCCTCGACAAGTAGCGGGAGGATCGCAAGCGCCCCGCCGCTGCGTCGTTGCAAATTTAATTGGAAATAGCTGTTAAAACTTGTGACGTATTGTGTTAATGATGGCTGTGTATGTGTTAAAAGTTTTGTGATGGGTGACCCAGGCAGAAAATTAGTGCAGCAGCTATGCTAGAAACAGGTAAAATCTTATTTTCTAACCTAGAAATACATGTAGAATTGTCGTATAAAATAAGATTGGTACTTAATTATGTTATGACTTAATCGCCTGAACGATAGGTAGGTACACGTCGCGTTTATAGTACCTACTGTCCTTAAATACCTAACAATAAATCTAAGCTATTGTAAGATTGTAACCGTTAATATGTCGATAATTGTTGTTGTTTCGTTAAGAGCGAACTTATCGGGTTTTAGCACTATCTATTAATCAAACTACGCGACTTTGAGTGATGCTTACGGTACAAAATAACAAAACAAACAAATGACATAATCGCCTGAACGATAGGTATACATCGCGTTTATAGTACTGTCCTTAAATACCCAATAATAAATGTAAGCTATTGTAAGATTGTAACCGTTAATATGTAGATAATTGTTGTTGTTTCGTTTAAGAGCGAACTTATCGGGTTTTAGCGCAATCTATTAATCAAACTACGCGACTTTGAGGCTAACGGTACGAAATAACAAAAAGTACTTTAAATTAATACGTTTAGTTAAATTATTGAATAATATTAATTATCTTTTTGCATTCCAACTGGATGAGGCAACTCTAAAGTAATTTTTTGTCTTGTTTGAATGCATCTGTCTTTAATAAGTATTAATGGAATTGAAAAATAGTACATTTCGATGCTAGTGCGGAAAGTATGTCATTACTTCACGAGTGCCAAGGTATCTGCCACGAGCCGTAGGCGAGTGGCAATACTCGGGACAAGTGAAAAATGACATATCCGCACGTGAATCGAACGACGTTTTACAATACAGATGCGAAAAAAATTAAAATAGATAAGAACGAATTTAAAGTTTTTTATTATTTCCGTGACACGATTGTAATATAGTTGGTATATTAAGAACATCTTCAAAATGTTTATCTTATCTTCTTTACTTTCTCATTTTCAATCTCATAATAATTATTTCTCATAAACAAAATAATAAATCGCATGTGACAAATCGTATCGTCATGTCTTAGAGGCCCTTCGAACATGTTTACCTGATTGAAAAACGCCTCTACTTTGACTGACGTTTCGTAGGCTCTGTTCCGTTTCATACACACAGATTTATAAGAACTGTTTTCAATGTTAATATTTTTAATGAATGATCATTAGTATGATGAAGAAGTAATTATTGAAATATGAAATATCAATATCTTTAATATTATTGCGTTAATAGTGGGTATTTAGTTTTATTACGGCTCGGTAAAGTTAACGAACAATAATACTCTTCGGTCAGCAGTCATGAATTGGAACACAACTAAATTTAAAAAGATTGGAAAAGTAAAAAGCACTAGTTCGCAAAAACAAACTTTGCGCACGCAAAACAGCCAAAAAAAGGGCACTTTTTGAGCAACTGTATTGAAAAATACTTATTTATTTCTTTAAGCTTTATTGCCCAATTACAAAAAAAAGTACAAATGGTGGACTTAATGCCTTGGGGCATTCTCTACCAGTCAACCATTGGATAAAACAGAAACTTGTATTTGGTGCAGGATCATAAACATCGAGGAGAGATAGGAAACACATAATAATATCAATAATTTTCCATAACCCAGTATTTAATCCACCACTTTCACCTAATAGTCCAGCATATTTTAGATTCCATTAAATCTCAATAGTCTATACACCCTGGCGGGTGCTGCCTCTGCGTGCGTCCCATGACTCGGGCAGGTGCAACATCCGCTCGGTGTACCCCTTACATTTCATTAAATTGTCGAAAGGGCCTCTGCGTGTTGGCTTCGGCTCCGCGTACGCCTCCTAAAGGTCCGGAACACCATTGTTCCATGATGGGAAAGACATATCAATAATAATACATTGCTTTAATAATTGTATAAACATACACATATAAATATACCTACATATAGGTACATACATAAATAAATAATGTACCCAAGTATAAGTATGCGGAACATCTATCAAATGAGCAATTTAGAGAGGTGTTTACGTACCTTGCACTTGAAGGAGAATTTGCTCTGTATTTGCGTGTATTTCAACCTTGTTTGTAAATACACGCTTCAGGTTCTTATGTAAACAATAGTTTTGGGATTTATTTGACGTATATTTGTTTATTTGAATTTTTTCGCGTTTGAGTCTATTGGGGTGCTTTCGTAAACTCCGATTGTATGTGATTTTTTACTGTACAAATGCACCCCATGGAACTAAAATCAAGAATATAATCAAAATACTCGTACAGTTATTATGGGTAAGATATGCCTAAACATTGATTATAACAGGTAAAAGAACTCATAAAATGACGAATCCCAGGTAGAAACGAATGCCTCCTTACGTGTGGGATAAATTCGTACAATTCCCACTTTTTAGGAAAATCGTTATATTGGCCAAATTGTTTTGGATCAAACCAGAAATGCACTTTTATTATAAACAGATAACTTTAATTTTTAAATAACTGTTAGTTTTTATTTTACAAGGCCCAGAGCAAAAATTGTACGAAGCCTACCCACTTTCCCCTATGGTGTTATAAGATCAATCATTATAATTATGTAGTTACATGTATGCCTTTATGTGTACTTACCCTTACTGTGTAGTTTATAATCCCGTGACTGCCCGTACTTATATGATTTTAAGTTATTGCGTTTTTGGTACACATTCTTTAATTTATTCAATTTCAGACAATGACTCCTTCAATCTTGATGAATCGTAAATTAATATTGCCGCCCAAATGCACAATATTGTCATCGATGATAATAGTAAGGCAGACTTTTGTAATTATTTTGAAGATTACGTACATACTGGGTGATTTTTGGGTCATGGAGCAAGAGTAAACAGGGTGCGTAGCCAAGATGCCAATCGCTCACGCTCAGTCGCTAACGAAACGCAACTGTCACTGTCACACTAATAAGGAAGAGTGATAGAGACAGGTAGCTACGATACGTTATCAAGCGTGAGCGATTGGCATCTTGGCTAAGCACACAGGGTAGGTATCAGGGAAGAACACACTACCCAACTTTCACTACGACAATCATGAAATCGTGAAAAATAAATCTTTGATTGTTAAATATCGATCAACTAATACTTAGGAGTAACTAAATATCAATTAGCTCTTCATTAGGAGACCTTATTTTCCCGAATTCGTGGTTGTCCACAGAGAGTTGTGAAAGTTGCTCAGTGTGGCCCTCCCCAGTACTCTGTTAACTGTTGCTCCATGACCCAAAAATCATTCCGTATAAAACACCTATACGGATTACTAGGGTAGATTAACTTTTTTATAAGTTTTTTATAAGTAGGTAATAAAACCTATAAGTAACATTAACAGCTTTTTAATTTTTGCGAAAACCCAATAAGTCGACACCCCTTGGTAAAAAACGTTTTCTTACAGGAAAACTAAATTAGTTATATATCTAAAACACAAATTAACTTAAAGTAGATAAAATTACTTTACACGGAGAACTTATAAAACTACGAATTTACTTACCAAATTAGTGTTTGATGACCATAAATCTTTAACTTCATTTTTCTCGAAACTAGGTTTCTCATACTTATTGGGTTTCACCAGGCAACCCTCGATATGTGCATGGTGCATAAAGGAAAGACACACGTCCGTTCATCGAGCTATTTATTATGAGACTGGCGGTAGGTTCATAACATGCTTATTATATAGGTATCTACATCTCAGTAGGTATGTAGGTACCGACCTATAAGATTCTATCCAGGTCAATATGTTTGTTATCCCTATAAATAATATTTCTTTTACCCTACTATCAAGCCTGTTACTCTGGCGCGAACTCGAATTGATCGTCTGCATGCCTACCACGAACATCGAAAATTGGCATTGACGGGAAACCTCTTCGTCACTCCAATATGCAAGTGTGACAGAAATGGAGATACAAATCTGCAATCGTTCGATTTTCGTGGTATAGGCCCTGTTGTCTTGTGTCGCTACCGACACACAGTCTGCCCTCGAATCCCGCGCTCGACGGTGCAATCTACCGCCAGTATTATACATATAATATTTCTAAACGTAGGCAACTCCAGCGTTGTGCTGGGAGTAGCGAGCTGAGCTTCAATTGTTTTTTCTACTTCTATGTGTCAATTAGATGACTGACAGCGATTTAAAAAAGTATACATTATAAAAGTTATAATGTATACTAGTAGTCTATGGTATTCCATAAGAACACTGCTCCTATAGATTTTCATACAATATATGAGCACTGTTGTTTTTTTATTTATTTCTATAGTGGGCACAACATCTTTCCTGTTCTGCCACGTTTCTAGATTTTGCTTTTTACGCTATTTTAGCTATCGTAGAAAAACTAGCGTATGCAACAGCTCATAAATGGTTCTTAAAACTCTCTATTATTACAAAACTTGATAAGAGATAACTATCAACTATTATATAACCTACGCTATTGCCGTCTTGACCTTCAACCTAACTATCAAAAACAATCTGAAGTAAGAAAAAAAATACAGAATTTCTATTAAGGATACGTTACAGTAAAACGCTGTGTAAACACACCTTTGAAGGCTAAGAAAGTTCGTGTTGGAAGCCCTCGCTCGGGTAAATGTATTTAGGAAAGCAAACGCTATTAGGAGCTTGAGGCGTTCGGCTCACGCGTTTACCGACTAATTGAGGATGGCGGGTAAATAGAGCCCAGTAATACCGGGTATCTTTGACCCCGTCTTATTCTGTCTACAGTTTTTCGGGCTAGGAAGAAGCTATAAAGGAAAAGTATTTAAATTTAAGTATCAAGAAAGGTATTTATTCATTTAACCGACTTCGACATTTTAAAAGGAGGAGGTTCTCAATTCATGTGATTTTTTTAATAAGGACTACTGATTGAGCAAAAGTCATTTTCACTTCTCATGCTCGAAAAGTTCGACTTTATGTCGAGGCTAGGCGATACAAAATCGCTTTTTATGCTCTGGAGCGTAAAGTAAAATCGCAGGCGGGTGAGATTGACCGCGCCTAAGCATGGCAAGCATGGATGTTTCAGTTTCAGGCAGAGCAATCGGACCGGTGTTCAGAAAGGTTAGGTCGCGTAGTTTTAAATATTATACCTACATGTTTAGTAAACATCCTCATAGTCTGCAATAACTTATAATAATAATGTGCAGATCCACCTTAACAAAACCAACCTTAAAACAAAAGAAATCACCAGCAAACAACAATAAATAGATAGTGGATATCGTTTATTTAGTTCAATTGTTCAGGCTTCTATAAAGTTAGCGATATCTCGTTTCTAACAGGCAATTGGGAAGTTAGTTGTGAACGGGCCAGTGGTTATAATGTTGTAGGTTAGCTGGGGCATGTCGCATCGACCTTGTTGCACGTTGTGATAACGCTTGCTACATAGAGACCGGTGTGCTCAGCACGAGTTTGAAATCTACTGTAGAAATCTATAGTCGCTAGTGTCTACGTCAGCACACTGTCAGTGCATTTTCCTCTCACATGCGGGTGAAAGCGGGATGCAACTGTAGATAACGTGTCCAAATCTGCCCTTCGAAATCTATAGCAACTCAAGGTAGAGACACGGGTGTCGGCCACTTACTTGCTGAATTTACGAATATTTTACAATGTATGTGCTCGAAAAGTGCGTTTTCTATGGATTCAAATCATGCGGAAAAGTAAAAAATGAATATGCATTTTAAATTATAGTTTTTGTCATAATATATTTATTTATTTATTCGCACAATGAATAGTAAAACATTGTATGAGACACCAGCGTAAAGATGACTTCCGACTTTTGTCAACTTATACATATATTATGCCACTTGTCGGAAATCACCTACTTACCCTACTTGTTGCATAACTAGCTATTTTTGCACACCTATCATTTAAAGGTGGTAGATAGGTAGTAGTGTTATAACCAAGCTCATGTCAACTGAAGCCAACACAGCAATTATGTAATCGCTTGTAACGCCACCTAAATTTTATTGGATTATTATTAGGTAGGTATTTTAACTCTGAACTTTCGAGGTATTTTCGAGGCTTCTGTCTGAAGGAATATCTTCAGGCAACACGAGCTTCTAAAACGTTGGATGGGAGACGTCAAAGGGACAACTTACCAATTGTTTTGTCACTTTTTGCGGGGGGGAATCGAAAACAATCTGTAATGATCACAAATACTAACAAATAGTGCTTCGATCTATTCTGGTGCATAATCTTTAAAACTGACAATAATTCATAAAAGTTTCAGACGGAAACAATTTTATTTGTAATTTGTGGCATGCGACAGGATGTGGAGGCGGCTTAATCGCAACGGTAAAGGTTACAAAGTTGTACAATGTTTCCATATTCGAAATTGATTTAAAATGAAAAGGTTTATTTTGAAAACTAAACGGTTATAGTATTTAATAGGAGGTTAATCAATGGACTAGATAGGTGTGTTTTATTTGCATGGAAAAGCTAAATATAAACATTATATTTAGCGTTTAGTGCGAACATGTTTAATGTGTTACATTTGCTACTTGCATTTATAAAATAAATTGAAATTATTATTATTATTTCCTTTTATTTACATATTTTGTGGGGGTTTATGTATTTTTAATATTTCTTTAAAAGAGTATTTTTTGTAATAAAATGGTAACAATCTATTTATAAGTAATCAAAAATATCATTGTAACAGTACTTGAAGCAAAAACCAATGTAAAATTATGTGTGAAAATCATGAAAGCCTAGATAAGAATCGGAACGTAACCTTTACGCCCACTGAGTACGTCGCACAGTAACTATTGCGATTGCATTCTCCAACCATTCAACTATATCGTTCAACTCCGTATATTTTCTTATTTTCCAGCGTCTCTAGGGAGCCTCCCCACCCCACGAGGAAATGGATTCGCTGTAGATTCAATCACTGGGTTGTCTCATCGGATAGACGGTTTGTGGATTACGACTTTGTTTGATTTTTTGGGTGCCGTCGTCAAATAGGAACCCTTATAGTTTTGCCATGTCCGTCTGTCAATCAGTGGATAAGCCCCCGTTAGCACTATAAAGCCGTGATTTGGTAATTGCCGACAAAGTAGTAAACTAAAAAGTGAAAAAAAATATGTTTTGTGTTAATGATATGTGGGTATAAATGTGACATTACAATGGTAACAATTGTAAAGCATGAATTAAATCATTTATTATTGCACACTACTATTAGGCACACTACTATATATAAATTATAAATTGATATAGATCTCATATACTACAGAAAAAGTGACCAAGGTCCCTGGTGACCGGGGCTGGGATCGAACCAGCGGCCTCCCGCTTTCGCGAAACACGCCCTAATCACGGTTTGGGCGGAGGCTACCAAATTCGAAATAGGTACAATCCTTACGCTTCCAGTTTCCTATTTGGTCAGATTCTAGGCAGATCGTGTTTTTATTAGGTTGGATTAGGGGTGAGTCTGTTTCTAAATACGTTTATTACTATATTCAGCAAAATCTTATTTAGTCTTTTTCTAGGGAGGTCTGGGCTACCCGATCACGGCATTGACATTATTAGGACATTGTTTTTGACATCTAGTTACACAGTTGATGTAGCCATTATCCGACCTATAACATGTTATTTATGTTTCTTCGTCATGTTCGTTATGTTCGTTCAGAATTCATGTTTCAATGAAAATTACATTTAAATTGTCAGTGGGAACTGATTGCTCATATGAATGTTGATCAGAATCATTAATTAAATTTCATGTTTTCAGTCAGAAATGTAATTTAATGAATGAATAAGCTGACACGAATAAGTTTGGTAATAATCAAGCGTGGAATGTAGGCAGAATGAATTATGGGACAGAACTTGTCTAATTTATCGCCAGGACGTGCCATCCGGATTCTTCTACCTTTCTCAGGGTGATAAAAGTCAATTTAATGATACAAATACCCGCGCAGTTACGCCCATTTAATTCTAAAACACTATTTTCACAGATACAAGAACTGGGCTCTTTTAGTGAGATACGGTTTTATCGGTTGTACCGCAGCTAAATTATTCTTGTAATTTGAAAAGGAGATTATATGGAACTAGCTTTTGCCCGCGGCTTTGTCTGCGTTGAATTAAAAATAAACTCAATACTATGTACTCGTACATATCTCAAAATTACCCTAATTTTATCTTAAATCTCATTGGGCCGATTGTGTTTTCTAAGAAACCATTTAATTTCTCTATACCCTACCATAGTCTACCATAAGATCATTGTAGTCCTACTAATTCCGCAACTTTTGGTCACTGGCACATAGTTTCATTTTACATATTTTTTACTTTATCACCTAAATGGCAAAAAGCGGCCATTTATTTTTTCCGTTTAAGTGATAAAGCTAAAAGTAAGTATATAACTGTATCATGTACATCAAAAGTTGGGGAATTAGTAGGACTACAAAGATCATACTCGTATGGTGGACTATAGAGAAATGGATTGGTTTAGTAGAAAACACACTCGGCCCAAAGAGGGCGCCACTGGAGGGTCGGCCCCCTCTTAATCTGTTTAGCGGTTTTAGCGTGAAGAAGTAACATTTGTATAGACAGAGTTTCTTTCATTTATAATTTTGGTATGTGTATAGGTATAGTATATACTTGGTGTAACAAATGTACCGAACGATACATCCACAGCAGCACAGCTGATAAGGTCATAATTCATAATTCATTTATTGCATAGAAATCATGTGGTACAAAATAGGTGTTACATTAGGGTTGTTTCACACATGAACCCCGTTGGGGCACAGCAAGTATTCCTTAAAAATAAACCTATAACTAGGAAGTACAGGCGCATGCATCTAATTAAGTTTATAACATTTTATTTGTTACATATATTCTAGAGATAAGATTTAAAGCATTTATTAATTTAGAATTCTATAGATATCCTATTTATTTATACATTCATACTATTATATTTAATTATCTATTATTATTATTAATAATAATAATAATTAGAAAATATATATTAATTGGGAAAGACATAATAATTCATAATTTTATAAGATATATGTTAAGTACATTAAATTATTATTGTTTCATAATTATTATTTATTTGTTTTTAAATACGGTTTCACAGTAGGTAGCATTATTAAACTGGCATTATATTAGATTTTTCATTATATATTATTTTATTTTGGCAGATATTCATCATTCAGGTACTCGTCTATGGAATAATAACACTTTTTGAGGAGTAAACTTTTTAGTTCCCTCTTGAACACATTATCGTTTATTTGAGTTCTAATTTTTTCTGGTAGTTTGTTAGCCACAAGTATGCATCGGTAGTACGGGCCTTTTTTGTACATTTCTAATTTTGTAGCGGGTAGTTGCAGCTGAGTTTCCTCGTTTTTTCTTCGTTGTGCATTATCTGGTGCCTCCTTCGCTAAGCTAGATAGACGACTCTCAAGGTTCCTGAGCTCAGACTTTAATATATCGTTTTCCGACTGGAGTGATTTGATTTGTTTACTAATGTCCTCCATTTTTTTTGTACATTTTTGTTGGGCGGCCCACACTTGTGTAAAATTCTGAGCGATGTCCTTGCTAAATTTGCTGAAATTTAGGGCTATTTGTGTTTGTATTGTGTTATTCATAGTGCTAATTAGTGACTTATTATTGGCCATCAGCAACGCATTTATGCTTGATAAGGTAATTTCTTCACTACTTGAAGTGTTATGTATTTGTGTTTTATTTAACGTATCACCGGGCATTTCCCCTTCGATATCCAGAAGGTCATCTACGGACATATTAGTTTCGTTGAGTTTGGACATGCTTTGTCTAGATATGTGTGATCGCACAGGTGTGTCATCATTTTTCCGCCTGCGGGTTATGTTTATACAAACCGGGCAATGCCAAATGCGTTTTATTTCATAATTTTGTGACATGTACTCTGCTGTCGTGATATTAAGACACTTGTAATGATAGCAGTCTTTGCAAGCTACGCAATTTAGTATTTCCATGTGATCAATAACGTTGTGGCATGCTTTGCAATTCATTTTTGTAATTTGGTTTGCGGGTAGCGTAAATGTCAACAAAGTAACGTATGATGTATTATGGTCAATGACGCTGCGTACAAATTTACGAAATAGAAAAAAAAACCACCACGTATGGGATCTTTTTTGAATAACGAAATGTTTCCACTTGCATCGTACTCAGGGTCATGTTAAGTGTAGTATATGGAATGTTCTCCGAGGAAAACGGTCCTTCTCTACATGGTTCTTTAATTATCATGTCTAAGGCCTAAAACTTAAAAATAAAGGCCTTTTTACACTCATATACCATTTTAAGTATAAAACTCTCGTGAGACTCGAACATATTAAATAATATTTAAAACGGGTCACTTACGTAATTTGGTCGATTTTCGCTCGACATGTTTCGTTCTTTACGAAGAACGTCATCAGGAGCGACCACCCGCGACAGAGGCAAGTCGTACACTGCGGGCTAATGCCCTATCTGCTCTGCTACTTGCAGCTGGCGGTGGTAGCGGCGCGGGGGGCGACACGGCGGACGATCTACCCTCGTTCTCATTATCGCTTTCGCGAACCGGGTTGCAAACAACACTCCCTACGTCACTCGCTAAGGGCACGTTCACACATTCCACTGACGCGGTACCCAAAACCGTTTTCCAACTGGGGGGCACTGACCAACCACAATCATGGTTGAAGTTCGGATGACGACTTATTTCAATAGCCTCCCGTATTTTCCGCTGAACTACGAATTTTTCTCTAGCCAACACGGTTACCCTATCAAACCTAATATAATGCGTCGAATCCGAGTCCAATACGTGTTCCGTTACCGCAGAACCACGGCCATCTCGGTTTTCCATACTGCGTATGTGTTCCATGAGTCTCGTAGAAATATTTAATGTACGGCAGGTATAAGGGCAACCTTTCCACTGCAGCCGATCGACGACGCGCCGATGTGTTCGCAACACGTTTCGTAAAGAACGAAACATGTCGAGCAAAAATCGACCAAATTACGTGAGTGACCCGTTTTAAATATTATTTAACATATACCATTTCTACAGGGCGCTTGTACCATTATCCATACTTATAAGAATTAAACCTCGATGTCACAAAATACTTACATTGCCAAGCGTTTACATCTTAGAAGCATGTAAGTACGTAAGAAAAAATATCAGCTCGTACAAAACCCATGAGCAACAGTCAGGCAGGAGCACGCGCGGTGCATGTCTCCTTCTAGTGCCTCCACACGCCACGGCCAAAGCCAAAAAATCCGTCGGAGTGATAGGGGTCAGGCTATACAACACGTTACCTGCCGAAATAAGAGCTGCCCCCAGTGACATCACATTTACAAATAAAATTAAAAAAATGCTATTAGAAATGGCCTGCTATACCGTCGACGAATTTTTCGATAGTGTCATTGCATTGGTCTCACACAATATGAAAATGTCAAGTCATTAGTTTTACATGTATGTTACTGTAAAATTATATTTTTATTGTTATTGTTATGAATTTAGATGTTTTCATCTTGTTTTTAATTATAATTGACATGTGTTCCTTTTTATAGGACGACTAATTTTTTTTTAACTTACATTTACATATTATGAATGTAAACCAATTTTATGTACCAGATTTTGACGTGTAATTAACTTTATCAATAAATATATGAATGAATGAATGAATGAATGTTAAATTACTTATATCGAGTTACTCACGTCAATAAAGTTGAAAATAGCCCGACATGTTTCGGAACAGTCCGTGTCCCTTATTCGTGAGTCATGCGCCCAGCCGGCGGCGGCTGCTCTACGCACACACTGACATGGGCGCATGACTCATGAATAAGGGACACGGATTGTTCAAAACAAGAAGACCTATTTTCGACTTTAATGACGTGAGTAACCCAATATAAGTAATTTAACCCTATGATCATTTTCAAACAATGGATTTTTAGATATTTCTTGGATATCTAAAGCGCCTAATTCACTCTCGCCTAAGGCCGTGTAGTACGTGGGCGAGCGAACGCGATAGCGAAGCGGCGCCGTGCGATGACATCTCAATTCAACGCCTCGCGGCTCGCCGCTTCGCTTTGAAATAGCCTAAATGTCAAAGAATAACCCGTTGATATCTACGGAAGTGTACTATGTGCCGCGTCACACCGCTTCGCCTTCGCTTAAAGATCCCCCAAATGGGACATTTCCATAATTATAGGTATATTATAAATTTGTTTTTTTCGTGCTGCACCGCACCGCATCGCCTTGTTACAATTGAGCTAAACTTTGAAGTCAAGGGTCGCTCAAACATGACATGCGTCATGTTCAACTGAAGATTTTATACATTTTTATAGACGTAACAATGTAATTCGTGATTATTGTCGAACAAAAGGGATTATTTTGGACGCCGCGATCTGTTGCGAAACATGTGTCGGTTTAATTAAATGTATTGTTGTCAAATACAAGCGTACAAATTGCTCGTATTAAAATCAACTCGGAAACAATAACAATGTTTACGATGACTGTTTATTGTCTGTGTTTGGTTTATGATAATTTAATGTCGTGACGTGTTAAAACATGGACCCGGTCATTATTAAGACAAGAATATTTACGTAAACGCTAACCAAAAAACTACAATGGGTCTAACCGTCTTCGAGTTGTCTTCGATATTTTTTTTTAAATTACGTAGACAACTGTCATATATACATATATCACGTACCTATCTATATGACACACAATTACGTCTATCGTGTAGATACGTGAGATGTATCTTTATGTTGATTGACTCGCAGGGCCATCCAAGATTTAAACCCATGACATATTTGAATGTGAAAGTCGTATGCTTTAATTACTTATGCTCAGCCATTGCACCTTACACAAGAGTGAGATGTCAATTCTGTTAAACATGTCGTTATTCGTAAACAGCTTATGTAAAAAATAGTGCAAAAACTGTATGACGTCCATACGATAGTGACTTGCATGCGCAGACGATGTGTGCAAAAAATGACCAATCAGCGTTTTCTGCAAGCCATTTGCGTGTTTTGCCGTCTCAACACATAGGTATGCTTATTTGTGAAATTTTGTTTATGTAAATTAGCGTTAACAGAAATCCATTTGTGTGTGGTACCGTTTTCCTGCCCTAAAGTAGGTAAATGATTGCTCGTGCAAATTGGAATTTGCACAATTATGATTGAACATGTAGCCGGACCATTATACTTGTATAAAATCTAAAACGCCGTTGGTCCTCGCTTGTCACTATCAGTCTGTTTAATGTTTTATTATTTGTAACATACATAATTTAATACAGGCTTACGAAATGCCTTTTATGGCAGCTACTTAAATCAATCCGTTAACCACTTGAGAATATACCAGGTACCTACCACTACCGATTAGTTAACCAAGTCATGAAATATTATCGACATTAATATGTTTGACATCTTAACGCGAATCAGTTGATGACCTAAACTGAGTCGCTTCCATACAACTAAGCCTAACTAAACCTAAGCTGAATTAAAACGTCACGCTAAGGCCCCTTTTATGAGAATTATGAGTAAGGGAGTTATGATTCACAATCCTTACACGGTCTTCTATAATCTTTACCAGGATTCTCTAAAGCGCCTTACACTAAATGGCCCAGTAACGTGAAATATCACAGCGCCAGAAAACCTATAAACATAATCCCGTTAGCGGGTCCTACAAGGAAGGGTTTAATCAAGTCGACTTACAGGCTTTGTCGGATTTAGGAGCTTAATTCTAAATCCTGAAACCTGTTTGTTTTTGAGCTGTCTTTGTGCTTGATTGAATAGAAAAGTTTCAAGTGACGAATGGTCTAAGGCTGTCTCTACGTATAGATACGAGTAACATTCCGCTCGCGGCGCCAGCAACGTTGCCGTTGCGACCATCAATTCAATTTAATTCAATTCAATCATTTATTGATAAAATAACATTTTACATGAATAGGCATACCTGCCTATTCCTGTAAAATTTTATTTAAAACGTGCTTACAACTAGTTGAATAGTTATAAATTGGTAAGTTATTACATTTTCGACGCAAGCGGGACAGGGCTGAGCCAGCGAACCAGTATTAGATCTCATAGGAGGCATCGATTGAGTAGTAGGCTTCACATGCCATCATGGATAGGACTAGTGTTGTGCGGCTAGTAAATACCATTACCAGTAATTATCGATTTAGGAAATTTAATAGTAAATTCCGATTTTCACAGTAATGTTCATTTAACAATTTAGTTGTGTTTTAGGTGGTTATGCTGATAGGTGATTGCTTTTTGTTTTGTTAATGTGAATTTTCTTACATTTAACTGTACAATAAAAAGTTAGTCCTAACATGCGATACCCACATGCTATATGGAAGCTAATCGCTAAGTAATGTACCCATTTTAAACCCCCCTGTCTCGTATACGCAGACCATCTCAATCACTAAACGGAGCTTATAAGACAAGACAACTTACGGTCACGGATACATCGTCCCGTACAAATTTAGTATGGCAGCGCGACTGAACTCGTGAAACTGAAAAATATTTACAATTAATGTCTTTTAGTTAAAGTTGGTAGTTTCTGTAGTAGGTAACTCTATGACTTCTCTTTAAATTTTTAATTTATATACCTATAGAACCTACCTATATATTTTTTTACCTATAGAAGTGTAACTAAATAAAAAAACGAACAAACATGAATCTAAATATTAATTTCAAATATTAAATAATTTGATTTGTGCTTTACAATTGTATAGTTTAGTGGCGCCACCCTTGCTTCTAGTTGAAAATAATCTGTACAGATTATCTAAAAGGCAGCATTAGACGTAAGTATAAGCTGTGGGATTCACGGAATGCACCTTAAACGTTTAAAATAAGAAAGGATTGCAAATACTTAGGAAATTTAGGAATCTAGCTGCTGCGATCGGGTAGCCCAGTGGTTAGGGCGTCTGCCGCGAAAGCAGGAGGTCGCTGGTTCAACTGTGCTCACCGGGGGCCTTAATGACTTTTTCTATAGTACCTATATGATATATTTTTCAATTTTAATTAATATTAAAAATTATACACAAATTATCTCTTTTCATGAACTTTGTTCTTTGATCATTTAACTCTTTTATCGTGCATGATAAGGCTGAGGCGAGACTGAATAAGCTATAGTAGATAGACGACAGACTAAAGAAGATAACAATCAAGACAATCCAAAAATAAAAACATTTATAAGTATAATTTTCATAAGGTTTTAATGCGCCTTGTGAATATCATAGAATATCAGTACGGGTGCGCTGTTGAAATGGATGATTGACAACCAATTAGAACCCTAGGCTACCCTAGAACCATGTCAAAATAACAAGCAGAATGAGTTTTCTTACAATCTGATTTATAGCGTCACTATGACATAGTCCTACAGTGGCCTAGGGTTCCAATTAGTTGACTGTACTAAAAAATGGGCAGTAGATATTTAAAATATTTCAGAATCTAAATTTAAAGTCGAAGAAGGGACAGCGATAAGAATAATTCAGTAGCGGTACAACCGATAAAACCATATCTCACTAAAAGAGCCCAACCCTTGTATTTGTGAAAATTGTGGCCTAGAATTAAAAGGTCCTAACTGCACGTGTATTTATATGATTAAAATGTCCTTCATCAAAATGGGAAGGGTAGAAGTATCCGGATGGCACGTCACGGCGATAAATTAGACAAGTTCTATCCCATAATTCATCCCGCCTATCTTCCACGCTTGATTATTACTAAACTTGTTTATATCACCTTATTCATTATGGGTTTTAATCTCATCAAAACATTTCCGAAAAACATGTAGTGTAATTAATGATGGATAGATAGTTTAGCATTTAATTTTGACAGTATGGTTACTTATTGTGATTGTTTGTTGGAATAAATTATACAATCAGACGCGGAAAAAAATTTAACAGGGTTGTTCACGCTCAGTAATTCTCCAATTTTCATTCACATAATGAATATTTTTATGATTCTGATCAACATGCATATAGTTCGCTCTGATAATTTAAATATCAGGTTCATTAATACATTTAATACAGATTTAATAAAATTACAATGATATATATGTTTATTGGTTGCGGTAAATATTAATTATCAAAAAGTTACTTGTGCAGCTTAGAAAGTAGTAAAATCAATTACACGCTTAGCGGTATTTGCACTACCCGGGGTTTAACTAACTCGGAATTAAGAATGTATTAATATGGAATCTGACATTTAACTCAGGGTTAATTGGCTAACCTCGGATTACATAACTAATCATGGACGACGTGGCCTAATAGCTGATAATACTTAATTTTAGTTTTTAAACAGTATGCCAAAATTGCGGTTAATTAAAAAAAATCTTTTCTCGTAACTTGTGTGTTTTCTATTGTGAGCTGAATTATTTAGTAATGGTCGATATTTTTTACTTTATCTTTTTAAGCAAATTTGTCTCAATTATACTTCGTTGGTCCTATGCAAACTAGTGTTTAAAGATTCCCCCGTTTTGAAATTACACACTGTTTGGGGAACATCAAAGATAGATGTGCCTGACGGATCTGTATCCGTGTACAAATCTCACTAATTGAAGGATATCTTACAAACCCAGACAGATCCGATGGACATATCTGTAGCTAGGGAACTACAAGTATCTAATGACAAAGGGGGATTATTTGCGAACGCTACGAGCTATTGTGAAACACGCGTCGTTTTAAATAAATGTGCTGGTTTTTAGTAAAAGGTAGCACTTTGTCGCTAGTTGATAAGGTTCATTTCTAAACCGAAGCTCATGGAGGTAGCGCATTATCGGCTATCGGCAAAGTAGTACCTATAACTAAAATAAATACAAATACTGTAATGTTGTCAATAGCACGCGTGTAAGTCGCTCGTAATAAAACGGCCTAGTCATAAACAATAATGTTCTAGTTTAGGTCGATTGGTTATTTAAAAAAAAAGAAAAAAAAAAGGCGACATATAATCGCTTTTTATGCTCTAGAACATAAAGTAACATCTCAGGCAGTGCCGCTAGCGAGGGGCGCGCGGCGGGTGAGAACGACCGCACCGAAGCATGGATTTTCAACAATTGAAAGTGAAATAAAACTTTATATTTTCCTTACAATCGAAGTGAAAAGTAGAGTTTATACCTCGGGCATAAGTACCCATTTTTTCCTTGACTACTATATTAGTCCTCGATGCACTCGGACTAATGGGTTACTTTATGCCATTGGTATCTTAATTACGAGTACTATTATTGAACTGACTGTTGTCTACAAAAGTTGTTTTCAAAATTCAAAAGTGCATACAAAAGTATTTGCAGGTTAATGACGAAATTATTAAATATTTTTGCATTATTGCTGTGTCATTTAGTCGATCACATTAATTTATTTGCGCGAAGTTGATAAAATGATCGTGATCAGTGCCCTATTTTTGTGTTGTTTGATTTTCATATAAAACAAAAAATATTCTTATCCCAACAAAAATGCACATGTTCTTGTATTCGCGGGAGTGAATGAGCATGATTGGTTATATTCGTCAATAATAGTATCAAAAAGTTTCCTAAATCTCCCAAAAACTTGCAATTACTTTAGTATGAAAATATGCTAGTGTAGCTTAGTACTTTAATATTAGACATGTCCGATAGACGTCGTCGGGTCGTCTGAATTGTATTGAACGGCTACTCCTGTTGTCTATGGTCTGCGAAACTAAGCCATCAAACCCCGTCTTCCACTCCAAAATGAATCTAATAATCCGTCCACGTAATGCACACTTTGTAGAGTACGTGTTTCAGATGCAAAATGCAACTGCTTATGCAACCTGACGCGAAGTCTGCCTGAAGACGCTAGTCTAAAGAGTAAGGATGTTACACTCAGTGGGTATTTTATATTCATGTTACGGGTTGAAGCATCGGACATAGTGGACCCTGAGCTCCGAAGCGCCAGCATGCAACCGAGAAATAGCGTTCAGATAAGAGAGAGAGAGAAGGCATTAAAATGAATGAAGGAATAACGGAGTGCAACATACGTAGACTCCCGAGAACTTAATTGATTAGCAACACTGAACTGCAATTCAAAAACTGGTATCGTTATACATATTGACGTCACCAGCACTAATGGATGTGGGGCACCTATGCCTAATGTGTGTCATGTCATTAACTTTTAAAAAAAGTATTCTGATCGATGGGTCAAATTAGACTGCTGACTGCAAGTCCCAGTTTCGCTGAGGTCAAAACAAACAACTTGCACTCATTTTGTTGTGACCGGCCAAAGCAGTCACTAAACCGTGACGAGTGGTGTGGCGAAGAACGGGGAAAATTTTTTTAAACATAAATATTATGTTAAAATTTGAAAACATAAATATGTTGGCTTTCGAAAGTAAGCTTAACGACTGCTTTTAAGGGAATCATCGGCCGCATGCAAAAACAGTCAAAGCACGGAGCACGGGTGAACAAAGTCTTCATCATGGAGATGCAAAATCCACGAAGTCTAATATTCTTGCTTAACAGCAACCCAGGTTCTACTGTTGCATACACAGTAAGATACTAATGGTTCACCAGACTTATGCCGTTGGTATAAGGACTACAATTGGTCAGCTATAATAGGCGATGGTACCAGGCTAGCAGCAATTGTCACTGTTGTAAGACTTCTCGGAGCTAACGACCGACTAATCACATTTAGCGGGCAGTGTAATATGTATATTATGTCGGTTTTACACGTTTTGTTCCTGACTAGCCATTGCTCGCCACTTTGTGTACGAGTCGTTAAACCGTCCCTTTATACACGTACAGTCACCTGCAATAGTATCTTCCGCATTTATGACGGCCGCAAAAATATGTGACACGCTTATATGGCTGTACCAGTGAACGCAGATAAAGCATGGAAGCATTATGTCTGCTATATTATGGCACCACGGACATTGGTACCTCGGTAGGCGGTCCTTATGATTGGTACCGGGCGCGATTTCTGTTTGACCGCGATGTCAGTGAGTGACAGATGCCTAAAACTAGTTATCAGAACAACGTATTTTACAATGAAAAATGCCTTCATGTGTGGTGAAGTGGTGCAGAAACTATACTGATCATTTCAAGACTAGTGGAATCACATTTCACAGGTAAGTAAACAGATAAATTCAGCGAAAACTAAAAAAATATATGATGACATTTTCTGTATAGGGGTGATGTTATGCTAAATGAACTAGACTATTTTCTTAACTTGTGCGATCACAATTGTATGTATTATAATGATAAACTCTAACTGACAAACTTGGATTTTACTAATACCTACCTTATACAGAATGGTGCTATACAAATCTAATTATTTCAAATTCATATTAATCATTTTTGATATTTCCTGATGTTCTACCTACGTTGATACCTACGTTTTCCTTTGTAATCAGAGTCCCACAGTATCCTAACCGTCGTCAACGATAGATAGAGGCTGTCCAACTGGAGAGGCATGAAACAGATTGGATGACTACCAAGGCATCTAGTTTGTTCCATGCACTTCAAAGCTGAAGATTTCTACTTGTCTAAAAAAGGCTTCACGCAGCTTGCTAAAACCGTTAGACCGATTTGTACTGTAGATATACTTTGGTTTAAATACGGGTGTATGAAAACAATATTTGTTAGTAAATTCGTTTGATGAATTTGAATTTTTTCAGTTGGTAATTTTCAAGTGAAACGTCGCTATCAATTACTAAACAGGGAATGAGGCAGCCAGATAGATCATCAACCCTGCCGCTCAAAATAAGTAATAAAGAAAATGACTATGCAGAAAATCAAAGTCCTCAGAAACGTCGAATGGTCAGTTATTTAAATACACGTACTTACCGTAGTTATATATTTTGTAAGGATATCTCAGCTGTTAAATTTCAACGAAATCCTTTAACTGATACTTCATTATAATGTTTTCTGGTACCGCAATAATAATTCATTAAAATGAAACATATTTTATTATTTTTAATCCGATCAATCCGTTTTAACGTGTTTGGTACTTGATTTTTCCGTCAATTTAAGGTAAATTATTCGAATTGGAAATGTAATTTTACTCATGTCATATTACATTATATTTTTACTTTTTAGATCTTGTGTCCAAGCTGTGGACATCATTTTGGTGTTCCTAATCAGGTGGATGCGGAAAATTCAACTGAGATACTCCATCGACGACAACCTTCGTCACTATTGTTATCAAATTACTTGAAACTTATGGACAGAAAACTGTGTGTTACGCCTTTAAATATATTATCTTCAAATATTCTGTGCCTTTTTTTTCGTACCGAAAAAAGGGACGCCATAAATTAAAAAAAAATTGTACTGCGGGAATGGCTTGTCATACCAGACAGATATATCTACTTGTTAGTAGTAGTAGTTGGCATCGCCACCTAAACAGAATTAAACCGCTACCATTTCCTTTTAGTTGATCACGCAAAATAAGACTATATGACACAGACTAACAAAGTTGGGGAATCAGCAAGACTAAGTTGAAAATAGAACATTGAGAGATTAAACAAAAATCTTCTTCCACAAATTACCAGTTTCCGCATTCCTACTTCCTCTCCTCCACTTTCCACAATGCTGGTATATATTGAACAAAAATAGAGAGTTTATTAGAAAATATAAATCCCTTAATAAGGGCGCTACTTAATATTGATGATTGAATAAACCAAATCAAACATTTATGTATGTACTTGGTATCGACTAACAGGCTCCTTATGTTCAGATCAAATTAGATGCTTAATAGATGGTCAGTAGTCGATAGGAGAGGGTAGTGGTGCAGGGCATAAGGCGTTTCTGATCCACACTAGCTAGTGCTAATTACCACGCTGTCCTTCTTGACGAATTTTTCAGATGGGTTCTTCCCACTTATGCCGTACCTACAATATAACAATAAATGTAGGGAGCGGACTGCCCATACGGATAGTTACGAACATGATTATTATTTATATCATGGTAGCGTTAACAATATCGAACCCTACAATTATTCCATACTCGTACATGTTAAGTTACCTACATAAATAATCGTGCGGCGAACACATCAACAGAACAATGAAATTAATAGTGATTTTCTACTTTAAATTTTATTTAAACTTATCACAAGAAAAATATTGCATGTAAAAATTGCTCTTTGTTGCATCAATCTGTCTACAGACAGTGCGTTTCCAATGTCACTATTATTCTCGCAACATTCAAGTGTCAGCGCTAATGCCAATAACAACAAAGAATATTGACGTTGACCAATTATGTTTTATGATATTTTATAATAGAAAACCGACTGATATTTTGATGAATTTGATTGGCAGTGTAGCGGACATGCGTATATCAGATTTATAGCCAGGTTTATGTTGACGATTTGTTTGAAGGAATTCTTCCATGTTTATTTCCGTTCACTGGGCTGTACAAACAAGATTAAACAACAACAACATCACAACATACAACAAGTTCATAACATCAAACTCTAATATTTACCTTAAGTGTGCATACACATCAGTTCTATACATGTAACATATTGTATTTTCATTATTTTCCACTTATCTTTGTTCCTTCATGTTGGCATGACTAACACTCTGTCATGCGCTTCCCGCTTTTTCGCTGAATTCCTGTTTGTGTCATGTGTTTGTCTGGGACGGCCATATTTTTTTTTTGTTTTTATTTATCCCAACCGCATCCTACCACAAATAAAACACCGAACATTCTCCTTACATGTGAAAGTCTCAAAACTTCGACATTGGCAAATCTACCTTGCTTCAATGAGCAAGGAGTACCTAAACAAAAAAAACAAGATTGTGTGAGATATTTTTACGGCCTTGGCAGCGTAAGATACTATTGCAGGTGACTATTACATTAAATCTTTTTTATTGCCGGGGAGCATTCGCATTCTCTCAGTCATCATCTTAACCCTGTGAAAACAAGTGCTGTAAAGGACGAAAACTATGGCTATGGTGTTAATAAACGCGATTAATGCGGTCTAAAGTGTTTAATTTCTTTCTTCTTTCTTTAATATTTAGTAGATAGGTACGTGTAATGGAAACGTGTAACGAATTGATCACGTCACGTATATTGACTACATTATCTACTTTCTTTACATCACTCGTTGTCACATGGTTGAATGGTGATATTGAGTCATCATTCATTTTTAAAGTAGTTCATCTCAATGAGTACTATTCGCGGTAACCAAATAAAATGTAACGTGTAATTCCTGAATTTAGAGGAAGAAATATATTAAAATTTTTTTTAGCACTATGTTGGTGACCAATGATTTCATCAAGCGAATTTTAAAAAGAAGTGGTTGGAGTCCGGTTTTATTACCTGAATAAGTAACAATTATTTCAGTGTTAATAAACGCGATTAATACGTTCTACAGCGTTTAATTTCAATGAACAACAGTCGCGGTAACAGAATACAATATTATTCCAGGTTTTGCTGTCGGATTTTTAACAAAATCATATTATATAATTACAAAATAAAGGATACCACCTACCTAGAGGGTAAGGCCAAATTGGCCTCGAAGAAGCTCGGTGTGCTCAATAGATCGAGGCAGTATTTCACGCCGGCCCATCGCCTACAGCTTTATAAGGCGCAGGTTCGCCCGCATATGGAATACTGCTCTCATCTTTGGGCAGGGGCACCAAAGTACCAGCTTCTTCCTCTAGACCGCATCCAACGGAGAGCTGCTCGAATTGTCAACTGCCAACGTATTTCTGATCGGCTTGATCCCTTGGCGCTGCGTAGAGATGTGGCCTCACTCTGCATTTTCTATCGCATGTATTATGGGGAGTGTTCCGAGGAATTGTTCGGATTAATCCCTGCCGCTTCTTTCCGCCATCGCCCTACGCGACAATATTTCCACTCTCACCATTTAGATGGTTGGCAGTCCTCAACTGTGCGCTTTTCCCGAAACTTCCTGCCTCGCACAGCTAAACTGTGGAACGAACTGTCGCCAGCGGTGTTTCCGGACCGATACGACCTTCAAACCTTCAAGAAAAGAGCGTACTCCCACCTTAAAGGCCGGCAACGCACTTGCGACACCTCTGGTGTTGCGGGTGTCCATGGACGACGTTAATCGCTTACCATCAGGCGATTCGTTTGCTCGTTTGCCGTTTATAGCATAAAAAAAAACCACCGCCGGAAATTACCTACTTCGAATATCGGAAAATAACAACGTAACGAACTTACATAGCATCTAAATTATATACCCAGCGCTTTTCGATGTTTACCTGCAATCATAAAGAACTCGTTAAATAACATTATTGAAGACACACAAATAAATTCATTTAAAATTGTTTTGCTTAATATCATTATACTAGAGTGCCTACGAGAATCGAACTATAAAATGGAAAAGCGAAAGAGATGTAGCCGAAAAATTATGAATATATGGTGATGTTGTCGATGAATCTTCGTTACCTACGTCAGTTGTGAACGTAAAAGTGAGTAGGTAATTCTGCAAAACATGCTTGTATTTCAAGCATGTTAGTAATTTTTACCACGCAATCGTTAGGAAAAGACAAGCTTTATTTTATACGTAACTTAACCAGGGCTTGGAACTTTTAAAAAACCTCATCATTGCCCAATATTATGAACTATTTTATGCTCTTTATGTAATACTCGAGCATGCGTTTAGGTACCTAACATATTCGTGCCATTAGATAACCCCATCCAAAATAAAATAAACAAAGTACCGAAAATGAACCGAAATAATACCGGTGTTTGTAAGTATGGAAAATATACCCGTATTCAAGCCCCACATAATATAATTCAAGGTAAATTAGCGATTCCTGCTAGATGTTCTGGAGAATCTCAGTCACTCGTAGCTCATCTCATAGTACGGTCAGCTACAGAGTTATGTGACCCCCACTACATAGAAAGTTTGTATGCAGGGGGGGTGACTTGCTGCGCTTGTATGAGAATGTGCAGCTGACTGTACATTCACATACAAAAATGCGCATTAAACATTTAACATTCAAAATTAAAATTTAGGATAAAAGGTTTAAATTCTGAGTAATTAGGACAGGTCTCCTGAGACCCTGGAGCAACAAAAAGTTTTGTTTTAAATGGGATCTACTATTTTATTTATCAAGAGGGCTCGAAACTTATGTACGAAATATAATTTTATATTTACCAATCGCTTTTCGGTGGAGGAAAATATCTTGAGGAAACCGGACTAATCCTAATAAGGCATTATTTACCCGGTGGGTTGGAAGGTCAGATGGCAGTCGCTTTCGTAAAACTAACGCCTGTGCCAAACTGGGATTCGTTACCAAGTCAGACCTCATACTCCCTGAGCCGTGGCACGCTAGGAAGAAGAAGAAGGCTGCAAAGTCTCTACGAGGCGGTCCATTTGTCAAAGAACAGGACTTCATGAAGAAGGCTGCAAAGTGTCTCTACGAGGCAGTCCATTTGTGAAACAGGATTTCATGGCGAAGTGTTGCCTAAGCCGGCCGGCCATAAACGTCCGGGCAATCCAGAGGATCTCCATAGTGGGTATTTCTGCCGGGCGTGAGTATCCGCCAGATAAATTTCTCATACATTGATTGGCAGATATGCCGAAACTTATTTGGCCAGCAATATGATCGTGATCTTCAGGACTTAATGGAAGCGCTAAGAGATTTATTTAAAAAATCTTTAAACCTTCTCTTTATTTGTACAAAATTTACATTTGAAATTAGCAATTACGTGGAAACGGATAATTGTAAATGAAGCCACTGAGTTGATAAATTACAATAAAATTGCAAAACTTAACACCCTTATCTAAATAGGCACCTAACTAATTAAAATTAATTGCTAAAATAATCTAAACAACTCATTTAAATTGTTATTTTAAAATGCTTTCCCAATTACTGTTAACAATTCCAGTAATCAAACTATTTGTTTTATTAATTAATAAAATTCGTGTGTATAAATAGGCTGCTGAAGTTTTTGAAGCAGGTACTTTTAAAAAAGTGGTCACCATGGCATTACTGGGTGCAGTCTTTATCACTGTGGGTTTATTACTTCCAGCAGCGTGGGGTTCTGGTAAGTGGATTAATTGAAGTTTGTGAATAACTTGGACTCTGGCAAAGTGACTACGTCACTTTTCTAAGTCTTGAGTCTTAACTTCCTTCTTGTCTATTGGAATGATAACTGTACTTAGTTAAAACAAATTATCGACAAATATATATATATATTTTAATTGCCGCAATCAAAATTAATAACACAGGTAAAAATTAATCTATTAACTCGGGTAATAATTGGCAGCAATCCATATGAATTACGATAGTAATATAACGATACGATAGTAGGTAGTATCGTGATTATGGACTTCACCAATTAATATATTCCGAAATAATAACGTATAAAGGATGACTCACACTATTCCGATCCGATCTGGGACGATCTGTCAGTTTCTATAGAAAGCATCACGTGATAGCTCGGAGCCCTCAGAGGTCACGTGACGTTTTCTATAGAAACTGACAGATCGTCCCGGATCGGAACGGATCGGATGGGTGTGAGTCATCCTTTATGTAATCATAGTTATATTAGATAATATTTAAAACGGGTCACTCACGTAATTTAGTCGATTTTCGCTCGACATGTTTCGTTCTTTACGAAGAACGTCACCCGACCCGTTTTAAATATTATTTAATATGTTCGAGTCTCACGAGAGTTTTATAGTTAAAATAGTTATATTAGATGCCAAATATAATTATATTAGAGTGACCAACCGATATCAACTATTGGTTTTTACATTTTGAATTATTCATAAACGAAATATCCCAGAATAAGTAAATCAAGCGCATTATTTCATTATGTTCGTGTTCAAATATAATTTAATTACCTTAATAAAATAGCTGTAGAGCGTTCGCGGCCCAGCGGTAAGTGCGACTTTCAATCCAAAGGTCGCGGGTTCGAACCCTGGCGCATACCAATCAGTTTTTCGGAATTTATATTTTGTTTTACTCATAGGGACCATCTTTCGTATTTCGTTTCGTGCACTACTACCGTCCACTTTCTCACTTGAAACTCGATCACATTCACGATACCTCACACTTACAGACAGAGACAGTTTTTACGAAAAACTAACAACAACGTTGTTTTTTTTTTACTTTTTAATAAAAAAATATTTATTTCACAAACAATTACTATTACACAATTTAAATTACAATTCCACACATAGAAAAATAATACACTACAATAAGTCCATAAATAACTAACTAAAAACTATTGACTGACTACCTTAATACAAAAACACACTTAAACTAAACTAAAAAAAAAACATTAAAAAAACTACCCACAAACTAACTATTCAAACAGACCGAACGTTGCTAATTGCATTTTTCACGTTTTTCAGCATTAGGTACAGGCATCAAAAACTTGGGCATCTATGGTGGGCATGACGTCACCATTCGGGACAATCCCCACATGGCGGCGTTGTTCGAAGAATATGGTGGTTTAGAGTTTACCTGCGGAGGTTCTATCATTCACAAACGTTTCATTCTTACTGCTGCTCATTGCCTTAGGTAAGACATTGAGGGTTCCCCTTCTCATCACATAAGTTTTGTATGCATAATTTATGGCATAATCAGTATAGTCATACATAATTGGTTTTTTCTACTCGCCGACTTTAATCTGCCAATTACGAGTACAGAGACAAAGCTATAAGCTCATACTTTTCGATATTAGACAGTCCAACTCAACTATAATATCTCATTTCGATACGCTGTAGGCAACTATAATAGAACTTCATACAAATTCTATACTTATTTGCGATGCCGCCTGGGACTTTGCCGAGGGCGCGCCTCACGCCTCCGCCAACCGCGCCGGCCTGCCGGCCATCTTTTTGTGTTACATCCTTGTTAAGTCAATGAAATTGAATGATGAAATTGTTCCTCTATAGATGATGATGATGATGACTCGTAGAAAAAGTATTGTATACAATCGTAATATAATTAAGTTTTTCAATCTCGTACCTTACTTAGGCCACTCAGCAAGCTTCGTGGCCTAAACACGGTACTCGACTGAAAAACTCTTCATTATATCACGATTGTATAAAATACTATTACACATAACCTATTATGGCATAGTCGGAGGATATAATTTTATAAGTTAAACTTTCGTGATTCATACTGATTTTAAATTGGAACGTTAACACTCACGTATATTTATCACAATATCATTGCCCGAGACACGCCGGGCAGTGATGCCCGAGCCGCGAAGGTGACAACACCACTCTGTCCGTCCAACGATGACTGCCCGATGCAGTCGAAATTTGTCACGCCTATTGTGATAAAAATACGTGAGTGTTAACCGTTGCAATCTATTATGATATAATTTGGCCAAATATAATTTGTCTGAATATGTGGACACAGTCCGTACCTAACCTAACCCACTTTTTACTATGCCAGTATATTTTCGGCCAAAAAAGTATTCGACATATTGTGATTATGCCAAATTATGTTTCGAAAATCGATTATGCCAAGTATGTTATGACAAGCGTTTCGGACCAAACAAATTATGTCAAATAGAGGGCACCTCATTAGCATAATTTGTTTCTGTACATTCTTTTCATCTGCCAAAAATACAAGGAATAATACCAGAAATTAAATAAAACAAGAATAAAATAAACAGTCGAAGTAGTTATAATTCCACGAATTACTGCTAACTTCTTGTGATCCAATAATCTTGGCATCCAAAATGATAACAGGGTACAGTGTGGCAAGGCGTCCCCACCTGTCCCGATAGTTAATATTAGGTATTTTTTTTAGGGATCCGTACCTCAAAAGAAAAATACGGTACGTCCGCCTGTCCGTCCGTCATTCTGTCAAGACCCTTTATCTCGAGACGCGTAAAGATAGCCAGTTGAACTTAATACCACATTTACAAGTCTGCCGTCCATGATATATATATCAAAAGATACGACCGTATGTCGCATTTCCTCGTACATTTGCAATGGAAATCAAAATTTATAAGGTACTTCCCATTGACCTAGAATCATAAAATTTGGCGAAAAGCAAGAGCGTATAGCAGTTCTAGCACAAATACAGAAAGGCACACTGAGAGTTCCGTGCCACCAGTAGCTATTTTTAAGTACCTAAGGTCATAAATGGGGGGAGGAGCATCCTTTGTGCGGAACCCTCGGTGGACGAATCCAACTCGCACTTGGTCGGTTTTTTATTTTATTTATGAACTTTTAGTATCTCTGACTCAAATATATTTACAGGGGTGTTGATGCCGAGTCCGCAAAGGTTCTGGTCGGTACCGCCAACTTGGATGAAAAAGATGGGATTTTCATCGACGTAGAAAAAAAGATATGTCATGATAAATTCGTTAGTATATTCGATGATATATGCCTGTTGAAACTAAAGGAACCTATAACATATGGAGACAATATAGCTAAGATTACGTTACCCGATAAAGATTTGGAGTTAGATGCAGGTGTTCTGGTTAACATTACGGGATGGGGTGCAACGGATGCATTTGTAAGTATTGTTTGACTTTCAAAATATCCAATACCTTTGCCTTGCGATTAAACTACCCTCAGTACCAGTATGAAGATATACTTATAAGATAGGCAATGTTTTATTGTTAATTTCTCTCTATGTTACCCAAAATATCTCAATGTAGAACCAATTAAAAAAGTATTTTTTTAATTGGTATAGTAAGACCGCATTTTGCTATCTTTATTCACATTGTAAATTTGCTCTGTATTTAGTTACATCTGTGGTGCAATAAATAATATTTACTAGCCACAGTTTATGAGTTAATTACGAAAAAACACAAAAATACTTCTTCACCCCTATCTGGCGACCGCGTACCGGAAGGCGCAGCGTGGGTAGGCCCCCCGCAAGGTGGACTGATGACCTGGTGAAGGTCGCAGGAGTCCGCTGGATGCGGGTGGCGCAGGACCGGTCATTGTGGAAATCTTTGGGGGAGGCCTATGTCCAGCAGTGGACGTCTTTCGGCTGAAATGATGATGATGATGATGATGACCCCTATCTACCAGTTAGTTCTAACCTCAGCCATTAAGACATGTATTATGTCGTTAGACATCATTCCCTGCAACAATACCAAAACTCGCTTATACTAATAGTTTTTGGTGTAAATGTTTATTTCCAGTATGACCAGAAGATTCTGCTTCAAACGACAATTCCAATCGAATCACATAACAGCTGCCGCGAAGAATACGAGGAGGTGACTGACAAAATGATCTGCGCCGGTTCCAAAGGGCACGATGCTTGCTGGGTAAAACTGATTTATGCTGTCTATAATATTATGTCTTCCCTTCTTCTTTTTCCTAGCGTCCAGTTCCAAATCCAGTTTGACAACTAATGTGTGCAATATAACTGTATCGCGAGACTTTCGTTTGTGGCCCCAAGGATTTCTACTTCAGGTGATCGTGCATCATCACATGCAACAGTTCCTTCAACCTTTACCAACCTGGCTCTAATGGATTTATCACCGTCGTATTATCCACGGGACGACTTATTTTTTATCACGTAGTCACATGATATTGTAACTTATTAGTAGGTAGCCACTAGCGATGTAGCGAATATTCGGATGTATTTAAATATTTTGTTAAATTTGAATTTTTATGCGAATATTGAAATTTATGCATTTCATACATTTTAGGTAAAGTACCACTTTCTCTGTTTCCCTAAATACCTAAGTAGCAAAAATGTCACTAGTTATGCACGTTAAAGCACATGGTTTTTGCGGTCCATTGCGTCTGTGAAATATTATAGCATATTCCAAAACAGATCCTCGTTACATCGCTAGTACCTACTTATTAATCGCGGTATTGCACAACTTCTCTACAAAAAGACAAATTGTCTACATGTTGCGTAGAATCCATCTTACCCATGCTGATTATCAGCGCACCTGGTTGAAGGGCTTCATACACCACGTCTTCCGATACACAGTCGCCTCTTAAACGGACACATTGAAGTAAATTTCTGTGGATCTATCATTTCCTCATTTGTCAAACGTAGAAGGTTCAATGTGAATAGTTATCCCCTTCTATGAAATTATCTGTAGTACTTTGAATAAGGTCCCTGCCACGCCCACCACGTGTGTGACTTGTAGGATAATGGCTAAACTCCTTATTCCCACAGGGTGACAGTGGAAGTCCTCTCACATACAACGGCGTGCAAATCGGGATAGTGTCCTACGGCCACGGTTGCGGGGTCTATTCTACAGTCTACACCAGGGTCTCCAGCTATGTGAACTGGATCCGCGATACAATCAGCGAGAATGTCTAGAAGCATTAGTTTATACGACAATTAAATACACATATTACTGGGGTTTTTTTTTCATTTTTACTTTTGTTTCATTAAAAATATCAACATAAGTTAAATAGGAGCGCGAAAAATAACCAAATATAAAAAAGAGACCACAAGAAATTATGGCTTTCAATCTATTCCCGAAAACCTCTTATTTTTTTTAATGATTTTGTACTTACACATAAAAAAGTGTTATTGATTCGTGATAATAATTAGTAAAGTTTTTTTACTAAAGTTTTATTACTAATTTCTTGAAGTGTTCGTTATTGCTTTGATGTCTGTAGATAATGTAGGGAACGGGAGATTAGAGATATCTCCCCAGTTATGCCTGGGGACCGAAGTCCAATGAAAGAAGATTGGAACTTATATTTATAGGTATGTAACAGACATTTGGAACTTCGATAGCGCGATACAGGATTTTTATGGAACTTCATACAACTTGACAGTCGTTTTATGGAAAATGGCCATAATGTCAGCATCTGTTAGTGTTATTGCGTGACACGGAGAGCTGGGGAGCTGCCGAAGGACTCCCACATGTCTAACAATCAAAGACTAGTAAGCATTATGATGAAATCCCGGTAGAAAAGACATTTAGAAATTATTCATAATGAAATAAAGTGGCCGCCAAAATTACATTCTGAAACTAGACCGAATTCAGATGAATAGGACATTTAAGTATCTAAATATGCTCTGGTAAAATTATTTGGATGGCTGCCAAGCACTTTTTATAAGTGAGATATATTAATGCTTACGTAATAGAAGGAATTATTTACATAAAGGATATTTTTGCCTCACCAAAACAGATAGTTTCTGTTATAAAGCTGTTTCATCTGCTGACATCACTTCTATGTTCATTGGGTGTTGAGGACACGTTAAGGCAAGGGTTAAGACAAGGGTGACCCACGCCGATTCATGAAAATATTGATTCGTTTTTATTAAAAAACTTGCGGGAAAACATCATCCAAGATTCCCTTTTTTTTCACGATTATCTTAAGTTTTGTTTGGTGCGTTAACCGCATGCGCGTATTATGCTATCTTACACTCATATTTATAGTATTTTATATCCTATCAAACACTAAAAGTGAAATGTAAAATGAAAATATGAATATGGTATAATACAAGTAATCGTAGGTACAATTTAAATAAGGTTTGTAATGACTGTTATTCGTTTTAAAAGAGGTTTCGAGTTATAGAAGCAAATGCAGTCGAAGTTTCGTGTTACAGAGGTAATAATAAAAACACATGAATAGTAAATACTTACTTACCTATCTCATCTTCGAGTTAAAGAGGTTTGTAAGTTAATTACTTTGAAATATAAAGGTTATTCAATAACATAATTTTTTTTTGAACGGGTCTACCGTACCGTATATGTGTCATGTCATTGTTCATGTGTCAATTAGTTTCATGTATCGACTTGACTGATGAATCTGGCGATAAATTGAAACCATATTCACGATTGAAATTTCTGGGATGATATCACTCATCAGTCAATTTGTACATATAACCGATAAAAATCAATCATGAATACGTTCAAAGTGACTTTCCGCCGGGTAGGTAGGCGAACATTTCTAGCAAGACTGCCGTTGACTTCGCTGCTTCATCAGTCATGCCGAAGTCATGACACACGAAACTGTGTCAAAACGTCGGTATATTAAGTTAAATTAACTTTCGGAATATTATCTTTTTTAGAGTTACAGAAGCCAAAATTCATACTACAAAGAATTCAAAATTCATAGAGCGAGAGAGGTAAAAAAAAGTACCGGATAACCCTGAAGGGAATCGTTTGCTATTTCATAAAGGGGTTGAATGTTTCGGTTTATGGAGGTTTCCAACTTTGGAAGGAAATGAATAACATGTTATTTCGTATTGAAGAGAATTTTATCTTGCCGAGGTAGTCTAAAACCGAACTTACAAGTATGTATCTCACTTACCAAATTAGGTATCATCGAAACAAATTTTCAAACCAGCCCTCTTTGAATAAACGCTGAAATAATTTATCTCCTTAATAATATATGTATGTAGACCAAACACGAAGTTCCATGTCGCTAACTTCAATTATTGTATCGTCCTCATAAAACTTTTGACTCCTTTAACCCCCTTTTATGCTTAAATTTTTCAATCGTACCAGCAATTTTTACATGATGTGCAAAAGTTTATTTTTAGGATATCTACCTTCCTATCCTATTCTATTCTATCTATCTATCTTCTATAACCGAAAAACGATTGGTAAATATCGAATGATATTCCGTACATAAGTTCAAAATTAAATTAATTTTATTTCTAATTTATGTCAATAGGTACCTACCTATTAACACAATCATCAAATAATTAATCTACAAATAAACTTATTATTTTTAATGATGTTAGGCACTCTTATCCATCATTAAATTCATTAATTTATATGCATTCAGGAACCATGTATAAATATATGTAATCAATTTATGGAGTACAAATTTACACCATGGCTCGCCTACTGGCAACAGTTTTTATTGTGAGTGTATTGGCAAAGTGGAGCTCAGGTAAACATTACTTTATTTTCAATTTTAAGCTAACATGGTCATTTGCATTATTCTTACATCTTAGTACCTAACCTAAGTATAAATAAGTGTATTGGTCAAGTAATAACTACAATCTAAATCGCCGTGTGTCACACCGTGAACATGACGGTTGCAACAGTGCCGAAATATCGGGTGCTTATAAAAACAAACTAACGTGGTCAATATCCTCTTTTAGGCTGCAGTAATAATAACTTTATCTTATTACTTCACCGATACACTTATTTATACTTAGGTAACACGAGGTTGGTAAACAAGTTACGTAGCGCGTGCAAATGCACCGGGTGTACGCCGTGTTACCTAAAAACCCTTTTAAATTTGCACACTTAATTATTTGAAGTAATACAAAATGAATTATGGTGACGTCGCCCTCGCTTCTAGTTGAAAATAATATTTAAAGATTATAGAAGGCAGCACACAGATACAAATTTAGTTCAGATTTTTTTTTATACAGAATTAAAACAAGAAGTTTGGTTCAAAGTTATCTTTTTCCAGTAGGTAATATTTAAGGTAATAATAACGTTGTGTAAAAAATTATATATTTTTCTTCATAAACTTCGAAGTTAAAAGTGGGGGAATGGTATTTTTTTACATTTTCATTTATTAATTTAAAAAATGATTATTAAAAAATTACTAAAAATTGTTTTAAAATGTGCAAATCCTAAACTCAACTAAACTTTTAATTTTTGCCCCAACTTATATCAGGCATTATTCATTGAATATAAATTAACATGTATAATAATTTTTCTCTATATGTGTCTGGATAAAAACATTTATTCTCGAAATATATACAGTAAGTGTAACTTACCTAACTACCTACCTCTACCTACCTTAAATCTAAAGTAGGTCCTTGAGGCATTGTACCTAGGATGCTGGCGGCATTTCCTCGTTGTATCGCAATGCTGATACGTTGTGCGAGGAAGCCACCAGCTCTTCGGTCACCAGTAACATCAACCAGACGTTTCGCGATTTCTACGAAAAATTTGCGTGCGCTGGGACCCCATGTCTGGATTAACTTTGTTTATAACTATTCCAAATCCTTAAATATTAAGTAGCTTACTTCTTGCTTCCAAAATTGCAGTAAGACACATTCGATCAAAATTGCAGGGCCTTTTTGAACCTGTACAGCTGGGTTTTGGCACGAAATGTGGGTGCGAGGCAGCCGTCCATGCCCTAAGGACCTACCTTTCCTCTGATGATTGCGAAATTGTAGTCAAAATTGACGTTAAAAATGCTTTTAACTCGGTTAATAGGGACACTTTGCTGACAGAAATTAGGGACAAAATTCCTGAACTATACAATTACCTTTTCTTTTGCTATTCGGACTCTTCTAAATTAATGTACAAGTCCAATGAATTATCTTCTGAGGTTGGTTGTCAGCAGGGTGACCCTCTCGGCCCAGCAATTTTTAGTTTGGCTATAAATCCAATCATCCAAAAATTTAAATCAAAATTCAATGTCTGGTACCTAGATGACGGGACCCTAGGAGGCAACGTTAATACTGTGCTCTCTGACTTGTCTCTTATTAAGAGTAGTTTCAAAAATATTGGTTTAGAACTGAATTTTGCAAAATGCGAACTCTTCATTCAAAATTCATCTTGTATTTTTGCCGATTTAAAACACAAATTTGACGATCTGGCTCCTAATATCAAGTTAGTAGACAAACGTTCTCTTTGCCTCTTAGGCTCCCCTATATTTGAAGAATCTTTTCCCGACTATATTTCTAACTCGATATCAAAATTCAAAAGTCACACGAATCGTTTACTCGAAATTAGCCCTCATTATGCTCTTGTGATTCTTAAATTCTGTCTTTTTGTCCCTAAATTTACATATGTGCTCCGATGCTGTCCTTTTTGGAAATATCTAAATTTACTATCACCTATAGATGATTTGATCAAAATTAGTTTAGAGATGATTCTAAACATTCAGCTGAATGAGCCTTCCTGGTCTCAGGCGTCCCTCCCTATTCGGTTCGGGGGTTTAGGAATTTGCAAAATTTCCAGTGTGGCATCCCCAGCCTTTTTAGCATCCACTCATAGCACAGCCGGTCTCATAGGAAATATTTTAAGGGCTTTGCCCACAAACTATGAGATCGCAAGCTTTGAGGATGCTAAAAATGCTTTTAAAATTGCCTGCCCGGGCAAAGACTTTCCAGACAACCCAAAATCACAAAGGAGTTGGGATAATGTTTACTGCGATTTAACTTACAATACTCTTTTAAATAACTCTACAGGTCCAGATCGCGCGAGGCTTTTGGCGGTCGGATCCCGGGAAGCTGGTTACTGGCTTCATGCCCATCCTTCGCCCAATACTGGTACTTTCTTGGATCCGGCCTCCCTTAGACTGGCGACTGGTTTGCGACTGGGGGTTTCGGTGTGTGCGCCACACTCATGTCCTTGTGGCACAGACGTGGACCGACTGGGACACCATGGATTGTGTTGTAAAAAAAGTGCAGGCCGTTTTTCGAGACATGCATCTCTTAATGACATAATCCGTCGGTCTCTTGCCACCATCAACGTGCCTGCTCTCCTTGAGCCGACTGGCATTTTCAGGGATGATGGCAAGAGACCTGATGGGGTGTCCTTGGTTCCTTGGAGTTTGGGACGGATGCTAGTGTGGGATGCTACCTGTGTAGACACGCTGGCACCGTCCCATCTCCAACGAACTAATGTAAAAGCGGGCGGAGCGGCTGAATGCGCCGAAATTTTAAAACGTAATAAATATAAGAGCCTGGGCAAAGAGTACCTTTTTGTACCATTCGGGGTCGAAACTCTTGGTCCATGGGGTCCCAGCGCACCCAAATTTCTCGTAGAAATCGCGAAACGTCTGGTTGATGTTACTGGTGACCGAAGAGCTGGTGGCTTTCTCGCACAACGTATCAGCATTGCGATACAACGAGGAAATGCCGCCAGCATCCTAGGTACAATGCCTCAAGGACCTACTTTAGATTTAAGGTAGGTAGAGGTAGGTAGTTAGGTAAGTTACACTTACTGTATATATTTCGAGAATAAATGTTTACATTTAGTAGCTTAAGTAATTTCCGAGATATTTAATTATGTGACAGACAGACTGAGTCGCACCATAAGGGTTCCTTTTTTACCATTTTGGTACGGAACCCTAAAAATAAATCTTTAATCAGAATTTTCTTTCAGGATTATACGTAGACAGAAACACCAATTTGGGTATCGTCGGCGGATTGCCTATTTCAATAGAGGATGCTCCTTACATGGCCGCTGTGTTTGTTAGCTTAGGCGGTTTCGAATACTTTTGCGGAGGCACTATCATCCATAAACGTTTTATTCTTACTGCTTACCATTGCTTCGGGTGAGAAACTGCTTTTCATACTTATGGGGATTAAAAAAAGACACACACACTGCATTCTTTCCACTCTACTCGACTCATCATCATTATACTAAATATCATCACGAAGTCATGATGTCCGCAAAACATGAAAAATTGTGGTCCTTAAACAGAAAAATGCCTTTGATTCATTCTAGTAGGGTAGAAAACGCCTTATTGGGATAGGTGACATCAATATTTTGTTTTCCAGGGCTATCGTACCTGACCCCAGAGACATAAAGGTCCTAGTCGGTGCAAGCTACTTGGATGAAAAAGATGGAGTTATCATGGATGTGGAAAAAAAGATCTGCCACGAAAAAGGCACTTACAATGACATTTGCCTGTTGAAGTTAAAGGAGCCTGTGTATTATGGAGAGAAGATGGCAATCATTGCGTTGCCCAAAAAATACTTTGAGTTAGAAACAGGTGTTCTGGTCAACCTCACTGGGTGGGGGGCTACCGATAAAAATGTTAGTATCATCTAAATTTATATAATAGTCAAATTTGCAAATTCTACCGAAAGGTTATACTTTTAATATCTGTACCACACATAAATATACGCGTAATTCCAAAACTTTATCGACCTTCAAAAATCACCTTCGTAAATTCCTACTATCTAAACAGTTGTTCAGCCCGTAGGCAGCCGTGCCGCACACACACACACACGCACACACACATTCTTTGTTGTGGTAGTAGTTTTAGTATTTCTTCCTTTGTATAATGATGTCTATAGTTTGTAGTGTTCTGTTTGTATGTATATAGTGTCACCTAGACTACCTGCTGGGCTTCGCTGAAAATCAGCGTCGCCGAATGTGCCATATCACATGGCTCATTCGGTGATATCAAGCTGAGCGAGGACCATTTAGCGCACAATTAGTTAGTCTTTGTTATATTTATTCTGATTGTTATCTTGTGTTTTTACGTGTGCTAATAAATGTATTTTCTTTCTTTCTTTCTTTCTAAAGTAAATGGATATATTATACTAATTGATCGAGTGAGCAAAGCGAGCGAAACGTCTCCGCTTCAGGTTGGGCAGAAATGATTTCGTGTGTCTGTCCATTTGTTCTCCTCTACAGGTCGCATTTATCAACTAATTCTTGTGAAATTTTCTAAGCAAGTTTGTTAACTACATAGGAATTGGTACAAAGGTTCTAAGCACCATAGACTCCAAAAGGGTTTAGGACACGAGGTCTACAGCTCACAGAGCCACTAATAACATAATTTGTAATATATAATATGTGTCATGATTTACGTACTCTGTGCTGCCTGGCAAAACGTAGAAGTTCTTTGACATAGTAGGGTGAAAATATTGTACTGACAACTGCAAAGAGGTGTATTTGCTATCTCACCTTATTGCATTGCTTAGCTTATTTACACGAAAAGTAAATATATATATCTCTTTGTAATCAACTGTACAATACTTTAAACGAGACGCTTTATTTTTTGGTATTAATGATTGTATTTTATGTAAACAGGAACATCACCATGTATCGGATGTCCTACGCCAAAGTACAATACCAATCAAATCACAGGAAAGTTGCCGTAGACTGTACATTAATGAAGTCAAAGGGTTGGATGAAAACTTTGTTTGTGCTGGGTCGAGAGGCCACGACGCGTGCCATGTATGAATTATTATAAATTTATATTTAATTACAGGAATATACTAACAATAGGGGCTCTTTTTCTCTATTTTCCATCTTCAATCGAGATCAGGTGAGGTGAAACTCTGGGACGAAGAATGATCATTGACATATAAGAATTTGAAATGAAAAATCATACACAAATTTGATGTTACAGCTATTCACATCGATTTGAAGTAAATATTTGTTAATGCAGGCTTATGCTAAGCTCATGGGCGTATCAAGCTATAAGTAGACCGAAACTCGTCACGGTCTTTACCAAAAATATATACGAAGTTAGCATTCAATCACATTTCTAATTTCAATAATATTTTTACATTGACATTCTGCGACAAGGTTCCATCGTGGCACAACAGTTAAAGTCTGCGTGCGTACCTACGTATAACATAACATTTAGAAATGTTCGTTAAAGTTTTAAATATTGTAGGCACATAACTATCGTTATAAAAGTTGATTCCCTCACCAAAAAAGTGTAAATTTCAACTCCTCCTCCTGGCAGGGTCGCCATGTAGTATTGGACGTTCGGGGTAGAAAGTATATACACCAAAGTCAGTTAAGTAATGAGCGCTTTATTACTAGAAATACTGCTATTAATAATTGTCACCTTAGTGTCATATTGATCTTGTTGATCTTGGAATGTTAAAGATGAGTTATAATATATGTTTCCTTTGTTCTTTATGAGACCTTGGACTTTGGCCTTGTACATTGTGGAATGCTCGGCATTTCTATTAGGTACTCATTTTTACACAGTCCGCTGTATCGGCTGTATGCAACCAGTTGATTCAACGAGCTGATTGCATGCCTATGCCATACAACCGCAAACTTGCAGATCTCTAGTTGGCCTATAACCTTATTTATATTTTATTTCACAGAGCGACGGTGGCAGTCCTTTAACACTCAACGGTGTGCAAGTCGGTATAGCCAGATATTGGAACTCGTGCGGCCTGTATCCCAGCGTCTACATCAGGGTAACCAGCTACGTGCACTGGATACACACTAAAATACGCGAGAATCTTTAGAGGGGACTTCTAGAGAACTAGAGTCCGTCTTTGCTTAGTTTTATAGATTTTGATTGACAGTCCATTTGCTTGAGAGAAATACCGTGATTTGGCTCTATCAATAAAGAAACACCTTAAAATGATGTGAATTGCGTATTTTTACTATATTCTGTCTTTTTGAATCTTGAATCCGAAGAAGTTACCCGAACTCCCGATATATTTCAGTACTGTTACATGCACCATTTTCACGGTGTAGTTTTTAGTTGTGGTGGTGAGGTCGACGTAGCAATAGATCTACTCTTACGGGTTCGTTTATTTTGTGCGGTGTAACTGTCGCTACTACCGTCCACTTTCTTACTTGGAACTCAATCACGTTCACGACATACGACACTTACAGTATCGACTGGTGCATTCCTTGCGCAACCAGTTACTTTCCGATTTTCAAAAAGTACAAATCATCGGATGATAGACCCTCGACAGTTGAAACCCATCTTCTCGGTGGAAATTCTTGTATTTTAGGATTTCTAAAGCTGCCTTGAACGTAGGTATGCAATAAATATCTAGTTTTAAATAGTAATTATAACGGTCATGACGACCATGTTAGCTTAAAATCGTATAAAGTTATCCGAAGAAGAAATGATTCCATAAAACATGTATTATATTTTATTAAATAATTATAATTAAAGTGCAAAATGGATTGAAATTGATTGGCGATTAACAAGACTGGAGAATTATAAATAGTATACAGTTTTGAAAAAAATACAATGGAATATTTATAATCTATGGATTTTTAAACCATTATCTTTCTACTTGCAGATCAATCTCACTGTTTTTGAGACTGAGACATCATAGAAACACGATCGCCTTTATGCCTAAAAGTATATTTAGCAAAAAGCAGGAAAACCGTCTCAAAATATCGTGTTCCAAGCTTTTAGAGCCAATAAGGATCATAAAGATTAAATCAAAAGCGCAACCCCTGTAGCCTTTTTAGCAATATAGGATATGATCAAAAATGTGCAGCCAGCAGCCTAATTGCTGATAATGCTGATCGTAGGCATATGTTTTAATTAAACAGGGTGATTCTGAAGACATGAGGAGAACTTACCCTACACGGAGACTTCTATCATGACGTCTAAATGGAATGCAGTTTTGGACTTAAACTGAGTCGCTGCCATACAACAGGTAGGCACCTGGACTGAACCTAAACTGAATTGCGTTCTGTCTATTTTGGGTGCAATAATGACCACCATACAATAACTAATCACTAAAGCAATCAATTCTCACATTATGACAATGTCAAGCGAGATACGATGTTTCAAAAGTTACCACAATTGACACAAGTATCTTATTTGTAGAGTGGCTGTACAATCAGCAATAATATTGAAACTTGATTAAAATTACTTAAAGAAACGTGAATCTCGTTAAGTCTAGTATGAAATAGTAGCTTATAATTTACTGAAACCCTAGGTTTCTCTGTGCTCACGTCTTATGTATCATTCTGGTTACCTATGTACATCTACCTGAGCCATTTTGTCCAGTTAGGTAGGTCCAACTTCAAGAAAGAATGCTCGTTGAATTCAACTCTTGCTGAGCCGAATTCGGAAAACTTCGTAACATCTCTTCCAAAGTACCGCAGTCTTAAGACGTAGGTTTTTAATCGTGTGTGTTGTCAAGTGTTGACATACGGCACAAAACGGCTAACAATATATTGCTCAAAACTGCTCAGAGAGCGAGCTATTATTATTATTATTTAATCTTTATTGCACAAAATAAAATACTTAAAGTACAAAAGGCGAACTTAATGCCATAAGGCATTCTCTACCAGCTAACCTTAAGACAAAGCAGAAAAACTGTAGGCGGTGCATTTAACAAAGTAGACTAACAAACAAAACAAAGCAAATCTATCATAAATCAACCAACTTACGCATAAAAAATAATATAAAATACAAATACCCATATATACATACCTAAATAAATAGCCAAGATTGCCAGAGCCAGAGCTCCAAGAGGATTCGCTGTGTTGACAGCTGGGGAGTGGGGTGTACCCACGGAGCTAAGCTTGCCCCTTTAGCTGTCAACACAGCGAATCCTCCTTTTTTAAAGGGTCGACAACGCGCGTGTAACTCCCCTGGAGTTGCAGGCGTCCATAGGCTACGGTGACCGCTTACCATCAGGCGGGCCGTATGCTTGTTTGTCACCGTCGTCGTATAAAAAAAAAAAAAAAATATTATATATTAACATATAAATATATACATAAATATATCTATGCTTGGAGATTCCCAATAAGATTGAACTATAAATGAGGAGATCCTTAAGATAATCAAAGTCGTCGTCATAGTTGAGAGAGTCGCCAGCCTCAATGCCAGGGGCTTATAGTCAGACCAGGTTAAGTCTTCCTGCCAAGTTGTTTTACGTGAAGTATGGGATTTTCATACAATGTCACTGTCAAGTGTCCCAAATCAGTGTAAAGTTAGCTTGGTCGCACTCTAGGCACGTCATCGAAATCGCCGGGAAACGACGGATGTGAGTGGAATATTGTGGAATATCCATTGTCCAGCAGTAATCATCTTTCGACTAAAAAGATGACGATTATAAATTATTAGCACTTCTTTCGATATACTCCTTTATGTTTTTACTACAGCGGTGCTGTTTTAGATTGTAGTAAAATTATTTAACCTTCTAGTTTTAAACATCAGCCTGTTTTTGAGAAATCAACTAATTTTAACTCTCGTACTGCCTTTTTTTGAAGTTATTTTTTAATGTAGTGATACTTATCTGTCATATTTTCATCTGATTGTCCCGTAGTAGTTTCCGTACCAATCATAAAGGGAAAAAAATTATGACCTGTGTAGTTTTTAATACTCGCGAGTAGCCTTATCTAATTAAATTAACCAAGGAGTTGATATTTCACTTCAGAGATTTCGGTTTGGATAAGTGACATCCCTCTTCACACCCTATTACGAATATACATTGTTAAGTAGTAAGGGTTTTGGTCATGTTTAAATATTCCTATCGTCAATGAGGCAATCATTATTACCTATATTACTTTAACAAAACCTATTGCCAATTTATTGTGTTTACATTTGGACAAACCGAATTTTGTTCAAAGTACTTGTCAACAAAACCTTATCAATATTAAGTATTTAATTAGAATTCGAGTCAATAATAAAATTGCCCTGCATTAAAGTTATCGGTATGGTCATTAATTAATAAACAGAAGAAAAATATTATTAATTTATTGTATATATAATTGTTGAATATAAAAAAGTGTAAACGCGATTGCAGTTTGCTTTTTAGTGTGTGTTACCATGGCGTGTTTGGTGGCAGTGATCTGTGTCACTTTAAGTATATCACTACCTGAAGTGTGGGGTTTAGGTGAGTGTTATTATGTAGTGTTCGACTGAAGCGTTTGGTGGCCCAGCGGTAAGGGTTAAGGCGTGCGACTTTCAATCCGAAGGTTCATTACTGCCGGCTCGTACAGTAAAGTGTAAAAATATGGTGGTGCACATCTTAGTAAAAAATATGTCCCATAGAACCTTATGCCAGTGTAATAAGAGCGTAGTACCATATTTATGAGTCGATTATGTCAAACCATATTTTTGCACTTGACTGTACCAATGAGTTTTTCGGTATGTACGAAATATCATTTGATATTTACCAATCGGTTTTCGATGAAGAAAAACATCGTAACGAAACCGAACTAATCCCGATAAGTTTATATCCTGTGAGATGGAAGGCCAGATGGCAGTCACTTTCGTTAAACTAGCGCTCACAAAAAATCATGGGATTTTGGGAACCGTGGCATAAGCCTGGAAAATGCTGGGAAAAACATTATTATTCGACTGCTGCAAAGGCCTTCACCCTCTCTGCTACCCGTCACGGCTCAATGCATGCTTGCTACAAAATGCGTCCAGGTCATCCCGCTATCTCTTTTTTGGTGGCTTCTGCCCGGCCACCTTGAAGAATCCAATCGGTAACCTTTCTGGCCCAGCTCTTTGGGTGCATGCAGGTCGGACATGTATCTGATCCAGTTCCATTTGTGTAGGTACAGTCACCTGCAATAGTATATGACGCTATGAAGGCCGCAAAAATATGTGACACGCTCTTATGGCGGTACAAACAAGACTGTGTCAGATTATTTTGCGGCCTTCATGTAGTCCTATACTATTGCAGGTGATTGTACAATCACACTTCTCAAATTAAGTATTAACACCAAAATGACCAAGCAATGCATGAGAGAAAGTTAAAGAATTAGATTTATGATTAAAAATGTGAGTAGAAACTCATTACAATCGCTCACGCTTAATTACGTATCGTAGCTACCTCTCTCTATCACTCATCCTTATAAGTGTGACAATGACAGTTGCGTTTCGTTAGCGACTGAGCGTGAGCGATGGGCATCTTGGCTACGCACCCGCATTTTGGCACAAAGGTCGTAAGCGCCATAGGCCGCTTAGGAACGTTGTACCAGTACCCGCCATTTTAAAACCTAAATGGACAAAAAAAATATGTATCCGTTTCTGCCCAAGCTGAAATGGAGACGCTTCGCTCGATTAGCTCACTCGGTTTTTATTTTCTAGTTTATTTAATTTTTACTTTTACGTCTATAATTCAGAAAAGAATCATTGTTTAATTTTTTTTTAGCCTTAAAATCACATGTCAGCAACTTGGGCATCTATGGCGGACAAGCGATCTCCATCGAAGACGCGCCATACATGGCAGCCTTGTTTGGGGACTCTAACGGCTTCAGATATTTTTGTGGAGGCTCCATCATCCATGAACGATTTGTTCTCACTGCTGCTCATTGCGTAAGGTAAAGTGTCACTTTTTTCTTATCTCTTCTATTTAAAACCACATCTTGCAACATTACGGCTAGGCGTCAATGCGCTGTAAAACTAAAGTATAAAAATATAATGATGATATATATGATGATATTGATGATGTATAATTATTTAATACCCTCGCAGAACCTCAATAATATAGATTTGTAAGACTAAAATATGTTTTATTTAGCCTAACTTGCATGAAATTCAAATATTTTAATTATTTTTTACCCAAACTGCATTGCTATAGGAATTTGGATGACGCCTCTTCATTGAAAGTTAAAGTCGGTTTGGACAACTTAGATCAAAAAGATGGAGTGCCTATTGACGTGGAGAAACATCTCTGTAACCCGGGATTTATGCCCTGGGGCAACCTAAATGATATCTGCCTCTTGAAACTGAAGAAACCCGTAACGTTTGGAGAGAAGGTGGCTAAAATTGCGTTGCCTGATGAAGACTTGAAGTTAGAAGCAGGAGCTCAGGTTAACGTCACTGGATGGGGTTCCACGAATGATTATGTAGGTATTGAACCAATCTGAGTAGTCAAATGCGGTATAATAATTGAGCGGATGAATACAACATAATTAGCTAACTGGCGAATCCGTGCGGTGAAGTGACATTTCAACACGAAGCCGCACGCAGCTTCGCGCCCAAATGTCAAATCAAGGAACCAACCGTTGAATTAGAGCGTTCTTGTAATGATCGCTTACGTAGGACACTTCATAGGTACCAACGGCTTGTTTTTTCCTCGTCACAACACACCGCATTGCCATCGTGTATCTGCACACAGTTAACTCATTGAAATGCTTCTTGATATTGTTCAGCTATTTTAAACAAAACGGTGGGTTAGTTTGTAAATAATTATTTTTCATTTTAAATATTCGATAGCCACGCTTACAATTTTTAACTCGATTTCAATGTTACAGTACGAAGAGAACATCCTCCGCCAGGTGACTATCCCGGTCCAGTCGCAAGAAAGTTGCCGTAAAGTCTACGTGGACCTGACTGACTACAAGCTTTGCGCCGGATCTGAAGGCCACGACGCCTGCTGGGTAACTTTCATCAACATGTCTATCTCTTGCTTGACAATACCGGTCCAGTGGCAGAATTTGCCGTGAAGTCTACATGGACATATCCGACTACAAGTTGTACGCTGGATCTGAAGTCCACGACGCCTGCTGGGTAACATTCATCAACATGTTTATCTCTTGTTTGACAATACCGGTCCGGTGGCAGGAGTTACCGTGAAATGTGTGTGGACCTGACTGACTACAACATGATGCCTGCTAGGTAAATCTACTTAAAGAATGACTCATGTTAGACCGGACCGGCCTTGACTGACCCGATGTGATGAACGACATTTACAGGATTTTTACGATATATGATGAATTGTTCTTGCTTCTTTTTTTTGTCTGGACGCAGGTAAGGTACTCTCATGTCTCCAGATAATGTACTATACATATAACTATGTACTGTCACGTTCTAAATTGCATGGTCAGTTTATGATTGAATTCATTCATAAATTGCCCTTTTGAACGCGTGGACCTTACCTCAGTAATTTTAAATTGTTACCATTGTACCTTATTCTTGTATCATGCATATTGATTGACATTTAGCAATTTAATAATGTTCACATTTCATATTTACTTAGTTATGACTTAGTGAAATATAAGAAATCTAACTTAGTTTTAACAATTGCTATTATCATTTTCTTGCATGCGCTTGCTTTTTGTTAAATCAAAAATAAGGGTCTCGGCAGGACAGGCTTAGCCTAGTGTTGGAACCTGTGCAAACTCATGCATGACATATTGTATTTCGCAAAAAAAAAATTTCGAATTTTGAAAAATGTATTATTGTATACAGGGTGACAGCGGGGGCCCGCTAACATACAACAACGTACAAATCGGTCTGGTTTCCTACGGTGAGGGGTGCGGCCGCCAAGCCACGGTCTACACCCGGGTCTCCAAGTACGTCAAGTGGATCAACAAGACTATAGCACAGAATCGTTAATATTATATCAACTAAATTAAACCTGAAATAACTAATTTATTTTTACATGTTTCGGAGCAAAGGAATTGTGTATTAGCTATTAGTGGAAACTGTTTTGGCTTATGTTTTAACTCTGTTTTTTACCTTATTGTATAATTATGTGCTGTATGTTTCCCAAATAAATAAATTAAATTAAATTAAATTAAATTACCTACCATATGTCGAAAGTTTCTATATTTTATAAAAAAAGAAATAAAATGATGTTAAATGGTTGAGTTTTTAAAACGTTCGAGAATTTTCGGTACCGGTCGAACAGCGCACTAAGCCTGTGCGAAGGCCAGTTTGAAACTTTCCTAAAATTAAATGTGACGTTTTCAGGCTACAGATGCAGTCAACCACCCTGTGTATGGGAACCCTAGGCTACTCCAGAACCATGTCATAATGACAAGCAGTTAGAAATTTCTTACAGTCTGATTCATAGCGTCACTATGACAAAGTCCTACAGTGATCTAAGGTTCCAATTGGTTAACTGTACAACTACTACATTGTCAGTTGTCAATAAGGATCAAACCGTCTAGTTCTCACAACACAAGCCTTATTGAGCTTACTGTGGGGCTAGGTCGATTTGTGTAAGATTGTCTCATAATAATTATTTATCTGTAAGGGATCTTTATCCCAAAAAGGACACAAATCAACTTTAACCAACGCACCTGCTTTTGCTAGGCTACCTACGCTCTCTGTAACAAATTTCATCACGTCTGTATTTTAACAAAAATACCAACGAACCAAGTTTCCACCTACCTGCGATTCACACCAACGATTTACATTCACACTAAAGATTTTAGCAAAGCTTATTAAACGTTTTCATGATGACGCAGAAGTTAAAGTGGTATCTTTTTGCGACCTCTCCCTGTGTTGCTCCCTGTGTCAGTATACGTACCGTTTTCCCTCTGTCGAAGTACAAACACAATTGGGCCTACGCGGGTCTTTGTCCTAGTACTAGTCCACACTCAAAAATAGATCGAAGCGTGCAAAATGTATTAGTACAATTGTATCATTTTCAACGTGTTGATGTCGTCATTACAGACTATTTTTGTATGTAATGTGTGAGAAACTTCTGTGCACGCCTGCTGGCGCACGCTTGTGTGCACTTTTCTCGTCGGAAAAAGTGACAGAATAATTTACTCGGTAAGATATCGCTTTGCTGTCTCACTTCCAACGAGTTGAAAGCCCGTATTGCTCGAAGCAAACCGTCAATACGATTTATATACCTTTTTGTAGCACATTGCGGTGTGACGTTTTCTTCTGGTAATTTTCTAGCGCTTTACCTTGTGCTTGCGTACTAAACCAGCGTGTTTTTATCAACAGTAATCATTTCTATTGTTGAAAGGCTTTCTCGCCTCAACTAGGCGAAAGGAACTAGTGACGTAGGTATCTGTGAAGCAGAAGGTCCTAGGTTCAAATGTTGATAAGGGAATTTTCCCCTCACTAGCTCGGAAAGCGCTGTTTTGTCCTTTAAAACTAGCGTGGAAAAACGCATTTTATCCACATGTGGGGCAAAGTAATCTAATTCCTATCACTTACCACCAGTCCAGTATAAGTGAATCTTATATGGCCATAGTAAATATATGCAATCGGAGGTCACACCTTAAATTGGTCATGCGATCATGTCTTATCCCGCACTTGGTAAGCTGTTGGCAATATCTAAGTACCAGGAGCGTACCTACTTTATGACAAATTTTGAAATTGATTTTTGATGGTTTCTTCAAGATTACTTACATGTGGATAAGATTTATAATCGTATTAAGTCTGTATTTTCCTCGCAATAGTGAGGGGAAAAATGTTGTTTTACGGCGGCAAAGTTTGTTCAACTCTCGTGCCTTGAGACCCTCGTAAAGCTCAAGATTCCAGTTACTAAACCACTCGCTACGCTCGTGGCTCAATTTTGGAATCTTTCGCTTGCTCGGGTCTCAATATAAGCCCGAGAGTTAAACAACAACTTTGCCCCCTTGTATAATAAATAACTATTATTTGCGCATTTATCACAGATATTTGTTCCTGAGTTATGGACGCCTTCTATGTATTTAAGTATTCTTTAATTGTATCGTTAACACTCACAACACAAGACTTATAAGCTGACTGTGCGCTTATCAACGTAGCCCGTTGATAAGCGCACATAAATAATAAACTAGAAAAATTATATCATTGTGATAGATTGATCGCAACGCCGGGCTATGTTCGTTGACATCACTATCCCCCATGACGCGAAACACGTGAAGGCTGAGAAGGAAAAGGCCAGCAAGTACCTAGACTTGGCTCACTAGGTAACAGCCATGTGGGAGGTTGATTAGGCGATCATTGTACCGATAGTTATTTCGGAAAACAATCTTATTTAATAAGTTGTGGTTGAATCAATGGTCAGATATAGAAGGCGGTCATCCTGGACATGGCGTGCATAGTCCGGCGGTTCCTATTTCTGTGGCCCTAACCACCGGCAGCCTGGGGCCAACTCCGTTGCCAAGCGCACCTTAGGTTAGGTTTTTAATAATATGCTTGATATGTATTTTGTATTTTACTTTTATAATAAAACTTAGAGGAAAAATAACTAAACGTTATATCCCTTTCAAATTAATGTAATTCTGTAGGCAACGGGATAACACTACAATGTTGCCATTTTTTATTTACTACTTTTTTTTTTGCCAAGCTGGTAACCCCAACTCCCCTTAGCCAGTACAGTATACATGCTCTTGAACAATCCGTTAACCTTACACAAGATAGGGAACACAACACCATAGGTTTGTGTCAGCGTTTTTTATCGCACCATAGGTATCCGACTTGCTACGCTCGTGGCTCAATTTCGGCATCTTTCACTGGCTCTCAATATAAGCCCGAGGGTTAAACAACAACTTTTTCCCCTTGTATAAAATAAATAACTTTTACTCGCCTGCATCGACAAGCATCAGGAACACAGCCCAGCAATAGCGCGCCCGACTGGCTGCCTGATCGGATAACAAATACTACGGAAAATATGTAAAATTGTGTGTAAACACGAAACACCGTATTTCCATCCGTAACGAGATTTTCGACGCCCACATCTATATTGGTGCTGATCGACATTTACATCGGCGTTATTTTACGAATAATGAATAGGATATTGGTTTGATCGCAACATTGTAATTGGAACTTTATTTAATTTACAGTGCTACTTTACCGCCCTAGGGCGATATTGATCATTTTTCGTGCCTGCGTCAAATATTTTAAACTGTCGTATTGTAAAACGTCGTACGATACACGTGCGAATTTCTTCTTTTTCGCTCTTGTATCGTAATGTACATACAAAAAATTGTAAGACGCAAAACGTCTACTTCACATCACTGCCATGTTGCTACTGTCGCACAGAAACCGCCGAGAGGGTTATCAAACCCTCAAATGTAGATTCGGTAATTTGAAAAAAAAAACTACCCTCGGGGTAGATAAGGAGAATTCTTGTTTTAGGATAAATAATTAATTTAAAGGAATTAGGAAAATAGTCCGTCTTATTTATTCAATAGAAATGTTCATTCGCTTTGCTAAAAAACACTTATTACTTCAAAAAGTTAAATCAAAGGTTAAATCCTGTGATCGCCGTGGGTGTTATAGAGGAGAATTTAATTAATATCCCACGCGAAGAACTCTTATCAAAATAAATATTCATTATTTCGTTCAATAAACCCTCTTAAATTTTCTTCTTTAATGAGAATAAAAGTCGACTAATTGAACCAATTTTTTTTTATTAAAAGTAGGTACTTAGAGTCAAACCAAGCTATGTTTCCACCGATTTTGTTATTAGGACTGCGCAAATACCTATTATTTTAAACATCTATCTTGTTTTATATTATGTTTTTTACTTAACACTATTTAATCTCTGCTATCAAAATCTAAGAAAATTCTATGTATTTGTCTGGTTCATTAAAAAATAAACTAATGACAAGATTCAAAGGCAATTTACAAAAATGTTATAAAAAGATCTACGCAAAGTAGCCATAGTTTGATCTCTCACAAGTTTGCCGAGATTTCCTGAACCATTCCAATAGCCGAAACGAACCAGATTTTTCTGAACTGCGATTGTGCATAGAATAGCTAATCACAAGACCATGTTCTTACGCTGGTTTCGAGGCTAAAGTTTGATAAGTGACGGTAAAAAGCCTAAGATGTTGTAATCAATATTCTGAAGTTACGAGGGATGTTTTCGATATCAGTGGATGTTCCAGGATGATTGATTATGTTTTGGAAATATGTTTAGAATATGCTTTTTTAGGCCAGACTGGACTACTTAAGTTATGACTCATGCTACACCAAAGAGCCGTAGGTATACTAAACAAAAAGATATGAAAAAGTGACGTCAGGGACAGGCCTGCGAAACTCTCCATGGGAACTCATTCGATCGTCTTTTCTTTTGTGTCGGTATCGGTACCAACTGACGGACTGTCCATACATATCGCTCCCGCCAGTGCACGCCGTCGCCAGTATTATATAATATTTATAATCGTAGGCAAACCTAGCGCTGTGGACCCAAGCGTTAAATTATTTTTTGCATAGTGATCAAAACGGCTTGAATTTGCTTTTTCTATGAGAGGTAAATATCTGTTCTATGTACTATTTATATAATCTGTATTAGGGATAGGACGGAATGGAGACTAAACACAGGGTAGGCCGACCTCACTTCACCCTCACTGCATGGAAGAAGAGGGAACAACAAAACATATTCTACTAGACTGTAGACAGGTAGAAGACAGGAGTAGGTATATAAACATACTAAAGGAGGCAGTTACCAACCTAAAACCAAGTTGGCTTTCATGGAGGAGCTGAGGTGGTTGGAATAGGGCTACCTCGTTACCACGCAAAAAAGGCACAATGGATGTCGCAATTGCGGAAAAAGCTCAGGAAACTAACTAATTAAATACTCATTTTATCCTCGACTAGTATAAAACAGCCTTTGTTAAAATGGCTTACTTTATACCCTTTTCACATAGTCTACTATTATAGGCTCCAAGAATGTTCATGCATTGGTTGGCATTGGTCGTTCGTGTAATATAGAGCATAGTATAGAGGAAACTTAGTATAGAGGAGTTCTTTCTATTTCTATTAACTGCTACTGTTCTGTACCTAAATAGCATATTTATAAAACAAAACTAGGCATGTTTTACGTTTTAATGGCCTTCATATAGGCGATAGACTCAGACAAACTTTGTTTCAGTCTAGCCTAAATATAGAGAATGCGGAAAATGAATATAGTTGCGATGTTCATCTTGGGCGTGGATGGACGAATCATGGGACACCCAAATTCATATACAGGCTGTAGTCTGTAAGTTTGACTAGGCGATTATTCCGTAAATATAACAAATATCAGAAAAGTTTATATTGATATCGAAAGTACGTTACCCAGTAAGTAAATTCACATGAATAACTTTTGTTTTTAAACTAGTAATACTAAAAATATTACGACGACGATGATTATTAGTACGACGACTTACAGCCTCAAAGAACGTCGTACTAAATAGATAAATAAATAAAACTAACACATTTACCATACATTTGAAAGGGGAATGGGAATCAAGGTTCTTCCCGTTGACCTAATAGAATCACGAAATTTGGCAAGAAGCAACAGCTTATAACATAAGTAAAGGACAATCTGAAAACCGTATAATTGCCGCACACTGAGAATTCCGTGCCATCAGAATTTTAAGTACCATTAATGTTTCTACTTTTTTTCCATTCTAAGAAAATTAATTCGTTTTCCGTAAAAACCTGACTGTCGGGTTTACTGTTCGTAGGCGTTTCGCGACATAGGGCGAATACCACGGAATCGGCTACAAGTGTAGCGTATCATCTCAATGTGTTAAAACAAGAATAATATGACCAACAATGTAATGTTTTAAACTTTCACGATTATTACACATTATAAATTTACTAATTTCTCCGGGACACCGGCCCTTGCTACGTTGGAGGTTGGTTTTCAAATTTTTACACGATGAAGCCCCGTTTTACTAAATTTGTTCCTATTCAAAACAGCACAAAACTGTTTGCAGTTTGACTATTCAAAACTAAACTAGCGTACAATGCTAGTCATCACATTCCTCTCTGCATGAATGTATGTTCCTCCATTCTTTAATTATGACGTTCAAAAACATCACTTTGTAAGCCCATTGTTGTATATACTTTAGGACCCGATTGTTAAGTAAATTACTCTCGAACAAAAGCGGCACTGTTCATTTCGGGTAAGCATTAACTTACATAAAAGCCTTAAAACTCGCATCAAGCATACCTATTTTGATAAATATGGGTGCTTCTTATAAACAATGCTGATCCATTTATTATATTAATCTGCCTTGGAAAGTTGTAATCTGAAGTTGACATTGAAAATATGACTGTTTATTTAAGGGGCTTCCTGGCGACAATGACCTTAAAAATCCCTGAGTTTTAGTGTTATTTTTATAGATTCTTTTAATTCCGATTTTCATAATTCCAAATGTCGAACATTACGAAGTTCTGGCTACCGAACCACCATAATTCTGATAGATTATATTTTTTTTGGAATTTTGAATTATGAAAATTATTAATAATTTTATATATACGTAAGTATTTCATTTTTTTATGTTTTATTGTAGTGTTTTTGTTTAATTTATTTGTTATGCGCGTCTTTTTTAGTTACCTGTCAATTTTTTATTTTAAAATAATTTGTTATTTTTGTTTATACCTCTATGGATCCAAGTTATCTGAAATAAATTAATTGTTTTTTTTTTATAAATAAGGATTTTTTAAATTATTGATGAAATATTTTAAGTTATGTAGGTACGCATCTGCACAAAAGTAACGTCTATTGCTTCTCAATTTGATAAAATTTCATTTTAAACCTTTGCTGTTTCACCATAAAAAACAATTAGGTAAGCTGGGGAGTACAAACTAAAGATCATTAGCACATAGAAGCCCCTTAAATTCGTGACAAACGTTTGTCTCTTATAAATACAGTTTGCACTGTATTGTTTCTGACGCCCACAGAAGGCGTAAAAAGCGGAATTCTGCTCGTTTAAAAATAATTAGCGCTTCCCGACTGTCATTTCCGAGACGCATTTTTTTCACAGATTGCCTCCGTTCATTGAACTGATTATTAAAAAGGTATAAGCGACGGCAAACTGTAATAAAGTTAGGCTCTTTTTGTGGAAAGACTATTGAAGCGTCAGTTTTCTTCTGTATTATGATGGAAAGAACCAGTATTTTGAGACAGGAAATCTAGTGGGGTTTTAAAATGATTCAGTGTAATATAGCAACGTAGGATACTTCACGAATTTCTTAATAATTATGAACATTTAAAGTGACCAAACGTTTGTACGATAATGTTGAAAATGTAGATGATATATTGACAGAATCAGTTTCAAAATGGCGGCCACACCACATTAAGTAGTTTAATAAGACAAAAATAATTTAACATATGCCATTTACAATATTGACTCAAAGTCTCATTAGGGAGGTACAATACCACAGACAGATATACAGGTTAAACTTATAACACCCGTCTTTCCACAATGCTGATAAATAAAACAATATAGTAGAAAAACTCACGCCAGCTTTTCAGAGTCGCAAGTGAGCTTTTCCACTTCTCCTTTATTGCATTTGAATTATGCTATCGTTCGAAAACATTTTTGTCTGTATAATGCAAAATCAATCGGTATTTCCGTAATAATATACAAATAAATCTGCGCCACACCCATTTTACGAGGACGTCTCTCACCCTTAAACCCAAACGGACATTATTCACTAACGCTTACTATTACATTTGTAATTCCACGCGGATATAAATTGCGTTCGTTTGCGGTCGGCGTTATCGTAAAAAGGCCCTCCCAGGCGCAGAGGACTCGTTTAATCGTCGACGCCAATTACACAGCCTACACAGCCCTGAGGCTATTGCGTTTGCTTACACAGCATTCAGAAATAACCAGCATAAACGTGACAAGGACAACCGTAATTCACATTGACGTTCTTTTATTTGCGGTGTCTCTACTATGAGTTGCTCTAGATTACGAAGGATTGATTTCGAAACGTTATCTACAGTTGCATCCCACTTCCACCCCCTAGTGTGAGCAAGATGCACTGACAGTGCGTTGACGTAGAAGCTAGCGACTAAAGATTTCTATAGTCGATTTCAAACTTGTGATAAGCACACAGCACTTTTTTTTGGGCCGTCAACCACTTCTTCCCTGAGCTGATGGACTCTTCTACTTGACCTTGACCTTGAACTTTATCTTTTTTCTAAAAGGTCAAGTTCAAGTTCGAAATCTTTATATCGATAATTAAATATCATTATAACAAATTATATAATAAATTATTCTTATTATAAATAGTTCTTCTTCTAAGTCAGTTGCTTGGTCATGATCATCAGGAGCGCAGTTATTCACCACCGCTTTCCATGCCTCTTTGTTTTGGGCCAGTTGAATTGTTCCCTGGATACACATCACGCTAAATAAATTGAGTACTCACAAAAGGAAAAGGATATGTGAATAGAAGATTTGCCCTAGATAGTTAGCGTTGAAGAGAGTTGAGGATTTCTTAAATCGCTGTCGCCAGTTACTTAGAGAATTTTGCCTTCGCTTATACAGCATTTAAAGAAAAACAGTAAAAACGTAACGCTGAAAACCCGAAATAAACAAGCATTGCTTTTGCTAGCATCTTCTTTTCCTGTAACGTCCTACTATTCTTCCACTCAGCCGAATGTAAAGAATCAATTGGTGAAGCTATAGATAGGAAATACGGTTCATAACTATAGGATATTCACCACTTTTTAGCGAGATCGATATCGATATTCACACCAAATTACAGCTTTCTAGTGTTAACGATCGCTGAGACAGACAGATCCTAGCTGACTACGGAACGGAACTCTGAAAAGGTAAAGTTAGAGAAAAATAAAATGAAAAGCGTAATGGACTGGACATATCATATCTGCGCCATACGGTATAGAAGTCTCCAAAGCGATACTGCAGAAAATCGAAATTAATGGTGAAACCTCGTAAAAGATTTGTTCTCGTACGTCACTCGTACGTGACCAGTGACGTACGAGGGAAATTTTTCTCGTCACGGTCACAGGGTAAAGGATAACTTGCATTAGAACGAGACGGGACCATGTTTCAATTTCTATGAAAAACGTCACATAATCGCTCGGTAATTATAAAATAAGTAATTATAAAAAATATTGTACCATATTGAGGAGCTTAGCAACAAACAACGCAATGACAATGCGCTGCGGCGCGGTAAAAAACAAATGATTGATGAATGAATAGGTAGATCTATTGAAGTGTCCTACATGAGGATAGCGAAGTGGTGTGGCGCCCTCCCCCCCCCCCCCCCCTCACATTTATAAAACATAGTGCTCAACAGCAACTTATCACTCCGTACCAAGCTCGGGATCTATAAGACGTACGTCTGGCTGACGTACGCGGCACCTGCTTGGTTCGCCAAGATGGCGGGAGTCCAAGAGGCGGCGATTCTGAGCGCAGGTAAACCTCAGCCTGAGAACGATAGTCAGATCCCCACGTTACGTACGGAACGAGACTATCTTCAGAGACCTACAACTAGAGAGACTGGACCTGGCGTCTGGAGACCCCCAGACGCCCGTAGGCCGAGAGCCCAACCGCGGGAGCTTGTGCCACCTGCCGAAGACCCACGAAGCCGCAGATAAGCCATCATGTCCACCAAGCCATGAAAGCCATCAAACCCAACAGCGAGGAAAAGAGAAAAAGCCATCACGGCACCTGATAGCCCGAGCCGTTGTTACGGCCTGTGAACAAACACAGCCAAAGAGTGCCTAGCACTGAAATGGCCTCCTAAGGCCCCCCAGAAAGGGCAGTGTATGTATATATATATTTATGACAGTTGAAGGCGAAGCGGCATACCGCGCGGCGTCGCATTGAAATGTCAGCGCTCTGCATCGCGTCGTCATCGCGTTCGGTCAGCCACTTAGTACACCGCCTTAGAATTAATGAATGAGCTTTCATCCACAGATGAAAGCATGTTGCCGACTTGCCAAATCCGAGAAAATTATATCTATTGCAGGGCCAGGTATTTATAATAAACTACCCGACAATTTAAAAAATATTAAAGATGACACGGTATTTAACACGAAATTAAAAAAATGGCTAACAAAAGAAGCATTTTATGACATAATAGAATATGACAATTATTTAATTAAATTGAATGCAAATCCTAACATTTATGCCTAATCTTAAATTTTAATTTTATATAATGTGTTATTTTAATCTTTAATTGTAATTTACATGATTTATTTGACATTATTATTTCATTTTAAATTTATTTTGACATGTAAAATTGTATAATTTTATGAATAAATGAATATGAATATGAATATGATAAAATATACAAATCGAATTACCGTGGCGCGCTGGGGAAAAAATATTGGACAGGTAGAGACTGTCAATATCTTTGCCCCAGCAATTTTATTTTTATATCTGTAAATTGTTATATGACAACACTGAAGGTAGGGCACTAACTGTGTATCACTCGCATTTACTTAAAGAATTTGCTTTAATGCAACGCTTAAATGCTTTTTGATGAAATATGTTTATTTCATCAAAAATATGCAAATACTTACCAGTGGCGGCGCGTCCATAGAACTCGATTCCCAACAGCTTTGCTTTTTATGGTTCTCCCATAATTAAGACTTTACTTATTTAAAAAAACACATTATAAACATAAATAACAACTTGACACTGGTGTCAAACACAAAACATTCACCGTGTTAGCTTAAATAGATTTGTTCGGTATGTATCCACTTCAATATCACACAATATAAGAACAAAAGCCAACAATCCTTAAACCTGCAGACTCGTAAACCTCTACGTAATATTGCCAGCACCTATTTTATTTGCTATTGTTCATTAAAAGATTCCATTTACTGAGCTCCGTATTATCGCACGACTTCCTTTCAAACAACAACAGGTATTTTCGTTTCCGAGAAAACTTCCAACTAGATCGTATAATAGATTATATAAAAGTTCACACAGATTGTATCTCTCATAGAAACAGGCAAATTTTTCCGTATAAAACATATTTAAACTAAAGCGCCACCGATGCTGGCGGCGCCGCGCGTCCTTAACCCATTCAGAGCCCATGACGACGCGTTGTCGTCATGCCTCTACGCACCATTTTCGCTACAAAGCGGGAAATGCATGTTATCGGCTACGGCGTAGCGCTACAAGAAATCGTTGGCCATGAATGAGTTAATCACGTGTGGCAGTTCTTCAGGGTGCCTAGCCAAGATGCCAATCGCTCACGTTCAGTCGCTAACGAAACGCAACTGTCATTGTCACACAAATAAGGAAGAGTGAGAGATAGCTACGATACGTTATTAAGCGTGAGCGATTGGCATCTTGGCTACGCACACAGTGCTACGTACGCTTGCGATGGCGACGCGATGCGATGCGGTGACATTTCGTTGCGGTGAAATGTCGCTTCGCCTTTAAATGTCATAATTCTTCTTATACCTAGCATTTTCCTGGCTTATGCTACGGCTCTTGGAGCCTTTTGTCCGCTTTGGCAATTAACTCCAAGATTTAGCGTAGGCGTAGTTTTACGAAAGCGTTGCCATCTGATCTTCCAACCTATTAAACTAGGTCTTATCGAGATTAATCCCGTTTCCTCGCGATGTTTTCCTTCACCGAAAAGCGATTGGTAAATTTCATATTGTATTTCGTACATACGTTCCGAAAAACTCATTGGTACGAGCTGGCAGGATTTGAATCCCTCGACCTTCCGGACGCCTTACCGCTGGGTCACCAACGCCATATCATAAATACTAAAAAACAAATTGTTGATGCCTATCGGACTGCCCTAGGTGGGCGGCGTTGCCTTGCGCAAGTTCACGCTCGTGTAACGATTGCTCTCGTAGGACATTACCATTGGTATCAAAGATTTGATTTTTCCGCGCCGCTCCGCCAACGCGTCTTTTTCCCCACGTAGTACGCTGCGTAAGCAATTTGTGCCGCAGGAGGAACGTAACAAATGGCAATAACTACATATATAACAACATTACACACTTACACTGAACATAAATTTTCATGTGGGAAATTCTAGAATCCTGGAACATAGTAGGTATAAGTCATTGATTCAATGTATATTCTTGCAGAGGGCGATGTCTTTTATGGGATGCAAGCTGTGTCAGTACTTTTGCTGCGTCCCATTTAAGGCACACTGTCAAGTCAGCGGGCTCGGCGGCAGAAACGGCTGATAGAAATTAGCGCGCTAAGTACTCTGCATTGGGGTTGACGTACGACTTTGTGCCGTAGAGACAGCTGGACCCTGGCATCACGAGGCCTGGGAGTTTGTCAAGGAACTGGGTCGGCGGTTGAGGGAGTGGGGTCATGACCCCTCATGGCACAGAATGGGTTTTAGTTTAGTTTTTAGTTGTAATGTAATTTATTCTGTAATTTTAATTTATTTTTGTATTTTATATACATTTGACTGATCTGTTGTATGTGACTTTTTCTTGAATAAATTATTTTTTAAATTTAAATTAAGGGCCTTTGGCATAAAAATACGCTCAAATTCGAACAAAAATCGTTGATTAGCCGAGGCCGAAGGTGTGAAATAAAGCGACTTTGAATCTACCCTCATTTAAAATTCAAATTGGCTATCCCAAAATGGCGGATGTGACCTCTGTATAGAGCTGAATTAAACACGGATTTGAGGAATTTATTAAGTAATGACGTGAATTTGTAGAGCTCTGAGTTTTTTATGTTTTCCGATATTCACTCTATTGAATAATATTTAAATTATGGTTTAAGTATAGGATTTTAGCTGAACACGTTGAATTTATGAAAAATATGAAATATGGTCGAAAAACACAACCCTCCTTCGGCAGTCGTGCACGAAACATGTAAACACTTTTTTTTTTACTAGCCCATTTGAGTGTCTCACTGTTGGTTCAGGCCTCTCCCCGGGATCTTCATGGCTCCAGATTTTGCGTTTCTTTCGGCCGGTTTTTCTGATGCAAGGTGTCAAGGTTATCCCGCCATCTTCGCTTGGGCCAGCTTCGCCCACGCCTCTTTTCTGGAACCAACTTGATGGCTATACTGGCTATGATACGATGGTTCACCTAGCCGGATGCATACGGTAGACGTGACTGATCCATCCCCTGTGGAGCCGAGAGTGAAAGCACATTATCACTTCCAACCAAATAAACTGACAAACTTTAAAGTATTCGTTTAAAGTTTTTGTATTGATGACAGCGCCATCTCTCTCGCCATACCGGAACCCCTGAGTGGTTTGGATGGAAGTACTAAGCAACGTCGCTTGTATAGTCAACCAATTGGAACCCTAGGCCACTCTAGAACCATGTCAAAGTGACAAGCAGTAAGACATTTCTTACAATCTAATTGATAGCGTCACAATGACATGGTTCTACAGTGGCCTAGGGTTCCAATTGGTTGACTGTACTTAGAAAATGGCCACGGGTGTCTTGCCTGTTACTAAGATTGCATATACTCGAGAAATTCGCCAGCATTTCGATAAGACCAGTTGGCCTAGTGGTTATGGTGTTATCCGCGTAAGTTGAAGACCCGAGTTAGATCCTCGGATTGGCCTTCGTCGGTATTTGTATTTTTCTTTAGTATATGATGTAGTATATCTATTTCAATTTAAAACTGTAAAGTGTTATTTTAAAAAACAAACTGCTATGAAATTATGACGTTTATATACTTAACATTTTCACTGTCTGTGCTATCAAAATGTATCAAACTTAGCGTAGACGGACTCTAGCGATTTTTTTGCCTACGTCAGCCATGCGCGTTTTAAAATGTAACGTGGAGTTGTGTGTAAACTCTATATATATTAAAATAAAAAAGGAACGACATCATGGATGAGATTTTTCATACGGTACCTAAAAGCTAATACTCCTAGCACTTGCTAAATAGGCCTTTTCAAAATAGCTTACTTTCTTACTTCATTGCCTTACAGACCCAAAGATGCTCTTAGGTTCCGACACAAGAAGCCGCTACATCGTCCCTGGGTGCGTAGCCAAGATGCCAATCGCTCACGCTCACACGCTAACGAAACGCAACTGTCATTGTCACACTAATAAGGAAGAGAGATAGAGAGAGGCAGCTGCGATACGTTATTAAGCGTGAGCGATTGGCATTTTGGCTACGCACGCTGTTCTGCGCCACGTCACAGTATAGTATTAATTTTTAAAATAAACCTAAACGTTTTCTATTGCACCCATTTTTTTAAGAAACGTAGAAATGGATAAAAGTTTACATGGAACACCATAACCTCATTAATAACAAGATCTCGGGGACCACTGAATCTATTACTCGGAAAAGTAAAATCAATCTGATTTAGATTCGCCTCGAGACGCGTTCCCAATTGGGTCCAAATTCGTTTTTAATGAGCCCTTTTAAAGAAATGTAGACTTCATTGATTTTCATACACGGATGCTTTTGCAATCTAACGATTGTGTTTGTTACGAGATTGAAATATAAACTGTAAATAGTAAATACTTGATCAGAAGCTTTGATTTGGAAAACATTTTTCATTTCTAAATTGCAAATAATTGTGGTTAATAAAAATATACTTTACATTACGCAGTAAATCGAATTCTGAATGTTGTATTGAAAGTACACACTTTTTTAAACTATCGAGGCTATTTGACATTCTAACTAATTTAATATGGGTTCTTACCACTTTTTATTAAAATGAGGTGCCGATATTTCAGTGGTGTTGCAACCATGCTCACGAGAAAACTGAACTCTGCGAGTAGGTTGACACTTACGAATATGCATAACGATCTACCCTCTTTCTTGTTCGTTTATGTTCACTACTATTGGAACTCACTTGAAAGTCGTCTCGACAAAACACAGTCAAACCACTTTATTTCTTCCACGAAAATGAACTGTCAAACATTCAAGTGCCATTTTTAACGTCAAACTTCTGCCAAATTATAATGTTTACTTAACACGTTCATAATTTGTGCTAATAAAATCTATACTTAGCGTAGAAGAACTCTACTCACACAAATGGGCTTATAGGCGTTTTTAATTATTCCTTGATTCCACTTTCAGACAGTTGACACCCGTCCTTGACATGTCTATCTTTGGTTGAAATAGAGCGACGAAACTGCATAGATGTTGCATTTGGAGGTCTCCACGGCGTGCCAGTCAGCCTCGTCACTAATATCTAAAAGAAATTGATAAGTTCCTTCGCAGGTTCCCTCTACAGCAACATGATGGCAATCGCATGTACTGTCTACTAATTGTACGGGCGAAGCGGCGCCCTGCGGTGACGATTCAATGCCACAACGCGCGGCTCACCAATTCGCGTTCAAATGTCATATCATATATGTCAAGGAACTTGATACTAACGGAAGTGTTCCATGTCAGCGCTACGCCGCGTCTTGCCGATTTGCATCGCTCACTTAGAACACTTTCATATATAGGAAACATTTGTTTATTTCGCGCCACACCGCATCCCTTCGCCATCGCTTTCGTTCGCCCTGGCAATCCACTGCGTAAGCGAAAAAAAAACGTATCGAAATGACAGAAAATGTCAAAAATGGTTCAAAAATATTTATTTCTCATAAAATTCTTCAAAATCTTTTACTGAGAAAAAACAATATAAAATTAACTTAAATCTAGGTAGGAGAGGGTAACATAAGTGGCCGAGCACAAAAAAGAACAACAGGTAAAAATAAAACAGGGTACACGTTAGCAAATAATGCAACATCATCATTTCAGCCGAAAGACGTCCGTCCACTGCTGGACATAGGCCTCCCCCAAAGATTTCCACAATGACCGCGGTCCTGCACCACCCGCATCCAGCGGACTCCTGCGACCTTCACCAGGTCATCAGTCCACCTTGTCGAGGGCCTACCCACGCTGCGCCTTCCGGTCGCCATTCGAGAACCTTTCCGCCCCAACGCACGCTATAATGCAACATTGTAACATACCTAATAAGAATGTAATGATTGCGATAAATACTTAATTTACGCTTTGCTTAGCTTTTTCTTAAAACTACAGTACTTCCCTGAAACTAAACTAAATTCAACTGAAACTCATGGTTTACTACCGAAGATATACCAGTCGATCGCGTTATACCAAACTATCCACGATAACGTAATTCTTTGATAGTTATTAGAACCGAGATGAAGTCTCGAAGTATAATCCCGAGGGATCCCAACCGGTCCGAGAACTTTCAGCTTATTGTATTAAGTTGTGTTTATATGACCAGATTCCTTTTCTATAAATATCGGCGATATTACATGTGTATATTGGATTTTTGGGCAGGAAATACGTCTTTTTAATAGTTTTGAAAAGAAAACCCAATAAGTTTTTCGGAACTTATGTACGAAATATGATTTGATATTAACAATCGCTTTTCGTTGAAGGAAAACGTTGTGAAACCGAACTGATCTTAATTAAACCTGGAAGGAAAGATAGTAGTCGCTTTCGTAAAACTAGCGCGTACGCCAAATCTTGGGATTAGTTGCCAAAGCGGGCCCCAGGCTTTTTTAGCCGTGGCATAATCCGGAAGAATTCTAGGAAGAAGGAGCAGGAGCTATCCTAAATATCAAGTTCTTAGAACATCGATGCGCTATGAGGAAAAGACAAGTTGGTAAAAAGATCTTAAAGAAATTTATTTAATATACTGACATGTTATACAGATTTGAGGACGCAGTTCAGGTGTCGCTGATTTTAAAAATATAACTGTTGTTACTTAAGTTTTAGTAAGTCTTATAAATAATTTAATTGTTACAAATTCAATGTAATTTGTTGGTATGTATTAGGCTAACTATACATATCATAATTTGCTATACCCTAGTAAGAAAAGGCACTTGTTAACGCAAATAGCAGTACATTGTGTATGATGGGCGGTAAACAAGAAATAACGAACGAGAATTTTAGCACGAGTTCGTAATTCTTTTACCGCCCGTGACACATACAATGTTTTTCATCACATTTGTGAGGAAACAAATAAACTTACTAGGCAGATAAATAAACAATAATTATAAGCACAGTTCACAGTACACTGAGGTGAGCGGCGGTTACGTGCAGCGTTCACGTGGTTCGCGGGGCGGGTCGGCCGGGGGTAAAGTAGTATGTAAATCCATTACGACCATGGGCTTAATACTGCTCATAATATCACCTTTACGAGCAGGTGTGAGGAAAAACATTTTACCGTATATCGTAAGACAGCAAACAGAGCAGTCCTTAGATCAGTGGGATTTAGAATAGCGCTGCGCCAACTGTCGAGAGGCCGAGCCTAAAGCGATTAAGGTCACAGGGGACTCCAGTTACACCTTCTGGTAAATATGTAAATATATACGGAAGACATGATAAGATATGTCTTTCTTAGAATTAGGAAAGTAACGGTCGAATTTCCCTGTTTCTTCAAATAAATATTAAAATAAAATTACATACTTCCATTATTAATGATACAATGAAGAATATAAGACAAAAATATGCCAGTTTTTAAATTCGCTTCCCTTAAAATCGTACGACGACAATCGCACGATTTTTCTAATTTTAAACGAAGTATAGTCGGGTCAAACAGAAATAAGATAAACGTCACTGTGGACAAAACATTGAAAGTACAAGATTATTAGGATTTTCTCATTATTGCCCTAAATATAAAAAAAATATACCCGTCTGTAAGGCGTGGCATAAAATAGCAATGGGAGCTACCGTATTGTCGCTCCCCAGGCGGCGCCACTCATGCGTGGGTCCTGTGTCAGTATGAGAGAATTGTCAAAGTGACGTTTGAAATGTTCACGCAGGACGCACGTTCCACTAGCGCCCCTAGCGGAAAATCGACTCGCGGTAATTCTCATTTCTCTTAACTTTTGCGACGTCCACAGATAAGATTTAACGCGTTAACCATACTTAACCTGTATCAATCACGTAACTAGGCTAATCACAGACCTCGATCTTTTAAGGTCATTTAAAAAGAATAAAACACGATTAACAAAAATTTAAGATTAGTAATTTAACTAAATCTATAACTGCCTTTAAGTTGAAACTCAAGGAATACTATCTGTCTCTTCCTTAGCTTTTCTTCTTTGACACTGTCGCCATGATTGCGCTTTAATAACATCGTTAACTCTTGCTGACACTCGCTGACAGGTTTTATTAGGGTTAGCGCTGAGTGTACCTGGATTTTATGGTAAGTGACATTTTAGAGGGGGATATCCAACTGTTATTATGTGGCTTTTGCTAGGCTATATTTGGTGGTGACGCGTTCCGTAAGTCTGTAAGGTACCTCCCGTACAAAACTTAGTTCTAAAGAGTTTAATTTCAATGAACAACAGTCGCGGTAACAGAAGACAATATTAGTTATATACAACTTTAGTTATTCGAAAATATGAATGATTTTAATGTTTTATTATCATAGCATACCGGTATGCTGTTAAACCTTTTCAAAACTCAATAACCTCTCCTAACCTGTACCCTATTAACCTATTTCCTAGTAATCGCTTTACTAGGAAACAGGCTATCTTAGAGCTAGGCTGCTATACAAAATGTAGTTAAGGGAGTTCACAAAAGTACCTACGTACAAGTATGCTGATAAAGATTCATATAGACGACGATAATAACTAGACGAGTAATAATAATTTAAGAAACTAAGTTCAGTAGTTAAGAAAAAAATGTATATATTTATACTCTATAAGTTAAAAACGAGAAATAAAAAGGCTTCTTTATTTTTATTTTATTTTATAATAGACGAGTACATGTTACGCTGAAAACACATTTTATTCCGATTAAAATTAGGTTTTCATAACGTCTTAAAAACGTCTTACGTTTTTCTTGTTAAAAATAGTTTAACTAACTTTGCTGACCTCTCACTGACTCAATTCATCCAAGCAGCCAAATTAAATACCCACATCGTTCTAATTTGGTAGTCGGTATCAATGCATTACTACTTAAACTACTCGTAGTCGCATATTCTGACAGTGGATTTTTCAAATGTAGTAAGAGGACTTACAACATTTGAAATGTTTTCAGAAATTTCAAGTCTGCTCCAAACTGGTGACGATTTTAGTTATTCTTCCGTGGTACATACCTACAATGAACATGATTATTGGTCATATCATGTGCTTTCGGCAGACTGTCATATGTTTTAGGCCATTGACAGGCGTTCCCCTGCGTCCGGTTAGTTAATGGTGTAGAGGTATAATTTTAACTTGGCCTATAGAAAGAACTTGGAAAGAACCAAATAGAATTGCTCTGCGTAAGTAATATAATTATTGACGCCACATTAAAGGTCACATACGTGCCCAGAATACTGGCTGGAACAAGCCAGTTGTGTTCGTTCCAATATACTTCATCAGAAATTCAGCAGTTGATATATGCTGCACTTTTTGTAGGTATACAATGACGGTGGTAAATAAGGCGCAACTGATAATAAGTAACAACAGCAGCCTATGGTAACTCGGGAAGATTCACACCTTCCGCAACATAATGTTGAATTTTTAAAAACGTTAAATCCTAGAATTGTGTGGTTGAAACCCAAAATGATGAATCCCATCATAATATTGTCTTCTGTAACCGCGATTGTTATTCATTGAAATTAAACACTTTAGAACGGATTAATCGCGTTTATTAACATGATGGGCATTGTAGACCAACCTTTGTTTTTATTTTTAAATTATTTTTATATTTTTGTATGTAGGTAGTTTGCACAAGTAACTTTTTTAATTGACGGGGAGAATTCGCATTCTCTCAGTCATCATCTTAACCCTGTGAAAACGAGTGCTGTAAAGGGCTCGAAACGTAGGATCATGGTGTTAATAAACGCGATTAATCCGTTCTGAAGTGTTTAATTTCAACGAATCCCATCATGTTTAATCCCAATATGTTGAATTTTCAAAACGTTGAACTCCCATAATATATACAGTAAGTGCTACCCTAAATCTAAAATAATTCCTTGAGGCCATTGTATCTAAAATTTCCTCGTTGTATTGCAACTCGGTATTGCAAACGTTGTGCGAGGAAGCCACCAGCCCATTCCTTTTTTGAAGAACCTCAAACTGTATCTCCTTGGGAAAATCACACAGAACTGTCACACAACGGGCTTCGTAAAGAAGGCTCAAATAGCTCAGAGGAGCATTGGAGCGAGCTGTGGTCGAAGTTTACTTGGACCGGAGGTCCTCCGGTAGCCCCGGGCGGGCGGTAAAGTAGTATGAGAATCCATTAAGGTCATGGGCTTAATACAGCTCATTAAGTATGCTTGCATATAATATCACTATTTACGAGCAGATGTGATGGAAAAAAATTAAAACGATCCGAAATGATTTATTTATTGCTAATTTTAGTAGGGATCTATATTGGGATCCCTAAAGTTTTTTATCCTATTTTTGCGTTCCCTAATACTTTTTTGCCATAATAATCATTTGTCCTAACACTCATTTGCCCTATTTTTGATTGCCCTCACATTGAATGGATGATTTTAGTTTGCCCCAATGTTTGATGTCCTAATGTCACATGACATATTGATTACATATTCTAATGTTATGTTCCATAATGACTATTTGTCCTATTGATCATATGTCCTAATCACTATTTTCCCTAATTTTATATGGCCTAATGACGTTTATCCTATTATTGTAATACCTACGTAATATAATTTGTCCTAACGATTCTTAGCCCAAATTAATTAATTAATACAAAATTGTAGTTTGTAAACAGTGTTATGGAAAAAAGTCGGTTTTGGCGCTTCGCCGGCCGCTGCCGCGGCACGTTCGCTTCGCTCGCTCGGCTCGCGCGCTGTTAGGTCGCAGTTCTACCTAACACTCCTCCTCGCTTCGCTCGTCGTCGTACCTAAACCGACCTGCCTTAAACTTCGATCTTTGAAGCGCTCGATCTCAGCCATTTTCAATTTAAGAAAAAAGTTTTTCAATTAAAAGCTGCTTATTATGATGTGTTATATACGTTACAACAAATAATATTTATCCTAAAGATTCTTAGCCCAAATTAATTAATTAATTAATACAAAATTGTAGTTTGTAAACAGTGTTATGGAAAAAAGTCGGTTCTGGCGCTTTGCCGGCCGCTGCTGCGGCACGCTCGCTTGGCTCGCGCGCTGTTAGGTCGCAGTTCTACCTAACACTCCTCCTCGCTTCGCTCGTCGTCGTACCTAAACCGACCTGCCTTGCGACAGTCCAACTAAAATATGGTTAAAACTGGTACAAGACTGCGTATGTATATGATAACATGCTTCGAACAGATGAGTTTTAAGACTACTTATCATTACATTATGGATATAAATTATTATGACAATTGATTGTTAGGACTAATGCCGGTTAGGATAAAATAGTTATGGCAAGAGATATGAGGACAAACGTTATTAGGGATCGCGATGAATATGCCAAAACACATTATTATTGATGTTATTGGTTGTGAATGATTGTTGGGGTTATTGATGTTATGCCAAAAATGCTTCAGGCAAATGAGTTTTAGGGCAACCATTACGTTATGGAAAATAATTGTTATGGCAATAGATCGTTAGAGCTAATGCCCATTAGGACAAAACGGTTAGGGCATGTGATTTTAGGACAAAAATTGTTAGGGATGTAGAGGGCCACCCTTTTAGTAGGTACTTACTATAACGTAAAGAAAATTTTACTTAGTAAAATGATAAATATTTTTTTTGGAATCTAGGTACGTCGCAGAGTATAGAACTTATAATTTGGTTTAACATCACAATCGATTATTATATATACTCGTATTTGTTCGTCGTAAATAATATAATTGTTGACGGCACATTGAGAGTCATATACGTGCCCGGAATACTGACTGGAACGACCCAGTTGTGTTCGTTCCAATGTACTTCATCAGCAGCAATGTTGCTGCCATCGCTACCGAGCTTAGGTAAATCTAAGGCTCCAGTAGTATTCGAATATTTTAAGTATAATTTCAAGACTTAAACGCGTGAAATACTACCGCCATGTTTCTGAGAAAACTGTGATCACTTCTCTCGTAAACATGGCGGTTGCAACATCGCCAAACTATCGGGAGCTCTATTTTAACAAAAAACTTTGAAAAAAAACCAGTGTTCAGAAATTAGAAAGCCAAAAAACCGCGACTGTCTAAAAACTTGTGTAAGTAAAGCTTGTACTTACTAAGCCATGGAGAAAAAGGCTAATTCTCTTTAACAGTTTTTGTTGTACTAAATGTGACAACTTTATGTTTTACTCATTAATAGAAAATTGTGCTCTTTTCAATATGACGAAACACACTTAAATCTACAAAAACATACTTATTCATATAAAACGTCCATAGTGATAAATATTCGTAATAAGCCTACAAATGAATGTCCTTACCGGGATTAAACCCAGGACCTCCAGGGTTACAACCAACTATGTCTAGAGGCAGTTAAGATAAAGAAAGATAATCCTCGAGTTTCGCCCAGTATAAGTTTGACCTCCAATTTATTAGATACAGTAGATAAGTACGTGTTTCATGAATAGTAAGGTCAATGAACCATCCTAACCAAAGAATATAGAATTGATTTATTTGGGATAAATTGGTTACCCAAATTAAGGATACATGTTGAGCCATACGTAACAAATAACGTACCAAAAGATTGAGACTGAAAAGTTATTGTAAAACGAAGTCTATTCGTTCTCAACTCAACATCCAAACTCAACATGTATCCTTAAAATTGTGGTGAAAATTACTATGATTACAACCTGGTTCCTTTTCAGCCTTTTCAGCCATAAATTTTATTTCCGTTGCATTAAAATATACACTGTGGACAACTAAATTGTGAATGACAGTATAAAAAAAATCTCTTATAAGCGTATTACTACTAGCAATAAACGAATTGCGATTAAATTTGGTATGGGGATAGTTTAACATCTGGGAAAGGATATAGGATAGCCACGATAATCCATTTATAGTACTTATTACGCCGACGAAATCGCAGGCAAAAGTTATTATTTTATTTATAAACGTAGTTTCGCCTGGCCTGGCGTATCTCTCCATGAGTCAAACAAATCTGATTTAACGGACTCAGCGCTGGGTCGAACGCTTACTTTGCTTATGCAAAGTCAGCAGATGCTTAAGGCACAACGTCTTGGGGCACTAAAATCTCAAGAGTCGATCGAACCTCATGCTCGACCTCGAAGAGTGGAGTGGCCGTGCTAGAGATGTTTAGGGATTTTTTATCCGCTTAAGACTTCAGTACATTTTAATATGTCCTTATCTCGATACGACTTTTGAATGTGTGTCTTTAGTCGCGTCTTGTCGGTTGCTATGCGCAGTTGATACAATAAAATACACATTCATTAAATTGCAACGGTTAACACTCACGTATTCAACATGTCACGCCTATTGTGATAAAAATACGTGAGTGTTAACCGTTGCAATTTAATGTCAGTATGACTCATTAAAGTATAAATTATAAAATACACATTCAATGACAAACGACGGCTAGCTGAAGTAAACATAATTAAGCAATGTCATCCCCTCGCTAATTTAAATAAAATTGAGGCTCTTGTCTGATAATTATGATTCAAGTAGAAGCAAATTATTTTTAAATAATATTTAAAACGGGTCACTCACGTAATTTAGTCGATTTTCGCTCGACATGTTTCGTTCTTTACGAAGAACGTCATCAGGAGCGCCCACTCGCGACAGAGGCAAGTCGTACACTGCGGGCTAATTAATGCCCTATCTGCTCTGGTACTTGCAGCTGGCGGTGGGAGCGGCGCGGGGGGCGACACGGCGGACGAACTACCCTCGTTCTCATTATCATCGCTTTTGCCAACCGGGTTGCAAACAACACTCACTACGTCACTCGCTAAGGGCACGTTCACACAGTCCACTGACGCGGTACCCAAAACCGTTTTCCAACTGGGAGGCACTGACCAACCACAATCACGGTTGAAGTTCGGATGACGACTTATTTCAATAGCCTCCCGTATTTTCCGCTGAACTACGAATTTTTCTCTAGCCAACACGGTTACCCTATCAAACCTAATATAGTGCGTCGAATCCGAGTCCAATACGTGTTCCGTTACCGCAGAACCACGGCCATCTCGGTTTTTCATACTACGTATGTGTTCTGTGAGTCTCGTAGAAATATTCCGGCCGGTCTCTCCAATATAATTCTTTCCACAAGAACACGGAATCATATATACCCCAGGACCATTTAAGGGCTCCTTGTCCTTCGGCGAACGCAACCATTGTCTCAGCTGAGTGTTTGGACGGAAAATCGTCTTGATGCAATATCTACGGCGTAACAAGTGTCCGATTTTATCCGTCACGCCCTTAATGTACGGCAGGTATAAGGGCAACCTTTCCACTGCAGCCGATCGACGACGCGCCGATGTGTTCGCAACACGTTTACTTTGCCTCCAATTGTACCCGTTGTTTTCCAACACACATTTCACGTGGTTCAGCTCACGGTCTAAGTGCTGCGGATCGCACAGACTCAAGGCACGATTAATCAAAGTTCTCGGTACTGAGGACAATTGCGAAGGATGATGGTGTGAATCTGCCCTTAGATACCGGTCCGTATGCGTCGGCTTGCGGTAAACTGTAGTATGCACTCGACCACACGGTTTACGCATAACCAGGACGTCTAAAAACGGCAATTCTCCTTCTTTCTCCTCCTCCACAGTGAACCTGATTTTCGGATGCAAGGTGTTAAGATGTTCCGTGAATTCCCGCAGACCATTTTTAGAGATGACAGCAAAAATATCGTCCACATACCGCCACCAATATCTAGGTACCACAGGCGTGCTTTTTAAAGCTGTTACCTGGGTACTCGAGGGTCCCGGAACGGATTACAGGATTTAACAGAAACAAGGAAACTTAGTTACAGTTTGTTTTTAATTAATAAGATTTTACAGGCTTCTACAGACTACAACAGTAGGTAAAGTTTAAGAGCTAGTTCACAGTCTTACAATTATCTAAATTTAAGGCTACCGGCTAGCGAGGATCGAGAGAGATGTGGGTTAGCGAAATTGCTACCGGTTTTGGATCATTTGTAAGTTTTATTATAACAGAATGGGCGCCATCCTGGAGTACGTCCAGGAAAATAAAAAAAGCTTCGATCTGACCTTCTAAGAAAGAGAGAGGGCAGTGGAACAGCTGCCTCCGGCTGCACTCACGGCGCCTTGGACGCTCCACGCCGGCTGGGTCGCAATACCGTTGTCCGGGCTATTGTCGACCTGCACCGTCGCCAGGAGCTTTAGCGGGTTAACCAGTGACCCTGAAATTGATGGCAAGATAGCATCAACACAGGAACGAATAGGGCAGCCTTCGGCTGCGTTCTGGGGCTAGAGACGCAACCCGAAGGCTACCAGAAATAGGGACTCTTTGCAACTGAACGCCGGGACGGTCGTGAGAATAACGGAAAATACATACCCAATTGTAGATAAGTGGCCTGCACCCCTCGCGCATGTCACATGTCCATACAATTGGGGTCACCGCTCCATCCCCTCGTGTCCGCATCGTCACCTCTACGCCACGTTGGGAATCCCGGGACTGAAAAATAAACGCACTTAGAACGAGTTCCAACGATTCGTCACTCGATGAACAAAAACTATTACCAAAACACTCACTTAAAAGGGCGCTGGGTCCCGATTTCCGTCTTTACGGAAAACATCGCTCATAGCGGAACCAAAATCATCTGCCGGCCTTCCTGGGTTAAGAAATCTGACAGTCACAACCCACGGGTTGCCAGTCGAAGGAATCTCCACACTTGAAACGACAATGATAAAACTAAATTCATTCTGACAACGATCCCAATTTGTAATTAGAAAGATAAAAAGCCAATAGGCCCAGGTTAAATGACTAAACTTGAATATAAAAGGCTAAGAAATTTTAATTACAAGCTGAAGGAATTTATTTTAATTACAATATCAACTAGCAATACATACCTCATCTTACGCCCTCCATCTATCGGCAGGGAACGGCATCAACACTTATTTGCTATAACCTCGCGCCCGTATGGTCGTTCGAAGTAATCGACCGCTCTCGCAGTAGTCTTCATAGATGGCGCTGTGAGTCTCATATTGTCGATTGGAATAGAAAACGAAAACTTATATAGCTTCGAAATTTATATGTTACAGTACATCCCTACCCGGGGAAAATTTTGCCGCAGGTAAAATTTTGAGCTGGCCCCCAGCTCCTAACATCTAAAAAAAACTTAAAATTAGACAGCAAGATAAATCTCTTAAAAATCTCAAAAAAAAGAATCAACCATCCCAAAACCGAACCCACGCTGCCGGGATATCCATTATTGTTTTCAAAGAATAGAACACCTAAGTGTAGGGGTGGGAGTCAGGAGGTTGATCTGACCTAAGAAGTAAACAACTTAAATTAACACGACATCTATAGACTATCATAGACAACTATTTCAGCCTCTCTTAGCCTGAAAAATAAACTTCTCCTTACAAAACTCCTCACAGGAAGGCCGGGTGTAACCGAACCATCGCTGTGGAAATGCGGCATTTCGCCAAAACAATAACTACAAACCTAACCTAAATGACGGCCGGAGCCTGAGAGTAATCGACAGTGTTCCAAGGTCCAGCATGACAGCTGATGCACCCTGATAACACAGCTTCACTGGAATGTTGCTGGTGTATCGAGAAATCCGGAGATAGCGAGGTACACGAGCAACCTACTCAGTGGGTTAAGTGGCTATTAGCCAATTGAAATATATTCGGCTGAAAAAACAACCTCACAGGCTAAGTCTGTACGACTGTAGTCTGTATTGCTAGGCTGATGACGCGCAACGCGCGAAAACACCACACGATACCACGGTATGACAGACTCTGCCTAGGCGACACAAGTCTGTATCCGAAGGACGCGGGACAACAACAACCATTGCCGATTGACCAACCAGTCTGTGTCTTATGCGACACATGACTGTGTCAGAAGTAACATAAGGCTTGAAGCCTTAGCACCACACTTACTTTGTTAAGAGTTCAGGTGTTTAAATTCACCGAGACTCGAAACGTAACACAGGAGAAGGTGAACAAGCCCAATGGGCCGCCGGGGTAAGTTGGCGTCATTAAGGCACCTGCGCACCATCACACTGTACACACAAACACAACCAAACATCATTAAGAGTTCTGGTGTTTAAAATCACCGAGACTCGAAACGTAAAAACAAGAGGATGCGAGCAAGTCCAATGGGCCGCCGGGGTAAGTTGGCGTCATTAAGGCACCTGCGCACAGTCACTCAGTACACACAAACACAATCAACCATCATTAAGAGTTCTGGTGTTTAAAATCACCGAGACTCGAAACGTAAAAACAAGAGGATGCGAGCAAGTCCAATGGGCCGCCGGGGTAAGTTGGCGTCATTAAGGCACCTGCTCACAGTCACTCAGTACCACAACACAATCAACCTCATTAAGAGTTCTGGTGTTTAAAATCACCTAGACTCGAAACGTAAAAACAAGAGGATGCGAGCAAGTCCAATGGGCCGCCGGGTAAGTTGGCGTCATTAAGGCACCTGCGCACAGTCACTCCGTCCGCACCATCAAAACATCAACATACGTTATAATGGACACTACACGAAAACCCAACCGGCTCCGTAAAAGGATGGTTAAGGCGTCTCCGCGCTGCATACCACTAAACCCGATGGCTGTGGCAAGCCTTCAAAACAGCCACCACAGTATCATCACACTACAAACTTCAAAGCAATATTTATTTTTTTAAATAACTCCCATCTGAACTCATTAAGTAATATTTAAAGTAAAACTCCCATCGAAAAGTATCTAAAACACTAATTAATAATAATTAAATCCCCTGCTTGCTCTCTCAACCCTCTTACAATATCAACAGGAACCATGTCCCACAACGTCACTTTGTAATTGATACTCAATAAATTAAATTTCATCCGACAGTTCACCATTTTAACTAACACCTCAATACTGTTAAACTTAACCTTAATAATCTTTCCCCAAAGGAAAGTAAAAGAAATTAATTGTAAAAAGTTACAATGTTTCAAATAAAAATAAATTTAAAAGTTAACACTTTTGTACGCGACAGTCCGCCAAAGGTATGTCACTATTACTACTAAACTCAAAATACTGTAAAACATTCGAAGGCTAAACACTTCTGAAAGTAATCACTGTGTTAAAATTACACAAAGTAAAAATAATATTTAAAGTTAACACTTTTGTACGCGACTGTGCGTTTGAGGTGTGATCTTACTATTATTATAATACCTGATACTACATCAACTACATGCAACTTCCAAAAAAAGTAAAATATTTATATGCTAAATATTTAAAAGTATGACAACAACCTGGCTCTTAGCCTATAAAGTTTATCTCAAAATTACACAATAAAAGGTTTATATCCACTTCAGTACTAAACGCTTTAAACTTAATAAGGTATCCACAAAGATCAAAAGAAATAACTGGTAGGTAAATGAAAGTTCACATGTGGCAAACATAACCTCTCAACATGTGACTGATTTTACAAAAGTACAATTATTATTTTTACAAGAATAAATGCAAGTGATCCAAATACCATTCTCTAGCTGACAATCGTAACTAGAGGTAATTCGCTCAAAAAGCCCCAAAGTTGGGCAGACAATTGTTACCTGGGTACTCGAGGGTCCCGGAACGGATTACAGGATTTAACAGAAACAAGGAAACTTAGTTACAGTTTGTTTTTAATTAATAAGATTTTACAGGCTTCTACAGACTACAACAGTAGGTAAAGTTTAAGAGCTAGTTCACAGTCTTACAATTATCTAAATTTAAGGCTACCGGCTAGCGAGGATCGAGAGAGATGTGGGTTAGCGAAATTGCTACCGGTTTTGGATCACTTGTAAGTTTTATTATAACAGAATGGGCGCCATCCTGGAGTACGTCCAGGAAAATAAAAAAAGCTTCGATCTGACCTTCTAAGAAAGAGAGAGGGCAGTGGAACAGCTGCCTCCGGCTGCACTCACGGCGCCTTGGACGCTCCACGCCGGCTGGGTCGCAATACCGTTGTCCGGGCTATTGTCGACCTGCACCGTCGCCAGGAGCTTTAGCGGGTTAACCAGTGACCCTGAAATTGATGGCAAGATAGCATCAACACAGGAACGAATAGGGCAGCCTTCGGCTGCGTTCTGGGGCTAGAGACGCAACCCGAAGGCTACCAGAAATAGGGACTCTTTGCAACTGAACGCCGGGACGGTCGTGAGAATAACGGAAAATACATACCCAATTGTAGATAAGTGGCCTGCACCCCTCGCGCATGTCACATGTCCATACAATTGGGGTCACCGCTCCATCCCCTCGTGTCCGCATCGTCACCTCTACGCCACGTTGGGAATCCCGGGACTGAAAAATAAACGCACTTAGAACGAGTTCCAACGATTCGTCACTCGATGAACAAAAACTATTACCAAAACACTCACTTAAAAGGGCGCTGGGTCCCGATTTCCGTCTTTACGGAAAACATCGCTCATAGCGGAACCAAAATCATCTGCCGGCCTTCCTGGGTTAAGAAATCTGACAGTCACAACCCACGGGTTGCCAGTCGAAGGAAACAAATCTCCACACTTGAAACGACAATGATAAAACTAAATTCATTCTGACAACGATCCCAATTTGTAATTAGAAAGATAAAAAGCCAATAGGCCCAGGTTAAATGACTAAACTTGAATATAAAAGGCTAAGAAATTTTAATTACAAGCTGAAGGAATTTATTTTAATTACAATATCAACTAGCAATACATACCTCATCTTACGCCCTCCATCTATCGGCAGGGAACGGCATCAACACTTATTTGCTATAACCTCGCGCCCGTATGGTCGTTCGAAGTAATCGACCGCTCTCGCAGTAGTCTTCATAGATGGCGCTGTGAGTCTCATATTGTCGATTGGAATAGAAAACGAAAACTTATATAGCTTCGAAATTTATATGTTACAAAGCGTTCTCTTCTAGCCACTCCATAAAGATATTGGCAGTAACAGGAGCTATTGGTGAACCCATGGCCACACCGTCAACCTGAAGGTAGAAATCTCCCCTCCACATCAGATATCCAGATTTCAGACATAACTCGAACGCTTCCATATACTCGGCAGGTAAATCAGTGGTACCTACTAGGTTCGATATTATCTTAATAGTATCATCTACCGGTACATTAGTGAACAATGACGTCACATCAAAGCTCACCATGAGTTCATCTTCATGTAGTTGGATATCTTTTAACAGGTTGATGAAGTGCCTGGAATCCTTTATGTAACTCGCAGTCTTGCCCGTGAAGTTCTGTAAAATTGACGACAAGTGCCGGGCAAGCTTGTAGGTCGGCGAGTCAATCTGACTGACTATTGGTCTCAATGGCCAATCAGGCTTATGGATTTTCGGCAAACCATAAATTTTAGGTGACGTTGGGTTGTGCGGGCGTAATCGTGCTGCTAAACTTACATCCGGTACACCCTGCAACCACTTGTTTACTTTTGCAGTCACTCTCGACGTGGGGTTATAATTGACTTTTTTATACGTTGTTTCGTCGCTCAGAAGGGTGGTTATTTTATTTTCATAGGCGTAAGTGTTAACAATAACGGTCGCGTTACCCTTATCAGCCGGCAAAACTAACACGTCTAAATTGTCCCGTAGCTCCTTCAACGCACTCAGCTCACCTCGCGGTACGTTACACTTTGGCAATCGGGACCTACGAAGCATGGATGCCACATCTTGTCTGATACACTCGGCGTCAACGGCAGGAATTCTGTTCCGCATAATTGTACCCTCTACACTCGTAACTATCACCTCAGTAGGTATTCGACATGGTGTAGGGGCAAAATTTAAACCCCGCGATAACGCTTTCCTTGCCGACTCGCTTAGACTACAGGACGACAAGTTTATGACCGTATCAGTCTGTAGAACCGGAACAACATTTTGCGCGGGTAGCTCTGTTTTCTTAACTAAGCGAGACAATTTGTTGTCATGTCTGTTTTGTGACTCACCCAAAATGCGCACGGCTCTATTATATGACATTCCATCCAAACAAGTCCACAAATCCACATCCAAATGGTTGCTAAGCTCCAGATGCAAAGAAAACAATTCCGATTCGACGAAAGCAATTTTACGACGGTAGTCCGATATAATCTTCGCCAGTAACTTCTCATTCGCCACACGAAAAAACGAAACATAGTCCCGAATGCACTTCACAGGTTTTATGCGAGCAAAACCCGGTATCACTCCGTTGTCCCGGCACCGCAACACATAATTAAAACCACTTACGAGTTTACTACGTTTCACTCTTAACCGCGTAAACGCTTTCACTTTATTTTGCCAAATCTCCCCGTATAGATTAGCAATTTTAACTATAAAACTCTCGTGAGACTCGAACATATTAAATAATATTTAAAACGGGTCACTCACGTAATTTAGTCGATTTTCGCTCGACATGTTTCGTTCTTTACGAAGAACGTCATCAGGAGCGCCCACTCGCGACAGAGGCAAGTCGTACACTGCGGGCTAATGCCCTATCTGCTCTGGTACTTGCAGCTTAAATATTATTTAATATGTTCGAGTCTCACGAGAGTTTTATAGTTAAAATTGCTAATCTATACGGGGAGATTTCGTCCTGTAGTCTAAGCGAGTCGGCAAGGAAAGCGTTATCGCGGGGTTTAAATTTTGCCCCTACACCATGTCGAATACCTACTGAGGTGATAGTTACGAGTGTAGAGGGTACAATTATGCGGAACAGAATTCCTGCCGTTGACGCCGAGTGTATCAGACAAGATGTGGCATCCATGCTTCGTAGGTCCCGATTGCCAAAGTGTAACGTACCGCGAGGTGAGCTGAGTGCGTTGAAGGAGCTACGGGACAATTTAGACGTGTTAGTTTTGCCGGCTGATAAGGGTAACGCGACCGTTATTGTTAACACTTACGCCTATGAAAATAAAATAACCACCCTTCTGAGCGACGAAACAACGTATAAAAAAGTCAATTATAACCCCACGTCGAGAGTGACTGCAAAAGTAAACAAGTGGTTGCAGGGTGTACCGGATGTAAGTTTAGCAGCACGATTACGCCCGCACAACCCAACGTCACCTAAAATTTATGGTTTGCCGAAAATCCATAAGCCTGATTGGCCATTGAGACCAATAGTCAGTCAGATTGACTCGCCGACCTACAAGCTTGCCCGGCACTTGTCGTCAATTTTACAGAACTTCACGGGCAAGACTGCGAGTTACATAAAGGATTCCAGGCACTTCATCAACCTGTTAAAAGATATCCAACTACATGAAGATGAACTCATGGTGAGCTTTGATGTGACGTCATTGTTCACTAATGTACCGGTAGATGATACTATTAAGATAATATCGAACCTAGTAGGTACCACTGATTTACCTGCCGAGTATATGGAAGCGTTCGAGTTATGTCTGAAATCTGGATATCTGATGTGGAGGGGAGATTTCTACCTTCAGGTTGACGGTGTGGCCATGGGTTCACCAATAGCTCCTGTTACTGCCAATATCTTTATGGAGTGGCTAGAAGAGAACGCTTTAAAAAGCACGCCTGTGGTACCTAGATATTGGTGGCGGTATGTGGACGATATTTTTGCTGTCATCTCTAAAAATGGTCTGCGGGAATTCACGGAACATCTTAACACCTTGCATCCGAAAATCAGGTTCACTGTGGAGGAGGAGAAAGAAGGAGAATTGCCGTTTTTAGACGTCCTGGTTATGCGTAAACCGTGTGGTCGAGTGCATACTACAGTTTACCGCAAGCCGACGCATACGGACCGGTATCTAAGGGCAGATTCACACCATCATCCTTCGCAATTGTCCTCAGTACCGAGAACTTTGATTAATCGTGCCTTGAGTCTGTGCGATCCGCAGCACTTAGACCGTGAGCTGAACCACGTGAAATGTGTGTTGGAAAACAACGGGTACAATTGGAGGCAAAGTAAACGTGTTGCGAACACATCGGCGCGTCGTCGATCGGCTGCAGTGGAAAGGTTGCCCTTATACCTGCCGTACATTAAGGGCGTGACGGATAAAATCGGACACTTGTTACGCCGTAGATATTGCATCAAGACGATTTTCCGTCCAAACACTCAGCTGAGACAATGGTTGCGTTCGCCGAAGGACAAGGAGCCCTTAAATGGTCCTGGGGTATATATGATTCCGTGTTCTTGTGGAAAGAATTATATTGGAGAGACCGGCCGGAATATTTCTACGAGACTCACAGAACACATACGTAGTATGAAAAACCGAGATGGCCGTGGTTCTGCGGTAACGGAACACGTATTGGACTCGGATTCGACGCACTATATTAGGTTTGATAGGGTAACCGTGTTGGCTAGAGAAAAATTCGTAGTTCAGCGGAAAATACGGGAGGCTATTGAAATAAGTCGTCATCCGAACTTCAACCGTGATTGTGGTTGGTCAGTGCCTCCCAGTTGGAAAACGGTTTTGGGTACCGCGTCAGTGGACTGTGTGAACGTGCCCTTAGCGAGTGACGTAGTGAGTGTTGTTTGCAACCCGGTTGGCAAAAGCGATGATAATGAGAACGAGGGTAGTTCGTCCGCCGTGTCGCCCCCCGCGCCGCTCCCACCGCCAGCTGCAAGTACCAGAGCAGATAGGGCATTAGCCCGCAGTGTACGACTTGCCTCTGTCGCGAGTGGGCGCTCCTGATGACGTTCTTCGTAAAGAACGAAACATGTCGAGCGAAAATCGACTAAATTACGTGAGTGACCCGTTTTAAATATTATTTAATATGTTCGAGTCTCACGAGAGTTTTATAGTCAAATTATTTTTGTCGCAAATCAGCTAAATTAAATGAGGCTTTGGAAGGAGAATCAGGGAACAATTTAACGGATCAAATCGGACTGAAAACTGAATAAAAATCATGGATTTTATAATCACATAATGACATAACGTTTTCGAAGGTATGTAATTATTTATCATGACATAACGGTTCGGACATAATGAGATAAGTACATAATATAATATAAGCATTCAAGGACATAGTTTATTTTTTCTAGTTACTGGCAGTCTGGATGGCCCAGCGTTGGTTGGATTGAAGCATTGGTGTCCCCGTACGGCGTCTGACTTTCAATCCGAAGGTCACGGATTCAAATCCTACCAGCTCGTACGAATGAGTTTTGGAACTCATAATTGCATATTTATGAATCATTTTTTGGTGAAAGAAAACATCGCGAGGAAACCGGACTCAAAATAAGGCTTAGTTTACTCTCTGGGTTGGAAGGTCAGGGCAGTCGCTTTCGTCAAACTAGTGTATACGTCAAATCTTGGGATTAATTGCGAAAGCCGCGGCATGAGCCGGGAAAACTCTAGAAAGAGGAAGATGACTGACACTCTTGATGGCCAGACTACAGGTCGAGAAGGTCTATACGAAAAAAGTCGTGTACAGACATGAATCTGTCAACGACATTTTGAATTTGGAATTGTTATTCACAGGGTTAGTGCCGAGGCTACTGTGGGCAACTGATAGAAGTGTTGAGGTTTCCTTGACGATACGAGATCGGCAAGGATGCCGATCTCGTATCGTCCTTCATAATGCGATGTCTCTTGTGAAATGTGTTCAAATCGTCTATATAAAAAGGATGATGAGGGAGGCAGAGAGCGGGGGAGGAGGGTTGTATAGATATTCGTACGGTTACGTTAGTAATAGACTTGTCAGCCCATAAAATGATGTGAATTATCTGTATATTTCTTGCAAATAGTACGATGCCATCTCCGTGTATTGAACTTAATGTCTGTAATAGACGCAAAGACTAACCAAATCATTGAATGTCAGTGATTTCGTTGATTTCGTTCGCTGCTTTCTAGGCAAAAGCTACAGTACAACTCAATGTTCGTGTTCGTTGAATTCTGATTGTCGTTATAAATTAATTTACCATTATTTTCTCAATTCTTTTCCTCCGCAATTTTATCGACGCTATCTCGTGACGAACGAATTTTTCATAAAGTCGACAGGTGACCGGATTGTCAATATATCTAGAGATTTAGGAAACGATTGCGTGCCAACTTGTCAATGGGAGCTACCGTATTGTCGCTCACCAGGCGGCGCCACTCATGCGTGGGTCCTGTGTTAGTATGAGAGAAGTGTCAAAGTGACGTTTGAAATGTTCCCGTAGGACCCACGTTCCACTAGCGCCCCTAGCGGAAAATCGACTCGCGGTAGTCCTCATTGTCATATACAATCATATTCAATGTCGACCAATTTTGCAGCTGTCAAAATCTAGGCGCGCGTTCAGTAATCACTGAAATATATGAAACATACGAATATGATGTAGAATTTTTTTATTAATCCCTTAGGTCCTAAATAGTCCCACACGATGATATTAGCATATTAGAGAACTTTTATTTTTATTTAAACAGGCAAAGATTTGAGTCCAGCCAAACCGGAATTTTTTTAAATCCACTACAAGTACTACAACCATGGTCAACAGTCAAGAAATTGAATTTCTCATTCTGGCACATCAGAGCAGCGACCTCTAAACGGTAGTGATTGTGCCAAATTAAACCTAATAATTTGATATTTTATTGTTATTTAATATATACATATAGAATCATAAAAAAACGCCTATTTAAAAAGCAGCGGCATTACACAGAAATATTATTTGGTGCACAAAATCCCAGAAAATATTTAAAAACTAGTTTTACCTTATAAAGAAGAAATCCCATTTCCCGTCTCCAACTGCTCACCAAGTCATTTTATACAACTTTCACATGTTCTTAAACTTAATTAAAACTAAGAAACTGTTTAAGTTTAAAACTTCACGCACTGAATCACAACTTTTAATTCTTTAAAAACTTTTAAAAAGTTTAACGGTAAAATTGTCTGTGATTTTTATGGCGATTCGAAATTTGAATTTCGCGATGGCGGGAGAGGGCGAAGGCCCGCGTTCCCGCTTCGGCCGAACATGTTATCGCACTGAGCTGTGGAAATCTACCGATAGGGTGGCGCCGTGTCGAGGATGCTTGCAATATTGCACGACAGTTTTATCAATTTCGAATAGGGAATGCAATCGATTATTTGTTGTATGGGTAAATCTCAGTTTTTAACCGAAAACGCGGTTATTTCATACAAAACGGGTGTATTTCATACAATACAAAACCGTTGCATTCCTTAGTTCCGAATGTGCAATGTTGAGAGGAAACTGTATTGCATGTTTGACTATTGAAGATTCTTATATGTACTCGTACCTATTTACAAATCTCAAAACGGTATGTCGTCTATTAAGGTATTAAACCAATTCGAGCTTGTCAATTTGTAACAAAATTCAACGCCTGTTCAATACTTATTAAACAGAAATCTACAACTTTAAAAACAATACGCGTAATTTAAAATAACTTGAACAAAAAAAACTACGACTATACACTTACGCTAGGGCTTAAGCTAGGGCCGACAGGTACCCGGCGTAAATGTGGCAAAAATGTTACTGGCGTTACCAAATAAATAAATAAACAACTGAAAACTAAGTTGAATTCGTCGCACTTTAGGTAGATAAAATAATTATTAAAAATACTGTCGTAACATTTTCTGTCCCACCGTTTCCCAGCGTTCTCCACAATGTTGTAAAGGAAAGCGACTATTTTCATAGTAACATGGACTTACATTTGTTATTTACTTTTTATATAATCTTAATTATATTGCTCAGAAAATGAATGCTCTGAAAGTATTTTTGCCCACACCGGCCCGACTTAACGATCAATCATAAATTGGCAAAGACTTTTTTTTATCATCCGTCAACCCCTATCGACAATACACGGAGCATCCCTACCGATCTCGAGCGAGACAGTCACGCACCACGAGATTGGTCGAACCCGCGCATGCGTCCAACCTGTTTTCGCGATTCCAAACTCGAATCCGTCTTACATCCAACGTCTGTATGGTGATTCTCATTGCTTGCAGAGAACGCGAAAGTAGGGCTATAATATGCTTATTATATATTACTTGTTCCGGAAAACATAGAAAACAAAAATGCACTAGCGGCTAGCGACTATCAATCTAGTGGTCGCTCGTTAAACCCTAGCTCGTTCTTATGAATTATTCGGATCTTGTGTAAGAAATAATATACAATTACAATATCCGATGAATATTTTATGACTAAATTGCTTTTGTGTCCCCAATCTTTCTATTTCAGGCGTTTGGGGTTAATTATATATTAAGTTTCTGTTCTAATTTCCCTTTTAAACGTGTCTCTTATAATATTCATTGTCATAAATTATAAAATAGTTGACTACAAGAAATATTACCATTTTCAGGCTTACATTTCGAAATGTACTTAGGTAAACTATAAATTTGCCTCCATGGCTACTAAAATTTTAAGATCTTGATTTGAAAACATGTTTGCTCTTAGATACGGAGCGTGCGATTTACCCAGCTTGTCATGTATCATTCGGCATCTTTCTCGCACTTGCTAGTGCGCAAATCGTTTCATCTCGTATCGTATTGATAGCAACCATTTCAACTTTAAAGTACGAATCGAGCTAAAAGAGTTCAACTCACTTGCACTCTGCAAGCAATACGTATATTAACATGTATTGTGTCCTGTAACCAATAAATCTCAGAGGCGTATTTATAAACGAAAACATCCACATAAAGTTTTGGGGTTTGACGCCGGAGAGGATGATCCGTTATACGGATTCACAAGTTGAAGTGAAGAGTTTTGATTCTTTGTTTTAGTTAGTCGCATGACAGAGCGACGCAAAAGACAGAAAAAAAAGTAGGTAAATTATTATAGACTTTCGCTTTTTTGACATTCTAATTTCTGAATACGGATTCTTACCCCAGTTTTTTCATGGGAACTCGATTTTAACAAAAAACCATGGTAAGCACCCGTATTCAGTAATTAGAAAGAAAAATACAGAAAATATGACAAAGATACGCCAGTTTTTAAATCACTTTCCTAAAAATAGCACGACGACAATCGCACGATTTTTCGAATCTTAAAAAAACGAAGTACTTATAAAAATAAACATTTTCTCGAAAACGTGATGCTCTGGAGAGGGCAACTGGGACATTTTCTACAGGTCGGATCGAGACTAAAGCCAAGATGAAACGTTCTTGTGTGCTTAAAGTATGTCCGTCTCGCTCCTATTCCTATCCCTACTCTGGCAGGAGCGAGACAGACATACTATCGAATGTCGCAGTCGCTATCGAATACAGTTACGTACAACTCACGGTTAGCACATAGTTGTCTGCGAAATAGGTAGGTACCTATATATTATTTTAAGTTCGGTTTCAATTCATTTCGCTGGTTGATAGTATATTAATACACAGGAATATTCAACTCACTTGCACTCTGCAAGCAATATTAACACGTGTCCTGTAACCGATAAATCTCAGAGGCGTATTTATAAACGAAAACATCCACATAAAGTTTGGGGTTTGACACCGGAGAGAAATGATGCGTTAGAAAGGAATTCGTAAGTCCAAGTTGAAATGGGAACTTTTTTTTATTATTTATTTTAGTTACTTAGCGGCATAACAGCAAATAAAATTGCTCTTAATATTACTTAACTATTCTTAAATTGTTTTTAAGACAATTTGTCTCATAGCACAATCTTCAGGTTTTCAAGTTTTCGCAATCAAAATCGGTGGTTCATGGGATGTATGTAAGCAATAAAAATGTGGAGCTACTTTTGATGAAATATTTTATTCCAGTGCATGTGCAATAAATAAAATGATAAAAAAACAGTAAAACATGTCGATCCAGAAAGTACAATTGCCTAACCAAAACATTTTTTAACATTTTAGTTTTTAAATCCAATATAAATTAATGTATTAATGCAAAAAAGAAATGTGGTAATGCAATGCAGTAATGTTAGTTTTATAATCAAAAATGAAACAACATTACGTACGTTTATTAGGTACTTATCAGGCGTTTCCGTAATAAATTGTACTTATATGTTAAAATATCTAAAAAAACATGCATAGTTGCGCGACAATCTCAACTCTGGATTTACCAACATTAATCATTTGAATCATACATCAATATTAAAATATATTTTCTTTAGGAATTATGAATTAAATGAACTATGAATTAGTAAATTAAATGTGAAACAATCAATTAGAAGTACGATATCTGTCGAGTGACAAACTCCAAGATTAATTGGGCAAATCCATTTTATATATTATATGGATACAATAAATAAATAAATAGAGCTCAAAAAAGTTTTAATTTTGTAACTCGATTTTACGGCACTCAAATAAATTACAAATAACAATAAAACAAATATTCAAGGCGTAAACATGGGTTTATTGTTCCATAAAATGTTATAGCATTCAATTAAGCTGAGTTGATTTTACAAATTAAAAAGTGTTATGTACATACGTGTGAATTTGCTTTGACCTATCTAATCCTTTATAGGTGGTTAACATTTAATACCACGTCTTTGGTAAACTAACATACAGTCCGCCAAATGGAATGCTGTCACCTAGCGGCTAGGGTGGCCGCTTTCCATCAGTCCTCAGGCTAGGGCCTAACCTAAGGGCTCCTGCAACTCCAGGGGTGTCACATGCGCGTTGCTGGCCAATTAAAAACTTGTTCACTCCTATTCTGAAGAACCCCATACTGTAAAACCTCGTCAAGGAGCTCATTCCTCAGCCGGAGTGTCCGTGGGAGGGAATTCCCCTGAAACCGCACATTGTGCGACCATTGTTGCTAGGGGTAGGTATGAACGGGTGAATTTAGTATCAGGATCGCATTAGACCTTCAAAAGACATTGCACATTTGAGACATTGCTTACATCAGTAAGCTAAACTGTGCTTGATATGCGTTTATGAATAACGCCACCGGTCTGGTGTTTTCACTATCACTTGGCCTTATCTGCTATCTCGTAGCGCAACGCTTCGTGTGGTTACCGTAGCGGTTGCTACGACTTGCTACGAACTTTTTATTCATTATTTTGCCGGTCTTTAAGAGGCTGACAACAGCTATTATCGTATCGTAACACATGGCCTAGTTTTAGGAGAAAACTATTAAAATAAACAATACCGAGGATTATTTGTAAAATGTAACTCGTCTCTTAGATAGATATGAGTAGGGTAGGGGAACCAATAAATGAACGATTAAGCGACTTACCTCACTTTGGTATTTTTTTTACGTATGTTATAACCAATTTTCACTAAGATTTATTTTTTTATACTATACTACATATAGTCTAGTTTAGATTAAACTATTCCAAACCCTCTTTAAACTATCCAATATTTTAATAAAAATGATTATGTTCCGAAATGGCCCAATTTCCCCAGAACATGAACAAAGTGCCCTAACTCTGAACATTTTTACCCCAAAAGATGAACCAGTAAAAATGCAAAAGGGAGTACCCTAATTATGAACGGCTCGGCACCAATAGATGAACGGTAGTATAGGAAGACGAATAAATTTAGTTCGTTCAAGTTTTGGGCACGATGTTGATGAAATGAACTAAGAAAAGTAACACAATCGTTCATGTATTGAAATGCAGCCCAATAGATGAACTAGTAAATTCTCTTAGTTCATGTTTTAGGTATAGTTAAATCCAGTGAACAGTCCCGTTTCCATACTAAAATATGCCCCGTAATAATTGAGTTAGACAAGGAAAGTTCCGTTCATCTTTTAGTCAAAAAATCAAGGAACAGCAAACTAGAAATTTGAGACATAAATGGAGTATCTACCGTTACCGTTAGGATTTATATAAGTATTTCAAAAAACTAACATTTACCCAAAAGTTGAACGCTGTTCACCTATTGGATAAATCACACAATATTGGAACCATAACTTGAACAGTTAATATTTAATAAAATAAGTTAAATTATGCCTTTATTAATAACGTAAAGGGTAGCGGGATTAGTCTAGAATCGTTACCAAGCAAAAGCATGTCAGTAGAAACATTATTCAATTTTATACGAATTTAACTCCTTAAATTTTGAAGCGCCATTCTTAATAAGAATTCCATACAAACGGCGATTTCGGCGCGAGGCATATTTTCGGTGAGCTCTCACAACCACATACACTGATCTATTATTTAAAAGTTTAAATGTCTATGAAGGGAAAATGTTAAAGTTTTAGTAAAAAATATTCCTAAGTTTGTAAAGTACGTCAGGATTTAATTATTGGGATCTTTAGGAACAACGTTCATCTATTGGGGGTTGTTCATCTTATGGATCCTCTACCCTATAATAAAATTGTGATTTTAATTCCAGACCAATGGTAGGATTTACTTGGTTAATTTGCAAAGGTTCCCGACATACTTACGAAAGGTCTTGGTCTGACGCAATATTAAACCAAAGTTACTATAGGAATTTATACAGATGTTGATAACGTTAGCCCGGAATGGGCTTAACGGTTTCGTATCCTAACCGACCTCGGTCGGATCGGTTAGATTGTCTATACCTATACTCACCTGTTTAGCCCTTCTTTCCCGACTTGTGCACTATGTACTATAAACATAATTTTTTTTAATTTAATAATCCTCCATCACATCTTACCTACCTTAAAGTTACCTTACCTATACCTAAATTATTACCTCTGTTGTTTCCGAGATTTCCAAAGAAGCGTTCAACTTTTGGATGAAGGTTAGTTTTTTCAAATGCTAGAATTTTTAGAATGTGCAAATCTAACCCTTTCAAATGATACCTCACATGACCCAGTAACTAAACTTTTAATTTTTGCCCCCTCTTATCGGGCATTTTTCATTATAGTTAAATAAATAATAACATATCAAAAATCATCTCTCCATGTGTCTGGATTAACTTTGTTTATAACTGTTCCAATAACAAATCAGTATCATAAGTAGTTCTCGAGATATTTAAAGATGTGACAGACAGACAGACAGACTGAGTCGCACCATAAGGGTTCCTTTTCTACCATTTTGGTACGGAACCCTAAAAATTTTTTAGTTAGGTCGCTTAATAGTTCATTTAATTTTATTGGTTCCCTTCCCTACCACCACACATACCACAGCTTCCAGTTAAATATGGGCTTACGCGGGACTCCGATACTGGCCCGAATCATAATAGCAAGGAAACCTACTTGATTGTGCCGTGCCGCCGAGGCTCCATAACCCAAAAAACAGCCTGTATAATAATTCCGTAAATTCTTTTACGGAAAAAATTACAGTAACAATTTTATTTCTTTTGCGTGTTGACGCGGCCAGTATCCGCTAGAACTCTATTATGGTTTACTAGACAGAAAGAATAGGCTACCTACTTGACCCTTTTTGAAGTTAGTCTTATATTATTAATTAATTACCAAATAAGAAAAAAAAATACTTACTTTGGTGGTGAGGTGCTCGGCGACATTATAAACAACTTGTCGACAAAGTTCTTGATTTTTCCAAGTCTAATGCTAAAGGGCACATAATAAAGCAAAGTAATAACTTGCATTCTCCAGTATCTTTTCTGTACACATTTTAAAGTGTAATAGAAATCAAAACTCACGGTATTTTTAAAAGTCGCTGAGCAAACGTTCAGTTTGGGGAGTATTACCTACGATTTAATTTATTACTCCTGTTACAGGCAACACCCGGTATGTAGTATACGGAATATAATATATACTACTTCAGGCGTTAGTAGGTACCTAGACGTCGTTAAATCTGTGAATCAACTTGTGTACTATCCTACTTACAATAGTAACCTAAAAAAAGTTACGTCGAAACATTTTTGCGATTGCGACGTTTTATACAATCCAGGAACTTATATTTTACAAACATGTATTAACCTTTTCCACTCCAAAGGCGTGTATATTGGCACCGCAAATTCAACGCCAATGACCGATATATCGGTCACAGAGTAAAATAAACCTACATGGTAAAGCATAGAGTTGAACTTCAGTTTTGACATTTCGATAACGTGGCGCCTGAGTGATAGCTTCTGCGTTTGACATGGCGTCGAAAAGGTTAATGCAGCCACCTCCATACTTAGCTTTTTCCGGGAACCATCATCATCATCATTTCAGCCTGTAAGCGTCCACTGCTGAACATAGGCCTCTCCAATCGAACTCCAGCGCGACCGGTCTACAGCCACCTGCATCCAACGAGACCCAGCGATCCTCACCAGGTCCGGTCAGGTTTCCGGGAACGCGCCAGCTTAATGTACCTAAATATGCACCTATATTTCCGATCCGGTCATGATCATGAAAACCTCTTTTAAGTTCCTCTGTTGTGACAGATAGTAAAACTAAATAGATACGTAACCCTACACTGAGCCTGGCCCGATATGATGTTGACCGGGTTTTTGAATTATTATATCGAGGGGTAAGCGGTCAAACCCGATAAGTCGAGATAATTTTTCATTGAAATGACAACGTTACGTAAATTGTACATATTATTAGTTCGAATTTCAAAAATCGGATCGCTCTACTTATCGGATTTGACCGCTCACCCCTCGATATCAACTAGCGCCAATTTTTAAATGAAACAAAAAAATAATATTATTATTACTTTATTATAGGACACGAAAGCTTAGATCGATGATAGATTACCATAAATGGAATATTCACTCCTCAAAATTACAACGACGAAGTAATTCATACGAAAACGTAGGCCTAGCGCATGTGGACCTACGAAACATAGTCGCGCGAGAAAGACTACCATTTATTTTTAAACCTCAAATAATATGGACCCTTGGCGAAGGTTCTCTTACAGCAGTGTTAAGGGCGATCATTGTAAACACGCGCTCAAAAGTGCATGAGCCAATTTAGGAATGCATTCATTCATAAATTGTCCATGCACTTATGAACGCCTGTGTACCTATCCAAAATATCAGAATTACTCGGTCTTGGCAATGAAACAAAACAGAGGACAATAACCATTTACATGGAGCTGGTAAAATACCGACACGCCTTTACTGATAATTGTGTAAAAGTTTAGATTTCTTGTTCACCGCTCAGAAACAAAATTTAATAGACATAAAAAGACACATTTAAGCTCAGACTACCTCAGATTCTATACGAAACACAATACGCCGAAGAGAGGTGACACATACACTGGATGCGATGCGCATCGCACTCCCATATGGGAGTGACACAACATTATGCAGGTGTATAGTGCGAATCTTCTCTGATGAATTTAACACCCCGGGCCCTAATCTTTCCAGCAAAGGCCATCGTCTCTATTATCGCAAAGCCTTTCGCTGCTGTGTCAGCACGTACTATTACAACATTATAGTTAAAATTAGATATTAGGGGAATACCGATAACGTTGATAGTGACACTAAATTCATCATCATCATCATTTCAGCCGAAAGACGTCCACTGCTGGACATAGGCCTCCCCCAAAGATTTCCACAATGACCGGTCCTGCGCCACCCGCATCCAGCGGACTCCTGCGACCTTCACCAGGTCATCAGTCGACCTTGTGGGGGGGCTACCCACGCTGCGCCTTCCAGTACGCGGTCGCCACTCGAGAACGTTTCCGCCCCAACGGCCATCGGTTCTACGTGCAATGTGCCCCGCCCACTGCCACTTAAGTTTAGTGATTCGGAGAGCTATATCGGTTACTTTGGTTCTGCTGCGGATGGTCTCATTTCTGATACGATCTCGCAGAGAGACTCCTAGCATAGACACTAAATTAATATGTAGAATATCAGTCACATTCAATTTGAACCTTAGTACTATGTTGTAGCGGCACGTGCTGATACAGCAGTGAGCGGTTTTGCGATAAAATAGCAATGGCATTTGTTTGAAAGATTAGGGCCCGAGGTGTGAAACTCATCTGAGTAGATTCGTACTATACAGCGTCATCCCCTTTGCACACGCGCGTGCGGAGCGAATCGCATCTAGTATGACACCCACCAAAGCTATCCAGTATTTCAAATTAAATTTAACATTATTATGTGTTTGTGTCACACTAAACTAACTGAACATAATTCAATTCACTGACAGAATTAAATTCACTGATCTTTCTATTAATTGAATTGCGATATCTACTACTAATGAGAAAATGTCGTTGTAATTTTGAAGCTTACCTATATCTAGGTGCCATTAATCAAAAATCTCTACTTACGTATCAAGTACGTTTTAAAGCAATGTAATGATTTCAGACATAAAAGTTCCACGATATATACTTTCAGAAGCTTACAAGTTGACACTTGTAGTAAATTAAAGTGCCAACTACTAGTAGATGTCCTTAAGACCGGTATGCTATGTTTGCTAACATAAATGACATATCATCATTACCAAACACTTGGCAAACTTGCCATCAAAATGCTGAATTCTACTCAAGGGCTATGAAAATTTCCAACGTTAATCATTGGTTTTCTGTAGATGATTTAGTTCGCTAAGGGCCACTTGCACCACCCAGGGTTAGCCACATAACCCGGAGTTAATTGGACCGCTTAACCCCGGGTTAGCGGCCAACTGAGGGTGGTGCAAGTGAGCATTACAGAAATGACATGGCAACATTGCAAAAACTCACCAATGCCAAACTAATGTATCTTAAAATCAATCTTACAAACGAGTGCCATGACAAGTTTGCAGCAAATGGCAACATGGCCTACTATAAACTAAATTTCAACAAGTTTGCAAACGGCAAAGTTGCCAACATTGCCCGGCGAACTTGCCACCAGCAGTGGGTGATTAAATCTTTTTCCTTCTCTTTTCCGGCGTCGACTGGAAGAGGGCGTCGTCGGCGCGGATCAGTCGGTTCACGGCTCGCCCCAAAGACACGTCTGCCACAGAAAAGTACCACTATTCAACGACTATACGATACGAGCTAAACTCATAGGAATTTGAACCTTGTTTAATGTAGATAGGGTCTATATTTAAGTGGCAGAGCTTGTAATTCGTTCGTTCTTTAACAGGCAACGCTGTAGCGCGCCAACGCTATTAACTTATCAATTGTAGTCCTTATTGCCATGGTATTTAAGTCTACTGATGATCAATTTAGAGCGATAGTTATTGTATATCACTCGTTGCCAAACACGCAACGACGTATGTCACATTGGAAGTTCGAATGTGTATTTTATTGCGCGGTAATATGGTATACAATTGAAAAATAAGGTAATGCGTGATTTGGCGCTGTCATTTAAATACAGACTTTAACTTCGGCACAGAAGGTGTAAATTCCCTTGAATTCAGCTGGTTGAAAATAATTTAACATAACTACGAACTACTATGCTACATAAAAAAAATAAGAATACAATTTTGAATTTTTAAATATAGTGGTAAGCAGATTGTGTCAATTTAATCACCCATTGCAAATTTGATGGAATCTCGCGATGTTTTTCAATGAAACGATGTATTATTTTTTAAAACTTTAATGTGATATAAATTTTAACAGTCCACTTACGTTACATCATCATTTTATTATAAAAAGGACAGTAAATATCACATAAAAATATCACGACGGAAAATATATTACTTTAACTGTTTTATGATGCAATATTTTTTTGCAATCTTTACTGTCAATTCGATTGTACTTAAAGAAGGCATCATTAGTCTTAATCTTTAAATATTTTTAATAGCAAATGTATAATAAATATAAGTATCTAAAATTTAGTAAGCTAGAATAAATAAGTTCATGCAGACGGCCTCAATGTAGAAACAATAAATATGAGATCTACCACAGACTACATAATTTAAACAGCACATCAAAAAAAAATACAAATAATGTCCAAGGACTACCGCTGGAATACCTTCTTAGAAGCCATTTTTGTTATTATTTGAAATCTGATATTTTTAAGTAAAATTAATAAAATATTTATTCAAATAAATGAAGAAATCAAAAAAAATATGGCCACGGTTTACCGAAATAATTAACCAGTTTTTTTTTTGTATTGGGTCAAAAGCGGTTTCAGACCCTTGGAGAAAATACCTTAGCTCAGTCTAAACCAAATACCTTAGATATACCTACTAACATTACCCTATTGGGAATAAAAGTTGAAAACCCAAACAATTGACGCCGTCTGCTTGATTTGTACTTCATAAATCTAAACTTTGAAATACAACTCTCCCTATAAAATCAGTGATTGTTAAAAACAGTGGGTAGTTAAAAATAAACTTTATGACTTTGTATTTGAATTCACTTTTTAAAACATAATATGTGTAAATAGGAATTTTTTAATTCAAAACGACAATACTAACTTCACTCGTTATAAAAAGTTATTTTATGATAATTGATAATATTTCGTTTATAATGATTTTGCATCCATTTTATAGTTAAGGTTATCTCTTCCCTTTTTAAATAACAAATAATACTCGTCATTTTGTCGTCTTTTCATTTTGGATAACTTATTAAATTAAGAGCTGGCTACTGAAATAGGTTTGCAATTAGTAGAGCGACATCCACACTAACTAGACACTAACTACACTAACTAGACACTAACTAGAGAGTAAGTGCCATAGTATAATTACGAATTAATTCGGGTGCCTGGCAGCTGTTAAGCGGTGGGTGTGTAAGTGGTTGGGCAACAAAGGGGTAATCAATTAAAGGTGTGCAATTTGTAGAGCTCTGAGTTTGGCGTGATATAATAGTTAATTATGCATTGAATTCGCATATAACATTGCCAGGCGTTTTAATTGGGGGAAAAGTAGTGTAGTGATATCGTCGATTTACTAATTGCAAACCTATTTCCGTAGCCAGGTATCCGTCTACCCGCCGCCCACCATGCAACAAAAGTTACCAGTGAATTTTGAAAATAGAATAAAATTTCATTCGTTTCAAAATCAAATGAAACAATTGAAACGCAAATCTTTTCTAACTGAACAGTTTAAATTTCATTGAAGTGGAGATTTTTTTTATGGGCGGCTAATGGTTACATATAATTCAAATTTATTTAAAGATTTAAATATAAGGCCTCTGTGTACTTCCTTATTAAACGAATTGTACTGATAAAATCAATATGAACCTACAGTCAGCGGTTATTAATTGCGGACCCCTGTAGGACTCCCGCAAGCACAGACTACAGACTCCACGTTATGAAGCGTTTACCACAGATATGCAGTTTTACTTGTAAATTTTATCTATGAGCATTTTTTTTATACTACGACAGTGACAAACAAGCATACGGCCCGCCTGATGGTAAGCGGTCACCGTAGCCTATGGACGCCTGCAACAAACAGGGGTTACATGCGCGTTGCTGACCCTTAAAAAAAGGAGGATTCGCTGTGTTGGCAGCCAAACGGGCCAAGGGCTTTGCTCCGTGGGTCCTCAGCTGTCAACACAGCGAATCCTCTTGGAGCTCTGGCGATTACTGACTATTGCCCTACACCGTTTTAGACTACAATATTACAGGTTCACGCCTAAAACACAATAATTGTAAATTGAAAGAGATGGCATATACTACAGAAAAAGTGACCAAGGTCCCCGGTGAGCAGGGCTGGGATCGAACCAGCGACCTCCTGCTTTCGCGGCAAAAGCAGGAGGTCGCTGGGACCTTGGTCACTTTTTCTGTAGTATATAACATCTCTTTCAATTTATAAATATATAGTAAGTACATAAGATTTATTATACATAATTAATGATTTAGTTCATGATTTACAATCGTAAAATAATTGTAATAAATTGTAATTTCTACGAGAATATATCGTAAACGTGGGTCTGAAATAAGTGGTCGCGCTTGACCACGAGTTCTCTTGTATGATCTGTATAGTAGTATAGTAGTCTAGTAGGTGTGTCTGTGCTTGCAAGATATAGTGCAAAATATATCTTTGCTAAGTGTACACATGCATTCGAAATTCCATGGGGAGTTTATGAATGAATTCATTCATAAATTGCCCATGCACTTTTGAACGCGTGTGTACATTTTTACACTATCTTGAAACACACATTGCATATTTGGTTTCCACTGTTTGTATAAATTAACAAAATAAAAGTATATTTAGGTAGTGTAAAGCTTTCAAAGTCTTCTTTGGTAGTTCAAAGTACAGCCAATATGTGTTTCAAGTATATTTAGTTCAAAATAATAATTTAATATTAAATAAATAATTAACGAATACCCAATAATCCCATAAGCTATTCTAGTTCCTAATGCAAATAATTATTTACTCTTAGTGAAATTATTTCTAGTTAAGACTTGACAGATGGTTCATTAGAGATGGTCTCTGGCTAAAGTTACTATCGCGTTCACAATTTCATGGGCAATTTATGAATGAATTTATTCATAAATTGCCTATGCACTTTTGAACGCGTGTGTACATACCACTATTTGTCGGTCCTCAAATTGTTTCAAATTTAATGTACCTACTTTTAATTAGTCGTTGTATTTTTTTCAAAAACCTATAGTTTTTTATTATCATGTAGAAAATTTAAAAAGTTCGAAAATTTTAAACTTCTTTTATGCATGTAAATTGCGGTTTCCCGCTCTCCTAAGGGGACCCAATTAACACTTTATTTTGTAAAATTCAACCGTAATTTTTATCAATGGCCGACAATGTGGGACCTTTAGGCTGAAAATGTCACATTTATTTTATTTATACCATAACTGAATATTTACTGATATTATATTGTTAAACAAACCGAAAATAAATTATAGCCATCTCCTAAATCAAAACTAAAAATAATGCATGACATTTTTTAAGTACCTTTCCAAAACAAAAAATAATTTAAAACATAATTACACAAACAATAAATACTGTGATTAATAAGACTTAAATAGATTAATAGCACTTATAAAAACACTTAGTCATATGAAACAAAGAAGTTTTAATAAAATCATGATAAAATTATTAATCAAATTATTTTTTTGTAAATTGTTAACGAAATTTATATAACTACTAATAAGTTGCCCGTGATGGCCATTTTATAGATGCCAAATAAAAATATTTATTATTAATTATTTAATAATTATATAGATAATTCTTAATAGCATAAGATTGAGCGAATATAATATTATAATTTAAATATATTGTGAATAATTGTATAATTTTGACCTGTAGGCTATTGTAAATATATGTATAAATATTTCTACGCCGATGCATGCCGGCAGAATATGTTGACCTAACATTCTTTACTAACCAACATTGTACCATATTCTAAGAAATAAATGCTTGATTATGATTATGATTATGAATAAATTTATGACTGCATGAAATAAATAGGGGCCACTTGCGCATTCCAGGGTTTACAATAACCTAGATATTAACTTGTAATTGTTTAGAGCGACCAAAATTTGTAATGCCATACGATTAAATAAATAACCGAGAGTTAACCGTGTTATTCAGTGAGACTTATTAATATTATAATAATAGTCTGCAGTTGAACGATCCCGGGAATCCGAGACAGGATCATCCTCAACCGGGTTTGTCATCGAGGGCGGCGCGCGCGGCGAGACGCAACGCAGTACGCCTACCTGCGCCACGCACGGTACTCGACGCATGTTAAATTGCTAATGGAATCTTAAGATTTCCGAAACATGTCCGTAGCGACTACAAATACGTGAGTGTAATCCGTAGTTTATTATAATACTGTATAGACGGTTAACTCAAGAGTTTATTGGATATTCCCAGAATGCGCAAGTGGCCCTTGATTAGAATCTTAATTTACCAAAACGTAGTGACACTTGTGACTAACTATGAAACTGTCTTGAGACCGTTCCATATTAAATAACTCGCATAATGAAGTCGATTTTCGCTCGACATGTTTCGATCTTTAGAAAGAGGAGAGGCGTCGTGTGCTCTGCAACCGTTGCGCCCTCTGCCCTGCTGTTGCAAACAACACTCGAATGATCTTCGTAATGACCGAAACATGACGAGCGAACATTTACTTAACGTGAGTGACATTCAGTTGTGACTTATTTCATGTGTGTCAGTTTGTAGTACAGAATACTACTACACACAGTGTACTTTCTTTTTTATTTGTATGTGTTTGTATAAACCCGTCCACTTGTACCCTCTTATTAATACGCTAAATTGCCATTTTTTGATCCACATTTTTAAATAGAAAGCCCATTTTTTCAAAGGGCGTTTTTTTTTAGAAAAATAATGTTTTGCTAAAATGGAAAAAAATTTCTGTGTTCTCCTCATATTCGCGAGCTCTTTCAAAAAAATGTCCTAGAATTACCAAACATTTTCAAAGTTTCCATTGCGCTACCGCCATAAATCTGTGAAAAAATGGTAGCGAAATGGAAAACAAATCTTGGAACCTTTTTTATCTCCTACTAGAATTGAAAGAACTCACGATTCGGAATAGAAAACAGTTTTCGTGTGTTTCGTTTGAAATTCGTGTATATTTTTTTGTCGTTCAAACTTAACCTATACCACTTTGACATAAAATAGCGTGCCTAAGTCGAATACTAATGCAGCGTCAATAACTAATCGGGTCATTGGCATATAATGTGTTTACTTTTTGTTAAGGTTTTAACAGGCTTTAAAGACAGTGGACGAATCAAATTAGTGTATGTGTGCGTGTGTGTGTGTGTGTGTGTGTGTGTGAGTGTGTGTGTGTGTGTGTGAGTGTGTGTGTGTGTGTGTGTGTGTGTGAGTGTGTGTGTGTGTGTGTGTGTGTGTGTGTGTGTGTGTGTGTGTGTGTGTGTGTGTGTGCGCGTGTGTGTGTGTGTGTTACCAACCGGGCGTCGTGTTGGCCAGACGTCGCATGCGCCGCGTGTTGCGGTCCTGGTCGCGGATCTTCTTCTCCATCTCTGCGTCGGTCAGTGTCTCCAGGAACGGCGCCCAGGCTTCCGCGTCTGATGGCTGACGGTATGGCGTCTGTGGGCACATTCAGTTTTTTTTTAAAACAACTACACGGAGCAAATAAGTTGAAACGCCGAATAACGATGTATAAACAATGTTTGGTTACTGTTTCTCCTTGAATTTTCACAGTACCTCATCAAAAACCACTGAAACCTACTGAAAAGGTGTATTATCGTACGTAACATCCAAAACCATAAGATAAATAACTTAATCTTCATTAAAAAATTTAAATGGTTTAAAAGTTACGTTATTATGACAGTATGGCGGTTTTTTTACATCGTTAGCAAGTTAGATTGACGGCGAATTCAAGCCCGAAAAACTTTAACCATATTGAAGTAGGTATTGGCTAACATTTTTCAATCGAACGTCATACATGTGTCGCTTAACTCGGGTAAATCAGTTCGACCCTCTCAGCAAATAATCTACCTTAATACCAAAATCGCATAATCTGACAAATCTATTTACCCAAGTATGAAGTTAAGCCACTCACACGTTCCTTGTCAGGTGACAGAGTTGAAAAGCCGACACTTAACTGCAATGCTGACAGATATTCTTTGGAATCAGTTTGCAGTTACTCAACCGTGGAAACACTTGAACTGGTTGCACATCCACATGTGCAACCAGTTCAAGTGTTACCCCACGGTAACCATTGACTTTTGGAAAGCTGTTTCAGCGGCCAAAAATTGGGTCAGAATGACAATAGCGAACAATTTTGCATTAATGATGATACAGACGAATACACGTTTCTTACGAAAAAGAGGTTACTGACGTACGCATTAAGTGTCAAATTCATACACTGAAGTAACAACACTGTTAAAACTTTGTGGGCTGTTGGCACTTAACGAAACGTCACTTTCCAAACAAGACTGTATGAAAAAATGCTGCAATTGCAGCACTTATGGGGTAATTTTTTAGACACTTCATTGCAATGCTAATAGATATGCTTCGGGATGGCTTCGCAGTTACTGAATCGTGGAAATACTTGAACTGGTGGCCCATGAGGGATAACCTCATCTTACCTCAATGACAGATAGCGGAGCTTCACTAATGGCGATTGTCTTTTGATGCCAGCCGAGCAGTCTGCGTACGAAGTAAGCGATACCTAGTTTTAGCTCGGCAGCATTCATAGATTTTCGCAGTGGAATCATTTAAACTGGTGGCCCACGAGGCGTAGCTTACACTTACCTCACCAAAGGGGAAGGCGCCTTATGCCTTATGGCGATTGTCTTTTGATGCCAGCCAAGTAGTCTGCGTACGAAGTAAGCGATTCCCGTCACAAACTCCTCACCCAGTTTAGCAGTTATTCTTCTTTCACAATGAAACATTTAAATTGTTGGTCCATGAGTAACCTCAACTTACCTCACAGGCAGAAGTGCCTCACTATTCGCGAAGGTACGTTGAAACCATCTGAGTTGTCATCGCACAGAATAAGCGCTGCTCTTCACAAACTTTCCAACTACCCGTTTCATCATACCGCTTGGTTGTGCACAAATCACGCGAGGTTCGAATGGGGGGGGTCCCGAAAAAATCACGACAGATCACGTTGAGGGTGGGGGGGTACATGGAGACCTCACGTGTATTTTCTATAATGAACGAATGAACGAAACCGTGCAAAAATATCAACACATGTAGGTAATTATTAAACATAAGTCTTCACTAGGGAAGTTCTTTGTGTAATGCGGGATGTCGAAGGATGTATGCCCGCTACCTGCCTACCTAAAGATGCGTGCCCAAAAATTATATTAATAAATATGTATATTTTACTGCGCTATAAACCTTCATTTTTAGGGTTCCGTAGTCAACTAGGAACCCTTATAGTTTCGCTTTGTCTGTCTGTCTGTCCGTCCGTCCGCGGATAATCTCAGTGATTGTAAGTACTAGAAAGCTTAGAACCTCACCAAAGATCACCAGGGGGAAGGGGGGGGGGTCAAAAAGTAGCCAAAAAAACCTCGCGTGATTTGGGCCAAGCCCTTGAATATGTGGCCAATGAGGGGTGACCTCAACTCACCTCAACAACAGGCAGAGGCGCCTCACTAAACGCGAAGGTCCGCTGGTGCCATCCGAGTTGGCCGCGTACGGAATAAGCGATGCCCGTCACAAACTCTCCACCCAGGCCCAGTTCCGCACATAGCTTGGTCGCGAATGCTTCAGGATTGTTCTCTTTCTCCGACATGTCCCACTCCACCTGATAAAAAAGACGTCGAGTAAATCCAAGTAAATGTCGTAGTAACCTGAAGACGTTACAAATAAGACACTATTGTAATTTTATTTATTATTTAATTAATTTTAGATATTATTGTAATTTTGCTACGCGACTTATGATAATGAGGATTACCGCGAGTCGATTTTCCGCTAGAGGCGCTAGTGGAACGTGGGTCCTGCGGGAACATTTCAAACGTCACTTTGACAATTCTCGCATACTAACACAGGACCCACGCATGAGTGGTGCCGCCTGGTGAGCGACAATACGGTAGCTCCCATTGACACTTCTGTACATGACGTATTGTTATGTGGCCTGTTGTCATTTCGGTGCGTGACTTATTGCTATTTTACTACGTCAACTAGTTTTTTTAATCTATTTTTAAATTGACAAGAAGCATCCCGCCAGGTATAACTATAACCCGTATATATATATATATATATATATATAGATATGTATATATATAGATATATATATATATATATATTATATATATATATATATATGTAGGATCTATACCTATAGTTAATATAATGTTATAATTCATACTAACCTGATCAACAAGCGATGTATTCCCAACATGTATGTTCAGCTTGATGACGACGCGCTGGTCACTCTGCTCCTCTAATATGGGCGGCGGCTCGCTGGGGAAGGCGTCGACTTGCTGCCGGATGGACGAGGCGACGGCCGGCACGAAGGTGCTTGGGTTCAACTCCAGGTCGTCACAGAGGACTTCCGCGAACTGTTCTGGAGTTATTATTGATTCTGGAAAAAAAAACAATAATAAATAAATATTGTGGGACAATCTTACACAAATCGACCAAGTCCCACGGTAAGCTCAATAAGGCTTGTGGTGTGGGTACTAGACGACGATATATATAATATATAGATACATCATCATCATCATCATCATTTCAGCCGAAAGACGTCCACTGCTGGACATAGGTCTCCCCCAAAGATTTCCACAATGACCGGTCCTGCGCCACCCGCATCCAGCGGACTCCTGCGACCTTCACCAGGTCATCAGTCCACCTTGCGGGGGGCCTACCCACGCTGCGCCTTCCGGTACGCGGTCGCCACTCGAGAACCTTATACCTTATAGATACATATAAATACTTAAATACATAGAAAACATCCATAACTCAGAAACAAATATTCGTGATAAACACACAAATAAATACCCTGACCAGGATTCGAACACAGGACCTCCTGCTTCGTAGGCAGGGTCACAACCAACTAGGCTAGGAGGCCGTTAAATAGATTCTTCATAATCAGTCCCCATTACGAAGAATCATGACTCCCTTTTTAAGTGGTCAATGAACTGTCTCCATTATTTGCGTATGGTGTGATGACGAGTGGTGCTAACCGGGATGATGGGATGAGCATGGTAAGAGTCCTTGTTTGTTTAAAAACGCTTATGAATGTAGTACTCTTTCAGTGTTGATCTATCTTACGTAAATTATGTTTTCTTCCTTTTGCGATCTTAAACAGGGTCTAAGAGCAATTTTTGTGTATTTAAGTGAATTTATATTGGCAAATCTCTCTTCAAACATAACTCAAAAACCAAATTTTATCAAAAAATCGGTTTTTTCCGCATATATTGTTATTACACTAATAAATTTAAACTTTGTTTTTTTTTATCTCAAAAAAAGTTTTACAACCTAAACTTAAGATTAAAGTATTATATAAATTATACATTTGTTTAAAATTACTTAAGTTCAGTATTTTTCAAAGGCCTCGTAAGTGTAGGGCTGCCATCTCGGATATTACCGAAACCGGGCAAAAAGTTAAAAATCCTGGATGTTTCATTGAAATTATATTGTCGCCTCCAACACTACAGAAAACAATTTAAAATTTAGAAATACACCTACAAATGGCTGGGTTTATCCCGGCTCCAAACTAGGACAAATCCAGGAATACCTGGATGGACGGCAGCCCCACATTAGTGTGAAAGTTCTTAATCTAACGTTGCCATCACAGCCGACAGGACAATTACATTTCATACTGGACAACCCTAAAACTTAGTTTAAACTGCAGAGTTTGTATGAATACCAGTCTTCATACAAAAGTTTTAGCAGGATTATAACAAATTAGCTAAGAATTTTTGTGTTCTTATCGTTTCATTTATATCAGATCACATTAAATTATTTGCGCGAAGTTGATAAAATTAATAAAATTATCGCGATCAGTGCCTTATTTATGTGTTTTAGATTTCCATATTCTTACTTACTTCTAAATCGTTACAAAACGCATAGCAAAATCGCCGTCAATACTTACAAACGATGTAAACAAAAGGTATCACATGTTTTGTCACTGTTTCTCCTTATATTTTCACACTAGCTCAGCAAACACCACTAAAGACGTTCACTACTGATATGGTCGTATTATTCATACAAAACGTATATAAATAACTTAATCTTGGAGATTTCATTAAAAACATAAAAGTTAGGTTATATTTGTCGAAGATCAATTGATCGAAGTTGAATTGACGGCGATTTTATGTTCGCGCAAATGAATGTGCGTGATCGGTTATATTCGTCAGTAATAATATGAAAAAGTTTCCTAAATATTCTAGGATATTTAGGAAACTACGCTCGTACGGATCCACTTTAATTGGAACTGCTAAATATAGACTGAAAATGTATAGTCACCATTCTTGTTCCAAGTAAATGTGTCCCGGAGTTTCTGTCCCTCAATCTCCATGTCGAGACGGATTGGGACGAGGATCTGCTTCTGCGATGCGTTCTCCAGCATCGCTGTCATGTCCGTGTCGTCAAAGCACAGGGGAAATGTTCGGACCTGTAAAGATATACAGGATGTTGATAGCCATTGCACAGGCAGTGGTTACAAAGAAATAGTCAAATACTATTTGTTAGTTTGGAGCAGCCTTTATGCAACTAAAACTCATAAATCCACATAGTAATAATATGAAACTTTGTCTTCTTTTTTTATTGTCCTTGTTATTTATTTCACTTCTAATATTTTAATTGTTGACAAATTTCATCATTGAAGAAATTTAACATTCTGACGTGATGTGTCACTAATATGCTATTATCAAATACAGTGCCAATGATAAACACAGTATGTTCATTTTTGCTGTTGATTATTGGAAATAACTTTTGTTTGAACATAATTATTTTTATCTTTTGCTGTATTTAATTCAAAAATATTAACAACAGTGCATTATTGAAATGTAGCCCTATCTGAAATTTCAGGGTTTGTCCAATGACTGAGGTCACCCTGTAAAATACTAACCAGTCATTAATTTGTAAAATATAATTTTTTACAAATTCACTATTCTACATATAGGCAAAATGAGGCATCTCACATTACAAATGTGTGAAAATCAAAATTAAATTCTCAATCAATCTGACTAAAGGAAGCATCACATAAAAAATAAAACATAACACAATCTAGGCATGCCAATCCTGGCAACGGCAATTGGCAATGTCCAATACTCAATTGAGCACAAATTCATTCCCACTGGTGAGAATGGCCCTGCAACCGTAAATACAATCCCTCCTGACTTTTTGGTCTGGTATCATGATGGGTTGTGCTGCTTCTTGCCTTTACTCTCCAGAGGTGTTGCTCTGTTTGTTCCAGTTGTATATTTGGGCCAAGAGGGTCATGGTGGCAGCAGGATAGCAAGCTGCGAAAGGTGGTTTAGCTACCTTCTCTGGGTGCCTTTTACTGCGGCAAAACTAGCTGCCTCGGGATGTCAAATCTTTAAATATACCTCTGGGTTATTCTCCACACATTCAAAATATGCTTTTACTTTACCTTCTTGTTATGAACTCTGGTCCTGCTGATCTGTGTGGCTTGTGGCACAGCATCTAAGTGCGAGGAGTTTGGCATCACAGGCATCCATGATGGATTGTGTGGCTTTTTACTTTTACTCTCTCGAGGCGTTGCGAGCTCCTGGCTTACAGAAACTGCTTTGTATCTAGAAATTAAGAATATCATAAACATATAAAAGAAACAGTTATACCTTTTTTTTACAATTAAAGGGACATGTTTACAGGCACACATCAAACAAAAATTCTTTAACCGTAATTTCTCAAATTATTTTGATCTCTTATGTCACCATGCACTAAGGGGGCATTCCACAAATGTCTCTTACAAAATGTGGTAGGTACATATAATACTTCTGAAATGCAGATGCAGGATCGGGCAAAGTGGAGAAGAGGAAGTAGATAAGTGAACCCTGGCTATGGCTGGGATAACGCTAAGCAGAAAGGACTATAAGCGATATTGGGACTAGGTCTATTTTCTTCACTGAAAAAGCAAACTTGATACAGTCTGCATCAAAGATATGTTTCCACTTTTACAGCTTATCACAATGAAGTAAGGGATCAAACTGTTAATATTTATTTTTGGCATCAACTGTATATCATAATTAAATGATACTTTTAATATAACTTATTTCTTCTCTTCCCTAAGTATATAACAGCAATTTGGGTTTCTTTTTGTATGAAAAAACCTGAGTGATACCCAAAAACCTGGGTTTTCCTTATAATAAAAAACCTGAATTGTGCTTCGTAAGGAGTACTAATCCATAGGAATAAGGTACTTTAAAACCACGAGTTTCAATACTTACTTATCATCATTCCCTTCTATAATATCTTCAACTTCTGATGCTTTCAGCAGCGACACAGAACTTGAAAGAACATGCTGCCCTAGCCCGTTGTCTACCAGACGTTTTCTTTCTTCGTTGGTTAGGGTCCTTCTGACCATGCCAGGGTACTTTTTGTAAAGAGAACCACGGAATAACCGCAGGTAGTTGCCGACCTATAAACAAAATTATAGCTTTATTTTTAATTACGACGAAGGCAGTTAGCCAAAGATTAAGGTATTGTTAAGCTAAGATGGCAATACGAGGTCATATTATATCAATTATTTGCAAAACAAATAAATAAATAACCAAAATCGTACCTCTGAGCCAACACAATAAAATTCTCCTCCTTCCTCGATCTGGAAACTTATCGGCTTATCGCCGTACGTTCGTAAGGCCATTTTGATAGATATTCAATGTACTCCCCCTCAATATGATACTAAATCTCTATATTTTCAACAAATAAAGTCTAACATATCTCGAAATCAATTTTGAAGAATGCTATGCTGTCGTCCTGTCAAAATGGCGGCGTCAAATGTCTAGGGTTGTCATGTTGAGTTGAGCATGACCGGTTTTTGGGTGCCTGTTAGCATCAACTGCGTGCACGCTTAAAATTGTATCTCAAACAAACTTATGGGGATACCAGACAAAAAACAAAAAAATTCCTAAAAATTCATTCATTCATGAATGAATGAAATTTTTAGGATCAATCCTAAAAAAATATAAAATAAAAAAAAACATCAGTCAGTGTTAAGCAGTTATATGGGGAGGGTGTTGCAGCCGTTGTGAGAATCGATTGAAGTGTTTTCAGTTAGAAACATGTCTAACAGAACCGGAAACTTTAAGAATCCATTCCAAAGGCCATGGATGACGGAAAGCGGCGCAGCGGCTGCAGCTGGGGGTTCAGGATCTGTGGGAATGAAGGGAGTCGTTGCCGGCGGTATCACTGGTGGCATTGAAATTTGTATTACATTCCCTACCGAATACGTGAAAACACAACTGCAATTAGACGAAAAAGGTTAGTGATAACCATTCACCTTTATAACGGGTTTACCTTCATTCATTAATGTGATTATAACCTTCGATAACATAATAGTAAACATTGTTGAATGACCTATTTATATATCCATCTGCGGATATTAAGTTTCTCGTGAAATTAAAGACGGTTCTAGAAATAGAGATGGTCATTAGTTTCAATTTAGCGCGTTCTACATACGAGGGAATCGTACTTATACTACCTATTTCTATTTGTTTTAATGGAATGGCAACTGCTAAAAATATTTCCTTCATCGATCACTTTCTGCCTACGCGATAGTACTCGACTCCACACGAACATGTGGACTTTGCTCTTCTATTATTTGTGTCAGAAATCCTACAACACGACGCTCTTATCTAACTCAAGGTCACGTCTAACTGTCTTGTTTATTATCAAATCCATGCATATTTTAAAACCGGTGGCTCATTGGCTATGCCGTAATAAAATAAGGAAATAAGAAAAAAACACTGCCCACCGAAAGTTTTTCACTGGCCAGTTACAAAAAGGAAAATTTTATTGACTAATTAGATTCTCATTAGAATCCACAGTCATGACATAATAATTATCATTAGCATTTTTATGACTTTATGTTAAGGTTTAATTGGCCAAGGTAACGCTGTTAGTGAAGTTAATACTGTAGGCTTCTTGTGTTAATTAATTTAATTAGGTATTTTATTTAACTACTAAATATGGGGTTGTATTTACTGGTAGCAGTACTTTAGATAGGTGTTTAAGGAAGGTACGAAATATATTTAGTGACTTCTTGTCTGAATTGAAATTAGTTGATTATTAATTTGGCACTGTGAAAGAGAAACAAATATAAATAAAATAGTTTTTTAGTACTTTTACGATTATAATGGAATGTAAAGTATAGTTCAACTAAAGTGGCATCAAAAGGACGATAAAGTAAACTTGTAGCCGGCATTTTATTTTTTGTAATAAAAAAATAATTTTTTGAAAATTTAATTTTTTTTGTTGCTTTCTATTCAAAATCGCGAGCTCTTTCAATCCTAGTAGGAGAAAAAAAGTGTCCCAAGATTTGTTTTCCATTTCGCCACCATCATTTCATAGATTTAGTATGGCGGTAGCGAAATGGAAAGTTTGAAAAATTTATGGAAAATTTAGGACACTTTTTTTCTCCTACTAGGATTGAAAGAGCTATTTATATTATTAGCCATTCTGAGTAGAATAGAGAAAATAATTAAATTTTCAAAAAAATATATTTGTACAACAAGAAATAAAAATGCCCAGCCTTATGATCATATTTTAAAATCTGGTAATGGTCTGGTGGGGTAATATTAGTGTAAGAAAACAACAGTATGATGCTCTCTGACCTACTGTTACTGTGTTTTAGACATCCAACATATCAATTGAGCAAACAATAATCTCTTGAATGAAATTGGTAGGTATATTTTCAAACAATTTTCCAAATACCACTGCAGTTCCAGATAAAATAAATATATTAAGTAAACATGTTTGATAACTGATATTACATCATCATAGAGCTTGAGCTTATCATGGCAAGTGTAATCTAAGGATCAATATGTATGCTTATCTGCCGGCTAACTACATATACAGTTTTTTTCCCAATTACTGTATTAGTGAATCAAACTTGAATAAATATGTTTTACCACTTGTTGTTGGCTTTACGTAGACCTATTGTGTGGTCGGTTTAGTAATGTGGCGTTCCTGGGAATATTCATGAAGTAGGGATTATTCCCCATGGACGAAATATTGCCCCATAGGGAATATTGCCCACTTCAGCAATATTCCCGGCAACGGCACATCACTAGCTTAGTTGATATCCCTAAAAGTATTGACTGTTATAAATTGTTAATAGGTCCCCCTATTAACATAGTGTGAGAAAAAATGCTTTCAAATTTCTGTTTTTCTGACATATACAGGTCACATTTCTCAATCAATTCCTGTGAAACTTTCATGAGAGATTTCAAAAAGGTACTAAGCTAAAATAAAATATCCTAGAACAGCTCTATATTTCTGTATGTATTGTAACCGATGAGCGCCAAAATAGAGTTTTCCTAGTGATTCTTGTTTTCGTTTTAGATTTACTTATCACCAGTGACACTTTTCTGATAAGCAGATCAAGTTAGATTGTATTGACATGAAAAGTCCATATTTAGGGTCCCATACCTAAAAAGGAAAAATCGGAACTTTTATAGGATCACTTTGTTGTCCGTCCAACTTAGGTTAGGGTTAATTCAACCAGGAACCGTCACAGTTTCGCCATGTCTGTCTGTCCGTCCGTCCGTCCGTCTGTCTGCGGCTTAGCTCAGTGACCGTTACTAGTAATTAGGTATGAATAAACATATGAATGCAATAATGCCGACAAAGTGGTATCCTAAAAAGATGAAAAAAAAACATATTTATGGTACGTACCTCCAATACACTTAAAGTGGGGGGTGATTTTCTTTCGTTTTAACCATAATTAAACCTTTTTAAGTTCGCCCATTGCGACGGACGGTAAACTACGGAACCCTACACTGAGCATGGCCCGACATGCTCTTGGCCGGTTTTTTTTTGCTTTTAAGGTACGGACTCGGGAAAGCGGGGAAAGGCTGAAAACTATCTCGAGCGATGTCATCATAGTACGATAATCAATCATGACTATTAAACCTGTCGAGGGCGTTGCACTCTATAAAATCTTGCGCTTGACCTAGTGACTGATATTAATATCCAAATATTAATTATTATTAGTTATGAGCGCGTGTGATACGCGTGAGTAACACGGGCGATATGTCTGATATAATTATTATAATAATATGTCTGATATAAGTAAGTGTGTCGTTTGCGGGTCTGATATTTCTGATATGCGTGTACCCCATGCAGCTTCGTGATATAGGTACCTAATTTGGTAATTGAACGTTTATTTTAATCAGTTATTTCGAGATTCGTGCAATTTCAAATTAGAGGAAAGTATTTGGTTTTTTAAGGGTCCTAAATGAATTCCGTGGGTTATATTAGTTGACATTCTATACTAGTACATTACTGCAGAAGCCATGAAGTAAGCGATTGCTGGACAAGTTCGGGGTAAAATAAAATTCCTGTTCCGGCCAAGGATTGTACCTATGTTTAGTGCTTTTCTCAAAACTATGTGAGGAAATATTAAAATTAAAGTATGTAATTCTAAACTATACTCTAAGTCATAAAATTACTCTAACCTGCAACTCTGAGATTCACGCCCGCGGCCCTGAATGTCTCAGTCATATCCCTCTTATGCACCTTAGGGGGGGTGCTTAAGAACATCGAGGTACCGTAAGAAAGTACTTCTTGAGCACCATCGGTTTTGTTCCACTTTTCACATGGTGAGACAATATTCTCTTGTAGCTAACTTTTCTGTAACCAACCATATTAAAATTTGTCGATTGCCAGGTGGTACCAAGAAGTACGCCGGCATCGGAGACTGCGTAAAGAAGACTGTGCAGGGCCATGGATTCTTCGGGCTGTACCGCGGCCTCAGCGTTCTGCTATACGGCTCCATACCCAAATCTGCTGTCAGGTAAGATTTATCTACAGAAGTCGTGCAAAAGTAGCTTGCAGGCCTACTACAAACATCGAAAAAATCCTCTTTATCAGTCCAATAAGCAAGTGTGACGAAGAAGGAGATACAAATTTTCGATTGTTCGATTTTCGTGGCCTGAGGTCCTACCGCAAACAGAGTCTTGTCTCTCTTTCGTTCTGCGTAGACATTAAAAGACGAACGAAACAACTGCATTTCGATGTTCTGCAAGAGACCGTGTCTTCTATCATCCTCATAAACTTCCTAAATCGCTAGGAGCAGTCCATTCAACACCACTCTTGTTCGTTACAATAATTAGTTAACTCTGTATAAAAATGTTCACACAGATGAGCATTAAAATCGCCCATTATCCTTTAAGGATGACTCACACTAGGACGGGACGGGACGATCAGTCGGTTTCTATAGATAACGTCACTTGACATCGGAGGGCTCCGAGCTATCACGTGATAATTTCTATAGAAGTTGACAGATCTTCTCTTCGATGCTTTAAAAGACAGATTCAACAGATGTAATGATTTTCATCCCGTTGATTCGAACGAAACGCTTTTTACTAGCCAGCTTTCGTACCCTGTACGGTAGGTTTACTTTAAAATTCCAACAAGCTGCGTAGCGTCTGACATCGCTATTTTGACTTATTGATACGGAGTAAGTTAAAAATAGTAAAACAACAATGGAAAAACATGACCTGATATACATAAACAGCACAACAAAGAAACATTTACCTACACTTGCACAATGCACATATAACAACACTCCGTAAGCATATGTCACTCACCTTCCACCTCACTCAAATACTTACCGGTCACGGATACCATAAAGCCTATCTAGCACGCTTCCACATCACTGACAACGATACCTGCCCATGCGATGACGCGACTCCACAAACTATTGACCACCTACTGAAAGACTGTCCCAAATACTCAAATTTCCGCTGATATAACTAAAATAATAGAAAAAGAAACAACAAAAATATCGTTTGAAAAATTTATTAGCAAAATAATTAACACATTAAAAAAATTAATAACACATAAACAAAACGTATTTATACATACTTAATGTCTATACCTACTTATATATATCTACTTTGTATGTAAAAAATATATAATTATATATTTAATTTTTATATATATTAACATAGTAACAAATAAATATGGAAGTGTAATAATTAACAACGTGTTAAGAGTTTTAGGCCGCCCCTACTGGAAGCGAGGACCTATAACTTCAAATAATAGTAAAAAAAAAAAGTTAAAATAGTTCGACGCTTAGACTGATATTAGTAACATCATATTACGTATGTAAGGAAAGGCATTTGGTTCAACTGCGTTTGACTGACCTTTGACGTCAGGTTGGATCGAAGATTCGAAAGTAGGTCAACGGAGTGGCTATTTCAGATTGGGATTAAGTACATATACAGTAGGTACGCTTGAAAAACATAACCCTTTGTTTTACACTTGTCGCTGGGTAAAGAGGTATATTTTGTGGTAAAAAAATCGTTAAACTTGTTGCTATACCATACCAATTGGCAGTGAATGTTTAGGATGTGTGGAAATAGCCGCGTGACGTAGACGCACGCACAAATATTCCAATTGCGTGCGGTTGACGCGCTCGACACACCTCCGATGGCGATTGGCCAATTAAGTATACTATGTTGAACAAATAGATCTTCATTACAACACAATTAGGATTACCGCGAGTCGATTTTCCGCTAGGGGCGCTAGTGGAACGTGGGTCCTGCGGGGAACATTTCAAGCGTCACTTTGACAGTTCTCTCATACTAACACAGGACCCAACGCATGAGTGGCGCCGCCTGGTGAGCGACAATACGGTAGCTCCCATTGAGAAATATGGTGTTAGAGGTTTGATAACGACGTAGTATTCGTAGTGATAGATTGAGAAATATCGTGTTAGAGGTTTGTTATATGCCATTACCTTAAAACGTGTACCTAGTTAAATGTGCTGAAAGGAGACGTTCTTTTATTTGGAAACAGCAATTCAAATTCTCAAATCTGTTTTCCGAAAATTGTATAACAAACTCTACTGTAACTTTTTATTTTAAATTATGAAGTTGCGATGATAGATAACTAGCTAGATGGCGCTGTTGTAAGTTTTTTTTTAATACTACGACGGCGACAAACAAGCTATGGATTCGCTGTGTTGACAGCTAAAGGGGCAAGCTTTGCTCCGTGGGTCCCCAGCTGTCAACACAGTGAATCCTCTTGGAGCTCTGGCGACCTTACTCACCAACAGAAACACAACACTATGAGTAGTAATTCTGTATTGTCTAATGTTAACCTATATATATGGCCCAAGCACAGGCCACAGACCACCTCAACGACTAGACAGCATACCTACTAGGCATGTCGCGGTCACCACACATGTGCAGTCCTGTACTAATTTATTATGGCAGCTGTTGCGACTACGTTTATTACTGTAGTATAAAATGTAGGGTGGTAGTCTGTTATGCTCATAGAACCGTACTGCAAGTGAAACTGCACATGTGTGGTGTGGTGACCTACACAGAGATGATATATGATGGTACATAGAGATGTATGTATAAAAATCTGTGTGGTTTGTGGTCCCAAGTTATCCCATTTGATAATTACGAATATCTAATATTGTCTTCTGTTACCGCGATTGTTATTCATTGAAATTAAACACTTTAGAACGGATTAATCGCGTTTATTAACATCATGACCCTACGTTTCGAGCCCTTTACAGCTTACTGAGAGAATGCGAATTGGATTGACGGGGAGAATTCTAAAGTGTTTTATTTCTACGAATATCTAAATATCGCGTGTAAATATGACTGATTGTCATTACTATTCCTTGTTATTAATGGAATTTTCAGGACATCTTTATCACGAATTAATTTTTTATCGACCTACAGAAAGATATTATGAAAATAATACAAATATTGCGCGCCGCCGACGTATGTTTAAAATAAACGCAGATTATGGATTTTGAACATCGTCAAGCACAATTTTCGCAAAATTTAAACCCGGTACCTTCCATTCCATACACGGCATAAATAATAAGCTTGACTAATACAGTTAATAAAAGAAAAACGTAAACGTACGTAAATTGCGAAAAATGTCGTATACCTACTAAATGTGTCACAGCTGACATCTGTTTCTTATTTTTGACGCACTGAAGTGTGTCCACTGAGAATGACTAAGTACCTACTCAAAATTCAAAAAACCATTTGAGGCCTACGCCTTTGAAAAATAAAAGTACTAAAAAAGTACTAGGTAATTTTAACCAACTGTTAAATGTATATTTTACTCTCATCTTAATTTTAGATAGAAGCTAACTAAATCTTGAATTTATTTCGAGTAATAAATAATTATTATGAGCGGGAAAAAAATTCGTTCTAAACTTTGGTTAATTTGAGTGATTTTTGAAGTAATATTTCTCCATAAAATTTCACTAAAATACAAATAAATTGTTTGCTATTAGACTACAACAGCCCTGTTTAAAGATAGTAAACTGAAGAAAAATACTACAATCTACGTTAAATCACACCAAAAATGTACTGAATTCATGAGCGCTTTTAAAGGAATAAGGACTCTTAATTCGTAAACCACCGCCTTTTAAAATCGCCGTCAATGGAACTTACTAAAGATGTAAACAAAAGGCATCACATGTTTTGTCACTGTTTCTCCTTGTATTTTCACACTACCTCAACCTCATCAAACACCACTGAAACGATTCACCACTGAAACGGTCGTAATATCGTAACATACAAAACATAATCTTGGAGATTTCATTAAAAACTTAAAAGTGAGGTTATTATGAAATTATGATCAATATGGCGGTTTATTTACATTAATTGCAAGGTCAATTGACGACCATTTTATATATCGTGTAGCTAAAGAAGCCATTTAATTTACGTCCATTAACACCCACTTTAACGGTGATTATTACAAGAAGTAATTTACCGAATCTAATTAACCGCTTCGTGATTTTCGTTAGTAGTAAGTTACATATATTATTGCCTTTTTCAAGGAAACTTACAATTACTTTCTTTTATGATTTTGTGTTTGCTTGTTTGTTATTTAATAAAATAAATTCGTTTCTCTATATTCTTCGTCTTACTACCGCTCCAGAAAAAGGAGTTTTAATGGGAGCTACCGTTGGTCGCTCACCAGGCGGCGCCACTCATGAGTAGGTCCTGTATCAATATGTGAGAATTGTCAAAGTGACTTTTCAAATGTTCCCGCAGGACCCACGTTCCACTAGCGGCGCTAGCGGAAAATCAACTCGCGGTAATCCTCATTATTGATAGTTTAGTTTAGTTTAGTTTAGTTTATTTATCACATTAAACAAATCTCATACAGTTAAATATACATTTTCGCTTATACTACTGTTTGTCTAATGATCGTTTAACAATTCAAAATTTATAAATAATAATAATAAGGAAATTCAACTTCAATAGTTAACACAAAAAAATAAGATACAATAAAAAATAACTAAAAGGAATGTCAAAATGTAAAACTAAAATATTAATTTATATAAAATTATAAATGTCGACACAAAAAGAAATAAATAAAAAATAAAAAGTTGTACTAGAAGTACCCATCAAAATTGAAAATATGTCAGGATCAATACGCTAGTACTATGTAGTACTGATCAAAGTTTAATTAAATTAAATAAAAATGTCAAGTTAGTAATGATGTCAATTTATAAATTATGCAATTTATTTATTTATTTCATTTCCATCATGTACTCAAATATCTATATATTCTTTTACAGAGTAATATTCTTTATCCAACAAAAGGTTCTTAAGTCTGCGTCTGAACGCTTCTTCATTACGTTCATTTTTTATCATAATAGTTAGTGCATTTACACTTATTTTATTATAGATCCAAATGGCCTTCCGTAAACGTAATAATAACCATCAGGTGATTCGTTTGCTCGTTTGCCCCCTATAGCATAAAAAAAAAAAAAAAAAAAAAAAACGAAGTTTGACCTCTCTGTCGCACTTGTCAAAATACATGTGCGACACACGCAAAACGTCATTCGCGTTTCGGGATTAGTCCTTAAAATAAATGAATGTCGAGTTGCTAGCCTGAGCACGCGGTGCGCGGTCCAAGGCAGTACGTATCGCATTTCTGCAAAGTATCGCGCGCTAGCGATAACGAGTTCATTGTGTCATAATGGAGGTGGCGACTGCGTGACACCGGGTATCTGATGATATTGACTGACATTCACCGATTTCCGTTACATGCAGTGTTTGGAATGTAGGTAGATAAAAAGTATACCGTAGAACTTTAACAGTAGAATGGAAACGGGTCACTTGTATAATTCGTAAAAATTGACCGTGTGGTAAATGTTCTTTAGATTATGCTCTTTTCAAAACTAAGAGAAGAATTGCTTATTCGTAGCAATCATTGTTTTTATTCATTAAGAAAAGATTGCGACGTCCTAGTATTAAAAGCTTGGATATACTTAAAACTTTCAACATTTCTTTCAGAAAGGATTGCGACTTCCTAGTACTTATTAAAAGCTTGGATATAGGTACTTACAACATTCAACATTTCTTTAGTGACCGCCAAAGTACTTAAGAGGGCGCAGAGCGTCCAGTGGCACCACCATTCTAATAAACTCGTGAATTGTGTTTTCTAATAAACCTTTCCATATCTCTATAATCCATTGTACCTATTCTCGTTGTAGACATAGGTACTATACCTACATAATTTATATTTACTTTTTTTTGCTTTATTTCCGTTTATTAGAAAACACAGTATCCCCAACGAGGGCGCTACTGGGCGTTCTGCGCCCTCTTAAGCTTTGTCGTACCTATGCATGAGGACGTACTCGTATCTAAGAAAATATGCGAAATTCTCAAACGGAATAATTGGATTATTTATTTTCAAGTCGTGCAAGACATTCAGAAATAAGTTGGCCAAATACTTTATACTTATACATACTGAATACAAATCACTTATTATCAAAAATAAAACAGTTTACATTTACTGGACACCAGACAGGACAGGCTAAGCTTTGCCTAGTCCTCCACGCTAGCCTATCCTGTGAAGAAAACTATAAAGGAAGACATTTTTTTTAAATAATACTTGAAACGGGTCACCCACGTAATTTTTTGGTCGAATCGAAATTCGCTTCGTTTTATATGCTAAATAGTTTCGTAATTATATCAGATATAATGATATTTAGGACTAACTATAATTTGTCGCAATATGCGCAGGTATAGCGCGATAATAACTTGCTAGAATTATAAATGGAAAAAGTCATACTTGATATTTTAGAGTAACACGATGTTTGAACAAATCGTATGCATAATTATCACCAATACGCCAAATGCTGTCGTTTCTGGCGTCCGTGTGAATTGAAATCTTACACTCTATTAAACCTACACGACTCGTGTACCGTTGACGGTAAAGATATAAACAGTCAGCAACAAATATATAAATACAGCCAACGTGCAAAAAATATGTAAATACAACCTTAATTTTCAGGAAATAAAGTCCTGTATAGGTACATACTCGTATTTGGAACTTTGGCTGTATTCATACCTTTGTTGCTGACTGTGTGACTGTACAAAGGCTGGCAGCATATGTTACCTACATTTTCACATGATTTACTGGATAGGTAGGCAAGAGTTCAACGATTGATAGTGTATAGTCACGTCTATACTATTAGGTACAATTTTTACCTAATAGTGACGTCACCAGCCCTACCCCGGAACTTTGATGCTCTTCATCTTCGTAAATTTTAGTTTTTTTGAAAGAGGAAAAAAATACGTGTATAATAAGTTTGGATAATCTAACTGACGGACTAAATAGAATAATTGTTTTTTAACTTAGTGGTCATCCCAAATATCCCAATTCAGACTCCTAACTCTTTATACGGCCAAATTTTCGATTTCGGTCGCAAAAGTGACCGCTTGAGTACCTACCTTTATTTGGATGTCTCAAAATTTGAAAATGACACAACTACCAACATAAACTTTACCCAGTAGTCTAATTTCGAACATTTTAAAATTCTCGTTCTAAATTCAAAATTTGTCCCCCAGTGACGGTCAGACGGCGGGGGTGGGAAATCCGGAAATCCGCTCATTAGTAAATAATAATAATAATAATAATAAATGTTTTATTGCAGGCATTTACATCCCATAGATCTTATCAACTAGCTTAACTTAAAATACACAAATAGGTAAAATATAACTAAATAGGTATTATTTACGGTTCTCGTTCTGATGCACAGAAAGCCAGTGCCTAAAAACATGGCTGTCAGGGTTCTCACTAATAGCTCTTAGTATGTCATTTTTAGAGTTTCTTATCGTTTCCCAGAAGGAGGCTACCCTAGCTCTCAGAATCGCGAAGAAATCAGGTACTCTGGCCGTCGCAAACATTTCTGAGGCGCTACAGTATCTAGGCATTCTCATCAGGATACGATATGCATCATTATATTGTACCCTGATGCTACTGTATGCCCGCCTAGTATACCGAGTCCACAGCTGACACGTATAAAAGGTCTGGCAATATGCTTTGAACAATGTTACTTTTACGTCGTCAGAGCATCGACCGAATTTGCGAGCCAGCATATTGCAACGGACAGACAGAGCCCGTCTTTCTCTTTCGATGTCGGCGTCGTCACTCAACTTCTCGGTCACAATGTGTCCTAGATACTTGACAGATGTTGAAACCCGAACCGATTGACCATTTAGGAATACTTGCGGGATCCTATCCGGACCCTTTCCACATCTAAACACTAGGAGCTCAGATTTGTTTACGTTATAGACTAATCCATGATCCGTTGCATAACGCTCACAAATACCCAGTAAGTCACTAAAGATCACCCAGTAAAGATGCTAAACGCGTCGTTACTTGTTTTACCCGAGATCCGCTCATGTTCGAAGTTTGAATACACGGTTAATCGGTGTACACAACTTAAATATACTACTTAAACCCTAATTCAAACTGGGTAGTAAAAACATTTATTCTCGAAATATATACAGTAAGTGTAACTTACCTAACTACCTACCTCTACCTACCTTAAATCTAGAGTAGGTCCTTGAGGCATTGTACCTAGGATGCTGGCGGCAATTCCTCGTTGTATCGCAATGCTGATATATACGTTCAAACTTAAATTATTTCCCAGGTTCGGTGTATTCGAGCAAGCCAAACTATACATGGTGAGAGACGATGGCACTCTCAGCAACACGGGTAAACTGGGGTGCGGTCTAGCCGCCGGCGTGGCCGAGGCTGTCTTCGCCGTCACCCCCATGGAGACCGTCAAGGTCAAGTTCATTAACGACATGAGGATGGAGAAGCCCAGGTTTAAGGGATTCTTCCATGGAGTGAGGACTATTGTTAGGGAAGAAGGTGAGTTGGGACTGGAAAACCCTTTCGTTCGATTGATCATTTCGATGGGGTAACCCTATTAAAATGTCACCCATATAATATGGTTTTTAATAAGTTTTTAATTTTAATAATCGCTCACCGAAATATCTCTATTGGTTTGGTTCTTTCATTCGGGTAAGTTAAACGATATTCTTGTTTGTAACTTTGAATTTATCAATGATCAATCCTATCACATATTAGATCCAAGCCTACTTTATCGAAAACCGGTGCCGGTCCGTATCATAACTCCATTAAGTGCGTAAAATTCTCCAATTTTGATTTTTGTTTTACTTAATATACGATTTTAAGCTAACTTGGTCATTCGCATTATAACTGATATCTAAAACGGTATTATTACCATGCACATTTGTTTTCATTGAGCACCCGATATTTCGACATTGTTGCAAGCGCCATGTTCACGGACAAAACTGACGCTGACGAGCTGCGAGTTTTTAGTTGTGATCTACCCACACGCCATAGCGATCTATTAACCTGTTACGGGTTCGCTTATTTTGTGTGTTGTCACTGGGACTACTACCGTCCGCTTTCTCACTTGAAACTCGATCACCACACACCACACTTACAGCATCAACCCGTGCATTTCTTACCGGAACAGTATCTTTTCGATTTGTGAACTTTCGAATCACTGGATACCAGACCTTCGACAGCTGAAAACCATCTGCTCGGTTAAAGTTTTTATATTTAAGGATTTCAATGGCTTCCGTGAACATCCAAGGAATGTAGTGTTTTTTTATGTAATTTGTTTTACCTAGTCTATTGTTTCTTCCATTTGCAGGTGTTGGGGGCGTATACAAAGGCGTCACGGCGACCATAATGAAGCAGGGCAGCAACCAGGCCATCCGGTTCTTCGTGATGGAGTCCCTGCGAGACTGGTACAAGGGTGGAGACCGCGATAAGCATGTGCCGAAGTACATTGTTGGTCTCTTTGGTGGTATTGCTGGTAAGTACTTTTTTCTTTTTTTTTTGCATGATATCTCATTACAAATTTAATCCTCAAACTGCTCAATAACCATATTTATCCATAAACAGTTAGTTTAATTTTATTAATTTTACATTTATGGAAATGGTAACAAAATTACCCGCCGCAATCATGCGCATGCATGTTTCCAAATTGTAAAGCCATCTGTAGTAAACAATCTTATAATATTTCTTTAAACCTTGCAAGATGAGAGTAAATCGTATGATGTAATTTAATAATAATAAAGTTGATCAAACACAATTTCCATGGCCAAATTTGGGAAAGCGTATTTATCGGCATTTGTATGGAAAATAAATACCTACCAATTTTAGGGTTACACTTAACTATAGGGGAATTTTAGGGAGAATTTATAACATTCGGTCAATCGGCAAATGTACGATTATAAATGTACACGAACGCGTAATTTTATTTTGAGTTTAATCTAAAAAGTAAAAGCGTAAAGAAACAGATTTAAATCATACCATATCATCTTCCTTATCTTTATAGTTGACATGTGTACGCATGATAAGACGACCCAAATCCACGACTGCTATTTATATTCAGGAAATATTTAATATACTTACATAATTTGCTTGTATTTAAATTTGCTATTTGAAATATGTAACGCCGCAAATATGTGCTGTGGTCCGAGATGACATAACAATTTATGATACGCCAATTTTAGTCAGGGGCGTAGCTAGTATTAATTGACGCCCGTGGTAAGACCAAATTTGCGCCCCTCAGCCGACACAGGTTTGGACAGAAAGGGACTGGGAAACACCTCTGCTTGCGTAGCCAAGATGCCAATCGCTCACGCTACGTTCCGTGTCGTAGTTATCTCTCTCTATCACTCTTCATTATTAGTGCAGACAATGACAGCTTTTCGTTCGTTTTTTTTATACTACGATGGTGACAGACAAGCATACGGCCCGCCTGATGGTAAGCGGTCACCGTAGCTTATGAACGCCTGCAATTCCCGGGTGTTACATGCGCGATGGTTCGTAACTGAGCGTTAGCGATTGGCATCTTAACTACGCTGGTCAACACGGCCCGGGGCACGTGCCCGCTCCTTTCGCGTCAATGTTTGTCAATTATGTCGCCTTCTGTAAGGAAAATTGTTTTATGGTAATAGGTTTACAGCCAACGTCAGTAAAGTAAGTAAAGTTAGGGAATCGTATCACTACAACGATGATACCATGGATTATAGAAAAGTGGGAACGTTGATTAGAGAACACAATCCCTCGAATGAATAAGAGCGCCTACCACGAACCGCGAACGAAAGTATGCCTCCCTTTCGCACTTGAGATTTCTCACTCAAGTGCGACAGAGAGGTGGAACTTCGTTCGTGGTTCGTGGTAGGCCTTCAGCCCACCTGGCTCGCTGGATAGTGGATTTTCATTTATTTCACACAGAAGTAACAATAAACAGGAACAAGAATATGTCTCATTCGAACTGAACTCGTTCGCAGGAGCGGCATCAGTCTTCGGCAACACCCCCATCGACGTAGTCAAGACACGCATGCAGGGCCTCGAGGCCTCCAAATACCGAAGCACTTGGGACTGCTTCATCAAGACCTGGAAGGCAGAAGGGCCCCTCGCGTTCTACAAGGGTACGGTACCACGTTTGAGCAGGGTGGTCTTCGATGTGGCCATCACGTTCACTATCTATGACAGTATCATGGATATGTTTAACTATGTGTGGAAGTAAGTGGGTATGTAGGGGCCACTGGTATAAGTTACAGCAATGTGTATATTAATATACTTATCCATATGCTTATATTGGGTTACTCATGTCTATAAAGTCGAAAATAGCTCGACATGTTTCGGAACGCCTGCGACATGTGTGCGCAGAGCAATCGCCGCAAGCGCTTTTCACTCATGATTATAGGACGCGGACCGTCCCGAAACATATCGAGCTATTTTCGACTTTATAGACGTGAGTAACCCGATATCAGTATATTAGTATGTCTAATACTCACGGGAATTTTCTATTTATGAAATGTGTGTTAAACTGTGTTTAGATTGCCCGTGGCAAAGCATATGGCAAGTATTGAAGCAGTGGGCAACGTAGAGATTTGTCTCGAACACGGCGTTAGTCTCGATGGACTGATCACTTATAAATCAGGGCTGTGCGGCAAAATATGCCATTATTTCACATTTTAAACTAATCATTACTTTTTAATTCTTTATCATACGAAGAGAAAGATATGGTGATTTTACTACGAGTACATCACCGAATATATCACATATTAATATTATAATAAAATTACGGAAAATCTCGCGTAGTTTTTAATCATCCTAAGATGCCATCAAGCGTAGAGTTCCGTGCGCGACGACGCAAGGGAGCATACTAAAGCATTTCGCTTCGCCGCTCGCAGCGCTCTAGATGACAAAACCAGATTGAAGACAAAAAAAGATTGTTTGACTGCAGATTTGGTTCATCCAATGAAAAAGGCAGCACGCGGCGAAACATGTCGCGCATAGTGACTAAAAATACGTGAGATCCGTAATTTCATTATAGAAGTATATATCAATTAAAAATCAATGATTTAATCGAACAAAAAGGAAACTTACGACTTGTTGTAACTTATAAAAGTGGTTATATAAGTATATATTATATATACACGTTTTTAGTATATAGAGCTCAAGTCCATACTGCAACTACATTCAAGATTGATTGTGACTGAATGATGTAATTATTGCAAGCAAGTTCGTTGTAAGACTATATGCCATAAAATGAAGTCCATTAATTAACAAATGCTTGCGTACAGTCAAGCTCCTTTATGAAATATTCGCCCCAAGTCGATAGTTTTGACTCTTTACCCGGTACAAAATTTTCATACGGGCTCAGTGTGGTTTGAGCTTTTTTAATAAACGGGTGGTATATAGTAGCGTGCACTCGCGTTGAGAAATTGATGTTGTTTATAAGAAACTTAAGAAAGTAATATAACACCTATTGAAAATTGGGTCTATTGACTCTAAAATGGTGTAAAAGCGCAAATTGTCATGACAAAAATATGAGGGGACTGAACTCTAAAAATATTTGTCATGACAAATTTTTATATGGGATTGCTTGTGATGAATTGTTAGAATATCGCACTATTGCTTTCGGTATTTAGCTGTCTGCCCGTTTATAACTAGAAATAGTTTTTACTGACACATTTTGAAGAATAAATGTGACGTTTTCAGATTAAAAGTACCATATCGCGGGTACGCTGCGGCTACTGTCTTAACCTTATAACAAACGTCAATGTGGTACCTTTTACCTGAGGGCGTCACAATTGTTATCGAATATATTATGGAGATAGCTAAATGTGGTGGATACGATTTACCGCATATTGTAAAAAATACAGTCCTATTCATCGCTTTTTTTCGCTAATCTTCGAAATGACATATTTTCCAGTCACATTATTGACATAACACAATGTCAATTCACCATTATCTTAGATATTTGACTTATTTTCAAGAGTATTGTATTTTTTACTGTATGTTGTGAAACAATATGGATTTATAGTCATTATCAGCGTAGATGTACAAAAGATACGCTTACGTAAGTGTAATCGCGTATAATATAAGTGTTATTTTTTTGTAACATCGAAAGTATATTTTTGTAGGTATAGGTTTATGGTGTTGACTGTATTTATTATCATGACTTTCAGCAGGGTTTCTTGTTTTATGTATTTTTGTTTTGTATTTTTCGAGTCAAGGTAGTGAGGATTATTACGAAATGTATTTTGAGAGTTATTTTTTTTATAATTTTATTAAAAAATATTGCTGAAGTACCTATATAATTTCGTTAAAAACAGAATTTTATATACAGAATGAGTTTTTATGTTTTGTGATGTTTTACAACAACAGGGTTTTTGTATATTTTTAAACGGAACGGTATCCTAAGATAAACAGTGATATGTACAAATGAATTCATCGACCATGAAATACTAAAATAATTTAGTATTTATACTAAACCAATGCATTTCTTTTTGTACTCCCTTCATTTCTGATCCCATAAGGCCTCTTGAAACTGAAAAGTCTTAAACTGCCCCCCTTATATAAATATATATTGGCTATCAAGAGGTCTTATACGGACATTCCATAGACATCTGCTTTTAATTATAAATAATTATATTGTAATTGTTTTCATAATGTTGACATGTTGCTATTATTTATTTATTTTCGTTTTTATGAAATACACATTTTAAAATTAAACAACTTGTTTTTATTGAATACTTTACTAGTTTTTTATTCATGGCATTATCTTAGAGATCAACACATTGCAATACTTACTCCATTTTTAATTCATATCTAAAATTCAGTAACTTTTCCCCAAGGTATATAGTTAGATTGTTCTTAACCTTTTGGCCGCCGGACCCTGTTCGCCAAGACGCTCACTCACACGCCAGAGCAAATTTTAAGTAAACAACTAATAAAAAGTTTAGGGATTGCAAATAGTGATATCGATATTCATAATTAAAGGTGGAATTCGTCTCAATTTGCCTTTTTTTATTTCCAAACTTAGATTTCTCTCAAAATTTCTAAACTAAACAGATTTACTATACAAGAAAATGTTGAAAATAAAGGACTTTATCATGAAAAACAACAACTAAACATTATCGAATCATGAAGTAATATCACCGCACTAGTCTGTACGAGTAGTCTTCTATACATGTCAACGGCGCGCAGGGCACGTCTTTAGTTCCGACTGACAAATACTGTTTACGCGCGAGTTAAGTAATAATAGCGTCTGAGTCAACGGCATAAGCGCTTGTCGGTACGTAAACTTTATAAACCATAAGATTAGGGACGCGCATCGTGTCTCGATAAATTTACATACTTACCGGAGGGTTTTCGGAGAAAACTAACAGGTGGATTTAATAATATATATATATATACAGTATGTATCAGAACGAAAGGCAAAACAAGAAACCCGTTAATGTTTAGATCATAAATATGAGCATGGTACTTACCTAATTCATCAAAAATACGACAGGTTTTACGTGAGGTATAAAAATATACATTTATTATTATTGTGTTGCACCTCCCCTGTATTATTTGTTTACAATCTTATAAATGACATTTCTTAAATTACCAACTGACAGACAGGCGTCAAACCTTGTTGAAGTTTGGATTTTTACCTAGTTACAAACAAATAGTTAACAAAGCGCTTGCGCGTTGCCTATGACTACAGCCATTATTAAAATAATTACCTAGGTTACTTATAAACAGAACTCAAAGCGCATGTGTATTGACATAACAACGTTAATGTTAATTAGTTGCCCCTAGCTACATATCAACAGTACGCAATACGCATGCACTGTCAAAAATCAAAAACGTAAACAAACCCTATAGGATGTTACAAAAACCATTAACCGACTGCAAAAATATGGTCTTCGAGTAATTCATTTAGTAATTTTATGCCATAAAACATGTATTTAGGCACGTGAAATGCACGTCATTACATTGTACTCGAGTTCCCCGTCAACCAGTTTTAAGGTTTGCTCTCCGCTGTGATACATACTGTATATATCGGTTATATATATATATATATATATATCGAGTTAAAATGTAGACCTCCGCTGTCACTGCGGTCAATAATTTATTCGGCAAATAAATCGCAATGGACAATTTACTGAAGAAGCTGCCTAAACTTTATCCATTATTATGCCTTTTTTTTTCTACATATACCTACTTACTACGAGTAGTTACCAACAATGACAATAATTGGCAATTAAATGTTTGAACGCTTAAATAAAACCAGATTCGTGAAAACATATTCATTTTAAAAACTTGCACATCAATTGAACTTTCCCATCCCTAGCTGTCTTTTATACATGCCAACGGCGACAGTGACACGGAAAAATGTAGAAATTATAAGCATATTTTTTAAATCCTTTATTATGAAACAATGGATTCATATACCTGCTTAAAAAGTAAATGTATGAAAAAACAAAGGGTCAACAAGTTGACACGAGTACAAAATAATTTTTAAATTCTATTATTTTACCCTTTAGTAAGCGGTTGAAACTTTGTCTTGTATACAAGACGACGGCGTTAGTGTATCGTACTATCGTTGTCTTGTATAGGTGACAACGGCGGTCAAAGGGTTAAAAAGAAACTGAGTCGAGATCATTTAATTTATTTGTATTTTTCATTCCTTACTATCTAGAATAAATTTGAATTTACTTATAATACGGTTAAACTTCACGTATTTTTATCACAATTGGCGTGAACTTTCAATAACCTAATTGAATCATTGTTGTGTCCGAAGCAGTCTATTATATCACAACAATTGTGATTTTACCTTTTTTGGGTTACTCGCGAGTTTATATTGTATAATTTACTTATTCATGTAGGTAAACACGTGGAAAAAGTGAAATTAGTGGTTAATTTTCTAGTCCCGAATTAAAATTGGAGTTTAGAATTACAAGCACCGTCTATTTGTGTTTAACACTACGTAAGCATTTCATAACCCCTCTTAGGCTAATAAATTCTAAAACATTATATCGTTGGCTTCATAAGAACATTAGTAAATATCAAAATATATTAAAATATTAACAGTAAAGTAACATTTATTACTATTTAGATACATAAACTCGCATAATTTGTGAAGTCTACTACCTACAAATACATCTAAAATTGTGTATCAATGTCCACATAGTTAACTGACAATGTGTGAGCCTTACTAGTAGATTATGTGGTCGCATACGGTCAGCTTCATAAATATATTATATATGCACCTGTATTCAATTTTCACCCTTCTTCCTCTGTAATAAGTTCCGAAGTGTAACGATATTTATAGACTTGACTGTACAATACAATACAAATATTCTTTTCACTTCTCTTGCTCGAAAAGTTCGCCTTTGTGTCGTGGCTAGGCGACACAAAATCGCTTTTCATGCCCTAGTGCATAAAGTAACATCGCAGGCGGCGCGCGCTCGCCGCGGCCTCGCCCCCCGTGCGCCCGGCCGCCTGCAGGCGGCGCGCGGCGGGGAGAGCCCAAGCGCGCGAGTATGGATGTTACGTTTTCAACGATTTAAAGTGATATAAAACCTAATATTTTCCTTACAATCGAAGTGAAAAGCAGAGTGTATACCTCGGGCATAAATACCCATTTTATCCTCGGCTACTATATTGGTCCTCGTTACACTCGGACCAATAAATGGCCTCGTCTAAAATGGGTCACTTTATGCCCTTGATGTACAATCTACTATTATTACACACCTCAATAGAAATCGGTAAAGAAAATACAGCAAACAAAAAAAGGTAAACAATAGGCAATCTTATCAAATCAAATCTTATATTCAAAAAAATGCGTAAAAAAATTTGTATTCCAATTTTTTTAATCATAATCCGAAACTCATTAGGCCCTTTAACAGGTCACCAGCATTTTGTCACACCTTGTATACCATGTTACCGAAAGCCGTATTCACCAGTATTTTGTTACTTTTGGTAGTCAGTGGCCGTGATTTAAAAAGGGAAGTTCTTCAACTTGGCGAACCCCGTAGCCGGCACACAGCGGTGGTTGATATTGTACGAGTCAACGACGTCCATGTCTGCGGCGCTCAGCTCAAAGTCGAAGATGTTAAGGTTCTCGGCCAGCCGAGATTGCGAGAACGATTTCGGGATCACGGCGATATTGCGCTGGACCTGGAATTGATTAATTTGTTTAGAAAATGAAAGAACTGATTTTAGTGAGAGCGTCCAAGGAAGTAAGTGTACTCTTTTATTATTTTTAACAAAAACGTCTGCAAACGCGATGCGATAAGGTTCACAGCCTGTATAAGGGCATTTTCAGAAAAAAAATCACCATTTTAATGAATATGGGTCCCCAATTTTCCATACAAACGCCCCATACAAAATGTATGAAAAAATGCGTTACGAAATTGACCAACAAAACGGGCACTCTTTTTCTTTTTTCAAATCAATAGTAGGTACTCGTGATTCTACGTACTTTATTAAAAAAAAAAAGGAAATGGTGCTGTAAGGGAATGGTACTTTTGGGTCACATACTTCTGTTGTATTAGTAGAATGACCTGCAGAGGTTTTCTTGGGGACTTCAGTCATGAGGTGTATTACACAGTGGTATCTACTCCACTTCTTTCAATGGGTACCTACTTAATACTCATATCTTAGGTATGATGTTCATTATCGAAGCCTGTTTGTCGCTAACTTGTGGACTGCATCAAAAATTCACCAGAACTCAGCACGACTTGTGCCCTGGTCTTGCCGTTTTGCTTAACGGCTCGGCCGCAGTATCAGTATTGATAAAATCCCGCAAGCTCTGATCTCCTGGTACTCCTGGTTGGCTTGCAGTCTAGACAAGTACCTATAACTCACCAGATATCTCAGCACGACCTGGGCCTTGGTCTTGCCATGTCGCTCAGCGACCCGACCCAGCGCAGCATCAGTCTTGATGACATCTTTGCCCTGGAACTCAGGCCGCGCGGCCGACAGCAGCCCCAGCGCGGTGTAGGCCACCACGACCACACCGTTGGCTTTGCAGAAGTTCACGAGTTCGTGTTGAGTCAGCGTAGGGTTTACCTGAAATTAAGGTTAATAAGTAAGAAAGAAAGAAAAATATTTATTGCATTATACCATACTATATACAGCACCAAACTATAGAAACTTAAACACTAAACACTTAAACTAACTAAGTCATGCTAAATACACTAAAACCGATTTATTCAATATATTGGTGCCATTATAGTACTAGTGGCTGCAATTGGACGCCACTCAGCATGTCTTCCGCGGAGTCCAGGGGCGGATGGTAGTTTATGTTACTGCTACATAATAAGAGGTCTTAAAACACGAGTGTGGGGTATGAAACGAGCGTCTGTGAGTTATTCGTAGGCAGCTGGGCCTACTAAAAATTAAGTACGCTAGTATTTTAAAGCATTGGGTATTTTAACAGGAAATTGGTTAGCATTTTCCTTGTAGCTATCATCGGGCAAGAAATACCTACCTTAGGTACGAATCTCATTTGTCACAGCACGTGTCTCAAATCAATTCTGCGTTTGAGGTAGAAATGGCGCAGTGGCGCAATTAATATGCAATTAGAATAGTTTGAATAGTAATATAATTTGTTTTGTTAGATTTTGAAACAAATTAAATTGAACTTAATTTCCTAAAGTATAGGTTCAAAATTCACTGGTAATTTTTGTTGTATGGTGAGCGGCAGGAAGTTAGTCTGGTATAGTTGTACTTATTACAAGCGATTAAGGGGTAAAAGTGTAGGTAAACATATCTTTGGCGTCAACTATACCAGACTAACTTCCTGCCGCCTGCCGCTCACAACAAAGGTTTCCAAGTAGATACTCTAATGAGTAATGACTGAACCACGCACGACTTGAATACCGGTAATTTCTCCACACAAAAGTACCGGTATTATTTCGGTACTTTTTTATTATTATATGTTTGATGGGGTTGTCTAATAATACGAATATACAGAAAACCGCAGTAAATAACACTAGACCCTACTCATAGTGTTTTGTTCCTGTTGGTGAGTAAGGTCGCCAGAGCTCCAAGAGGATTCGCTGTGCTGACAGCTGAGGACCCACGGAGCAAAGCCCTTGGCCCGTTTGGCTGTCAACACAGCGAATCCTCCTTTTTTTTAAGGGTCGGCAACGCGCATGTAACACCCCTGGTGTTGCAGGCGTCCATAGGCTACGGTGACCGCTTACCATCAGGCGGGCCGTATGCTTGTTTGTCACCGTCGTAGTATAAAAAGAATACCTAAATGCATGATCGAGTCGTACATAAAGAGCATAAAATAGTTTAGAATATTGGGCAATTACGAGGTTTTAAAAAAGTAACGGTTCCAAGCCCTGGAACCACGTTACCTCTATCTGGTTGACAAGCGGTTTGATCTGCGCGACACGCAGCAGCCTTTGCAGCTGGTCGGCGTTGAAGTTCGACACGCCGACGCCGCGCGCCAGGCCGCGCCGCGCCGCTTCCTCCACACCGCGCCAAGTTTCCAGGAAGTCGATGCCCATATCCTCGCCTGCGGCCTGTTTAGATATGGGCGTTTTCAGAAAAAAGAGCACCCTTTTAATGAAAGTGGGTCCTCAATTCTCCATACAAAATTTTTTTGTCAGTTTTGTAACGGCCCGTACGAAATGTATGAAAAAATGCGTTACAAAGCTGACAAAAAAAACGGGACACTCTTTTTCTTTTTTTAAATCAATGGTACTCGTGATTCTGGTTATAAAAAACCCAAAACTTCCTATATTTAAAAAAAAAACGAAAATAGTACCCTATTTTTGAAAATGGCCTTATTTTGAATTAATAATGAACCCAAAAAGTACATCTTAACACTTTCGACACCGCGTACCCGCCACGCGGGCACTCGTAAACTTTACTCAGATGCCGGCGTACCCGCTGGTCGGGCAAGAGCTATAAACCTACACGCGACGCCAAAGTACCCGCCAGGCAGGCAAGCATTGCATCTTCGCTACGTCCGCCGCTTGCCCGCCTAGCGGGTTCGTGGCGTGCGGCATAGAGTTGCACGTCGTTGCCCGCCTAGCGAGTACTGTCGGTTTCTGGGGTATTGTTCGAAATTTTGCCTGGTTGCGAAAGTGTTAATATATGGAAACATAAATAATGCTTAGGAAGATTTTTGTCCTCCTGCGTCCTGCAATTCTGTAGAATACTGGGCAATGAGGGAGTGCCGCCCGGATAATAACCTGCAACGAAATGCTGCAGGGAAATGGGTGAATGAACGCATTAAACACTCGACAGCCCGCTCGATTCCGGCCGAGCGTCCCTCCATAATATAACATAATATAGCCACATAAGTTCATCATTTTTTCAGTAAGTTTTCTTTATAACTAATATTATTTAAAACGGGATAATTACCATGTATGTTTGTTTTATTGAGCACCCGATATTTCGACACTGTTGCAAGCGCCATCTTCACGGAGTAATCTGACGAGCTGCGAGTTTTAGTTGTGATCTACCCACACGCCGTAGCGATCTACCCTCTTATAAGTTTTCTTTATTTATAAAGCAATTTTCTGCCACGCTATGGAAATTTTAACGATAATGCCATCTTTTTTTACAAAAAGAAACGTAAATAAATCTCAATGTGATCATATTTAGCCATAACCCCTCTTGCTACCCCTCTAACTACCACTATTATTCATAAAAACACATCAAACATAGTATAGCTAAATGATTGTTTGTTCTTATCTGTCAGTTTGACATTTACCTTTATTAGAAAGGGAGAGAAGAATACATAATAACTGATAGAAACCTATGGAGGAGTCTGGCATTGGCATTGAGGGAATGACTGATGATGGTCATGTAGAAATAAAGTAACTTACATTAACAGAGACAGGCCAGTGCACAAGATACAGGTCCACATAATTCAGCTTCAGCTTCGCCAGAGACTTCTCCAGAGCTGGAATCACATCAGCCTCAGCATGGCAATCATTCCACAGCTGTAAAGTAAAGCCTTACGTATTATTGGTTAGCAATCCTCCTGCTGCCATAAAAATAATTGTTTATTTGAAATTGATATCAATATTGTCAACTATAAGGTTGAATTTCTATTGTTTTAAACCAAATGGAACAAACGAAATGCAACTCTGTTCCAATTGCAAACAGTTTAAATTTCATTGTACTAATCTAATTAGTCTTATGGGTAGGACCGTGTTCCTTAGGTGTCTATGGGTTATTGTATGACCTTTTCAGACACCATTAAGTTTCTTTAAGAAAATATTGAAAAGTACCTACCTAGAAAAATCACTGAGCAGCATGAGCAAGATAGAATTCACTAAACAAGACTCTAAAAAGTTCCAATAGCATTTTACCAAATGCTTCTTTTTTATTTCAATTGTTCTTAATGTGTGTAAAATTAAAATGGTGTTAATTGAAACCCAAACAAGCTGAATTGTGGTTAACTAGAACAGGCAACACTGGTTTCACATGTTTTAAGTTCTTGTGAACGGGCCATTAAAATCCACAAAAAAAAATTGCAGTCATACTTGTTTAAAAGATGTAGCTCTGTAGCTAAATGATCATTAACAATAGCATTTTGGCTAGCGCATGAATAACCTACCTTAGTGGTGACAAACAGGTCATGGCGAGCAACAAGACCTTTGCTGATAGCATTAGCGATCCCCTCTCCGACCTCCTCCTCATTGTGGTAGCTGGAGGCGGTGTCAATGTGGCGGTACCCTGCCTCGATTGCCCACTCTACTGCTTGCCGGTACTGGCCAGGCTCGGATTGACGCTGGAAATACATTCCAATTATTAGAAGCCTGAATCTATAGGTATGTGTGATAGTTTGTAATAAAAGGTACCACTTTGGTTGTTGATTAGAAATGAACAAGAGACAAAGTAGTACCTTTTACTAAAAATAAGCACATATTTCATATAGTCTGACAAGTTTTTTTTAATTTATATGCCTCCCTATTTTGTTATACCAAAAAAAAGGGACACACATAATTTAAAAACAAAATCTACTGCAGCCTTAGCTTGTCAGACTTTAACTATTTAATATATAATACAAATAGGTAAATTATTTAGATAAGGTTATGCCCTAAATGTTATAATTCTAAATATGCTCTAGTTTTACATATATATGTATAACACCAATAAAAACATTATTTTGTTTAAAGGTAGTCGTTTAGTTGTATCCTCTAAGAACATTCTACTTGCAAATTATTCAGTAAAAAAAAATATTTTGCGGCATTACCAAAGGTTAAAACATTTTAAAAGTTAGTAAGTAACTTACCGCGTAAGTGCCGAGTCCGACAATCGGCAGCGTCTGTCCATTTCCCAACTGGATTTTCGGCACTTCCACAACCATGGTGTAAATTATCTGAAATGAATAAACTCGAGCGAACCTGCTTTATCATTAAAAAGGTTAATTATATATGATAAGTTTTTATTACTTGCAATAAATAAAACTTAACAAGCTTTTAAAGAATTTTAACTCCGAATTTAAGAAAAACTACGAATGAGTGCTTGAATAATAAATAATAATACACAGTGGCGTACTTTATCATGGGTTTATCTTATTTTAAGAAAAGTTTTGTTGTGGAAACAGAGAAATTTTCAAATCCTATTTATTGACTTGTCAAGTTAGTCTATTCAAGGCATAGGCAAAATCGCGGACTATTGGTACTAGAAAACCGGCATTTTATAAAACTAACGTGTCACTACACTACTCAGTAGAAATGTCACTGTCAGTGTCAAATAAGTTTTGATATTGACACTATTGACAGTGATTCTATGAAATGACATTGTTAAAAAAACTGTTTTATTATCGTCTGGGTTTGGATGAATAACAAGTACACAACAGTATATTTCAATAAAATATATTATATTCCATTTTATTTTTCATATGTACAACTAAAAAGATAATTAAGTATACAAGTTAACTTCAGGTAAATACCTCAACAAGTTCTGAAGTCGAACGTGCTTAAAAAAGTTTAAAAAAAACTAGCTATAGGTACATGTAGGTAGATATTGTAGATGTTACAATAAAATAATAAGAAACACATGGTACCCTGTCAGGATAATCCAATGACATCTTAAACATACTTAGATAAGGTATCGTCTATTTTTTTTTAAACTAGAATTTTGTGCAAGGCTAGAATTTGAATAGAAACATTGATAAGAAATAATTTTATTTAACCATTTTAGAACCTATTTCGTTTTTCTTTAAGTACGTGGATAAGGGCTCCAAATTAAATTTAAACCGCCATAATTCGCCATATTTTCTTTAGCGCATCTTGAATAATGGAAGATAGTAAACTTATTGAACATGGTGATGGCTGAATTAAATACAGATTTTTTTCCAATAGGTACTTAACAAACTGAAAAAAGCCGATTTTTTGGGCTTAGGGTATCCCACTGCCGGGAAAAGGACCTCCTATGCTTCCTCAGATCACACGAAATTCCAGTCGAAGGCATCGAGGTCATCCCGTCATCGCAGTCGGGGTTTGCTGCGGCCCCGAGTTCTATTTTGTGAAAGAAAGGAAAAGTCGAAAAAATCATGACCCCGGGCGGGACTCGAACCCGCGACTCTGGGATACATGCCCATCGCTCTGCCAACTGAGCTACGGGGGCCACACTCGGGGCCGCGAATTTTTCCACCATATTCCTCGTATATGCCTTAGGGAGGCGCTCAACACCTTGATCGGCGAGTGCAGTCTCAAGTTATATTGAAAAACCACCACTAACTTTCTAAGAAATTTGGTATCGTTCGCAGACGTAATATAATTGATAAATTGATATATTGACATGAATAATGCTAGTTATTAAGATTATAAATTGCTGTGCCCTGTCAGGGCCCATGTGCTACTGAATAGTATGTAAGACCAATGTATACCATGGATGCAATAAACTATGACTATGACTATGACGTATTTACTTTAAAAAAAAACATTTTGTGGTTAAACTGTTATGTTGCTATTTGGCTTATATACCTACCTATAGTACCCATTTATAAAAATATTACTATTTTACTATTGTTTAATTAATCTGGAAAACCGTCGTAGAAACTCATAGAAAAATAATACTATTTACCCAATTATTTTATTTAGGATACAAATCAATCAATCAATTATACTTGTTATTTTTTATTAAAATATACTTAATTAGTTACTTACTCTAAAATATATTTAATACTGAATAAGTTGGACTAAGTCCTTAATTTAATTGACACAGCATTTTCTTTCATACATTGATTTATTTTCAACCGACGAAAAAAACGGAGGAGGTTCTCAAGTCGACGCGTATATTTTTTTTTATGTATGACCACGCATATCTTTTTACTGAGTAGTCCGATTTTGATAATTATCATAGCTCTAATTAATAGTTCTATATATATCATGATCATTACTCATTCGCAAGACGTTCACTACTGGACAGAGGACAAAAGTCTATTGTATTCACTATTATAATTGGTTATAACAGTGAAATAATTATTTCCTGCACCCACTTAAATGTCTCTGTTAAGCCCTATGGTTGACTGGTACAGAATGCCATTTGGCAATAAGTCCAGAAAGAGCAAGACAGGGAGACCTCTTTTCTCCGAAACAGTTTACTGCTGCATTGGAAGATGACATATTACTACAGAAAAAGTGCCCAGGGCTGGGATTGAACTAGCGATCTCCAGCTTCGGCGGCAGACGCCGTAACCAAGAACCACCCGGCAACGGTGGCCAGAGTCCAAATTTCCTAATAATGCAACCTTTCTTATTTATGAAACGCTTAAGGTGCGTTCCGCCAATCCTACAGCTCAGACTTAGGTCCGTCTAGTGCTGTACTTCTAGATAATCTTTACACATTATTTTAAACTAAAAACGAGCACTTGGGCACTTTTTCTGTAGTATATTATCATCTCTTTCAATTTAAGTATATGAATATTCCATTGTTAGTGGTCCTCCACAAAAGTTTCAAGTATATGACAAAGCTTAAGTCATGACAGCACATTCCAAAATACAGGTTAGTGGTAGATTGGTACACTTGCGCCAACCAGAGTTAGCCAATTAACCCGGAGTTAGTTGTCAAATTCCGTAACTACTAAAAAACGCTTAACGCATCCAAATGGCGATTACCTAGTACCTAATCCACTTATTTAATAAAAAACTCAAAAACTGTAGTAGTTAAGACACTAATTTCTTAGAGAAATTACCTCAAGTTAACCTGGAGAATGTGCCCTTAATGCGACATAACCCGGAGTCAAGCGATTTTTACAGCTTAACTCCGAGTTAGTGGTTAACCCAGGGTGGTGCAAGTGGGCCTTAGTTACGGAAATAAAAAACACATTGTAGATACTATCGCGTTCAAAAGTGCACCTTAAAATTACTCATAATTATTCCATAATTTAATAGTTAGGAACTAGAATGTACAAATCAAATTATTTCATAGTAGATAAGCATGCTACTAGTCTAATATGTACAACACCTTTTTTTGTAAATATATCTACATATTTTAACAAGATTAACGTATACTATTGACTAGATATTGTAATTAGGTATACCTACATATAATATTACCACCACAGCGTGATCCAGTTTCATTGTTTACTTCTATTTTAAGTGAATATGTATTACCTATTCCAAATTAATTATAGCGAAATGACAGTCAACCAGTTTTCAGAACCCGGAAGTAGTCAATCCCAGCGTATTCCTGCTTTGTACAGGATAAGCGGCTAGGAGATAGAACCAATCTATATTTGATCCCTTAGGCTCTCGTGCTTACATTGTAAATAGCTGACTTCGCCAATGATAAAATCTAAATCTAGTCAGTTAATTTCAATTGTCGTATCTTTGGAACTGTATAAGAATGACCAAATACGTAGTCACTGCTCCGATTACCTGCAAAATAAAGAAAAATCACATATGAAAACATTTAGTGGCGTCAAACTCAAAGGCCACCATTTTTGGGGTTCCGAAGCCAAAATGGCAAAACGGAACGGAACCCTTATAGTTTCGCCAAGCCCGTCTGTCTGTATGTCAGCGGTAGCGGTTTTACTCAGTAACTATATATATACTCGTATATAACACATTATTTATTATTGTTGTTTTGGGCTAATGAAGTTGCCGCGTCGACCAGTTGTGATCTATTGTGGCAGCTTTTTATAAATCATTACTGATTCCCGTTGAGTCCAGAAAGTTCTAGATCAGACGGGCTGAATGAATATTGATGGATTTAATTAATTTGACACACTTTACTTCGAAAGGTACACATTATTGAAACTTACAGAAGCCACCAACGGTCGGTCTAGCGTGGCCATGCCCAACGGGGAATAGGTCACCGAGCGAAGCATGAGCTGACGGGAGAACAGCTCCAGCCGCGAGGGAAGAGCGCCGCTGGACGGCGCGTACGTCATCAGCTGGCAGACCAGCTGCTCGGTTCTTTTACCCTGGAATAGAATTATTTCAGGCAGGGTATGTAAAATATCTCACTAGTTTGCGGTTCAACTTACTCATTAGGTCTAGTCAGTTTATCCCATCTTATCTAAGATCAGCGGATACATTTCGACCCATGGGGGGTAACTACACAAAAGATCCCCCTTTTGTGTAGTTACCCCTTTACCACACTACTGAAGAGCTTGCTCAGGGGTAGTGCTCTGATTTCCCTTGGCTCCAGGTATTCTGCACCAAAGTCCTTCAGTCTACACTTGACACACTTGATAGATTTGTTTACTACATACGTATCAAAAGGTAGGTACCTCAGTAATGGTGTAGTGACACGGCTCCACGACGACGAACATGCGCAGCATGTGTGTGACGCACCACAGGAATTGCAGCACCAAGAAGTGGATCCGATTTATAGATACAACTAGAAGAAAAAAACATAAGTTTGTTGTACAATCTAGCTATCATCGCATTAATCGTATAGCTTTACGTATAGCTTGACCTTTATGTGCAGTTGCTGACTTACATATTTATATATAAACATAACCTAGATTAGATGATTTATTTTTAATACAATTCAGTGCATTAAAGACCATCCTTGACACCACCTGTGGTTTTAATTATTTTGATATACATCTTGACAGTACAACACTGCAGGCGCATACATATTGACAGTAAAATCGGCAGGCGCGTACATATTGGTCCTTCGAACCGGATAAGATATTCTCGCTAAAGAAAGATATTCTCACTATCACTCCCTCTGTGTAATAATTACTGAAGATTAGTTCATATCGTCGAGCAACACGTTCCAACATGTTGGAAGGGAGACGTCAAAGCGACATCTTACCATACGGTCGGCTTCATAAATATATATGCATCTGTATTCAATTTTGACCTTTCTTCCCCTGTAATAAGTTCCGAAGTGAATAGATATTTATAGACGTGACTGTACAAATTATTCTGTCTCCGTTTGCGGGGGAAACCTCCACACAGACGCACTTCTCACACATTACATACAAAAACCACTATAGTGAGGTCACCAATACATGATACAACTACAGTCACAAAATGATACAACTACAGTCACAAATTCGATCTATATTTTGTGTACAGACTAGTCATAACACAGACCCGCGTATGACTGTGTATCTCTTTCAACTGAGCAAAACTTAAAAGCCGGACCGTCTGGTCAGAGACCAGCCTCTATACGCTCGCCTTTCCTCAATACAGTATTTTGATAGACCGAAAAAAACTTACTGATCTCCATGATAAGGAAGTACGGCGTGACAATGAGATGCAGCAGCGTTGACAGTAGTATAACTATGAGCGGGAGCCCGTAGCTTCTGTCGATCCGTTGCACAACTTCACATAGAGCACCATGGAGAGCTGCCAGGCGCCGGATGGCCTCGCACGGCGAGACTACTAGACGTGGCTCGCCGTTTACTGGAAATAAAAAAATATATACATGTTTTAAATACGGTAAAATCGCCGTCATCCAACTTGCTAACAATGTAAACAAACCGCCATATTGTTCGTAATAACCTAACTTTTGAGATTTTAGTTAAATCTCCAAAATTAACTCATTTATCTTATGTTTTGTATGTTACGATAATACGACCGTTTCAGTAGTGAATGATTTCAGTGGTGTTTGATGAGGTAGTGGGAAAATTAAAGGAGAAACAGTGACAAGACATGTAATGTAACGCCTTTTGCTTGCATCGTTAGAAAGTTCCATTGACGGCGATTTTAGTATCTGATCATGGAATATTTCTGAAATGCCTATATCTAATTTATTTCCAGAATAGAATCATTTGTAGAAAAATACCCCGTCAATTGTTTTTGTGTGATATTCAAAACTGTTTATACCCGCTTTTTCTATGATATCTGTTCTTAAGAAACAGGCTGCAGTTAATTGGAAAAAAAACGCGATTTCGTGGCTGTCCCCATAGTGAAAGTTGCTCAGAGTGACCCTCCCCAGTACCCCGATCACCCTATTACACGACCCAAGAATCACCATGTATAAGTGGTAATATGGACCCGAATGTAAGATTTAAACGTTTGGATTGTCCCGAAAACTCACCGTTCTTCCTGATGATGACAGGGTGCTCAGACTGGGAGCCGGGAACCGAGTCAACCAGCAAGCTGACATTGCTGGCGGAGCGCCGCGGCTCCACCGGCCCCACTCTGATCGCAAACATGTTCACAGGCGTTGGCTGCTCTAGTTTTTCCACTGGAAATTCAAATCAAGCTTGGGTAACTACTGAGTAAACTGGAAAAATACCTAAGGGCCAATGAGGATTACCGCGAGTCAATTTTAGGCGCGCTAGTGGAACGTGGGTCCTGCGGGAACATTTTAAACGTCACTTTGACATTTCTCTCATACTGACACAGGACCCACGCATGAGTGGCGCCACCTGGTGAGGTGAGCGACAATACGATAGCTCCCAGCTCCCATCGCATGAACTTTGAATATCCGACTAACCTAACGCTATCTATCACATTCCATATAAAAAACCGACCAAGAGCATGTCACGCCATGCTCAGTGTAGGGTTCCGTAGTTTACCGTCCGTCAGATTTTTTCAGATTATGAATCTGTCAGACTGATCTGATTCCGGACGTGTGTGGCGACCCTTACACATATAATGGTTTCCACGTTTACTAAACTTGAAATATAGTCGTATTATGTATAATTACCTACTAATATTACTATAATTAGGTAACTACTTACCTACTATGGTAGTAACACGTGATTAACTGGCTACTTCATCTGCATACTACATACTACGCACCTAATTTCATAAGTACTGCTCAATCATCCTTTTAGTATAATTATACTCAGAGCTGGGCACCGTTAATCAAATAGTTAACTTCGTTAATCGCTAATCCGTTACAAAAAAAGTTAACTTCGTTAATCGTTAAAGCGCTACTTTTCGGAAGACTTAACGGAAGTTAACGTTAATCGTTAATCCGTTAACACGTGGTAAAAAGGGCATTTTTGAGTTAGTGATCTACAACTTATAATTAATCAGTTTCCTTCAAAAATATTTCTTAATGTCTCATGGCTTCCATCATTTGATCTGAAGTAAAATCAAATGCAACTATCTTGTAGACCTCCGAGGCTACAGACAAAATAACAATGTCTCAAGTTGGAGGACAGCTAGAAATTATCGAGCAGTTTCAATATGCCATCCCTGGTGTTCCAAATCAGGTCCACTGCAGCAAATTGATGGCTTGATTAAGAAAATACCCCAACTAATTATGAAAACCCTCCAAGCACGTTGGACGCGCCGTTCAAATTTGAAGGTTGTCTGAATTTCTCAAGAACTCCATCATCAGAATATAAATCAAATCAAAAAGATGAATGTCTGTATTTACCGACCAATTCCACTTTGCCATCCTTGTTCTTCATTATCAGGTACACTCCACCAAAATGTTGGTAACCCCCAAAAAAAATTTTCAAGTAGGAAACCCTGAAATCATAATGCATGTGCCGTTAAAATTTGAGGAGTTCTTTAATTTCTTCATGAATTCCATGAATTCAAAATATGAATGTCTCAAATAGGATGGGAATTAACAGACAGTTCCACTTTGTCATCCCTGGGCTCCATCATCAGCTCCACTCCACCAAATTGATGGTTTTTGTAAAGAAAAATGCTCGAGTTTCTTAAGAAAACACCCAAATCATCATGCATAAGCCTATGAAATTTGAAGAGTTCCCTCAATTTCGCATTGATCCCATCATCAGAAATGAATTTTGAAAAAAATGGGACCAATCTGCAACCACCATGGATAATTTAAAATCGGTTCAGTATTGACGGAATTCTGACGTAACAAACATAAAAATAAAGAATAATAATCAAAAAATAAAATGAATTGACAAATTCTTCTTTTTTTGAAAATTTCGGGTGTGGAAAAGTCGGGTGGAAACAAGTTTTTTGCCGCGTGGCGCGGTATGTGCGGTATCTTTTTGGTAAGTATTTTGGAACCGGATTAACGATTAACGGACTTGGGAAAACTTAACGGAAGTTAATGATTCCGTTAACATATTTTAAAGTTAACTTAAAAGTTAATCCGTTAATGAAAATGTTAACTTCGTTAATTAACGGATTAACGAGTTAATGCCCAGCTATGATTATACTAAATTAAAGGGTTAAACGAGCTGCTAATACTGCGTAATTGCCATCAAAATGTCTGTATTGTAGGACCAGTAAGTAGTAACAAATATAGTAAAGTTATCTGCATACACGCTTACTTACATCTTATTAATATTAAGGATGACTCACACTAGGATGGGACGGGACGAGACGGGACGGGCCGGAAAGGGACGGGACGGGGCGGGACGGGACGCTCTGTCAATTTCTATAGAAATAATCACAATATAGCTCGGATCCCTCGGATGTCACGTGACGTTTTCTGTAGAAACTGACAGATCGTCCCGTCCTGTCCCGTCGCGTTCTAGTGTGAGTCATCCCTTATCGTTTGTAGTTAGTTATGTTTGACCTCGCTTTCCTATTCTGACTTTTATAAGATACCTACTCAAATGGGCAGAAGACATCAAAAATCTTTTTTTCTAAAACAGGTAAATTTCATGTTTTTCTTATTCAGAATCACGAGCTTTAGATCTTAGCTTTTGATCTTGAATTTGAATTTGAATTTAATACGAGAAAAAGAGAGTCCCAGTTTTTTTCTATTTCTTTACCATTTTTGAAACACATCGTACAGCGGATACAAAATGGAGAGTACGTAAATATGTAGTTTGAAAATATTGAGACCCATTTTTTCTCCTTTCTATTAAAAGAGCTCGTTATTCTGGGTAGGTAAAACATACCTTATTTTTTTTGGATCCCTTCTCGCGAGAATGCCCAAGTACCTAAGTACCGATGTTTATATAAAGGCCTTCCATTCTATTGTATTGTGAGTCTTTATATTGTATGGGCGGGTAAAGGATACTTACCCACTTGTTTAAGTTATTTACATACCACTTGAGAAACGGGAATAAATGTGTTTAGTTATTTTGGAATTGAATAAATTTGATTTAAGACGGCGTATCTACGTTTCTGGCTTGCTCTTATACAGAAGATCTATTGCCGACATCTCCTATACAGTGTGGAATGTTTTGATGGGCCCTGGAAGTGCCTTAAATCCTTAAGTTAGCACTGTCACTTAGAAAACATTCCCTTATGTATATAAATAAACTAAACTGCATTAAAAGATTATTGAAATTTCGTTTGTCTCATCCGGGAATCGAACCAGGTAATTTTTTTAAATTAAAGTCTTGAATTTTCATTTCTCAGATACCTACATTCTGCATATTTCGAACTGAGCTTGTAAACATACAAAGGCATTATATTAAAACAAAGGCACTGTATTAATACAATAGTATTGTATTCTGTTGTTTTCGTAAGCGTCAACTAGGTAACGTTTAGGAGTAATTTACATGCATATTGCATTTTCAACTCTATCCCTTATCGAATAAAGAGTAAAAATGGGATGATTATGGCATTCCATTGTCCTTTTTCTATTGAGCTTATTTTAGTAATAGATAGCAGCCGAGAAAACAGTTCTTCCGTTATGCCCGGCTACTTGGAATGTTACAATTGACAAGACCATTGTTTAGTTGAAAATGCACAATACTTTAATGGATAATTACTTCTAACCTTTTTTACGATTACCTGGTTGGCACCTACGTAAACAAAAGAAGACAATACTATTGTATTAAAACAATGCCTTTGGAAATCCTTCATCTTCCACGCCCGGTAATTCGCAGGCTATCATGTACTTTCATACACAATATGTACCTCCTTCTCTCACCCTCCCTACATTAGAGCCCGCGGGGCTTGGTAACGAAGTGTTACAATTTTAAGCGGGAGTAGCAAGAATTAGTATAATGCCTATGGTATGGCAACATGTCTAGCAGTAAACACGATGGTGTCGTTGACAACGCAGAAACTTACTCGAGAAACAGGAGTAAATGAGATTAGTTTTTTGGACAATACGTCTGATTTTAGACGGTATCTCGATGTGTTTGCTTACTCTTAAGTACCAGGGTATCATGAAACAAAGGGATTTCTTACATGGTATCGCGACATGTCTAGCAGTAAGCGCGATGGCGTCATTGACCGCGCGGAAACGCGTGCGCACAGACAGAGCGGTGAACGCGAACTGCAGTTCCAGCACCATCACCACGTACCACAGCAGGTAGAACGCGACGTAGTTCGTCACGATGTCCCCTGGAAACAGAAGTTTGATCTTCAAAACAAAAAAGTAACTACCAGCTCCGTGTAATGATCGGTTATTTAAGGACGAATGCACCACGAAAAGGGGGGGGGGGGGACCACAGAGCGTTGGTGTCGCAATCGCAATGGTTAGAGGGTCACGGGTTCAAACTTCAAACTCCGGCTTGTACCAATGAGTTTTTCGGAACTTACCTTCGAAATATCATTTGATATTTATCAATCGCTTTACGGTGAAGGAAAACATAGTGACGAAACTGGATTAATCCCAACAATAAGGCCTAGTTTACGGCTAGCCATATGTCAGAAAAACGTGTAGGAAAAAGAAACACGACAAGAGGACAAACCTATTATCCACACAAACTACCCTTTTTTGACCCTTTATATGAATACCCCCCGCCCCTTTGCCAGCCATATATGTTTAGTCGATCCATCAGGCCATAGTAGGTATGTCCGACGGGAGTCCGCCAAACAATTTTCTCATACATTGATCGACAGATCCGACAGATATGCCCGAACGTAGGTATATCGCCGGCAATTCAGGCACAAACTACCCTGTGTCCAATGCTCGTAACGCTGAAGAGAGTACGGCAGCGCAGCAGTCTCCACATTTGATTTGAATCCGCTCCGGTGACGTGATGATGCTGTCTCGTGCATAGCGCGATAGTTGCCTTATCATTATGAAACACTGACCACTCCGTCAACAGCACCTAAACAGCGAAGCGGTAAACAAATATAACTATTATTGGAACCGTAAGAGATGCATGTCACGCAACCTACTTATATGTCGTTAAGTTCAAAAGAAAATTCATTTAACATAATCTATGGATCGAGCACAATTGAAAACTAACTATAGAGCGCTACATAATCATAGCTCCACCATTGACGCACAGCTTGATAGGTTGGTATCATGTTTCACACGTTGTTGTACACGTGTTTATCAACTGAAGCCATAAATTCAGTAAGTGATCGTTACTTATAATAGCAGCTAGCGGAGACTGTGGTCGGGTATCGAAACACAGATAAGTATCTAAAGTAGACCACGCGAGAACAGGCCGTCAAGTTCAGGGATCGGGCAAGGCTAAAAAGGTTGCGTTTTTGTAGTTCGTACTTGTGTATAGGTACTTGTTAGTGTTAAGGCTTCTTATACCGGTAGGGATTTTGGTATTGCTCATAGAAATAGGATCTTGATATTGCTCATAGAAATAGGATTTTGGTATTGCTTATAGAAATAGGATCTTGGTATTGCTCATAGAAATAGTATCGGTATTGAAAGCCTCAGTTACAGGACAGATCTTGGCCCTTAGCATGACGTAAGACGTGATTCAGTTTAAGTTCCTAACAGTGCTCAGTTGTATGCTCTAATTAAGGCCGTCAATACTGATACTATTTCTATGAGCAGTTCATATTTTGGTAGTCACTTAAAGTATAACTTGAGTAAACAATTTGTGTTTTCATTTTCGGACAGGATCTAAATTCGAATTATCACGAATCAAAATAGGTTATTCCGGTTTTGGTACCTACTCCTACGTTTCATATTATACCTATAGTACCTATATCACTTACTTATTGAATTTGAGAGGCGAGTTGGAACATAGGAATAGAACATAAGCTAGTGCTTGACTGGACTTGAAATTGTCAAGATAACTCTTGACAATTTCAAGTTCACACACGACTGTTATTGTATATGTGGCTGCTCTCTGCCATTTAATACAAACAAACATGCGGCTTCTATAAAGTTATGTGTCTGTGACCATGACTCTTCACCCGGGTATCTATTATACCCGCTGAATAATATCTCTTAACTGATTAATGTATACAATACGTCAATCTATATTGAAGCCAATAACAAAGGCCGTCGAAGGTCGTCCAAGGATTAGTTTACATTTTGCATCTTGTTTCATTGTGATAAGGGAAAAATATACAGGATGGCCACTCCATATGGGTCAGTCAGAAATTAAATGATATGATATGAAAAAACAGACAGAAGTAAAAAACTGTCATGGCACCACTACTACTCCTTCCATAATAAAACGACCAGCACTACATTTCTCATTACAACTAACCGGGCTCTGAACCTACCTGTCTTATGTTCCTTGGAGTTTGGGACGGATGCTAGTGTGGGATGCTACCTGCGTAGACACGCTGGCACCGTCCCATCTCCAACGAACTAATTAATGTAAAAGCGGGCGGAGCGGCTGAATGCGCCAAAATTTTAAATCGTAATAAATATAAGAGCCTGGGCAGAGAGTACCTTTTTGTACCATTCGGGGTCTAAACTCTTGGTCAATGGGGTCCCAGCGCACGCAAATTTTTCGTAGAAATCACGAAACGTCTGGTTGATGATACTGGTGACCGAAGAGCTGGTGGCTTCCTCGCACAACGTATCAGCATTGCGATACAACGAAGAAATGCCGCCAGCATCCTAGGTACCTAGATGCCTCAAGGACCTATTTTAGATTTAAGGTAGGTAGAGGTAGATAGTTAGGTAAGTTACACTTACTGTATATATTTCGAAAATAAATGTTTTATTGTATTGAGTATTTTTAAGTAATTTCCGATTTAGAACCATTTTTCCATTTGTATTCACATATTTATAGACACGTTAGCGATACAATACAGTGGCATGGAAATGGCCAGAATAACGCTATACGTAATCGATATAGAATCTCTCAGACGCAATCGATGAGTGATTCGATTCAATTGGGTTTCGATGAAATGTTGCACGAAGACAACATAATATGAAAAAATACACTCGAGAGCATAAGTTTCGGGTCACTAACATTTTTTTGAATAGCTCGGAAACGAATAGACAAAGTAAACTTTATAGACTAGCTTTTGCCCGTGACTTCGTTCGCGCATAATTTTTGAGCAGCCGACGTTAAGTTGGCAAAATAAAAAGCACAGAGTACCGTATTAAATGACAGCTACTATTTGTATACCACCCTGGGACTTATTAATGGTCATAGTGACTAATTTCAAAGGAATATGAAGCATTTTAGGTTAATTGTTTCTACGAACAACGCGATTCGAGGGTTTATTTTTCTAAAAAGCGGAGTGTTACAGTAATAATCAGTAGTGTGCTTACCATGAGTTGTATTTAACTTTAGGAGTTAGCGACAGCGCGTTTCTAAAGTACCTATGCTCGTCTCGCTCTTACTCTGGCAGGGCGAGACGGACATACTTTAGAAAAGCTCAGTCGCTAACGCCTACGGTTAAGTACAATTCATGGTAAGCAGCCGACTAATACGATAATCGAACGATCGATAGTTTGTATCATAGCCGCTTAGCCGGGACGATGTGTCAATTTCTATAGAAAGCCAAATATAATAAATTAGTTGTTTATTATTCAAGGGGGCAAAGTTTTTGTTTAACTCTCGGGCTTATATTGAAACCCGAGCAAGCGAAAGACCTCAAACTAGAATCTTTAGCTTTACGAGAGTTGATCAAACTTTACCGCCGAGTATAGTACAACATTTTTCACCTTACAATCGCAAGGAAAATAAAAACTACATAAGTAACTACACCGACCGAACCCTTTACATGGTGGAGGTGCGAATTTAAAATAAAGTTCCCCAGAATTTTTCGCGTTTTAGAAAGAGGATTACCGACCTCAACAATAAAATAAACTTAAAGAAAGCGCTTGATATTGGTTTCCCGCTGGTAACGGCGACAAAGTGGTGGCTTACTATGGTCACCAGCCTTCTCACCGCACCATACAGGATATTGATTATCAGCTGGCTACAGCGACGAAGACACAAGGCAAAAGACGGTCGATTCGAATTCACACGTAGAGTTGCATAAATAAGCCTGCTATAACTTACATTCTCTGTTAAACTTCTTGGCCTGCAGCACGTAGAAGCAGAAGTCATCAGCGATGAGTATGGTGAAGAAAATAAGGATCGCCAGCAGAATCGCGCAAAGTTTCCTCTCATTGGCTACAGAGTACTGCGCACCTATGCTGTTGTCCACCTGGAAAACACCCGAAATTCATCATCCTCATATCGTTAACTTTTTTTACCTATTTTCCCCGCGACTGAACCTCAGATTTGATGTACTAGGTTTTACAAATGCGAGGGCCATCGATATTCCTTCCCAGAGGGTAAACCAGCCTTATATATTAGTCCAGTTTCCTTACTATATTTCCCACATTTTTTAACATGGATATTTTTATGTGATTTCTATTTCTACTCTATTTTTATACATTTTTCAAATGTTCTATTCCGTTACCCCCACTTAAAGTCTATAAAAAGATGGTAACGGAATGGTAAAAAATCTTGAGATAAGTTTTTAGAGTAGAAACCACAACAGCAAATTCTAATAAAACAATTGTATATCATTACAATCAGGCATTCATTTCGACATACAAAAAACAATTGGTTAGAACATAAGTTTAATTACAGGTACAGAAACTGGGTTGTAAATATGTGCCGTGCCGTTCAAGTTAAATATTTGAAGGGATTCAAAGAGATTTTAAATTACGTTTGATTTCACTGATTGTATCATGATTTCAGCGTAGTAGAATTAAATTATAAAATGTGTCAGATGTTTTGTTCGTATTTTTTCTCATGAAGGCATAGGTATGTAGCATTTAAGGAATGAATACCACAGATTGTAAGAAAAACCGGTTATTTACCAAAATTTCATACAAATAAAAACCGGTTTCCATTGCCTGTAGCCTGCTTTAACTTCTTATTATAAATTGGCTGATAAAAAATGGTATCACTTGCTTGGTATAGAGAGTTCAAAGCAAATCCTTAATTTGCACGAATTTAAAAATTAATTTTTACACCTCGTGTGTGCCGTTTGAAATAAGTGTGATAACTGATAAATAAAATACTTAAGCTCGTGCCATATGGATTTAATGCACTGCCAACGTAACAGTTCACAGGTTTTAAATCCAAACTCCCGTGAGTATTAGACATATACAAATACTTATATTGGGTTATTCACGTAAATAAAGTCGAAAATTGCTCGACATGTTGCGGAACAACCCATGTACCTTAATCATGAGATGCGCACGCGATGGTTGTCCTGCGTATACATTGAGAGTACGATAGAGTAACTAGGACATCAGAGATCGCCAGGTCTCGATAGAGCTCATAAACTTACCGACGCTACGTTGTCCATGAACTTCAGCATCTCCCTCATCCTTCTTGGGGCACCATACACGCCGGCGCCCGCAGTTAGCACCACTACCAGTACGTCACACGTCGATACGACCTATGGTAAAAATTGTAAATAAAATACTTATTTTCTTTACATAATATATATATTTATTAATTTGGTCAGTAATTTCTAAGAGCCACTTGCACCAACAGGGGTTAACTAACCCAGAGTTATGCGGTAAATAAAAAAAACCGCCTAAAGTTAATCAACGCTCAATAAGCTCTACAAACTATTTTTTATAAACATTTCATACTTAAGTAAGTACTACTTTCTGCAAGTACTAGATGGTACCCAATCTTATAAGTTGTAAAGTAAAAGCGATAGTTATTGTAAAAAAAAGTATGAAGTCGGTAAACTCGGTAAATAACATTTAATTTCCGTCTCACGATGTAAGTGTCACCCAGTATCTCACCTGTGACATACGCGACGACATTCTCACCGACACATCGACTCCGACGTTGATTTCCGTTGCGAGGCCAAAAATTGTGCAAATTACTGAAATAAAAAAAAAAGATTGTACACTCTTCAAAATCAACAAGGTATTTTTTACAACCTACAGCGTATATTAAATAAATATTATAGGACATTCTTACATAAATTGACTACGTCTCGCAGTAAGCTCAAGAAGGCTTGTGTTACGGGTACTCGGACAACGATATATAATAATTATAAATATATATAATATACAAATACATAAATACATATAAATCATCTATGATCTAGGATTCACATATATTTGTAATCTGTGTTCATCACGGGTGCTGAGTAAAACAATATATGCAAATGACCATGTTAGCTCAGATTATAATTATGTTTGTCACTGACACTTACACGAGATCTGAAACATTTCTTACTTTACAGGCATAGGTAGGTAATCTACTAATATCATACAAATGCATAGTATTACCTACTTGTAATGTGTAACGAAATTTGCGAAAAGCATTTAAAACGACAAAATGTGATCTTTAATCTTGGAGTGTTAAATAATTCAAATAACACGCCGTGCTTGTCAATTGTTTCAAATAATGTAGCTTGTTTTAATTATATTAATTAGGTTTAAGGTAGCTTGTCACTGTGTATGCATTATGTTACTTATATCTGTGAATAAATAAGATTATTATATTCAATTTTCAATTTTGGATTGATGAGGAAACACGATACCTATGATATTTACGTAAAATATTAAATTTAACGAAAGGAAGGTTCGCAGGAAACTTTTTCCTTGTTTTCCACCATGTCAGAATTGGGTAAGGAAAAATTGATACCCACGTACGCGTCGATAGGGATATGGTAAACTTCTATTCGCTGCGTGCATAATTGTGGTGCCATCTTTTGAAAACATTAATTATTTTTCTTTTAAACTGTAGCCCCTAAGGCTTTGTTAATAATTTTTAATTTTACACTTGAAATTACATATTAGAGTCTTTATGACATTGGCGTAAGTCTTAAGTTCGTCTAACCTGTGGGAACGGTTATTTGTTTTGCTCGTAGTTTGTTATTTTGTAATTATTGTTTTTTTATTTTATTTTATTGTTATTGGAGAAACTTTTCCGGTCTTTTGGGACCAATGCAAAGAGATAATCGGGAACTGGAAAATATTTATTTTTCTCAAAATCTATTGATTGGGTATTTTTTCTGCAACGCAACTCCCTATTTTTACATCATATATATTTTTTTTTTGCGAAAAAAAGGAATGCATTGTAGGGTTAATAATTTCATACGCAGGATAGGCAGGGTGGAAACGCAGTCTAAGACTAGGTATAGCTTAAATATAAAAAAAAGTAAATATGCAGCTCGTCAGGACTTTGGACCAACTAATAAATCGGAAGGCGTACACGGGCGTCTCGATTGTTTCAGCTGCAGGCAGTAACGTGCTGTACACGGCGTTGCTCGGCCATTAGAGCATAACTTACCTAATATTGTGACTAATATGTAACTATATATACACATCGCGCTTGATATAGTGACAGTGAAGCCATTGGTCTGTGACTCAAACTTCAGCGGCGCTAAACCGAAGAAACTGGATATCTGAAACAAACAAGTATAAATGATGACTCACACTAGAACGGGACGGGACGGGACGGGACGGGATACATTGAGCTTAAGCGAACGCTAGCGAATATGGTTAAAGGGCTGACAACACCTAATTCATGTTTTATTTATAAGCAGTATTGTATTTAGGAAAAACTAAAATAAATAAATAAATAAAAATACCCACCAAAAGAGTTAAATTCTTAACTCTGTAGGTTTTTGGCTCAATTTTGTTTGCATGGTCCTTTGATCGTTCGAGTCCTTTCCGAAATCTCCGAAATAAATAAATATATACCTAAATAGTACGTACATATACATTTATACAATAAATGCTTATGTTATATAGTACTAGCGACCCGCTCTGGCTTCGCAGGGGTTATTATTAATAATAAACATTCCTCTTGAAACACACTCTCTATTAAAAAAAAAAGTATCAAAATCCGTTGCGTACTTTTAAAGATTTAAGCATACATATATACAAACAGCGGGAAGAAACTTTGTTTTATACTATGTAGTAATATAGATCATCTAGAAAAGACACTTTGATACATTGTCTTGCAACGTCCTTATCAATTCAGTGAATCCTTGTATTATATGCCCATATCCTACTTATGAAGGGTATATGTACATAATTTTAATACGTGGGTCACTCGAAAAGTTTTGAGATACAAAAAACTATTGAAGATATAAACACTATTTACTTTACATTTTCTCAAAATACTCTCCATCGTTCTTTATCAGCGGGTGGCGTCGCTGGTGCGGCACGTACGCGGCAGCCCCAACAGTCTCCTAAACACGATAGCTGACAGAACAGATGGCGCTTTCTGGGAATACTGGAGTGGCCTACATGCATATAAAAGTTAAAATATACTTACGCATACACTAACATAGGTTAAGACTAATAATAAGATGCTAATAATTTATGTTTTTTTTTTCTGAAATAAATAATTATTTAATTTATTTAATTTTAATTTATACAAAGTTCCATTCGTCTAAACCAACTTTGGAAACACTTTTGCCAGTCTTGATCGGATAGGTCAGAAATCGCTCCTTCATAGGCAGCCACGGCTTCTTCGGCACTTGAAAAAAACTTGCCATTTATTTTTTCCTTCACTGTTGGGAACAAAAAGAAATCGCAGGGAGCCAAGTCAGGGCTGTAGGGTGGATGAGGCAAGGTTTCAACCCCAGTTTCTGCAATAAACGCCTTTGTTCTGAGGGACGTATGTGAAGAGGCGTTGTCGTGATGCAGCATGATTCCCCGAAGTCCAGCCTTTGGTCTCCTCTCCCGCACTGCTTGGAAAACTTGCGGCAATGCTACTGTAGTGTACCATTCCGAGTTAACAGACCTATGATTTTCCAGCACTGAAGTCGACAGATGTCCCCCCCGAGAAAAAAAACTAGCCACCATTTTTTTGCCTACGTTTCGAGGTCTTTGTAATTTTGTTGGTAACTTGCCCTCTGAGAACATACTTTCCGGATCATATTGATAAATCCATGTTTCGTCACCAGTAATGATTTCAGAAACACGTCTTGATGTTCCGTTTTCGAATTTTAAACGCATTTCATGACACCAATCCACACGAGCCTGTTTCTCAGTTCCGGAGAGCAAACGCGGGATCCAACGGCAACAAAGCTTCCTTACTCCAAGATGTTGATGTAGGATGATATTAACACTCCCCGAACTAATGCCGCACTAACATTTCAGTAGTCCATACGTTTTCTGCAGTTACTGATGTTTGAGGGCGACCACTTCTGTGTTCATCTTCGAGGTTGGTTTTGCCCCTTTTAAATTCACTAAACCATCTAAAAACAGTTACCCGGGATGGACCAGAGTCTCCTAATGCCGATTGTAATCGCTGCAAAGTCAGTTGTTCGGTTAAACCAAATTTAAAATCGTAATATATCATAGCACGAAAATGTTCGCGGTTCAGCTCCATCGTTTCAAAGAAAACCCACGGAAAACGTTGTAGCAAAACAACTGGAACTAATCTATTTTTGAAATTAGAGTGTACTGAATACGTTCTATTTTTAAATAAATTTGCTTTTTAAAAACATATAACATGGGTGCGTTCCATTTTCAAATTTCGAGCATCTCAAAATTTATCGAGTGAGCTACGTACCAAGACAAAACATGAGTGTTATATAAAGACAATGAACAGCTTAAACCCGTTAAGGTATAGGGCCTTGAAATTTGAAACATAATTATTCGTCAAAGGATATACATAAATCTAGGTCTCGCCCGGCGGTTCTAATGTAAAAAAAATTACATATATCAAGTAATATAACACATTAAACTTTCGCTTTTGTACATTATAAAATATAAAACGGGTCTATCGCGAATGCAGTTATCCATTAGGCAAATATTAAGGTAAATCACCTTAATATACCGACGTTTCGACAAATGAAACTTTGTTTACTGCATTCGCGATAGACCCGTTCTGTGTTTTATAATAATATATCAAGCAATGACGAATGTCACATTGTTTGCGTTTAGTACCCGTTATTCAAATCAAACCAGTTGAATAATTTTATTTCAGACCATGTCCATATTGTTAGTATATAGCCCATACATTCCCTTAATCCTATGTTAGCGAAAACTATACCTAATTACTGTAGTAACTAAGCCTCTGGAAGACATATGTACAGCGTCCCAGTGTTTCCCGAAGGCGCAAGCAGGCGACTCTAAAACTAGGCGCAGTGTCCGTAGCCAAGATGCCAATCGCTCACGCTTAATAACGTATCGTAGCTACCTCTCTCTATCACTCTTTCTTATTAGTGTGACAATGACAGTTGCGTTTCGTTAGCGACTGAGCGTGAGCGATTGGCATCTTGGCTACGCACTCAGAAGGCCATTGAAAATGTCAAGTACGCGACGCACCAGCATTGCGTTTTATCGTATTTATGTCAAGTAATGAAAAGTGACCTTAAGAATTAGGTAGGTATATGGAGGTTTAATCATCCTGTCCTCACAATTAAACCATATGCGCCTCCCACGACACAACGGTTTGGAGACTTCTCAGGCTTGGTTTCCTGCTACTGCGATGAAACCGCGTCATCCTATCCGGCTATAGATCCAATGTATAGAATTATATGACAGGCGTCACATTGCCATCGCGATGCGACGCAATGGAAAGTCAACTAGAGTGAATTGAGACTCCTCTTACCCTAAGAATGAAAGCATGTGCGCCCCCCACCACACAGTGCGTCGACGCCTCCTCTGGCTTGCTCGCGCCCGTCTGGGATGCAACCGCATCCTTACAAGCTGGCTCTACACCTAAAACCAAATAATTTAGGTTATAAATTGAAAGAACTGTCATATAACACTTATTTAAACTTTCACGATTTTCACACATTATAAATCTTTCTCCGGGACCACGGGGGCAATGTCGCCCTTGAAACGTCGGAGGTTTGTTTTCAAAGTTTATACACGATTAAGCCCCGTTTTAGTAAATTTATAAACTGTCATATAATGATGAAGAGTGGTGCGTGCAGTAAGAGTGGTGCGTGCTTTCGTTAACGGCGCGCTCGTGTCGTAAATAAATTTAAAAATGTCGAACGTCGTTAAATGTAACGCGTGTAATATTGTTATTGACGAACTACTGTCATACATACAGAATAAAATATCAGTAATTGACGAAGTGACGCTTATGAGAATATGTACGTCAGCGTTTTCGAGTGACGAAATTAAAAAATCCAAGGCTCTGCTGTTCGATGCAGTGCCGTCGGGTTTACGTAATATTAATAGGAAGAACAAAGGAAAGGAAGAACGGGACTTGGCTGATATAGTGAACCTGTTTAGAAAGGCTGAGCCTGATGATATTCCGGTATTCGTGGCGAAACATTTAGAAAAATTACCTCCAATTTTGTTTGACCACCTAGATTGCACTAAATTACTAAAGGACCTTCTCCGTGCGCACTCCGAGATCGAAGAAATTAAATCTACATACGCCACAAGCACTGAGTTGGAAGATTTAAAAGCAGAGTTTTTAGAGTTCAAAAATAACTCACTACCACCTACTTCGGTTTGTGTGAAAAGAGGAGCTTGGGCCACCAATTTTATGAACCTCCCAACTACGAACAGTGGTCCAATGGGTATACTGCATAGTTCGACGCTAAGCAATTCACATAATGACACCAGCGAACAAAATCAACTGCAAAATAATTATAGAAATATAATTCAGGTAGACGCGCAAAAATATGAATCGCCAATGCAACGGTCACCTGATGTAAACAAAGACGGCGCTCGCTGTGACGATAGCGACCGCGCGATGACTCATACGGTGCCTAGTGAATTTAATGATACGGCGGCGGCGACCGGTTCGAATGAAGTATTATTGTTAGAAAACACAGTTGTGCGGCAAATGACCGCTAATAATGTAAATATTGAATGTGACCAGGAAAAATGTACTGAGTCGACGAAGACCGTAGGTTCAGAATGGACTGTTGTGACGAATCGTAAAAAGCAGAAACCTAAATACCGTTTTCACGGCCAAGCGGGTAAGGCGAGAGACTTACAATGTAATTTCAGAGCCGCTGATCGTAAGATCCCGATATTTATTTCGAATGTCAACAAAGCTACTACGAAAGAGGATATTATTCAATATATATCCTCCAAAACTCAGGACTCGGTAGTTTTACAGGACATAAAAATGAAATATGAAAAAGATCACAATGCCTATAAAATGTATGTACCACAGCATAAATTGAGTATGTACTTAGACCAACAGCTATGGCCTCAGGGCATTATTTTTAGGCGTTTTGTGAATTTTAAATATCATGATACGAACAGAGTTTCTGTTAACGGCCTGATAAGCAACCTTAATGAAGAGCAGAAATAATATGCGTAATAAGTACGTTTGCTAGTTTTAACTGCAAAAGCGTTAAGCGATCTGTTGACGGCGTCAGGGAATTATGTAAGACCTGTGATTTGATAGCACTGCAGGAGACGTGGTTATTACCTGAAGACATACCGTACCTAGGCACAATCGGGGCAGGCTTTGGCTACACGGGAACATCCGCGGTTGATACCTCTGAGGGTATATGTCGGGGAAGGCCGTATGGCGGCGTAGCCTTGCTGTGGAGGTCTAATGTGTTTTGTAATGTGTCGGTAATTAAATGTAATAACAATCGTGTGTGTGCAGTGAAAATACAAACGTGCGATCGGCCTATAATAGTGATGAGCATTTATATGCCTGTAAATGTGCCAGCGAACTTGCCTGACTTCACGGATTGCCTCGGTACAGTTAGTGCCATAATAAGTGAGTACTCTATCGACTCGGTGTTTATTATGGGTGACTTTAATGCAAATCCGCGTGAATTATTTTATAATGAATTAATGGATTTTTGTAATGAACAATGCTGGTCGTGTGCTGATGTGAATTTTTTGGGGCTAGACTCCGGTACCTACACTTTTATAAGTGATGTGCACGGCTCATGCAGTTGGTTGGACCACTGTATTGTCACTCAGTCCGCGGCACTCGCCGTTCAAAATGTATTTGTTGAATATAGTACTTTATGGTCTGATAATTTTCCTCTCATTATTGAGTGCAATTTGCAACTTTTACTGCCTACGTGCTTACACTCCAGTACTGCACAGAACGAGATAAAGTGGGGAAATAGAACAGACGAGCAAATAAAACTGTACTATCGTGAGTGTCATACGCGCTTACGAGATATAGACTTCAATAGTGAATTTATAATTTGTTCAGATAGGTTTTGTGACAGTCCTGCTCATCATGAGCTTCTTGACAATTTGTATGCTGAGATAGTTAGTGCATTAAGTGTTTCAGCCGTGGTTGGAAGCGAAAGTAAAAAACAGAGTCGAAGAGGTCCTCGTATTATGGGCTGGAATAAGCATGTGAGTGTGGCTCATAGGGAGGCCAGGACAAAATATATAGAATGGGTGTCCTGTGGTAAACCTAAGTCTGGACCGGTGTACACTGACATGTATGAAAGTAGAAAATATTTCAAATCGCGGCTTAAGTGGTGCCAGGATCACCAAGAGCAAATTAAAATGGATGCGTTAGCGAAACAACATACTAAAGGTGATTTTAAGGCTTTTTGGAAAAGTACCAGCAGGGTTAACATTCGGCCAGGCCTTCCGGCGAGTGTAGAGGGCGTGAATGAACCTAAGGCCATCGCGGAACTTTTTAAGAATCACTTCCGCGTCCAACCACGGCTTAAACCAGTGAGGAGCGTGTTTGATGCTGGGTCCAGAGTGGAAGGTGGACTAACTAGGTTTACTGCTAAAGAGGTGGAGAAAGCAATTAAATCAATAACAAGAGGTAAGTCCCCTGGACATTATGGACTCAGTATCGAGCATCTCCAAAATGCTGGACCACATATCTCGCGAGTACTTGCCATGTTTTTCTCACTATGCGTGAGTCACTCGTATCTTCCCTCTGACCTCATGAGGACTGTAGTTGTGCCTGTAGTGAAAAACAAGACTGGAGACCTATCAGATACAAACAACTACAGGCCTATTTCGCTTGCGACTGTGATCGCAAAAGTGTTTGATGCTTTGCTTAATGTGCAGCTGGGTCGGTGTCTCTCTCTCCATGACAATCAGTTTGGGTTCCGGCCGCACTTGTCAACGGAGAGCGCGATACTGTCACTTAAGCATGTCGTCAGATACTATAATGATCGTAAAACACCCGTCTACGCATGCTTCTTGGATCTATCCAGAGCTTTTGGCATGGTGTCCTACGAGGTGCTTTGGAAAAAACTAGAGAGCGTTAACCTTCCACGGGAGCTGATAAATATTTTCAGGCACTGGTATGGTCACCAGGTCAATAGCGTCAGATGGGCCGGGGAAGCGTCTAGTGACTACAGGCTGGAGTGCGGGGTGAGGCAGGGAGGGTTGACGTCTTCCTCGCTCTTCAACCTGTACATGAATGCGCTTATTGAGGGGCTCAGCAGCCAGCACATCGGCTGCCATGTTGACGGTATATGTGTCAACAATTTGAGTTATGCGGACGATATGGTCTTGCTGAGCGCATCAGTTTGTGGTCTAAGGGCGCTTCTGAGGACATGTGAGGAGTATGCGTGTGACCATGGGTTGCAGTACAATGTGACCAAAAGTCAGTTTGTTGTCTTTGAGGCCGGCTCACGTAGAATTGAAAGTGTGCCACCCATTTATTTGAATGGGGTAGCCTTGCAAAGGGTGGAGCAGTTTAAATATCTGGGCCACATAGTCAGGTCTGACCTTGGGGACAACGCTGACATCGAGCGGGAACGAAGGGCGCTGTGTGTCAGAGCGAACATGATCGCTCGTAGGTTCGCGAGGTGCTCCAGAAACGTAAAGGTAACGCTTTTCAGAGCTTACTGTACATCACTTTACACTTGCGGCCTATGGGCGAATTACACTCAGAAAGCATACGACGCCCTTCGCGTCCAGTTTAACAACGCTTTTAGAGCGGTGTTGGGGCTGCCGCGGTACTGCAGCGCGTCGGGCATGTTTGCAGAGGCGCGTGTAGCGTGCTTCCATGCGAGCATGCGCGCGCGCAGCGCCGCGCTTGTGCGCAGAGTCCGGGACAGCCGCAACGCCGTTCTAGCCATGATCGCCGAGAGGGAAGATTGCCCATATATTCGGCACTGTTGTAGCCGGCATGGCTTAGTTAGTAAGGTAGATCGTAGGTATTAACAATGTATAATTTTAATCTTAATTGTAAATAATTTAATTTTATTGATGTTATTTTTGTATTTTGTATTTTATTATCTTATCAATATGAGCTATAACAATATTGCTTGAAATAAATTATTTGAATTTGAATTTGAATTTGAATATACTACAGAAAAACTGACCAAGTATATATTTTGTCTCATAAATACTACGTTTAGATATGTAGGGATATACAATAATTATATTTTAATGTTCATTTATTTTCAAGGCACCTACGGCCTTTTACTTTTTTACTCAAATATTTGTACTCAAGAGAGTATAATAATTCAAGGAATTTTGTAATGAAAGAAATATATTGGCACAGCCCTGCGGCCGATATTTAGAATTTTGAACAAGAAATTAAAATATGTTTGAAGTTGGACTACTGGGTAAAGAAACCTCTTCCTTTTACGGTGTTATTACCTTTAAAAACGAATATTACTTTTAATTCGGATATCTGTGTGTACAGCAGCATGAATAAATTGCTTTAAGTAATAATTTATAATTTGTCGAAGATTCGAAAGTGCTTGTTGCTAGGTCATTAATGGAATTGAATTAAATTTTTCGTAGAAATCGCGAAACGTCTGGTTGATGTTACTGGTGACCGAAGAGCTGGTGGCTTCCTCGCACAACGTATCAGCATTGCGATACAACGAGGAAATGCCGCCAGCATCCTAGGTACAATGCCTCAAGGACCTACTTTAGATTTAAAGTAGGTAGAGGTAGGTAGTTAGGTAAGTTGCACTTACTGTATATATTTCGAGAATAAAAAAATAAAAATAAATTTAAAATTGAACTGAACTGTATTTTTTCAAATTAATTCATGTTAGATATAAGATGTAATGTTTTGAAGAGATGTGTCCCGCCGAGTTTCTTGCCGGTCCAAATCTTCATTTATTCAAATTGCAAATCTTATCGGTCTTATCGGTGTTAAATCTTCTCGGGTCTGCGGTGTAGGGTTAGAGCCGGTGTAGGTTTATATATTTTTCATTCGACGTTCAAAAGTGCACTGTAACATGCCTACTTGAAAAATAAATACTTGTAATAATTATATATTACTTTTGTGAAGAGCTCTTGACAGTTGTCACAAGAAACAAGACATTTGTCACGAAATTCCGACACAGGATTATCGATTATTCTCATGACAAAAACCAAAGAAATTATGGAAAACATTATAAGATCTTGTGAAAATTGTCATATTCACCAAGAAATTATCTATTTATTGACGATACATTACGATTTTATTTAAAATTGGAGCCTGGCCTACAAGAATAATGCCATGGTAAGATGTTTGTAAGTCTTACACTTTATTGCACAAAACGGGTATGCGTATACAAAAAGGAATAAATAGAAAAGTACGCAAAAAGGCGAATTATCCCTATGAGGAATCTATCTCTTCCAGTAACTAAGGAACTTCCACTAACTATTTGTGATTATAAAGATCATTGGTCATAATTTAATTAGGCATATTTTTTTGTACATTTTTTTACTACTGCTATTATTGTTCATCATTTCTAATTTTTGATTAATTTACAAGTTTGTTTTAAGGAAAAAGACGACATATAATCTTATTTTTCATAATTTTTTGTAACATTTGTTTACTTAAAGCTATAAATTAATTATTTTCCATACATCACACAATTATGAAGATTGAATAGCGTTCGTTAAGCCCAAAAAATGAAACCCTCCTACAGATACGTAAATAATTATAAAAAATATAAGTACTCTTTATTATACTCGTTTACAAAAACGTGAGGATGACATGTATTTGTGCCAAATGTTGATCGCCTTAATTGCTTTAGCATTATAACTACGTATCTATATAAGGGCTCGCATATCATCGCATGACATTCAACTCAGATACCTCTAACGAGATGATCGTCTTAGCCCTCATATCGACCGCTGTCGTGGCCCTTTCGATATTATACTACATAGCTAACAGAAAATTAAACTACTGGAAGCAGAGAGGAGTACCTTTTGAAAAACCCACCCCCATATTTGGAAATTTTGCTGACTATATTTTATTGAGGAAGTATTGGGGTCATGTCACTCAAACACTTTGCAAGAAGTTTCCAAAAGAACCATATTTCGGAGTTTACTATGGAACGGAGCCCGCGTTGGTTGTTCAAGATTCAGACCTGATCAAGCTAATCATGACTAAAGATTTTTATTACTTCAGCAGCCGAGAAGTGTCCAATTACACTCATATGGAAACCGTCACGCAAAACTTGTTTTTCACTCAAGGCGACCGATGGAAAGTGCTTCGGCAGAATCTGACGCCGTTATTCTCTTCATCTAAGATGAAGAATATGTTCTATTTAGTTGAGAAGTGTTCGAAGGCATACGAAAGTTTGCTTGATGAAGAGACTAATAAATGCTCAGAAATTGATGTCCGAGCAACATCTGTGCGGTATGCTATGGACAGTATCACTTCCTGTGCTTTTGGAGTCGATAGCAATGTCATGGGCAAAGATTGCGATAATAATCCTTTTAAGGTCATGGGCGATGTCATCTTCGAATTATCAAACTACCGAGGATTCTTGATTGTAGCCCGCGCTATGTGGCCTTATATCTTTTACAGTTTCGGTTTCAGAGCATTCCCAGCTGAGATCGATGTCTTTTTCAACAAACTGCTTTCAGGAGTGTTCCAAGGACGTAACTACAAGCCTTCGGCAAGAAACGACTTTGTTGATCTTGTTCTAAGTTTAAAACAACAGAAATACTTGTCCGGTGACAAGATGAGTAATGTAAAGACGGAGTCTAATAAAAAAGAGCGGATAAACTTGGAATTGACGGAAGAATTGATGATTGCTCAATGCGTGGTATTTTTTGCAGCTGGTTTCGAGACTAGTGCATCCACTATGTGCTTCACGTTATACGAATTGGCTAAAAACCCGGAGAAACAGCCAAGATTGTTCGAGGAAGTGGATGCGTACTTGAAGAAAACTGGAGGGAAAGTTACTTATGAGTGTTTGACAGAGTTGCCTTATCTTGAAGCGTGTATTAACGAAGCGATGAGGTTGTATCCGGTACTAGGGGTGCTGGCGCGAGAGGTAGTGGAGCCTTACACCCTGCCTTCAGGCCTGGTCCTCGAGAAGGGGATGCGGATTCACTTGCCCGTGTATCACTTGCATCACAACGCAGAACTGTTCCCGGAGCCTGAGAAGTACCGACCAGAAAGATTCTTGGGTGATGAGAAGAATAACATTATTCCTTATTCGTATATGCCGTTTGGAGAGGGACCAAGGATCTGCATTGGTGAGTACACAGACATAATCTTTCTCTTCTTATGTTTTGCATAAAAGTATAATTAAAACCGAAGCTTCTTTTAATTTTACTATTATGTGTCACTAACACTCATAATTATATTTTATTTTTTTATAAGAGGCAATTTTATTTGTTATTAGTACATACTTTTTTATCAGACTACGCGATAGAAAGGTCCAGTTTTATTGTATCTTATATCCATACAAATAAAACAACGTTTATTTATTAACCAATATGAGAAAATGGTTTTTAAAACGAGTCAATACCCAGTGAGTACCTACTGAGTAACAGTGTCCACTTTGTTAATTTAGTCGAAATTTATATTTTAACTAAAAATAATTTAAATAAATATATGCAAATATATTTATATGGAAGATGTGTCTCTATAAACATTTACCTCATATAATAATTATGTTTTTATTTATTAATCTACTTAATTAAATAAGTTTAGAGAGATCCACCATTTCGGGTTTTCATACCATTTTTAACATGACCTATTAATGACACTCTCAAGGCTGAGACGAGTTTAATGACATCTCATACGTTGAACTTCGTAAAACGTGTGACAAATTAAATGATATAATTTAAGGACCAAAAACTTAAAAAAAAACATAATTTATTAATTAAAGATAGGTACCTACTTACTCAAAAACAAACAATATTATTAAAAATAAAATAATACAACCTAAAAAATTTTAAAACATCAAACAGGTAATGAAGAGCCTAATAATATGTAATAAAGAGACTTTAGACTTATAACATATTTTATATACCCACATATCATTAGCTCTCCATAATGCGTTCAAAAATCGCATACAATAATAATAAACTTTTTTGTTACAACAAATTTCTTATCTGTGAAAATGTAATAATAGCTAAATTATATTATCGTTTTCGATAATATTATATTTGTTCAAATTTCGAACACATCTGACACAAGAAATGATTTGACCTCTATTGTAATATCAGTCGATATGACGTTTAGTTTGAAACGAATTGTCAATTGCATACAATGACGCACGCAAGTCGCACGTTATTTTGATATCGAACGATATGAAAATTGGCGCCAACTCTAGTTTGTCTCTGAATTTAAAAAATATAAATGTCAAAACTTGAATGTCAGAAAAGTTTTAATTCCTGAAAGTGGCAATGGCGGTCGATATATATGCGCTTTGAATGCATCATGGAGAGTCATGATATGTGTGTATATAAAGCAGTGTATGTAATTGTAAATAATTAGGCATTAAAACACTCGTGTGATGTTATTATGAAACTCGGCTGACGCCTCGTTTCATAAACCCACCCTCGAGTTTTAATGCCTTTCATTATATACAATCACATAAACTACTATTATTCCTGAAAGTCGCAATGGCGGTCGATACATAATTATTTACGATACAAGTAACATTATATACCATTAATCACACAAGTCACACAACACAATACAAGGAACTGCAACATTTTCCTGTTTGAAATTGAATTGAAAATAACAGGCCCAAGATACTATTTAATAAATAAATATTTAGTAGTTATATAAACTAGATATTTTATTAACAAAAGTTGCATCCTAAACAAATTTGAATAGATTTAACAAGAGGCCGATTCTAAATTTAAAATTTGAACTCGTGTTACCTACCTGTAATTATAATAGGTGTATCAACTATATACTTAATACGACTCGCAGTGCATAATGCGGGGGACAATAAATTACATCTGGACTTGTCTTGAGGATCAAAAGGTGGCCGAACCATAATCACATTATAAACATAACGATGCAAAGTTTCAAAATCTGAATAACATTCTCAAAGTGATTCTGTATCTACTATTCTACTCACGATATTTATCATTATATTATCATTTTAAATCACGAAAATACGTCGTACGTTTCTACATCTCTAGATTATTTTGCGTTAAGGGAGTAAAAGATTTATTACCCAATAATAATTAAAAGTAAACAGTGTAATTGATAAATCTAATCTAAACCTTAAAAAGGTATTTTAATATGAATTTGTGTTGAACATGCGTTGCCATAAAGAAAATGCCGTGCCATGAGAAGGCCAAGAAAGATTAGTTTTTCTTTGAACCATAATCGCACTAACACCTAAATCATAATAACAAAATTGACACGATGATCACCCAATTAAATAGGTAAATAAACGAAAAGCATTTTTTCTTCCTTAAAACGTAAAAAAAAAAACAATTCATGCATAATATTGGTGCCGCATGTTTATCTAGTCATAGTTTAGGATATCTAGTCATCATTTCAAGAATTAATTTCCAATTGTACGTACATATTAGTTTCACCTTTTATTATAAATTGCATGCCCATTTGTAGGCTGAATACACTGAACCACTATGTCAAATTTTTAATATCCCTTTGACTGTATTCAAGCAAATAAATGATTTGACTTGATTTGGTTAATGACTTTTGCAATATTTTTTATTAAGCTACGTTGATATTGCATAGTTTTAACGACTCCTCTTAGGTGAAGGCCTCCTCCAGTTGTTCCCAAATCTCTCTTTGCCTTTTGTCTTCATTCGTTTCCCTATGGTTTTTACTATCTTGTCATATATTCTTCATTACTGAATCGTATATAGTCAGGTGAGAAGAAAAACTGACTAATTACAATAAAATAATTAAACAAAAATCGACCTTGTTAAAATAGATGTATGGTTCACAATCGCTATGAACTTGTGGGAGTACTTAGTGACTTTTGCTTGTATTATATGTTGTATATGAATGTATGATCGTGTCCTTGAAAGTTTATTTCACTGTAGGTACCTACTTAACAAGGTGTTTCCGTTTGATTAGGTTTTCGGCTACCTTCAGAGCCATTGAAACGAAAATACCAGTGACTTCACTTATTTGATTGGAACCGGTTACACGATACTGGATCTTGATGAATATCCTGTAACCCGCCAATAACTGTGTAACCCGCCACGTATCGTTGATGAAGTCAAAACTCATCTTTATCGTTCCAGATCGTGCATCAAATCGGTCCCATTTAAAGGCTATGTTACTCATACCCTACCTATATCCATATTTTTTACTTTTACTTTTTTTATCACACTTTATACGCGGCTATATCCTTTTTTAATTGTGTACTTAAAACATTGTACAAATAAGTTTTTTAACGTGTAAAAACTATAGATGTATAAAAAAGAACTGGATACCCAATAAGTCGAAAAAAAAAAATATTTAAAAATTCGCCATAAGAGTACCGCAGTTGCGGTACTTTTTTATATAGTCTTGTTTGGAACATGACGTTTCGTTAAGTGCCAACAGTTTTCAAAGTTTTAATAGTGTTGGTAGTTCTGTGTATGAATTTGACATTTAATGCTTACGTCATCGTCAGTTAGATCTTTTTCGTACTAAACATTTATCGTTTATCACCAACAATGCAAAATTGATCGCTAATGTTCTGACCCACATTTTTTGACGTTTTTGATCTGTTTTGTGTGTCTTTTTCTTCTCAATGGTAAATACCGTAAATATATCAATAGTATATTTTATTCCCAGGAATGCGGTTCGCGCGTATGCAGATGATGGCCGGCATGGTCACCCTGTTGAAGAAGTTCAGCCTAAGTCTGGCGCCGGGAATGGCTCACGAGGTCGACTTCGAACCTAGAACCTTCGTTACTCAAGCCAGAGATCCCATTAGGCTCAATCTTACCCCGCGCTCTGGCTGGGAAGAGAGGGTGTTTACATAAAAAATGTAATGTAATGAAATGAAAATGAAATTGAATGAGTTAACAGGTCAACCATGTCACAAAATTAATAATTATAATCATGTAATTATAAGGGGTACTTTGGTTCTAGTAGGTAACTTTGGCCATTGGATTTTTTGTGCAGGTTTTATAATTGGTGTACAATTAAGGTATATGGTTATGAGATTATATTGAACTAAATATCCCTATTTTTGTTTTGTTGGAGGCCTTTAACATCATCGACATATTATAATTCCAGACTCTACATATATGATATTACTTATAGTATGTATTTTCTTTTTGGGCAAAGTACCCGATATTACGGTACATATAGGTATTATCATATTATTTTGAACTTTATACTTTTCGGATAAAGCTCAAAACTAATAATATGCCTAGTAGGGAAAATAAGATCCTAGTAGCTCCACCAAGATTTACCTCTGAATTTAGTAAGGGCCCATTTTACCAACCGGGGCTAACTAACCTGCAGTTAAGCAGGTATGGAATTAGACAGTTAACACTGGGTTAGCTTCTAACCCTGGCTGGTGCTAGTTACGCTAACTCGTTTATTGCAATCTTCCACGACGAGAGATGAGAGCAGTATTCCATATGCGGGCGAACCTGCGCCTTATAAAGCTGAAGGGATTTTCGGGAAGATTAGTAAAATTTTAAGTTGATTGAGGTGCGAATATTAAACTTAACACGTCTTTTTGTAGCTAAAGTACGTAACGTTAAATAATTATATTTAAATATATTAAATAAGGTATTAACCCACATATCATTAGTCCTCTATAATGCGTTCAAAATCCGCATATACGAGTATAAAGACCCCCAGCCACCCTTATCTGAGAAAATGTTATTATAATCGACTTCGATGCTATTTTTTTTTCAAATATCGAACATCTTTGACAAACGAGGAAATTGTATGTTTGTGACCTTTATTCTTATATCAGTCGAGGTGACGTTTAGTTTGAAATGAAGTGTCGATTGCAAATAATGTCGCACGCAACGCAAGTCGCACGTTATTTGATATCGAACGATATGAAAATTGGGGTCAACTCTAGTTTGTCTCTGAATTTTAAAAATAATATTCTCAGAAATTGAATGTCAGAAAAAATTTCATTTATTAAAATCGTAATGGCGGTCATAATAAATCCGGTTTGAACGCATCGTGGCGAGCTCATGATATGTGTGTATATAAAGCAGTGCATGTAATTGTAAATATACATGTCATCATTATATACAATTACATAGGCTGCTACTATCTATAGGTACATAGTTGTTATTTCGAGTAATACCTACATTATTTAAAAGTTTGTAAGTATTTTATGTCATCTCATTATTAATAAGTTAATAACATTAAATAAAAATAATGTATTAGTAAACTATTTTTGAATAAATCGTAGGTACCTATCCTAAGTAGGTTATGATTGAATAGACGGCACAATATTATCATCGTAAGATAAGAGTCAATTAGGTGAAGTGTTTTGATCCCAATAAGCTTAAGTAATTGACTGTTGCTCATAACAATATACCTATTAAGTACATTGATTTACAGTTTTTGTTATCTGTCCTAATACTCCTAATCAACACAGAATTAATAATATTACAGAAGTACAGAAGATGAAAATTAAAAAAGTGAAGTAAAGTTTTGAAAGTAAACCTTATACAAATAAGTCTAGATCCCGCTATCGGAGGAGCAAAGCGGTAGCTGTCAAGTTCTTCGGGATGGGTATAAATTATTTTAAAATTTAGCTATGTGTCAATAATTATAGCTTTATGTCGATAATCTGATGACGATGAATAGACGGACAAAATTGTCATCATTACGGCGACCCTCAACTTTTAAGAACCCTTATTATATCGCTGTTGTATACTACTATTTGTAATTTCAATTATACTCGTACACTTTAAAACCGATTAATCGCGTAACAAAGCGTTAAAGGATGACTCACACTAGAACGGGACGGTAAATTGAGAGATTTTCCCGTCCCGTGCTAGTGTGAGTCATCCTTTAAAGTGTTTAATTTCAATGAACAGCAATCGCAGAAACAGAAGACAATATTATATACAAATTGTAAGCAACATGAGACGAGTAAGATAATTTGAATATCATGGTACCGTCACAAATATACCTAATTAGGTTCATGACAATTTACACACGCTATCTCAATAATAAACAGTAAAACCAAATGTCATGTAATACTTACCAATTGTGGCAACATACCTACAATCATGCAACTAGGTAGGTAGTAAGCACATGTAGCAAACAAGCATCATACAGTGACATGAAAAAGGATGATAAGCCTAGCATGTCAATTATCAGAATGAAGAATTTTTAACAATAGAAATTAACTTTAATGTCAATTATCAGTAGAAAAAAAACTTAAATGGTCTTTTGTCTTTTGTTGTATATACTAAAGACATAAAAAACTGGTTATCCTTGGATATATTAACAGTTTTTTAGGGCTCAGTTGTCAACAAGGAATCCTTATAGTTTCGCCACGTCTGTCGGTCCGTCCGTCTGCGGCTTAGTCAGTGACCGCTAGTACTAGAAAGCTGTAACTTGGTATGCATATACATGTCAATCATGTCGACAAAAAGGTAAAATAAAAATTCGAAAAACTTAGGATACCTCCGATACCCGTAAAGTGGGGGGTGATTTTTTAGTTCGGTTTAACCCTAAAGTGTGATCCCGACTCTTTAGAGTTGAAACGTGTTGGGTCGCTGGATAGGTTTTGAAATTTAATAAAATTGGCGTGAGATTAAAACATTTTTCGATAAAGTGAATATTCTGTGGCTTTGGTTCCGATAACTTTATAATAAAAAGCGGCAAAATATACGTTACCGCAATACATACTTTTTACATACTTTATTGCGACAGGATTAAGGATATTATTATAAAATTACGGAACACTCACATATTTTTATGAGCCAATCTTTCCTGTGGCCAATGGTTAACAGCTTGTGTAAATAGTCATGATTTTAATCATACAGTTCAATAAAAAAAGAGTAGGTACTTTTTAATGTGGACAAGGGTTTAATAAGAAAATCAACCTTCATAGACCTTAACTTTTGAAAAGTCCACCGAAAAGATTGCGGGCATAGTTTTTTAGGCAAAAACAATAATATTTATTTATTTTTATTTATTTATTTGATTTAATGTTTAATGTAGTTAATTAGGCATACGTGTCATGTACCAACTCATATGGATCCTTTGTTATCCGAAATAAATTTATTTTATTTTATTTATTATAAGGAGATCCAACAGCTAAATATAAAACTTCAGTAATAAATATAAATGAACACAGAAAGCCAATTACAGGAACTCACGGGTAATAACAGGATAGTTCAGATTAAACTACTGCTAAGCAACTAAGGAATACACACTGACACTGTGTTTATTTATTTATTTTCAAAATATATAGCCACCGGCTCTCTCTCATCGTTTTGTGTTTGACCCAAATACGTGTGTAATAATTCTAGATAACCTAACTGACGGACTAATTAAAAAGATAGTTTTTAAACCTAATCGTCATCTCTATAAGCAATAAATGTGTTCTCGAGTTTTCTTGTTCGAGCTTTCACGGCAACCCACTCGGCAATCCATCACTTATACCAACTTTAATTGCTCTGTTTACTACTCCGTGAACTAGTTAGAACGGCCAATTGAGACTATCAGAACTAACATAATTAAGTGGCGGATTATGTAATAGCATATAGATGTAATACGAATAGAAAAACACTGACTGTCAAGTTTTAATTAAATAAAAACCGGCAAAGTGAGAATCGGACTTGCGCACCGAGGGTTCCTTACAAACTTTTGCAACTGCACCTAGAAGTAGAAATTAGACGTCTGCCTCATGTACTTATCGACATATTAGGTCTCTCGTACTTTAGAAACTGTATATACAACAAAATCACTTACGAAATATCGACATGTTTTCTCATTAGCCATTAACTTTGTTTACGTTCTAACACAGCTCATATTACTTCATATTAAAATGCGATTAAGCTATTTTTCGGACCAGTTTTATCATTATTATCAGGCAAACATGTGTGGGGGGGTTCATTATCGTGGTCAGAAAGTTATCAACAGATAATAACGTTAACAGCAGTAAACACTCAATGTTATGAATACGCCAATACAGAACTAATAAGACAAAAATGATTGTCAAACATTGAAAAAGTGACTAAAAGACTGTGTGTCACTGAGAAAATTTAAATCGAAATGAATATATGATTACGTGAATTATTTTCTTTTGTAACATTATCATCCAAGACGTATCAACACATCACATCTCTTAAAAATCTTTTCATATTTTCAAGACTTTCTTTATATTCTCGTTGTCAAACGGGTGCCTATACAGGACGTTCTATGACTAATGAGATATGAAGGCAAAGTACCTTAAGTATCATAGATATTTAGATAGAGAGGATATTTTGCTGAATAAAGACTTTATGCTATTTTTAATAGGTAAGTAATACTATATTACATTCAAAGATATTAAAAAAAAAACTTAATTGATCGATTGGAATCATGAAAATAGGGGTAGGGGGGGGGGGGGAATTTTCTTTCACGTTTAAGTTGGTTCCGTTTCCAGACGAAGCAAGTAATCTTTAGAATATCTTTGAATGCAGTATGACTATCTTTTAAAAATAACAAAGCTATTTCTGTAAAATATCCTATCTACGATATTTAAGGTGCTTTTCCTTCATGTCTCATAGTCTTGGGACGACCGGTATGATAATGATCATATCATTTATATTCACTAACAATACAGTGTTGTGTATTTATAACAATAAAACAATATTATATTTCCATCAATATTTACTTTAAGTATATATATATAATTAAAATTCACATCATGTAAGGTTCTTTATTCTTGAAAGCTGGCGAATTTAATTTTCAAGTTTAGGTTTGGGGTACAATATGTCACGTTACGTATTTTTCCGTAACTGACGTTAAGGAGAATACGTAACGTGAGGAGGAGTGAGTGAAGGAAGAAAAGGAAAGTGAGATATTGGGTTAGGGTTCTTTATTTTCAGCTAAACTGATAGAGGTCACTATGGCGGTAGGGGGAAAATATTAACGGCACGTAAGCAGACTTCGTAGACGGTCTGGCGTTCAGGTGGAGCTGGTTCGGCAGGAAGTGGCAGCAGGGTCAGCCAGCAGCGGGTGAAACAGTTCCGAAAGAAGGGGCACCAGTAGTCCAGTAGTAGCGCTGGGAGGTCCGGCACGCACAGTACGCGCGCACCGAAACTGGACACCAGAAGTGATGCCTTCAGGGCCAGCGATCGCCAGGCGCAGAGATCCACGGGCGGCGAAGAATCGCCAAGCCAATTAATAACCAAGTCTTATGTTGAAGTTTTACGTAAGCGAATATCAGGTAGCTAGTTAGTAAAACTATTTATCTATTTAATTCGGTACTAAAATATACATACTAAAAATTTACCTAAAGAGACTTAAATAAACTAAAAATTAACTTAATTAAAATATTACAAAACTAAACAAAAAGCTTGAAGGGTATTCAAAGAAATTAAATAAAAATTAACTTACTTAGAAAAAAAAAACTATAAGTAAATCTAAATCTTATGATGGCCCCTGCCTAGATGGCCTAGTTAGTTAGTTTAGCTGGGCTTGTTCTTCAACTCAACGTCCATTGTGCCTTTTTTGCGTGATAACTAGGTAGCCCTATTCTAACCATCCTAGGTCCTCTACGAATCCTACCGGTTTTAGGTTGCTAACTGCCTCCTTTAGTATGTTTATCACTACGCGCTTGCATGCAGTACCGATTTACTGTCTGACAGTATTAATATGTTTTCATTTTTCGTTTGCCGTCGCTTTACTGCTTTGCAAGCTTCTATTATTCCCACAAAATTCGTTCAGGTACCTAGTTGTTACCAATATTGTGGCCTCTTAACATGTCCACGAACACTGATGACTTAACATGTCGAAGCTGGACTACGAATTAAAGAGATTATCGATATAGTATACAGTGGCCACAGGGTTGTATAGAATTGTATAGAGGTTACAGAGACTTTTCGCCTATCATATGCATTGTAACGAACATTTGATATTATGGAGACTTGAACTCATTAGCTTGGCTTTTGTTTGCGTGTTCAAGGATTAAAAATATACAAGTGCCAAAATTGATGGGAGAAAAAATGCACAAAGTGCAGGACAATAACAAACGATAAAAAATGGTCAAACATGGCGTGACTCAATTATAAGCAAAAAACAAAACATCGAAAACAAATGTGTTATCGAACTCGACTGGTTTTTAAATTCTTAGTTGTTTTCCACGTTTAAAAGTTATTTATAAATGCGTCATTGCTTTAGTACACATTTAGATTTCCATATGGGCATCATGGCCACCAATGTTTAAGGAATATTTCTTTTTCTTATTACAACGGACTAAGGTGTTGATGATCAAGAGTGATGGTGTTTGTGTAACAGCTAATGACATCCAAAACTTTGATAGATCCATTAAATCCTTTTATAACAAACTCATTAAAAACGTATCATCCGGACGATTGGACGAGTTAAAAATAAGTCAATCGTGATAGTGTGACCAACATGTTAATCGGCCATGAGGTATATTCGAAGATTTAAAACTTAACTCTCTGTTCTTTTTCGTACATAGTCAGAGATAATCATGCCTACAGCATTTTTCGTACCCTTGTATTACCACCCCTAAGGAAAGGGTCATCATCATCATCATTTCAGCCGAAAGACGTCCACTGCTGGACATAGGCCTCCCCCAAAGATTTCCACAATGACCGGTCCTGCGCCACCCGCATCCAGCGGACTCCTGCGACCTTCACCAGGTCATCAGTCCACCTTGCGGGGGGCCTACCCACGCTGCGCCTTCCGGTACGCGGTCGCCACTCGAGAACCTTTCCGCCCCAACGGCCATCGGTTCTACGTGCAATGTGCCCCGCCCACTGCCACTTAAGTTTAGCGATTCGGAGAGCTATATCGGTTACTTTGGTTCTGCTGCGGATGGTCTCATTTCTGATACGATCTCGCAGAGAGACAAAAGAAAAGAAAAGGAAGGAGAGAAGGAAAGGGTGTTAAAGTATTTTTGATCTACTGTTACCTATTACTACGTTCGTTGGGTGGCTGGCCTATAGAGTTGCTCTGGTTCATGTTCGATATTACGAACATTACGATATTATGAGAATTAACAGAAACGAAATAGTGTAGGATAAAAATAGTTTAAAGTAGGTACGATTTCTCTAGAGTCTAGACATACACCGGTATAATTTTCGTACTTTTCATTATTTGATTTATTATATCATTTAGATTTATAGTAAATACCATATTGAGTCATAAAGAGCATTAAATCTTTAAAATATTGTTCAATGTCAAGGTTGTTAAATAATGCCAGTTTTGAGCGCTGTTTGGATTATGATCGCTCTGAAGGTTAAGGTCGACGAGGTCTAAAATTAAAATGTTTAATTTTAAACATTTTGTTTATAAGCAAAGATTTTGTAATGAGCGATTTATTTAGGTACAACTTAAATATAGGTAGGCTTTATCCTGCTTTGAAGCTCGACTTAATCATTTTCCTCAACCTTTGTGAATATTTTCAAATCATGATCGTGTATTTTTTGCGATGAATCACGGATAAGCTTTATTTCGATTATTTTGTTCGATAAACTGTGAATGCGAAGTTTTGTAACCAACTTCGAGTATTCAATAGGGGCGGTTATATTTCTTCTGTTTGTATTTTTTTTATGTATGTTCACCAATTGCTCCGTCATCCGATTTGGGTGTTTTTTTTTTGTTTGAAAGAGTAACACATTTCTATTGGGCCTACTACCTCCAGTAGGTCCTATAGAAATGTGGTTCTGATCTGATGATGGGATCCACGAGGAATTAAGGGAACTCCTCAATTTTCAGAGGTGATTTCGGTGTTTTCTTTAGTAAATGAAGCTATTTCTTGCTAAAACCATACATTTGGTAATGTACACCTAATGATGGTGACCTGGGATAGCCTGTGAACTTCAGATACATAAGCCGATAATTTCGACTTATTCCGACAATTTTTTTCCACTTTTCTTTTATTTTTAAGTAAGGTATCGTTCGCAGACACTTATGCTTAAAAATAAAAAGATCGCGCTTGCAACAGTAACAGTGTCGAACGAAATATCGGATGCTCAATAAAACAAACATATGCACGAATCAAATCATTTATTAAATGTAATAAATGTTTTGATTCACGTTTTTTTGTTTTTTAAGTAGTCACACTACTATATATAAATTATAAATTAAAAGAGATGTCATATACTACAGAAAAAGTGACCAAGGTCCCCGGTGAGCAGGGCTGGAATCGAACCAGCGACCTCCTGCTTACCTGACCTGCTGCTTAGCAGGAGGTCGCTGGTTCGATTCCAGCCCTGCTCACCGGGGACCTTGGTCACTTTTTCTGTAGTATATGACATCTTTCAATTTATAAACGTATGATAATTATCCCGTTTTAAATATTAGTTATAATGCAAAGACCATGTTAGCTTAAAATCGTATATAAGGGCATTTTCAGAAAAAGGTGCACCATTTTAATGAAAATAGGTCCTCGATATTCCATACAAAAAAATTGGCAGTTTTGTAACGGTACATATAGTCCATATAGAATGTATGAAAAAATGCTTTACAAAGCTGACAAAAAAAAACGGGGCACTCTTTTTCTCTTTTTAAATCAATATTACTCATGACTTCTGGTTATAATAAAAACCCGAAACTGCCTATATTTAAAAAAAAGGGAAATGGTACCCTATTTTTGAAAATGCCCATAATACAAAGATATTTCTTAAAACAGTGATTTATTAAACCTTCGCGGTTTTTACACATTTGATAAAAGTACAGGCTGTTTTTGGGTCATGGAACAGGAGTGAACAGGGTACCGGGGAGGGTCACACTGAGCAACTTCCACTATGGCAAACACGAAATCGTGAAAAAAAATCCTAGTTATGAGTTAATTGATAGCTAAGTCATACTTAGGAGCAATTATTTAGCATATATATAAGGTGCTAACAAATTAGTCACGGATATTTTAAGAGATAATACATTGTATTAAAACAATTAACTTTAAACTATAATTAAGGAACCTTCGTATATATTTTTTTTGTTTTCATTTACCGAACAAAAATAATAATTATAATTCCTTCTAAAAATAATTACCATGTGCAAATTTAACTGACAAGATGTTTAGCATGACGTTGACAATCGAGTATTTGATTTGACGTTAGGCCTGTTAGGTGTTAGGTAAAAGAGGTACTAAAATATGTTCAATGAGTACTCATTTAATAATCACACTAACAGGATGTTTTAACGTTGCAAATTTGTTTCCTAGTTTTCTCCAAAAAAAAATAACAAAACTTATGATGTTTCATACCTAAATGTACTTCGAGAACCGAGTACTATCAGCGGTAAAAATATCCGTGACTAAATTGTTAGCACCTTATATATAAAGCGTTTTTTTAAATAAAAATTAAATTAGCATTTTTGCGAATGCCTCTTTAACATGAAGACCTTAACAAACCTTTTTTTAATACATAGATTAATTCTACGAAAACCACTCACCTAATCGTTCACTATATAAAGGTGCTACTTTCCATACAGTTTTGGATACAGACATCTCATAAGGCATCCACATAATATACATCCAAATTATAACGAAGCGAAAAGAAACGAACAAAATTTCACTTACATATTTTAAAAGATTTTTTTATATATATTTTCTAGAAAAGGTGGCTGAGCGTTAAGGTTTGACACCAACTAACTACAGTATTTTACGTAGGTATAATCGGACTTATCGGAACAGAAGACATTAAGGTAGAAACGTGTCAGCTCCGGTAGTTGTGCGGTGGTTCCGTATTTGTTTGGTCATTTTCGATGAAAGCCTCAATAAAAGAAAAACAAGATCGTTTTATTGGTTCGAGCTTGGTATCCACATAGGAGTTGAGGTGACATGTGCCAAATTAATATAAGTAGGTATTTTATCTATAATTTTTTTTAATTAAATGAGTAAATATGTAGTAAAATGTTCAATTTTTTTAGTTTTTAGAACTATTTAGTACTTTATTGTCTTTTAACTGACTTCAAAAAAGGCAATACGACTGAGGATAGAAAAACACAACGCTTTTTGATTTTTTAAAGTATTTTATGCATTCATTACTTTCGACAACCAGGAATCACCCTACGTTTGTTTTTTTAACCTATTAGCGTATATTTATAATATAGGTAAGTATTTAATGCAAATAAACTTCCAACGGATCTTCGTGCATTAGGACCTCCCTAATTGTCTTATTGATACAAAAATGACACCACAAATACATTAGTGATCTTATTCATCATTATATTTACATTATCTTTGTATATGAAGTTATAAACATTAAGTATTCCATTTTGACCTATTTGGTTATTAATGAATCATGTTGTTTTAGGTAAATTACATCTTAAAAAAAGAAGGAACTTAAAAAAAAACTTAATTAAAAAAAATTAAACTTTAAACTTAAACGACAAAGGTTTCTGGTTAAAAAAAGGTTTATTTATTTTAATGACTATCCTCCTACCGGCTACCGCCCACCATACAACAAAAATTGTCAGTGCATTTTGAATCTATTGCTTATGAAGTAGAATTAAATTTCAATTGCTTAAAATGGAACGAAACAAAAAAATTCAATTTAATTCCAATTAAACTAAGTTTAAATTTTATTGAAGTGTTTATTGAAATGAAGTTTTATTGGCAGATTTAATTAACAGTTACATTATTTAAATACTGATTACATACCGCTCGTTGCCTTTAAATGCTCTTATTTTGACCGATATATTTAAATTTTGTGCTTGAGGTTAAATGATCCCTTGTCACGTGTATAAAATGATCCCTGGGACCATATTACCCCATTAGCTAAACACCCTACAAAATCTTCCTAAAGGATGTAACGAAGTAAAATATATTTAGCAGAAGTAAAAAACATAAATAAGGAAATAAAATGATAAAATTGTTATCCAACCAAAATAATAATAAAGGAAAAGGGGGGGACGGCACAAACAGGCAAAAGAGTTATAAATAATATTTTCCTGAAGAGATTCAAACTTTATATGTATCTATATACAGGTAAATACCTATATATACCAACTAAAAATTTAAAAAATTAAACTTTCTACTTCAAAAAGTGAAAAAAAAAAAGTATTCATCTCATATTTGCTGTACGGTTCGGATGAGTAATCAAACAAATGAAAGTGACACCACATAGCGCTACCAACTGAACAATGATACGTTTGAAGTCTGTGCCAATCCAAAAACGCTAAACGCTATTCAATGCAGAACCAGTTACCTAAGAGTGCATGACATACCAATTTTTTTAATTTTCTACAATATGTGTCATATAGGTACTCGTACTTCTAACAGTAGCCCAAGCTAATTCTTACAGTTCTGTGATAACGAATGCTGTAATGGATGACTCACACTAGGACGGGACGGGACGGGGCGGGACGGGACGACCTGTCAGTTTCTATTGTATTGGTTTGTGCATGGCCTCCTAGCCTAGTCGGTAGTGACCCTGCCTACGAAGCAGGAGGTCCCGGGTTCGAATCCTGGTCAGGGCATTTATTTGTGTGTTTATCACGAATATTTGTTCCTGAGTTATGGATGTTTTCTATGTATTTAAGTATTTATATGTATCTATCTATTATATATATCGTCGTCTAGTACCCACATCACAAGCCTTATTGAGCTTACCGTGGGACTAGGTTGATTTGTGTAAAATTGTCCAACAATATTTATTTTATTTATTTATTTTTATTTATTTATACTCTGCATAGTCAAGGAAAAATATACAGTTTTTTTTAATTTAAATAAAGTTCCTATCTTCCACAAATAAGCCCACAAAAGTATGTGACACAATCTTATCTGTACACCCATAAGAGCGTGTCACATATTTTTGCGGCCTTCATACCGGAAAATACTATTGAATTGCAGTTGACTGTACCTGCGTGCAAGCCATTAGTTCACTGTCAGAACATGACCGGATTATCAGTGTCCATTAAGATTACCTATCCCATTTTCGGCTGTTTAGCCTCTCGAATATGTTTACTGTGTCTAATGGCTTCTATTATCTAATATTATAAGGGTGTGTCGGAAAAACGTACACATTTTAACAGCTTTTCTAAGCGAACGAAGTGCGACCAGAATGGTCGCTTGGGTAGTGTACGCGTATATCTATAGACCGTAAAGTGTTCAACACCTATTTTTATTTGTATGCAGCTTTATAAATCAAACGCCGATTAAAAACGATGTTTTCTTTACAAATCGTAAGCCATAACAAACACGTGACATATTGAGGGGTGTTGTGAATGTCTCCACACGCCTGGTCTACACTGAACAAATAGACAATGTTTATTTGTACAGTCAGCTTTATATGTATTCGCCTGCATTCAATTTTGAACCTTCGTCCCCAGTAATAAGTGAAATGTATGTGTACCTACATACTTGTAGACGTGATTGTAGATACTGGCTTTTACAAAATCGGCCGATACGACTTGATGATAACTCCGCGTCAAAATATGAATGTACTTCAAGTCTAAATACTTATAGGTAAATATACTGTATCTTATCAGATCTGACGTTGCCGTTTTATGTTGGTTTGAAAATAGTACATTACATACCAAGGCCGTTTAAGTGGGAAATGCCTCGGATCCCATGTAATTGTCGGCCGAGGCGAAGCCGAGGTCGACTAACATGTGATCCGAGGCTTTCCCATTTACCGGCCGAGGTTTGTATACTATTTTTCAGCCCGACGGAGCCGGCAGGCGGCAATTTAGTTTTGCGTAAAGTGGCGCTTACCGGCCGGAGGACTGAAATAATCATATGTCCACTAGGCACGGTTTTTCTATTCATTTACTTACGCGTAAGTGCAATAAGAAAGCTTTGTTTTAAAAACTTCAGCAAATTGACACATTTTTGTTGTTTTCAAGTGTAAATGTTTTTATTAAAACATTAAAGTTAACTTATAGGTTAAAAACATAAAATACCTATCAAAACTTCGTCGAGATTGTCGAGAACTTATAAATAACAAACAAATCCTCCTATCGAGGGTATGGAAATGAAAGGTTTTTGAAATATATTAAATACTTATACCGGATGGGCCCCATAACACGAGCAAACAATGTTATCGTGGGTTGTATTGAAACCTAACAACTTTTAATAAATATGTACCTATACTCTTTAGTTTTTACTTTTTCATACAAAATAAATAGTATAGGTATGTACTTTCATTGTAGGTACGTTAGCATCAGCCTAATTGACCTCTTTTGTCATGTACAAAAATGGCAAAATTCGCAGTACATGGCGTCAAACAAACTATAAATTGTTATAAAAAATCAAAATACGATATTGTTAAAAGTCGCTGTAAAAAACGTTGTTTACCTACGATAATTTTTTTTGCTCCTGTTATGGGTCCGACGCGGTATACTAGTACTTGTGTTGTGCACTTATACATTTATGTGTCAATATGGTCATGCCCGCCGCTTTGTATTCTCAACCAAGGTAAAATTTAAATTATTAATAATTATCGTCGGGTGACAACCAAAACTCACGAACACACTTTTGTGAAAATATACCTTTTTGGGCAGAAGGTCTTATTTTGAATCATTTTAGGTACTGGGAAACTCGTAAATCTCATACGAACAACTTATAATTAACTTATGTGTAAAAATACATTAATTACATACGTTCAACTACATTCGGCAGCAAAAACTCACAACTGCATTTAATGAATTTCACATGTCTCCAATTTTGACTCTGTTTACAGTTGATGATATACAACATGCCATTACTATGTTTTATTCAAGTAGTTATATCGTAATGATAAACTACTTTATTAATGGCAGTAGGTATTTTGTACGTAGAAAATTAAATGTGACTCTATGCATTCCGCTATTAAGTCCGCAAAAAAATACAGATGTGCCGTGGATGTGCCTATGCTATGCATGATTGGATTGACATATTTAAATCTGCCCGACGAGCCTTCTCATCTTCTAAATTTAGTGATTTTTTATGATTTACATGACCTGGCCAAAAACATTAAAATCCGTAACAAGGAGGAAGATGGAGTGATCGTATCCTACGAGTAACTTAAAATAAAATGTCTGAAATTTGAAAAAGGCGGCGTGACGATATTCTATCAGTATGACCATACTTCTGACTATAAAAAAAAAACAATATTAAGGGTGCAATTTAATCTTTGTTTTAGTAAATTTATAAAGAACAATCTGTCGGATATTTTTAATCCTGTATACGCACTGGTTACATTATCGATATTTTGTTTTAGTGTTGGGAGGCAGAAATAAAATATCGATATCTATAATTACTAATTTTAATATTGAAATCAGACTAAACTTGCACACATCGATAGGCAGGGTACACAGGGTTGCTGGTTGATGGAGTGGGAGGGACTGCGTTTTGCAGTATTTGAAGTGTTTGGTCAGTGACGGGCTAGTGTAAATATGAATTAATATTTCGCTTACCAATTATAATCATTCCGGCAGGGACTTTCTTTTTTTTAAGACGAAAGCACCCGATGAGTTTTTATTGCGTCAATTGCCTTATTTCGAGTAGACATTGACAAAACATTAACTATCCCTTTATTACTCGTGCAACATCCAGAGATATCGAGCCTTCACAAGAGCGTTCGGAGCAGGAAAGTGCTACATCGGATACATTCGACACCATGCCGTAGTGAACGCGTTAAACAATTATATTTTTACAACACGTGTAATACGAAAGATAAATGAAAAAAAAAATACACTCAACACTGGCTTTTCAAACAAATTCTGAAATAGGAATACAACCTTTACGGAGTTACGCGAGCGCGAACACAATTTGGCAGGAAGAATATAACTTTTGAACGGGCACAGTTTTATTATAAATTACCAAAATATATTAAATGTGAAAGTTTCAATATATTCAAATATAAATTAAAGGAATATGTAATTAAAAATATCAACTCCTAACTTCGGCCCTGTAAACTTTGTAAAGTACCAACTCAGACTTTAAATTGTTTTAATTGCTTTTGACGAATGTTTACTGTTCACCTTATGCGTAGCACCTATATTTTCTCGCTTTAAGTCAAATGTAAATTGTTTTGAGAAAATTATAGGCAATGTCTCTTTTCGTAACAGAAGTTATATATTGTCGATACATGGGGCTGACGTCAAATTTCTACTTCTAGGTGTAGTTGCACCATAAAGTTTGAACGGAACCCTCGGTGCGCGAGTCCGAGTCGCACTTGGCCGATTTACGGATCTGTGTCGAAACGAAACATCGGTATATTAAGGTAAAGGTAAAGGTTCGTTAAATTATGAAATTTTGTTTACGAAGTGATTTGATAACGTCCCTAGAGCTATTGATACACATGTATAAAAGACGCGTGGAATCCGTCGATGTATATTCACAGACACCATGAATGATAAAGGGTAGCGATGCGAGGGATTTTCTTGATAGAGAATAATATACAAAACGTGATCGTCTTTTAATGTGACGGAGTGTGTATCCCTAGCTTATAATTGAGTCGCTTAACTTCAGTCGAGTAAATCCATCTGTCAGATTATGCGATTTTGGTATTAAGAAATGGTAATAAAGTCAATAATTGTTGAGAGGGTCGAATGGGAATTTATAAATTGTATTAAATTTGTAAAACTTTGACTGTTGACATTGTATAATTTAAACTTTCGTGAGACATATTGATATTAAATTGCAACGGTGCAACTTTGACTGTTGACATTGTATTATTTCAATTTCAATTTTATATCTTTTTATTTGACATATTTATTAGAATTAAGTGTTACTTGTTTTGTATTATTATTTTTTTTTTTTTGTTTGTATCGTGTATTCTATTTGACGTTGAAAAGTGCTGAGTTTTGGCCTATTTCAATAAATCCTTTTGAGTTTGAGTTTGGGTTTACCCGAGCTCAATTCATCCTCGTGTCCCTGACCGGACGAATAGGTATCATGTTAGTCGTAAACATTGTCAATCATGTCGCTAAAGAGCGATCAATAAACCCTTTAGTTAAAATGACGTCAATAATGACCCCTGGCTGACCGTGTTTACTTACATGTTACAAGACTTACAAGTGCGCATTATTGAAATAAGGTCGATTTGACGGACCTACGTGACCGAGCTGGGCCGTTCTGTCAGTATCTATAGAAAACGTCACGACCTTCGAGGGCTCCGAGCTAGGCTAGAGTCATACCACGATAACTACATACATGGAACTGAAATTTTGATTAAGCAAATAGCTTAATCAAGGTTTCAGTTGTATTGTATTATCTTGAATTGTTTTATTGTGTAATGATGACGATTCTTATTGGGAGTTTTTATTGATTTTTATTGATTATATTTATATTTTGTACATTGATGATTCTCATTGAGAGATAATATTATTATTATTTGAATTTGATTATTTCTACATTATTTTAAAATTAAATTAAATTTATTATATTATATTATTATTTTGATTTGTAAGTATTATTTTATTTTATTTAAGTATTATTTACTACTTACTTTAATAGTAATTGTAATGACATATAGTCCATATTGTAGCTTAGATTGTACTTATTTTACTTGATTATTAGTTGACATGTATGAATCAGTCTTTATTTTTATTTGTTTTTGACGATCATGATAGCAATTCGAATATCTGTACTGTGATGTAAATTTATTATGTTATTGTCTTTCATGAAATAAATAATCTAATCTAATCTAATCTAAAACTTCTCTCAGCTAATGAACTGTCAAACACAAAAAACTACATAGGGCAATGTTTTGTCAACTGTCACAGATCATGTTGTTGCTGTGTCACAACAGGTCACAAGCAATGTTTATGTTTTTACTTTTTAAATAATGAAAATTTCAGGGATAAAATGGGAAAAACATACCTATACAAGTGGAGAGCGAGAATTATTATTTCGTATAATAAACCATTTTTAAATCGCTCGGAAGTATCCTATTATATAAATGCTCAGTTTATCTGTCAATATTCAATCTAAGTCTAGTCTATGTTTTCGGCACCTGTTTTAAGATTAAGGATTGATACAAAAGTATCAAGACTAATAAGTGCCCTATATTCAGTGTTTTCATGTGCCGATTCACAGATAAAAAATAAAAATTGCTTGGGCAAAGTTATAATAGACAAACACTATCACGTGATTCTCTACGTAGAAATTGACAAATCGTCCCGCCCCGCCCCGTTCTAGCGGGTGTCACCCTTAAACCTACTATGTACTTGTTAAGTAACGAAACTAATTGTCCTGATTACAGAGCGCCTACCACGAACCGCGAACGAAAGTATACCTCCCTTTCGCACTTGTGATTTCTCACTCAAGTGCGACAGAGAGGTGAAACTTCGTTCGTGGTTCGTGGTAGGCCTTCTGTGCTTACCATGAGTTTTACTTAACCACGAGTCGGTAGCGACTGCGTGCTTCGAAAATATTTGCAACTCGTTCCGATAAGATAAGAACGAGCAAGATGCATATATACTTTCGAATCACGCAGTCGAAAGCGATTCGACAGCGAAAGCAACTCATGGTACCGATATACGTAACTACTCGTAAAGTGCTGTCATTTAATTATTTTTCTTTTCCTTCCTTTATGATCATGACAGATGATTGTAGTCAGCATTGGATTACTAGCACCTAGAGTGAATGATTTGTCTCCGTCGAGTCCTGTTGATTACTTTGCTTACAGCCAAGCATAAATAAGACGAGTACCTACGTGCCATTTACTCGAAACCATCTTCATAAAATAAAATTAGAGAAATATTTTTTTAAAACGAAGTTAGGCTGTAATTTGCGGTTTGTGGGTGACGTAGCCCTGATCTCGGAAAGTATTGATGAAAATTTAATGTTGGCAATGATGACAAAGTAAAAATGTATGTTGAATATTTTAGTAACATATTAAAATACAGAACATAAACGTCAAAAAATGTGGGTCAGGATGACATTAGCGAACTTGCATTGATAATGATAGAAAACCATAAATGTTCCATACGAAAAAAAGCTTACTGACATAAGCATTACCTAAATGTGAAATTCATACACAGAACTACCAACACTGTTAAAAGTGAAAAAATATGAAAAAGAGTCGCAACTGCTGCACTTTTATGGCGTCATTTTTTACGATCGATTGGGTATCCAGTTCTTTTATCCTATATCTATGCAGTAACTACATAATTAATTATACTTGTGACAATTTACTAATAAATACTTACTCAATGACGCCAACATCACTCGTGTAAACCCGGCATAATAATTTGTTTTTAATTTGTGCTTCATTTTTATTGGATCACGAATCGGAGTGACATTGATTGATCACTGAACAAAACAATAGAACAACGTGGTGGGCGTGTCTATCGATGGTCACTTATTATATTATTACAGTACAGTCACCTGAAATATATTTTGCTATGAAGGGTGCAAAAGTATTTAACACAATTTTATTCATAGTGATAAGAGCGTGTCAAGTTTATTTTTGCAGCCTTCTGATACTGTTGCAGGTGACTATAATTACTGTGCCCGCGAGTTGACTCGTAAAGAAACGATAAACTGTTAAAATTAAACACTTTAGAACGGAGAATCTTAACGCTATCATCATCATGTCTCTCAGTCATTATCTTAAGTTCTTAATCCTGTGAAAACGAGTGCTGTAAAGGGCTCAAAACGGGTCATGATTTTTATAAACGCGATAAAATAAAACCGGAATTAAAGGCCTTTATTCCATGAAAAAGATTTAAAAAATACAACGTTGATATGTCAACAAAATTAAAAGAAAGAAAAAATTTTTTACAACTTTATTATTATTACTTTGTGTTTTCTTCTGCAGGAACCCCTCTGCGGGTAAAGGTTTCCTCCAAAGTAGGCTAGTATTTCCTGGATTTTGCTGCCTACAACCGATTTGGACCCGCTGCACGCTGTATCTTTAATTTCGTCCTCCCATCTATTTCGAGGTTTACCTTTTTTTCCTTTACCTACAGGTCTTTTTTTATAACAAATGGACTAACTCTTGTCTTTTATTTCAATTAACAATAGCCGCGGAAACAAAAGACAATATAAAAGTAAACTGTAATAAATTTGGCATAAAAACAAGAGTTTGTTAAGTAAGAGACAGTTCCGTGCTTGTAATTTTCTAATTTTTTAGGAGGATAAGACAAAAACAAAAACCACAAATTAACATAAATATGACAGCGATCAAAATAGACTTAACTGCAGCTGTTTTTCGCTCTTATTTTATTTATATCATGAGTAGGGCCGTTACTTACAATATTAAGTGACTTTCCACTCGTTATTACATTTAAAAAAATGTTACTTATAGGCATATATAATATATTGAACTGGCAGCTTGTACTCGTATGGAAATTTTGATTAGTTATTTTGGAAATAATTTATAATAGCAGTTTTTTAGTGTAACGGATATATTGTAAGTAGGGTGTGCAAACCGGTTTTTATTTGTATGAAATTTGGTTAATAACCGGTTATTTACCGGTTTTTCATACAATTAAAAACCGGTTTGCACACCTTAATTGTAAGGCAACAAATTCTAACAAAATAAAGTTACATGCTAATGGTCACAAATATCTACAAACATGTAACAAACGTTCTTTTTGTACGAATTTTATGTTTATAGGTATGTATTTTTAGTCTTTTGACATTTCTGGGTTAGGACCAGTAGAAACTGGTCCTATACCATTTGTTTCTAGTCAAATAACACACCTATCACCCGTCGCGTATATTTTGTAGATTTAACGGATTTACGTGGAATTCGCTTTTAACAGATAGAAGGTAAATACGTCGTCATGTTTACAAACAAGAAAAAATATTTAATACCGCAGGTAAATTAAAAAAAGCATCACTTTATTACGTTTTTTTTTACCATTTACCTACTTCCGGAAGAAAAGTTTGCAGGATTTTTGCATATATTTTCTAAATATAAATATCTCTTCAGAACGAAAATTGAGAAACAAAACAGACTATTGTAATTGAATGTTTGACACAAAACAAACAAAACTAAATACATTAAAACAACATGGTGGGTGTGTCGATCGATGATAATCATTTCTCATGTTTGTTTATTTTAACGTGTCATTTTAATTGCTTATAGTTTTTAAATTTAACCGAATGTTGGTTTATTTAGACACGCTGATCGCGTGTTTGCATGACATAACGTGCCTTGTTAAACAATGGACTATTAGAGTATAACTATACCTATATTATATTACACTAGCACATTATACCTTTTTTACATTATTAGGCACTGGTACTATCAAGCCCGAGCAAGCGATAAGCTATCGGCAAAAAGATGATCGCTTCCGAAGCTGTAGCTACTAGCTGAGTGCACCCTTATTAGACTTGACAATAGTAGTCAATGAAAAATGTCAGTGAAGCGTACTCCAGTCGTCCTGGGTGCGTAGCCAAGATGCCAATCGCTCACGCTCAGTCGCTAACGAAACGCAACTGTCATTGTCACACTAATAAGGAAGAGTAAAAGAGAGAGGTAGCTACCATACGTTATTAAGCGTGATCGATTGGCATCTTGGCTACGCACGCTGTTATGCCAGCTCTAAAGAACGAATTGAGTGATCGAGTATAGTGATTTATTTTATCACCCATCTAAGGAACTGATGAAATATTTTGATTTTAAGCTAACATGGTCGGTCATTCATTTACCTACATTATAACTATGAAATAATATTTAAAATGGGTCACTCACGTAATGGGAGCTACCGTATTGTCGCTCACTAGACGGCACCACTCATGCGTGGGTCCTGTGTCAGTGTCAGAATGAGAGAACTGTCAAAGTGACGTTTGAAATGTTCCTGAAGGACCCACGTTCCACTAGCGTCCCTAGCGGAAAATTGACTCGCGGTAATCCTCATTAAGTCGATTTTCGCTCAACGTGTTCCGATGTTTACGAAGATCGTCATCAGAAATTTGTGTGTTTTAGTTTTAGTTTCTTACCATAAATAAAGATGTTTTGTGGATAAGAAAGCTAAAAAAAAATATAAACTTACAGTGCTTACACCAAATCGTAATTTAAGCATTGGATTTATGAAAAGGTGGTAAACAAATCGATAGTCAAATAATAAAATTGGCAACCGTTCTTCTGGTTATTGAGTTTCGGGAAAACGTTGATGTGGTTTGTGTTTGTGGTTTGCTATCGCATAGCGACATTTCAAAAATATGGTAAACAATGTAAGAAACAAGTAGCCAAACGAACGACCCGTCGTGCCAGTTTCATTTATTACCAAAGATAAGAACTCAGTTAGGGAAAAAAAATTTTTCAGTCCTCCGGCCGGTAAGCGCCACTTTACGCAAAACTAAATTGCCGCCTGCCGGCTCCGTCGGGCAGAAAAATAGTATACAAACCTCGGCCGTTAAATGGGAAAGCCTCGGATCACATGTTAGTCGACCTCGGCTTCGCCTCGGCCGACAATTACATGGGATCCGAGACATTTCCCACTAAAACGGCCTTGGTATGTAATGTACTATTACTTATGAAGGTGCACAGCTTTATAATAGATTACCGTCTGTTTTGAAAGGGGTATGCTCATTCAATGCATTTAAAACTAAGTTATCACATCACATTTTAAACCACTACCCACCATAAAAATAAAAAATAAAAACATGAATTGTGTGAGCGTGCGTCTATCGAACGATTATGTTTCTACCGCTATAATAAGATAATTAATGTCTAAAACGCTGTTCTCATGTAAGTGACTTGTGTCTTTTTTCAGAATAAATATCTTTAAACCTAAACCTAACCTAATGTATATTATGGATTATAAAAAATAAAAAATCGGTCAACCGTTCTCGGACAAGTGAAAATCGGACAAAGGATTTTTGAAACTTCGATAGGTTACCATTTGTCAAGAGAACAGGTTTGCCACTGTGGTTTGCGTTAAGTCCCATTTAATTTCTATCTTTAAAATAATGTCCCAAAAATATTTATATTTCATTCAGTCGTTGTATAGAATTCAAAATCTGCTAAATATGTTCATTGCTTTTCCTAATGGCTTTATTCATTGTAATTACAACACCTTTACAAATTATTTGTAGCATAAATTTATATGTAGGTATGCAAAATTATAATCTCTAACTACCACAATGGGATACAGGCGCGAGTATGAGTATATATGTAAACCAAATAACAAAGTCAAAACATTTCTAATTTACAGGTTCCTTACATGAACTTCGCTCATTCAGGACGTCACTGTTAAACAAAGACATAAATAAGGCTTAGTTATAAGTTATAATTAAAGTGAGTAGTTATAATGAATAAGCACTGAACTTTACACGTAAAGCACTGAAACTACAAAGAAAATATAACTTCAAGTGTTGATTGATTAGTCTGGAGGCATTTGAACACACTTGTTACTACCACCTTTATGTCGCCGCCAATTAAGCATTAGAACTAACCGCAAAATTAATGATTTTAGCTATTGTACTCAGAAATGGTACTTCAACAGAACCCATTGTTATTGGTCACAGTATCAGATGTTTTAAGTTCAGACGTGTTTTAAAATTGACAAAGTGTTTTTTTTAAATATGCCTTCGAAAAGGTAAGTTTCTTTATTAAATTTGTTTGATAGTTTCATTTAATCATCGTGTTTCACAAAGTACTTTTATTATATTATAACTGTAACATAAAAAAGTTTTCATTATCACGTAGTTTGGAGGAAATTTTCGCAATTGAAAAATTGTAGTAAAATTAACGTAAGTCTTATTATTATTAACTTTATTTACTTCAATTCTTAGGCTAGGTTATTTATAATATGATTATAAAAGTAAAATACAAAAACATATACAAAAACAATACAAAATACATATAAACATATTATAAAAAAAAACCTAACCTAGAGTGCCGCCGGCAACGGGGCAGGGCCCAGGCTGCCGGTGGTTAGGGCCGCAGAGAAAGAAACCGCCGGACTATACGCGCCATGTCCAGGATTACCGCCTTCTGAATCTGACCCTTGATCCAACCACAACTTCGTAGCGAGAGCCTCTCGAGATGTTGGTCGATACTCTTCGCTATAAGACCGTTCGCTGAAACAACTATCGGTACAATGATCGCCGAATCAACCTCCCACATGGCGGTTACCTCGTGCGCCAAGTCTAGGTACTTGCTGGACTTGTCCTTCTCGGCCTTCACGAGGTTGTCGTCATGGGGGATGGTGATGTCGACGAGCATGGCCTGGCGCTGCGATCGATCTATCACAATGATATCAGGTCTATTGGCTAGAATAGTCCTGTCCGTGATGATAGATCGATCCCAATAGAGCGTGGCACGACCATTTTCGAGAACTGGTACAGGTAAGTACTTGTAGTACGCCACTTCGTGGTTCACAAGACCATATTGAAGTGCAAGTTGCTGGTGTATAATTCTGGCTACAAGATTATGTCTGTGCAAGTACTCGCCGTTAGCAAGACTCTCCGGGACGGCGGCATGCCCGTAAAATGTCGACCGTACCGTCCTTCAGGATATACTTCCGGTAGTTATTCGTCATGATAACTTCGTCCGCAATTGCACAGGCAAAACCCTCGGTTTCTCCGAAAAGGTCCCCGAATCGTAGCCAGTTCACCGACGCGAGCAGAGCTACGTCCGGCCCCGTGAGGGCCCTGTAGAACCGCCCTGGTAGCTCCTTACTCTTCCATATCGCCTTGCGATCCTCGGTGCTTAGTACCACAGGTTTGCGCTAGTTCTCGTTTGCCAAGGAGAGCGGCGTGAGGTTCCTATCTACCGCCACCCACCACATCACGATGCATCCCACTCTCGTTAGTAAGGAAATAATTCCTGAGATTGTACACCTCACGGTTGTGAAGGTTTTTGGCATTTAAAATGCCGCGGCCTCCACACTTCCGTGGGATGAGTTACCATGCCCATAACAATAAAAAACGAAAATCTTCGTAGCTTTTACGACTTATACACCCTTTTAACCTTTTGCAAAATATCTAAAATTGCTTAATTGACCAAGTTCGATAATTTTTTTCTTGGAACTCTTTATAAAACACTATTTTTAAGATTATTTTCGCGTTTTTTAGACTTGCGGTTCAAAAATAACAGCATTAGAAAAATAATAAGAAAGAAAGAAATAAAGAAATTATTTAATTGGTTTAAAAACAATACAAGGTTACATCTAAATTAACCAAAAGGGATGCCACTCAGCATGAGCCGTGACATATCTAAGTGTACCACGACACTGGTTTTCAGGACACCGACAAAATCATACAGTAAGTACCCAAGTTAAACTAAAAGTAAAAACAAAAAGTAAAAAAAGACTGATTTCAAAAATCTGTCTATAAATGAGTAGGTTTTATTAACAATATAAAACAGGGAAAATAAGATTTATCAAAACATTTTCTGATAAAGTGAATATTTTCGAAAAAAATAGTTCTAGATTTAAAAAAAAAATGTGTCTCTTCTAATTTTTGAACTTTATAAGTCTAAGAAATATGAAAATAGAGCATTACAAGTTTTTTTTTTGAAATTGTTCTGTCACATTTTTTGCAAAAAACGTATCTTCTCGATAAAAAGGCGTATAATTACTAAGAGTCATGTTTATTGTTATGAGCATGGTATCTATTAAAAGCCTTTTTAAATTTGCCTTTCCTGACGGACGGTAAACTACGGAACCCTACGCTGCGCATGGAGTTAGAACGGCATGGTGTATCAATTTCAATGGAATGTGTCACGTGCTCAAAACGAAGTTAGGTTATCTTGAGTCTTTCTTTCCACCAGAAGGTAAACATATGAATATTATCAAAAATATATCAATTTTAAAATACCTATCAAATATATTTTTAAGAGCATCAACGTTTGGTCCAGGCGTTGGGTTCTCTCGGTGGCTAGAGGAACTCCCTTAATTAAATATTACTGTTTTATTATTCTAACGAGTGAACAATTATTGTGGAAACCTATCTACATATCATTTTTATGAGTATCTTCCTACTTACAAAGTATTTATTATTTTCATTATATACAATAAACAGTTTAAGTGCTTTTTATGACACCAGGTGCATTTGATTATCATTATCAACGCGCGTGGCTCTGACTATGGGTAAACAATGTTACCTACTCACTTTTTATTACACATAACATCAACACTTGTGGTTATTTGATGGATGTGGTTTATATTTTTTATGTAACTTAAGTTTTACTTTTAAGAAAAAATTAGCGTTATTTTCTAAATAAGTACATCCAGTCAGGTAAGCATTTTATAAGAGCTTGTGGATTCTATTCGGATCTAGAACTGTCTCTAATAATTTCTGTCCACACTTGGGTAAACAAACTCTATGACGTCACTAATGTAAAATCACTAAATGAAAAAGTTTTCTGTAAGCCTAATGTATCACAAACGGTAATTTATACAAGCACTTATCACGTTATCCACAATTACCTGCAACTATTAACATTGAAACCATTTAAAAATTTAATCAATAAAAATTATAAGCTATTAACATAACTTAACAAAACAATTAAAACAAACACAAAACAAACATTAAGAAAACATAACTTTAGGATAGGAATATCTGATGAAATTAATCGTAAATATTTAATTTTGTTATAGCATATATTGTCGATATCACACAAGGATACAACCCGCCCGGTGGTGAGACATGCGGTGGTCACCACAGCCTATGAACGCCATCAATTCCTAGCGTGTTAAATTTTTGGGGTGTTAAGTTATCCGGCAGTAAGTATCTATAATGTTAACACATTGGACAACAAATTCACCGTATTATTGAGGTTTAAAAAAAATCATTTTTTTTGTTATTTCGAGATTTTAAAGATAACTGTACTTATCTAAGACTAAACTCACCCATTTTAAATTATCACGTAAATGTCACCATTTTCAAGTTTTCCACGAAAACACCAGGAGAGCAGGAATCACGTAGCGTATCTTGGGCGGGCGGCGCGTATACTAACAATCACTGAGAGAGAAGCTTCAGCGGTCATAAAAAACTGTCAATACTTTCGGTTTGCGCGATATACAATGCGCGCTATATACTAGAAAAACACTAGAAGATACTAGAAAGAACGCCTAGTAAAAGCACCAATGAATGGTGTATGTAGAAAAAGCGACATGGCGTTTGGTGGCATGGCAACTCAAGTAAGAAAATGTTTCAAATCATGTAGATCTTCTAATGAATAGATAGCTAGTTTATTGTGTATATATTAACAGTACCTATTATTACTTGTCTCATGGACAGATTATGTTTGCCTACCTATACTAAATTACGCATTCAATGTTAGTGTCTAAAGGTGCGAATTTATATACAAATTGTAGCTATTATCTGTAGGTACCATTACTTTTAAATGCGTAGACTAATATATTAGTTCAGAGAAAAAATCTTCTCGTATTTTTCTATTAAAGTAAATGAAAATTGGTAAGAGAACAGTTTTTATGATACCATTAAGGGGCTACCCGGCATATTTCACTGTTTTTAAAGTGAATAGGCTTTGTTCAGCTCCAAGCACAACGCTTGAAAAAAATATATAATGTAGGTAGGTATTTGGTCTACATTTTGTTCCACTAAATTGTCGAAAAACATAATACATCAAGAGAAAAAAAAATAACCTTAAACCCTTTTTTCTACCTTAAATCTGTATCTACTCCCTTATTATGCGTCGTAAGTACAAGAAACTAAGACAAGCATTTTATATTTATGTTTACTTTAAACGCATCCACTGATTTTTGGATAGGTTTTGTACTTTTCGAGAAAAAAGCTATTACACGCATTTTTCCGAAAACGCCGGCTCGAGATGCCTGCGCGGGCGACGGGGGCCAGTCGTATAAGATGGCACTAGTAGTTTATAGGGTTGCGTCCTAGTACAAGCAGCTCTTCCTAGGTGGCGACTTATGCTTATAACCGGTATTGTATAACCGGTGAGGAAAGGAAGCGGTCGGGGAAGAAAGCTCAAATGGCCGAGGTCATTGGGATAGGGGACGGCCTTAAAGCCAGCCAAGTATATGAAGTATAAACAGTAAAAGCATACCGACTACCTAAATAGTTAATAGGAAAATATTAGTTATCAAAAAACATTTAAGATAAAATCTAAAACTGATATAAATACTTAAACGTTGTCATATGATATAACTGAGTTACAGACTAAGCTAACTTCTACTTTATTTTTAACCTCGTAAAGAAGACAATTTTTTTAAAGCACGAATTAAATCATTTATTAAATGTTTTTGATTCATGTTTTTGTGTTTTTTAAGTAGTCACATCTCTCTCAATCTCTTTCAATTTATAATTCATATACAGTAGTATGAATTATAAATTGAAAGAGATGTCATATACTAAAGAAAAAGTGACCAAGGTCCCCGGTGAGCAGGGCTGGGATCGAACCAGCGACCTCCTGTTTTCGCGGATCACGGCCGTGATTGGGTAGCCCAGTGGTTAGGGCGTCTATCTAGTATATGACATCTCTTTCAATTTATAACTCGTAAAGAAGATTTTTAAAATGAATTATTTCTACTTAGAATCCAAAGGTATCATACAAGTGTATTATCGTATCGCCGGAAAACGACTGAAGCGACATAATTGGTTTTTGAGTAAGAATTTAATATCAATCCTCCATAAGCCTTTAGTTTTTTTTTCAATAAGCCTAGAGACAGGTGCGGGCTGAAAAACAGCGCTGTGGAGCTAACCAGGCTCGCAGCAAATGCCGAATCCTGGACCTTTTGTCGAACTTTTGTAGTCTTAGTTTTTGTTATGCTTTTCTTGTATGTCTTTCTCTTCTTGTGTGTTGCGTTACTTATTTTGTAGTATTTATTTTCGACAGTAAACGACTTTTTATTTATTTTTTTATTTTATTTTATAAGCCTTGCTCTGTTTACCCAAGACTTCACGTGAAATGGTTTTTGTCGGTAGGTGTTATGTACTAAACTTGGCCCGCGACTTCGATACAAATCAAAAGAACATTCAACACCGTTTTACAAGTACAGAAATTAAGAGTAGGTTGGAATTACACACGTATGTTTGTTGTTTTACAATGCATTGTGCAAGGAAATAAACAATAACTATTAGCGGCTCGTTCCTCCGGTGGGCCCGGTTGTGAGGAAAGTATTATGAAAATTTCAATTACATTTGTAAGAAGTTGGTTAGTTTTTCTATATTCTAATTACTATTTAAAACGAAGAAAGTTAAGTTAACGAAGATACGATATTTTGGCTCACCAAAACAAATATCTCGTTTTAAAAATTATTTAATCTAAGATTTGTACCCGAATCCGAAGGTCTTGGGTTCGGGTTAAAATCCTGTTGGTTCGTACCAAATGTACCAATGAGTCTTTCGGAACTTATGTACGAAATATCATCTGATATTTACCAATCGCTTTTCGATGAAGGAAAACATCGTGTGGAACCGGACTAATCCCAATAAGACCTAGTTTCTATGGACAATGTAGTTGACGATATAATTATATGATATTAACCCACTACACAAGCTTATTGAGCTCTCCGTGGGACTAGGTCGATTTGTGTAAGATTATCCCATAATAGTTATTATATTTATAATAGTAGTAGTAGTAGTAGTAGTAGTAAGCACTTTATTGTACACAAAATAAATCACAAAACAACTGAAAAGAATTGAGGTACAAAGGCGAACTTATCCCTGTAAGGGATCTCTTCCAGCTAACCTTAGAGTAACCTTAGTATAATATAATATTTATATGCAATTATTTTCTATCGAGCCGATTTCGATAATTTAAAAATCGGCTCCTACGGCTCTACGGTCTTTGAAAAATAATGAGTATTTACCGTTTATTTTTTGCAGTATAAAAACAAATAGTTTTTCTTAAAATATTTAAAAAACGTGAATTTGATGTTGTGAGCCCCAACTCCTTTTTAAACTGTTCCTTGTTAAACGCCAAATCTATATTTGAAAAAAGAACCACAGGGTCAATCCACAATAATATTATGTTCTGTTGTTGATTCTTTGTGTACCAAATTATCCCATTTGGTGTAACCAGTGATTTTACACTGTAAAATCAATACCACGAGTATTCTCTTCTTTGTTCTTAAAATCTTTAAATGCAATCTATTGCTCAATCGATCTAGAGAAGCTCTCACCTCAATCACTTTGTGTACCTACAATCAAGACGAGCTTAAGGCCCCAGAGTTCTTCCCCATGAGTACCGACCAAACAAGACGACCGCACAAGATTGACCTCTGATTACTTACACTTTATACGAATCTTGGGACTGAGTTATGATGGATATGATCTATTTTATAGTCGACAAAAAAATCGCAAAAATCTTGATGTCACTGTTTTGGAAAAAGTAATTTAATTATTAACATAGAAATACATTTTTTTGTTTGTGATGCTTGAAGCTTTTATTTAATTTCCGAAGTAAATTGAATTGAGTTGGCATTTTAGCAGCCGGTGGTATTGCTTATAAATGGAATGGCGGAATTTAGAACAACACGGAAAAATATTATATAAAGTGCTTTTATTTCATCAAGATGGTCGATAACATTTATTTTCAAAATATAGACAGTAAGTGTAACTTACCTAACTACCTACCTTAAATCTAAAATAGGTCTTTGATGTACCTACTCGTAGGTTAAATTTGATAGTTAAAATTATATTACCTCTGTTTACCGTACTTACTTAACTCGTAAATATCGCAATATAGGTACTAGAGCGTTCAAAATTGCATGGGCAGTTTACGAATAAATTCATTAATAAATTGCCCATGCACTTTTGAACGCGTGTGTACATATGTATAGTTTGCTAGCCAAGATGCCTGCCACGAACATTGAAAATTGGCATTACAGGAAAACCACTTTGTCACTCTAATATGCAAGTGTGACAAAGATGGACATACAATTCCGCAATCGTTCGATTTTCGTGGTATAGGCCCAGAAGTCTAGCCGGCTTAGCTTCATCCAGAAATGCAGGATCCTCCTGTACCGGTGCATGAGTTGCTGTAGAGTGACAAGCGCTAGCGACTGCGAGTTTCGAAAGTTTTTGCATCTTGCTCCTTCTTAACTGGTAAGAGCGAGTTACAAATACTTTAGAATGACACTCGCTTCGCTATCGACGCGTGACTACGTAAAACTCACGGTAACCTGGTGTCTCCACAGACTTTTAGAATCGGCTCCGCTCTAATCCAAAATGAGGTGAGATAAAAGGGTGTTTATATCCTAATAGAGAATGGGGTAAATATAAATAACTTTTTTTTTTTATATACTACGACGGTGACAAACAAGCATACGGCCCGCCTGATGGTAAGCGGTCACCGTAGCCTATGGACGCCTGCAACTCCAGGGGTGTTACATGCGCGTTGCCGACCCTTTAAAAACTTTAACACTCCTTTTTTGAAGAACCCCATATTATTAACTATTTCAAGTATCTTTTCCTAAATCAAAAGATTAATAAAATTCATATTATTATTTATAGTCGAATTGTGTTTAGTCTTCACTCCAACTAAGTATAACATTCCATACATTTTAACTGCCAAAAAGTAACCTAGACAGATTCTTACTACCAAATTATTCAAAAAGAATCATTATTAGGTGATTATTACCAACACTTACTTGAGCTCGCTTAGCAGTGGGAATGGAATTCCTTGATTGCAAATTCATTTAAATATGTTGTAGATTCAGTATGTTGCAGATTCAGGTGTATAGGACGCAACATGACATACATAAATAGTACATTACATACCAAGGCCGTTTAAGTGGGAAATGCCTCGGAATGCATGTAATTGTCGGCCGAGGCGAAGCCGAGGTCGACTAACATGTGATCCGAGGCTTTCCCATTTACCGGCCGAGGTTTGTATACTATTTTTCAGCCCGACGGAGCCGGCAGGCGGCAATTTAGTTTTGCGTAAAGTGGCGCTTACCGGCCGGAGGACTGAAATAATTATAAACGAACAAACTATTGGAAAATATTGTTCTTTACGGCTAAAGGGAAAACGTTAGGGTAGAACGGGATGGGCCGATGTGACAATTTATATGGAAAGCTTCACCTGATCGCTCGGTGAACGCGTGATGCTTCCATAGAAATTGGCACAACGTCCCGTCCCGCCCCGTTCTATCTCATTCCGTCCTGTCCCTTCCCGTCGCGTCCCGTTAGAAAATTGCACGATGCAATTTTGGTACTGTATGTATCTGTCCTACGCTGTGATTAATTATCATTGAAAAACCAATTAGATTGAGAAACGATCTATCTGTTAATTTCTATAAAGATAATCACGTGATAGAACTGAGAAGTGGTAGAATCTCGTCTGTTACAGCTGCCATATACGAATGCGACATAGCCCTTACGCTGCTAATTTACTTTGGGATGTAGATTTGTCTTGCACCTTTTTTAATAAGCTAAATTTTAATAAGGCAAAAATACAAAAATAAACTAAAAATAATAATTGATTCCATAAAATTGACTCTGTTACTCGTGTGTTTATTTGTGTATTAAAAACTAAATTTCAAGCTAAACATATTAATTTCTTGCTATTATTAATACTTTTGTGCAATTAACTAATTTATTTTACTTATTTACACAATCACAAAAGTAAGGGAGGAGTGAGGTTAGTTTTTGTGGAATCTTATTTTATAACGTGAAATGTACGCACATTCAATATAGATAGGTAGGTACCTATCTTATCTTATCTTAGTACCTAGCTAGGTAGCTAGGTACTAAGATAACTGGCAATTTAGTCTAACTGACAGTAAACCTAATTAATTTTAATTTTTAAGCAGGCCCGCCAGCGAACTTTAATAACGATTTACTTCCAAGATTTAAGTAAACTTATTAATTCAATATCGCTTGTTAGTTTTGGGTTTGGGAACTTTGGGATTGTCGAATATTCCTGCTGGGCCTTCGGATGGAGCCTAAAGGCCCTAACTGCGGGCCTACTGTGAAACATTCAGTTCATTTGATCGTCTATTTACCTCTCTATAACTCTAATATGCAGCAATAGAGACAAGAATTTAAATTTTCGATGTTCGTGGTATACGCGTAGGTATCGGGGTATTACGTAGTTAATATGCTAATACTTTAAACTTACTTTCAATGAATATCTGGTTCACTCCGTTTACTTGAATGTATGTGTGGCTGATAGGCACCATTCTATTGGCGCGATATACGTTTCCTGTATATAAAGTGTTTTTATCACTTTTTTCTCCGAACGCCATTAGGTATGTCTATTTTAACTATTTAGATAATCAAATCCACAAGTGCTTATATTTCATTTTTGGCGTCTGTTCTATTATGTATATACGTCCGTAACAATTTAAGGTCTGATATCGTCAGGTCAATCCCTGGTAGTGATTTAATTATAACACATCTGGCCATTACAACCAACTTTAAACACAAACATGAAAATTTTATCTTTTATTGTTTATTCCTTCTTTAGTTACTATTAGTAGTTATGTTAGTAACTTCTTAAAGATAAGTATCACCAAAATCACACGGATTCTACTTTACACTAACACTAGTTTAGGACTCAAACCCCATCAAAGTACTATTGAAACAACTGAAATTACGTACGAGCCACGCGAGGCGAATGCAGTTTGCGTGCACCTTGTATATTAAACTGTGTGTAATCAAGGATCTAGCGCGCGACGTATCAATTTTGTGCGGTACTGCCATTGCTATCAGACGAGGATAGTCAATTATAAATTATTTTTGGTACAGTTGCTCAAAAAGTAGGCTTTTTCTTCGAATTCCGAACTTCCGAACGCCGAAGCACTACTCTGCAAAGATTTTAGTATAAGTTTCGTAACTTGAGGTGTATTTAGTGTAGTTAGTGCGTGGGCGACCGACCAAAACTCTGAAAATACACGAAAACTCGATAAACACGCGTTTTTCCATACATGACTCCAAGCTAGTTCGATTTCTCTAAAACCCGAGACCCGAGAGTCGTCGAATAAAAATTGAACGGGGTTACAGTTACGTCACAATTAAGTTTTTTTTTTGAGGAATAGGTAAGCATTTGACTACAATCTCACCTGATGGTAAGTGCCGATGTAGCCTAGGATGAAGCATACTTGCCTAAAAGATGTCTATTCACTCGCGATTTAAAAAGATCCAAGTTATAGTGGGCAGGGAATATATTCGCAGGTAGAGAATTCCACTCCTTAGCTGTTCGCGTAACAAAGCTGGAGGCAAAGCGTTTTGTGCGAATCAGCGGCAGGGAGACCACGTAAGGGTGGAACGATTGTCCGCGTCTAGTCACACGGTGGCAGAACGGAGCTGGGGGGATTAGATCGTGCAATCCCACCGCACACTCCCCGAAATGCATCTTGTAAAATACCGATAGGCAGGCTACTTTTCTACGATGTTCAAGACTCTGTAGTCTACCTTCCACTAGTTTGGAGTTTCCAATAAGCTTTCGGGCGATAATAACTAAATACTTGTTCTCGAGGCTGCACTAGTATTTGATATAAAACTTTATGTCAAAGTTATACAGGTAAAATTTGAACAACGAAGATTTTTCTATATTCCAATAAACCTTTTACATTATACAATCTTAACCGCTGTACCTAAGACCGATTAATGATTCCTCCTGTCAGCGTCTCACAACCCCTCTTCATCCACGCTCAATCCCCAAGGACGCCTCAGTTAAATTACCTATACCTTGTTCGGAAAAACAGCTGCCAACTCTGGTTTTAAATAAAGTGATTAATAAGCGTGATGGAACAGATACATTCCGCCCATTTTAACTGAGCGGTGGTAGCCGTTATAAGCCATTGGAGTTAAGTTAATTAAAAGTTAGTTTCTGAAACATTCTCATTATAAACAACATTTAATCATCTGAAACATCTGAAGCGTTGCCTGTAATAGGAGCAATAAATTAAATCGCAGGTAGTATCTACTCCTCAAACCAAACCACTTATATAAAACATTTTTTTTTATTATATACCTACTCAAAATTATGTATGGGCTAGGTTAGGTTAGAATAGGGATGACGACTAGGTTGAAAAACTATTATTCCAATTAGTCCGTCAGAAAGATTATTCAAAATTATTAAACACGTATTTTTTCCTTTTTCAAAATAACTAAAATTGACGAATATGAAGAGCGTCAAAGTTCCGTGGTGGGGGCTGGTGACGTCACCAACCAATTATTGTACCTAGATTTGACGTCACGCGAAACTTGGGCGAAACGCGGGTTTGGCATGGGGGTCTTCCATCGAAGTTACCATCTTACGGACTGCCCGGGGGATTATGCGAATGGATTGCCAGCTTTTTGTCCGGCAGATGCATACGAGCCGTTGTCGACGGAAGTTGCTCCGATAGCATGGACATAAATGCTGGTGTCCCACAAGGCTCTGTGCTATCCCCAACGCTGTTTTTGCTGCATATCAATGACATGTTGTCCATTGGCGATATTCATTGTTATGCGGACGACAGTACTGGGGATGCCTATTACACAGGCCGTGCTAACATCCCTCGTCCCGTTGTGTTAGAGAGTCGTGAAAAGCTTGTGTCAGACATCGAGAGTGCTCTCTCTGATATCTCACTGTGGGGCCAGGAAAATCTTGTCCGATTTAACCCCACTAAGACACAAGTTTGCGCGTTCACCGCTAAAAAAACCCCATTTACTGTGGTCCCACAATTCCAAGACACAGTCCTTACCATGTCAGAGAGTATTGGGATCCTGGGTGTTGACATTTCCAGTGACGTCCAATTCCGTAGCTACCTGGAAGGGAAGGCCAAGCTGGCATCCAAAAAGCTCGGTGTGCTCAATAGAGCTAAGCAATACTTCTCTCCGGGGCAAAGACTGTTATTATACAAGTCTCAAGTCAGGCCCCATATGGAGTATTGCTGCCATCTTTGGGCGGGAGCACCTGGATACCAGCTGGGCCCCTTTGACTCGATCCAAAGACGTGCTGTCCGAATTGTCAACGATCCCAAACTCACGAGCGATATCGAACCCTTAAGTCTAAGGAGAGACTTCGCCTCCTTATGTGTATTCTATCGCTTGTACAATGGATTGTGCTCTGAGGAATTGTTTGATATGATGCCAACGGCTGCATTCTACCACCGCACCGCTCGCCGTCGGCAGGGTGTTCACCCGCATACCCTGGAGCCTAAATGGTCTCGTACCGTGCGGTTTAAGAGGAACTTCCTCCCGCGGACGCTCCGGCTGTGGAATGAGCTCCCTGCCACTGTTTTCCCAAAGGACTACAATATGGGGTTCTTCAAAAAAGGAGTGTTAAAGTTTTTAAAGGGTCGGCAACGCGCATGTAACACCCCTGGAGTTGCAGGCGTCCATAGGCTACGGTGACCGCTTACCATCAGGCGGGCCGTATGCTTGTTTGTCACCGTCGTAGTATAAAAAAAAAAAAACTTGAAAGCCCTGTATTTCCGTCTTTTTTCATTTGACGAACAAAAGAAAAAATACGTATAGTAAATTTTTAAATAATCTAACAGACGGACTAATTAGATTTTTTTGTCGTCTAGCCGATTGCGACTCTTGCAGAAAATACACTGCTGCTAGGAAAATGGGTTAGGTTAGAACTGCGAAGAAGCGGAGCGGCAGCGTGAAGAGAGGGCAGATGCGCACCCGCTCCTGCGCAGACGGGGGGGAATAAGAAGGCGGCAATATATCAACGCCCTGATTCCTCAGAGAGCCACGGGTTGGGGACCCGCAGATAAGGCTCTACACATCTGAGGAGGGGTTGTAGCGTTATACAACTCCTCCTCCTTTGGCGCGAGGGTGCCCAGTCGGGCAAGCCGGGGAGCATCGTGTTAGAATATTATTGATCCCATGCTCCCCCAAAACGGCGGAGAGGGTAACGCCGCATAGATGTTAGTGGGTATTCTTCTCCCCTCCCTCTGGGTCCCCTACCAATAACTCAATACCGACAATAAGTTACCTTTAGCCTGACCCCACATATTTTCTTTCTTTTACCATCTTAAACATGGAGGGGTATTGTGGTCTAGTAGTACCTTGTTTAACTATTTTATATTATTTTATCATGTATCATCAATCCATAAATCAAACATAGTGGTTGTTTTGATTCCTTAGCAAATTATCGGCACGATAACCATTCCAAAACCTATCAATACAATAAGCAACAGCAAAGAGACAAACAAAATGATTACTCATTCGATAGTTAGTCGTTAGTCGCTGACTAACAAATATGCAGGAGGACAGCAAACATGATAAATAAGTTTATGTTTATTTTGTTTACTGATCGTGGTGTGTCGTCAAACTGTTATATTCCTGTGATGATCGAGAAACCAGTACATATTGGCGGTAAATATTTTCTTTCTTAAAGTTAATGTCCTGTTATCGATGACTTTAATGTCGGAAGGAAGCCCCTATTTAAATGACGTTTTTGTCCCCAAATGTCTGTCAAAATTTTCATTGTTTATGTTTCATAAGCAAAACCCGAGAGCAAAAATGTACTTTTCCCCTCACTAGCTCGGAAAGCGCTGTTTTGTCCTTTAAAACTAGCGTGGAAAAACGCATTTTATCCACATGTGGGCCTGTGGGGCAAAGTAATCTAATTCCTATCACTTACCACCAGTCCAGTATAAGTGAGTCCTATATGCCCGTAGTAAATATGCGCAATCGGAGGTCACACCTTAAATTGGTCATGTGATCATGTCTTATCCCGCACTTGGTAAGCTGTTGGCAATATTTAAGTACCAGGAGCGTACCTACTCTATGACAAATTTTGAAATTGATTTTTGATTGTTTCTTCAAGATAACTTACATGTGGATAAGATTTATAATCGAATGTAGTCTGTATTTTCCTCGCAATAGTGAGGGGAAAAATGTTGTATTACACTCGGCAAAGTTTGTTCAACTCTCGTGCCTTGAGACCCTCGTAAAGCTCAAGATTCCAGTTCCAGAATTTTGGAATCTTTCGCTTGCTCGGGTCTCAATATAAGCCTGAGAGTTAAACAACAACTTTGCCGCCTTGCATAATAAATGACTATTTCCTACTGCTTAGTTAAATATAGACTATTCTATCGACAATAAATACTGGTCATTCAAAATTGAACCGTAATTCAAAAATTGTTGAATAATTATTTGCTTGATTCTTTCCTGTGGCCAATACTTGTGTACATTATAGTCATAATTTTTATCATACAATTCAATAGAAAAGGAGTAGGGGAAACTATTGAACCTTGGACATAGTTTTACCTCGGACAGTTGGCAATATTTCTACCTTGCCGGTATAATTAAAATATTTTATTTACTTTATTTGTAACGTTATTTGATAAATAATAAAATCAACTATCAACGAAACTTGAGGGCCGGTAGTATCTCGAGAAAAATAATAAAATATGAATCATGTCATGAAAAGTTGCTATTTAGAACTTTACATCAAGACTGATCATTTCATATTTTGCTACTAGACAAAAAACTTTTATAAAATAAGTTAATGTCAAGATAATTAGCTACTCGATGGTAAGATAGTTTCAGCCTAATCTTAATTGGAAGTGCTAATACGAAGCTTACTTGTCCAAAAAGTTATTTTGTTGTACCTCGGACACCAAGAATATGTTGTACCTTGGCCCCTTCCTAACTGCTACTGCATATATTTTTTTAACTAAATGTTCAATATTTACTGTGTATCTAATTATTGGTTACCTGCGTTTTAAGTTATCAAGTAATCAATCTTAGAAAAACTTCGTAAATTGTTTTGGGCCAAAATAAAATATGACAATTGCTGAGTAATTTTTCTAAGATAATTTGTACTAGAAAATTTTATTGAATGGCATAAATATGCTAAAAATAGCTATAATTTTATAAATAAAATCTAATAATTTTATAAATATAATATAATTAATAAAAAATATCGTGTCCGAGGTACAACGGGATATGTCCAAGGAACATCAGGAGTGTTGTTCCTTGGACAGTTTTCCCTTTTTTTTTCGTCGACGTAGCCTATCAAAATAGACATACCAATCCTTTTATTTCGTAATATATTCGATAGTTTATTAATTTATGTTATGGTACTCGGATAAATAACAGTTTTGCGGTCATTCATTTATTTTTTAAAAATCATAAAAGAAAAAACTGACCAAGGTAGAACAGGTTCCCTACTTTTTAATGTGGACAATGGTTTAATAAGAAAATCAACCTTCATAGTCCTCTTAACTTTTGAAAAGTCCACCGGAAAGAAAATTGCAAAATTGACGTCAACCTTCTATAAGTTTAACAATAAGTAGGTACTATTGGTATAACAAGCCTGACCCTTAGCAGCGTCAAGTGCAATATTTGTGCTCACTGTCACCCATAGACTACAGATACCGCATTATTTCGCGTTTGCAAAGATAATGTGGTCACATATACAACGTGTTTTTGAGCAATTGCTTTAAATTCAAGAGTGGATTCTTTAGCTTAAATTAAGTTAATTCCTCAAAGACACTGGTATTCTAATTAGCTCCATTTAGAAAATAACTACTAATTTAATTTAATCTCATATGGGATTTGCATGTGTGTAAACGGAGTAGGTATGAGGATTCGACATGACATTGATATGTCATAGTTGTCACTTACTTAGTAAAGTCAATTCTAATGCCCGTTTTACATTAGTGGTTGATGCAACATGTAATTATTTTGTATGAGAAATTAAAAAATATCAAAATTAACGAATTCAATAAAACTAACTATGCCATTATGTTTCCTTAATTATACCAAGCCACATGACGAAGTAAAATCAAATGCTCAAGAACACCCTGTATACATACATGCATATGCACAGTTTTCCTTCTTTTCTACGATTCTATGAGCAAAACCGACTACTACCCTACCCCATTTTATACTACAATATTTCAGGTTCACCCCTATAGCAAAAAAAATATTAATTACAAACAATAATTTATACGAGGACAGTTCGTAAATTAAATGTGCGTGGAACTGAAAAGAGCAGTCGCGGCTCCATACTAAATTAGTAGGTACATATTAGGGTGTGCAAACCGGTTTTTATTTGTATGGAATTTCGGTTAATAACCGGTTATTAACCGGTTTTCCCATACATTTAAAAACCGGTTTGCACACCCTAGTACATATGCTACTTGCTACCCATTTATGCGTAGACCGCGAGTTGTCTTGTTGTGTCTTGTATGCTTTGTCTGTAGTTGAGGGGTTCTGCACTGTCACCGCAAATGCATCTAAACTAGGGAATGCAAAACTGGTTGTGATTTGTATGAACTAACCGGTTATTTCCTATATAAAAATAACCGGGTTTGCATTCCCTATTTAAATGCAGTCCTCCAATCAATTGCAGTCCTTTTTGTTTAGATTTATGGGTAGTATAATACAATTTTGCACCAAAAAATCTGACAGAATTAGACTTGTGAAACCGTAATACATACAGGGTATTAAGTGTATCCAGGCGATTATTCCGTAAATATAACCTATATGAGAAAACTACTAGTTGATATCGAAAGTGAGTTACCAAATGAGTAAAAACACATTAATAACTTAGCAAAAAAACTTATTACAATAATTTTATAACAACTATTGTGCGTTGCTTTTTGTTTTGACAAAAGATATGTTGGTATAAAAAAAATCTTATTACAAATATTTAGAGAGTACCTACTTATTCTAGCATTAGACGACTTTAATTACATAATACTATTTATTTGGAGTTACTCGCGTAATTACTCGTTTGCGATAATCTATTGCCTCCATAGATCACTTGACAGACGCCGCATTGATTGATTCTTAAGGTAAAAAACCCTCTGCGTGGAAACCTCTGCTAACAGGCGCCGCCAAATATATTCCACGGTACTAGGTAATATTTCATCTCTTGGCGCGATATAGGTCTACTCGTATCTATCTCTTTCAGTACCTTTTCTAAAATGGTCCTCACACCTCAATAGACGTAATCTCACAAATATATATATTTCAAACAAACGGTTGTAGCGGGGGCGGTTGTACCCTTTTTCGAAATTGATGACTATATATTTTTGCAAAAAAAAAAGATAACTTCTGTACAAAATAAAAACATGGGTAATGTATGTAGGACTGTAGGTATATGTATGTATCTCCAAATCAGAAGGCCTACCACGAACCACGAACGAAGTTTCACCTCTCTGTCGCACTTGAGTGAGAAATCACAATTGCGAAAGGGAGGTATACTTTCGTTCGCGGTTCGTGGTAGGCGCTCTGATGTTGCATTTTACATTTACAAGAATTGAATGTTCTGCTTTATTTTCATATGTGTGACAATTATGAACTAACTAGTCATTTTACAATATAAAAACCGGCCAAGAGCATGTCGGGCCATGCTCACTGCAGGGTTCCGTAGTTTACCGTCGGTCACAATAGGCAACCTTAAAAAGTGTTCTAATAGATACCATGCTCAATATGCTTATAATAATTAACAATTGGATGATACTTTCGATCACACCCGTCCCGACCCCATCAACTGAATCAACCGAAGTAGACAACGGTACAGCGCCATCTATCGGGAAATTGGGTTACTAATTTATACAAACTAGACGGGTATGTATGTTGGGTTTTCGGGGGTAACTTTTGATCGCGTGAATCGATTTGAATCATTATTCTTTAATTAGAAGGAAGATACGTGCGGGATGATTTATTAAGTACTCAAAATACAATTTTTTTATTGCATATAGTACGGTTAAATTACAAACTTAATTCAGAAATTATTTTGTATGATTTTTCAAAAACCGTTCAACAAATCAAGTTCAAAATAATTTTCCAATAAAGTTCTTAATAAGTTCTACTTTTGTAGGCATAGTTTTTAACTTCTGGAGCGATTATTTCCGAACATATCGCTCATTATATTTCCGCGTACTGACGGACGGGCAGACAGACAGACTTGGCGAAACTATAAGGGTTCCTAGTTGACTACGGAACCTTAAAAATTACCTACTAATAAGAAATTAACATTATTGAGGCGGTCAAAGACGACGTCTGATAGACCCCAGGTTAGTAAATTGGTACAAAAAAGTCACCAAAGTTGCAGAGGGTTAAGGTCATAATTATTTTATTTGCCACTACAATCTACTAGCTAAGTGGCATTCGTTTATAGACAACGCCCATCAAAACAAGAAGTATGCAAATGACAACGTGTTTTTTCGTTTATACGTCATTCCGACACATTTTTTTCCTTTTCGATTAACGTTTTATGCAAACGAATGTTACTTTTGGCTACGGCCTCTCACCATATATATACTTACATAGCATTTACCTAAATGTCTGCCATCTAGACGGTAAATAATCTATGATGAATGTAAAAAAACTAGAATACTAATTACATGAATTAAGCAATTTTCATTACGATAGCTGGTGAAGTCAAGCAAAAACGCTAAAAGAGATAAGGCAGCGTATTTATATTCTAAATCGATGGATTTCCTGTAGAAGCTCCAAAGTTGTTGTACGAAAATGTCTCTCGGATACCTACTCGTATTCTTATTTTTAACGCTCAGCTGTACCCACGCAATTCTTGACCCGGAAAATATAATCAATCTTAACGATATAAAGAACATTCCAAACGTAATATCAGATATCGCTGAATCTTACATCAAGGATAAGAAAATTGAAAAAAGAAGTACCACAGTTATGGGAACTAACTTTGGTTCTATAGTGCCAGGCCCAGGGTTTACTCATAACATATTTGGATTGAACAAGACAGGGACAGACAGCAATGGAAGCAGCTCGAACAATGGTGGTAATTTTGGATCCTTGATTTCAGGTATACCTAACAAAATATTCCCTAATAAAACCAGTAGTAATACAGGAATACCAGGTTACGGTCTTATATCCGGTATACCTAATATGTTCGGAAACAATAAAACCAACAACGGTACTGGAATACCGAATTTTGGATCAACAGTACCGGGATTCCCTGGTCAAATATTTGGTAATAATAAAACGTCAGAAAATGGAACAGATAGCAATAGCTTCCCCGATTTCGGATCTATGATACCAGGAATATTTGGAAATAATAATAGGACTGGTAACGGGAATACAAGTTCAGAAAATGGAGACGGATCTAATACTAATAGTGGAACTAGTTCAAATATTGCATTCCCTGATTTATCCTCATACATACCTGGTTTAACGAAGAAAAATAAAACATGTACTTCAAATAATGGAACATCTAATAGCGGAATACCCTTTATTGGAAATATACCAGCATTCCCTAATAACATATTTGGAGCAAACCAAAACGATAGTAACTATGGAAACACGTTATCAGGAGTTAATTTCGGGTCGATATTAAATGAGAAAGAAAACAAAACACATAAAAAAAGACATTGTAAGAAAAGTAGCATGCAAAATCATGAACATGAACACGATGAAACATCAGAAAGAGATAAAAGGCAAATTGGTCCCGGTCTGGGATCTTTAGCATCTTTGGTTCCTGGAGGATCAAACCTAAGCTCCATAGGATCAGCACTAGGATCTGCTGACTCCGGTGATGCTACGTTAGTCCTAGGGATGTTTCAAGTACTAGTGAAGCCTATTAAGACGCCAAGTTTTAATCAAGTGGCAGACGTCATTAAGAATCCTCAAACAGCATTGACAGATATTGTTAAAAATCCGCAGAATATTCTTACTCAACCGCAAACTTTGCTCAATGGGGGAAAGTGATAAAAATACTGAAGATTTTGGAGGTACAAATAGAGATATCTTTTGTAGCTAAAACATGTTAAAGCCTGACAACTGTTTATTTGACCCTGAAAGAATATCGGTACAAACCGCTTTCATATGGCAATAATGTGCAAACGTCATATATAATCGGGACAATGTGTATTGGTTTCGCGTTAATATTTGTAGAAAATCAAAACATGGTTGGCCTGTAAGCCAATGTTTTTTTGCAAAGCAGTAAGCAAGGTTTTAAGCACGGCATAAAATTCATGAATCTTGTGCCTTATGGCACATTTATCGAAGTCGTCGATATTTATTTTATTTTTGTGTGGGGCTTTGTTTTGTATTAGTGGCAATGATGAAACAGTCTCCTTATTTCTATACCTAAATATTATTACCGTAGAGCTATAGACACCTTAAATATGAAAATAAAAATTATTAAACTAAATCAAAACCAACTAATCAGTTCAGTACAACCGCACTATAAAGTGTCAAAAATTTATCTACCGTATAATGGGGTAGTTTTGAGTTCAAACCTCGATAAAAGTTGATATTTATATATGTGGCACATTAATCTATCTACAACCATACCGAAGCATACTAAATACTCTGCTCTGGAACAGATGTATGACTTTGTGCCAGTTGCAGTCGAGACGGCGGGACCTTGGGCCACGGAGGCCAAAGAATTCGTGAGTGATCTGGGTCGGCGGCTGAGAGACAGGGGTTGTGACCCTCGTTCCGGATCGTATCTACTGCAACAGATCTCCCTGGCCATTCAACGCGGTAACGCTGCTAGCGTTATGGGGACGGTTTGGGCCGGGTACAATTCGGGACGGTTCCTTCAGTTAGTTTTATTATTAGTAAATAAGGATGACGAGGCCTAGAGCGGATGACATCATTGGTTTGTGTGAGACGAGGCCTGTTACGGATTTGCATTTGCGGCCACCTGACGAAGCCTGCGTTGTGGATGTTAACACATGACTTCTTTCTTTCTTTTTTTTGTATTGTTATTTTGTTTATGTGTTTTAGTTTTAATTTTATTTTTAGGCTTATTATTGTAATTGTGACCAACTTTGTGTGATTTAATAAAAACAATTTTTATCTATCTATATACTTAAAAAGTTACCAGTTTTATAATTGAAAGAAAAATAGAAAAATTCCCCGCGTCGAGCAGGATTCGAACCAAAGACCTTTCTGAACACTCTGAACACCGGTCTGATCGCTCTGACAATTGAATTCGGTAATGTCGCTTACGCGTCTCCCTAAGGCGTGTAACCAAATTAAAGAAATAGTGGAAATATTCGCCGGGGTCGATTAGGCGTCGATAGCTCAATTGGTGATGTTTAGAAACGGATGTTTAGAAAGGTCGTGGTTTCGAATACTGCTCGAAGCGGGGAATTTTTCATTTTATCTTTATATACCTTATTAAAATTGTAAATTTCGTTTGCAGATATTAAATTAGAGAATAATATACTTAAAATTAATTTTAAAAGTTCCCGTTGTATGAATTTAAGTTTTTCAATAATATTTGTCATTTCATTTATAGATAAACTAAAACTAAAACACACAAATTTAAATTTATAAGTGTAACTAAACTAAAAACTAAAATAAAACTAGATAAAAACTAAAATAAAACTAAATAAAAACTAAAATAAATCTAAAACAGGCCCCTGCGGCATGGTACCGAGGACGCTGGCAACATTTCCTCGCTGGATTGCAAGACTTATCCGTTGAGCGAGGAAGCTGCCAGCTTTATAGATAGGATAAGATAAGATAAGATAACTTTATTTGCATAGAATAAGTATGTACGGGTATTATGTCAACAGGTGAAATTGAGACAATTTGTGGCTTATTCTGCTATATGTATATAAGTGCATGCAAAAAAAATATATAATTCTAATTATTATTGTATGTCTTTCCCATCACGGAACAATGGTGTTCCGGACCTTTGGGAGGCGTGCGCAGAGCCGAAGCCAACACGCAGAGGCCCTTTCGACAATTTAATGAAATGTAAGGGGTACACCGAGCGGATGTTGCACCTGCCCGAGTCATGGGACGCACGCAGAGGCAGCACCCGCCAGGGTGTATAGACTATTGAGATTTAATGGAATCTAAAATATGCTGGACTATTAGGTGAAAGCGGTGGACTAAATACTGGGTTATGGAGAATAAAATCGGACGTCTGCCTAACAAAACGGTAATCAATTTTATTTCCGGCAGACGGTGACTCGCCCACATAAGATGGGCCCCCACAAAAAGCGACATCTAAGATGGCTCGAGGGCAACACCGGTATGAGGGCTGGGGGTAGAGAGGTGTCACTGGACTTTAAACATATAGCCAACTCGCCACTTAGGTTTCCACATCTACCCTCGAGAACACAGGTCTCGCGACCCCACTCTGGACGGCCGGTTAAGGCAAGCCAGAGGCGGAGGACTTGGTCGGACGACGGAGTCCCCCAGGAGCGCTCAGGTACGTGGGGTCGCTACTCCCCAACAGCTCGCCACAAGCTGCCCTGCGTTGACTGATTGCACCGGTGGAAACCAGTGGGCGATGAGGTCGTCACATCCCTACGCCATAATAATTCTAATTATTATTATTAAATTAATCTACAATCTGTTCAGCTCTTACGAATTTTTGGTTAGAAAATCTTTGAGGCAATAATCATTTTTATCTAATAAATAATTTAGATAATTTAGAATAAATTATTAAGAATAGATTTTACAATAAACACAAAATAGTACGAAATCCCAGCTTACCCCATAGTTGGGGTTAGAAGAGGGATAGGAGTGAAATAGCACAATTGCTAGAATTGACACAATATTACAATAGGTTGACTTACCAAAGGAATAAAGTATTTTTGTAACAATGACAACTCTGGTCTAAATATACCAATTCACTACCAACCTCATTTTCATGATCCAACTACCCTGGCAATCCAATTTAACATGTATGTATGTAATTATTTCATGGAATTCGTCGTAATTTACTTATACGCAGTTAAAATCCACGTGACATAAAGTAGTTTATTTAACTTTGTATGTTAAAACAATACTTTCTAGGTTTACTCAAGTTACAACAATAAGAGAATGTGTCAGTGTGTCCTTATGATAACAAACATGACAGGTTGAACTTTCAGGTTAAATATGAACAGTTTTGAAGTAAACAAATACTTAGAGCAATTTTTCCGTTCGGCCGACGGCTGAGGTCAACTGTCGTGTTAGGGTCATCACACACATCGGGAATCAGATACCGAATTCATAATCTTTTTAATTCTTAGAATTCATAGCAAACAGAATTACATACAATTTGGCTACTATAAAAATTACAAAATTAAAACAATAAGAACGTCGTGAGCAGCAGCCATTGTGAGAGCAAGCTACTTTGTTCTCCCAATGGCCAAGTCCATCCAACATTTAATTAGCAATAAGGTAATTAGAATAATTAGTAAAATTTCGCTGAGTATGTCTAAGCTCTGAGGGCCTACAACGAACATCGAAAATTGGCATTGACGGAGTAATCTATTTGCCGCTCAAAAAAAACCAAGTGTGTCAGAGAGAAAGACACAAACGGAACGCCGTGTAAAGTATTAAACATCAGATCAATCTATTTAAGAATGTTATGGATAATATGGATTCCGTCTCTGATTCCGGCTGCGTGTAGCAGGCAAACGGAATCAGTGTATGAATTCATATTTTGAATTCCGTCTCTGATTCCGGATGTATGAGGCAACCCTTAGATATCAGCAGAGATAGAGTAAATATAATTACTAAGTACTGGATGATATAGAAACTAAAAATGTGGTAGTTTTAAGTAAAATGTTCCACTTTGTCGGCCGTTTAGAAATGTATCAACCTTAGTTCGAGTGAAATAAGTTTGTCTCGATTTTGAGAGCACCTAGGTCTAATTCTAAATGATAGGTAGGTACTAGGTACCTTTATTATACGAGAGTAATCCCGTCAAAATCAGCTGTTCACTCGACTCACTATCACTCAACCTTTTGCGCCGTTTAGTGCAGAGATAATTGACAGATGAACGCAAATTTACGTTTAAGTTTCAATATTTTTTGGCATCATCGGTCCATCACCGAGGAGCTAATGTTATAGAATAAATGTGATTAAACAAAAAGGAAGCCAAGGAGAGCGTAGGTAGGTAGTTTCTCTTTATAAATTACATGACATGATTTGGTCAATATTTCGACTTGAACATATAAACAAGTCGAAGTATAGTCGTAGCAGAACTTAGTATAAAAATATTTTGGTAGGACTGGACACATCCAGTAATTAATAAGTGGTGTTGAAGAACATTTGGAACGCAACCTAACATACACCTCTTGCGTAGTTCAGACAGTTGACCGCGGCGCGCTGAGTGGTTTCTGTGGAACATTATATTAATAGAAAATAATCCGCTTTTTAATAAAACTAAAAAAACAGAATATGAATTTAAGAATACATCTTGATTGCTCGAATTCAATGAGATATCATTCTTTAAAATAATTAGAGTGCTAAAAATAAATTACATTGTTTGAGTAAATTATTAATTCTTTTCAATTTAAAAAGCGTTTACGGTATCTGCTTCAGTTCCATTATTTTTAGCTGCCTACTTAAGAGTACAGGTCATTTCTCTAAGTAAACGTACCTAATCGAGTGTTTCCTTCGTGTTTTTTTCAAGCCAGAGCAACGATTTTCTCAAAATCAGTCAGTCTGCTTTTTTTGAGTTAAACAAGAAACAAAAATAAGAGTCAAACCAAGCTCTTCCAAGCAAATGAACTATCAAACTTTAAAGGAAAATAAACTAAACTAAAACATATTAAAACACAAATTTAAATCTAGAAATATAATTAAACTAAAATAAAACTAGATAAAAACTAAAATAAAACTAGATAAAAACTAAAATAAAACTAAATAAAAACTAAAATAAATCTAAAACAGGCCCCTGCGGCATGGTACCGAGGACGCTGGCAACATTTCCTCGCTGGATTGCTAAACAAAAAGTGTTAATTTAAACGTCAATCTTCTTTGAAATTATGACGTTTACTTAACACTTTCAAAGTATGTGCTATCAAAGTCTAAGAAAGTTAGCATAGTCGGACTCTAACATAAAAAGCTAAATATCTTAGCATGGAGAACTTATCCCGCTGCCCCTTAAAACAGCTAAGGACCTAAGTATGTACACGTTTTCTGGGCTCTGGTCATCGGAGCATACACTTGTACATTACGAGAAGACTAATCGAGGTAAGACACACAGGTTACCAAGAGTCGGTTCTGCAAAACGTCATACTATTACTTACAGGTTGCTTTAAAACAACGATGAAACCTCACGTTTTTTATCACAATGGCGTGACATGTTTTGATGGCATCATCTGACAAAGCTTGCTACTATCGCGTCGTTTAAATTGTATGATTCTTACTGGTTCTTGACATGTAATAAAGTGTTTATCGGTAGATATCAGAGAATGCAGGTTACTTTTAGGATGAAATTTGGTGTAGTATTAAAGGTGGGATATGAAAGATAATAGATGTCACTGGTCGGTAGAAACAAGTGCCACGTGACGTCTAGCGTTATCCAAAGTCACCCGTTTACGGATTTTATTTTTGCAATTATGCACAATAATGACAACATATTTATAATCTGATCAACCCCCCCATCCCCAAATTTTTGTACAGTCAAGTGCAAAAATACGGTTTGACATAATCGACTCATGAATATGGTACTACGCTCTTATTACACCGGCATAAGGTGCTATGGGACATATTTTTGAGTAAGATGTGCACCACCATATTTTTACACTTGACTGTATCTCACTTGCATAGTAGGGTGCAAGTGAGATACAAATATTCGTAATATAGGTGAAGATGCGACATTCAACCGCTCGTTTTTTGTAAATATGGCTAAACAGTCTGGGCGTGTCATTCACCTGTCGGTCGTCAGACCGGCAACATCTCCTACATCAACACCGACTATTTACTTACACATTCGCATAATCATTTGATGAGTATTTGTTTATTTTTTTCATAAATCAGATCCTCCGCCAGAATGCGTGGTGTCCGGAGCAATGGCGCTGCTACTGCGCACGTCGACTTACGCCGGCGTCTGCCCGTTACGCTTCACCCGCGGTTCCGCCGGTTGGCACCTCTCCGTATCAACCCCCCTCGCATTGGCGCAGCGGGTCCTCATGACTGTCTTTAGTAAGTAATTATATCCCAAGCGAACCTGCCAAGAGATCAGAAGAGCGTTTGCCGGGGCGGCAAGCGTCAAATAGTTAACAAAGAATCGTCATTCGCCAACCTCAAGCAACGGTCTCCCGCAACCTTATCCAGATCGTCGGTAAGTCGGTAGGGCTTAAAATTCCGGAATTGTTTTGTATGGTTGATTCCGGAACTGTGTAAACTGATTCCAGAATTGCTAGCCCTAATAGTTGGTCCATCTAATCTGGGGCTTCCCACGCTGCGTCTTCCGGTACGTGATCGCCACTCAAGAACCTTTCAGCCGCCCCATCGGCCATCGGTTATGGGAGCAATGTGGCCCACTTACCTAAGTCTGGCAATCTCTGAGCTAGATCGACAACCTTGTTTCTCCTGCGGACCTCCTCATTTCTGATAAACTTGAAGCTCAGCTCACTCCATTGCTCTTTGAGTGACTTTGAGCTTTCTTTTGAGCCTTCTTACTGGCAGCACGCACTAATTAAATGTTTCCTATAAATTTTACAGTTTTGAAACCATTGACGGAAATAAATAATTTATATCTATTCCAAGTTTGAAACCGGCTTTCCAGATGGAGTGATGCTGGCAGCCTTCGTCCTGGACATCTGCCAGGAGCCAGGGGAGCGCATCCGCATCGGCGAGACCACGCTGAAGATGTTCGTGTGGATCTCCGACATGCTGCTGATGATGATGATCGCCAGCGTCGCGGTTTACATGGGCCCATCAAGGATGGAGACTCTTATTCAAGTGCTCAATCAGTTGCAACAGGTGTGATGTTAGCTAACTCGCGTTATTTATAAACGTGTGTCAAATCTAAAATGTCCTTTATAATGACCCTATTGAGAACAAAGAGTGCCAAATTCAGCTGAGGTCTGGAGCCTTACCATGACGTCTTAACGCGTTTCAGTTTAGGACCTAAACTGAGTCGCTGCCATACATCTAAGCATACTCGTAGTTAAGAACGTAAACTGAATCGCGTTAAGACATCATGGTAAGACCCCTGCTTAATTTTCTCTATAGAAGTAGGTGTGCTAAAACACCTAATTTATTGGTCCGAGTGCAACGAGGACCAGTATAATAGTTGAGGATAAAATGGGTATTTATGCCTGAGGTATACACTCTGCTTTTCACTTCGATTATGAAGAAAATATAAGGTTTCACTTTAGATAAATTGTTAAAAATGAAACATCCATACTCGCGCGCTTGGGTTCTCTGTGGTCTAGATATATGTCAAAAAGCTAGTAAATTTTTTTCAGGTCTGCACTGATCTCAAAATGGGTCCAAGCTCAAGGACTGAGAAGATCAAAACTATCGCAGTCGTCTGCATACCTGCCTGGGCATCCGCAATCTTAATACTTGACTTTTATAGTTTTCTCAATCCATTACTAGGCAAAAAAATGTGTAAGTATTATTCTTAAATTTCCATATTATATGTAGTTTGGCCAACATCTTTTCACATTTGTGTTGGTATTTATATAGTAAAGAAAGGCAACTAAATTTTACTACAAAAATATAAATCCTAATATTAAGCTCCATTTTTTAGTACTTAAGCTAGGACTCGATAGGGAAGTAGGAAACTGCGAAGTGCAAGCAAAGAAAAAACGATCAAGTGCGAGTTGAACTCAAGCACAAAGGGCACATACCATTATCTCTAAAAACGGCAAATAAAAACACGTTTGTTGTATGGGAGCTGCCCTTAAATATTTGTTTTACTTTAATTACTCATTTTGAAGAGAACATGTAACTAAATATTCAGTGAATATTTCAAGCGTCTATATGTTGCTGTTATTAATATCGAGCTGTTAAAAACGAGCAACAAAATCACGTTTGTTGTATGAGAGCCCCCTTAAATTTATTTTATTCTGTGTTTTAGAATTTATTGTTATAGCGGCAACAAAAATACATCAAGAGTAAAAATTTCAACTGTCACGGTTCATGAGATAAAGCCTGGGCTAGTACCACGAAAATCGAACGATTGCGGATTTGTATCTCCGTCTCTGTCACACTTGCATATTAGAATGACAAAGAGGTTTTTCCGTCAATGCCAATTTTCGATGTTCGTGGCAGGTTTTCAGATGACAGGGATCACCAACTGCCCATATAAGTTATGTTCCTTCAAAATTCTTAAGACTCTATTTGTTCTCTTTTTTATTTTTTGTTCTTTTCATGTTACAGCGCCATCTAGTTTAATGACCAAAATTTATTACTAAAACTTTTTTTGTATGCTCTATACACTGCTAAAATAGAGAAATGAGACACTGAGTACATTACCAATAAAATTATATTACAAATAATTTCATCAAAAACATAATAAATAAACTAGAAAAAAAATAGACAAAACCACACCAACAGAAAATGTTCACATTTATATAAAATAAATTGTATTTATGACAGACAAACAAATATTTTATAGTATGCAAATAATAAAGCACGTTTAATAAATAATAATATATTTGTAGTCAAATAAACATTCAAAATGGTAGGTCGTACGAATACACAATAATCATTTCTATAGATGTTTTCCGAAACTTATGTTGTTCATGAATTGAATCTAATTTTAAATTAAAACAAGTTAAAACTTTGTAAGGAAAAATGTACCTAAATACAACTTCATGATTTGGCCATATACAACTAAGGAAAATTAATACCATAGCATTACTCCTAATTTAAGATAAAAAAAATGAAGCCCAAGTTTACTTTAGATATACCTTAGTAAGAAAAAAAATATTTAATAATCCTAAGTAACAAAAACAAATACGCAGAAGCAAGAGCCCGAGAATCCCTAATCGATGATCCAGAACCAAGTAACTTAGCCACTAGGTAGATGCTTTATCTAGTCCTTCTTTGGTTTTTCTAAATTGCACAGTGTGTAATTTTGGCTTAGTGGCGGTCATGAGTGGTTTATGTGTTTAATTGATAGCTCTTAATGTTTTAGAGGTTCGACAAAAACACCGAAGGTATTTTTATAATTACTTTCGGAGTTATTGTAATTTGCGAGAAAAACCCATAGAAACCATAAAAATGCAATTTTTTTTTTCAGGTATATTATATGCAGATAAATAAAATATATTCTCATAAAAGAAGTTTCTAGCCATAGCTTTGCAAAAAAACTGCATGAAAACCACGTTAAATTAAGACACAATTAAGGTTTTTACCAAAATTGAAAACTATTTTTTGTGGGTCAGTGTCTTAATGGTCGCATTTATTTTTTTAATAGACTGAATTTACAGATAATAATATACTTGTATATTAAATGCCAGCTCATAAAAATGAAGGGGTGACGAAATATGAATTTTTAAAATTTTTGTTAAGGGTTGTCACTAACATTTCTATGGAAATTTAATTATCATGTTCAGTCATATTCATTGATTCTGCTCATAAATAAGATCGATAATTTTGGTTTATTATATTACTTATATCATTCAACCACTCATAACTTTTTAAAACAAAAAAATAAAACAAAATCAGCACAATTTTCTGGTTTGTAATAGGGATTATTATGTATTATGTTTGACTCTTAAAAAATTGTGCTACGCAAAAAAAACGTTGGGTCATATCTTCGATGAAGGATATTTTGTAACAATTTGGCTACCAAATACGTCAAAAATATGGCTGGTACAATACGGTTCATAAAATACTGATACATGATACATCCACCAATAAGAAACGCTAACTCTCTGTTCGTCTTTAAAAGCAAACTATTTCCACCTAGCCGATCTGTGTTATAGCTCACTTAACTTAACTTATTAATACCTAGTTTTATGCTCATTATATATATATATATTTTTTTTTGTCTATAATTTTCTGCACCGCACATTCTGTTGTATCTCGCTTCTGTCTTTATATGTTATGTATCGTTTTGTGTTTGTTTTTCGTGTCAATGGGTACACTGAAAATCAGCGTCGTAACACTATATGTGCTGCGACACATGCTGAGTGTTATCCTTTTTATAATATTTATATTTATATATTATTTATAATATTTCGGAATTGTTGTTGCAATTAATTGCAACAACAATTCCGAAATATTATCGGCGTTTGCTCTTTTTTTCTTCAAGGAGTTTTCAATTTTGTTTCTTAACACCAAGATTTTTTTAAGAGTTTCCTCTCTAAGTGTACACGCCTTACACGTGTACGTTTCTTTGGAAACACTGATCTCTGTTGGTATTTGGGGTTCTGTATTAGTTGTATTACATGCGCATGCTAGTTTTGAGCGCGTGTGAAAGGATATAATGTGACTAGGCTCGGACCACACAATTTGTTCCTCTGTACCGTTTAGCGAAAACCCGGATCTTATAATTGGTATCCGGGTAAGGTAAAAATAAAGTTAAATAACAGCAACACCAGATACAATAGTAGTTTGTTAACGTGACGGCCTGTCGCCATGCTTCACTGAAATCTGTCAGGCGATAATCTATACGATATTCACAATGTTCGCAACGTACGTTCTTCCAGCCCGATTTATCCGAAAACGAAATTACTGGTACTTCTGGAATTGTTAACTATATATCAGCAGTGAAATCTTCTGTATTTACGGCTGGGTCTATCTCGATGCGATCAAGTTTTATAAGTGAGTTCGTATTCATGATAAATGTTTGGTTGACACACGATATTGAATCGCAAGTCATGAGTGTTAATGAAAGGTTACGATTAGTAACAAATCGTTGTGGTCCCTTTTGTTTGATATTCCATTTACAGCTATTATTCGTCTCACCTGGTAAATCGATGCAAAGCGGTTTTATGTTCGTATCTTCGCCATCGAGGTCGATATAAAACAAAGTGAAGTGAGCTCCGATGTGAAGGTATACCCAGGAGCATCCAAGGACACTAAAATCACGAATAAAGCAACTGAAATTTTGACACTCTGGGTAATAGTTACGTAGACCTGTATACAAACTGTAAACCTGGACTTCGCTGTTAGGACTTCGGTGTGTATTCTTGCATGTATACAATGTATATCCGATACCGGTACTCCTTGTCCTGTAGAGTTTTGTTGTACTATTAAGATCTGTTTGTATCTGTCTAAAGTTGGATCTTGAACTCTGAATAACGAGAGATGTAACATCATCGCCACTGCAGTACACCTCGTACAAATCTCCCACCGCCATGATGTTTCCTGGACGCATTCTCGGTGACTTAAGGGATATTGCAGGTTTTATATGAACAGTGACAGAATCTTTGCAATCCGTTTTAGTGTCCACGCAACTATAGGTATATACACCTAGATTCGGTTTTTCAATAAAAAAATTGATTGTAGTCGTATTAATTGAGCTAGCCTGTAGGATTTCTCCATTTGTGTTTTTAATGTTGAGATAATTTACATCTGTAGACGTACACAGAAAGTCTATATCTTCTCCATACGATAAGTATATTGAGTAATCTTCGTATGTATTTATCTTCGGTGTTGTCTGGCTCGTTTTGCACCAGCTAGAGTCCTCGTCAGCAGCTGCGGTACCCGTTGTGAAGACCAGAATTTAAAAAATCTGATATCGGCACGCATTGTGGCCACAGTCGCTAATTAACCAATGCAATGAAATCAACCTCATATCAAAGTGTTTGGTTACTATTTCCTTAACCATGGTAGCTCACTATTTGATTAATTAAAAATGGACTAAAGGGGAGACCCAGGTCAGTAAGATATATCGCAATAAATTAAAACTAAATATTGACATCGCCAAAATACTTAAGTCAATCATATAATCAACATCTTTCCAATAACAATTAAATAATTTATCTTATTTACTTTACATCAATATTGGTAATAAAAATATATCAACCAAAGCTCTGGCTCCGTCTCATCCCCACCAAACCTCTTGGCAGCGGCAGCAGCAGAGGCGGCGGAGAAAGCAAAGGCTTGAGGGCTCCTAGTTTTACAAAAGCCACTGCCATCTGCCCTTCCAAGCCAAGGGGTAAACTAGGCCTTATTGGGATAGGTAAGTCCGATTTCCTCACCATGATTTCCTTCACTAAAGAGCAATTGGCAAATATCAAAATATTATTTCGTACATAAGATCCGGATAGCTCATTTTTATTTCAATATATTTTTTTAAGGTTGATAGAGGTAGGTAGTTAGGTAAGTTACACTTACTGTATATATATCGAAAATAAATGTTTTACTCATGATTTTAGTTTTAGTTTAGACTTTAAGAAATTAAGATTTAAATTTGTATTGTATCGTTTAGTGTTGTTTATTAGAGTGAATTAGTGTTTACAACTTTTAATAAGAAGTCAGGCACCGATCTAATGGTGGATCTTATGGTCGAATGTCCTATTTTGATTAGGAATCACCTCCTGTAGGAAGGCTAGTTTGTGGCATTACAAACTATGACGTAATAAGTAAGCAGTAAGTAAATAAGTTAAAAAAGCAGAAGACTTAGATCTACAGTCTACAAATATTTCGTATTGGTTTCGTTAGAAAAATACAATACTTTTATTTCTCTCTTATTTCTAACTTTCCTTTTATTATATTATTTGTTACTGTTATGACAACAGCAAAACATATTAAAAAAAAAATGGATTGAAACTGAAAGATCATAGAAAGATATTGCCCCGGTTAGCCATTTCGGCCCGTGACTACTTAACATACCTACAATATAACTAATTAACATTTACCAACTACTTAATAGTACCGATATCTAACGCTTGTTTTCAATAACAGTTTGTTTTTTTTCCTGAAATTGTAATCATATTATTTAATTATATGAGGTTAGGTGAAACAAACGAGCCCCAATGCAAACGAGTTCATCTGTTATGAAAAAAATGTTATAACCTAATATCAACCTAAGAAATCAGGTAGATTTAAATGTTTAATAGATCATGTAACTCAAAAATAATACAGAATATAAAGCATATTTTATTTATTTAAAACATAAATCAAGATAATCAAAGTATTTATTTTCACAAAATCAATTTACAAAAAATTACAAATGTACAATCAATATCCGCAACGTAGGCTTCGTCAAGAACATAAATTAACAACTTTCTTCGCTTATAAAAAAAACATCATCTCACCAAATGTAACACTTGCAAAAAAGATTCGTCTTGAGCGTAGCCGACGCAGAATAGAACGACTAACACTTGGTGGTGTCATCTTTTGTATCTATAACGGTCTTAATCCTGATCGGCATTGTATCTACATACTCTCTGCACTCTTCACTCCAGACACACGAAAGTTTCTCCTTAAGATCCGCTTTTGATCTAGAAGGATCCTTTCGTAACTTTGCTTCATTTAAAATTATCAGAAATTATCCGACAAACTATCGTCTTATCCAGCAATTATCAGGATATCAGCTTGGCATCTTAGTCCCGCTGCACAACATATGCGTACGTGCGATAGCCTGATAAAAATTAGCGTACGCACCAAACTCTCAATTATGTTTCTGGTTCACAGGGTACATCATGTGCATGTACGGGCCTTACTACGTGGGGAACCTGATGGGAGTCCTAGTGCTTCTGCAGTGGAGCTGCATTGTGGTGGCCGTGCATGCTGCCGTGGTCGCTGTCAATGACGAGTTGGCAACGTTGCGTGTCGGTTGGTACACGTATAGTACGCGGTAACCTGATGGGAGTCCTCTTTCTTCTGCAGTGAAGCTGCGCTGTGTTAGCCGTGCATGTTGCCGTCGTTACTGTTAATGATGAGCTAGCAACGTTGCGCGTAGATTGGTACACGCGTAGTCCACACTACGTGGGGATCCTGATAGGGAGTCCTCGTTCCTCTGCAGTAAAGCTGCATCGTGCTGGCCGTGCATGCTGACGTGGTCACCGTTAATGATGAGCTGGCAACATCCCGCGTATGTTAGTTCGTACTAACGAGTGGACTATGTACTCGTGTATAGTCCACTCTCAAACACGTTCTTCTGCAGCTTGTTTTACAAATTACAAGCCAGTAACGGTGCCAGCAATAAACTAAATTTAGAACAAACGCGATTTTGTATGACACATTTTTAGTCATCTTCTTTAAATCGCCCATAATTCAGTGATCTTGTTTAATTAGTCTTTTTTTATACCAGTACGGTGGCAAACAAGCATACGGCCCGCCCGATGGAAAGCGGTCATCGTAGCCTATGGACACCTGCATCTCCAGGGAGGCCACATGCGCGTTGCCGACCCATTAAAATCTTGTACACTCCTTTTTAAACACCTTATACTGTAATCTTTCGGGAAAACCTCGGCAATGGAATGAGCTCCCCATTCCACAGCCGGAGCGTCCGTGGGAGGCAATTCCTCTGAAACCGCACAGTGCGCGACCATTTTGGTTGCGAGGTTGGTTGCAAGGTGTGTGGATGAGCACCCCATCGATGGCGAGCGGTGCGATGGCTCTCATCTGCCATGCCTTAAAGTGATTAAAGTGAATTGTCTCAAATGTTTCAGCAAATTTCGAGCCTTCTACGATATTAGAAGATTTGTTACGATCACCGAAATCTGCTAAAATAGACTGCTTCACGAAGCAAGCGAAAGCTAATCCAGGTAAGAAAACATAACTATCAGCACATAACATTATATCTAATATCTTATCTAGGAGTATATTTATAATTAATGATTCTTTTGTGGAGAATCATCTGCTAATGATACCTTATTACAAAATTCATTTTGAAAAAGGATACCGATTTATTATTAGTTATTTACCAATATAATTTGGGACTCTTGCATCTAAGAGGTACAACCTTCTTATGGTTGATTTCGTTAGGGCATTACTGAAACGCAAATAAAGAACTCACGATTCTGAGGTACATTCCCAACGCACTACGTAATACTAAGCTACTAATGCAAGATAAGACTGTGAATTAATTTCCAAAAATAATGGTCTCCAAAATTTGTTTATTTCCAGGAGACTCCATGACACTTTCGCAGGCGCAAGCCACCATTCGCCGCCTCGCTCTCTCCCATGAGCGCATCAGCGAGTTGATGAGACAGCTAAACACTAGCAACGGGATTTTTCTTATGTTCGTGCTCATGTCCACATTTCTTCGTCTAGTACTCACTCCATACTACCTTCTCCTGAGATGTACGTATCTTGCTGTCTCATTCTGTCTTAGTTCAGCTCAGGAGTGAGATGACGAAACTGTGATTTATGAACTATTTCATGCGTACCCAACCATTGGAAGGAACAACATGTATAGTGTGGACCTCCAAGAAAAAAAATCCAACGGTTTTTACACATTACGGTATTTAACTGTAGGTACAATGTAAAAGCATGACTCAAATCATTAATTTATCTAATATTGTCTTCTGTTACCGCGATTCTTATTCATTGAAATTAAACACTTTAGAACGGATTAATCGCGTTTATTAACACCATGACCCTACGTTTTGAGCCCTTTACAGCACTCGTTTACACAGGGTAAGGATAATGTCTGAGAGAATGCGAAATTCTCCCCGTCAATCAAAAAAGTTACTTGTGCAACCTTCGTACATACAAAAATATAAAAATAATTAAAAACATAAACAAAGGTTGGTCTACAATGCCCAGAGGGGCTTATAAAGCTAGTAATACATAGCCTGAAGGGCATTCTATAATTAAATTTTATAAATTGTAAAAAAGTGCTGTAAAGGGCTCGAAGCGTAGGGTCATGGTGTTAATAAACGCGATTAATCCGTTCTAAAGTGTTTAATTTCAACCATTAATTAATCGTAATAAATGGTTTTGATTGATGTTTTTTTATTTTTTCAGTAGTCACACTACTTATATAAATTGAAAGAGATGTCATATACTACAGACAAAGTGACCAAGGCCCCCATTGGTATTTAACTGCATAGCTAATATAGTATTGCTGGCCATATACGTACGGGCAACTTGTCAGACCTCCATAGTAGGTTATGTCCACCAGGCATCCGCCGGACAAATTCCCCATACATTTATTGGCAGATCCATTAATAATCAGGGCCCGTAATTTTCATGCCGATGACAGACAAATGACGTCAAGCTTCATACATCATGTTTTAGGTTTTATGTTTGAAAGAATAATGGCTGTCATTGAATAGTGTCAATACATTAGAATCGAACGTTGATAGACTTTATCAGTCTTTAACTCATTTTGTACTAAAACATCCTGTGTGTTTATATACGTCATTATGACAAAACTGGCATGAAAATGACGGGCCCTGTTAATAACACATACTATCAATTTCAACAGTTGATTTTGAAGAAACGGCGTTCTTCGAGTTATTGCTGCAAATCAACTGGAGCCTGTTCCACGTCGTCGTCCTCCTGATGACCATAGAACCTTGCCACTGGACACAGGAGCAGGTAATATGTAATATAATATAAATAAATAAAATAAATATTATAGGACATTCTTACACAAATTGACTAAGTCCCGCAGTAAGCTCAAGAAGGCTTGTGTTACGAGATATAACATCTGTTCTTCTTCTTCTTGCCATGAGTTTTATGCAGTCACGAGTCGATAGCGACTGCGACAGTCTTTCTAACTCGCTTCCACCAGTTAAGAACGAGCAAGATGCAAATACTTTCTAATCGTTCAGTCGCCAGCGCTTGTCATTCTACAGCAACCCATTGTACCGGTACAGAAGATAACTGTAACAACTGTTAAAGATTTCGGCACGTGAAAGAGTTAGACTAAATGTAAAGTGAGCGCAACTACGATCTACGGTCGGCTCCATAAATATATATGCATCTGTATTCAATTTTTAACCTTCTTCCCCTGTAATACGTTCCATATTTATAGATATTTATAGACGTGACTGTACTTCTGACTTCAAGTAGCTTTTAAGCGTGAAAAACACCTAAAATCGCCGTCAATCGAACTTTAATGACATCACATGTTTTGTCTCTGTTTCTCCTTGTTTTTCATACTACCTCATCAAACAGCACTGAAACGATTCTTTATTGAAACAGTCGTATTATCATAACATACAAAACATAAGACACTTAAACAACTTTATCTTGGAGATTTCATTAAAAACTTGAAAGTTAGGTTATGGCGGTTTGTTTACATTGTTAGGAAGTTGGATTGACGGCGATTTTATTTCATTCGTGTGACAATAGGCTAATGGTGCACTTCAACAACAGTTTAGCTAAATGATTGTTTGTCCTTATTTGTCACTTTGACAATCGCGTTTGTCAGAATGGGAGAAAACATAATTTAACTAAAGCTTCTGTTAACTTTTTTATGAATAAGGCGGTAATAATTTATGTTTTAAGTACATCGACTCCCTACACTTGTTATACTTATTAACACTCTGTTTGCTTTTGCATTGATGTGATTGATGACATTTACTGCAGCAATTTTGTGTCGTATCGCTGCGCGTGTTTAAAAATGACACATTGATTTTAAAGCTGCGTTACTGCAGCATTACTTGTAACATCATTGCTGCAGCAAATTACAAGATGAATAACTGCGGCGATGTCAGTGTCTTTATTTGCCATTTCTGGCAGCAATATAGTCCACAACAGTGCTGCATCAAACGAAATATCACATCTTTGATCGCAAATACAATAATAATAATATTTTATGTATACAAGAGGGAGCGCACCCAGATTCTGCTGAGCAACCTGGTCGTGCACCTGGCACCAAGATGCGAGCGGCTGTCCAAAGAGCTGGACCAATTCGCCAAGCAAATACTACTCAGCAACGCCAAGTACATGCCACTGGGGGTCTACTCGCTGGCAAGACCACTTGTGGCAACGGTATGTTTCTTTAATTAGTAGAAAAATAATCGAATGTACGTGTGACAACCCCGTTCAATACTGTGTTTCGTGACAAACTTGATAAGACATTAAATGCGAGCGGCTCTCTAACGAACTAGGACTGACGCACGAATGTGGTACATCCTCAAAGTCCCTATATGACGTTCCATGAAAGTTCAAATTCGGCTACCGCAAAAACACGCCAGTGATTAAGGGTTAAAACGGGTTAAATAATTTAAATTGCTTTTCTGTTAATTGCAGATTTTGGGCGGAGTGACGACCTACCTAGTTATAATCATCCAGTTCCAGAAGATCTCTGACCAACTCTAACCATATTTTTAAGACGAAAATCATGTTAGCGAAATACAAAAATTAGAAAATATATAACTACTGTTTGAATCGTGCTGTGGCACATTATGTGCCAAGCGCGAGTCGGACTCTACCACCCCCATTTATGACCTTAAGTAGGTACTTAAAAATACTAGTAGCACGCAACTCTCAGTGTGCGGAAATTATATATAACAGGTGTTCGTATTGTCTCCTGTACTTATGCTACAAGCTCTTTTATTTTTATTCCCATTGCAAATATATGGGAAATACGACATAAACGGCCGTATATTTTAGTTTTTTGCAGCTTCAAGGGCGGTCCCTTACAGATCTGTACCCGTGAATGTGGTATAAATTAGCTTGCTACCTCTACACTTTTTCCCGAGATAAAGGGTATTGACAGACAGACGGACTGACGGACGGACAACAAAGTAATAATAGGATTACTTTGTTGTCCGGGTTCCGTTTTATCCCTTTGAGGTATGGAACCCTAAAAATGATGAATTAGATGTTGTCAGCAACTTAAGATGAAATTATTGGCATACCGTTTACATGAAGTGTCTCATTAGGTATGCGAGGAGAGGCGGGGCGGGGTGACAGTTAGGTTTTACGAAATATACGAAATGAGTTAATGACAGGTAAACTCTATCAACGTTCGATTCTAACGTCGAACGTTATAGGTTTGACACTATTCAATGACAGCATTATTCTTTCAAACGTAAAACTTTCAAACGTGAAGCTTGACGTCATTTGTCTGTCATCGGCATGAAAATTACGGGCCCTATTCGTCATGTCATAGTTGACAAAGTTGACATAACCACTATAAGCGCTCAATCCTAAGGTGACGCCGCCGTGTTGTGAATTGGACGAGTCTCGGGGGGCGTCGGTAATATTAGTTTAAATTACTTTTTGAACATTTGTGCGAGGTTCTTCAATTAAATGTACCTAAGTTAAAGCTGTTTCTGAATGCCACATTAACAACAAGTCTCACAGCAAATGCGCGATAAACATAAAATGAAGTCTGTCAGTTTCTATAGAATACGTCACGTGACATCCAAGGGCTCACGAGCTATCATGTGATTATTTCTATAGATATTGACGGACCGTACCGTCCCGTCTCATCCCGGTCTAGTGTGAGTCCTTTAGCCGGCCATAAACGTTCGAGCACATCCGCCGAATCTGCCAATCTATGTATGGTTTTGTCTGGTGGATGCCCGGCGGACAACCCCACTATATTCCCTACCTCACCTAAATTCATAGGAATATTATCAGCCTAATTGTCAGCGTACTAAAAAAATATAACCAGCGATTCCTTATTATTGTTAAGTAACTACTTAAAAAGTAGATAATCATTGGAAACCCCAGACAGACCTATTAATTCACGCGTGGAGGAGTTCGCCATTTTGGGCGACATTTATTTCCGTTGTTTGAGTATATAATACCCTTAAAGTGCTCCTTGAGTGCTCTCTTAGCATAAAGTACGCACTGAATATAAACATTTAATTTTAATTGACATTTATGTATCTGCCTATTCTTGTATAATGCCATACGATTAAATAAATAAATAAGGAACGTAAAGTGGGTTTAGGTAGTTATAATAGCTCAATACACAAACGGGGTTTTAACCTAGATAATAAAATTCATTACAAGTCAGACTGTTGTTGATGAACTAATTGATGAGCAATAGTCTGACTTGTCGACAGAGAAAAATATTTACTAACATTTTTAAACATTGCGCTCTATTTGCTCTTTTGTTTTGAGGACTAGAAAAAGGTGACATTGCATTTAATACGAACAATATTTATGAGTACCTCAGGCAAAGCAAAGTGGGTAAAATACATTCAGTACACTGCGTAAAAATCAGGAAACTAGAGTTAATATTATTTGTAAAATGATGAGTTTTCCCGAGACCACTAGACAATCTCCAACTAAAAACTTAACGTGTAAATATCCAGTGGTAACAAGAAACAAGTCTTCTCACCGTACAAAGTCACGCTTAAACTGTGATTTTAGTTGTAAAACCACTTGCTAAATAAACATACCCACTGGCGAAATTGTCGCACTAAACACAAGCCATTTAAAAATAACTGAACTGAACTAGGCCCCCTAAATCTGTTCGCTATTAATAGTTATTTTACGACCCATCTTTTTCTTTTATTTGAAACGATGTTATATCGTCAGTACAGCTACACCATCTGCTAATACAAAATCTCTACGAGCAATCCTTAGGAGATGCAGGAGATCTTGTACTGGCGTCCAACAAGTGCATCACTTACTTCACTCACTTGTTTCACAACATTCAACATTATTTTGTTGTTAATATGGAATTCCACAAATTAAAGCCTGATTCAAAGATTAAACAAATAACAGAAAAAAAATGTAGGTACATTTCTATAACGGCTATAGGACTGTTGGGGTTGCCGCGCGGCTTCAGAGCATCTGGCATGTTCGCGGAAGCGCATATGGACAATTTCCATGCCATAATGCGCAACCGAGCAGCCTCCCTCACGTCACTTTGACAATTCTCTCATATTGAAACAGGACCCACGCATGAGTGGCGCCGCCTGGTGAGCGACAATACAGCTCCCCTTGCGTCGTATACGGGGCCGGTCCAAGTGGTCCAACAGTTTCCTCGCAGCGGTTGGTGAAATGGGACAAGCCAGATACTTGGAGAAATTGAAATAAATTTGTATTATACATAAATAACTAAAGTAAATCTTATGTTTTATAGGTGTAGGTTAAAAAAACTGTAATTTTACTTTACGAATATGGCCACGTCAAAATGAAGGATACTGTTGTTTTCGTTTCGTTTTTCAAAGCAAACAACAAAATCGATTAAGCATCATGGAGTAATTAACGCAGCTCGTTAAATACTAGATGAGACCCAACCCCACCTAAACTCACTAGAACCTATCTGTCAGTTTCTATAGAAAAAGTCCCGTGGCCTCCGAGGGCTCCGAGCTATCACGTGATTATTTCTATAGAAATTCACAGATCGTCCCGTCCCGCCCTTCCCGTCCCGTTCTAGTGTGAGTCATCCTTAATGTCGATGAAACAAATAGTAGACAAGTTGTCCTGTTGTATTATTTTTATGAGATTATAGTAGTGCGACTGCTACATGATAAGATAATAGAATCCCACGAGTGTTTTATGGCATAATTTTGTACTGTTGTATACATTATGTTATCTACACAGTCTGCAAACATATGATTAATAGGTAATTACTCTAAAATTTGTTTAGTTTAGAAGAATGAATGCCTCTATTACTGGTAATAGCGGTATGTCAAAACCCTCAAAGGTCTTTGAATATAAACTTGACTATTATTAAGAGTATGACAGTGTTAATTAAAAAAAAAATGATGTTTTGACTAGAAAGCTTTCTAGTCAAAATAGTTCAGAACAACTGGACGAAGTTACGCGATAAGTTTCCAATTAATAAATAAGAATGAAAAATTCATGTGGGTTTGATCATATAGTTAATAACAAGTAAAAGACAGTCAATAAAATGGCAGTTTCATGTGGATTGGAACGCTATCGCGTAACTACGTCCAGATATCAGAACGCTCCACTTTGCCTCGTTACTGTTTGGAATCATAAACAGCGAAAAACCTTCGTATCTTTTTAACAAATTAAGATTTTCTGGAATGCATGAAAGACAAGCCTCTCGCCTCATCTTTCCGCGGCACTACTCGGCTAGTTTTCGTGGCAGCTTTCGCTATGCTGCCACTCGGTGTTGGAATAATATCCCTCCACCAATAAGAAACGCTCCTTCACTGTTCTCGTTCAAAAATAAATTAAAGCTCCATCTACTTAAAAATCAAACTTCTCATCCCTAGCCGCAGTTGTCTATGTAATCATTATTAAAAATAAAAGCTCGTTAAGTTTTGATCTCGTTTTCTACTCGTTCCTTAAATATTAGTCATAAGTGGTATTTCAGTTCTCGCTGACTACTTTGTAAGAGAAAAAAAAAACTTAAGTATAAAGGTATTTTATTCCTGATATTGTTAAGAAAACAGTTTGATAGAATTAAGTTCTACTGTATTTTATTTTGTTCTGTAAGTAAAAATTCGTTTTATTTTGTTTCATTTTATTTTGTAGGGTCCACTGAAAATCAGCGTCGCTGCACTATGGTGCTTGGACAAATGCTGAGTGGCATCCTTTTTGGGACAACAAAGCATAAAATTGTTTAGTGTGTTTTTAGTTATAAGAATGTATACCTAATGTTGTTTCAAATAAACAAATTTCATTTCATTTCATTTCATTTCATTTCATTTCATATCGCAAGCGCATCTTATGATTAAGGGACGCGGATAGTTCCGAAACTTGACGAGCTATTTTCGATATTAGTGACGTGAGTAATCCGATATAATACGTAAGTATTAATATTATGACTTTGTTGCTTAACTCCTGAGATGTTCAATGATCTGACAGACAGACAAATAGAGAACAGACAATCATTTTCACATCATATCGATACTTTTTTGACCCTAGAAATTTAAAAATAAAGCGTTTTGCATAATTCTCGAGCCACATCCAGTTCTTTTAAACTTATTGGTTTTAATATAGTTCAGTAGTGCGCTTCATCGACTCCAAGGGGTTCTTGCATTTATGTCGCACATGAATTGCAATTATTAATTAAAGAACTACACTCTACCTATGTTGCCTTGGTACACATACAGCGAGGAGTAGCCGACGCGCTGCGGTATTGGATCATGAAAGCACCACGGAATACTCCGCTGGTGCTGAGGAAACCTAATAATTTTGGTAAGTATTTAAGACGCGTAATCACTAACTACACAGACATCGGATTGATGACTCACACTATAACGGGAGGGGATGGGGCGGAACGTGACGATCTGTAAATTTTTATAGAAAGAATCACGCTCAGATAGCTCGGAGCCCTCGGAGGTCACGTGCCGTTTTCTATAGAAACTGACAAATCAGCCCGGCCTGTTCTAGTGTAAGTCATCCTTTATTTCGTTCCGACTTCTGATATATATAAAACAACATTTATTTTCGAAATATATACAGTAAGTTTAACTTAACTATATAGGTATATAGATCTCAGTCATCCAATTAACAGATGTTGCCAACCAGTTTTATGGTGGCCCTCTCCCTACCCGACCCAAAGTGATGTTATTGTTGTATTTCCTCGTCTCCTGTACCACGTATTGCACAACGATTCCATAAATATATGACACGCTCTTATGGTATCTATATGGTATCTTATAAGCTCTATATATTTTTTCTCCGCAGTTGCCATTTGCAGTAACGCTGCTGCAGTCGGGAGCGTAATGTTACCTTAATTCTTTAATTGTCATAGTGGAAGATGACGGAATGTACGCGGAAGGCGTGCTGGCGCTGCTGCTCTGGTTGACTCGCTGTGTAGGATTGGCCCCGCTGCGCGCGAGCCGCATCTGCGCCGGCTGGCAGTTCCACGCGTCGGCGCAGCTGGCTACGGCGCAGGCCGTTGCCATAACAGTTGTCAGTTAGTACTGTTTGAGCAGTGGTAGGGAGATGAACAGAAGTAGACCCAAGGCGCGCGAGCCGTGGTCGCGCCGGCTGGCGGTTCCGCGCGACGTTGCCGTTGGCTACGCACGACGCAGGCCGTCACGATTACAGTTGTTAGTATTGAAGCAGCGGTAGAGAGGATGAAAATAATTCCAGTTCGCACTAACGCAGTATTAAGTTTTATTGAAATTATCAGTCCTTTTAATGTAACCGATGATAAGTGATTGTCATTAATACATATTCCTAATGCATGATGTGTGATGGATTTTTGGCGAGGAAATACTCAATGTATAAATATCACCTGCCTCATATCTGATAGTTAAATCTGACTCGACTGATAATGATACCCGCTCGTTTCAAATTAATTGCTACTTATGCTAGTTGTGTGTACAAGTAAATTCTCTTAGCGCATTTGATTTCAGATCTCATAATGCTGGCAGGCGTTATTCTAGATTTTTCCCAGCCACCAGGCAAGCGTATTCGAGTGGGTGAGACGGCGTTGCAGGCGCTCGTGTGGGTGTCTGACCTGGTGCTGGTAACAGTCATCGCTAGCCTGGTCATCTACAGGGGCCCAGCTCAGATGGAGAGCCTGCGAAGAGTGCTGGGCCAGTTGCAGCAGGTACGAGAACTATTCTAATTAGATTTATTAACAACCTGGCGAGGGTATTCGAGTGGATGAGACGGTGTTGCGGGCGCTTGTTTGGGTGTCTGACCTGGTGCTGGTGACAGTCATCTCTAGGGGCCCAGTTCAGATAGAGAGCGTGCGCCAAGTACTGAGCTAGTTACAACAGGTAACAGGAAAGCAGAATTCGCCAAAAGATTTCTTAAAGGTTTATTCCGAGGACCTTTTAGAAAAGTTACTGATTTGAACCAAATACATACAAGTTGGTGTAAAGCTTATCTTTTTTTTAATAATATCACAAATAAATTAAGAACAAAATATACTGTTTTCTATAAATATTAGTTCCTTCTAATTAAGGATGACTCACACCAATCCGATCCAGTCCGATCCGGGACGATCTGTCAGTTTCTATAGAAAGAATCACGTAATAGCTCGGAGCCTTCGGAGGTCACGTGACGTCTTCTAGAAACTGAAAGATCGTTCCGGATCGGATCGGATCAGATCGGATGGGTATGAGTCATCCTTGACTCCTTCATTCTAGATTAATCTCGATCTCAACATAACTGGTCCGTCCGCCAAAACTGAGCGGATCAAAAGTTTAGCCATGGTCGCCATGCTGCTGTGGATGATGTCGGTCATGTTGACTGACTTCATTCTGTACTGTTTACGGTCAAGATCTAGAGAAGATACTTTGTGTGAGTATTTTAATATAAAATTCGATTTCAACATAAGTGGTCCATCCGCCAAAACGGAACACAGAAAAGCTTGGCTTGGTTTGGCTTGGCTTGACGTTGTACAGGTGCGTAGTTGAATGGAAATGGAATGGTGACTCGTGAGCTTATATGACACCTGCGATAGTTCTCAGGAAAGTTTTAACAAGGTAGCAAGCTACACAAACGCACGCACGCACCCACACACCCACACACACACGCACACACAAGTGACGCACCGTGTCAAAGAGTTCAACAATACTTTTACAAAAACCTTTACAAAAAAAAGTTTGTAAATTTAATGTTTTTCCTATTCAGAATAACGAGCTATTTCAATGTAGGAGAAAAAAACTACGACAAAAAAAAGGTCTCAAAATTTTCAAAGATTTTACTTACTCTCCATTTTGTAACCGCTGTAAAACGAAATATGTTAAAAAAAATGCGTTTGAAAAATGGTTACAAAATAAATAAATAAAACATAATTTGCCCGTTTGAAAAAAAAAATTGGATCTCTTCTCGCGAAAATGTTATAATTTTGTCACGGGTTTTAATTTAGTATGTGTTTTGTTGTTATTCACAGGGCCGATAATGTTGTTCTACGGCGTATATTACATCGCAGACCTCCAGGGGGCGCTAGCTGTGCTGATGTGGGCCTGCACTGCACGCGCTGTCAACGAGGGTGCCACTGCGATCAACCAGCATCTGCAACGGCTGCTGCATGGTATCTTATTAATTAAAAGACAATATCTCGTCTGGTCACTCATTGTCTATTCGAGTAAGAAAGAAAAGAAAGAATTATAAGGGTCAGCAGCCGGTTCGATAAATTAGAAAACTCACGTGCGTACCGACCCCGAAATAAATAGGGGTCATTCGAATCCCAGTGACGTTCTTGTGGCCGTATTAGTCAATTTCCACAAGAAACCGTTTTGCGTCAAAACTCTACGAAAATAATACAACAATATATTCTAATATAACATTTAAAACTTTCGCGATTTGAACACATATTTAAACATAATTATTAAACGGGTCTAACGCGAATTAACTTGTTTACCTTATTTACCGACGTTTCGACACAGGTTTCACTGGTCATGGTCGCGGCTGACTGATGTCCCAGCAAAATGTCAAAACAGAGATTTGTGTAACTACCCAACGAAAAGTCTATGTAGAAATTTGGGGTAAACACACAATTTTAAAACTACCCACAAATCATATGTTAATTATTGTCAATAGTCCGACACACGACACTCACAATATCCCCGCACACATCCGAAGATATATCCCGTGGCTGCAACTTCTGGATCACTGGTTCCCAAGTTGGTGATAAGTTAAAACCATCCTCCCTATTAAAATTTCTAGGGTGTTTCTTGATTTCAATTGCCTCTCGAACTACTCGAGGATAATAATGGCGTTCAGTGGAGACAATTTTGGGTTTATGGAGTTCAATCCAGTGATTTACGCCAGATGTAAGAAGATGTTCGGCGATCGCGGATTTGTGTACTTGGCGGTTTTTAACTGCCGCTATGTGCTCCTTCACCCTCTCTTGCACGCTCCGTTTAGTTTGGCCAATGTACACACTTCCGCAACTGCATTCTATTTTGTACACGCCCGGGTTTTGGTATGGAATGACATCTTTTGGACTGCGTAAAAGATCTGCTACTTTGAATAACGGCTTGTATACAGTCTTGATGGAGAATTTCTTAAGTACTGTTCCAATTTTGTCCGTTACTCCTTTCACATACGGTAAGAACGCTGGCTGTCTGTTGACCTCTGGATGTCTTTCCGTTCTCTTCGGCCTGCGATTCATCCTCCCACGGTATCCATTCCTCTCTAACACACATCGGACATGGGCTAGTTCACCGTCCAAGTGTTCATCGTCACATAAGTCATGTGCCCTGTTCACCAAGGACGTGACCACGGATTGTAGGTGCCTTGGGTGATGATGAGAGGATGCTTGCAAGTACCTATCGGTATGCGTAGGCTTTCTGTACACCGAGTGCGCCAAAGTGCCGTCCGATCTCACCATTAGCTTGACATCCAGAAAAGGCAAGGTCCTGTCACTTTCTGTTTCATATGTGACCTTAATCTTTGAGTGGATGGAGTTCAAGTGCTCGGAGTAATTTTTGACGGTGACGTAATCTCCTTTCAAAATGCAGAAAACATCGTCTACATACCTTTTCCACATCATGATTACGTTAGGTCCCGACTTGAGTGCTAATTCCTCAAAATGCTCCATCCAGATGTTAGCAATTACTGGAGCAACCGGACTACCCATCGCAACTCCATCCACCTGGAGGAAATACTGGCCTTTGTATATGAAATAATTTCCCTCCAAACAGTGCTCCAGTAAAGTGACATACTTTTCGGATATGTTACATTCCTGTAGTTTCATTTTGATAATGCTCAGACATTCTGTTAATGGAACGTTGGTGAACAAAGATTCCACATCAAAACTCACCATAATCTCATCTGGTTCCAGTCTTACGCCTTTGACAATATCAATGAAATGGCGAGAATCTTTTACATAGGATGAGGTCTGTCCTACCAGTCGTTGGAGCACGCTTGCTACATGTTTTGCGAGATCATAGGATGGCGAGCTGATCTGACTCACAATTGGTCGCAATGGCACATTGGGCTTATGCACCTTTGGCAGTCCATATAGCTTGGGTGGTTGGACTGATTTCGGTCTATATAAACGATTATATTCATCCTCTTCAAAAAGATCTTCGTGGTCTTTGATGAGGTTTCGTAGACGACGGGCTACCCTAGCAGTTGGATTATAATTAACCGGCTTATAGACCTTCTTATCAGCCAGTGGCGCTTTTATTTTGCCATCACTGGATTGAACTCCATAAACCCAAAATTGTCTCCACTGAACGCCATTATTATCCTCGAGTAGTTCGAGAGGCAATTGAAATCAAGAAACACCCTAGAAATTTTAATAGGGAGGATGGTTTTAACTTATCACCAACTTGGGAACCAGTGATCCAGAAGTTGCAGCCACGGGATATATCTTCGGATGTGTGCGGGGATATTGTGAGTGTCGTGTGTCGGACTATTGACAATAATTAACATATGCTTTGTGGGTAGTTTAAAAATTGTGTGTTTACCCCAAATTTCTACATAGACTTTTCGTTGGGTAGTTACACAAATCTCTGTTTTGACATTTTGCTGGGACATCAGTCAGCCGCGACCATGACCAGTGAAACCTGTGTCGAAACGTCGGTAAATAAGGTAAACAAGTTAATTCGCGTTAGACCCGTTTAATAATTATGTTTAAATAAATATATTCTAAATTTCAGGATCAGAACTATTGACACTCCCGTCTCAAGCGGAGACCCTGGTTCGGCGTCTCGCTCTCTCTCACGAGCGCATCAGCGACATGATGAGACAGATGAACGACACCAACGGCCTGTTCCTGATGGCCATCCTCATGTCCACGTTCCTTAGGCTTGTGCTTACGCCGTATTACATGCTGGCACCACAACGTATGAATTTTCTTCATCACTATAGCGTTAAGGATGATTCACACTAGAACGGGACGGGACGGGATGGGACGGGAAAATCTGTCAATTTCTATAGAAAGCATCACAAGACATCCGAGGGCTCCGAGCTGTCACGTGATTCTTTCTATAGAAATTGACAGATTTCCCGTCCCGTCCCGTGCTAGTGTGAGTCATCCTTTATTCCTATTTCTTACTTAGACAGCGGGCTTAGGCGAATTGACGTTATCAGGCAATGTACCTATGTACAAAGTAATGTTTCACAAAATTCAGATTTCTATGGAGCCATCTTTAATAGCACCTTGTGTCATAACGCTCATGATATGACAGCTTAAATTGCCACGAGAATTCCAGGCTCTGATAATGACCCTAAACCCAAAGTGCACTGCATGGAAAACTAAAAATTGCATGGATGTTTTGGATTGGCCATCACAATCACCCGACGCCAATCCAATTGAAAATGTTTGGGCGTGGATGAAGCTCAATTTACGTGGAAAAAATATTGTTAGTGTTACTGGCTTAACTCGAGAACTGAAGTCCGTGTCTGTATCTCGTAGTCATGCTGAACATTTCGTCGAAAACATGCCTCAACAAGCTATAATTGATAACTCAGGAGATTGGATGCCTTATTAAAAATAAAGCATGCATGTATATTATAATACTCTTATATTATAGTAGATTGTTATCCAAGGGCTGAAAGGCACCCATTTCCGACGAGGTAGTTTGACCAATAGCGCGAGTCGGAAATGGGTGCCTTTTACCCGAGTTAAACACTCTACTTTTCATTTCGAATGTGAGGAAAGTAAAAAAAAACTATGAAGTTAAAACTACTCCTGGAACTTAATGTATATGGCCAGCAATTGTCACACTTTTCGGCGTGGTGAAATTTTGGCCTGGCTTTATTCAAAAGTTGTTGTGTTTTTGTTTAGCAAACTCTGAGGTGTTTGGTCTGACGCTCTCAGTGAACTGGACACTCGTACACATGTCTATCTTGATACTGACGATAGAACCCTGCCATTGGACGCATACACAGGTAATTACACGATTTCCCCCCTGTAAAAAACGACCTATTTTGACAAACAAGCATAAGGCCCGCTAATAAATAGAAAGCGATCACTATAGTCTATATATGGACGGTGGTGTCATATCCATCTGCCTTAACGCCGGACGCAGCGTCACATTGTAATTTACTTGTACCATACTATAATTATTATTATTTAATCCGGGCGTCTAGCAGCTGTTTAGCGGTGCGAGTGACAGTGGATGGGCAACAAAGTTTTTTAAAATCAATGTAAGCATTGCAATTTAAAGAGCTCTGGGTTTGGTGTCATATAATAGCTAATGCAATGTAAATGCACCTATACAATTCGAATATAACATTGCCGGGCGTTTTCATTGGGAGGGCCAGGTGACATCCAAGGTGCGGTAAAAAGTGCCTTATTTAAAGAGACCATCTCATTGACAGAGGTGTGGGCCTATACTTTTTCATTAGAGTGGACTTTTAAAATCGTGCGTTCAAAAATACAGGCGCCAAGCACCTCGCCAGGCAACGACAAAAAACAACTATTACACCCACCGCTGAACAACTACCAGGTGCCCGGAATTAATTAAAAATTCTAGTATGTCGTTGCCCTACTAATTGCATACCTATTTCCATAGCCAGTTCTTAGTCAAATAGAAGTGGCGCTGTACGCTGTGTCCGCCGTCGGTTGCAACTTGCAGACATTGTTAAAAAACTAAGGCGAATGAAACCAATTTTTCAGTAAGGTAAACAACAGAGTAAAATACTGCCCATTTTTCCTGAATATAAATCTAACTATTATCAATATACCTATATGTACTATCAGACGATTCCTCCGAATTAAGCCTTAACGTGTTAAACACAAGGCATAGATCCCTTAACACTGTAACTATAAATCAAACAATGCCTTTTATAGGTTGACTTCCGAAAGTACAGCACGCCTACTACGAACAATTAAAATTGGCATGGACTGGAAAACCTCTTTTTCACTCCAATATGCAAGTGTAACAGAGATGGAGATACAAATCCGCAATTGTTTGATTTTCGTGGTAAAGATATTTCATGAAAGCTGGTGCGGTAAATGTGTGAAACTATCATTAATTTCAAAGGCATACCGCGCCAGCTTTTGTGAATTGATCTTGTAGGTATTAGTTTTCATTCTAAGTACCGGTTTAATGCCGTATAATGACTAAAAATTTTAAAACAATATTATAATTTAAATCTGTTAAACTAAATCATGTTTTCACGTTTACTGCGAGTTGTTTGAAAGAAATATATGCTGAAGTTTTAATTGCGTGAAAATTAGGTACAACCTAGTTGTTATCAATATTAAGATCTAGACGTCTGAATGATAACAATTTGATCACTGTGGCCACTTAAGAAATCTTCTCATAAAATCTTTAATTTGAATAGATTTTTCCTTTTTATTTGTGTAAGAATAAGAAGTAATTAATGCAACTAACATCTATTTTGTTTAGCGACAACATACGCCAATCCTCTTAGGGCAACTAATCGTGCATCTGGCCCCGAAATGTGAGCGGCTATCGAAGGAGCTAGATCAGTTCTCCAAGCAGCTCATGCTGAGCAGCACCAAGTTCTGCACCCTCGGAGTGTACACCCTGGACCGGCAGCTCATGGCCACGGTATGTTCTTGTCAACGTTTCTCACTATCGTGGCTTCCAACCTACAAACTGGTTTGACTTACCAGTTAACTGGCTGACTTTTAACTATTTGGAACGATCGAATTTAAACTTAAAAACTGACAAGACATAAGAAAACATTTGATACGACCAACTGACAAGAATGACATAAAACCAGATCGGCCAGAATATATAGTCTGACAAGCGAGCGAGCGCAGTAAGAGTAGGACAAAATAACTATATCCATCCCTTTTTTCAGGGTGGTAATACTAGCGTAAGAAAAAGACAGTATGATGCTCTCTATCCTACTGTTACTGCGCTCGCTGGGTTGTCAGACTATATATTACGAGACGTGCTTGTTTAAAGGACAGGCTGGATTTCTGACTGAAACTTAAGATGGCGAAGATGTATCTGGAATGTTTTTTTTTTGTCCGTTTAAAGTTGTTTAAGGTCTAATACTGATATTTATTATGCATTGAGCTAACTGAGAAGAGCTAATGTAGAATTGTCTTAAAACGCGTTTAACCACTCTTTGGTTGTCATCACATCATACGGCAGTACCAGGGTCCCTGCTGCTTCGAGGCATATTCACGAGTGTATGTAACGTAGCCACCTTACTAAACAACGTCGCTTGAAGAGCTTACGTGACGCTGGCATAATTGTCCCTAACTGGACAGAAACCATTAATTTAAAAAAAATGATTTAAGAAGAGGTGGACAGTCTGAAGTAGGCCGGGACGTTCAACCGAACTCTAAAAAAAATGTAATGTAATGGTTTTTATGCCTTCCACCTGGTCAGGAACGAACGGCCTCCTAGCTTAGTCGTTAGTGACCCCGCCTACAAAGCAGGAGGTCCCGGGTTCGAATCCTGATCCTTTATTTGTGTGATTATCACGAATATTTGTTCCTGAGCTGTGGATGTTTTCTATGTATTTAAGTATTAATATGTAGCTATATCATCGTCTAGTACCCACATCACAAGCCTTATTGAGCTTACCTTGGGACTAGGTTGGTTTGAGTAAGATTGTCCCATATTATTATTATTATTTTCTCAAAAATTGGAGTTCGGTAGAATAATAACCACCGAACTCTCCGATTTTTGAGGATATAAGCCCTAAGTTATCTATAAGTAGTCATAATTTAACCCTGTGTGATAACGAGTGCAGCAAAGGGCTCAAAACGTAAGGTCGTGGTATTAAACAACGCGGTTAATCCATTCTAAAGTGTTTCATTTCAATAAATAATAATCGCGGTTACAGAAGACAATATTATAATCCCTAAATTAAGTCTTGTTTAACAAATCATTTTCCGCTAAGTCTTACGTCGCCATGGCATCCCAGTAAAGTAGACGACTAAGTGACAAAAGTCGGTAATATTAGTCAATTCATAACGATAATCGTTTCCACGTGTAATGTATAATTATAATATTTAACTTTAAGTTTCCCTCCCAGCGTTTCATGTAATCTGTGGCTTTGTTATCTTGAGACGTATTAATATGTACGTTTGATGTCAAAGATATATTAGATATATCAAATATGCCAGACTAGTGGTTTGCCAGACTAGTGTTTTTTTTTATGCTATAGGGGGCAAACGAGCAAACGAATCGCCTGATGGTAAGCGATTAACGTCGTCCATGGACACCCGCAACACCAGAGGTGTCGCAAGTGCGTTGCCGGCCTTTAAGGTGGGAGTACGCTCTTTTCTTGAAGGTTTGAAGGTCGTATCGGTCCGGAAACACCGCTGGCGACAGTTCGTTCCACAGTTTAGCTGTGCGAGGCAGGAAGTTTCGGGAAAAGCGCACAGTTGAGGACTGCCAACCAGCTAAATGGTGAAATGGTTCAAACGAGATGACGTTTCGCTGTGCCCTACCTCACTTGTTGGACGCAGTTTAAGGACATACCCGGGTCCGGGTCCGGGTTTTTACTGTAATACTGTTAACTGTTTTTGAAATAAATAAATATTAACAGTTTTGCACCTTACTCCATTCAAGGCACATTACAAGGTTCAAAATGACAGCGTAAACATGTCTTTGACCCCGTCTGGACAAGGACGGTCTTCGTATATCACCTTACTTTCTAATATTGGCACTCTCACTAATTAATGGATAGCAATTTACGCGCGAGCATCGATTGCGACATTTGCGACCTTTTCTTAGCACAGTTATACATAGATTATTTCTTCATTCGCAATTAAGTAAACAATTATTTTCAAAATATATACCTACATTAAGTGTAAGTTACCTAACCACCTACCTGTACCTACCTTAAATCTAAAATAGGTCCTTGAGGCATTGTACCTAGGATGCTGGCGGCATTTTCTCGTTGTATCGCAATGCTGATACGTTGTACGAGGAAGCCACCAGCTCTTCGGTCACCAGTAACATCAACCAGACGTTCGTTGGCAATTGGTAATAAAACCCCGGTTTTGTACGCAGCCGAAGGGATTAGTGGTTTGGTGTCGATGGTGACCCTGCCTGCAAAGTTGGAGGTCCCGCGTTTAAATTCTGGTTAGGCCTTTATTTGTGTGTTTATCACGAATATTTGTTCCTGACTTATGAATGTTTTCTACGTATTGAAATATTTATTCTTTTTTTCGGCTTTTACTCACAACACAAGCCTTATTCAGCTTACCGTGGGACCATCTGTGTAAGATTTTCCCATAATATTAAACATGTATTTATTTTGTTTTATTGATTATAGGACTACTACTTATGTAAGATATCCACTTCTCTCAAATAATTATAAGAATATTATAGAAGGCGTTATTAAAAGTCGCATGAGAATTGGCGATCATATTCTATGGGGTCGTAGGTTCATGTCCTATCGACTGCGCCATATAAGTAGTCAAACCATTACGGCTGATTATTGCCTAGTTTAGTTAATTTCTAGGATTTATTATATTCCTGTGCAACATTGCACCAGCGCAATGCCAATGTACTTATAAACAATCGATTCAACAGTTCAAGATCAACTGCGTCTGTGTCTACGGTGCTTTCCTGCATAAGAATAGTAGTTTATGTGATTGTATATAATGAATGGCTCGGCTGGCGCCTCGTTTCATAAACCCACACTCGAGTTTTAATGCCTAATTATTTACAATTACATACTTTGCTTTATATACACACATATTGAGCTCTCCGCGATGCGTTCAAACCGCATTTAGGTATATCGACCGCCGCTGCGACTTTCAGGAATAAAAACTTTTCTGATATTCATGTTTCGACATTTATATTTTTCAAATTCAGAGACAAATTAGAGTTGTCCTCAACTTTCATATAGTTCGATATCAAAATAGTGTGCGACTTGCATGCGTCATTGTATGCAATTGACAATTCGTTTCAAACTAAACGTCATCTCGACTGAAATATCAGTCGAGATGACGTTTAGTTTGAATCCTCTATTCTAATAAGAATAGAGGTCAAATCAAATTTTCTTGGGTCAGATGTGTTCGAAATTTGAAAAAAATAATATTATCGAAATCGATAATATTATTTAGCTATAATAACATTTTCACAGATAAGAAATTTGTTGTAACAAAAAAGTTTATTATTATGGGGGCCTTTATATGCGATTTTTGAACATATTATTGAGGGCTAATTATATGTGGGTATATAAAGATTTTAAGATGTTACCAAAATGGTAACTCAAGCACCGTTTGCGTCACCCAAGGTTAGCCTGAAACCGAAATTTAGCGGTTATAAAGTTTATTTGTTTATAAAGTATGGGATTTACCGTTTAGTTCCGGGTTTATCTAACCCTAAATGGTGCAAGTAGCCTTAATTACGGATAACAATCACGTATTTTTAGTCATTATGCGCGACATGTTTTGGACATCCTAGGATGGCATTATAAAGCGCCAAATACCGCGCGTGACGACGTGCCGTGGATTATACTCGTAATGTGTATGGAATCGGTTATTTCCATACAACCGAAATCTGGTGTTATTGAATCAAATGTGCTCCTACAACGAGAAAATGAAAATCCATCCAGATATGCAAAACTATCAAATTAGTGATTGAAAGAATGACACATTTATATACCGGGTGGAACGGCTCGACGATCCTTTCCGCAAAAGGGGGATTGTTTAGATTTAGTACTGTATTTCCTCTAAAGAAACTAGGCTCATATTCGTAAGCGTTTTTAAGTTATAGGCAGTTAACTTTTGATGCAAAATACTGCAAGTGACAACCCTCATTAGGTTCAATAACATTTAACAATAACACAAAGGTCAGTGACATTTACCAAAACAACATTTCTACCCCATAATATTTCCCAGTCAATATTACAATTGTGTGAACTACCCACTTACAATAATCTAACTAACCATAGATAAATTAAGACTAAGGGCAGTTATACATGCAGAATCGTAGAATTGAAAATAATATCTTCTGAAGCCTTTATTTTTATAATTCAAATAAACATGTTACTTTTGCATTTATTTCCATACAAATCGGTTAACCAACAGCATTTTCTAGCTTCCACGCACCCCGCCTAGTATGCTCTTCTGGCGGTGTATTATGGGCTTTATGAACCTATTTATTGTAACTGCCCTTAGTCTCAATTTCTCTATGGTTAAGTTAGATTTTTGTAAGTGGGTAGTTTGCACAATTGTATTATTTTGTTTGGGAAAAATATTAATTTTTACTCAGTCTTACCCGTGATAAAACAGTGACGCAAATAAATTGCAAATTACGTGATAAAACCTATTTTCAAAATGCCCTTGGGAGCCCGCGATTACCTAAATTTGCTTATGTTATACGGGGAGTGTAATTATAATGCCGCCGAGACGTTAGGACGCTATCGACAAAGATATCCTCCACCACACCCAACTAGCCGTATGTCAATTTTACGGGCCTTTGATCGCGTGGCAAATAATCAGCCCATAGTACCACAAACGGGCCAAAACGACCAACGGGGAGGAGGTGTAGTTCACATTGCACCAAGGTTTGAAGAGCGAGTGCTGCGGTATGTCGAGCAAATTTTTGTAAACATAAAGTGTCACATTACAGTTACATGTAGGTATAGTACATAGTAATAGCAGGGTTGTCACTAAGAAGAACATTAATTAATTTTAATATTTTTACTGATTGTTCGTAACAAAAATATAAACATTACTAATCGATTCTCCTTCACTTAAACTAACCCCCCTTTGCGAGAAGGATCGTCGTGTCTTTCCACCCTGTATAATATACTGTATTTTTTCTAACTTTACATGTTTAATATAAATTAAGTACAATTCGTTCTGTTTTTATTGCAGATTCTTGGCGGAGTCACAACGTATTTGGTGATCATAATACAATTTCAATCTATTTCAAATCAAATATAAAGAAAATAATGTACCTATCCAAATAAGTAAGTGATTTTAGAATGGACTTTAAAACATTACATAAAATAAGAAGATGTTTAAAGTTTTGTGTTTGTTTTACCAACTTATGGGCAAAATTTGTTTGTCCAGAAACGAAGCGGACATTTTCAGGCAAATCAATTTTTGAACGATAACATGTACCTACCGTACAATGGGGCAAGAAAATTGCGACTGCTGAAGCAAGAAACTTACTGCCCAATTACATGATTACGACAGAAATCTCTGTATTCTGAACCACAAGTCTAGTGATCATTCATGCTCCCTGCTACCTTACGTTACCCTACATAACCCTACACAACGTAATTCTTAGTCAATAAGATTTTCCATCTTTAATTACACCTTACAAAAAGGGTCTCCGAAATGAATGAATGAATGAATGTGGGTCGCGAATGTAGTTAATTTACCTTAATATACCGACGTGGCATTTGTTTTCCCGATCTTTAGTTACCTACATTACGTACGAATGCGTAGATACTTATCGTTTTGGGTGTGTAGCCAAAATGCCATCGTTACCGCTCAGTCGCTAGCAAAACGCAACAGTCATTGTCACACTAATTAGGAAGTGTGATAAAGAGAGATAACTACGATATGAAGCGTGAGCGATTGACATTTTGGGCTAAAATTACGCACGCTCTTACTTTTATCGTGACAGTGCGGTGAATGCAATAAACATCATTGTTTACCAATCGATCAATCAGTATTTAAATCGACTACCGAAGTAATAATATTTGTAATCACCGCGTTAACGGTAACGATTGTAACAATATAAAATACATTAGAGTATATACAGCGTGGATATTTGATACCGGCGAATATTTTAATGACGATTACTATTGAACATATTTACATTAATTTCTTTTGGAAATTAAGATGGTTTTTTTTTCGTACATAAAAATTCAGCACGCAATGTATTGTATCCACAATATCCACATACATTAACGTAGCTATCTAGCTATCTAAACATCATACGAGTATCATGTCAGTGTCATTTATCATGTCAAACAAAGTTGGAAGACATACATTGCAGCTCTGTCGCACCTTAGAAACAATCATTACACCTAATTAATAACACAATTTAACGAAATTATTATCCCATACGATTCATATGAACAGGTAATAGCTGAATTAATTATTCGCCCGTATCAAATACCCACGCTGTATATATCGTTGTACGATGACGTGCTTTACCATGACGTCTTAACGCGATTCTGTTGACGACCTAAACTGAGTCGCTTCCATACAACTGAGCCTAAACTGAGCCTAACTTAATCGTGTTAAGACGTCATGGTAAGGCCCCACGTATTACAGCAGTGTTGTTGACGTCACTTAAGAGGATATGGGAGCATGGGTTCAATTGCGCTCGCTCCATGTTGAAGTTGCCGTAGTCTCCTGTTTTCTCCTGCAATATCGAACCTATATGAAAGATTATTTACATACAAAAATATGACAGCCCCTTAAGGTTTGCTTTTTCCTGTTTTGGTTACTGAATTAAAAACGCCTATCTTCTGTCTAAGATATCATATAACTTCACTAAGACCAAAATATAAAATAGTAAGTGCAATTAAACTCGTATTAGATCAGCTTGCCTCATTTCCATACAGTAGTTAAGGAGCCTTTAGCCAAAAATAAAAAGTAAAACCTGGTTAGCTCCGCCTTGCCTGGGAACATTTTTAACTCGTGGAGGCGCGGCGTAGTGATCGTAAGTACCCATTATATTTATAAGTACGCACACACACAGCTTAGGGTGACTCCGCTATTACAAAGCTGGAGGTCCCAAGCTCAAGTCCCGGTATTGGCTTAACCAGATAGGCGAGTCAAATACAAAACGATGTTCGGAGACAAAAGTTAAGGGCCTTATTTTATTGTTTGTTATTTAAGCCTTATCTACATTAATCAATACTACATGTCCATAAGCTGTTAACTATTGACCACAGGAAAGAAAAAGTGTGTGTTCAGCTGAACTGTAGAGCCAATCTTTCCTCTGGCCAAAACAGAATTACTTTTTAATGTGGATAAGGGTTGAATAAGAAAATAAACTTTCATAGCACTTAATTTTTGAAAAATCCACCGGAAAGACTCCTAACATCGTTTTGTGTTTGACCCAGGCATCTCGTACGATCTACTGAATAATCATAAAATATCTTAACCAGATCATAATCACAACCAATCAAGATTGACAAATCAGAATACTGCTACAAGTCATGTACATAGATTTATCCTAGGGGATTAAAAAGATGACAGGCTGACGCTCGTCAGTTTACTCCGTGAATATGGCGCTTGCAACAATGTCGAAATATAGGCTACTCAATAAAACAAACATACATGGTAATTATCCCGTTTTAAATATTAGTTATAGTACATACATACTTAAAGGTAACAAAAGACCTAGGTACAAGATCCTTAAAATTTTTCTACGTAAGTACACTAAAAAAAGAAATAATTTTAATGTGTCGGATTATTTAGTAGAATTTAGTAGAGTCGAAAGGGGATTGAGAACATTTCCACTGAATGGGAAACTGGTAGATAGATAGATACTCTTTATTATCTCCCAGTACTAAGTTTGTTTGGCTAGAATTGGAAATTCCCGGGACTTAATTTGTATAGAAAATCAGTATTGGGAGAACGGGCTAACCTCAATAAATGGAATAATTACAAAACATAATCAGAAGTGTAATATTTTTTGTTGACTGTACCTCGTCATCAGTGTTTCCTATTTACTCACATTAACTTCCCATCATAATGTTAGTCGCTAATAGACCCTGCCTTATATAACTCGTTGCGTGTAACACGATCGTACTCACCTTAAATAGGCATTTATTAAACAAGGGATAGTCGACTTGCGAAAAAGAGCAGAAAATCTAAGAACTATACGAGGGAGCAAAGTTTTTGTGCATATAAAATGGGTCTAATACAGCAGTTTTCACTTCAATATCACGAGTTTTCCTCGAAAAACTTAATATTATTACAAATCTTATCAAAATTTTGACTCTCCGAGATTTATTTTTAAAAACCGTCGTTTTAAAGTGCACGCGACAGCTAACGTGAAGAAATAAGTAAAAACTTACATCAAATTACTTTTCCCACTTGTATATAAAACGCTTTTATCCGCATTTTAAAGAATTAAGGAAGGCTTTCCAAGCTAGTGAGGTGCAAACCAGTAAGTCGTATCATTATGTTATTTTTGGTTACATACGACGTATTAAAACAGAGTTCATAATATATTGGTTTTGATTGTTTTATGTTTCGCTTAGATCACGAATAAAATGTGGCAATTAGTCAAAATTTACATACTAGCATGAACTACATAATGGAATGAATAATTAAGGAACATTTTGATATGGTGCATCATGAAATCAAGTAAGAAATATGAAAAACGAAGTGAGTATGAATAAGATATAAAAAGTACCTAACCGTAAACTGTTTTGTAATAAAATTCAAACTCTCCGTCAAAAAAGAAAGTCATTCATTTCAATTATATTTTTTGAGGAGGGATTATTTTTGCTGAAGTACAGTAGAACCTCGATTATCTGAACCCTCCATTATCCGAACGCTACCTAAGTTTATCCGAACGCACTCACATACGCAATTTCTTTCATCTAAGTATCCGAATTTCAGACTGAAGAAACTTTCAACAAAATATTCTGCTTTTTTCAAGGTTTGTTTTTTAATTCAATCTCAATACATGCGTCCAATTTTAATGTACATACTATACCTACTATTTTTTTATTCAAATGTGTTGTTTTCTTAGATCTTGTCCCGACAACCCCAAATTTCGATTATCCGAACCTCGATCCCAATAAGATAAGATACGATAAGATAAGATATTTTTTTTTTGGTTAAATAATCGAGGTTCTAACTATACTACCAATTGCTATTGCCAATCAGTTGCTGAAGCCGGCTTTACCCCTCTGGTTTACAAGGTTCCAGCCCTGAAGAGTGCGTAGTGGGTGGTGCGCTGGCGCTAGTACTACGAGTCTCGCAATACGTTGGAGTAGCCCCCCTGAGCTTCACGGCCACGGACGTCGGATGGCGCGTCGCGGTGTCACCATCTCTCGCCATCTTCCAGCGAGTGTTCATGACCGTTCTTAGTAAGTACCACATTGAAACATTCAAGACAAGAGTGTACACCCATGTTAAAAGCCGGCGGCAACCTTCGAGCAACACAGGCTTCCAACACGTTGGAAGGAGACATCAAATCGACATGTTATCGTACAATTTTTAATAAATATAAGAGCCTGGGCAGAGAGTACCTTTTTGTACATACCATTCGGGGTCAAAAGTCTTGGTCCGTGGGGTCCCAGCGCACGCAAGTTTTTCGTAGAAATCGCCAAACGTCTGGTTGATGTTACTGGTGACCGAAGAGCTGGTGGCTTCCTCGCGCAACGTATCAGCATTGCGATACAACCAGGACATGCCGCCAGCATCCTAGGTACAATGCCTCAAGGACCTACTTTAGATTTAAGGTAGGTAGGTAGGTAGTTACGTAAATTACACTTACTGTATATATTTAGAAAATAAATGTTCTTAATTTTTATAAATTTTTTTTCAGACGTAATAGGAATTACCGCCCTGATTCTAGACTTCTGCGAAGACTTCGATCGGCGGATCCAACTGGGCAATTCTGCCATCACCGCGTTTGTGTGGACCGCCAACTTTACCTTGGTGTTTTCTATAGCCAGCATGGCTGCGTACCGCGGCCCTAGTCGGATGAAGAGCCTTATTCATTTGCTGAAGCAACTACAGCAGGTAATATGTAGCTGATACAATCCTACGAGGACTAATCATCACAACTCTCGACTCTAGCAAAGGTTTCGCATGATGTTGGGTGAACCCACTTCACCGTGTTTATGTTTAATAAGTTGCTTTATAATTTATAACACGTTAAACTTTCGCGTTTTGGACACATTATCATAAAACATAGAACGGGTCTCTCGCGAATGCAGTTAATTTACCTTAATATACCGAGGTTTCGACACAGTTCCATGTGTCATAGTCGCGGCTTGACTAATGAATCAACGAAGTGTCAACGGCGATCTTGCTAGAAATGTTTGCCTACCCAGCGGAAAGTCACTTTAAACGATGGGAAGATAGAAAAAGTTAGGTCTACCCTTTTCCTTAATATTATCGGGACGACACACAACTCTCACAACATCCGCGCATCGATCCGAAGACACATCTCGCGGTCTGAACTTCTGAACCACTGGTCCCCAAGTAGGTGATATACGTAAATTGAAACCATCTTCACGATTTCATTTGCTTGTCAAGATGCAAGATGCTTTGGGTACAGAATCCTAAAAGTACGTATATAGCCAGTAATAAAAGTTTGTATCAAAAATATAATTTATGATGAAACTCATTTCAGATCAATGTTGACTTTAATAACGGTTCGAGCATAAAAAGGGGGAGGATTGGCATACTTTTAGTCACCAGCATGCTGATCGGTACGCTGTCGTTGGAGTCTATTCAGATCTACATCATTACTCAGGAGTCCATGAAAATTGGAAGCAACTGTGAGTGAAAATATTTTTTAATGGTATAGGAAGGAAACGAGCAGGGGAATAACCTGTAATAAGTGGTCACCGCCGCTCATAGACCCTCGCGTGGTGGTTGTGATTATTGCGAGGTTTGAAAGGGATGGTTGGTAAGTGTAGATGGTTCGCAAATCGACACGAGTTGCGAAAATCCCATTCGCATGTGTATTGTACAACGTTTTTCAATACGCGCGCTCAAAACGTGCGCTTTTTTGCTGTTTTGCGTGCGCATAGTTCGTTTGTGCTTTTGCTTAATCTAATGCTTTTTACTATTCAATTTTTATTTTATTTAGTTTTGTTCCATTTCACGACTACTTATTGATGAGTTTTAATGTTAGTGTTCTTAATCAACACATAATAAAACTGAAAACCTACTATTTTTACTTTTTCTTTCTCGTCATTCTGTCGTAATTTTGTAGATTTTTTTTTCAATATTTGCAGGGAAGTTAATAGTAATGTACAACTCGTTCTACGTTGCCTTCATGTTTCGACTAATGGTGTCGCTACAATGGGGCTTCGTGGCATTGGGAGTGTACGGCCCCGCGACTACGGTAAACGAGCACCTCCTGCAACTACGCCGCCATGGTGACTACCCTCATACTACCAGCTTACACTCTCTGGCGCTGCCCCAGTGGAGCTTGGCTGCGTCGGACGGTGTGGCCATGGTAAACCTGCATCTACTGCAACTACGCCATAGTGACTAGGGTAAAACCACCAGTGAATGAACACATAAGCATTTTTTTTTTCAATTTAGAAATTTAATTTCTCAGTATTGATCAAAGTATTTTTATACTTTTAGATTTATAGAATATTTTATCAAAAAGTACCGATAAACCTAATGATTCGACAGAAAAGTGTGAAACCCAGTGAATGAACATCATTTAGCTTTAATAAATCAGTGTTATAAATATTTTTTAAAACAAAGTGAATAAATTTTCTTTGGCAATCATTACGTAAAACATTGAGGTACCATCTAAAATAGAGTTAAATAGAATATAGTGAATAGTATTTATCATTATGATAGAAACACATGAGCCACAACATAGAAGCAATAAATGCAATAAAAAGAAAAAAAATCTTTAAACAAGAAACAAGGTGCGAAAAGAAAAACGAGTCCAAACGTTGGTGGTGAAATAAGACACTTTTTATTCATATTTCTACACATGTATATTGTGTATGTTCATACATAGAATTAGAAGAAATAGAAGTCAATGAACAATCTATATGTCTATATGTTCATACGAAGGCATGGAAAATCTAGTAAATGGACTATAGTAATATGGATTTTTTATTCATGTTCCAATATTGGCTGAATAAATCAAAAACGTTTTCTATAGAATCTCAAGAATGTTAGCAAAGTTATAATTTAAACTTCCCAACACCAAATCGGGTGGAAAGCCCGTCCTACAGGAACTTCGGATACTATTCAACGAGGCTCTCTTTGCTGGTGCGCTACGTAGTAAATGGAATGATAGTATTGTCGTCCTATTCCACTAGAAGGGGTCCAAAACCAGCCTTAATAACTACCGGCCTATTGCTCTACTAAGCCAAATTTATAAAGTGTTCTCGCGAGTACTGACTACGAGAATGGCTAGGAAGCTAGACGAACATCAGCCTATCGAGCAGGCGGGGTTCAGAGGCGGGTACAGCACCATGGACCATATATGTATTTAAAATACGGCAGGTGATACAGAAAACGCACGAATACAACTGACCACTATACCTTGCCTTTGTAGACTACGAAAAAGCATTCGATTCTGTGGAACACTGGGCAGTCTTCCAATCCCTACAAAGGTGTCTAATAGACTACAGGTACATAACGTTGCTGAAAAATCTATATAAGTCGGCAACGATGACTCTTTGTGTACAGGATACCGCTACAACCGTTCCCATCAAGAGAGGCGTGAGGCAGGGCGACATCATCTCACCAAAATTGTTCACGAACACGCTTGAGGACGTATTTAAGACCCAAGAAGGTCAACCGGCGAATGCGTCATGGCTTCTTATACCGCTACAGTAGGACTTTGTGGCACTGGCGACGACTACAATCAACTAACGCCTGTTGTAACAACGCCATGGTGACTACTGTACGAATACCTGTCATTAAATGCGGTTTTTATAGTAATGTTTTTTAAAAGGTTTTAAATTACTATTTATTAGACTTACTATATACCCATAGCCACTTATTCGATTTTACGTTCTTCAACTGTTTATATTATTATTCTTCTAGAATCGGATTTCGCCGCGTATTCCACGCACGTGCAATCTACAGTTCGCCATCTCGCTTCATCCTACGGACGTATCGGTGAACTGATAAGACAGATGAACGAGGCCAACGGCACGATTCTCATCACAACCCTAATGGCCACCTCTCTGCACCTTATTGTTACTCCGTACTACTTGCTGTCAACATTGAGTGAGTTTTACAATTCAACCTCCTTGCGCTACCTCTTCCTCCTCCTTTGACCTTGCGCCAATTCCTATAATGGTTCACCAACCGTCTAATATATGTGAGACCTGTATGACCGTAGTAAAAACGCAATTGGAGGTCACATCTTTAAATTAGCCGAGTCTTATCTCACACTTGGTAAGCTATTAACAATATACACGGTGAAATTTGATCGGTAATCAGGAACCAATTTCTCTAATTCAGTAATCGATGGCAATCATATTTATGTGGCATTTACGTGGAACTAAGTTTTTTATCATACCTAATTTAAAAGGTAAAATTAAATTTTAATTCAAATTTATTGTCACTAAACCAGCGGTGTAGTTTAAAGAGTTTAAAACCTAGCGGGGAAACTTCGGCGTTTCGTTTTCGCACATCAAATTTGTGCATGTTGGCTAGCGCTTTTCGTTTCGTTAATATTTTGCGATGGAATTATCGGGCGTAACGAATTTTCCCATACATTTTTTTACTTTTCGCTTATCGCATACGATTTGCGAATGGCATGTTGGCTAGGCCCCATGATATCCAAATCCAAATAAAGTGCTACAATGCGACTCTTTTATATAGGTAGTCTTGTGACGTGACGTTTCGTTAAATTCCAGCACCCTATAAACTTTTAAGTGTTGGTAGTTCTGTTCACACTTAATGCTTACTTCAGTAAGCTTTTTTTCGTACGAAATACTTATCGATTGTATTATTATACTTAATCAATGCAATTTCGCTAATGTCATTCCGACCCACATTTTTGACGATTTTGTTCTGCTTTGTGTGTCGATTTCTTTTAATAAATCAATGGTTGAGACTAATAATAATTTTACTTATTATATTTTTTTATAGGGTCTACCACGGATTTGACACTGACCTTGTTATTCAACTCCTGTTTGATCACGCTGCATATCTCCGTCCTGTTTCTGACGGTAGAACCTTGCCACTGGACACACGAACAGGTAACGTATGTAACGGTTCAGCCTGACTATACTTCACTATAAATTCAATAATAGTAAATGTTATATTTCTTGAAAAAATTATGTTACATCGTCGAGGTATACAAAAAAGGAATCTGCCACATGCTTCGTCAACGTACTATTAGACATAAATCTGCATCATGGTTCTGCGTCGCTCCGGAATGTACGGCATAGAGGCTCTCCTAATGCAACGTCAGCTCAGGTGAAGTGGGCATGTCCTGCGGATGGATGATCGCCGCTTACCTAAAGCCGTATTCTACTCAGAGTTAGCAGAGGGTAAGCGGAAGCATGGTGGTCAACACCTGCGCTATAAGGACGTGCTGAAAAGACACCTGAACGCTTGCGCTATCGATCCTGGGTCTTGGGAAGGGCTCGCTACGAAAAGGTCAGCTTGGCGATCTACCATCTACGACAGCATTAAAGCGTTTGAGGAAAATCGCCTCTCCGACTTAGACCTAAAACGCCAATTACGTAAAGAGCGACCTAAGCCCTCCTACGTATATACTTACAACACGGCTGGCCAACTATTCTGCCATGAATGCAGAAGAGTATTTAAGAGCAAGTTCGGCCTGGCCAGCCATATCAGAGCTCACAAAAGGAGAAATCCTTGACTGCTGGGGTCGCCGTCATCGAAATCGATGAGGAGGACTATATATATATTAGACATAAACAATCCGCACAAGCTTCGTCAACTTTATAAGTAAAAACTACCTTAACACTAACACAAACCTCATCTGCAACACGCTTCGTCAAATCAGACACTATAAATTGAAAGAGATGTCATATACTACAGAAAAAGTGACCAAGGCCCCCGGTGAGCAGGGTTGGGAATGAACCAGCGACCTCCTGCTTTCGCAGCAGACGCCCTAACCACTGGGCTACCCGATCACGGCAGCCAGAGTCCGAAATTTCCTAAGTATATACAATCCTTTCTTATTTTAAACGTTTAAGGTCGTATCGTATCGGGAACATGGAATTGCATTTGTAGTGGTTGTACCGTTTGCAACAAAAGGAGAATAATTTTCTCTTAATTTAATAAAATTACATACCCTTAAGAAGTGGAATAAGTAGTAGTCCTCTGTTTTTTGCTTTTAGTCGCTATCATGTTCTTCATCTGAGCTGTCACAAGTATTGATAATAAGATTGTCTGAAATTCGATCAATTTCCCCTTCCTGACATGGATATTTATTTTCTTCATTTTCGACATGGCGACAAATATTTTCCCAGTTCTCAGCAGTAATAGTATTCATTCGTTCAGTTGCTAAACTCATAATGCCTTGCATGTTTAATGAAACGTTTCTTTTCGCTACATATCCTTTTACCATGGACCAAATATTTTCGATCGGATTGAATGTCGGGTGATACGGTGGCAATGGTAAAACGGAGTGGCCATGTTCTTTTAAAATTGCATCTATGTGGTACTCACGAAACCGCTCCTTATTTTGTTTAATTAAATCATATAAACCGGTTTTGTACATCAACGGGCTATACAAAATGTTGTGTTCTGTCAACCAATCCATCATTTCTTGTTTATGACAATTTGACGTTGCAGCACGATTCAAAAGTTTGTTGTGATAGGACGCATTATCTACGATAAGTTCGCTATTCGGTTTAAGGTTCGGTATTAATTTTACTTTTAACCATTTTTCGTAGTTGACAAAGTTCATCTGGTCATGGTAATCTCCCGTTTTTTGGTTTGCCTTAAATATTAACAAAGCGTTGGGAATAAAACCATCTTTTCCTCCTGCGTGCACTATTATTAACCGCTGGCCTGTACTGATTTATTTTTTTGCACCAAATTCTGTTCCATCGGTCCAAGCCTCTCCGGACACATGTGAAGTGTGCATGTAGGTTTCATCAGTATAAACTAGTGGTCTATCTTTAGACGTAGACGTAGTTAGTAAGGTGGAAATTCCAAAAATAGAACTGTTTTGTTTCGTTAATGGATGCTATTGACACCTTTGGTACCAAATCTCAGCAATAACCTTTGTATTGTTTTTCTTTTACCAGAGAGAAACCACGAAGTGCCTGCTGAGCCAGCTGGCCGTCCGCCTGGGGCCGCGGTGCAAGTTGCTGGCACACGAGCTGGACCTCTTCGCCAAGCAAACTGTCCTGTGTCACGCCAAGTACACGCCGCTTGGAGTGCTCACGCTCGGACGACCACTTGTGGCCTCGGTATTATATAGTTATCCATGTAGCTTGTCACTATTACCAGAGGCAAACCACCAGATTCCTGCTGAGCCAGCTGGTCCGATACTCGCGTTTTTGTTTTGTTTTGGTTTTGTAAATTCGATATTTCACTCGTATATATTCCAATGTAAGCTGATGCTGATATATATGTACTTACGAAATATCATTTGATGTTTACAAACTGCTTTTCTGTGAAAGAAAAAATCGCGAGGAAACCGGACTGATTCTCATATGGGCCTAGTTTACCCTCTGGGTCGGAAGGTCAGATAGTAGTAAATATTTATAAAATAAGCGCCTACGCCAAATCTTGAGATTAGTTGCCGAAAGCGGACCCCACAAGCTCCTTGAGCCGTGGCTGGGAAAAGAAGATGAAAGATCTCATCTAAAAAATAATAGCACCCTGGTATATAATAAAAGATTTGGAGACTTCAGCAGAGAGCCTAAGTGGTCTGATAGTTAAAACACTACTTTACGTGGTGAATGTTATATTTCAAGTGACACAAACAGCTGTACAAAAATATAAACAACCGTTTCCATGCTACATTTAAAATAGCTGTCAGATACGTTATATATTAACTTACAGCCAGCATTGGCACGCATATGCTACCTCCAACAGTATAATAAATGAATATGTCCCTTACAGATTTTTGGCGGCGTCGCAACCTACTTCGTCTTTCTCGTGCAGTTTTCTTCGCATAGCAATCACTAGTAGTACCTACTTAAAAAAAGAAAATGTTCCTATACGTTAACTTAAATTGCACATAGTTATGTTATTGCATAATTTGGAAACACGTATTCAATAAAACTTAAATGTAAAGTATGTTTAAGTGTTGTTATTTTGTATGTTTTTCCTATCACGAAACAACGGTGTTCCGGACCTTTGGGAGGCGTACGCGGAGCCCAAGGCATCACGCAGAGCACGGTTTCGATAATTTAATTAAGTGTAAGGGGTACACCGAGCGGATGTTGCACCTGCCCGAGTCATGGGACGCACGCAGAGGCAGCACCCGCCAGTTTGTATGGACTATTGAGAGTTAATAGAATCTAAAATATACTGGACTATTAGGTTTTAAGTAGTAGTGCATTAAATACTGGGTTATGAAGAATAAAACCGGGCGCCTGCCTAATTAAATTGTAAGCAATTTTATTTTATTTCCGGCAGACGGTGACTCTCCCACAGAATATGGTAACCCACAAAAAGCGACATCTAAGATGACTCAAGGGCAACAACGGCATGAGGGCTGGGGGTAGAGAGGTGTCACTGAACTTTTCGCCACTTAAGTTTCCACATCTACCCTCGATAACACAGCTCTCGTGACCCCTCTCTGGATGGCCAGCTAAGGCAAGCCGGAGACGGAGGACTCGGTAAAATGACAGACCTCCAGGAGCCCGAGTGGGATCGCTACTCTCCAACAACTGGCCACAAACTAATCTGCATTACCTGCTTGATGAAACCAGTGGGCGATATGGGGTTGGCCCATCCCTACGCCTTGATTACAATATTTATTAAGGTATAAGTACATAATAACCAGTGTTGGCATACGGAACCTACTGAAACGCTGTCGCTTCCTATGCATAAACTTCGTCTTTTAAATGTCCTAATTTAAAGACAGGTTTTTTTCTGTTCAAGTTAAGTGGGAACAAAGTGGCACTTTTCTGTTCAAGGACTACACTAACTAAGTAACTGGTGGCATCGTGGTGTTGGTATGATGCTGTTTTCGGTTTTGTTTATTTCCTCTTATTTGTTGTGAAAAGCAGTATGTGTCACACGGTATTAAAATTATTTTCGTCTTGGGCGTTAACGCTTGAGCCCCTTTTTACGCTCAGGATTCTACTTAAGAATCCCTCACTGCATACGGGATTTTATTGTAGAATCCATCGCTTCATTCGGTATTCAATGTACGTCCTCGCCGGAAATATATCATTTCGATCCCATGTAACACAATCTACTATTTCATTGCAGGTTGTTAACAAGGGACGAAATACCATAATTATGTGACAAAATATTTTGGTGTTCTTTGAAAACGCTAATAAGTAATAACTGGTTGGAGTCAGAAGTTATAATTTTGATTCCAAATACAAAGAAAGTAAAACATAAGTATTTCAGGAAGAATTGTTTAAGCATCACATACCGACACTTTGAAACCTCTTCGCAAATTCGCAATTATTTATTTATTTATTTAACCTTTATTGCACAAAAGAAAACCTTAACGTACAAAAGGTGGACTTAATGCCAGAAGGCATTCTCTACCAGTCAACCATAAGGCAAAACAGAAAATTTGTGGGCGGTGCTACTAAAAGTCAAAACCGAAATATATTAAATATATTATATTCATGTTTCCTCGTGAAGTTTTCCCTATTCGAAAAGTGACTCGTAAATCGAATATATGTCGTAGGTACTTATTTACTTAAGTTCCGAAAAACTATTCTAATATTCAAACATAAATATTGCCTTGTAAACATATTTAGTTAATAAAACAAAAGATGACGACGTAATTTCAAGTAGGAGACCGATCGATGTTCAAATCATCCATCTGAACCATTAACTAGTTATCACACTTGTTGCGTATTTCTTGTTTTGGTACGGGCTGTAATACACGCAAAGCTTGGCAAACCTCTTGCAGTTGCATAACCCTAAAATCCTTCAACGGATCGTCGTTTCTATAGGAGAAAAATACGGGAAGCCATTGAAATCAAGAAATACCCCAATTTCAATCGGGATGACGGTTTTAGAATCTCGTCTACATGGAATCCGGTCTTAAATAAATGTAAGCGTAATCGAATATCACCGGCTCAAAAATCGGACATCGTGAGTGTAGTGTGTCGACAGCGTCACATCCCTAGTGCGCAAAATGTTCAAATTAATAATCAAGACCAAGTGCGGGTAGTTCGTAAAACCCGCGCAGCTAGAAGATGTTGATGTCAACCTCAGCCAGTCTTTCTCCGGGACCACGGGGGCAACGGGGGGGATTAAGCCCCGTTTTAGTAAATTTATAATGTGTCAAAATCGTGAAAGTTTAAATAAGTGTTTTGTATATTGAAGATATTCGTAAATTAGTTTCAAATTAATCACTACTTATCTCATTTATGAATAAACCGTTAATATCAAACTATCAATCAATAAACGTGTTAAATCAGTCGATAAATGATGGTTCAAATAATTAACGAACTACCAATTAAAACACTAGTATCACGTTTTTTTTGGTTTTGGACTCGAGAGACAGCGGTGTTTATATGTATATCATCAATTTTCTGTTTGTAGAAGCCCCCCCTGAGTGCATGGTAGGTGGACCGCTGGCGCTAGTCCTAAGTGTCTACATTTAACACAGCTTTACAGTTTGCACCAAAGCGCTGGAAAATTCAGACATTACAAATATAATTCAACAATACAGTTTGATGTCAAAAAATAATATTTATAAAACACTAACATCCATCCACCATCTCGCAGTATCTCAGGCATTTACGACACACATTTACCCATCTACTAGCAAATACATCACACTCAGGTGCTGATGACAAGAACTCGTTAACACGTTCGCGTGCGCAACGGATTTCTTATGTTGTCACTGTTTCGCACGATCGTTCCCCATACAAAATAAAACGACGTCTATGGCCTTTGTACTAAGACATTTACGATAAAGGATACATTATTTGTCACAAACGTTTATTAACGTCGACGTTTAATAACGTTGTATCATAGAATAAGGCTAATAAGTAAATAATCCAGACACAACGTGTTGACACGTCAAAGTGTTCAGACGTCGTACTCATTATATTATTCAAAAGTTATTGAGCTAAAGCACAACGTCTAGTCACGTCAAAATCGTTCTGGCGTCTCTGGACGTTGTGTAACACAACATATTTTATACAACATACTTAACGTCACAACGCCTCATCACGTCAATCAATTTCGGACGTCTCTTGACGTTCTTCCACGAAACATATAATATTATACAGCGAACATTGCACAGCGTCATATCACGTCCCTGCTATTTCAACGTCTCTTGACGTTCTATCAACAAACATGATCATTGGTTTTGTTACGAAAGCACGACGTCGTATCAAGTTAGATTTTAGTGACGGTTTTTGACGTTGTGCCACGAAATATAGAACACTTATACGAAAACAACGACACAGAGTCATAGTAAGTCGAATATGTGTAGGTAAGTATAGAAATATAAATCAATGTGTCAGATCTTGTATCTTTTGGGTTGCATTTTCTATTGCTTCTAAGTGTCCCTATATTATGTGTTTGCAAATCCAAAAGTTTTTCAGCTAACGTTACCGAATTACAATAATTGTCCATGAAAAGCCAGTGTCCCTTCATCAAAAATGGCTTCATGAGACGCATGACAATTTTCTCCGTTTTTCTACCATTCTCAGTTGGGTCATCGTCATCCTTTCCTGCATACATTACCATGTTAAGCATATAACCGTCTGAAGTTGCTAGTTCATAAAACTTGATACCGTAGCGTGCTTTTTTGGATTTAATATATTGTCTGAATGACAATCGGCCTCTAAATAGAAGAAGTGATTCATCCAACGACAACTCTTTGTTAGGTTTATAACATTTGCGAAAATTTTCAGTCACAGCATCAATGAAGTTTACTATTTTATCTTTTTTTTTAGCATTTAGCTCAGACACACATAAGCATCGTAATATTTGCTCAAATCTCCTGGCAGACATTACATGCAGAAATACTGGATGGAAGTATAAGACGTCGGTGTATGTAAAGAGTTTTCGCTTTTGAGGGGTATTTATTTGCCCCATTAGCAAACATAAACCTAAGAACTTGAAGAGTTCCTCTTTATCTATATCCTTATAGGTATATTTTCTAGCTGTTCTGGTAGACGGTCTGCTAGAACGGCACAATTTTCTCCCATAATCATTTGTCTTAGCAATAATATAATCCACAATATTTGGAGAGAGTAATTTCTCGAAAATATCAAAAGGTGAGGCATCTCTTCTAAGCTCAAATTGCACACCAGTTGAACTTTCGTCAAAATCAAATACAGGGATATCACTTATTGAAGTCTCCCATGTGTCAGGTCGAGGTGAACTTTGTTGGCGCCATTGGGTTCGACGAGCAGACAAATCGGAATCTCGAGTGCGACTACGGGATCTATGCTCTACGGGACTAACTACTTCATTACCAGGTTCAGAAACTGATTGAGGTGGGTTTGCCTCAGCCGGTGTTGATAGTTGAAGAGTGAGAGTGGCAACATTGTCGCTAGGAGGCGATGAATGTAATGTACCTTCAGTATCTTCTCGATCTGCGGAGCTACCAAAAGTTTGGGAAGATAGCACCTGCGTTAGATTACCTGAATCGGGCAATATTTCCTGACTATGTGGCCCCTCTCCGGGACACTGCATGGGTGGTGAAATTGGTCCGGAGGAGAGTGTGGCTTCTTTTAGATGAACTGGAGATATTATTGGCGAACTTGGACGAAGCTCGATGTCTTCTGTTCTTGCTGATGGCTGCGGTGAATTGTTCAGATTGTCTTCAATCACTTTCGGTGGGGACGGTAATTTTGAAGTAACTTGGTAAGCTTCCCCTTCCTCAGGTTGAGGTGGTAAGGAGTTTCTAAGTGTTGGTGTTGAAATAGAGAAAGGCTTAGCATTTGTGTCTTTAGAATAAGAAGCTGCCTCCAATACTGAACCTGGGTTTTCATTCTTCCTTTTAGATTGTGATGGTGAATCTAAATTACTTTGCTGCTGCTGCTCTGCTGGGTCGGATGGTAGTGATACGTTCTCTAAAGTAAAGTCATCTTCTAATACTCTTCGTATCACATCAGACGCAAGCGAAAGGTTGTCAGCATCTGTGTCATGTGTGAAGTCGAAGTTGCCTGTTCTAGGCTTCTTAGATGGCGGTAAGGCGTTTTGGTGCTTGCAATCTGACAATGGTGTAGGAATATTCTTTTTGGAATGGTGCCTATCGGGAAGGTCAAATATACTCTCTGAGCTCGAGGACAAACAATCTTCGGTATCTTCTATGACACTCTCAGTATCAGAATTAGAATCAGAGTCTGACGAATGCCCTTCAGATAAAGACATTCTTGTATGAGTTTTAGGTTCATCCAGGTAACACACCTACCAACTCAACCTACAATACTACGCAAATAAAACAGTCTGTAATACTTACGATGTTATAATTTATCCGAAACGGGTACCTCCAGACGCAACCTGCGCACGCGTTTCTTCCGGGGAGCGCACAAGCCGACTGAATGTATGAGCGCGCGGAACAAGTAAAACGTCACTGAACGTTGTTAGTGTGCGTGTAGGTACTCGAATTTGTGCGTGCGGCTAACTTTTAGAGGCGGTAAAATTTGATGTAGTGTGGCACTAGCGATCTACTTTTTTTACATAGTGTAGCACAATGACGTCACTAATAGAATTTACTACGGGCAAAGGGCGTTCATAAACGTTGTATAAACTAGATTCTTTTTAATTTCGACTGATATGGACGTTGTGTTGTATGGTGTATGCCTATATTTGACGTCTTATGACGTAGCGCACGCGAACGTGTTAATCATCCTCAACGCTTGAAGCGTTGGAGAGTTCCAGCTCCTCAGTTTTTTAGCACAAACGGCACTGCAAGTCTCACTAGCCTTTATACCATGTCAGGACACTCACTATCTCCCCTCAGTATACTACATACATATGTCAAAAGTTTGTAGTTACGCCTTACCTCTAAAGAGTTGAACCGAGAGTCCCAAGCAAGAATCTAGTAGGGTATAAATAAAGACAGTACCCATGCACTTTCTTGTACAAAAACCTTAAAAGGGCTTTTTGTACAAGATACGTAGGAGTGGCTCCACTCACGGTCAACGCAACGGTCACAGGCTGGCACATTGCCGTGTTACCTGATCTCACCGTCTGTCAGCGACTCTTCATTGCTGTTCTTAGTAAGCCTCATTAGCTACGCTTTTTCGCTTTAGGTAGACCATATTATATTATCCATTCTAAATACTTATAATGCTGACTGTACCTCATCATAAGCGTTTTTTGTGTACTCACATTAAGTTGTCATCATCACATCAGTCGCTAATAGGTCCTGCCTTTAATCACTCGTTGCGTCCAACACAATGTACTCACCTCAAATAGTTGTTTATTATACAAAGGAGCAAAGTTGTCTACTTCTTGTTCATATAAACTGGAATCCTGAGCGTCGTGAGAGTGCGCGTGCTGTAGAGTCTAATACAGCAGTTTTCATCTCACTATTACGAGGAAATAAAAGCTTTATACGCCAAATCTTAATATCAAAATTTAAACTCTCCAAGATCTTATTCAACACCAAAGTTTAAAAGTTAATGCTATCAGCTAACGTGGAGAAATAAGTAAAAACTTGGATCAAATTACTTTCCCCACTTGTGGATGAAATATGCTTTTACTCGTGTTTTAAAGAATAAAGGAACGCTTCCCAAGCCACTGAGGTCCAAGCCAATAAGTCGCATCCTTACAGGATCTACAACGCTTTAAGACCGAGTAGGATTATTGTTTTTTGTTATTGTATGTTTCTTTCAGGACAAGAGGGGAATGTGGTGCATCATGAAGTCAACGGTGATTCAGGAATTTGGAAAACGAAGTGAGTATGAGGAAGATAAAATAAGAAGATAACCGTTATCTGTAAACTTCAAACTCTCCGTCAAAAACAAAAGTCATTCATTTTTAATGGCATTTTTTGAGAATGGATCCATTTTGCTGAAATACTTACAATTGTTCCTTCTTAACTATTATTGCTAATCAGTTGCTGAAGCCGGCTTTACCACCCTGGTTTACTAGGTTCCAGCCCTGAAGAGTGCGTAGTGGGTGGTGCGCTATCGCTAGTACTACGGGTCTCGCAATACGTTGGAGTAGCCCCCCTGAGCTTCACGGCCACGGACGTCGGATGGCGTATCGCGGTATCGCCAGCTCTCGCCATCTTCCAGCGATTGTTCATGACCATCCTTAGTAAGTACCACCTTCAAACCTTCAAGAAAAGAGCGTACACCCGTCTTAAAGAGCGCTGGTCGCATGCCTCGGCACGCAAGCTTAAATGACATCCTCCGTCGGTCCTTTAAGTGTAAGGGCATTAGTAGAACCAACAGGCTTGGCTAGGGATGACGGCAAGCGGCCTGATGGGATGACTCTCATTCCCCGTTGGCTGGGACGGCCTTTAACATAGGACGCCACTTGTGTGGATCTTGTTGCGTCGTTCCGCTAAAATGATTTCTGTCCAGTGTAGGACAATTTCGCCAGTGACAAGTATATTTTTAAAAACATTTATTCTCGAAATATATACAGTAAGTGTAACTTACCTAACTACCTATCTCTACTTAACCTACCTTAAATCTAAAGTAGGTCCTTGAGATAAATATATATATATATATATATATATATATATATATATATATATATATATATATAAGTATATTGCCACTTGGGGCACTTGGGCTTCAAGTGTACTTTTATTTAAATCATGTTAAGGCGTAAGTTGTACCATTTTGGGTTAGCATGTTGAAATTTATACATGTTTAAACTGGTAAAGGCAAGACTAGTCAAAAGTAAGCGCCAAATAATAATGTCCATTCGTTAGACAAGTATTTATAAAATGAGGCGTTATATTTAAATATCACACATAAATATTTTCTTCCTAGGAAAATGGTCTGAGTTTAAGTCTAACCGAGTGTGTTAATGATATTAAGTTAACCTTCATTAAGGACAGTTCACTTTTTTGAGAGCTCTGGGTGCGTAGCCAAGATGCCAATCGCTCACGGTCAGTCGCTAACGAAACGCAACTGTCATTGTCACACTAATAAGGAAGAGTGATAGAGAGAGGTAGCTACGATACGTTATTAAGCGTGAGCGATTGGCATCTTGGCTACGCGCGCTGCTCCTCTGTTATAGTAAATTAGCAAGAATCTGGGCAATTTATCATTAAGAGTTTTTTTTTAATTCATTATTTTTATTTTAATGACCGCTTTCTCCAACCTATTATAGGCTGAATATATCAACCTTATTAATATAGGAAAAATGTGTTCCAATTCCAACAAGTGATCGACATTGCATAGCTTGCGAAAAGGACCCGACTCCAGCCGGAGTATCAACGGCGGATGCAGAAATGTCCAAAGTTGACAGCTTTATGATTATCTTTTTGTCAGGTACATTATTTTGAGAGCGTTGTTGGCTCAGCCGTAAGACGTGCGACTTTCAATACAAAGGTGTCGTGTTCAAATCCTGCCGGCTGTTACCAATGAGTTTTTGGAACTAATGTACAAAATATTATTAACGACACGTAAGGCACGTTGTCATCACGCCTCTACGCGCCATTTTCGCACCAAAGCGGGAAATGCATGTTATCGGCTAAGACGTAGCCGGTGAATGTCTTAACTATTGACCAATCGCTTTTTGGTGAAGGCAAACATCGTGAGGAAACCGGACTAATCCCAATTCAAATCAAAATCCCAAACCGGTCAGATGGCAGTGGCTTTCTCAAAAATTAGCGCCTGCGTCTTCTCTTGGGATTAATTGCCAAAGCGGACCCCAGGCTTCCTAAGCCGCGCACAAGCCGGAAAAAAATCTAGGCAGGAGGAAGTACTACATTATTTTGATTAATTTCGATAATATACTAAATAATGTCAACGTCTGTTGGGGCCAGCCTGTAATTGAATGAATCAGATCTTTGGCAAAATTTATACATTATATACCTACCTATATAAAAGAACTATTGAGTTATTGAATAAATTTTTTGGACTGCAATGATGTTTTTTTTTCAGATTTATTAGGAATAACTGCCCTGATTCTAGACTTCTGCAATGACTTCAATCAGCGGGTCCACCTGGGCAATTCTGCCGTCACCGCATTTGTGAGGACTACCAACACTACATTGGCGTCTGTTATAGCCAGCATGGCTGCGTACTGCGGCACTAGTCGGATGAAGAGCCTTATTCATTTGCTGAAGCAACTACAGCAGGTAACGTGTAGCTGATACAATACTTACTACGAGGTCTAGTGACCGCAACTCTCGACTCTAGCAAAGGCTTCTGGCATCAGGTTGGGCGAACCCAGTTCACCCTATTTTTGTGGATCGCCAACATTGCCCTGGTGTTCGCCTTCGCCAGCATGGTGCGTACCGGGGCCCTATTCGAATAAGGAGCTTCAAACATCTGCTGACGCAATTACAGCAGGGACAGTCTTAGACAAAAATATAGCTCATACAACACCACTGCTATTAGATCGGAAAAAAAGTATGTTCGTATTTTCTACGAAAATTCTGAACGTCCATAAAAAAGGTAAATTACCTGACTAAAAATACTGAACAAACTACTTACTAGGGATCGCAGCCTTGATTCAAGACTTCTTGAAAGACAAAGAGCTTTAGACCCAAGTTGGTGAATCGACAGGATGGTCAGGTATTCCGATATTGTAGAGGAGACTCGAACTAAAAAGTCGGCATAGCCAGCGATAAAAGCTTGAATCAAAACATATTTTTTGACAAAACTCATTTCAGATCAATGTTGACTTGAATAACAATTTGGGCGTAAAAAAGGAGAAGATTGGCATTATTTTAGTCATCAGTATGGTGATCAGTACCACGGCTTTGCAGTCTATTCAGGTCTTCGTAATTACTCTGAATACCATGGAAAGTGGACGCAACTGTGAGTGAATTTTTTTTATGGTATAGGAAGCAAACGAGCAGGCGAATAAACTGTAAGTGGTCACCGCCGCTCATAGACCCTCGCGTGGTGGTTGTGATTGTTGCGAAAGTGTTGCTATCCTTCAAGATGGAACGTCCGTTTTCCTCAAGGTTTGAAGGGGATGGTTGGCAAGGGTTTTCGCCACGGGAGTAGACGAAGAGAAATTCATGGTTTTTTATTTGTTAGTGGTTCACAATTTTTTTTACTGCTATACTGACTGAGTATAATATTGTCGAGGTAACGAAGGAATGAAGGAAGGTACGGTCTGCCATTTTCATATTTTAGGACATATTGTGTATGGCTGATAACAGGGCCGAGGAATCCAATCGCAGTTTGTACTCTGCAAACCCAACAAGTTTAGTTCAACAACTTTTAAAAGTTATGTACTTTGTAGGTTTTCACTTTTCCATACAGACTAAATAATAGAGGAAATTTCAATGTACATCACAGCCTCATTGACGTCTCTTGTCATAGTTTAAAAGTGACAAATTTCGCCGTACATGGCAGCTTTTAATAAACTTTAAAGTGTAATAACCTCATACACACGTTATGTCCTAAAATATGAAAATGGCAGACCATACTTTCCAAACACGGTAAATATTGTTTTGTTTAAAATTTACTTTTTTATGCAAAAAGCGTAAAGACAGATTGAAAAAAGTTAAAACACGACTAAAGGAAGTTTTTAAATGAACGCGAGTTGCGAATTACCCAGTCGCACGTGTATCGTACAACGTTTTTCAATAGAGCTGCTCAAAAATTGCGCGTTTTTTCCTATTTTGCGAACGCAAAGTCCGTTTTTATGAACGAGTGCTTTTTAATTTTGTTTTTATTTAGCTTCAAAGTTAACTGTGATTATATATAATAAATAAATGACTTGTTTTGTTCCATTTCACGACTAGTTATCAAAGAGTTTGAATGTTAATTTACTTTACCAACACGTAATAAAACTGAAAACCTATTAGCACTAATATATCAAAGATATTCATTTTTCATATTTTATTACTTAGGTAGGTACATGTACGTCATAATAATTATTATTTATGAAAACAAAGAAGATGGCCTGATATCGAATGGGGATAGGAAATGTTTTACCTTTTTATAGTTTAAATAATAATCTAATGTTTGTCGTTTATATTATTACAAAATAACAGATAAATAATCACAGATTCTTATAAATGATCTCAAGCAACGAATGAATTGACAACAAAATATTAAATATTTAAAAACCTAATAAAGGCTCTAACCTTCTTCTAGGCATTCATATTTCTTTATTTTTACTTATTATGATGATGATGGATTTCTCATTTTCTATCTATTTGCCAAGATTTTTTCGTCATCTTTATTCAATATTTGCAGGGAAGTTAATGATACTGTACACCTCGTTCTACATTGCATACATGTTACGACTTATGGTGTCGCTGCAATGGGGCTTCGTGGCATTGGGAGTGTACGGCCCGGTGACTACAGTGAACGAGCGCCTCCTGCGACTATGCCACTATGGTGACTACTCTCAAAATACCAGCCTACACTCTCTAACGCCGCCCCAGTGGGGCTTGGCTGCGTACGACGCGGTGGCCATGGTAAACCTGCATCTACAGCAAATACGCTATAGTAACTACTCCTACACTACACGAACGACTATGATTAACCGGCGACTACGTCATGGCTTCTAAATTAACGCCAGTTGTAACAACTCCATGGTGACTACTGTACAAACACCTGTGATAAATTTTTCTGAAACTGGTTTTAAGTTACTATTAATTATACTTACTTCATATTCCATTTTACGTTTTTAACTGTTTATATTAATATTCTTCTAGAATCAGAATTCGCCGCGTATTCAACGCACGTGCAATCTACAATTCGCCATCTCGCTTCATCCTACGGACGTATCGGTGAACTGATAAGACAGATGAACGAGGCCAACGGCACGATTCTCATCACAACCCTCTTGGACATCTCTCTGCGTCTTGTTATTACTCCGTACTACTTGTTGGCAACTTTGAGTGAGTTTTACAATTCAAAGTCCTTGCGCCACCGTTGTAGGTAATAAAGGTTAGGAATAGTACCTATACAATGTGTGATCCGTTTAAGGTAATCTTTTTTTAGGCAACAAACAGTCATTACAATAAATGATATAACCGTATGTCATGTTTTAGCAGGGTTTCATATTGATGTTAATTTGTATTTTAAGTAAACAATACACATACATCACCATACATCTTTACCACATCTTTATTCTTGATTGGATTGCAATTTATTTTCAGTTAGTAGGTAATTTTTTTTTTTTTTTTTTTTATGCTATAGGGGGCAAACGAGCAAACGAATCACCTGATGGTAAGCGATTAACGTCGTCCATGGACACCCGCAACACCAGAGGTGTCGCAAGTGCGTTGCCGGCCTTTAAGGTGGGAGTACGCTCTTTTCTTGAAGGTTTGAAGGTCGTATCGGTCCGGAAACACCGCTGGCGACAGTTCGTTCCACAGTTTAGCTGTGCGAGGCAGGAAGTTTCGGGAAAAGCGCACAGTTGAGGACTGCCAACCATCTAAATGGTGAGAGTGGAAATATTGTCGCGTAGGGCGATGGCGGAAAGAAGCGGCAGGGATTAATCCGAACAATTCCTCGGAACACTCCCCATAATACATGCGATAGAAAATACAGAGTGAGGCCACATCTCTACGCAGCGCCAAGGGATCAAGCCGATCAGAAATACGTAATTCGTATGTTCGTATTTTCGTAATTCGAAATTTTGTAATTCGTATGTTCGTAATTCGACATGTTTTAGGCTTTTTTTTCTTTTGTAAGTTATTATGATGTATTTTAGTGATTTTTCTGTTTTGCTTAATATAAAAAATATAACTGGGATTTTTTTTTATTTATCTAGCAAACAATAACTTTTTTCTTGAAGCTTTCGTGAGTTTTATACGAGAATAGATCAATACTTGATACATTTGTGTTCTGATAATTGAGACAACGATTGAAATACGAATTTGAGCAATATTTTGTATCGTAATATGGAAATAATTTCTTATGACGTGCAGTGCGTTGGGGTATTTCCATGATTTTTTTCCAAATAAAGGATGACTCACACCAGTACGATCCGATCCGATCCGGTACGGGACGATCTGTCAGTTTCTATAGAAAACGTCACGTGACCTCCGAGGGCTCCGAGCTATCACGTGATTCTTTCAATAGAAACTGACAGATCGACCCAGATCGGATCGGATCGATTTGGACTGGTGTGAGTCATCCTTTATTTAGAAGTGCATTTTATTATTATTAGAGGGGACATTTTTAAAACTTCCGTAGCAAACAAGTCCGAAAATATTCATTTTATTAAAAAAAATCTAGCAAACCCCTATTTTTTTTGAAATATCTATTTAAGAATTTCTTACACTATAGGATTGAAACGAAAAAAAAATCAATCCCCACTTTACGTGTATGGGAGATACCTACCCTAAATATAAAAGATTTTCGACTTTTTATTTTTCAACTTTATTGGCATAATTTATATGTATATACATATATTCACACCAAAATACAGCTTTCTAGTACTAACACTAACGGTCACCGAGCTAAGCCGCAGACGGACGGACGGATGGACAGACAGACAGACATGGCGAAACTATAAGGATTCCTACTAGTTAACTACGGAACCCTAAAAGCATACGCCGATTTATATTTTTTGTAGGAGCCAGGTAGTTTTGTAGGCCCCTAATGGCAAACCATCCGTTTTTTCCTCACCAGAATATCATACTTCTTACGAGTATTACCATTACCATCTTATTAGGTATGCCCTTAAACGGATTTCCAGCATTTTTGTCACACCCTGCTTAAAAAGAATTAACGTCAATTCAATTATTCGTTAAATTTTTGCTTAAGTTAGAAATTTATCGCTACAGACTTGTGAACAGTTTTGAGATTAGACTAATAATAATTGTACTTACTTACTTAGGTTCTAACATAGATATGAAACTGGTCGTGTTAGTCAACGTCTGTTGGATTATCCTGCATATTTCCGTCCTGTTTCTGACGGTAGAACCTTGCCACTGGACACACGAACAGGTAACCAGAGTTGGACAATATTTCAATTACATATATTTCAAATACTGTTTCGACAAGTATTTTGTATTTTAAATACCAAGGCATTAAACTGATCACTTCTCTACATATCACTACATATTATAAAATAAAGTCGGTTCCCGGGTTCCCGCTGTCTGTATGTATGTATGCTTTAATCTTTAAAACTACGCAACGGATTTTGATGCGGTTTTCAGTTGCAGTTATTCAAGAGGAAGATTTGTATGTATAAAAATAACCCGTGCGAAATTACCTCTATGATGGAGTCAAACATCATCAACATCCAGCGAACGACGCAATGTTGATGTTGACAATGTTTACTGTGCTGACATTCATGTGTGCGAATTTGAAACTTAATACGGTTATTACGGTTAAGACTGTTAAGAGTGCATTTTATTTTGTACAAATCATTAGCATCAGAAAAATTACATTTTGTGCCATGTCTTTTGTAATTTCTGTTCGGTTATGACTGTGAGTTGTTAGTTCTTTATAATACCAGGGGGTTATCTGTCACTCCAAGTTTTACGTTGACACAAAATCTTCCACCTTAAGGTGGCATAAACCTCAGGGCTCGTTCAAAATTCATGTGATCAAATTTGGCTGATTCTTTGGCTGAATAAAAACGTGTTATGATTATACAAATCATGTTCCGATACATATTTTGTTCCCATTTATACGTTTACACTAATTGTTTTACCCACCAAACGCACCTGACAGCGTGGTAACCACCTTAATGTTACCTTACGAAGCCACGAAGCCTACGTTGCGGAATTGAATTTGTCAATCGCGAAATTGATTTATTTTGTTCAATTAATATTTTTGTTAGGTACTTTAAATTTGTATTACCTCTATTTTTATTTTACCAGAGAGAAACCACAAAGTTCTTGCTGAGCCAGCTGACTGTCCGCCTGGCGCCGCAGTGCAAGTTGCTGGCGCACGAGCTGGACCTCTTCGTCAAGCAAACTGCCCTATTTAACACCAAGTACACGCCGCTTGGAGTGCTCACGCTTGGACGACCACTTGTGGCCTCGGTAATATATAGTTATCCATTCCTGCTGAGGCAGCTCGCGCTAATCGCGTGTTTGTTTTGTTTTGGTTTGAAAATTAGATATTTTCCCACGTATATATCATAATGCAAGCTGATGCTAATATGTACTTACGAAATATCATTTAATATTTACCAATCGCTTTTCGGTGAAGGAAAATTTCACGAGGAAACCGGACTCATTCTAATATGGCCTAGTTTACCCTCTGGGTTAGAAAAAGAAGACGAGGGATCTCACACTTAAAAAATAGTTGCACTCTGGTATAATAAATGATTGTGTCCCTTACAGATATTCGGCAGCGTCGCGACCTACTTCGTCATTCTCATGCAGTTTTCTTCGCTTGGTGCTAACTAGTAAACTAGTAACTAAGATCGCACATAGTAGTTATTGTAATGCATAATTTGAACACGTAATCAATAGATCACGTAATTAAATGTAAAGTATGTTTAAGTATTTTTATTTGTATGTTTTTATCACCACGAAACAACTGTGTTCCGAACCTTTGGGAGGCGTACGCGGAGCCGAAGGCAACACGCAGGGCACGGTTTCGATAATATAATGAAATGTAAGGGGTACACCGAGCGGACTTGCACCTGCCCAAGTCATGGAACGCACGCAGAGGCAGCACCCGCCAGGTTGTATGGACTATTGAGAGTTAATAGAATCATAAATATACTGGACTATTAGGTTTTAAGTAGTGGGTTAAATACTGGATTGTGAAGAATAAAACCGGGCGCCTGCCTAATAAAATTGTAAGCAATTTTATATTATTAACATTAAAAATAAACAAATCTACTAGTGAGTGCCCTACCATGGTATAATCATTGGCAGGGCCAATAAACACAAAGTAGGTACAATTATTGGCATGCCAATCATTTTACTCTTGGTATGCCAATATTTGTACCCTGGGGGCCAATGATTATAATATTGTCCCATTTTTTGCATTTATTTCACAATTGATTGTAAATATATTTATGGTTGTATTTTATTCTAATTCTCAACATTTCTAGGGATAACTTGTCATCAAAAGTTTTACTATTTAGCACCTTATATGGGAAGTTATCATTTAAAAGACTAGGAACACGTTTAGGTTATCAAACAAGAGTGAAAATCTAGAAAGGGACTCGGGAGTCAGCGGTGTATATGTATTTTATCAATTTTCTGCCGTTTAGAAGGCACCCCTGAGTGCGTGGTAGGTGGAACGCTGGCGCTAGTCTTACGTGTCTCCAGATACGTAGGAGTGGCTCCACTCACGGTCAACGCAACGGCCACAGGCTGGCTCATCGCCGTGTCGCCTGCTCTCGCCGTCTGTCAGCGGGTCCTCATGACTGTTCTTAGTGAGTGTCATTGGTCACGTTTTTTCGCTTTTAGTAGACCGTATTATATCCATTCGAAATACTTATAATGCTGACTGTACCTCATTATAAGCGTTTTTTGTGTACTCACATTAAGTTGTCATCATCACATCAGTCGCTAATAGGTCCTGCCTTTAATCACTCGTTGCGTCCAACACAATTGTACTCACCTCAAATAGTTATTTATTATACAAAGGAGCAAAGTTTGTCTATTTCTTGTGCTTGTAAACTGGAATCTTGAGCGTCGTGACGTTCAAGACACGAAAGGTGAACAAACTTTGCTGTAGAGTCTAATACAGCAGTTTTCACCTCACTTTCACAAAGAAATAAAAGTTTTATATTATAACAAATCTTATCAAAATTTTAACTTGAAACAAGATTTATTGTGCAATACCTTCGTTTAAAAGTAAATACTACCAGCTAAATCGGAGACATGAGTAAAAAATTCCGTTCCCCACTTGTGGATAAAACACGCTTTTACTCGTGTTTTAAAGAATAAACGAACGCTTTCCAAGCCACTGAGGTCCAAACCAATAAGTCGTGTCCTTATATTGTATTATTAAGGAACTACAACGGTTTAAGAGCGAGTAGGAATATTGTTTTTTGTGATTGTGTTCCGTTAAGGAAAAGAGGAGCATGTGGGGATTGATGCATCATGAAATCAACGGTGATTCAGAAATTTGGAAAACGAAGTTAGCATGAGGAAGATAAAAATAAGTCACCGTAATCTGTAAAATTCATTTATTTCAATGACATTTTTTGAGAATGCATCCATTTTGCTGAAATACTTACAATTGTACTTAACTGCTATTGCCAATCAGTTGCTGAAGCTGGTTTTACTCCTCTGGTTTACTAGAATCCAGCCCTGAAGAGTGCGTAGTGGGTGGTGCGCTGGCGCTAGTACTACGGGTCTCGCAATACGTTGGAGTAGCCCCCCTGAGCTTCACGGCCACGGACGACGGATGGCGCGTCACGGTGTCACCAGCTCTCGCCATCTTCCAGCGATTGCTCATGACCGTCCTTAGTAAGTACCACCATTAAACCTTCAAGACAAGAGCGTATGCCCATCTGAAAGAGTGCTGACATGCCTTTTGTCCAGTGTAGGACAATTTCGGCAGTGTCAAAGTATATTGCCACTTGGGCTTCAAGTGTACTTTTAATATTCATCGACATTGTCTTGCGATATCGTATTGCAATATCAACGGTGGATGCAAAAATGTCCAAAGTTTACAGCTTATTTTGAGAGCGTTGTTGGCGCAGCAGACATGTGACTTTCAATACGAAGGTCTCGTGTTCAAATCCTGCCTATGTAAAACTTATGTACGAAATATAATTAACCCATTCAGCGTTAATAACGTCACGCTGTCGTCACCCCTCTACGCGCCATTTTCGCTACAACCAATCCCAAATCGGTCAGATGGTAGTCGCTTTCGTAAAATTCAGGGCTTGCGTTGTCCCTTGGGATCAGTTGGCAAAGCTGACCGCAGGCTTCCTAAGCCATGGCATAAGCCGGAACAATGCTAGGAAATAGGAAGAACTACAATATACCAAGTAATGTCAACTTATTTTTGGGCTAGCCAGTAATTGAATGAATCAGATATTTGGCATAAGTTCTTTAGATAATATTATATACCTACCTAAATAAAGCTAATGAATGAACTTTTTGGACTGTAATGAATGATGTTTGTTTTCAGATGCATTAGGAATAACCGCCTTGATTCTTGACTTCTGCAATGACTTCGATCGGCGGGTCCACCTGGGCAATTCTGCCGTCACCGCTTTAGTGTGGATCGCCAGCTGTATCTTGGTGTTTTCTATAGCCAGTATGGCTGCGTACCGCGGCACTAGTCGGATGAAGAGCCTTATTCATTTGCTGAAGCAACTACAGCAGGTAACGTGTAGCTGATACAATACTACGAGAACTAATGATCGCAACTCTCGACTCTAGCAAAGGCTTCGCATCAGGATGGGCGAACCCACCGTCACCGTGATTTTGTGGATCGCCATTATTATAACAATTAAATTACGGATAACACTCACAATAATATTAATATGTTTCACGAGAGTTTATATTCGATAATTCGACATGGCGTCAGTTTTATTTAGGGCATAAGCTCCTACCTGATGTTCCCTCTCTATCCCTATCCTCCCTCCCTCTCTGCATTCTAGCCCGTAACTACACATTATTACCTTTTTCTCAAGCTTTTTTATTTATTAGCCCCGCTTGCTGTTGATTTTTGAGTCCAAACTAGCAGGTTAAATTAGACCCATTTTTCATTATTTACACGATATAATCGTGTAAATAATGTGGTTGCCTATTGTGACGGAAGATAAACTACGGAACCCTACACTGAGCATGGCCCGACATGCTGTTGGCCGGTTTTTAGTACTTAATGTTGTAGTGGAAACATAAATTCATCATCTGTGAAAAATTCAACTCTCTGACTATCACGGCTCATGAAATACAGCCTGGTGACAAACGGACGGTGGGCGGACGGATGAACGGACAGCAGAGTTTTAGTAATAATGTTCTGTGTTCTTACCATAAGTTTTATGTGGTGTGGTTTCAGATCAATGTTGACTTGAATATCGGTTCGCGCATAAAAAAGGACAAGTTTGGCAAAATTTTAGTCACCAGCATGTTGATCAGTACCCTGTCGTTGCAGTCTATTCAGGTCTACGGCAAGTTCATGGAAAATAAACGCAACTGTGAGTCGAGTTGAATTTGTTGTTAAAGGTGTTTTTCAGCGGCTTTCACTAAGTCGGTATTCAGGGGTGTGAAAGTAATGGACGCAGATGAACTGTGTTAGCGAGAGCGAACCACTCCGGATTTTAATTTCAAATTTCGAATGGGAACCAAAATGTTGCCATAAATTACCGCAGCTTGATTAACCCGGGCTGTGGCACGCAACAAACTAAACCAGTCACTGAAATCACCTAAATTGGCTGTAGCTGGAGTTGGCGAAAGCGCATTAAGCGAAGTCAGTCCCACAAATTCGTGCGTTTAGCGCTTAAGTTCTTCACGAACTGGTGTGACATTAGTGGGCCAGTCCTCTGGGGACTCAAGAAGAAAGAACGGTCCACAACTACTGTGACGGGGGTGCCCTCTGTTTGGCATAATTTGTTTTATCCGAAACGTTTTTGTCATAACAGACTTGGCATAACCAGAAATATTATTTGGCATAATGCAAAATATGTCGAAAACTTCTTTGACCGAAAATATATTGGCATACAAAAAGTCAGTTTGGTTAAGTAGGTTCGGACTGTGTCCGAATATTCGCACAATTTATTTTTTTTAATTCGATCAAATCAAATCATGCTACGAGTAAACTCGACTAAGTCATAACAGTTTATGCGTAAAACCAATTATGATTATATTTATTATGCCAAACAGAATTATGCACACAAAAAATATGCTAAGACAAGGGGAACCCTTCTTCGTTTCCATTTTATAAAAAATGTTAAACCTTGAAAAACAGTGTGAATGAAACCTGTAAAGGCCTGTAAAGTAAGAAATATCTCAGAACTCTTGTAATGTCGTCCGAAGCGAAGCTGAGGTCGACAAAAATGTGATCTGAGGCTTTCTTATTTACTGGCCAAGGTCTGAACACTATTTTTCTGCTCGACGCAATCGGAAAACGGCGAATTTGTTTAGCGTAGCTTCCTGCAATTGGCTGCTTGTCGGCCGGCGGTAGAAAAAGTTATTTCCATATAGATAATGTAAACTTATTCCTCGATATACAAAATATACATGAAGTATATTATTATGGCTATAGGCTCAAAAGTTAGAAATTATACTGAAATAAAATAGAAAAACTTAACTCAGTTTTTATATATTTACCCTCATTTTTTTTCTTTATTCTTATTTCTTTATTTTTACTTATTACGATGGATTTCTCATTTTCTATCTAAATAGAAAATAGATAGGCAAATGCCTACACTTTGTCGTCATCTTTATTCAATCTTTGCAGGGAAGTTAATGTTACTGTACACCTCGTTCTACATTTCATACATTTTACGACTTATGGTGTCGCTACAATGGGGCTTCGTGGCATTCGGAGTGTACGGCCCGGTGACTACGGTAAACGAGCGCCTCCTGCGACTACTCCACTATGGTGACTACTCTCATACTACCCAGCCTACACTCTCTGACGCTGCGCCAGTGGGTCTTCACTGCGTACGGTGCGGTGGCCATGGTAAACTAGCATCTACTGCAACTACGCATAGTGACTACTCCCATACTCTGCAGTGGTGGTTATGACGTGGTGACTATGGTTAACCGGTGATAACGTCATGGCTTCTACTACCGCTACTGTGGGATTTTGTGGCACTGACGACGACTACAATCAACTAACGCCAGTTGTAACAACGCCATGGTGGTAGGTAGTCCTACTGTACAAATAATTGTGATTAAATGCGGTTTTCATCAAAATGTTCTGAAACAGGTTTTAATTTCTATCCATACTAATATTATAAATGGGAAAGCACGTCTGTTGGTTTGTCCGTCTTTCGTGGCAAAACGGAGCGACGAATTAATGTGATTTTTTAAGTGGAGATAGTTGAAGGGATGGAAAGTGACATAGGCTTCTTTTTGTCTCTTTCTAACGCGAGCGAAACCGCGGGCAAGAGCTAGTTTATTATACTTACTATATACGGTTTTTCACTGTTTATATTATTATTCTTCTAGATTCAGAATTCGCCGCATATTCAACGCACGTTCAATCCACAATTCGCCATCTCGCTTCATCCTACGGACGTGTCGGTGAACTGATGAGACAGATGAACGAGGCCAACGGCACGATTCTCATCATAATCCTCATGGACATATCTCTGCGTCTTATTGTTACTCCGTACTACTTGCTGTCAAAATTGAGTGAGTTTTACAATTCAAACTCGTTGCGCTACCTCCTCATTATCATGATGGTTCACCATCCGTCTAGTCAAGTGAGACCTGTTTGACCGTAGTAAATACACGCAATCGTAGGTTACATCTTTAAATTGGTCTAATCGTATCCCACACTTGGTAATCTATCAACAATATCTAAGGACTAAAAGTTACCCTCCAATACTTTCTGACCTTATGTTTTGAATGGTTTCTTCAAGGTAATTTGTGTACTTAGTTTTCATTTTCCTCGCGATAGTGAGGTGAATATGTTGTATTACACTCGGTAATAAACGTTAGGAATAGTACCTACCTATACAATGTGTGATCCGGTTAAGGTTTTTTTATATTATTTTTTTAGGCAACAAACAGTCAATAAATAATATACTAGTATGTCATGTTTTAACAGACGTTGAATGCCATAACTCAATAGCATAAACATTAATAAAGTAAAGTAGCTATATGAGCGGTAAACAAACGTCGTCAACACAATTGAGTGCACTACCTATTATAGTTCTTTAAAAGTAAAGATTTCAGAAATTTAGTTCAAATGCATCTTTACCACAAATAATAGGTATAGGTGCGGTACGAGAGTACGTGAGAATGCAGTCAGTTAAGCCGAAGTTTACAAAAAAATATTCAAATTAATTATTAATATTATTATTTTGTATGTCTTTCCCATCACGGAACAATGGTGTTCCGGACCTTTGGGAGGCGTACGCGGAGCCGAAGCCAACACGCAGAGGCCCTTTCGACAATTTAATGAAATGTAAGGGGTACACCGAGCGAATATTGCACCTGCCCGAGTCATGGGACGCACGCAGAGGCAGCACCCGCGAGGGTGTAAAGACTATTGAGATTTAATGGAATCTAAAATATACTGGACTATTAGGTGAAAGTGCTGGACTAAATACTGGGTTATGGAGAATAAAATCGGACGTCTGCCTAACAAAATGGTAATCAATTTTATTTCCGGCAGACGGTGACTCGCCCACATAAGATGGGCCCCCACAAAAAGCGACATCTAAGATGGCTCGAGGGCAACACCGGTATGAGGGCTGGGGGTAGAGAGGTGTCACTGGACTTTAAACATATAGCCAACTCGCCACTTAGGTTTCCACATCTACCCTCGAGAACACAGCTCTCGCGACCCCACTCTGGACGGCCGGTTAAGGCAAGCCAGAGGCGGAGGACTTGGTCGGACGACGGAGTCCCCCAGGAGCGCTCAGGTACGTGGGGTCGCTACTCCCCAACAGCTCGCCACAAGCTGCCCTGCGTTGACTGATTGCACCGGTCGAAACCAGTGGGCGATGGGGTCGTCACATCCCTACGCCAATATTATTATTATTATTAATTAATTATTATAAATTTATAAATAAGTTTCTATACTATATTTGTAATATAAGCTGAGTAAACAGGGTTTCTTATTGATTGTAATTTGGATGTTAAGAAAAAAATAACTCTTTTCTTTAAGCTTTCATGAGTTTTATACGTGAATAGATCAATAGTATGTGATATGTATGGGAATGTGGTATAATAAATATATTCTTATGGCGTGCAGTGCGAGCGAGGTATTTTAAATAATACCTAACCTACCAAAAAGTGAAGGGGTTACTTTATTTTGAAGATAAACATGACATCAAACTGCGTTCTCCGATTTTAAATACAGATATTGAGTGTCAGCAAACCATACTGAAAGATACTATTTTTGTACGAAAATTGACCCCAACACATACGGTAGTCTATAGATTTAAGAAATTTTCTTTGCACACGTTCTATCCTATTAATATGGCATTTTAAGAAATGGCTTCAAATTATACACGCAAAATATAAAATTTAACAAACGAAACTAGGGTATAAAACCATATATATATGTACTCGTAATTTCGTGTCGAAAAGGCTTACAAATTCTCAGTATAAAAACAAAATAGCTTATAAGCCCTTTGAACAATATTATCAATGAGACTATTAAAAGTGAGTTTGTTATCTTTTATAACACCAAGGTCATGGACTTAGAGACCGCTATCTAACTGGTGGTTCTTCAATTTATAGTTTTATAATACCTATCGGCTTTGTGTTACATGTAAACAAGATGGCAGTACACTACCTCTTTTTGAACCCGATAAGTGTATCGGGGTTCAAAAAGAGTTGATTTCTATCATAATATTCAGATAAATAGTGAATGTCGGTTTGAAGCTCGCAACAGTCGTCAACTGCGGTATTAATCTTACAATTTTGGATCATCAGCATATAGAAGGTGATGAGTTGATGACTCCTACTGCGTTATCAACATCGTTTAAAATATGAAGAGTAAAAAGCAAGAGCCCGAGATGTGAACCTTGGGGGATACCTGGAGGAATGTGGATAAAATCAGACATAAATCCTTTAAAACAAACGGCTTGCGACCGTTTTGTGACATAAGATTTGATCCACCGAAACCAGTAGCCGTGTATTCCGGCTCGCCAAAGCATTTCCAACACGATTTCAAGACTTATTTTATCGAAAGCTTTGGAGAAGTCGGACATAAACTTAACTTTTCTTATAAATAGCATTAATTTCAATTCTTGCAGTCTTGCTACAGTATGAAATTCATCGCTGTAATCTAGTGAACAATTTTGAGATAAGACTTACATAACTATTGTACTTATAGGTTCTAACATGGATTCGACACTGGTCGTGTTAATCAGCGTCTGTTGGATCATGCTGCATATTTCCGTCCTGTTCCTGACGGTAGAACCTTGCCACTGGACACACGAACAGGTAACCAGGGTTGGGCAGTATTTCAATTACATGTATTTGATATTACATATCTGTATTTCAAATACTGCTTAGACAAGTATTTTGTCTGGTAGGAGATGCCGTAAGTTTGAATTTGGCTCGCCTGAAAGCCGCATCGCGGGTTGAGTCAGGCGCGTGGCTACATGCGCTGCCATCACCCTCATTAGGAACATTGTTAGACAATGATTCTTTGCGCATAGCAGTTGCTTTACGGTTGGGGTGTAAGGTATGCGAAGCGCACCGGTGTGTTTGTGGGGCCATGGTTGAGGAAGACGGTCATCATGGTCTTAGTTGTATGAAGTGCGCGGGGCGTTTTTCCAGGCATCACAACATCAATGACGTGATTCGCCGGGCCTTAGTGTCGGCCAACGTGCCGTGTGTTATGGAACCTCCCGGTTTATGCCGAACAGACGGCAAGAGGCCTGATGGGCTTACGTTGGTTCCGTGGCACAGAGGTCGGTGTCTTTTGTGGGATGCAACGTGCGTCAGTACCTTTGCACCGTCCCACTTAAGTCACACCGTCAGGTCAGCTGGATCGGCCGCAGAGCACGCGGCCAAAATGAAGCATACCCAATACTCTGCTCTGGAACAGATGTATGACTTTGTGCCAGTTGCAGTCGAGACGGCGGGACCTTGGGCCACGGAGGCCAAAGAATTCGTGAGTGATCTGGGTCGGCGGCTGAGAGACAGGGGTTGTGACCCTCGTTCCGGATCGTATCTAGTGCAACAGATCTCCCTGGCCATTCAACGTGGTAACGCTGCTAGCGTTATGGGGACGTTTGGGCCGGGTACGATTCGGGACGGTTCCTTCAGTTAGTTTTATTATTAGTAAATAAGGATGACGAGGCCTAAAGCGGATGACATCATTGATTTGTGTGAGACGAAGCCTGTTGCGGATTTGTATTTGTGGCCACCTGACGGAGCCTGCGTTGTGGATGTTAACACATGACTTCTTTCTTTCTTTTTTTTGTATTGCTATTTTGTTTATGTGTTTTAGTCTTAATTTTATTTTTAGGCTTATTATTGTAATTGTGACCAACTTTGTGTGATTTAATAAATGCTAATTTTGTATTTTGTATTTCAAATACCAAACTCATAGGTAGTTAGTTAGTTAGTTAGTTTGTCTGGGCTTTTTCCGCAACTCTACATACATTGTGCCTTTTTCCGTGCTAACGAGGTAGCCCTATTCCAACAACCCCAGCTCCAGCTCCTCAACGAAACCAAGCATCAGTTTTAGGTTGCTAAATGATTCCCTTAGTGTGTTTGGAGCCCCCAAATACCTACTCCTGTATTCTTCTACCTGTTTGCAGTCTAGGAGTATACATCCCACTATACATAATATACGCTTGGCAGGCATTGGGCTTCGCTCTAAACGCTGGTGGGTTGAAGACTTCACATATATCTTGCTTGTCGAGGCCAGTCATGATGTCGCCAAAACTTGTGCTCCCCATTGCAAAGCCAAATATTTTATAAATGCACATTCAAGGATGTTGCTGTCTGTATGCAAGCTTCCTCGTGATGTTTTTCTTCACCGAAAAGCAACTATATATTTATATTTCGTACATAAGTTTAGACTTATTGGTGGGTAAGTTATTGGTATGAAGTTACTTATTTAACTCTTACAATATTTGTAGTTACTTGTTTGTTGTTTTTTTCCTTAGTGTCTACCTGGTTTGGTGTTGATTTTATTTTCTTGACTGACTACCTAGTTAGTTTTTTCTCAACAAAAACCCTTTCACTTAGTAATGATTAAACACTTACAAAAGACCGTTAAATTGAACATAAATTAAAATATAGGACGGGGGGCTCATAAAAAGAAATCACAGTACAATCGCTTGATTCACCACTGGATTCCCACTAAGTTGGTGTAAGGGGGGCTAAAAAGAAACAACACCACTGTGCTCCCACTAATATGGTCAAATCCATATACTAAAATTAACAATTGGACTGGTGAAATTGTCAAATCTTTTTGTATGTGGACAATAAATGTGTTAACAAATATTGTGTCAGGCGGTTTTTCGGTTGGTATATACCAATTACCAACCGTCAAACCAGTCATAAAAATTGGTCGACTAGTACTAATTCATATTACTAACCAACCAACAAGGCAGATTGTTGGTTAAGAAAACCTACTACGTAACTACCTACGTTGCGGATTTAAATTTGTTTACCATGGAATTCATTGACTTAATTCAATAAATATTTTTGTTACTTTAAATCTGTATTTAATTTCTTTTACCAGAGAGAAATCACGAAGTGCCTGCTGAGCCAGCTGGCCGTCCGCCTGGCGCCGCGGTGCAAGTTGCTGGCACACGAGCTGGACCTCTTCGCCAAGCAAACTGTCCTGTTTACCGCCAAGTACACGCCGCTTGGAGTGCTCACGCTCGGACGACCACTTGTGGCTTCGGTATACCGACCTATATAGTTATCCATGTAGCTTGTCACTATTACCAGCGGCAAACCGCCAATTCCTGCTGAGCCTGCTGGCAGCTGGCATTTTTTTTGTTTTGGAAATTAGATATTCTCAGTTTGGCCTGTAGGTTGACTGGTAGAGAATGCCATATGGCATTAAGTCCGCCTTTTGTAACTATTTCTACTGTGCAATAAAGTTTAAATAAATAAAAATTTCACTCATAATATACCTCAATATAAGCTTAAACTTACGTACAAAATATCATTTGAAATTTACTAATCGCTTTTCGGTGGAGGAAAATATCGCGAAGATACCGGACTGATTCAAATATGGCCTAGTTTACCTTCTGGGTTTGAAGGTCAGATGGTAATATATTTCGTAAAACTAGCGCCTACGCCAAATCTTGAGATTAGTTGCCAAAAGCGGACCCCAGGCTCCTTGAGCCGCGGCCGGAAAAGAAGAGTGATCTTAAAAACTAATTGCAACCTATAATAAATGGTTCATAATAATTGATTCTGTCCCTTACAGATTTTTGGCGGCGTCGCGACCTACTTCGTCTTTCTTATGCAGTTTTATTCGCTTAGCATTCACTAGTAGTAAAAAATGAATAAATGTTCCTAAAGGTTAACTTGGTGCACATAGTAAAGTTATTGTATTGCATAATTTGGAAACACGTATTCAATAAACTTAATGTAAATAATGTTTAAGTATTGTTATTTGTATGTTTTCCCATCACGAAACATTCGTTTGCAATGCGCGCTGCGACGTAGACGCGTTGACGAGTAATTAAATTATTAATTGCCAAATGCTAAGGCGTGTGAAGAACGGGCTCCAGTTATGGAGAAGAAATCCCGCACCCGTGTGGATAAGGAGGGTGAACCCCTCCTTATCCGCACTGGTGGAAAAGAAGAGCAAGGCTCGCAAGGCGCCTCGTAAAACTCAGTGTGGCAGTGCGGATCCAGTTAAGTCTGGCCTACCGATTGCGACGCTGAGTACGGCACTCTACGTGTCACGCCTGCATTTCTCTGCCGTAGCCAATGAGGTGGTAGAGTACGTCTGCCAGAAGACCAGCTACGACCTGAGGGTGCACCAGCTGCGGTCGCGTCACTAAGTACACTTCAGCTCGTTTGTAGTGAGCGTGCCGCGGCCGCTGATGGACACCATCGCGAGCCCAGACTTCTGGCCGAAGGGTGTCGTGTTTCGGCGGTTGCGGGGCAACCTGCCGAATCCTACGCCTGATCAGACGACGCAACGAAACCACGTAGTTACGTCGCCTAAATTATAAGTAGTGTTAAGTTTTATATGTTTTGGTTTTCTTTGTGTTTTTTGTATGTGTTACTTATTTAATGTTTTCTACTTGTAGCACATCATCTCATAACTTTGAGGTTTCTCTGAGGAGGAATATTTTGAAAAATAATTGCTCTGCAAGTCTAAAAAAGCGTGGCGCGGATTTGTTTTATTTTTGCTGTACCACTAAACCAAATTGGAAGTTCAAGATACTAATTCAACGTAGAATTAAATTCTCTTTAATACCTACCTAAATTACTTTTCCGTCCGACGTATCATTTTCGAGGTAGATGCAAAAAACGGAAAAAATACCGAAAATTGGCAGTTACTTGGCTCTCAAAAGTCAAGCTCAACTCCTGGAATTGTGCAAACTCGGTTGACGTCTTTAGGACCTAATGAAGGCATTGAAACGATATCCAGCTTGCTGGAAATTAGTTCCTGGAAATTATCTAATTCTCGTAAATCGAATGATATGTCATAGGTAAGTACTCGTACTTACTTAGCTTCTTGAAAACTCATTTACACGAACTTTACTTATATTCGAACGTAAATATTGCCTTGTCAACATACTTAGTCAATAAAACAAAAGATGACGACGTAATTTGAAGTCGGACATCGATCGATGTTCAAATCATCCATCTGAATCATTAACTTGTTTCCACACTACTTGTTATGCATTTATTGTTTTGATAAGGGCTGTAATAAACGTAAAAATAAACATAAATGTAAATATTTTATGCTGACTGTACCTCGTCATGAGTATTTTCTATGTACTCACATTAAATTGTCATCACCATGTTAGTCGCTAATAGGTCCTCCCTTAAATCACTCGTTGCGTGCAACACAATTGTAGTCGTCTCAATGTTATTTATTATACAAGGGAGCAAAGTTTGTCTACTTCTTGTGCATATAAACTGGAATATTGAGGGTCTCAAGGCACGATAGGTGAACAAACTTTACTGTCGAGTCTAATACAGCAGTTTTCACCTCACTATCTTATATTATAACAAATCTTATCAAAATTGTGATTCTCCATGATTTATTATTCAATACCATTGTTTAAAAGTTAATGCTACCAGCTAACGTGGCAAAACAAATAAACGCTTGGATCAAATTACTTTCCCCACTTGTGGATAAAATACGTGCCCCAAGCCACTGCAAACCAATAAGTCGATTATCCTTATATTGTATTTTTAGGGATCTACGACGTTTTAAAACCAAGTAGGAATTTCGTGCAGGACAAGAATGTAGAGATTGGTGCATCATGAAGTCAACGGTGTTTCAAGAATTTGGAAAACGAAGTGAGTATGAGGATTTTTTGAGAATGGTGGTAATTTTGCTGAAGTACTGCCAATTGAAACTAGGTACTAGATATTTCCAATCAGTTGCTGAAGCCGGCTTAACCACCCTGGTTTACTAGGTTCCAGCCCGGGAGAGTGCGTAGTGGGTGGTACGCTGGCGTTAGTACTACGAATCTCGCAATACGTTGGAGTAGCCCCCCTGAGCTTCACGGCCACGGACGACGGATGGCGCATCGCGGTGTCACCAGCTCTCGCCATCTTCCAGCGATTGTTCATGACCGTCCTTAGTAAGCCACCATTATAAGTACAATTTTCAAGAAAAGGGTGTACTCCCATCTTAAATGCTGGCAACCTTCGCACAACACGGGGTTCCAACACGTTGATAGGGAAACGTCAAAACGACATATTACCATACAAATTATTTTGTAACTTTTTGCGGGGGAAATGGACGCACTTCTCATACGTCACATACAAACAACCATCTGTAATTAACTAAAATGAGTAATGACGACACTAACACATAGAAAATGATACAAGTACATTAACAAATCTTGCACACTTCCATCTATTATTGTGTAAAGACTAGCCACAACACAGACCCTCATATGCGCACTTGGGCTAGTACTATTAAGTTGTGATCTACCCACACGCCATAGCGATCTACCCTCTTATGGGTTCGCTTATTTTGTGTGTTGTCACTGGCACTACTACCGTCCGTTTTCTCACTTGAAATACTTGAAATACCAGACCTTCGGCAGCTGAAAAACCATCTTCTCTGTTAAAGTATTTATACCTATTTAAGGATTTCAATGGCTTCCTTGGCCATCCTAGGAATGTAGTGCTTTTCCGTCGAGAGAACCGAACCGTTATGTAACTCAATCCAGTGATTTGTTCCCGCCTCTAAAAGATGTTCAGCGATTTCCGATGTTCGAGGTTCGTTATTATTAAACGCCCGAATGTGCTCCTTTATACGGCATGAGATTGTACGCTTGGTCTGTCCTATGTAAGAGCTACCACAGCTACAGTCAATTTTGTAAACACCTGGACGTTCAAGTGGAAAACTGTCACAATATCTACAAACACCTAAAGACAGACTAAAAACTCGCAGCTCATCAGTTTACTCCGTGAACATGACGCTTGCAACAGTGTCGAAATATCGGGTGCTCAATGAAACAAACATACATGGTAATTATCCCGTTTCAAATATTAGTTATAATACTATCAGGCCGTTAATCTACTCGTTTGCGAGTAAGTGTGACCACATTATGCTACTGGAGGTTATCGGCCGACCTACCCTCGGGACCAGTCTGAAAATCAGCGCTGGATAGGTACAGTCTGTGTATTTATCTAGCACAAGCTGAGACTGGGACCCATTGCCGGACGAGGGAATCTCAAAATTATAACTTTTTTTTTCTTCTGTATCTTCCGTTTTTTTTATTCTAATGTAATGTTTTTTTTTTTTTGCTGCTTGTTTGTTTTTAATAATGTAGAAGATGTATTTAAGTTATTTTTTTTCTGTAATGTTTATCTTTTTAAGGATTTTTATTTTATTTTATCTGCTAGAAGATAATAAGAGCTAGTGTTGGTTCTGTACACTTCTAGATGCGCTAGAGTAGGTCCCCTCAGCTTTACCACTGTATATTGTTGATGGTTCTCTAACTCCAGCCTAGCAAGGTGCTGGCTGCCTCGAGATGCGGTGTCGTCTGCTCTCGCCACCTTCCAACGGTTAATTATGACCGTCTTAGTGTATAATTTTATGATCAACTGTATGTAATGTTTACCGGCCCTGTGGAGCGAGCTCGTTTCACTACGCACCTACGTCAAAACGCTACTTCAAATCTTGGGATTAGTTGCCAAAGCAGACCCCAGGAGACCTATTCGACCGTGCTAAACTGACATAATTATGACATATCCACTTCATATTCCCTACGTCATTAGCATGCCATTTTAAAAATTTCCACGAAAGTTCGGATCAAAATGTCACTTAAACACGTTCGAATAGGTCTTCCTGGCTCCCTGACCCGTGGCATAAGCCACGCTACGAAGGAGGAATAACTAGGAATTGAATGAATCAGATTTTTGGCAAAATGTATATATTATGTACCTACCTAAATAAAAGAAACGGCTATTAAGCTATTGATTAAAAAAACCCAGCAATAAATGTTTTAGACTGTAATGATGTTTTTTTCAGATGTACAAATAATAACCGCCCTGATTCTAGACTTCAGTGAAGACCCCGATCGGCGGGCCCACATGGGCAATACTGTCATCAAGGGATTTGTGTGGACCGCCAACTGTACCTTGTTGTTTTCTATAGCCAGCATGGGTGCGTACCGCGGCCCTAGTCGGATGAAGAGCCTTATTCATTTGCTGAAGCAACTACAGGAGGTAATATGTAGCTGATACAATACTACGAGGACTGATGATCGCAACTCTCGCGACTCTAGCAAAGGCTTCGCATAAGGGTGGGTGAACCCACCGTCACCGTTATTTTGCGGATCGCCGACATCGCCCTGTGTGCTTACCATGAGTTGTACGTAACCGTAGTCTATAGCGACTGCGCCATTTGAAAGTACAATAAATTTGGTTTTAATTTCTTCTTATGTCCTATATTTTCCTGTAGACAATTAACTAAGTGCCGAATATTCGGCAGTTTTTGCCGACTAGTCGTCGACTTGTCGGCCGACTACAAAAGGTGCCGAATAGTCGGCGTTCCCGACTAGTCGGCGACTATTCGGCCCATCTCTAATGTAAGCCGTTTCTTTTAACGATTGTTCATAACCCGTCCCGTTTTTCCCTTTGGGCACGGAACCCTAAAAAGTAGGTATAGTCAGCGATAAAAGCTTGTAAAATAACATTTATAACAAAACTCATTTCAGATCAATGTTAACCTGAATAACGTTACGGGCATAAAAAGGGAGAGGATTGGCATACTTATAGTCACCAGCATGCTGATCGGTACCCTGGCGGCGGAGTCTATTCAGGCCTCCTTGGTTACAATCGACTGCATTAAAAAAGGACGCAACTGTAAGTTAAAATATTATTTCATGGTATAGGTCAAATATGTACAAATACAAAATACACAATTCTTTATTTCAATAATAAACACATTTTCCTAATACATGGGGTGAGGCCTCCCGGTACGCGAAATTGCCTGTGTTGGAAGACACCGCTCGCCATTTTCCTCAAGGTTTGAAGGGGATGTTTGGCAAGGGTATTCACCACTGGAGTAGACTAAGAAATATTTATGGTTCTTCATTTGCTCGTGGTTCACAAAAAAGGGAAGCGAACTTAGTTTTTACTGCGACTGACTATTTTATATGGAAAGTAGAGGTAGGTAATAAACCGGTAAACAGAAAAACTAAACGTGCGAATAAAATACTAACTGTGCGAATCAGTCATACATACATAGAATAGTCGCAAAATTAGTATTTCAGTCAGATTTAAGTAGTATGTATGTTGAAGGTTAGGTTAGTATTTTTAGGGTTCCGTAACTCAAAAGGCAAAAACGGAACCCTTATAGGATCACTTTGTTGTCCGTCCGTCCGTCCGTCGCGTCTGTCTGTCAAGACCCTTTATCTCGAGAACTCGTAAATGTAGCAAGTTGAAATTAATACCACATACACAAGTCTACGGTCCCTTGAAGTTGTGAAAAAACCAAACCTCTATGTGACATACCTACTAACATATCTTTTGATTGCGTTGACACGCAATCAAAAGATATGGTCGTTTATGTCGCATTTCCTTTACATTTGCAATGGGAATCAAAATGTATATATAGGGTACTTCCCGTTGACCTAGAATCACGAAATTATCACGAGAGTTCCGTGCCACCAATTTTTTTAAGTACTTAGTTTTAGGTACTTAAAAATACTGGTGGCCGGAAATGGTGGAGGGGTGGGAGAGGGGTGGTCGAGCATATTTTGTCCCGGACCCTCGGTGCGGGTCCTATTCGCACTTGGTCGGTTTTTTCATATATTTTTTTTGTCAAGGTAAGGATGAAGGAAGATACGGTTTGCCATTTTCATAGTTTTAGGACGTATTGTTTTGTTTGAATTTTACTTTTTTACGCAAGAGGCGTAAACCCAGATTTAAAAAAGTAGAAAAGTTATTTCATAGAGATAATGTTAATTTATTTATTAGTTCGATTTACAAAACATACCTACATAAAGTAGGTACCTATATAATGATGGCATACAACAATTACAACTTAGCAATGCTGCCAGCCTTCTGGACACGCTTCCACTAGACAATAATTTAGGGCATTTTTTTATTTAGGTATAGTTAATTTATAAGCTTGGATTCAAATTTTTAATTTTTATTTAGGTAAGTCAATAGTTTGAGTTTTTTTTTAATAAATGTCTTCAAATTCCTAATTATGGCTATAAACACAAAAATATAAAAACTTAACTCAGTTTGCATATTTTCTAATGACAAAAGATACTTGCAACGTTATACTCATAAAATATATTTATATCGGGTTACTCACGTTGATAAAGTCAAAAATAGCTCGACATGTTTCGGGACGGTCCACGTTCCATAATCATGTATGAAGCATATGTCTAATAGGTACTCACGGGAGTTTTCTGTTTAAAATTTTTAGTAATTATCTGTTTCTTTTTACTTTTTATAATGGATATCTCATTATCTGTCTATTTACCTGGATATTGTCATCTATATTCAATATTTTCAGGGAGGGCAATGGTACTGTGCAGCTCGTACTACATTGCCTACGTTATGCGAGTTATGGTGACGCTACAATGGGGCTTCGTGACGTTGACAGTGTACGGCCCCGCGGCTACGGTCAACGAGCGCCTCTTGCGACTACTCCATGGTGACTACTCTCATACTACCCAACCTACACTCTCTGGCGCTGCCCCAGTGGGGCATGGCCATGGTAAACCTGCGACTGCTGAGAATACGCCATAGTGACTACTCCCAAACTACACGAACTACTCTTTGCGGCTCTGGGTGTTTTGGGAATGGTTTTTATGACGACTCAACTATGATTAACCGGTGACTACGCCATGGTGACTACTATGATATGACGCTTACACCTTAAGGCTTCTAATACCGCTACAGTGAGACTTTGTGGCACTGGCGACAACTACAATCAACTAGCGCCTGCTGTGAGAACGCCATGGTGAGTAGGTACCAGGGGTCGGACAAAAAGTGCGGGTGACGTCAAACCACTTATAGTATGATTTGAAATCATTGATTGAAAATAGTATTTTTGATTTTCATAAACAATTATCACATATCATTTATCAACCTCTTTATTAAACGATATCGCCACTTTAAATTAGTAAGTACGTTTTTGACTGACATTGTCAATCAGATGAACAATATATTGACTTTCTTTATTGTTTAGCTATTGTACTAGGACAGCCGTTTTGATTCTCAAGATGGCGGGTGCGTCTCTTGAATAGTTCTTAGTTTTTGTGTGCTAAAGTTGTTTAATGTGTAATATTTATAGCTTATTGTGCAGTAAACTAACGAAGAAGTGTGCAGCTAATGAAGAATTAATCCTGAAACGCGTGTATCCGCGTTTTTTAGTCATTACTCGGTTGTCCCGGGATCTTGGCCTCCTGTGAAACGATTTTATTACGTATTGCTATAAACTTAATAAATAACAAGGCCAATTACCGAACAACGTCGCCCAAGAGGCAATAAACGATTTATATAATAATTTATACTAATATATTATTAACACGTGACACTGGCAAAATTGTCCAATTCTCGGACAGAGGCCATTATTACAAAAGAAGAAGAAGAAGCTATTGTACTATAATAGTGTATTTGTGTATTGCACTATAATATTTAGCTAAAATTTATATTTACTATTGTATAAAAAAAAACGCTGTAAAATGTCATCTTAACTCGAATATTGTGGCAATTTTCCGTTTTTGGAGGTATGTACCGTGACAAACACGTGTACTGCTCTTGCTGTAATCAAGATATACCAACGAAGGTAAGCACTATTAAAAGACATTTGGAGTCAACCAAAGATGTCGGAAACGTAGAAAAAAAAAGGTAAAGTGAATTTAATATTTTATTTATTTATTTTTTTCACTACATCACCCTACCACCTGTATTATTAATTTCATAGATTTATTTACGATTATTTTGTTACTTCGTCAATACAATTTTTTTTTTTTTATTTTTTTTTATTGGGAAACAAACAGCATGCAATTATACAAAATATAAACATTATGAATAATACAGGAGCCAAAACAGTTTCCACTAGTGAATTAAGCAGAAATGCTCAAAGGGAACTTAATCAAATACAAGTTAAATATAGAGACTAAACATTTAAAAATTATTATACAATGCAATAAGCAATGCGGCAAGCAGGGAGTTGATGAAATAACTGGAATTTTATCTAACACTTGTGCTTGTTACAGAAAGAGGCAAAAGAAAAAATTAAGTATAATAACAAAGTTCACTTAAAATGTGTCTAGAAGATAGTGTTACTCAATTAAACTTTAGTTTTCACTGATGAAACAAACTGATCAAGCTTCATGTTAAACACATCAAAATCAGAGTAATTTGTATTATACATTGAACATGCTCTAACAAGGTACGAGTTTTTGAGGTACCTAGTACGACAGAGAGGAATAGCAAACAAAGCTTTTTGTCTAGTTCGGGAATTAGGACATCTATAAGAAATATTACTAATAAGATATTGCGACTCAATTTTGTGATTTAATAATTTAAATAGAAATATTTGGTCTTTATGCTCTCGGCGTAACTGAAGAGTTACCATGATATCGCTATCAAACATTTTAAACCTATATTTCATCCATTTAATAAGTTTATTTTGAATTCTTTCTATAGAATCAATGTGTACCGAATATTGAGGACTCCAAACGACCGATGCGAATTCTAAATGCGATCTGACATAAGCATTATAAAGTAAAATAATTGTTTTGGGGTCATTAAAATCTTTGCTTTGTCTAAAAATAAAGCCTAACATTCTATATGCCTTTGAAGTATTTTTTTCAATATGCGAAGTGAGCTGGATTTCACTGTCAATGGTAACACCAAGATCCCTTACTTCGGTAAACAATTTCGTTACTACATGTCACACGGAAGTTACAGAATACAAACATCATCCTCTGTGCAAGACTACGTCATTTTTACGTCATCCGCACTTTTTGTCCGATCCCTGGTGAGTACTATACATTCGTATATTTGTATTCGTATATTCCTATGATTAAATGCGGTTTCCATGGAAATGTTCTTATCAGGTTTTAACTTACTTTTTAAGTATTAGACTTACTATACTTTATTATTCTTCTAGAATCAGAACTCACCGCGTATTCAACGCACGTGCAATCTACAATTCGCCATCTCGCTTCATCCTACGGACGTATCGGCGAACTGATAAGACAGATGAACGAGGCCAACGGCACGATTCTCATCCCAATCCTCATGATCATCTCTCTGCATCTTATTCTTAATCCGTACTACTTGCTGTCAAGATTGAGTGAGTTTTACAATTCAAGCTCTCGTATACCTACTATTCTGACATTAATATAAGAACAAAGATTAATTTAAAACCCCGACTGTGCCTGCGCGCGCGATCTTGTTGGCTACGCTGGTTGCCATAATTGTTCACTGCGACACGAAGGTGACAGCACCCTGTCCGACGATGGCTTCCCGAAGAAATCGAAACATGACACACCAAAAAAATACGTTGTTTCAATAGTAATTGCGAAAGTTTATGTTGTGAGCTCGGAAAAAGCTCGTTTATCCTTTAAAACCAGCGGGGAAAAACGCATTTTATCCGCTAGTGGGAGAAAGCAATTGGACCTTGAACTTTTAGTGACTTTTGAACGATAGTTTTGAGTAATAAATATCGGATAGCTTACATTAGGTTGAAATTTCTAATCATATGTAGTTTTTACATTACTCGCGATAGTGAGGTGCGAAATGTTGTATTATATTCGGCGGAAAAAATTGTTTAACTCACGTGCCTTCAGACCCTCGTAAAGCTCAAGATTCCAGTTTTTAAACCACGCTTGCTTAGGTCTCAATACAAGCACGAGAGTTAAACAACAACTTTGCCCCTTGTATAATAAATAACACATTTTAGGGTTCTGTACCAAAATGGTATAAAAGGAACCCTTATGTGTACTCAGTCTGTCTATCTGTCACATCGTTAAACATCTCGACAACTACTTAAGCTACCGATTTGAAATTTGGAACAGTTATAAACAAAGTGTATCCAGACACATTGAAAGAAGTTTTTTTATATATTTTTATTTATTTTCAATGAAAATGCCCGGTGAAAGAAGGGGTAAATATTAAAACTTTAGTTACTGGGTCATGTGGGGTATCATTTGAAAGATTTGCACATTCGAAACCGATTTTTTATTATTTTTTTACAATGAAAAAAAATATATTTGTAAACGAAAGTGTTGAAAAAAATATGATTTGTGTACACAATTTTGATATTATCCTAAATATTACAGGAAAAATATAAAATTGACCCTAACTACATTATTATTATATTTATTAAATAAAACCTATTCTGAACTAAATTAAAAACTACTGTAAATGAAAAACTAGTCTGTTAGATGTAAGAATTGCTTGTACCTGTTACTAACAGATAGATCTTAACTAAAATGTACTTATATTATTATATCTTAAGAATATTTCTAACCTCACTAATCTTAGCACCTAAATTCTTATGTAAGTGACATTTGTCTTAATGAGAAATAAATGAATTCCAAACTGAAATTTGTAATTTAAGCGACTTAGATAGATTTGTTTTTTCTTTAAATTTATATGATACCATGCAGTAAGTACAGTCTTATAAATAAAGTTAAAAAATTGGTTTACGTGATAAAAAAAAGTCAAGCAAAAACAAACTCGTATACTAACTCCATGCCGTGCAAACGAATGACTCAATCTGTCGATACATATGGATAACTTCAAATTTCTACTTCTAGCTGAAGTTGCAGCATAAAGTTTGTACGGAACCCTCGGTGCGCGAGTTCGACTCGCACTTGGCCGGTTTTTAGGGTTCCGTAGTCAACTAGGAACCCTTATAGTTTCGCTCTGTCTGTCTGTACTGTAAGTACTAGAAAGCTGTAATTTTGTACGAATATGTATATTAATCACGCCAACAAAGCGGTAAAATAAAAAGTGGTTATAATTTCTTTTTTAGAGTACCTCCCATACACGTAAAGTGGGAGGTGTTTTTTTTTTTCGTTTCAACCCTAGAGTGTGGCATATCATTAGATAGGTATTTGTAAAATTTTTTTTTATAAAGTTAATATTTTCGGAAATAATCGCTCCAGAAGTTTAAAAACATGTCCCCCCCCCTCTAACTTTTGAACTATAAGTTAAAAAAATATCAAAAAAATTACAAAAGTAGAACTTAAAAAAAACTTTAATGGAAAATTATTTTGAACTTGATTGGTAGACCGGTTTTAGAAAAATTGTACAAAATAATTTCTGAATTAACTTTGTACTTTAACGGAATATGCAAACATTTTTTTTATCTTAAGTACTTATTTTATCATCCCGCACGTATCTTCCTTCTAATCATCTAATGAAAAAAGAACGATTCAAATCGATTCACGCGATCAAGAGTTACCCCCGAAAACCCAACATACATAACCCGTCTAGTTTTTATAAATTAGTAACCCAATTTCCCGAGAGATGGCGCTGTACCGTGGTCTACTTTGCGTTGTTAAGATTTTTACGGAGTTGATGGGGTCGGGACAGGTCTGATCGAAAGTATTATCGAATTGTTATAAGCATATATTGATCATGGTACCTATCTATTAAACACTTTTTAAGGTTGCCTGTTGTGACGGACGGTAAACTACGGAACCCTACACTGAGCATGGCCCGACATGCTCTTGGCCGGTTTTTTATTATTGGAACGCAGCGGTAAATGTGTGTGCATTTCTCTGCATGTGACAAAAAGTTTATCTATAAAGCTAATAAAGGTTAGGAATATTAACTATAATACACTCTCTGATCCGTTTAAGGTAATCATGCACTATACTAATAATAATAAAACGCGATTTTTTATTTTTTGTAGAGGCGAAATCGCCCTAAAGGCAAGCCCTCCATTTGGTTACGCCCTTAAACGGATTATTACTAGCATTTTTGCTTCACCATTAATTTCAAATCTTGCTACAGTATGAAATTCATCGGCAATTTAGTGAAGAATTCTGAGATAAGACAAGTTATAATTTTAATTTAAGGTTCGGGCATAAATGTGACAATGGGCGTGTTATTCAACGTATCTTGGATCATACTGCATATTTCCGTCCTGTTTCTGACGGTAGAAGGTTGCCACTGGACACACGAAGAGGTAACGTATGTGCTACGAGTATTTCACCCTTTTTTAGTTGTGATTTACCCACACGCCATAGCGATCTACCCTCTTACGAGTTCGCTTATTTTGTTTGTTGTCACTGGCACTACTACCGTCCGCTTTCTCACTTGAAACTCGATCACGTTCACGACACACCACACTTACAGTATCAACCCGTGCATTTATTACCGGAACAGTCTATTTTCGATTTGTGAACTTTCGGATCACTGGATACCAGACATCCACAGCTGAAAACCATCCTCTCTGTTTAAGTTTTTATATTAATTAAGGGTTTCTTGTGGCTTCCTTTTCCATCCTAGGAATGTAGTGTTTATTTATTTTATTTATTTATTTATTTAAGAGGGGATCGCCATGGCGTGTAGGTAGATCACAACTGAAAACTCGCAGCTCGTCGAATGACGAGTTTTTTTCCAATAAATAGTACAACATTTTAATATTTGGGTTTTGTTTATGTACCTAATCTTACATTCGCATCCGCAGTTTTCAAAAAATTAGCATCCGCAACATCACTGGTCTGTACCTACCTTACGCAGCCTTGCAGATTTGAATTTTTTAACCGTGGAATTAATTTATTTTGTTCAATAAATATTTTTGTTACTAAAATTTATATTCTGTTTTATATATTTAAAATAATTCAAAGTTAAGTATCATTTTTGTTATACCAGAGAGAAACCACTAAGTTCTTGCTGAGCCAGCTGACCGTCCGCCTGGCGCCGCGGTGCAAGTTGCTGGCGCACGAGCTGGACCTCTTCGTCAAGCAAACAATCCTGTGTGACGCCAAGTACACGCCGCTTGGAGTGCTCACGCTTGGACGACCACTTGTGGCCTCGGTATTATATAGTTATCCATGTAGCTTGTCACTATTACCACAGGTAAATCGCCAAATCCTGCTGAGTCAGCTGGCGAGAGTAGCGAGTCTTGGAAATTAGGTATTTTCAAATTTCAATTCAAATAATATAATTTGATATTTACCAATCACTTTTCGGTGAAGCAAAACATCGCGAGGAAACCGGACTGATTCTAATAAGGCATAGTTTACCGCCCTCTGAGTCAGACGGCAGTCGGTTTCGTAAAATAGCGCCTACTCCAAATCTTGAGATTAGTTGCCAAAACCGGACCCCATGCTCCTTGACCCGTGACCGGCAAAACGATAGAAAGATAAAGAGAGATCTCAATGTAAGCTCACACTAAAAAATAATGTTGCTCCCTTGTATATTTTTTTAGCCTTGTTCAGTGTCCCACTGCTGGGCAAAGGCCTCTCCTCTTTCTTGAAATTTGACTCTGTCGTGTGCACACTCGCGCCACTCCCCGTTAAATGTGTCCACGTCGTCCCGCCATCTCCTCTTTGGTCTGCCTCTGCCTCGACCTTGTTGTGGGGTCCATTCTGCAGTGATCTATGCCCAGCGTTCAGGATGCATTCGGCAGAATTGTCCTACCCAGTGCCACTTCAGTTTAGCGGCTTTCCTACCCACATCCTCGATACCGGTTCCGGAGCGCAGTTAGGTGTATCTGATCACGATCAGTCCTGCAAACACCCAGAATGTTGCGCTCCATTTCCCTTGTATTAATAAATGATTATTTCCCTTACAGATGTTTGGCGGCGTTCTGAGCTACTTTATCATTCTCATGCAGTTTGCTTCTCTTAACCTTGGCACTAAATAATCAATGTATTGGTAGACTTAGGCCGCACATAATAACGTTATTGACATTGTATTGCATAAAACACGTATTTAATAAAGTACAATGTAACGTAGAAAACTCCCGTGAGTATTAGACATATTAATATACTTAGACCGGGTTACTCACGTTTATAAAGTCGAGCTATCTTCGACTTTATAAACGTGAGTAACCCGGTCTAAGTATATTAATATACAATGTAACGTATTTTTATGTATTTTTATTATTTGTCCACTTTGGAAGTCACGAACCTATATGTTCCGGTCTTTTGCTAAGCTTGTCTGGGGATATAGATCCATCACGTAGGGCCCGTTTGGAGATGTTGGCTGTGTGGTACACCTGCTAAAACCCATTCTCCGGTGCATCAATAGATACCTACCCGTAAATCGGTTCCAACAGGCGTTTGAGCTATTGTAAAAAGAGTGAAAAGAGTACTGCCCCTTTACCATGATATCTTAACGTGATTCAGTTTAGGTTCTTAACTGTGCTCAGCCCCCTTACCGTGACGTCTTAACGCGATTCAGTTTAGCACCTAAATCGAGTCGCTGCCATACAACTTAGGACTTACCATGACGTCTTAACGCGATTCAATTTAAGACCTAAACGCGCGTAAAAGTCGAGAACCATATTAGTTTGCGACCCTAGCTAGGGCCACCATGCATCGTTTTCACCCGCTTCATAGATAAACAACAACCCACTTTCAGAGCATGAGAAATGAAAAAATATGAAGTAATTTTGCTACTATGTGAATTGACTCGCGAAAAAATTTTTTATGAAAAACTTTATCTACTCTATATTCATATATGAGATAAATAGGTCTTCTTGCACAAATATTTCACCAGGTACACAATTTCCTAACTAATAATTTTAGCGATTGGCCGGCCGGTTTTATAGTTCTAATCGAGGTTTCTTATTATTTAACCCCTTTGAAGTCATAAAATCGTCAAAAAATCACTAAACTACAGGAAAAAGATTCCTTTCTTGCTAACTACAATAATTGCGTACGAATTTTTTACAGTATAAATTATTAAAAGTCGTATAATAAAATATCATGAAAATGTGCTCGTTTCAGTCCCACCGTGTCTCAGAAAAACGTACGAATCGGTGATCTAAAATGGCTATAAAATTCTTATTAAGTAGAACTACTTTTGATGAAATAAGCCTTTAAAAAACATATTATAATACATGAGCATACCATGTCCAGACTTGGATCTCATTTCTTTTCTAGTGACACACGTAGCTCGAAAATACTTAGCATGTCGGGCGGAAAAGTCATACAGGTATTAAAGATGAATCAATTTTACGTCGATTTAATTTCATAAATTCCCAATTTGGTTTAGTGGCACAGCTGAATTAAAACATAACCGCGCCACACTTTTTTTGTCTCTCCGAGTAAATATTTTTGAAAATATTCGACTAATCAAATTCTTTTTCAAGAAACCTCCAAGTTATTTCACAAGACCTATTAAATGATGTGACACAAGTACATGCAAAAAACAAATATAAATACATTCAAGAATAACTCACACTAGAACGGGACGGGACAATCTGTCAATTTCCACAGAAAGCGTCACGTGACATCCGAGGGCTCCGAGCTATCACGTGATTCTTTCTATAGAAATGGACAGATTTACCGTCTCGCCCCGCGAGTCATCCTTTAGTTACATGACTGGGGTGCCCGCCTAAAAATATTGTTTTTCGCAATGTGTATGCAAATGTAAGTAGCGGCTAACAAAATACACCTCAAGATGTAATATCATTAACATGTGATTTATATTTAGTTACTGAGTCCACATCACATATGGACTTCCAACCCCAGCTGAGAGGATCCTTAAAGTTCGTATGTTACAGCGGTTTTATTCAAGAACTTATATTCTTGAATAAAACCGCTGTAACATACGAACTTTAAGGATCCTCTCAGCTGGGGTTGGAAGTCCATATGTGATGTGGACTCAGTAACTAAATATAAATCACATGTTAATCATATCGGGTGCTCAATAAAACAAACATACATGGTAATTATCCCGTTTCAAATATTAATTATAAATCATATGTTAACGATATTATATCTAGAGGTGTGATTTGTGTGCCGCTACTTACTTTTGCAATTAAACTGCGAAAAACAATATTTGGGGGCCCCATTCTAAATGTTACTTATTTAATCTTTTCTACTTGTAGCACATCATCTAATAGGTTTTTATTTTTAAAAACCTATTAGAACTTTGAAGTTTCTCTGAGGAGGAATATTTTGAAAAATAATCGCTCAACAAGTGTAAAAAAGTATGGCGCGGATTTTTTTTTATTTTTGCTGTACCACTAAACCAAATTGGAAGTTCAAGATACTAATTCGAAGTAGAATTTAATCCTCTTCAATACCTACCTAAATTACTTTTGCGTTCGACGTACTATTTTCGAGCTAGACGCAAATAACGAAAAAAATACCGAAAATTGGCAGTTACTTGGCTCTCAAAAGTCAAGCTCAAATCCAGGAATTGTGCAAACTCGGTTGACATGTCTATAGGACCTAATGAAGGTATTGAAACTAGTATATCCAGCTTGCTGGAAATTAGTTACTGGAAATTATCTCCTAAAAAGTGCCTCGTAAATCGAATTATATGTCGTAGGTACTTACTTAGCTTCTTGAAAACTCATTTACACGAACTTTACTTATATTCGAACGTAAACATTGCCTTGTCAACATACTTAGTCAATAAAACAAAAGATGACGACGTAATTTGATGTCAGAGATGGATCGATGTTCAAATCATCCATCTTAATCATTAACTTGTTTCCACACTACTTGCTATGCATTTATTGTTTTGATAAGGGCTGTAATAAACGTAAAAATAAACATAAATGTAAATATTTTATGCAGACTGTACCTCCTCATGAGTGTTTGCTATGTACTCACATCACATTAAATTGCCATCATTACATCAGTCGCTAATAGGTCCTCCCTTAAATCACTCGTTGCGTGCAACATAATTGTAGTCACCTCAAATAGTTATTTATTATACAAGGGAGCAAAGTTTGTCTACTTTTTGTGCATATAAACTAGAATCTAGAGCGTCGTGAGGGTCTCAAAGCACGAGAAATGAACAAACTTTGCTGTCGAGTCTAATACAGCAGTTTTCACCTCATCTTATATTATAACAAACCTTATCAAAATTGTGATTCTCTGTGATTTATCATTTAATACCATTGTATAAAAGTTAAAACTAACATGGCAAAATAAGTAAACGCTTGTATCAAATTACTTTCCCCACTTGTGGATAAAATACGCTTTGACTCGTGTAAATGAATAAATGAACGTGCCCCAAACCACTGAGATGCAAACCAATTAGTCGGTTATCATTATATTGTATATTTAGGGATCTACGACGTTTTAAAACCGAGTAGGATTTTTTTTTGTGAATTTATGTTTCGTGTAGGACAAGAGGGGAATGTGGGGATTGCTGCATCATGAAGTCAGCGGTGATTCAAGAATTTGGACAACGAAGTGAGTATGCGGAAGGTAAAATAAGTAACCTTAATCTGCAAAATTCAAACTCTCAGTCAAAAACAAAATTCATTCATTTCAATGGCATTTTATTTAAATGGATCCATTTTCCTGAAGTACTGCCAATTAAAACTAGGTACTAGATATTTCCAATCAGTTGCTGAAGCCGGCTTTATCCCCCTGGTTTACTAGGTTCCAGTCCTGAAGAGTGCGTAGTGGGTGGTGCGCTGGCGCTAGTACTACGGGTCTCGCAATACGTTGGAGTAGCCCCCCTGAGCTTCACGGCCACGGACGACGGATGGCGCATCGCGGTGTCACCAGCTCTCGCCATCTTCCAGCGATTGCTCATGACCGTCCTTAGTAAGCAACCATTATACTACAATTTTCAAGAAAAGGGCTCGATACTCCCGTCGAGCTCGTTTCACTACGCACCTATAACGTCAAAACGCTTCTTCAAATCTTTTTTTTTTTTTACTTGCCAAATCAGACCCCAGGAGACCGATTCAAACGTATATATTCCCTACGTCATTAGCATGTCATTTTGAAAATTTCCACGAAAGTTCGGATCGAAATGTCACTTAAACACGTTCGTCTCCTTGCTCCCTGACCCGTGGCATAAGCCACGCTACGAAAGAGGAATAACTAGGAATTGAATGAATCAGATTTTTGGCAAAATTTATATATTATGTACCTACCTAAAGAAAAGAAACGGTTATTAAACTATTGACTGAAAAAAACAGCAATAACTGTATTAGACTGTAATAATGTTTTTTTCAGATGTACAAATAATAACCGCCCTGATTCTAGACTACAGTGAAGACATCAATCGGCGGGTCCACATGGGCAATTCTGTCATCAAGGCATGTGTGTGGACCGCCAACTGTGGCTTGGTGTTTTCTATAGCCAGCATCGGTGCGTACCGCGGCCCTAGTCGGATGAAGGGCCTTATTCATTTGCTGAAACAACTACAGGAGGTAATATGTAGCTGATACAATACTACGAGGACTGATGATCGCAACTCTCGACTCTAGCAAAGGCTTCGCATCAGGGTGGGTGAACCCACCGTCACCGTGTTGTTGTGGATCGCCGACATCGCTTGTGCGCTTGTACGTAATTTCCTTCCCATTGCGACCAAAATTGCGCTTGCTCAAACCTTGTACCTACCTATTTTGGACTACGCTTATGTGTCTTATCTTAATCTCACTGAGGAGCAACTTAATAAACTTGAGCGTATTGAAAATGTCCCTATTCGTTTCATATTTGGGTTGCGTAAATTTGACCGTGTTTCCCATTTCAGGTCTCAGCTCAAGTGGCTACCTTTTCGTCTCCGGCGTAATTCCTATGTGTTGTCCCTTTTGTATAGTATTATTTTGAACCCAGCTACTCCTCGCTACCTTAAAGAGCGTTTTAATTATCTTTGTTCGGCCAGATCTGCTCAAAATCTGCTTCTTAATGTCCCGTCGTCTTCTGCACACTTCTATAACAACTCTTTTACCTTCCAAGCTGTGTGTCTGTGGAATTCTTTGCCTCTGGTTATAAGGTGTGCTCAATTCCTAGCTTCCTTCAGGAAAGTCCTTAAAGATTATTATCTGTCTCTTCCTTAATCACCATTTTATGCTGATCGTGTTTTATTTATTTAGTATGTACACGTATGTCTATTGTTTATTTTTATTTATGTATGTATATTAATGTTATTGCAGTATATACTTCAATGGATTCTATTTTTTGCACCACCTACTAGCATTTTTAGTACTAGTTTTCCGCTTCCCTAAGGTTTTCTGGAAGAAATCGCTCTTTAGCGATAAGGCCGCCTGTTGTTTGCCTCTACTGTATTTCTGTGTCTTGTGATATATTTTTTCTACGAGGAGTGCAATAAAGAATACTTGTATTGTATTGTAACCGTAGTCGATAGCGACTGCGCCATTTGAAAGTATGTCCATCTCGCTTCTGCCAAAGAAGTGGTAGGAGCGAGACAGACAGGTAGGAGCGAGACAGACATACTAGGGACCCTAGGAGGCAAAGTGAAAACTGTGCTCTCTGACTTATCTCTTATTAAGAGTAGGTTCAAAAATATTGGGTTAGAACTGAATTTCGCAAAATGCGAACTGTTCATTCAAAACTCATCTTGTATTTTTGCCGATTTAAAACACAATTTTGACGATAGAGTAGATAGTAGACACACGTTTGCCTCTTGGGCTCCCCTATATTTGAAAAATCTTTTCCCGACTATATTTCTAACTCGATATCAAAATTCAAAAGTCACACGAATCCTTTACTCGAAATTAGGCCTCATTATGCTCTTGTGATTCTCGAATTCTGTCTTTTTGTCCTTAAATTCACGTATGTGCTCCGATACTGTCCTTTTTGGAAATATCTAAATTAACTATCACCTATAGATGATTTGATCAAAATTAGTTTAGAGACGATTCTAAACATTCGCCTGAATGAGCCTTCCTGGTCTCAGGCGTCCCTCTGTATTCGGTTCGGGGGTTTCGAAGATCGCAAAATTTCTAGTGTGGCATCCCCAGCCTTTTTAGCATCCACTCATAGCACAGCCGGTCTCATAGAAATATTTAAGGGCTTTGCCCACAAACTGTGAGATCGCCAGCTTTGAGGATGCTAAAAATGCTTTTAAAATTGCCTGCCCGGGCATAGACTTTCCAGACAACCCAAAATCACAAAGGAGTTGGGATAATGTTTACTGCGATTTAACTTACAATACTCTTTTAAATAACTCTACAGGTCCAGCTCACGTGAGACTTTTGGCGGTCGGATCCCGGAAGCTCGTTACTGGCTGGCTTCATGCCCACCCTTCGCCTAATACTGGTACCTACTTTCTTGGATCCGGCCTCCCTTAGACTGGCGAATAGTTTGCGACTGGGGGTTTCGGTGTGTGCGCCACACTCATGTCCTTGTGCCACAGACGTGGACCGACTAGGACACCGTGGATTGTGTTGTAAAAAAGTGCAGGCCATTTTTCAAGACACGCGTCTCTTAATGACATAATCCGTCGGTCTCTTGCCACCATCAACGTGCCTGCTCTCCTTGAGCCGACTGGCATTATCAGGGATGATGGCAAGAGACCCGATGGGGTGCCCTTGGTTCCTTGGAGTTTGGGACGGATGCTAGTGTGGGATGCTACCTGCGTAGACACGCTGGCATCGTCCCATCTCCAACGAACTAATGTAAAAGCGGGCGGAGCGGCTGAATGCGCCGAAATTTTAAAACGTAATAAATATAAGGGCCTGGGCAGAGAGTACCTTTTTGTACCATTCGGGGTCAAAACTCTTGGTCCATGGGGTCCCAGCGCACGCAAGTTTTTCGTAGAAATCGTGAAACGTCTAGTTGATGTTACTGGTGACCGAAGAGCTGGTGGCTTCCTCGCACAGCGTATCAGCATTGCGATACAACGAGGAAATGCCGCCAGCATCCTAGGTACAATGCCTCACGGACCTAATTCAGATTTAAGTTAGGCAGATATAGGTAATTAGGTAAGTTACACTTACTGTATATAGTTCGAAGATAAATGTTTTCCTGTTTTTATGTATAGGATTGTATATACTCATTGGCTGATAGGTACCGCCAGGGGCATATTTTGTTCCCTTACACGGCTATAGCCTTTAAGTTTTGTTACTGTTAGTTTGAGAAGCGGACAATAATGTTTTGTTCATACTTATGCCATACATTAATGAAGAGCCATTTTAAACAAAAAACTTCATGTCTTCATTTCATGAAAATAACGCATAGATTTCAGAAAAATAGTACATTACGAGTACTGCAGACGCTGTGAAGTTAGAGATTCCTGCACGAGTTCGAGGTAGACTAGTTTTTTTAGCGAGTAGTTTTTTTTTGCTTAGGCCAAGAAGTAATGTAAAGGAGCCGTAAACAAGAAACTCCATGTTTTCATTTCGCGAAATTAACGCATACATTTCCGAGCATGTCTGAGAAAAAATATTTTATTTTGTTTTTCAGTACCTATTTGTTGTTATAGCGGCAACATATGCATCATTTGTGAATATTTCAATATAACTATCACGGTTCATGAGAAACAGCCTGGTGACAGACTGATGGACGGACGAACGGATAGCGGAGTCTTAGTTAGGGTCCCGTTTTACCCTTGCGCACGGAACCCTAAAAAGTAGGTATAGCCAGCGATAAAAGCTTGTAAAATAACATTTATAACAAAACTCATTTCAGATCAATGTTAACCTGAATAACGGTTCGGGCATAAAAAGAGAGAAGATTGGCATACTTATAGTCACCAGCATGCTGATCGGTACCCTGGCGGTGGAGTTTATTCAGGTCTTCGTGATTACATTCGACTGCATTATAAAAGGACGCAACTGTAAGTTAAAATATTATTTCAAATATTAATAATTTTTAGGTTCACAAATAATTTATCTTGAAAAGTTATCTTAAGGATATCCTTTTCCAACATTATTACAACTATGTACTTAAGTAACTTCCTGTCACCGAGTAGTTAAGGTTTACCCTAGGAAACAAACGAGTATAGCCTTTACCATGACTTCCCTTAAAGTGACAGTCGCTAGAGGCTGACGCTTTCTTAAGTATTAAGTATTAAGTAACTTATATACCGTTATATATACCATTAGTTATATATGTATATATACCAATGAGAAAGAGCAGGATGCAAAATAATCTGGAATCGTGCACGCTAGAGAAACGTCACTGTCAAATCCGCACTTAATTCGGTACCATGAGTTTTTATTAGCGCTAGCGACAGGCGTGACTATTACGCGATCACGCCTAGGGTTGCCATACAGGCGAATAACCTATAAATGTTTGCCGCTCGCGTGGTGGTTAGTTAGTTAGTTTTCCTGGTTGCGAATGTTTTGCTGTCCTTCAAGAGGGAATGCCCTTTTCCACAAGGTTTGAAGGGGATGTTTGGCAAGGGTGTTCACCACTGGAGTAGATTAAGAGATATTTATGGTTATTTATTTACCAGTGGTTCACAAAAAAGGGGGGGGGGTTCCGTAACTCAGAAGGCAAAAACGGAACCCTTATAGGATCACTTTGTTGTCCGTCCGTCCGACCGTCTGTCTGTCAAGACCCTTTATCTCGAGAACCCGTAAATGTAGCAAGTTGAAATTAATACCATATAGGTACACAAGTCTGCGGTCCCTTGAAGCTGTGAAAAAACCAAGACTACGTCAACGCAATCAAAAGATATGGCCGTTTGCGTTGCATTTCCCTTACATTTGCAATGGGAATCAAAATGTACTTATATGGTACTTCCCGTTGACCTAGAATCACGAAATTTGGCAAAAAGCAAAAGCTTGTAGCACAAGTACAGGAAAATATCCAAAAACCGCTATTAATTACCGCACACTGAGAGTTCCGTGTCACCAGTATTTTTAAGTACCTATATAAGTACTTAAAAATACTAGTGGCCAGAAATGGGGGAGGGGTGGTAGGTAGAGCACTTGGTCGGTTTTTTCCGAGGTTTTATTAATATCCATACTATATTTTATTTGTCCAGGTAAGGATGAAAGAAGATACGGTTTGCCATTTTCATAGTTTTAGGATATATATTATTATTTTGTTTGGCCTAAAGCCAGATTTTAAAAAGTAGAAATTTTTTTCATAGAGTTAATGTTAATTTATAGTTCGAATTACAAAACATACCTACATAAAGTAGGTACCTATATAATGATAATGATGGCTTCCAACAATTACAACGTGGCAATGCTGCCAGCCTTCTGGGCACGCTTCCACTAGGCAGTGATTTAGGGCATTTTTTTATCTAGGTATAGTTAATTTATAAGTTTAGATTCTAATTTTTAATTTTTATTTAGGTAAGTCAATATTGTAGTTTGAGATTTTTTAAATAAATGTCTTTAAATTCCTAATTATGTCTATAAGCACAAAAATATAAAAACTTAACTCAGTTTGCATATTTTCTAATGACAAAAAGATACTTGCAACGTTATACTCATTTATATCGGGTTACTTACGTCAATAAAGTCGAAAATAGCTCGACATGTTTCGGAACGGTCCGCGTTCCATAATCATTGATTGATTGATTGACATGATTATGGAATGCGATATATGTCTAATGCTCACGGGTGTTTTCTGTTTAAAATTTCTAGTCATTCTTATCTGTTTATTTTTACTTTTTATAATGGATGTCTGAATATCTGTCTATTTATCTAGATATTGTCGTCATCTATATTCAATACTTTCAGGGAGGACAATGGTACTGTACAGCTCGTTCTACATTGCCAAGATTTTGGGACTTATGGTGACGCTACAATGGAGCTTCGTGGCGTTGACAGTGTACGGCCCCGCGACTACTGTGAATGAGCGCCTCTTGCGACTACTCCATGGTGACTACTCTCATACTACCCAGCCTACACTCTCTGGCGCTGCCCCAGTGGGGCATGGCCATAAACCTGCGAATGCTGAGAATACGCCATAGTGACTACTCCCAAACTACACGAACTACTCTTTGCGGCTCTGGGTGTTTTGGGAATGGTTTTTATGACGCGGTAACTATGGTTAACCAGCGACTACGCCATGGTGACTACTATGATATGATACTTACACCTTAAGGCTTCTAATACCGCTACAGTGAGACTTTGTGACACTGGCGACAACTACAGTCAACTAGCGCCTGCTGTGAGAACGCCATGGTGACTACTAAACAAATACCTGTGATTAAATGCGGTTTCCATCGAAATGTTCTTATTAGGTTTTAACTTACTTTTTAAGTATTAGACTTACTATATATTCGACTTTATGTTATTTAACTGTTTATATTATTATTCTTCTAGAATCAGAACTCACCGCGTATTCAACGCACTTGCAATCTACAATTCGCCATCTCGCTTCATCCTACGGACGTATCGGTGAACTGATGAAAAAGATGAACGAGGCCAATGGCATGATTCTCATCACAACCCTCATGGCCATCTATCTGCATCTTATTGTTACTCCGTACTACTTGCTGTCAAAATTGGGTGAGTTCTACAATTCAAGCTCTCGTGCGTCATACAGACCTACTCATACTCATACTGCTTTATTCATAAATCCAATTTACGGGCATTTTCAGAAAAAAGTGCACCTTTTTCAACGAAATTGGTCCTCGACTTTCCATACAAAAAAAAATGGTCAGTTTTGTAACGGCCCATACGAAATGTATGAAAAAATGCGTTACAAAGCTGACCAAAAAAAACGGGACACTCTTTTTCTTTGTTTAAATCAATAGTGCTCGTGATTTTGGTTATAAAAAACCCAAAACTTCCTATATTTTCAAAAAAAAAGAAAATGGTGCCCTATTTTTGAAAATGCCCTTACATGTCAAAAAATTACAATATTAAACAAAGATTTGGATTCTTAATAGTACTAGGGTATACATTAAATTATATAAAATAAAAAAATAAAAAATAAAATTACAATTAAACAATGTCAAACTCAGATAGTCAAATTAAGTAAATTGTCATATTTAGTTAGCGGCTGATTTATGCGTTATGAATTCATTGTAAGTATAGAACGGGTGCTCAACGAGCCAACCCTTTAATCTTTGCTTAAAGCTATGAAAACTTGGTGCCTCAGTAATGTTTTGTGACACCAATACACCTACTATTCTGACATTAATATAAAAACAAAGATTAAAACCCCGACTGTGCCTGCGCGCGCGATCTTGTTGGCTACGCTGGTTGCCATCAGTGTTCACTGCGACACGAAGGTGACAGCACCCTGTCCAACGATGGCTTCCCGAAGAAATCGAAACATGTTGTTTCAATAGTAATGGAGAAAGTATAAGTTGTTAAATATTTGTTAACATATTATTTTCACCTCACTAAGTCGGAAAACGCTCGTTTATCCTTTAAATTGCTTTCTCCCACTAGTAGCGGGGAAAACGCATTTTATCCGCTAGTGGGAGAAAGCAATTTGACCTTGAACTTTTAGTGACTTTTGAACGATAGTTTTGAGTAATAAATATCCGATAGCTTACATTAGGTCGAAATTTCTAATCATATGTAGTTTTTACTTTCCTCGCGATAGTGAGGTGAAAATGTTGTATTATACTCGGCGGAAAAGTTTGTATAACTCTCGTGCCTTCAGACCCTCGTAAAGCTTAAGATTCCAGTTTTTAAACGCTCGCTTAGGTCTCAATACAAGCACGAGAGTTAAACAACAACTTTGCCTCTTTATATAATTAATAACACTTTTTGAAAAGTGTTATTAATCATTATATGAAAAAAATTACAAAAGTAGAACTTAATAAGAACTTTCTTGAAAAATTATTTCGAACTTGATTGGTTGAACGGTTTTTGAAAAATTGTACAAATTAATTTCTGAATTAAGTTTGTAATTTAACTCTATATGCAAACACTTCTTTTATTTTGAGTAGGTAAGGTAAGTAATTTATCATCTCGCATGTACGAGTATCTTCCTTCTAATAAGAAAAGAATGATTCAAATCGATTCACGCGATCAAAAGTTACCCCCGAAAACCCAACATACATAACCCGTCTAATTTGTATAAATTAGTAACCAAATTGCCCGAGAGATGGCACTGTGGTCTACTTCGCGCTGTTAAGATTTTTCCGGAGTTGATGGGGTCGGGACGGGTTTGAAAGTATCATCGAATTGTTAATTATTATAAGCATATTGAGCATGGTATCTATTAAAACACACATTAAAACACGCCTATTGTGACGGACGGTAAACTGCGGAACCCTACACTGAGCATGGCCCGACATGCTCTTAGCCGGTTTTTTAAGTAGTCATTAGTACTTAAAAAAACCAAAAAACATTAATCAAAACATTTATTACAATGATTTGATTTGTGCTTTACACTTGTATAGAATGGTGACGTCACCCTCGCTTCTAGTTGAAAATAATCTGTAAAGATTATCTAGAAGGCAGCACTAGACTTAAGTCTGAGCTTTAGGATCGGCGGATCGTACCTTAAAACGTTTAAAATAAGAAAGAATTGCATATACTTAGGAAATTTCGGTCTCGCCCGCCGCTCGGTCGCCGTGATCGGGTAGCCCAGTAGTTAGGGCGTCTGCCGCGAAAGCAGGAGGTCGCTGGTTCGATCCCAGCCCTGCTCACCGGGGACCTCGGTCACTTTTTCTGTAGTATATGACATCTCTTTCAATATATAATTTAAAAAAATAGTTTACGTGATAAAAAATAGTCAAGCAAAAACAAACTCGCATACTAACTCCATGCCGTGCAAACGAGTGACCCCATCTGTCGATACATTTTATATGGCTGACTTCAAAGTTCTACTTCTAGGTGAAGTTGCAGCATAAAAATTGTACGGAACCCTCGGTGCGCGAGTCCGACTCGCACTTGGCCGGTTTTTTATTATTGGAACGCAGCAGTAAATGTGTGTGCATTTTCTCAACATGTGACAAAAAGTTTATCTATAGGTAGTAGTTGGTAATAAAGGTTAGGAATATTAACTATACACTGTCTGATCCGTTTAAGGTAATCATGCACTATACGAGTACTTATTAAGTAAACATACGCGATTTTTTATTTTTTGTAGAGGCCAGATCGCCCTAAAGGCAAGCCCTCCATTTAGTTACGCCCTTACTAGCATTTTTGCTACACTATTAATTTCAAATCTTGCTACAGTATGAGATAAAACAAATAATAATTGTAATTTAAGGTGCTGACAGAAATATGACAGTGCGCGTGTTATTCAACGTATCTTGGATCATACTGAATATCTCCGCCCTGTTCCTGACGGTGGAAGGTTGCCACTGGACACACGACGAGGTAACGTATGTGCTACGAGTATTTCACCCTGTATACAGCATATAGAGGTATACTCAGGCATTGTGGGCTACCGTCACACGCTGGTGGGTTGGCGACTTCATATAAATCAAATTTTAAGCTAAAATGCTCATTTGCATTATATCTAATATCTAAAACGGGATAATTACCATGCATGTTTGTTTTATTGAGCACACGACATTTCGACACTGTTGCAAGCGCCATGTTCACAGAGTAAACTGACGAGCTGCGAGTTTTTACATAGTTGTGATCTAACATTTAAAACTTTCGCGATTTAAACACATATTTAAACATAATAATTAAACGGGTCTAACCCTGTGTGTGGGCCTGTGTCGAAACGTCGGTAAATAAGGTAAACAAATTAATTCGCGTTAGACCCGTTTAATTATTATGTTTAAATAGTTGTGATCTACCCACACGCCATAGCGATCTACCTACTCTTTCAATGGCTTCCTTGACTATCCTAGGAATGTAGTGCTTTTCCGTCGAGAGAATCTGAGGATTATGCAACTCAATCCAGTAATTTGTTCCCGCCTCTAAAAAATGTTCAGCGATTGCCGATTTTCGAGGTTCGTTGTTTTAATCGCCCGAATGTGCTCCTTTAAACGGTATGCGATTGTACGCTTGGTCTGTCCCATTTAAGAGCTACCACAGCTACAGTCCATTTTGTAAACACCTGAGCGCCTACCACGAACCGCGAACGAAAGTATACCTCTCTTTCGCACTTGTGATTTCTCACTCAAGTGCGACAGAGAGGTGAAACTTCGTTCGTGGTTCGTGGTAGGCCTTCTGGACGTTCGAGTGGAAAACAGTCTTTAGGTTTTCGTAGATATTGTGACAGTTTACTATAGGGAGTGAAGATATTTAGTTCTCACTGAAAATTTCTTTACAATATTTGCAACCTTATCTCACAACAAAAAATCACTGGATTGAGTTACATTAACCTCAGATTCTCTCCACGGAAAAGCACTACATTCCTAGGATGTTCGAGGAAGCCATTGAAATCCTTAAATATAAAATCTTTAAGCGAGAGGATGGTTTTCAGCTGTGGATGTCTGGTATCCAGTGATCCGAAAGTTCACAAATCGAAAAGAGACTGTTCCGGTAATAAATGCACGGGTTGATACTATAAGTGTGGTGTGTCGTGAACGTGATCGAGTTTCAACTGAGAAAGCGGACGGTAGTAGTGCCAGTGACAACACACAAAATAAGCGAACTCGTAAGAGGAGATCGCCATGGCGTGGAGGTAGATCACAACTTAAAACTCGCAGCTCGTCCCTTGACTGATAGCGATAAGAAATGAAGAGTTTTTTTTTTCAATAAATATTACAACATTTTTGGGTTTTGTTTATATATCTTATGTACATCCGCATCCGCAGTTTTCAAAAAATGTGCATCCGCAACATCACTGATCTGTACCTACCTTACGCAGCCTTGCGGATTTGAATTTGTCAACAGTGGAATTAATTTATTTTGTTCAATAAATATTTTATACCCTTAAATTTATATTCTGTTTAACATATTTAAAATAATGCAAAGTTAAGTATCATTTTTCTTATACCAGAGAGAAACCACTAAGTTCTTGCTGAGCCAGCTGACCGTCCGCCTGGCGCCGCGGTGCAAGTTGCTGGCGCACGAGCTGGACCTCTTCGTCAAGCAAACAATCCTGTGTGACGCCAAGTACACGCCGCTTGGAGTGCTCACGCTTGGACGACCACTGGTGGCCTCGGTATTATATAGTTATCCATGTAGCTTGTCACTATTGCCACAGGTAAACCGCCAAATCCTGCTGAGTCAGCTGGCGACAGTAGCGAGTCTTGGAAATTAGGTATTTTCAAATTTCAATTCAAATCTCAGCTGATGCTGACACGAGTACTCGTATGTAAGAAATATAATTTGATATTTACCAATCGCTTTTCGGTGAAGCAAAACATCGCGAGGAAACCGGACTGATTCTAATAAGGCATAGTTTACCGCCCTCTGAGTCAGACGGCAGTCGGTTTCGTAAAATAGCGCCTACTCCAAATCTTGAGATTAGTTGCCAAAAACGGACCCCATGCTCCTTGACCCGTGACCGGCAAAACGATAGAAAGATATAGAGAGATCTCAATGTAAGCTCATACTAAAAAATAATTTTGCTCCCTTGTATATTTTTTTATAGCCTTGTTCAGTGTCCCACTGCTGGGCAAAGACCTCCCCTCTTTCTCTAAATTCGACTCCTTCGTGTGCACACTCCTGCCACTCCCCGTTAAATGTGTCCACGTCGTCCCGCCATCTCCTCTTTGGTCTGCCTCTGCCTCGACGTTGTTGTGGGGTCCATTCTGCAGTGATCTATGCCCAGCGTTCAGGATGCATTCGGCAGAATTGTCCTACCCAGTGCCACTTCAGTTTAGCGGCTTCCCTACCCACATCCTCGATACCGGTTCTGGAGCGCTGTTAGGTGTTTCTGATGCGATCAGTCCTGCAAACACCCAGTACGGTGCGATCCATTTCCCTTGTACTTATAATAAATGATTATTTCCCTTACAGATGTTTGGCGGCATTCTGAGCTACTTCATCATTCTCATGCAGTTTGCTTCTCTTAACCTTGGCACTAAATAATCAATTTATTGGTAGACTTAGGCCGCACATAGTAACGTTATTGTATTGCATAAAACATGTATTTAATAAAGTACAATGTAACGTATTTTATGTATTATTATTATTTGTAAGTACAAAATGAAATTTATTTCACTCAAACTCAATTCAATGAAATTGTACCTATTCTACTCTAAGGCAGGTCAGTTCAGGTACGATGACGGGCGAAGCGAGGAGGAGTGTTAGGTTAAACCGTGACCTTACAGCGAGCGTGCCGCGGCAGCGGCTGGCGAAGCGCCAGAACCTACTTCCAATATAATATAAAATACTATTTAATAATATATAATACAAAAATTTACGTGTTCCAATATAGACCCAAAAATACAATTTTGCCCAAAACTTTACTTTAAGGCCGGCGACACAATTAGATATATTGAATGATATAATCACGTGACAACCTATCATTATAACCTGCGAAAATAGACGTTACAACTGAGCCTATTGCATAACAAAGTACAAGCTCTTATTTGAACTTTCACGATTTTCACACATTATAAATTTACTAAAACGGGGCTTAATCGTGTACAGATTTTGAAAACAAACCTCCGACGTTTCAAGGGCGACATTGCCCCCGTGGTCCCGGAGAAAGACTGGCTGAGGTTGACATCAACATCTTCTAGCGGCGTGGTGGGTTTTACGAACTACCCGCACTTGGTCTTGATTATAATGTGACTCTGTCGACACACTACACTCACGATGTCCGATTTTTGAGCCGGTGATATTCGATTACGCTTACATTTATCAATGACCGGATTCCATGTAGACGAGATTCTAAAACCGTCATCCCGATTGAAATTGGGGTATTTGTTGATTTCAATGGCTTCCCGTACTTTCCTACTATGGAAACTACGATCCGTTGAAAGGATTTTAGGGTTATGCAACTCAATCCAGTGGTTTGGTCCAGACTCTAACAAATGTTCGGCAACCGCAGACTTGTTTACCTGGCGATTTTTGACAGCTGCGATATGTTCCTTCACTCTTTCCGCCATGGTACGCTTCGTTTGGCCGATGTAGGAACTACCACAACTGCAATCAATCTTATAAACACCAGGTGACTGGTACGGGATAACATCCTTCGGCGATCTTAGTTTGCCCGAAATCTTGGATAAAGGGCTAAACACAGTTTTTATGGAGTACTTCGCTAGCACTGTGCCAATCTATCTTGTCCGTCACCCCTTTCACATAAGGCAAAAATGCCGGTTGCCTTGATACATCAGGACACTTCCCTCTTGCTCTTCGTCTGGGCTGCCACTTTTTCACCTTATACCCATTCCATCTGAGTACCTCCTGAATATGTGACATCTCACTCTTTAAAAATTCAGGGTCACAAAGATCGTGTGCTCTATTCACTAAAGTTGAAAGTTGAAGTTGAGTGAAAGATATTGAGTATCTAAATTACAAGCCAATGATATTAGTAACTCGACTTGTAATTTATATTTTTTTGTTGCATAATAAAGTAGCAGTAATAAACCACAAGTTGCTAAATATTAGTACTAATAACTCATAATAATTAGTGAATTTTACTAGTTTCTGTTGTAAAATGAAAGCAAAAACACAAATTATTAGAACAAACTTGTAATTATTTCTACGTACGTCAGAGGCACCATATTTTTAAAATATTAGTATTCCATTTATGAACCGTTAAACCATATCAAAAATGAACCATTTATTAAATTCATCTGATGACGAAGATGCTGAATTTATTCTACAAATAAAGTGACAGCGGAAAATGTACAGTAAGCGATTAAATTTCACCTTTGAAAACAGTGCACATTTCTCTATTGTGTTGTGTCAGTGCAAATTAAAAGTTACTTACATTACATGTTACATGAGAGTGTCAAAAGTAACGTGAAATGTAACAAATGTAACCATCTGGCAACGCTGATTCAGTATTCAAATTGCCGCCTTAATGTTACTTTAAATAAAAACATGACCTAGGCAAAGGTTTTACTCATTCAGCCAACTTTACTTATTATTTGTATAATTTGCTGATAATATTAGCACCAATGTTACAAGTTCCAATAAATATATTATGCAACAGAATATATTAGTACTAGTAATTTGAGATCTTATGAAATTAGCAATTTATGCAACAGAAATATTCTTGTATTGTATGATTACTAAAATCAAAAATGGCTATGCAACACAAATAAGTACGACTTGTAAATCATTGACTTGGAACTAGCATTATTTCCTAGTATTATTAGTAAACTTATGCAATAGGCCCATATAAAGAAGTTTATTGCTTTTTATTTTTTTACAAAGGAGGCCATAATATAAGGACTTTAAATGTCATGGGTATCGAATTTCATGACTAAGAATAATGATGACCACGAAAAATCAGACCTCCAATTATATTGATTAATTTTATGACTTCCGATTTCCGATTAGTCGACATGATGGAAAACGTTATGAAATGACACAATCGGAGTTTAAAGTTTATGGGAACTAATAGAGACCCCATTTATTCAGGTTAACTTTCTATTGTACTCCATTCAGTATCTTTTTCCGAGTTTATCAAGTAATTGAATACTGAAATAAAGAAAGAACTTCATTCGATATTCATACATCAATGTTTGCAGTAGAAAACTTTGAACACCTAAAACCTAACCTCAAAATATATATAAATTTTGAGGTTAGGTTTTAGGTGTTCAAAGTTTTGTACTGCAAATAATGTTACACCATGTATTTTATAATGTTACACCAGGTATTTTATTGTGTATTGGCTCCTATTTTCCTTGAAATAACTACATTGTTGAATGTTGATTAGATATTACTTTAGAAATCTAAAACTAAAATTTGTAAACAACAACAACCAAACTTTTTAACTTACGTGCCACAGATAAAACATAAATATATGTTCTATCTGTGGCACGTAAGTTAATAATAATAGGTATATCTAATAAGATATACCTATCTCTCTCTCTCTGAAGTTTCTCTGAGGAGGAATATTTTGAAAAATAATCGCTCAGCAAGTGTAAAAAAGTGTGGCGCGGATTTGTTTTATTTTTGTTGTACCACTAAACCAAATTGGAAGTTCAAGATACTAATTCGACGTACAATTTAATCCTCTTCAATACCTACCTAAATTACTTTTCCGTTCGACGTACTATTTTCGAGCTAGACGCAAATAACGAAAAAAATACCGAAAATTGGCAGTTACTTGGCTCTCAAAGTCAAGCTCAACTCCTGGAATTGTGCAAACTCGGTTGACGTCTTTAGGACCTAATGAAGGCATTGAAACTAGCTTGCTGGATATTTGTTCCTGGAAATTATCTAATTTTCTTGGCCTAAAAAGTGCCTCGTAAATCGAATGATATGTCGTAGGTACTTACTTAGCTTCTTGAAAACTCATTTACACGAACTTTACTTATATTCGAACGTAAACATTGCCTTGTCAACATACTTAGTCAATAAAACAAAAGATGACGACGTAATTTGAAGTCGGAGATCGATCGATGTTCAAATCATTCATCTGAATCATTAACTTGTTTCCACTCTATTTTGATAAGGGCTATAATAAACGTAAAAATAAAAATAAATGTAAATATTTTATGCTGACTTTACCTCGTCATGAGTGTTTGCTATGTACTCACATTAAATTGCCATCATTACATCAGTCGCTAATAGGTCCTCCCTTAAATCACTCGTTGCGTGCAACATAATTGTAGTCACCTCAAATAGTTATTTATTATACAAGGGAGCAAAGTTTGTCTACTTCTTGTGCATATAAACTGGAATCTAGAGCGTCGTGAGGGTCTCAAAGCACGAGAAATGAACAAACTTTGCTGTCGAGTCTAATACAGCAGTCTTCACTTCACTATCTTATATTATAACAAACCTTATCAAAATCGTGATTCTCTATGATTTATCATTTAATACCATATTATAAAAGTTAATGCTATCAGCTAACGTGGCAAAATAAGTAAACGCTTGGATCAAATTACTTTCCCCACTTGTGGATAAAATACGCTTTGACTCGTGTAAATGAATAAATGAACGTGCCCCAAACCACTGAGATGCAAACCAATGAGTCGGTTATCCTTATATTGTAACCGAGCAGGTTTTTTTTTTGTGAATTTATGTTTCGTGCAGGACAAGAGGGGAATGTGGGGATTGGTGCATCATGAAGTCAACGGTGATTCAAGAATTTGGACAACGAAGTGAGTATGCGGAAGGTAAAATAAGTAACCGTAATCTGCAAAATTCAAACTCTCAGTCAAAAACAAAATTTATTCATTTCAATGCCATTTTTTTAAATGGATCCATTTTCCTGAAGTACTGCCAATTGAAACTAGGTACTAGATATTTCCAATCAGTTGCTGAAGCCGGCTTAACCCCCCTGGTTTACTAGGTTCCAGTCCTGAAGAGTGCGTAGTGGGTGGTGCGCTGGCGCTAGTACTACGGGTCTCGCAATACGTTGGAGTAGCCCCCCTGAGCTTCACGGCCACGGACGACGGATGGCGCATCGCGGTGTCACCAGCTCTCGCTATCTTCCAGCGATTGTTCATGACCGTCCTTAGTAAGCCACCATTAACTATAATTCAACAAAAGACAATTACAATTTTCAAGAAAAGGGTGTACTCCCGTCGAGCTCGTTTCACTACGCACCTACGTCAAAACGCTACTTCAAATCTTGGGATTAAAGACCCCAGGAGACCGATTCGAACGTGCTAAACTGACATATGACATATCCACTTCATATTCCCTACGTCATTAGCATGTCATTTTGAAAAATTCCACGAAAGTTCGGATTGAAATGTCACTTAAACGCGTTCGAATAGGTCTCCTTGCTCCCTACCCGTGGCATAAGCCACGCTACGAAGGAGGAATAACTAGGAATTGAATGAATCAGATTTTTGGCAAAATGTATATATTATGTACCTACCTAAAGAAAAGAAACGGCTATTAAGCTATTGATTGAAAAAACCCAGCAATAACTGTTTTAGACTGTAATGATGTTTTTTCAGATGTACAATTAATAACCGCCCTGATTCTAGACTTCAGTGAAGACATCAATCGGCGGGTCCACATGGGCAATTCTGTCATCAAGGGATATGTGTGGACCGCCAACTGTACCTTGGTGTTTTCTATAGCCAGCATGGGTGCGTACCGCGGCACTAGTCGGATGAAGGGCCTTATTCATTTGCTGAAGCAACTACAGCAGGTAATATGTAGCTGATACAATATAAGATTTTAAGCTAACATGGTCATTTACACTATAATTACTATTTAAAACGAGATATTTACCATGTACATTTGTTTTTATGAGCTCCCGATATTTCGGCACTGTTACAAGTGCCATGTTCACGGTGTAATAACTGATTTGCTGCGAGTTTTTATTTTATTTGTGGTCTACCCACACCCCGTAGCGATCGTATCGAGAGCTCATAAAAACAAATGTACATGGTAAATATCTCGTTTTAAATAGTAATTATAATAGCTGATACAATACTACGAGGACTGATGATCGCAACTCTCGACTCTAGCAAAGGCTTCGCATCAGGGTGGGTGAACCCACCGTCATCGTCACCGTGATTTTGTGGATCGCCGACATCGCCCTGTGTGCTTACCATGAATTGTGCGTAACCGTAGTCGGTAACGACTGCGCCATTTGAAAGTATGTCTGTCTCGCTTCTGCCAAAGAAGTGGTAGGAGCGAGACAGACATACTTACGAATGCCGCAGTCGCGTCGCCAACATGGCGGCGTACCGGGGCCCCATTCAAAGGAAGAGCCTCATATATCTTCTGAAGTAACTACATCTGGTAAGGTGTTAGACAAAGATACCTTTAGCTGATACAATTGAGTCAGTCTACGCTAAGTTTCCTAGATTTCGATAGCACAGACTGTGAAAGTGTTAAGTAAACGTCATAATTTCATAGAAGTTTGACGTTTAAAATAACACTTTCAAGTTTGACAGTTCATTTGCTGAGAAAAGATAGCGTGGTTTGACTCTACCACTACTTACTATACGATCGGCAAAAAAGTATGTTCGTATTTTCTACGAAAATGTTTGACATAAAAATTCCCTGACTTAGGGTGGATTTGACCAAACTTTTTAACCAAGAGTAACGCTTACTCTTGGATACTAATGTCAAAATCCCATAGTGATTTGACGTTACTATCTGAGAGTAAGCGTTATTCTCGGAATAAAAATTTAGTAAAACGGAGCCTAAGAATCCCTAAACCAACTTAGTTCCACTTTTTGTAAGACTATCATGGGTTCATAAATATCACAATTGTTTTTCACTCATTGATTCGTAACTTTCCTTTGTTTTGCATCAAAATATTAGAATGTATTTTATTTTCCTTTAGATTCACTCGTGTTGACGGGCAAAACTCAAATGAAAAATGACAGGAAACTATTTTATCCCCTCACTAACTCGGTAAGCGCTGGTGACGGTGTCGCTGACACAGAAGTGTCAAGAAAAAGTTTGAAATATTGGACATCAAAAAAGACCAAGTAAATGTTGATCTAGAGATGTCTAGTTTTCTGCAAATATATTTCTCTTCAAGCCATTAACAACATATTTTAATCACAAAAGAATCGGACCAGTAGTTTTGAAGATATTTAGCAACGTTACCTAAGCCGGTCTCGGGCAATGATACCTGAGCCGCGAAGGTGATAAGATAACACCACTATGTCTATCCGACGATGTCTGCCCGACGCAGACGAAACATGTCATGCCTAATGTGATAAAAACACGTGAGTGTTAACCGTTGCAATTTAATATCAGTATGACTCACGAAAGTTTAAATTATATGATACTTAGGAAAGTAAAAAAATATATATATGACATTTCTAGGACTGTTAATAATTATGACAAAATACTTGGCCGATTAATAACTAGCGTTATAACCAATGTATAGGATATACTCATTGGCTGATGGGTAACGTATTATATTCCCTTTATAATATTGTTCGCTCGGCATATTTTGTTCCCTTACACGGCTATAGCCTTTAAGTTTTGTTTTTGTTAGTTTGAGAAGCGGACAATAATGTTTTGTTCATACTTATGTCATACATTAATGAAGTAATGTAGGGAGCCATAAACAAGAAACTTCATATCTTCATTTCATGACATTCACACATATATTTCCGAGCACTTTTCAGAAAATAGTACATTACAAGTACTGCAGACGATCTGAAGCTAGAGATTGCTGCACAAGTTCGGGGTAGACTAGTTTTTTTAGCGAGTAGATTTTTTTTGCTTAGGCGCAGAAGTAATGTAAGGGAGCCATAAACAAGAAACTTCATGTCTTCATTTCGCGATATTAACACATACATTTCCGAGCATGTCAGAGAAAAAAATATTTTAAGTATTTTGTTTTTCAGTATAATAACACTCTAAGTAGGCTGTTTGTTGTTATAGCGGTAACATAAATGCATCATCTGTGAATATTTCAATATAACTATGACGGTTCATGAGAAACAACCTGGTGACAGACTGATGGACGGACGAACGGATAGCGGAGTCTTAGTTAGGGTCCCGTTTTACCCTTTTGGCACGGAACCCTAAAAAGTAGGTATAGTCAGCGATAAAAGCTTGTAAAATAACATTTATAACAAAACTCATTTCAGATCAATGTTAACCTGAATAACGTTACGGGCATAAAAAGGGAGAAGATTGGCATACTTATAGTCACCAGCATGCTGATCGGTACCCTGGTGGCGGAGTCTATTCAGGCCTCCTTGGTTACAATCGACTGCATTAAAAAAGGACGCAACTGTAAGTTAAAATATTATTTCATGGTATAGGTCAAATATGTACAAATACAAAATACACAATTCTTTATTTCAATAAAAAGATATTTTCCTGATACATGGGGTGAGGCGAGGCCTCCCGGTACGCGAAATTGCTTGTGTTGGAAGACACCGCTCTCCTCAGGTTACATGAGGTTGGATGGGATATTTATAATTCCTAAGCATATTATAGACCTGCCGGATCATAAATTTAAAAAAATTGTTAAAGATAGGTTAATTGAAAAATCTTACTATAATGTTTCGGATTATTTATCAGATAAATATATATGGGATGAAATGAAATGAGATGAAATAATTGTAATTATATGAATATGACAAATAGTTAAAGCACTATTAATACTTAGTTTTAAGGAAAAGTGTGCAATAATTGACGGACATAAGTGTATCTTTGTATACCTACATGGGAAATAAACTGAAATAAACTGAAATATAGATGATATATGCAAAAATCCTACAAACTCTTCTTCCGGAAGCAGGTAAATAGTAAAAAAATTAAACTAAACTAGGTATGTCGATTTTTTTTTAAATAACGGTAGCAAATAGTTTTCTTGTATGTGAACATGACGACATATTTGTCTTCTATCTGTTAATAAATAAACAAAAGAAAACTTATTCACGTAAAGCCGTTAAATCTACAAAATGTACCAACGTCACGGGTGATACATCTATCACCCGTATGTTAGGTATTTCGCTAGAAACAAATGTTAATAGGTAGAAACTGGTCCTGACCCATTTTAAACGGCTTAAAAAACATAAAACATATAAATCTGAAATCATTTATTAAAACATTAAAAATACATAAAATCCAAAAACAATAAAAAATTAAACTATCTTATATTTATAAATAAAAAGCTGGCTCCAGCTCGGTGCCTTGTGGCATAGTGCCAAGGAGGCTGGCGGCATTGCCGCGCTGGACGGCAATACCAAGACGTTGCGCTAGGTACGCGCCAGCCCTCCTATCGCCAGTCGCTTCTACAAGACGCTTCGCTAAGCCCTTATAAATGAAGTGGGCGCCAGGTCCCCACGGTCCAAGCGTTTCCACTCCAAAAGGCTCAAACATGCAGCCAGAATCAATGGCTGCATATTTGCGCCGCTTGAGGTGTTCAGCCGAGTTGGCGGCAGCACCAGCTCTGTTTGAAGTCCCTAGAAGATGGGACGGCGCAAGGGTATCCACGCATGTGGCATCCCAGACTAAAGGCCGTCCAAGCTTCCAGGGGACGAGAGTCATGCCATCCGGCCTTTTGCCGTCCTGGCGCGCTAAACCAGATGGTTCCAAAACCGCCGGCGCCCCGGCCGTCACGAGAGCCCGACGAAGTATATCATTCAGGCTTGCGTGACGTGATATACGGCCGACACTTTTGGAACATGATAGACCGTGGAGACCAAATCTTGTTACATAAGCCCCACACTGGCATCGATGAGGAGCCACACATGCAACACCCAAGCGCAAACACAAGGCAATTCTAAAATAATTGGCAGAGAGGAGTGTGCCGAGGTTTTTAGAGGGAAGAGCCTGCAGCCACGCACCGGATTCCCATCTTGTCGCAGCAAGGAGACGAGCGCGCTCTGTGGTGCTGGAAGACGTTTCGTACAGATTATCCCGTACCAGCAAACAGAGCGGCTCGTCCCATTGGTGTTGCGAATGGCGAGTAGTGGGCAAGTCCGTATTAGGGCAGGCTGCTTTCCACCTGTCAATAGCCTCCGGTAGGAAAGGGACGTCAAATCTTATAAAAAAAACATTTGAAACATGTGTGTACATATTTGTGACGATTAGCATGTAACGATATTTTGCTGGATTTTGTTGCCCACTTAATACTAGACTCACGATATATCCGTTACGCCAAAAACATTAGCTTTTATCAATTATTTCTCAAACACTCAAAATGTCCATACAAGCTGTGAGTTCAATGACTGGATTATAAAGTGACAGTTGCTAGAAGCTGACGCTTTCTCAAGAATTTGCAACAATTTGCAACTCGCCACCGATGAGAAAGAGCAGGATGCAAAATACTCTGGAATCGTGCAGACTAGAGAAACGTCACTGTCAAATCCGCATTTGATTCGGTACCACGAGTTTTTATTAGCGCTAGCGACAGGCGTGCCTACGCGATCGCGCCTAGGCCCTAGGGTTGTCATACCGGCGAATAACCTGTAAAGGGTTACCACTCGCGTGGTGGTTAGTTAGTTTTCCTGGTTGCGAATGTGTAGCTGTCCTTCAAGATGGAACGCCCTTTTCGTCAAGGTTTGAAGGGGATGTTTGGCAAGGATGTTCACCACTGGAGTAGACTAACAGATATTTATTGTTCTTTATTTGCTAGTGGTTCACAAAAAAGGGGGGCGAAATTTTTTTTTTTTACTGCGACTGACCATTTTATATGGACAGAAGAGGTAGGTAATAAACCGGTAAACAGAAAAACTAAATGTGCGAATAAATAACTAACTTTGCGAATCAGTCGTACATGGAATAGTCGTATAATTAGTATTTCAGTCAGATTTAGTATGTTGAAGGTTAGGTTAGTATTTTTAGGGTTCCGTAACTCAAAAGGCAAAAAGGGAACCTTATAGGATCACTTTGCTGTCCGTCCGTCCGTCTGTCTGTCAAGACCTTTTATCTCAAGAACGCGTATATGAAGCAAGTTGAAATGAATACTACATACACAAGTCTGCGGTCCCTTGAAGCTGTGAAAGTGAAAAAACCAAGACCCTACGTCAACGCAATCAAAAGATATGTCCGTTTATGTCGCATTTCCCTTACATTTGCAATGGGAATCAAAATGTATGGGGTCCTTCCCGTTGACCTAGAATCACGAAATTTGGCAAAAAGCAAAAGCTTGTAGCACAAGTACAAGAAAATATCCGAAAACCGTATAATTACCGCACACCGAGAGTTCCGTGCCACCAGTAGTTTTAAGTTTTTTTTTTAAGTTTTCCATCTGCAATCGGCTTTTTAGCCATAATCAGATTGTCTGGTTTCGTTTTTTTTCTTGTTTACAGGTGGTGGTCCATTAACCGCCATTCCTTTCATATGAAGAGAGGGTGTGGGTTATTCTCTCTGGTCTAGTTGCAAGATTTGCCATCTTTTGAGTCTTACAGTGTTACTGGCATTTAATAAATTTCTTGCAAGTTCATTTTTATGATTTGCAAGTCTTTCTTTGTATAACTTTGAGAATCTGTTTACTTCTTCTTTGATGGTCGGGATATTTAGGTATTCATGTATCTCTTTGCACATGCTATTGTTCTGAGGGCGATATTCTGGAACCTTTGGAGAATTTCGATGTTGGAATTGCTGGCTAAGTAAGTACTTAAAAATACTGGTGGCCAGAAATGGGGGAGGGGTGGGAGAGCATATTTTGTCCGGAACGCTCGGTGGGCGAGTCCTACTCGCCCTTGGTCGGTTTTTTCCGAGGTTTTATTACTATCCATTATCCATACTATATTTTATTTGTTGAGGTAAGGATGAAGGAAGATAAGGTTTGGCATTTTCATAGTTTTAGGCCCATAGTAGTTTGTGTTTTTTTTAAATAAATGTCTTTACATTCCTAATAATGGCTATAAGCATTTAAATTTAAAAACTTAACTCAGTTTGCATAATATATTTATATCGGGTTACTCACGTCAATAAAGTCGAAAATAGCTCGACATGATTCGGAACGGTCCGCGTTCCATAATCATGTATCAAATAGGTATGTCTAATAATCACGGGAGCTTTCTGTTTAAAAGTTTTAGTCATTATCTGTTTACTACAAACTTTAGTCATTACTTTTTATAATGGATTACCTGGATATTGTCGTCATCTATATTCAATATTTTCAGGGAGGACAATGGTACTGTACAGCTCGTTCTACATTGCCTACGTTATGCGACTTATGGTGGCGCTACAATGGGGCTTCGTGACGTTGACAGTGTACGGCCCCGCGGCTACGGTCAACGAGCGCCTCCTGCGACTACTCCACGGTGACTACTCTCATACTACCCAGCCTACACTCTCTGGCGCTGCCCCAGTGGGGCATGGCCATGGTAAACCTGCGGCTGCTGAGATTACGCCATAGTGACTACTCCCAAACTACACGAACTACTCTTTGCGGCTCTAGGTGTTTTGGGAATGGTTTTTATGACGAGGTAACTATGGTTAACCGGCGACTACGCCATGGTGACTACTATGATATGACGCTTACGCCTTAAGGTTTCTAATACCGCTACAGTGAGACTTTGTGGCACTGGCGACAACTACAATCAACTAGCGCCTACTGTGATTAAATGCGGTTTCCATCGAAATGTTCTTATCAGGTTTTAACTTACATTTAAGTATTAGACTTACTATATATTCGAATTTACGTTATTTAACTGTTTATATTATTATTCTTCTAGAATCAGAACTTACCGCGTATTCAACGCACTTGCAATCTACAATTCGCCATCTCGCTTCATCCTACGGACGTATCGGCGAACTGATGAAACAGATGAACGAGGCCAACGGCACGACTCTCATCACAATCCTCATGGTCATCTATCTGCATCTTATTGTTACTCCGTACTACTTGCTGTCAAAATTGGGTGAGTTTTACAATTCAAGCTCTCGTGCGTCATACAGACCTACTATTCTGACATTAATATAAAAACAAAGAATAAAACTCCGACTGTGCTTGCGCCTGCGCGCGCGATCTTGTTGGCTACGCCGGTTGGCATCAGTGTTCACTGCGACACGAAGGCGACAGCACCCTGTCCGACGATGGCTTCCCGAAGAAATCGAAACATATCACACCATAAAAATACGTTGTTTCAATAGTAATTGAGGAAGTATGAGTTGTTAAATATTTGTTAACAATACTAAGTTACATTATTTTTACTTCACTAGGTTGGAAAACGCTCGTTTATCCTTTAAAACTAGCGGAGAAAACGCATTTTAGTGGGAGAAAGCAATTTGACCTTGAACTTTTAGTGACTTTTGAACGATAGTTTTGAGTAATAAATATCGGATAGCTTACATTAGGTTGAAATTTCTAATCACATGTAATTTTTACTTTCCTCGCGATAGTGAGTGAGTAAGAAAAAAAATGCTTGATAAAAGAAGGGGCAAATATTAAAAGTTTAGTTACTGCATCATGTGGGGTATCATTTGAAAGGGCTACATTTGCACATTCGAAAACAATTTTTTATTATATTATTACAATGTTTTTTTTTTATTTATACACGAAAATGTTGAAAAAAATACCATTCCCCCTTTATCTCCGAAGTTTATGAAGGAAAAAATATGATTTTTGTGCACAACTTTGATATCATCCTAAATATTACAGAAAAAATATAACATTGACCCTACCTACATTTTTTTTAATTTAATATTTCTGAACTAAATTTGTAATTTAAGTGACTAAGTACACTAGTAGTACTACACGTTCGAATGGGATATTTATAGATGATTTATGCAACAATCCTACAAACTTTTCTTCCGAAAACAGCATCTTCCGAAAATAGTAAAAAAATTAAACTAAACTATGTCGATTTTTTAAAATTAACGGTAACAAATACTTTTCTTGTATGTGAGCATGACGACATATTTGTCTTCTATCTGTTAAAAGAGAAACAGAAGAAAACTTATTTATTCACGTAAAACCGTTAAATCTACAAAATGTACGTTACGGGCGATAGATATGCTATATTTCGCTAGAAACAAATGTTAATAGGAAGAAACTGGTCCTGTCCTGAACCATTTTAAACGGCTTAAAAATATATACATATAAATCTTACAATAAAAACGTTTGTAACATGTGTTATGTACACACATGTTACAAACGTTTTTATTGTATTTGTGACGATTAGCATGTAACGATATTTTGTTGGATTTTGTTGCCTACTTAATACTAGACTCACGATATATCCGTTACGCTAAAGCTATTCTCAATTATTTTATTCAATGACTGGATTATATGGCGTTCTACTTCTTGGTGAAGTTGCAGCATAAAGTTTGTACGGCACCCTCGGTGCGCGAGTCTGACTCGCACTTGGCCGGTTTTTTTATTATTGGAACGCAGCGCTAAATGTGTGTGCATTTATCAACATGTGACAACAAGTTTACCTATCTATAGTAGTAGTTGGTAATAAAGGTTGGGAATATTAACATTCATTACATTTTTTTTCATTTCATTTGAAATAAATGAAATGAAATGAAACTATACACTGTCTGATCCGTTTAAGGTAATCATGCACTATAGTAATAAAAAAACATACGCGATTTTTTATTTTTTGTAGAGGCCAGATCGCCCTAAAGGCAAGCCCTCCATTTGGTTACGCCCTTAAACGGATTACTAGCATTTTTGCTTTGCTACACCATTAATTTCAAATCTTGCTACAGTATGAAATTCATCGACAATCTAGTGAACAATTCTGAGATAAGACAAAGATTAATTGTAATTTAAGGTACTGACAGGAATTTGACAGTGGGCGTGTTCTTCAACGTATCTTGGATCATACTGCATACCTCCGTCCTGTTTCTGACGGTAGAAGGTTGCCACTGGACACACGACGAGGTAACGTATGTGCTACGAGTATTTCACCCTGTATACAGCATATAATTACTCAGGCATTGTGAGCTATCGTCCCCACGCTGGTGGGTTGGCGACTTCATATAAATCCAATTTTAAGCTAACATGCTCATTTGCATTATGACTAATATCTAAAACGGGATAATTACCATGTATGTTTGTTTTATTGAGCACCCGACATTTCGACACTGTTGCAAGCGCCATGTTCACAAAGTAAACTGACGAGCTGCGAGTTTTTACATAGTTGTGATCTACCCACACGCCGTAGCGATCTACCTACTCTTACGAGTTCGCTTATTTTGTTTGTTGTCACTGGCACTACTACCGTCCGCTTTCTCACTTGAAACTTGATCACGTTCACGACACACCACACTTACAGTATCAACCCGTGCATTTATTACCGCAACAGTTTGTTTTCGATTTGTGAACTTTCGGATCACTGGATACCAGACCTTCGACAGCTGAAAACCATCCTCTCGTTTAAGGATTTTATATTTAAGGCTTTCAATGGCTTTCTTCACCGTCCTAGGAATGTACCTAGTGCTTTTCCGTCGAGAGAATCTGATTGTGTAACTCAATCCAAACACACACAAAATAAACGAACTCGTAAGAGGGTAGATCGCCATGGCGTGTAGGTAGATCACAACTAAAAACTCGCATCTCGTCGCTTGACTGATAGCGATAAGACAAATGACGACGACGAATGATGCATGACGAGTTTTTTTTTTCCAATAAATAGTACAACATTTTAATATTTGGGTTTTGTTTATGTACCTTATCTTACATCCGCAGTTTTCAAAAAATCAGCATCCGCAACATCACTGGTCTACCTACCTTACGCCGCCTTGCGGATTTGAATTTGTCAACAGTGGAATTAATTTATTTTGTTCAAATAAATATTTTATACCCTTAAATTTATATTCTGTTTTACATATTTAAAATAATGCAAAGTAAAGTATAATTTTTGTTATACCAGAGAGAAACCACTAAGTTCTTGCTGAGCCAGCTGACCGTCCGCCTGGCGCCGCGGTGCAAGTTGCTGGCGCACGAGCTGGACCTCTTCGTCAAGCAAACAATCCTGTGTGACGCCAAGTACACGCCGCTTGGAGTGCTCACGCTTGGACGACCACTGGTGGCCTCGGTATTATATAGTTATCCATGTAGTTTGTCACTATTGCCACGGGTGAACCGCCAAATCCTGCTGAGTCAGCTGGCGAGAGTAGCGAGTCTTGGAAATTTGGTATTTTCAAATTTCAATTCAAATCTCAGCTGATGCTGATACGAGTACTCGTATGTAAGAAATATAATTTGATATTTACCAATCACTTTTCGGTGAAGCAAAACATCGCGAGGAAACCTGACTGATTCTAATAAGGCATAGTTTACCGCCCTCTGAGTCAGACGGCAGTCGATTTCGTAAAACTAGCGCCTACTCCAAATCTTGAGATTACTTAGTTGCCAAAAACGGACCCCATGCTCCTTGAGCCGTGAACGGCAAAACGATAGAAAGATAAAGAGAGATCTTAATGAAAGCTCACACTAAAAAATAATGTTGAATAATAAAAGAATAGAATAGAAATAATTTATTCGTGGACACACAAAATATACAGTACAATTACAATTAACAGAAAAATTGCCAAGATTAAAGAAGTGCCACGAAATGGACTCATCTCAGCATAATGCTGGCGACTTCCAGCGCTGGTCTGCTGTTGCTCCCTTGTATATATTTTTTTAGCCTTGTTCAGTGTCCCACTGCTGAGCAAAGGCCTCCCCTCTTTCTCTAAATTCGACTCCTTCGTGTGCACACTCCCGCCACTCCCCGTTAAGTGTCCACGTCGTCCCGCCATCTCCTCTTTGGTCTGCCTCTGCCTCGACGTTGTTGTGGGGTCCATTCTGCAGTGATCTATGCCCAGCGTTCAGGATGCATTCGGCAGAATTGTCCTACCCAGTGCCACTTCAGTTTAGCGGCTTTCCTACCCACATCCTCGATACCGGTTCTGGAGCGCAGTTAGATGTTTCTGATGCGATCAGTCCTGCAAACACCCAGTATACTGCGATCTATTTTCCTTAATAAATGATTATTTCTAAAGGGATATAATAAATGATTATTTCCCTTACAGATGTTTGGCGGCATTCTGAGCTACTTCATCATTCTCATGCAGTTTGCTTCTTTTAACCTTGGCACTAAATAATCAATGTATTGGTAGACTTAGGCCGCACATAGTAACGTTATTGTATTGCATAAAACACGTATTTAATAAAGTATAATGTAACGTATTTTTATGTATTATTTGTCCACTTTGGAAGTCAAGGGCCTATATGTTCCGGTCTTTTGGTAAGCTTGCCTGGGGATATAGATGATAGATCCATCACGTAGGCCCGTTTGGAGATGTTGGCTGTGTGGTACACCTGCTAAAACCCATTCTCGGGTGCATCAATAGATACCTACCCGTAAATCGGTCCCAACAAGCGTTGGAGCTATTATAAAAAGAGTGAAAAGAGTACTGCCCCTTTACCATGATATCTTAACGAGATTCAGTTTAGGTTCTTAACTGTGCTCAGCCCCCTTACCGTGACGTCTTAACGCGATTCAGTTGACGACCTTAACTGAGTCGCTTCCATACAACTGATGGGCCTAAACTGAACCTGAACTGAATCGCGTTAAGACGTTATGGTAAGGGGACAGAGCACAGTCAAGAACCTAAACTCAGTCGCGTTAAGACGTCATGGTAAGGCCCCCGTTGTATGGCACTCAGTTTAGGTTCTCAAAACTCAACCGCATTAAGACGTCACGGTAAGGCCTTTGGGCTATGCTGCTGAAGTTTGGCTGGTAAAAAGATTGGCTATTGTAAAGAGGTTCGGACACCTGTCATAGTTCAAGTACAAGTTTAAAATCTGTAATATCAATAAGCTCATATCAAACTAATAATAAAATTAATAAAGAAATATATATAAATACCTATATATACCATGTTATGTCACAGTCGTTGGGTATTGAGGACGTGGGTATTAGATAGGCGACGAAGGAGCGTTTCTTTGGTTCAGGCGGCAACAAGGTGCGTGCCTTTAACGCTTGGGTAATGCCCCTGCTCACATACTCCTTTGGCATACTAAAGTGGGCTCAGACCGAGCTGGATGCGCTGGATAGGAGAGTGCGTCTACTGCTCACCACACATCGTATGCTCCACCCACGCTCGTCTGTTATGCTTTTTAAACGCCAAAAATCTTTACAACCGTGAGGTGTACAATCTCAGGAATTATTTCCTTAACAACGAGTGTGGGATGCATCGTGTCGCCACACACCGCTCTCCTTGGCAAACGATAACTGGCGCAAATCTGTGGTACTAAGCACCGAGGACCGCAAGATGGTATGGAAGAGGAAAGAGCTATATGGGCGATTCTAGAAGGCCCTCAGATCGCCGTTGACACTTCGCTGATTCATCAGTCAAGCCGAGACCATGACACATGAAAATGTGCCGAAACGTCGGTATATAAAGGTAAATTAACTACATCTGCGATAGAACCGTTCTATCTTCATAGTTGTTGAGACCTCCAGTTTACGAGTAATCAAATTGTTGTAATTATTGGTAAACTGGATCAACTGCCACTTGTACTTGTACACTTTAACACTTTCAGTAAATGTCGCTACGCGTCTCCCTAAGGCTTGTTACCAAATGAAATAAATAGTGGATATTTTCGCCGGGGTCGATCAGGCGTCGATAGCTCGATTGGCAGAGTGATCTGAAAGGTGTTCAGAGAGGTCGTGGGTCGAATAATCGAATCCTGCTCGACGTGGGGAATTCCTCTTTTAATTATAAAACCTGTTGACAACACTGTTAAACCACAACCATTTATTGACTGATTTTACGCGTTAATGTTGATTACGAGTTTGATATTAAGGGTTTATTAACAAATAAGTGAAGTAGTTGATTAGTTTGAAACTTTTTCGAGTAAGTATTTGTATTTAAAAGTAAAACAAAATCAAGAAAAACAAGTGACTCGAAAGTAATAAGAAGTAAACCAAATAAATCTAATCAAAACGGCCATCGGAAGTAACTGCGGGGTTCCGAGCCAAGGAGACAATCGTTAATATCGACAACGAAATCAAAATGTAAACGTTTAGATACGTGATCGTTTCCACTCTTTGTTTAAGGACGGGCGTCGATAAAATGTCACTTGGCTAGGGCCCCGTTATCATTGTACTGTTAAAATACAGGCTGTTTTAAGGGACGTGAGCAGGACTTACCCTACATAGACCGTTAATGTTAATGGAACGTTCACCGCATTTATTAATAACATACCTAAGTATTGTTCTCTTTGATGTTTAGCAGCGTGGCGACGTACCTCATGAATATCATACAGTTCCATACGATCGAACGATCTGATTCTAAAACTAGACACAGAATATAATATTATACCTGCATGTGTATAAATATTTCTCATGTGCTGTGAAAGGAACCCGCAGAAAATTTAGGGCAAAAGTGGTTTCAGTCAAATGTCACAAAAAGTATGATGTAGATTCAAATCTCCTGATTATTTCTTTATAAGGGCACAAGTCTCTTGGAAGTAAACTTGCAGAAATAATTAATTTCATGGTTTAATACAAAATACATGTATTTTTCCATTATTTTTATCACAATTATTTTCGACTGCATCGGGCAGTCATCGTCAGACAGAGTGGTGATACATACCAAAATACGTGAGTTTTAACCGTTGCATTTAAATGTCAGTATGACTCACGAAAGTTTAAATTATATATAGGTACGTTTCCTATTTATCGTATATTCCTATATATCGTAATTAATTAATCTTAATTGGACATATACATTACGTACTGTACGGTCCGTACAAAGGTTAACATTTCGCCCGTCAGCACTTTCCGTCACATAGCATAAACTTATTACCTATTTCGAGCCAGTACATGCCCGACCGCCGCGGACTGTATTCATTAAGCCACGAATTGTATCATTTTATCATAATTATCAATAAATCGTTATTTCGGTGGAAACTGCAGTATTATCATTATCAACTATCATCTCAAGACTGTGCGGGAAGCATCCCGTACATCTTTTTGGTCCTTCGAACATTTGAATCAGTGCACAACTAAAACCTGGACTACGCTACGTGTCGACGCAACGTGACCGGGAGCTGTGACACTAACGCCGTGTGAAATATCAAAGCCGTCAGTATCATCATTAAATATCAATTTTATCAAATTGAGAGAAAACTCATGAAAAATGAAAAATTATCAAAAGATTACAAATCATTTATCAACAACAATATCAAGCTTTACTGTTGGACCGACTCGACCGCCGTTTTAGGGTGGTTACAAGGTGATATCAATCGTTGGAAGCCGTTTGTATCAAATAGAGTACAAATTATCAAAGAAGTTGCACCATCGCAATGCTGGCATTACGTCAAATCCGCCGAAAATCCAGCAGACTGCGCGAGTCGCGGGATCAGCGCTACGCAGTTAAGGGAGCATCCGTTGTGGTGGCAAGGCCCCGCTTGGTTATCGACATTTCAAGAAACAGCACAAGAAATGAAATATACAACCGATGAAGATATCAAAGTATCAAAACTGCCTGTTGATCAAGAAACGAAACAAGATTTGAAGTCCAATCCCGAACCGAAAAAGGCAGAACCCGAAGTTAAAAAACGACGTCCCAAGAGAACGGGAAATTTATTAACTCTTGCGCTCGTCCTATTATTTGCATTAATATCACCCGCACAGAGCGAACACAGCCTTACGAACATAAACAAACATCAAGGAATCTATTTCGACAAGATATCAAATATGCACCTGATTCGCGACGAATGGAAGCTAATCACATATTACGATATGGGACCTTATTGGCAAGGACAAAAATTATTAAAAGAATATCTTCAATCATTAGAAAAAATGTGTATCCAGGCGGACAAACAATCAAAATGCGACGTTATTCTCATACAACTAAGGCACGGATTCGCGGAACTGGAGTACTACAACAGCATAATGCTCGCTCAGCAGCTCACACGCCCGGCTCGCCGCCGGCGCGGCCTTGCCAACGGTGTCGGATATGTTGCGAATACTTTGTTTGGAATACTAGATGAACGTTTCGCTCAACAATATGAAAAGGATATCAATCTTATCAGAGATAATGAAAAACACCTGGCGTTGCTGTGGAAAAATCAAACTTCAGTGGTTGAGGCTGAATATAATTTACTAAAAAGGGTGGAAGAAGCCATGGACAAGCAACATAAAATCCTCAACCGCAATATTGTCAACCTTGAAAAAGCTACGAATATTTTGGCAAAGGAAGTTGTCGCTGTCGAAAACACAAGCGAATTTATGTTATCATCGATTATCACTAACTCCATATTAGTGAATCTAAAAAGCATTCAAGAAACATTATTAGATACTATTACCGACGTCCATCACGGCCAGTTTAATTATCATTTACTGACTCCAGCTCAGCTAAGGAAAGAGTTAAGCATAATTTCCGGACAGTTATCAAAGGACTTAACTATTCCAATTGAAAATATACAAACAGACCTTCAAGACATCTATCAATTGCTCAAGGTCAAGACGAGAATGACGCCCAAGTATCTCATATTTGAAATCAGGATTCCGAGCAAATAAACGGAGCAGGCATTATTTCTCTAGGAGATGGGTGTGTAATTAAAAGCGAATCCCTCACAATTTTCGCCCATAAATATCACGTGAACAACCTGAACATCCAGCCAGATTTGGTGAAGATAATAATGCCTCCCATCAATAATATCATTAACTTATCAATATCTATACATGAAGACAATGTTTCAACGTCGTCTCTCAGCGTAGATTTCAAGAAACAATTTATGGATATCGATCGACAAGTCCTACAAATAAAGGCTACTGAATCTAATATATTAGCCGACCGAATATCAACACTCGACGTCCATCAGTACGTCCTTGTATACCTACTACTTGGCGCCGCTATAGTAGCATTCAGCGCGTTCCTATGGAAACGCTTGCGTCTTCGTTGCTCAGCACAGCTGCCCCCTGTGCCCCCCAGCGACGCATCTGCGAATATCAGAATTCAATACGCTACCAGAGATGACAATAGCGAGGAAAGGAACCCACAACCCTCGCCTAAAATCAACGTGCAAACCAAAACAAACCCGAAGATTCACTTTTCAAGAACACGGGGACTCGACAAGGCCACGTCACCCATCGTTGGAGGACGATTTGCTACGAGTGAATGATTTAATATTGTGTTTATTTTATACTTAAGTTTTATCAATGTATTGTATTGTGTAATCCTTTTTGTAACATTTTGTCTTTTTGCATCTCGCGCCCGGGAGCATGTACGGTCCGTACAAAGGTTAACATTTCGCCCGTCAGCACTTTCCGTCACATAGCATAAACTTATTACCTATTTCGAGCCAGTACATGCCCGACCGCCGCGGACTGTATTCATTAAGCCACGCATTGTATCATTTTATCATAATTATCAATAAATCTTTATTTCGGTGGAAACTGCAGTATTATCATTATCAACTATCATCTCAAGACTGTGCGAGAAGCAACCCGTACACGAACAAAAACAGACAATATTATAAGACAAAACGAATACTATATAAAACAAAATTATAATAAAACTTAAAATATACCTACAAATTTATCCTAATTTATGTAAACATTTATTCTCGAAATATATACAGTAAGTGTAACTTACCTAACTACCTACCTCTACCTACCTTAAATCTAAAGTAGGCCTTGAGGCAATCCTAATTTGACTTTATAACGACAGTACGAGTAACTAACTGTTAGTGTATATCATTTGAATATATCGTTTTTAGAAAGAGGTTGCGTAACTTGCGTAGGTAGGTAAGACTAAGTAGAATAATATATGTATACCAACTTGATTATTTCTGAAACTACTGTTTCCCTATGTTTGCTGCTGTGTGCTGTCTGTGTGCGTTTCTAAACAAATCTAGATATACTTGATACACATTACATATCTGCTGTTACACGTTAGCTAATAATTATACCCTTACATAGTAGTATAAGTAAAGTTAAACATGGTTATCCATGTATGTAAGTACCTATTTATATACTTCAACATAAGAACAATAGCTTTTTAATAAATGACGGATTACACTCATGTATTTTAGTCACTACGCGCGACATGTTACGTGACTTGGCGTCGACGCGAGCTGTACTCGACACTTGAAAATGGAGACCTAAACTCTTCGAAAGATATCGCACGAAGTGGTTAAATACGTGAGTATATTCCCTAATTAGGTGAAGTATTAATATAAAACGATTCTTGAATATACATTACTCGTTCAAGAATCGCTTTTTCTAGAACTGCTGGAAAATTTATGCTTGAAACTCATTTAGTGTCATGATATTCCTCCAATTTCCTTTCTGCCATTAATATCTTTTCAGCAACATCGTCTGCAGTGAACTGGGACGCTCCGGGAGTCGAACCAACGAATGCTTCAGAATCACCATCCGCTTTTAGGAGAGACCAATCATATGCTTGCTCTTTATCATTCATTTCGTCAAAATTAGCCTCCCTTTTAAACACATCTAATGCAATTTCCCGTGGACTCATGTCAACGTCACTATCTAGTGCAGATTCTAAGAAGCTAGTAATGTCGTTATTCTCGAGAACTTCTGGTTTGTCTTGAAGCATTCCAATGATGTGGTTAAACAAGGTGGGAAGGCTTTCTAATGCGCGTAGGTATTCTCGGTGTGGAGGGCCCGAGTCTGAAAATAATAATTTAGATAAAAGTAAAGCGTTGGTGGTAAGGTGAGCGACATTCAATCCGAAGGTCGCGGCGAGTTCAAATTTTTCCGGCTCGTACCAATGAGTTTTTTAGAACTAATGTACGAAATTTTATTTTCCCCTCACTAGCTCCGAAAGCGCTGATTTATCCTTTAAAACTAGGATGGAAAAAGGCATTTTATCCACAATTGGGGAAAGTAATTTGACCTTGCTCTTATTCCCATCACTTACCACCTGTCCAGTATAAGTGAGTCCTATATGGCCATAGTAAATATGCACAATCGGAGGTCACACCTTAAATTGGTCAATCGTGTCCCGCACTTAGTAAGCTGGAGGCTAAGTACCAGGAGCGTACTCTATAACGAATTTTGAAATTAAAGTTTGAATGGTTTCTTCAAGATAACTTACATGTGGATAAGATTTGTAATCGTATGTAGTCCTTATTTTCCTCCCGATAGTGAGAAGAAAAATCTCGTATTACACTCGGCCGGCGTCAAAGTTTGTTCAACTCTCGTGCCTTGAGACCCTCGTAAAGCTCAAGATTCCAGTTTTTGAACCTCAATTTTGGAATCTTGCGCTTGCTCGGGTCTCAATATCATGCCCAAGAGTTAAACAACAACTTTGCCCCCATGTACAATAAATAACTATTTCGTCTTGGGCGTTAACGCTTGAATCCCTCATTACGCTCAGGATTCTACTTTAGAATCCATCGCTTCATTCGGAATTCAAGGGTGTAGCACAATTGATATTTACCAATTGCTTTTCGGTGAAGGAAAACATCATGAGGAAACCAGTCTAATACGGATAAGGCCTAATTTACCCTCTGGCTTGGAAAGTCAGATGGCAGTCGCTTTCGTCAAACTAGCGCCTACGCCAAATCTTGGGATTGGTTGCCAAAGCCCAAACTGCCTGAGCCATGAGCCGGGAAAACGCCAGGAAGAATAGTTAAATAAAAGTAAATCTATCAACCCCTTTTTCCTTCTTTCAATTAACTACAACATACTCTGTATTTATTGGCTACATTAACTTAAATTAAAAATAACTATACTTAAACTAAAAAATTAAAGCCCCGGCCCCTGGGGCATGGTCTCAAGAATGCTGGCAGCATTTCCTCGGTGAATTGCTATACTTATTCGTTGAGCGAGGTAGCTGCCAGCCTTCACATCGCCGGTAACTCTTGGGGAGCCTTTACATCTCCAAATCCTATTGCTATTTAATCTTTGACGTTGGGGACCTTCTACATCTCCAGACTTATTTTATTATTAACTATAGAGACTGCACATCTCTTGCCATATATCTATTTTAATATTGCTTACCCGTGTATTGGTTGTTGATTTATCAGTATTTAGATTTTATTTTTTATCACTATATATTGTAAATGTTTGTATATGCAAATGCTTTAATGTAATGCGTATTGACTTGTAAAAGTGCCCATGAGGACTACTTGCAGATTTTTTTTTTAATTTTGATGATGTCGACCAGTCGTTTGGCCAGGGCTCGGTATAGACCTTAGGCCGCTGAACCCCACGAACCAAGGGGCTCAACGTTAAAGCAATAAAGTTTTAATACTCTTAAGCCCACTTGTACCAACCAGGGTTAGCCGCTAACCCGGAGTTGAGCTATCAAATTCCATACAAAAAAATGCTTATCTCAGGATTATGTGGCTAACCCTGGGTGGTGCAAGTGCAAGTGGCCCTTAATTAATGCAATTAAATTCGAACATAATTATAACTTGAAGTCTCTCTTCTTTGTAATTTTGTGAAAACTTATTTCAGTTCAAACAGTTAAAAACATACCTTCTCCGTTAGCGAAAACTAATCCAAGAAGGAAAACGACGGCTACGCCATGCAGAAACATTATGCACGACTAATAATAACCGTGTCTTTATCGACACTGTCATGACATGCAGCGGGTGTGACAGTTTTACATATTGAGCTGATAAGATAAGGCAGGAAATACCATGTTCATGGCTTTTGACATATGCGTTAATTCTAAAAATTGGGTTAGCTTTCGCATACTACCAAAATACATAATGCATAATACATAATGTCTAAATTTCTTCAGTTAATTTATAACAGGTGGAGCACAGATCCAAAAAGCTTATGGCTTAATTGCATGCCAATAAGATCGAGCTACTCGTAGCTCAGTCGCCCGATTGCAGTATTCCATAATGCAATGCACTGTGAAGAAGGTCTATAATTAAAAATTTCCATATAAGTACCTAGTTTTATCAATGTTGCGTGTGAGCTATCACCGGGACCGCCATTTATGTTATTTGATAATGAAAGCGGTATACATCAAAAGTTATGAAGAGTATAAAAAGGAGATGTTTAGAAGAATTGGCATGAGTTTCTAAAATGGCTTCAGCAAGAATTTGTCTGACTCTGATCATTTGCGTTAGCGGTAAGTATTTTATAGTTCTCTATTTTCTTCGTTCTTTATTACCTTTTCTTTTATTTATTTATTTAAACTTTAATGCACAAGACACAGAAAATTTTACAAATGGGGGAGATAATGCCACAAGTAATAATACTAACACTGTTCTAAAAACACTCAGAATGTGAAATTTGAAGGTTCGTGATAGATATGGAAACTCATTCATTCACGTTTTTGATTTTGATGTTTTGAAATGTATAAAAAATAGATTATTCTGTACGCTATTTGGATGAAACTTTAATGCACAAGACACAGAAAATTTTACAAATGGGGGAGATAATGCCACAAGTAATAATACTAACACTGTTCTAAAAACACTCAGAATGTGAAATTTGAAGGTTCGTGATAGATATGGAAACTCATTCATTCACGTTTTTGATTTTGATGTTTTGAAATGTATAAATAGATTATTCTGTTGTGTTATGAGAGATTTGGCTCGTATTCGAATTTAAAAATTGTATTTACCTATCTCATTTGACGACTGCTAAATTGCACGACGATCCAATTAACGATATTCATACATACAAACATACAGACAAACGACCAATTGTCCAAGTCGATTGGGCGAGAGCGATGAAACTACATCCTGGATGTAATCAAAGTATGTTTTTTTCAGCAATCCAACTCAACGCGCAGCCCTACCGCCTCGTCAGATCCCCAGACAAGCTGGAGGTGGAATCCCCGGACTATTCCGCCGACGGCAGCCAAGAGATGCAGGACCGAGCTGATGACGAATCTGACTACTGGTATAAGGAGGGCGTCAAGTACGGGGACCGAGGGGAGGCCGATTATGAAAAGGGCGAGAAAAACAGGTATTTAACTGCTATAGTGTTATGCTCTCCTAGTTCATATTTCGCATTTCTAGACAAATAGGCTAGTTTCCAGAATACAATGAGAGCAAGAAGACAAATATCGCGCAGGTGGTGATGAGGCTGACTGCTGGAACAAGGAATGTGTTCGGAGACGGGGGAAAAGTGATTATGAAGGAGAGAAGAACAGGTGAACTACAGTGTTATGCTCCCCTAGTACATCTTTCCCTTCTTTTGATACATAGGTGGAGATTTCTTGACTAAAATAAAAGCAACCAGGCTTTCCAGCTCGAGCTTGAAATATGTCTACTCACTACTGGAACAAGTAGCAGTTAAATAGGGGGCAAAAGGAAGGGCGGACTATGAGAAAAGGGGAGTAGAACAGATGAACTGCTGCAGTGTTAAGCTCTCCTTAGTATTAATATTATCAGGTTTCCAGGTGGGGGTGGAGTCTTATGAGAAACTGGTTACAATATTATAAAATCTCTCATGATATGTTCACAGAGAAAAGAACGACGAGAAAAACCAAGAGAGATACGAAAACGAAAAGGAATATCAAGAGAAACAACAGGAAACCAACAGCGACAATGCTGAGGACCGTTACAACGATGACAAAGAAGATACAGGTACAACCTCTGTTTCTTTATATTTGTTCTTCCAAACCATTTCATTTATTCTTGGTTATAAAGAGTCCTCCGCACTAATTAATTAATACCTGAAACACAGTCTGAAGTCTTCGCACGGGAGTATGAAGCCGATTTCCAAATTTCTCTCGCCTTAATTGCTCATACTTTGTTTGATTTCTGGCATCTGGGTCGCAATTCCTGTCTATTCACGATTATCATGCATGTTTTGCGCAGTCTGGAGGGGACATAATGAAATAACTCCAGCTCACAACTCCCTATACGTATAATTAGACGCAGTTCGGTTGTGATGTAAGAAAACATCTCAGCTGTCACAGAAAAGTACAGTCGGCGATAAAAGTGAGTTACGAATTAATAGATTGTGTCACAAGAGATCAAAACGATATATTTTGCGGCGAGGACGCTCATTCGATCCCGATTATTCTAAAGTAATATCCTGAGCATAATGAGAGATTCAACCGTTAACGCTCAAGACGAAAATAATTTTGATACCATGTGCCACATACTGCTTTTCACACCAAACATTAGGAAATTAAACAAAACTTGAAATAACAAACAGCATCATACCAACACCACGATGCAATAATGCCTGCAAACGTAAAGCTGTGTAGTCTTTGAACAGAAAAGTGACACTTTGAACCACTCGGGAAGAAAACCCCCTTTTTTGAATAGATGTGAAAGCTAACTATCGTTCAAAGCTCATATCACTTTCACAGAAGCTGGTCAACAAGCCGGTGAAGAGCACTACAGCCAGCAAGAGCAGGACAGCAATGGCGAATACTACGAGAGCGAAGGAGAGAAACGAGGAAGCAATGCCGGTAGGGACACGGATGAAAACGCGCAGCGATATGAGGATAAGGGGGCGGAGGATATGGAAAATGGGGAAGAGAGGGTGGACAACTATGACGTCGAGGGGGAAAGTCCCTCCTTTAACTATGAAAATAATTAAGTGGATTTGTTAAACAGTTTTGGCATTTAGGACTCTTGCACCTAATTTTATGTACGAAATGTAGTATTACATATTTTGGAAATATAGCATTTTGGTTTTTGTGAAGCATTAATGGCGATTTTACTGAAATTCCTACATCCTACATACATATTTCAGGATTTGCGTTGCAATTTACACTTTAGGTTATTTTAGTGTCAGAACGGTCACATAACGCATCCTATAGAAATTGACAAAAATCACACGATCCCCGTCCGATCTTCCGTAAGTCAATTTCTTAGGAATTGTGGTCTCCGAGCTATCTATCACGTGACGGTGTCTATAGAAACTGCCACATCGGTCACGGGCCGGCCCGTCTCGGCCCGGTCTAGCGGTCATATACATTCTAATTTAAAACGAGATATTTACCATGCATATTGGTTTTTCGAGCTCCCGATATTTCGTCACTGTTACCAGTGCCATGTTCACGGCGTGACAGCTACGCCGTGAACATACGTATTGTTATTCATATATTAAGCTGGTGGCTTCCTCGCACAACGTATCAGCATTGCGATACAACAAGGAAATGCCGCCAGCATCCTAAGTACAAGGTACAATGTAAGTAAGTACCATACAAAACAAAAAATGCGAAACTAGAAATCATAATTTTAAACTAAATGTCCTAAAATATTTATTACGTAGAGAAGAGTTTTAAGCTGCCTACTTTTTTTAGTACCTACGAGTACATAGGTACATACGTACCAATTTGGTTTCTCAATAAATCATTTTACTTAATTAACCTTTTTTTTTAATTTTTCCATCTGCAATCGGCTTTTTAGCCATAATCAGATTGTCTGGTTTCGTTTTTTTTTTCTTGTTTACAGGTGGTGGTCCATTAACCGCCATTCCTTTCATATGAAGAGAGGGTGTGGGTTATTCTCTCTGGTCTAGTTGCAAGATTTGCCATCTTTTGAGTCTTACAGTGTTACTGGCATTTAATAAATTTCTTGCAAGTTCATTTTTATGATTTGCAAGTCTTTCTTTGTATAACTTTGAGAATCTGTTTACTTCTTCTTTGATGGTCGGGATATTTAGGTATTCATGTATCTCTTTGTTTCGGGCAAACCAGGGTGCACATGCTATTGTTCTGAGGGCGATATTCTGGAACCTTTGGAGAATTTCGATGTTGGAATTGCTGGCCGATCCCCAGAGTTGTATACCATATGTCCAGATAGGTTTTATGATGCATTTATAAACCAAGAGTTTGTTGCTAAGCGTCAGGGGGGATTGTCTTCCTATTAGCCATAGCAAGCGCTTGAATTGTAGGTTAGCCGCAGTTTTCTTTGTTTTTATGTGGTTGGCCCATGTGAGCCTCCTATCCAGGTGAAGGCCTAGGTATTTTACACAAGATTCACTTGGTAGTGTCTCTCCGCGTAGACTCACAGGGGGGCAGTCTCCCTTTCTTAGTGTAAATGTTATTTGGAGCGACTTTGTTGTACTGGCCTTAATTCTCCATTTTTCAAGCCACTCATCTATTTTTTTAAGGTGGGACTGTAATATTTGAGATGCCACGGCAGGATCCTTGTCGGCGGCAAGGCACGCAGTGTCATCAGCGTATGTCGCTGTGACGACGCCGTCTGTATTTGGAAGATCTGCGGTATATATTGAGTACAGCACTGGCCCAAGAACAGAGCCTTGAGGAACTGAGGCCCGGATATCATATAGTTCAGAGTATTCATCATTATATTTTACTTGGAATTTTCTCTCAAGTATGTAGGACTTCAAAACCATATAGAATGAATTCGGTAGTAGATATAGATAGAGTTAATTAACCTTAACAAACAAAGGTCGGCAAATAGGCACTCGCTAATTAATAAAGTGTGTCTTAAACGGCGGAGCAAGGCGAGTATCCTCAGGGGTTGTCCAGTACCCAGTGATCGTCATTTGGCACATGACAATGATAATAATAATAATGGGCACGATCATGACCATGATTAGTACATTACCGGTAATCACCGTACTCTTGGATGATAAATAATGGTGTTCAGTTCATAATTGGAGATTTAAAAGAGTTTATTTTCCTAATAGCGGAAGTCACGATACAGTACGGGCTGTCACGTAGCTAAATGCAAAAAAGCGGCCAATTGCGTGTCGGACACCGCACACTGTAGAGTTCCGTATCTCCAATAAATGAGAAGGCCACTTACGGCCTTTTGATGTTTTATTTTTAATTAGTTGTAATGGTGATAACACAAAAACGACTGTACCAATAACTTTTACAAAAATTGTCGTTATACTTTTGTACTATCTTTATACAAGTATGTAAGTAAGTAATATTTTATTGTGGGATCCCTTTCTTTCCCATACATTTATTGTTCCAAATTTCGTTAGTCAGAAATTTATGTACAATTTACTGACATTATTAGAAAAATATTTATTGAGTAAAAAAAAAGGGCACATACCTTAGAAATCCACAACGCAGGTTTCGTCAACTCACAGGCAATATATCCACCACAGGTTTCGTCAAAAAGAAAGGTACTTACGCTAAACCAAACATCATCCACAACACGCTTCGTCAATACCACTCACAAAAACAATCAAACATCTTGTTTAAGTCTGGAACGTACCCGACCCAAAAGTGCCAAAAATACCCGCTGCATTACCACGTTGGATGGCAAGTGAAATCCGCTGAACCAAGTACGAACCAGACCTAACATCGCAACCCCTATCTCTCATTCGTTTACCGAGAGCCTGCACGAAACGTTTAGCTTCTGAGCACCAGGCAGGGCCCAGCCGTTTCAACAGCAAGCGGGACAAAGTCGTACACCGGTTCCAAATTTGAGTACTTAGCATGCTTGTGCTTGGCTGCGCTCTCCGCAGCACCGCCAGCCGACCGGATAGTTAATGCGAGATGCGACGCAGCAAAAGTGCTTTCACACGTGGCATCCCACAATAGGCTGCGGCCTCTCGCCCAAGGAACCAGTGTGAGACCGTCCGGCCTCTTCCCGTCTGTTCGGCTAAGACCCTGAGGCTCTAAAACGCACGGTAAATTGGCCGAAACCATTGCTCTTCGAACAATATCATTAATTGATAATACATCAATTCATTGCGTGGTGCCGGGGAAACCTACCAGCGCATCTCACACAACTTAGCCCATGGTACCCATTGGCTTCCACCATCGCACCACAGACACACAGATGAGGCTCGCACACTCTGCAACCAAGCCTTAACGCAGCCCCCACCCTCAAAGAGTCATTATCCAATAGGGTTCCTAAATGCGACGATGGCAAAGCATGCAACCAGGCCCCAGATTCCGGCTGCACCACAGCCTTAAGCCGAGCCAGTTCTGTCCCTGCCGCACCCTCTAGCAAATTAGTGTATGTCTCCTTGCACAATATGTCGTCCCACGACCTCTGTGATTCAGGGTTATCCGGGCGCGTGCCACTTGAGCAGCGCACTGACCACTCAGTCAAAGCATCACTTGAGAAAGGCACCCGGACAAGGTCCATCGGGCAGGACAAAACGCGCGCCACTAGGCCTAACAAAGCATGTGACGAACCCCCAGCCCCCCATGGCGCACCGGGAGAGTTGCTTGGCTCCACTGAGACCCCTCTAAACTGATATTCAAGATGGTCTCAAGACCCGTTTGAAGTACTAGGTCGAAGCTTTGAATAACACCCTGATGCAACCATATCGGCGTTCTCAAAGTGTACGTTACGCGTGGAATTGAGAAACAGTTACGTAACAACACCAGTGACACATGCGCAGACAAATTTTGCAGGTGCTTTATGGACTCCGACAGCGCCGTAGTTTTATCCGCAATCACCTGGCCAACCCCTTCTGAAAAAATTGGGGCACCAAGAAGTGACAACGACGGCCCGTCAACTAACTTCAAACCCGGCAATACCGCTTGAAAATCACTAACGGACTCGCTTGCATCTGGGCCACATACGAATAATTCGCACTTATCGGGATTGACTTGCAAACAGATGTCAGACAGAGCAGACAGACACTTCCGAACATCCTCCAAGACCATATCCGGTCTCCCCCCCAACGTCCCATCGTCCAAATACCATATATTTAAAGGGGACCCCAAAGATGCGATGAGATTCTGTATGGCCAAGCAGAAAAGGAGGGGCCTGAGCGGGTCCCCCTGCTGAGCACCAACCTGTGACATAATTGGACTTGTCCCAAAAAATAAATTACTCGGTGAGGAATAACACTGATGGAGGAAAGGATACAAAGCAGGAACGTGATTCCTAACCTCCCTCAAAATAGTGTCCCTCTCCATACTATTAAAAGCATTTTTCAGGTCTACCTTCAAAATTACATCAGCAGCCGGGTAATGACCCGGAGCCATTAAAAGCATTTTTCAGGTCTACCTTCAAAATTACATCAGCAGCCGGGTAATGACCCGGAGCCATTGCATACGAGCGCACAGCATGAATTGCCGCTTCACACCCCAGCGCAGTACCAAAACCCAGTTGACGTGGCTGAAGATAGTTTGCCATTTCCACCTTAACCGCACGGCATGCAAGCTTGGAAACAAGTCGGCGTAAAGTGTTCTTTGCCAGGGCACACAACGACGCCCCATACAGATAAGGGCAGACTTGGGGATTGACCATACCTCGTAAAAGAAAGTTACACAGCTTGACAAGAGATTCTAACAACTTCACCCCATTGTTACCGGCCGACAGAGAGGTAAGCTCTTTCAAGTGTTGGGGACGCAAACCATCCAACCCTGAAGCATATCCATTATAAAAAGAATTTACTGACATAAATATCAAAAGTCATAATTTTTGTTAAGTTTAACGCTTACTAGTTCTAACATTAACAACCTATAACATTATAAATACTCTAATCACAGAAGTTATAAGATTGCTGACAATTACATTCAAAGGTTTATTACTATTCAGAAATATTTTAGGTCATATATTTTTTTAGGTTGCTATTCATATCGTTTTAATGAAAAACGCGTATTAATTTAGTCAGATCGTCCTCGTATTGTAATTTTGAAGTAGGTCGATAAACACATCGGCCGCAAATATTTTCATGGTACCCAATTTAGTCCGCAATAGATTTATAGTTTAATTCCAACAATTTACGGTGTTGTGCGTCCATAATTGCATACAGCACGAGTGCGCATGCGCTTCAATGATAATCATTTTCTAATTGACAGGGATAAGCTACCTGTAAAATAAATAATAAAAAAAACGAAAAAGTTGGTTGGTGGTTGGTTTAGGTCGTTGGACTGACATTAGGAAACCCACCACTTTTTCATTTTTTTTTTGTTCAAAATCGCCATAAACAGAATAGATAAGAAAAAAAATGTGGCAGCACATCATTACAAAATATAATAAAATAAATGTAAAAAAGTAGTTACACAAAGAAAGCGAGATTAAAATAAAACAGAAATATAGACATAAATGGTTAATGATGAAGTTTGAGGGTTGACGGGGACGGGGTGCAAAAACCATCTTCGCATTCAAAGGGATCGATATGTCTTCTATTCTAGTGCCTCTAATCCTTATGGGGACTGCTGGTAATACTGAAACTTGTACTTTCACTTTAAAAAATATTTATACCCACTTGATATTAAATTTAGATACTGTTCTCTTCGGTACACTATTATATTCAGTCCCTAAAGTTCCATAACATGGTGTAAATGATAGGCTCGTGGGTCTTCAGTAGCAGTCGTATTTTAAATGTTTTCTTAGACGTGTCACTGAAAAAATGTTTAGTATCCCTGCTGCTAATTTTCGCTTATAAAAAACCCTACATCATCAAACCTTCCTGACAAACTTCCGAGTTCTCCGACCAGTCAAAATGTCAAAGTCACAGATACTCGTGACAACCCTGCTGTTGCTGTCTCTATCACTTGTTCAGTGTGCGGAGAAAGAGAGCAAGGATGTGAAGCCGAAGGCAAAGGAAGCTGATGCTGGCCAGGATATGGGTGATATGGACATCATGGGAGCGCTGAGCGACTGCAATGAAACCTTCAGGATAGACATGTGTAAGATACTATATCTAAAAAATAAATATAAAGCCTGCCAAAAGACAACCACTACTGCAGGGCCAAGATGCCAAGCAGATAGCGTGATAATGAGGATAACCGCGAGTCGATTTTCCGCTAGGGGCGCTAGTGGAACGTGGGTCCTGCGGGAACATTTCAAACGTCACTTTGACAGTTCTCTCATACTGACACAGGACCCACGCATGAGTGGCGCCGCCTGGTGAGCGACAATACGGTAGCTCCCATTGCTGGATAAGACAACAGTTACCTTCCAAACACATTAAGTGGGGCGCTTTTTTTTCGTTTCAACCCTACAGTGCGATTTATAGAAATGTACTTGAAAAATTAGGGTCATCTAAAAAAATCTTTTTTTTTGTCAAATAAAATATTTTCGGTTATATTCACGCAGGAAGTTAAAAAAAAGTGCTGCCGCCGTCGTACTCTTAAACTGGCACTCCTCTGAAAGTAGTAAGAGAATTTAAGTACTTGGGACATCCAGGACTTGCAGATACCCAGGTATCCGCATCGCTAAAGGATGACGTAGATGTGGAAAGGGAGCGTAGGGCGCTGGCAGTAAGAAGTAATATGTTGATTCGTAGGTTCGCAAGGTGTACTATAAGAACGTTAAAATCACCCTTTTTTGCAGCCTATGGATTAACTTTACTCAAAAAACTTACAGCACCCTACGCGTCCAATATAATAACGCTTTTAGGATGCTGTTGGGGCTGCCGCGCTATTGCAGCGCTAGCGGTATGTTCGCGGAGGCGCGCACCGACGGTTTCCACGCCATCATGCGCAAGCGGGTGGCGTCGCTGGTGCGGCGCGTACGCGGCAGCGCCAACAGTCTCCTAAACACGATAGCAGACAGAACAGATGGCGCTTTCTGGAAATACTGGAGTAGCCTACATGCTTATAAAAGTTAAAATACACTTACATAGATAGTCACTAACATAGGTTAAGAGTAATAATAAGATGCTAATATATTATGGAAATTTAATTTCTGAAATAAATAATTATTTAATTTAATTTAATTTAATTTAAACCGCAAGTCCAAATATTATGAAAAAATTCATGAAAGTAGAGCTTTACTAAGATTTTCCAAGAAAAATATTTTAAATATGGACAGTTAAGCCACTTTTTTAAGCATAAAGTCATATCCTGTAGGTATATAAGAATAAGAATTAATTTATTATCAATAATATACACAAACAAAGTATTACGCTATAGATATCCAGCGAGCTCCAAATTAGGCTAAGCCTATATGAGTCGTAATTTCGTAAGTGAACCGTTATTTATTTAATATTTTCTTTCAGCTTATTTGCTAGCCCTCAATGAAAGCGGCAGCTTTCCGGATGAAACCGATAGGACTCCGAAGGTGAGTCAACTTTTATAACTGCTCTAGCTATTGTCTACCGCTTAACTACGAGCGAGACAATACAGCAAATAAATTAGCTTTGGAACTAAAAACTTATTCTGTGGGACTAGCTAGGTTGACTTGCCCCATAAATCCCATAATATTTATTTATTTGCTTCTTTTTTGCTTTATTTCTTATTCGGATCAATTTCAATCTCCTACAGAAATTGATTACAATACAACTAAGTACAGGATTTTTATAATGAATTATTTTCTATTTATATCAGAGAAAACCGAAGCAGAAACATCTGCGAATTGTACCATTTTTTTTCCCTTTTCCTTTATTTCTAAGATATTTTATAATTTATTTATTTTACATGTATCGTCCTAGTGTTACGTGCGCTGCGTGCTCGAAATGGTAGACGTGGCATCGGCTAATGGACAGTTCGACCCTGAGCGCGCTGAAGCCGCTCTCATGGGCATCCGAGGAGTTCGAGCACTCAGCAACGTCAAGGAAGTAGCTGTCACGTGTAATGATAGACGTAAGCTCTCTGCTCTCCTAGTCTTTTAGATTTCTACTGCTGGAAAGAGAGTGAAAGGACGACATCTGCACGATTCGTGGTGGAAGATGTTGCGTCTGTAGGTGGGCAGTTTGACCCTGAGCGATTCTTTCTATAGAAATTGATAGATCGTCCCATCTCGCCCCGTCCCGTCGTAGTGTGTGTCATCCTTAACCTTGGTACCAGGACATACGGTACAATTACTTGAACTATTTATTTTAACAGGACAGCATACTAGAAAATAATACGAGTAGCTATAGTTACAACAGTTATTTTACCTTTTTGGATAAGACTTAAATCAACCCACAAGCTCTAAACTACTAATTTAAATAATGTTTTGCAGAAGAAACCTGCAAGTGTGAGAGGTCCTACCAATTCATCAAGTGCCTCATGGAAATGGAAATCAAGATGGCGGAGAAATCCTAGAATCGTGACCAACGCGCGCCCCTCGAAGCAAGAAAACTATTTATGTAGATATGGATATTTAGGTAGGTACAAGCAGTATGTTGAAATGTAATTTGATAGGATTAAACTTATTTTTCCTATCCTGATTGCTGGTTTGTTATGCCCAAATAAATATAGAAAACGTCGCAAACAACTACGTTACCTATAATATAGTTAATTGCTCGTAAATTCAGTATCATATAATAACCTGTTCTTTATCTTTTGTTTTGTTTATATTACGCGTACGTATGTATTTTTAATTACCCACCAATCAAATTATTTAGTGTATTTTCAGTTACTAAAAAATCATAATTAGTTGATTGATTGATGACGGGACTGCCTACGTACAATTTTCAGCGATTGTTACAGTAGGCACAGTAGGTGAATTTAAAATGGTTTGTAGCAGAACTGCACGCGAGATTAAAAAAGTTCGCGGGTTCGAGGCCGGCCATTACACTACGTTTTGTTATTTAAGTATTCACTGGATGATATTTGAGTGAATGAACTGTGTGAAGGATTTAGAGGTTATTTAAATATTTGAATATAAACTAAAGGTCGTGTTGCTTTTATTAAATAGAGTGTAGCTGTTGCTTGTTAGACGATTCTAACTTCGGTTTTGGTCAAAACAACGACAAAAACGACGATTTTATTAAATAAAAAAATATAGTGAATCCTTCTGGTAGTTATACAGGTTGTAACAAAAGTCTCAACAGCTCATAAGGTCAATGACCCTGAGTACAATGGAAAGGAAAGAATTTCGGCATTCGAAAAAAAAATCACATTGTATGGACCACCTGATAGAAAATGCACGTATCTCCATACAAACTTGACCTTATCAGCTGTTGAAGTATCGTTCGTCACTTTTGTTCCACTCTGTATATATAGTTATTAGTTATTTATAGTTAACAACTTTTACTATGGGATCAACTCCGAAAAATTTTTGGCTGTTTCAAACGTTTCGACAACTCAGATATTATCATCTGTTCATATCAATGTTTTGTATGGGACAGCCAAATGTTTTTTCAAGATTTCGAGATTATCCCTATTCACCCCAGTTATCGGTATACAGGGCGGATTTTCTTTTTGCGTCAGTGACGGCGGCTACCAGATCTGCTACGCGAAAATGGTTTTAGGAGAACATACCTCGGTTTTAAATTAATGATGATTAGATATTTTTTAAAAACACAAGTTGCCAGAAAAAGGTAATTTTTGCCTACATTTTTTTGACGCAATCGGTTCCATTCCTACCCAGAATCAAATGGAATTCTTGTATGGAATCAAAAAAATCTTCCTAGAAAAGCCACAATTAAAAAAACATTTCGCATAAAGGATGACTCACACTAGCACGGGACGGGACGGGACGGGACGGGACGGGACGGGACGGGGCTTCCGATCTTTCTAAGCTGTCACCGATTACCCACCGACACGGGACGGGCCTATCCGAGGTGTCCGGGCTATCCGGGCTAGACGATTTTTTCAAATGTCACTTTTGTCAAGCCTCGCGCTCTTGCGCGCGCATCGATGTTATGCAGGTTTGCTAGCTGTCATCGACTTTAAATGTCAATGTTTTTTGCTTCACCGTTTTAATAATATTTAATCTTAGCGATTGCTATTAAACTATTAATACATAATAATACATTATATTTTTATGTTCCTGCATCGTGTGTAATAGTAATATGCGTCGGAATATACTTGTGGAGTTTGTCTTATGTACATTATCGCTCGGCGCTTCATTCCAAGAAAAATAGTCAGTCTGTTTGCTGCTTCAGGTAAAATATAGATATTAGGTATCATCATAAGCAATATTTAAATACAAAACACTATATAATTATTAATTATGTGGGTTGGTTGTGTAGTGTATTCTACTGCAACATCATAGATACATACAAAACTATACTGAGCCGATTAGCTTTTGTGACGAGGGTGAAATGATGATGAGGATACATTTGATGAGTATTTGTGATGAGGGTACATTATTGGCGAGACGAGAAAGTAAGGGATTGATTGACGAGGTGGTTGCTGGGGCGAGGCAACCCTTGTTTCCGCCACGGCACCTTATCTAGTGCTTTTTTCGAACATTTACGTCCAGGCGCGGCCTGCGCGGCGGGGCCCCCGGGGCCAGGAGGTTTTTTTTTCCACTAGGAGTGGAATTAACCCTACAAAATCCATTATTATCCGCTGCGTCCGCCTGCTAGAGGTGGTTAAATGATTACTTAGATACTTTACGTCTTTTATTTGGGAATGAAATGAGACTGACTTTCTGAGCATGTTTGTGAAATATTTATTTAGGTACCTACTTACAACTGACTTTAAAAGTGGAGGAAGGATTAATCCTTCGTCTACCATGCCCGGTAATTCGCGGGCTATCATGTACTTTGATACATAATAAATAAGTACCTCCTTCCCTCACCCTGCCTACATTAGAGCCCGCGAATTAAGGGGCTTGGTAACGAAGTGTTACAATTTTTCTGACGAGGGAGTAGCAAGAGCGTACCTAAGCAATATTTCCCGAAAGTATAATTTTAAAGATAAGTAATTATTAAAAAAAAGTATTATTCGCAGGTTTTTGACTACTGAAGATTCGTTCAAAACCAGCTCCCTCTATTTTAGGATGGAGAGCTCGGGCATTTTGGTATCGTCAAAAAAGATATTTGGTCATTGTAATCAATACAAGTAAACGAAGATAGTTAATGTCACAGTTCGACTAGTATACGTGGAAGTTTAAGAGGCTATGGCTCTTTCCATATTGTATTGAAGATTTGGACAGCAAACACTTTTTTGCAAGTGCTTCTTAAAAAAGGTTTGGTATGGTTATATCTCTTCTATGGACATCGCAATTTTTACGCGGCACCCTTACAGGCGGGTAACACCTTAATGTTCAGGCAATAAAGTCTGTATACATATTTCTGGCACTATGGCTGTATTCATATCTTAGTAGTTGACTGTACAATTAATAGAACAATATATTATTTTTGGTTTGTGTCTAAGAATTCATTGTCAATGTTTATGATCGTGTACCAAAGACAAGTTTCTGTTTGACTGGTAGAGAGTGCCTCAAGATATTAAGTCCGTCATTTGCACTTTTTGAAATTAAGTACACGTAATTATGGGTTGATAAATATTATAGTAAAATTGTGCAAGCAAAAAGGCGTAATTGCCTTCAAAATATCTCGTGTTACGGGTACTCAGACAACGATATATATAATATACAAATACATAGAAGACATCCATGACTCAGAAACAAATATCTGTGTTCATCACACAAATAAATGCCCTTTTTTATGCTATAGGTGGCAAACGAGCAAACGAATCGCCTGATGGTAAGCGATTAACGTCGTCCATGGACACCCGCAACACCAGAGGTGTCGCAAGTGCGTTGCCGGCCTTTAAGGTGGGAGTACGCTCTTTTCTTGAAGGTTTGAAGGTAGTATCGGTCCACGGCAAACACCGCTGGCGACGGTTCGTTCCACAGTTTAGCTGTGCGAGGCAGGAAGTTCCGGGAAAAGCGCACAGTTGAGGACTGCCAACCATCTAAATGGTGAGAGTGGAAATATTGTCGCGTAGGGCGATGGCGGAAAGAAGCGGCAGGGATTAATCCGAACAATTCCTCGGAACCCCCTTACCGAGATTCGAACCCAGGACCATCGGCATAGCAGGCAGGTTCACCACCAACTACGCCAACCGGTGGTCTAATCATCTATAGAACGATTCGACACAGTTCACAATTTTCCCATACATTAGAATCTCCCTAGTTAGATTATAAGCCGGTTAAGTTAAGTTAAGTTCATTTATTTCACGAAGAAAATTATATATACAATTTAGTGGTTTTCACAATCTTACTGTGACGTATACATATATAGAAAAAAACAAGACAAGTAATATCAGGGTTTGAGGAAACGGTTGAAAGATTGTATTGTAAGTGCGTAGTGAAAGTTTTGTTTTTAGGGTTCCCACTAAAGGAAAAAAAAACAGGACCCTTATAGAATCACTTTGTAGTTCGTTCGTCCATTTGTCTGTCTGTCTGTCAAGGCCTTTTATAGTAAGAGTCTGCCTTACTAAGTAATAACGTAACACGCTTAGTGACAGCTCCTGCCTATGAGGGAGAGATTTACAATGGTGCCCATGTACATATAGACTTCTTACTAAAACCGAGAAAGTTTTATTGTAAGTATGTGTGTAATGGAGGTTTTTTAGGGTTCCGTTAAAAGAAAATAACAGAACGCTTGTTTCCGGAGTGTAATATTTGAAGAACATAGCTTGTCAGAAAACTAAAGTTGATTACGAAGTACGCTTTATAATAGTACCTAGTAGAAATCCTTCTAATATTTAAAGAACAAAGCTTGTCAGAAAACTAAAGTTGATTACGAAGTACGCTTTATAATAGTAGTAGAAATCCTACTCACATCTTATGAATCAGCCTGTATAAACGCTGATTTGGACTCCCTTTCGTGAAACTATTATTTTCAAAAATGGGCTGCGTTCTAAGTTTACAAGAATGGGCAACTGACCACCTAGTAAGAAGTTTAATTTTCTTGTATTTTAATAAGTAGGTACCTAAGTTTATTAAAATACAAAAAAGTATTTTTAAGTAGTCAGGGTTTTCGAACTCTACATCTAAAAATATAAAACAGGGATATTTAACTTATATGTTTTTTTAATGAAGTACAATAAGTTCATAATAGTAGTACTCATTCTTGGGCGACATCTAATACTGAAACAGGTTCTCAATTCAACGGAATACCTTATAAACCAAGTGACTTTATTTCTAAATATTCTACGATTTATTATTATTATTATTGAAAAACAGAACCCTTATAGAATCACTTTGTTGTCCGTCCGTCCGTCGGTCTGTCCGTCTGTCTGTCCGTCTGTTCGCCTGTCAATCCGTCCGTCCGTCTGTCTGTTCGTTGACCATCTGTTCACCTGTGTGTCTGTCTATCTGTCTTTCTATCTGTCTTCCACTCAGTCAATGTTCTTGATAACATACTTAGTTAAATGATGTAGTATTATTTTAAAAACTTTTAGTCCTTTGCTAAACCTAGTTTTATATAATAAATCGTAATATATAGATGTGTGTCAAAATTGCGTTGTCATGCAAAAATAGTTTTTAACTTGTATAGTCATTGTTAGGGTTTCGTAGCCAAAATGGGTAAAACGGAACCCTTTTAGTTTCGTCCAGTCCGTCTGTCCGTCCGTCCGTTTGTCACAGCTATTTGACTCAGTAGTTATAAAGCATATGATACATAATATATTATAGCTATAAGTGTATTTTGTATGCCGCTACTTAGTTTTACCTATAAATTGCGAACAGAAATATGCTTAGGGGGCTTTTGGCACATCATCGGATAGGCCTTTGAAAATAATTTAGATGTTTTTATAACTATTATTAATCTAATATTTTCTGAAAAAGTGTGTCCCCCTCTTACTTTTTTTTGAACGCGAGCTCAAAAATTTTTTGAATAAATCTGGAAGATAGGATATAAAACGTTATTACAAAAGGACATAAGTGCCTTAATATTATAAAGACACTTACGCCTTTTTGCTTGCACAACTTTTTCATTGTGTGACGGTACGGAACCCTTAATAATACGTGGCCCGATACACACTAGGCCGGTTTTTCTTTAACATATCACTGTCGCATTATACATTTGGATAATTAATTCTCTATCAGTTGGTAGTGAGAGAAAGTGCACACATTTTATGACATTTCTTAAATTATCGTGCGTTTTCTAGCTGCCTCAATAGAAATTCTTCCGTTTGACAACAAGAAAAAAAAGTGTGTGTTCAGCAGAACTGTACAGCCAATCTTTCCCGTGGCCACAGTTACCAGCTTTTAGATATATAGACATGATTTTTATTATACAGTTCAAAAAAAAGGAGTACTTTTTTATGTGGCTAGGTTCAATAAGAAAATCAAACTTTCGAAAAGTGCACCGGAAAGACTCCGAACATCGTTTTGTGTTTGACCCTGTTGCAGGATACCTGGAGCCAAAGGAATTCAGAGCACTACCCCTGAGCTCCATATTCCCTCACATGGAGATGGAGCTCAGGGGTGGATGTGGATGGATCCCAATGGGTCGAAGTATATTCGTTAGGGCCTCTTGACTTTAAATAAGATAAGAAAACGGTTGAAAGTATGTATTGTACTGAAGGTCTTGTTTTTATGGTTCCGTAAAAAGGAAAAAAACGGAACCCTTATACTTTGCTGTACGTCTGTCCGTCTGTCTATCTATCCGACCGTCCATCCGTCCGTCTTTCCGCCTAGACCCGTTATAGTTAGGGCTGCCCTAGTACTAGTAAGGCACTACCTATTGGTGGTACCGTAGAACGCTTAGTGACACCCCGCTGCCTCTACATCATCGCAATCAGAGAATACATCGATACATTCCCATACATCGATACATTCCCATACATTTGTTTAGAGAATCAAAATGTACGTATAGGATACCTCCCGTTGACCTATAATCATGAATTTAGTCGGGTCATTCTGTCACAAAGGTTTTTACAGTTAAAATATGAATAGGCAGCGATTTAACCTTTTTTTTATTATTGTATTTTAATTTCATATACCATGGACAATACGGGACACCAAGCTACAGTTCTGCATCAAGAACTTGGCATGCGGCAATCGGAAGATGATTGTATCTGAAGATTTTGTACCTATACTCTTGTTAAATACGTATTCAACCTTTTACTAAGAATTTTTAGCACCTAAGTCTTAGAAGTATTTATTCCTACCAATAAATTGAAATTAGTTGTTGTTTGATTTCCAAATACAAGTGATGTATAGGTACCGGAAAACTCAGGTTACTTGAAATGGTGCGTTCATCGATTGTTAATCCAACAACTAGTAATTTATCGTGCAATAGCATGAGCATTAGAAATATAATAGTATGATGAATCCATGAAGCTATTCATTAATTTATCATGTTTTTCTGTTAAAATTATAAAACTCTAAAACCTGTGCTCAAAAATCCGGTTCTTTTGTACATTATATACCTAAGTGAATTGTTGACCACAAAAGTCAAAGTAGTCCTAGTTTACGGTACCTATAAAAATACGACTATTTCACCTATCCCTACATTTCGTGCCTCACACGCCATGACTTCATATCAAATATACGTATAGCTATGATTATTTTGTTACTTGGTGATGGTGGCACTTTATAATGTCATGATCCCCGGCTGGATCACCTCGTCTTTAATGAAAATAAATGCATCAGAATGTATCTATAGTGTATATATATATATATATATATATATATATATATATATATATATATATATTTCTAACATTTGTAAGCAATTTACCATCTTTCTTACCACGTATACTTCTTACACTTCATATATACATCAGTTCTACATTATACATGTTAAATTGATGTAAAGTTATTTGATTGCATTTATGTGTAAATAGTATGTGTGGTATGAAATAAATTATGGTGGTTTTCTTCAAGACTCAAGACTTCTTTACAACAAGGTTTACAAGGACCCCAGGCATGTAGATTTGTTACAGATGGTCAAAGAATTATGTAGATACTTGTATACTTTATATACATTCTGATGCTTCTATTTTCATTAATAACGAGGTGGTTCTGCCGGGAGCATGACGTACTTTATTATCTATTTACCGTGGCAGCGAAAAGGTTAACCCTTTAAACGCCAAAAACCTAAAAATGGCGTGTGCTGTCGTGCCTACAGAACTAATATGTAATAGCGTTAGCGCGCAATCATACCTCTATGGTCTTGCCTACCACGCCAGCAACATATTTAGGTTTTATGACGTTTTCTGTCAAAATTAGTTCGCACGCTGTATATATTATGTTACTTCAATAGAAGCTTTACGTACTTCCATACCTTGAAGAACATTTTATGAATTCGTCATATTTTGCGATCAAACTGATGTGATCAAACTATACCGCAAAAAGTCAAAAAGTTACTTACCTACATTAAGGCAAAATAACTGCTATCAGGCAAGCATGTAGGTATTCTTTTGTGCATAAATGTAATTTTCTATTAGAAATAAATAAATTTGATGAAACACCACACTTTTTGTATTATTACAAGGGCGCTTGTCGAATCGCACCATACTTCGAAATACCTACTTGCGACTAGTGAACGCTTATATATGTTGCTATTTTTTGCTCGCGACTACGTTTCCGTAGAAGTTGACCAAAACTGTCCTATGTCCTTTTCTAGGAGTAAAACTATCCCCATACCTACTAATTCCATCTTGATCCGTTCAGCGATATTAGCGTGAAGAGGTAACAGACAGACAGAGAGTTACTTTAGCATTTATTATATTAGTATGGAGTACAGTGGCAGTACACAAATGGCACGATAGCTTTTATACTTACATATACATATACAGTTAAAGCGGTTTTTGGCATGTATGAAATTGCAAAAAACTTTTTTCTTCCTACCTAAGCGATTAAAAAAAACGTAATTGTTAATAGTATGTACCATGTGCAAATACCAGCACTTGATTTTAAAAACCCGTGCTCATTTTATCTATTATTAATTATTTTTTTATAGCAGCAATACCACGTGCTTGATTAACCCGACTAAATAAAATATTATCTTTACGCCCGTATTTCACGCAGTAATTTATGACATTTAGCAATATACCTCTTTTTGACGTATATTCTGAGACACTCGAGCCGTCTGTGGTAACATAAGTTCCAATCAGTAGCAGAATAGTAAATAATGAAGACTGTTAACCGTAATATTTAAGACGTTCTTCGGGAAACCGTTAATACCAGTATACGTATAAATTAATTTGTATGTTTTGTTTGTATTTGTTAATACATAAACCAACCGGCCGTACAGATCTTGAGTTTATTTTCTACTTTAATATCACCTTGATATTTTGTATGGTGACTTAGCCTCACACTGTGTAGCATAGGCGTATAGTTAGTTAGTTTATCTGGGCCCTTTTCCGCAACTCGACATCCATCGTGCCTTTTTTGCGTGCTACGAGGTAGCCCTATTCCAACCACCCCAGCTCCTCAACGAAACCAAGCATCGGTTTTAGGTTGCTAAATGCCTCCTTGAGTGTTATTGGAGTCCCCAGTGAGTGTTATAGGCGTATAATTATCTACAATAAATATTTTTAACACTTCCTGACTTTCTCTAAACGGGTGCTGGCTGTGCTGCGAAGGTGACATCACCCTATCCGATGTCCTATCCTAAACATGTCACGCCAATTGTGATTAAAATACGAGAGATTCAACCGTTTTTTTTCCATATTCATGTCAGTATGGGTCACGGAAGATTAAATTGTACTATGTAAATGCGTGAAAATTTGTCAGTGAATCAAATATAAGAATCATTTGGTATTACAAGTTATAAATATATTATTGCATTCAATTAGATCACGTTGCCTTGGATATCGTAGGTAAAAGTTATTTATAATATTTTACATACGATCAAAATCAACTCTTTCTTAAGAATAATTTATCTATAGCATTTCCATGCTGTAAATATATTTTAATTAAATTGATTTATAACGCTTTAAATAATTTCATTCCGGCAATCATCACGAGAAAGGCGACTTTATTTAGAAATTGACAGTCTTTGTAAGTAACTCCTCCTTGTCCCAAGTAATATAAACCGACTAAGCAGAAAGCAGCTGCGCCCTCATATTTCACATACAAGTTTATGACATTTGGTAACTTACTTATTTTAGCTTATTGTTTCCGTGCTCTCCGATCCGATCAAATTTCATACCAAAAAAGCGTGGCCGGCGCTGGACGGGGCCTTCCGATGCTTCCGATCTGTCAGAGTTTTGGGCTCTGTGAACACGTGACGCCTTCCATACTAAAAAAAGCCCCGTCCCGTCCCGTCCCGTCCTAGTGTGAGTCATCCTTAAAAGTAGTACCAAAAGGAAGAATTCTCTTTTTTTATGCCAATTGATCCCATATCAGTTCTTTGTCAATAGTTTTTAGCACCACTTGTGACCCGGAGTTAGCTGTAAATTCCATACATATAAACGCTTAAATCCGGGTTAGGTGGCTAATCCGGCAATTGTACAGAATAGCCACAAAATGCTAAAGTGACGAAGTCAGAATGTGACAAACTCGTAAAGTGAAGAATTTAGAAAGTGGTGATCAAAAGAAAGTGACGTAGGTACTCAGTACGTGACGCTCTATGAAAGTGGCGCCCAACGTGACGTCTTTCAAAAGAGGCATCTTCAGAAAATGACATGACCTATCTCGAAAGTGGCTTTCTAAGAATGATGTACACACGCGTTCATATTTGCATGGGCAATTTATGAAGGAATCCATTCATAAACTGCCCACGCAATTATTAACGCAATATAAGTACCTACTTCGCATAAAGGGAACTTCCCTACTTAATCCCTAAAAAGGCCAAATAAAAAATTATCATTCTTAGTTTCAACATATCAGTTCTGAAACTAAGAATAAATGACAATCAAAATTGTACACAAGACAAAACACGGTAACTGCTTTTCAATTCATTTATTCATATAAATAATACAAATACAAAATACAAGTAAGGACTAGCACACACTTATAATACCAGATCTTTGGACACAAAATACTGTTTTTGAAACTTACGCCTGTTTCTCATTGTCCTGCTTGCTGCTAAACTTTATTTATAGGCTAGACTTTCTCACTCTAGCAGATAGTTCCGTCCTTTCTTGCAGCGGTTTTAAGGTGATCTCATCTGGGTCAAACACAAAACGATGTAAACAGTCTTTCCTGTGGAAAACCCTACAGTTCGGGGGATCGGGTTTTTTACTCTCCCGTTGATTAACAGCTTGTGGGTGTTGTGATTTTTATCCTACAACTTAATAGAAAAGTCAAGTTCATGTGGATAAGAAAATAAGAAAATCAATCCTTACAGCCGCTTACTTTTGGATAGCCCACAGGAAAGACGAGTAGCATCGTTTTGTTGCCGTTTCTAACAAGTATGTAAGTGAGAGTGACCCATTACATGGCATACGATAAAATGCATCATAACCATATCGTAAAGAAGGACCATGAGAACCAAATTTTACATCGCCGGGATTCCAAAAGCGCTTGCATAAGACAACAAATTACATTTAACAAAATTTACACTGCATAGGTATTAGATCGTGAAATTCACGATTTCGTTACATCTTGATGTAATTAAGTATCCATAAAGCATTTGCTGGCCATATCTGAATAGCTCGCAGATCACGTGACGCTTTCTATATATCATCAGCATGCGTTATTAGAAAAGCATAACCGCTAAGGAGATTGGAGATCGGGGATTGGAGATTATTCTTGTTCTAGAAGTATTAGGTATGATGTTTCTTAGAAAGAAAGGAAAAGTGGCTCATGGCTCGGGCGAGACTCGAACTCGCGACTCCCATCCTAGAGTCGTGAATTGGAGGAGTCACCCGAGGCCATGAGTTCTTCCACTTTTGCATTATTTGCAAGAATTTGGTATCGATCGCAGATTTTCTGATTAGAGAAAATATTATGATATTCGTTGTCTTATTGCATGCACCGTAAAATTATAAAATACTTTCATCTACCCGAAGATTCCTTGCCACACAGCTCCCATCCAGCCGCCCTGGGGCTCTCTGAAATTACATTAAAGTGTCGTTAGAAACTTTCTAACTTCATTAAAGAATAACTGTCATTCAAGCTAACGGATACTAGATTAAATTAGTTTTCAATTTGTTAAAAATGTTTGGTAAATTAAGGTCACTGAATATCAATTAAGTCATTAGTATTAACTTTTTGTGATTCGGCTTGAAATACGTACGTGTACGAGTATATATCAAAAATGTCCAAGATAAAAGTTGTTAGTAATACATATTATCTTTTTATCATTCGTCAATGTTAAGGTACATAATGGTGAGGCGCCACAAATAAAATAAAAACTGATTCTTTAAAATTTCTTTAAGAAACTCACTCTTTCTGGCAGTTGTACATGGAGTTGACCTTCTTCACGTCACCGCGGCTCAAACCCTCTCTTTGACCAAGCGTCACGCCACCAACCTGAAAAAATACCTCCATTATAATTCCTCGCACAACGTATCAGCATTGCGATACAGCGAGGAAATGCCGCCAGCCTCAAGGACCTATTTTAGATTTAAGGTAGGTAGATGTTGGTAGCTAACCAGTAGCTAACTAATATATTTTGAAAATAAATGTTTTATTTTATTATAATAATACAACCATTTTGAGACCTTAATTTTGAATTTTGCTTTTGAATGCTTATCTTCTAGATATGGCCAAGACTAGTCATGACTTTTCCCTTCGGGTTTTGTTTTATTTGCTGGCTTGGCTGGCCCTCCATCCCCGTCCATATTTTAACAAGTGCACTGCAAACATAGGCCCGCAGCCTCAGCACAAGCTGCTTAAATCCCTCGGCAGCTCGACGCTGCACCAAACTCATCGCTGGACGCTCGTTAGAATACCAGACATAATTATCCACCTACGTACCTTAGGCTCAATAGTTTTCCGTCCATTCTTAGAGAAGGCGTACTCCGAGTAATGCATGACGCTGTTGTAGTCGTAGCTGACGCCGAAGTCATTTGTGTTCTTGGCGTTTGCTTTCTGGAAGTTGTTCTCCGAGCCTAAAACAAGGAATATATGTGAGGAATACATAAATGGAGCTGGAGGAGTGATCACAAATAGACAATATACCTAGGTCCTTTTCTAATGTGTTAGTGTGCAAAGTGAGTAGCCGTTTGAGCGGTTGGTCTTACAGTTCAGCGCCACGCGGGCGCGGGGAACCAAATGCAAACGTATGTGAATAGCCTCAGCGAACGTTGCATAGGCGCTGCGTGTTACTAGGATTTAAGAAACTTACCAGACTTAATATTCTGGTAGCGGACGTCGACGTAGTCATCTCGCTCGGGCCGGCTCTGCTCGTGCATAAAGCCGATGGCATGCAGCAGCTCGTGCAGCACGGTACCCTTCTTAGACACGCAGCCTGGATTCTGCAGGTTTACTTCTTGGCGCCCACCTGGATTAAGGTATATACGAGTATGTAATCAGATGGCAGCTGTTAGGGGCTGTTGTAAAGAAAGACTTCATTCATTCATAATTTGGGAATGCAATTCTACAGCATGTAATGTGTATATATATATACAGCATTGTGCAACTTAAAATCTACATGAATTCAGTTTCCAAAGTTTACATAAAAATTAAAGTGTTGAGAGCATTACATTTTCTATAGATGTTGCGATACTTCTTCGTTTACACCAACTGGCATGGCAAACGATGTACCAACTTGCTTCTTTCTCCACGTTCCTCAGTTGTTACTGATCTGGACCAGTATCAACTAAGTAAGATTAAGAAGAAGAGTAAGTAAACTTAGGGAAAAGTACTGTAATCCTGGGATTACAGTAGGTACTTTTCCCTAATCTTACGAATTCGTTCAAACTGGACCAGCACCCAGTATTCCCGCTCTGTATGGTGATGTAGGTCATTTAACGGGACGAAACGGAAGCATGTCAGGCAGTGGTACCACCGGTGGATTTGGGAGTTACCACCAAACGTTCATAAAGTTATCTTACCAATCCGTCCGACGCTGGACCAGCATCCAGTATTGCCGCTCTGTATGGTGATGTAGTCCTTCTGACCGTTGTACGGGACGAAGCGGAGGCAGGTGAGGCGGTGGTAGTCAGCTATTGCCTTCATGATGGTGTCGTGTTGCTCTTGGTCTGGAACATTAGCCAAGTATGACGCATTAGTCTTGTTAGTTAGTGGTAGTCAAATTATGAATCGAAACGATATTCTACAACCTTTGGAAGAAGAAGATTGAATGCAACGAACGTAAATACATTCTACATGTTTATAATCTCCTACTTTCAGAATTTCAGAGAAAATTCTAAGATAGGTATCTTAGATCTATAACATATTAGGGTATAATGCTTTCATACCGCTATTGCCATACGAGTAAAATATCAACTGGGGATTAAATAGTTTATCGCCCTCTATGCTTTCCTCCATAATAACTTCACTGTTTAAGCTCTCACTGTTTTTACGCATTGAAGAACCAAGATAAGAAGTCTCTTAAAAAATGATGCCGTTAGGCCAACACATGTTGATGCATATTGGCTCATGTGCATCAAGATGTCTGGATCAAGTTAGCGCACTAGAAAGTTACTCACTGTAACGTCCCTCGATCACATAGGGAATGATGCCCTTGGGCCAACGGGACGTCTCCTCTCTTATCCCGTTTTTAGCCAACTGAGGAATGAGTATATCACCCTCCGCGTACTCTCCCATTTCTTCGGGATTCATGAGTGAAGACTCGTTCCATTGCGCTACGGCGTCACCTGTAACATATTTTTGACAACAAATTAAATCAAATACCTAGGTATTTCCGGCCAGCGTTTGTCTGAAGAGCGTTGGCGGCTCAGTGGTAAAAAAACATACTATAGTTATCACCCAAGTCTTCTTTATGTCGATGACATTTAATTACGCTATAAGCATGCGCACTCATAAAGCAAACGTGTTTATAAAGTATAGTGACACTGCTATCAGTGCCATCACCAACACAGTGGACTATTTTTAAGCCTTATTGCGACGGTACAGAGTCTACAATTGTTAGTGAAGTTTACTGTTAGGTCGACGTAAAAATATGTTAAGACTTTTGTACTTTACTCCCTTATAATAAAGCTGAAAATAAAGTACGGAAGCCATCAGTTCACGGACCGAAACAGTTCCGATCGTATTATCAAGTTAAAACTTTATGGGGCTGATGCTTATGTGGCCAATTTGGTAAGTTTATGAGGAATGATTCCGGTTTGTAAGAAATGCTTGGGAGTTTTATTTTAAGGCTGGAGTGGGAAAATATTTAAAATGGGAAAACTGAATCCAGTATGGATTACTTAATATTATAAATAGAAATTAACTCTGTCTGTGTACCTCTTCACCCTAAGACTACTGACCGGAATGAGAAGCTAGTAAACCATAATTACGAATTGACTTAGAAAATATTTTCCACTGACATTTCAATTCAAAACAAACTATTACTTATACATAAATAAGTACATAATATAAACAGTAGAGTTTAACCAGGGAAAGAAAACCACCCATTTCAATTGACGTATTTTGGCGCTCGTATGTAGAGTGAGGCTGAAATAGTGCGTTTCACCGAGTTAAATACTTTACTTTTCATATCGTATAATGAGGAAAGAAAAAATATTAATTTTGCAACTTAACAGTTTTCAGGGATGGTGATACAGAAGTTTTCTTGAGTAAAAACTCATTAATTTTCGGTTTCGAAAACCATCAATTTCTTGGACTTCATTGGAAAAATTAATGGCCTTTTCTATAAATATTAATAAAAAATATTGGATTTTACTTACCGCTTTCACTGTTCGGTAATCCGAACACCTGAGGTCCGAGATGGGATAGGTCAATCTTTTCATCTTCGCCAACATCATAGTCATCTATGCTATTCCCTGCCTCTATAACTACGTCGTCATCTTCTAAAGGGAACGCTATACACCCCGAAATTACAACAAAGAATAGAAGAAGAAATATTTTTGCCATTTTAAAGAAATAAAATAACTGAAAGTACCAGGCTGGCAGAAGTCAACCGAAAGTATGTGACGAAAAAACAAGAGCGCGTATTTATATGAGTCCGACCCGTCATAGGGTAAACACTTACCCTTACTCACACTTACCTACTACATATACAGGATGTACCGGCGAAAAATGTAAGCGCATCGATAAGCGGGACCTTGCCTGTGTTTTTGGTTTATATTTCCTGAATGGGACAGTTCCATATTGTTTGCTGATAAGAGATCGCGAATTCTGTCATTTTTATATGAGCGAAATGTTATAATGTTCCGGTGGGTTTCGAACAAGGAGTTGCGAGCTAAAAGACTCACATAAACAGGCAAAAATGTAAAAGGAGTTGCGAGATAAAAGACTCACATAAACAGGTAAAAATGTAACGGTGGTGTTTATTTTACTTGCAAATTCTAGTTTTATAAAATGTTCTACTGTTACAATCGTAAAGCATAAATTAAATCATTTATTATTTGTAATACTACTTACGTATAATACTACTTAAAAACTACTACTTAAACTTAAAAATTACGGGTAGTACTTAAAAATTTACAAAAAAATAAAAATAAAAAAAATTTATTAAAATTAAAAATTTAAGCGCACTATTTTTTTGTATTTGTAAGCACCTTTTAAAGTAGTACCTACATTACGATACAAGGGCGAAAAAGAGGGAATTTGCAACTAGTGGTGATAAATTAAAACGAACGTACGGAGTGTTTTAAATCGACACGAGATCATAATGGCCCTTTGAATTTTTTACATAGGCACATAAAGTGCTCATTATCGCACTAGTGCGAATAGGTAATTCGCAACTCGTGTCGATTTCAAACACTCCCTTCGGTCGTGTTTTATTCTATCGCCACTCATTGCGAATTTTCTATGTAGGTACTAACATATGTGTACCTATATTATTGCTGTATTCTCAGTTGATTTTGTAATATTCCGGCATTGATTAAACATTACTTTTTTTTTGGCTAGACATCTAAAATTACTAGTTGAAAACATTAAGTACTTAAATATAAATTTAAATATATGTTAGTTAATACTTAACTACTTAGACCTATGTTAAACTTAAACAAAACTATAATTATAACTATAATATAGGACGAGTCACACTTGGACAGGACGGGACGGGACGGGGCGGGACGGAACGATCTGTCAATTTCTATAGAAAGTAAGTATCACGTGATAGCTCGGAGCCCTCGGATGTCACGTGACGTTTTCTATAGAAACTGACAGATCGTCCCGTCCCGTCCCGCCCGTCCCATTCCGTCCTGTCTTAGTGTGAGTCATCCTTAATTGAAATGCGTTTAATTAATTATAATAAGTTGGATACTGCGAAAACGGAACTGAATCTGAGATAATAAGGTCACCTGTTTGTTTTTCTTCGGTAAATAAAACAGTACTGAATAAACAGTGTTTTAGTGGTAATTGTTCGCTATCATTTCCACAAAATAATTTGTTTTGATAGACAGAGAGCTAGTCTGAAAAATTGTCAAAGAATTGGATGGTTTCTCTACTGCCCTTGGTGACCGGGCCATACCATAGCGTAGCTCTCCGTTCAGCTTGAACAAAATTATCAAGTAAGTCCTGTCCTGCAGTCCCGTTGTTCTCTACAGTTCGCTTTTCTTAACCGATGCTCATGAAATTTTGTGAGCTAATTCCATTGTTACGTAGACTGTTTTTATTCGTTCATAAATTTGTTAGGTTTTAGGGTTTTGTACCTCAAATGAAAAAAACGGAACCGTTATAGGATCACTTCATTCACTTCACATTGTTGTCTGTACGTCTGTCTGTCAAGAGACTATCGTAAGAACGCGAAATGATAACACGTTGAAATGAATACCATAAACTGAAGTCTGTGGTCCCTTGCAGCTGTGGAAAAACCTAACATCTGAGTCAACACAATAAAAATGCGGCCGTATATGTAGCATTTCCCATACATTTCCAAATGGAATCAATATATACTTCCTACTTCCCGTTAATCTAGAATCTCAAAATTGGGCAAATAGCAAGATCTTATAGGTGTAGGATAAAATCCTAAAACTCCACCGGTATTGTAGGGGCACGGGACCCTCGGTGCGCGAGTCCAACTAACACGACCTATTTATTGCACCTTCTACCATTTATTTTTATGTTTCGTTTGCCCCGGTAACCTAAAGGTTGCGTAGAAGAGATCTCTTAGGCATTCGCGATAAGACCGCCTGTTGTTTACCTCTGTTTTTTGTGTGGAATGTATAATTCATTCTTTGTTGTGACATATTGTGAGGGGTGCAATAAAGAGTTATTGTATTGTATTGTATTTGAACCTGCCCACAAAATGATACAATTTCGATAATTTTCACGTATTTTTATTTAGGCAATCCTTATTCCTTCGTCCCTTAAAAGATTTCCTGGCCTATTTTTAACGGATGCCATACGCCCGAATCTTGTCCGAAACTCCGAACTAACTAGGCAGGTTTCGGGGCTAGCTCTTTGCGTATTGCTATTCCTAAGTTTCTAGCATAACTAGACCCCGAAGTTATTAATAAATACAAGTATACAGATACCATGCATTAAACTGGTCTGCAAAGCAAGACATGATTATTTGCTCGTCAGGATTTTTCCGGAAGATAAGGATATCGAGCAATTATTCTAAAATCGTACATCACTATTCATGATACACTATTAACTACCTTCTCTTGTACACCATAAAGTTGCTTTTTGGATATCCCGTCGAAAAAGATACATACGAGGTTGGGAAAGCGAACTGGTAGTCATAACAAGGTCGTGGCAATGCACGATAGCGTTTTGTTTCCGAATATGATGTAAGGTTTGTAATTATCTGATTAGTGATTACGAGCAAAACTTCCACCCGCCCTTCTAAAGTACAGTCATGTTGCTTTACCTACGAAAGGATCTGTTTATTTTTTGATTCATAGTGATTGGTGTTTTAAGGAGGCGAACAAGCAGACGAATCCCCTGACTGTAAGCGATAACCGTGGTCCATGGATACTCGCAGTACCCAAGTTGCCGGCTTAAGATGGGAGTACGCTCTTTTCTTGAAGCTTTGAAGGTCGTGTCGGTTCGGAAATAGGAAAAGGTGGCCTTACCTACGTTTAGTCACAAATGTAACTTGCACGACTCACTACTCCATTGAACATAATACAAAAATAAGTGATTCCGGCACAGTTGACGACGTAGAATATCATGCACTAATTATTTCGTTTATTTATTTTCTTCCTTAGGCTAGGATTTTAAAATGTTAATACCTAATTAACTTTTGCTTGTTTTCTAATTAAATAAATAAATCAAAATCTCGAAGTGTGGTCACGATGGGTGCATCTTGACTTCACATGCTAAATCCATTTGTCAAATTTTATCTATAAGTTATGATTTCTGATATCAAAATAAATCATTAGGGAAAATAGGCTAAATTGATACTAGTTAATTAGTTGATAATCGAATTTCCCTAAAGTTTCATAATTGATATCGGTGTAAAATTGATTATTATGAAAAAAGGCAAGGCCTACGTTTAAACGTATTTCAACAAGTGTCCAAAATGCCTTTTTTTTTTTTTTTTTTTGGTCGGTGTGAAAATACTTTATGCATACCTCCCTAGGGGTAGTCCAAAATGCCCTCCGCCTTCTTAGAGACATATATAGCTCTGAACGTCGTCCAAGATTCCTCCCGAAGCCTGAACTCCTGCGTGCTTAGTCAAGATGCCAATCGCTCACGCTTAGAAACGTATCGTAGTTATCTCTCTCTATCACTCTACCTTATTAGTGCGACAATGACAGTTGCGTTTCGTTGGCGACTAAGCGTTAGCGATTGGCATCTTGGCTACGCACACTGATCCTACCGAGCACGAAAAACCCCGTCTATGCTAAGTTTCCTAGATTATAATCGCACAGACTGTGAAATAGTAAGCAACATAATTTCATAGAAGTTTGACGTTTGAAATAAAACTTGAAAGTTTGACAGTTTATTTGCTTGGATGAGATACCATGGTTTAACTCTATCAAATCAGGAGCCCGGATTATTTATTCGCGGCGTTTCGCGACAGTATTCGATTCTCCTTTGTAAAGCAATCATTTTGCAACAACCACCTACATAACCGTTCTTTCCCGGGATAAGGGATGACTCACACTAAAACAGGACGGGACGGGGCGGGACGGGACGAGCTGTCAGATTCTACAGAAAACGTCACGTGACATCAGAGTCGAGTGGAGTGGTTGGAGTACAAAGGCCTATCCCTAGAAGTATCACACCAAAGAAGGCCTAGTTATAAATAAATAAAATATAAATACAATTGTAAAGCACGCAAGGTTAGGGCGTCTGCCGCGAAAGCAGGAGGTCGCTGGTTCGATCCCAGCCCTGCTCACCGGGGGCCTTGGTCACTTTTTCTGTAGTAGGTAGGTATACGACATCTCTATCAATTTATAAAATATAAATAAAAAAGCCCTTATTACTCGCTTTAAAAAAATCTACCTAATATAAAATCTTCCTTTTCGGTTACCTATCCTGTATAACCCCATAGGAACCACATAGGCCCGACAAAAGTAATTAAAACTGACTAATTAATAGACATAGAGGCGGGTCAACTAACTCTAACAACGATAAATGGCGTCTTAGAGATAGCGCCAAGAATAGGGGACCCCTATTCATAAATTAGCTACGAAATAAAATAATGGTAAGATTGGTACGTAATTAAAATGCAAGATATAGACTTGGTGGGTAAAACCAATAAAGAAATATCAACTCTGTGGCTAATTACCGAAAAGCGATAGGTAAATATTAAATGATATTTCGTACGAAAATTCCGAAAAACTCATGGGTACGAGCTGGCAGGATTTGAACCCGCGATCTTCGGATTGAAAGCCGCATGCTCTTACCGCTGGGCCACCAACGAAACCGCACATTAAACCTTTAATATGTAAATGAACATAATATTGTCTTCTGTTACCGCGATTGTTATTCATTGAAATTAAACACTTTAGAACGGATTAATCGCGTTTATTAACATCATGACCTTATGTTTCGAGCCCTTTACAGCACTCGTTTTCACAGGGTTAAGATGAGGAGGGTTCGAAACGTAGGGTCATGGTGTTAATAAACGCGATTAATCCGTTCTAAAGTGTTCAATTTCTATGTAAATGCAATTAGGAGACTATAGTTTATTCAATTTAAATCAGTATGACATTTGAATTGAGACTGACGTGTCCATTATTGGTGCCTGACAGCATTTATGCCATCACCCTTTACAAGTCCATTTGAATTCATCAAGTTGTCCAATTCAAGGTATGCTCAATCGCAGACTGCAAAAAGGAATATAAAATGAAAGTCAAATTTCTGATGTTGGTATTGTATTTCTAACATATTAGAACTTTATACACTACATCATCTTTATATACATGAGCATTTTTGCTTCGCAATATTATTACAATTAAAATAAATTTCTCTCTTTATTATATTATTTTTACATTTCCTTAATCCACCTAGTATTTAGGCAAAGTGACAAAATCTAAACAAAATTACAGCAGGAAAAAACACACTAGTTTCCTTTAAAATAAATATTACAAAACCATTGTGAAGTTTATCTTGTCACGACCAAATAAATACATATACAAGAAGGCAGTTGACAAAATAGTACAATAATTGTGGTATTCCACAAGAAAAGGACTTAATCTCGCTGGCACTCTCTTTTCAGCGTCTAATTTATACTTCGAAAATCGGAAATGCCCGCCTTGTTTCCTTTTCTTGTGCAACGACACAAATCCCTAAGAATTCAAAAAGAAGTTACATATTCAAATGGCAACCAGCGTAATTTTTTTCGTTCCCAGTTTTTTGGTAATAAAAATATTTGGTCTGTCAAACATATTTATTTTCTTCTCAATTTGATATTTTTTAGAACCCTAGTATTGCACTACCTATGGATAAATTAGACAAATTTTCTTAAAGCTCGTTAAAAAATTCATTACATGGTATCCGTAACCCATGAGTCAAGAGAAGGTTACGGTTAACATAGGCAGTTGGCACATATTGCTTTGTAGATGACCGCGCGCCACGCGTCGCCGTCTCTTTCGTTTGTAGCGGTTCGGCGTCGGACAAAAAGGGACAGCGAACGGTGGCCGGTTAAAACTACAACACATCATCAGTCTTGGTGACTATGTTAGGGACGTTCGAATGTGGCTGCCACACTGGCCAGTGAGCAAGTTCTGAAGAATCCCAAGTTTTAATTTTTTTTCTTTCAGTTTAATAGAACATAAATTGGAACTCTCGTTCCTATTAGGATCAAAAAAGAGTTCTAAGAGATATATCACATCAATCAAATAATTTACAAGAACCCAAAGTTTATCTTGTCTGTATTAAATATGTTGGCAGTCGATATGTGCGCTTATGCAGGTTTGTAGATGGCCAGCGTGACTTACATATAACTATGCACTCCCATACCACAACAGTCCCATACCAATGCCAAAACGAGTGTAAGTCAACAACTTCAACGCTCAATGTTAGCAAAACTTAACAATTGCAGAAACAGAGAGCTACAGTATATCTTATATCGATATAGTACTAAGTACCTACTTAATATTATCGTCGCAGCCAAGCTAGACCAGAGGGCCTACCGCGGACATCGAAAATTCGTCTATTTCGTTCGCATTAGCAAATGCGATAGAGGGAGATACATTTCCGATCGTCCGACGTCTGTAGGCCATGTACAAGCGTATGCAGTATCACAGGTGGATTGCCGCACTAAATATGTCTGCTGTATTTTGTTGCATTTAAAGTTTAACAACTCATAGTAGTCACTGTTAATCCTGGTAACATTTTGTGTGACAACAATTTTACAGTACAATGGTGCCCTAATTCAGACGCATTTGGAAACAATTTTTTATTTATTTCAGATAGGTACAGCAAACATGAATGGCGTAGTAGAGATCTGAGCGATTTTCTCGTAACCTTTTCAAAAACAGTTATTTAGCCATTTTCAGCGCCATCTAGTTCAAAATTACGTCCAAATAAAAACATAGCCTTATTGCAAAATCGTGGTGATAAAGGCTGTAAAGATGCTTTATTTAACAAGTGTTTTGGTAAGTTAATAAGAAACGGTTACGTGTCGTTTTACGTATGAAAACGACCCAGCTCGTATGAGGGCTCGGTGTAGCTTGGCTGGCGGCTCGATTACAAGATAAATAATTCCCCTTTAAACCGGGTAAAATGTAGGCACTCGGTGAGGACGGCCGCGCGGCCCGTGCCAGCGCCGGAGACCAGGATAACATGTCACTCAAATAGTGTCTATTTTAACACAGATTCATTAAATATTAGCCGTTTTTAAGTCAACACACAACACTGCAATCCGCAGCCAAATACGGTCGAGCGTGTCAATAACGCAATAGAATAAACGTATTAAGGCGAGTATCGAATATCAGAATGTTGGTATCTGCGTCTCTCGCTCGAGTATTAGAAGTGCGATGGAGAGGGAGATACGCAATTCCGAAGTTCACGGTAAGCAAGTATGTATTATGATTATTCAAACGCAGAGTCGCGGTAACGTGTGTTTACTTCTTATTAGTACAGTTGATGATAACGACGTGTTACTGTTGGCAGCCTCTGGTCTCCTGGTGCTCAATGCCAGCTCATAATCACAAGATGTTCAATTTAATATTGCATGCACGCGACACTCATAAGCCACAATAATTTGTATAGCTAATCGAAACAATTATTTATTGACTTTATTTATAACACATAATGTTAGAAATTGACAACACCTATAGACGTCTTTGTACAGAGTTCCAGTTCTAGTAGTAGCTAACTGCACACATCACAGATATATATAGAAAAAATAAACTTCATCATGTTAGTCTATACATAACAAGTACACTTTAGCCTAAACCTACGTTCACAGAAACTGGAAATATTTACTTGTATACAGTCCCCACCGCTGTTCAACGGATGCCGGTTCAACTGTATAAATATATTTTCAAGTGGACAGGATTGTGGGCTGTTCCCAAAATAAATAAACTCAATTAAGTTTTAATTGATCCCTATGATAACTGTCTCTATAAATAAAAATTAAATTATATCATACATCTCGTAACTACACATTTGTTTTACATTGTGGAATATTTGTGTGTAGAAAAATACAATGTGAATTTCACCCGCGTAAACGGTTTGGCCGGTCGAAATCGTGTTAAAGTCCAAAAATCACAATTTGTCACTTTGCTATCACCGTCTTTGAGTCACTACGGTTAGTATTGCATAAATACATTTTTACATTCACACGCCGTCTTAACATAAGACACGCGCACACCCCGCCGTGCTTGCAGTACGGCGGGACGCCACTCGCTAGGTTAATGTCCGTTTTAGTTTTCTGACGATCATAAGAACTATTTTCGACTTTTGAGCACTCGAACTCGAAGGAAGATCATCGAAAGTTTTGATTCAATTTTTAATTTCTATCGTTCGTACTTAAATAAACATTACATCATCTCAAACAGAATTTCAAGTGTCGAACGCTCGCCAATTGAAAATGGCCTCCAAGTTCTGACAAAGTCAGTCGGGGCTTATCAAAACCATGTTTCTATAGCGATATTCAGAAGACTAAAACAGACCGTCCCTCGCTTAGGAATGGTTGCGGAAGCATCGAAAGCGCGTTATACTTGAGGTAGATGCGCTATCGAGAGACTTGGGCATTGACAACAATTATTGCTCGAGTACACACGGGGCAGTGTCCAAAAAAACAGTGCGAAATGGCTCAATTACACTGAGTACTCTGGCAACGTCGTACTTTAAATCGGCGACCAAGAGCCGTGGTTTCACTGTGTTCTGAACCCATCTTCAAGCGAACGCAGTGTAATTGTCCCTTGAAACGGTTGAAATGCAGGTCCAAGTCTCGCTAGACGGCGGCGGCGGCGGCGGCGGCGGCGACGGGCCTCACGTGTTGTCGGGCGGCGAGGGCGGCAGCACGACGAGCGGCTTCACGATGGTGGTCGCGCTCAGGTACTGCGCCGAGACCGTCAGCGGCCCGCCGCCTTTCACCACTTGTGTTTCTACCATCTGAAAAACGAAAGGTCTCTTTTAGATTTATTGTCTCCTAGTCTGCGTGGACAATCGTTCGTATGTATGTTTGTTCGACGATAACTCGAGTATCGTTGTTCGGATCGTCGTGAAATTTAGCAGGTGGTTAGATGAGATAATAGTACATTACTGCAGAGGCCGTGAAGTAAGGGATTGCAGGACGAGTTTGTGGTAGACGGATTAAACAAGTCCTGCAATCTCTCTTCCGGCCGAGGCTTGTATAGTGCTTTTCTCAAACATTGTGAGGAAATATTAAAATTAAAATAACTACTAGGTAAATAGTTAATAAGGAAAAAAATTGTTTAATTTGCCACCATTTTATTTTTTAAAGATGCCATTTGAATGAGCTATTCGAACACCATGTTTAACCGCACATAAATAAATATACATAGAACCATAGAATCTAGTGGTCGGCTGTGGTCGTTGGCTGTATGTAATTTTTCACAGCCTCCGGCCAAGAAGTAAATGGGGGAGGAGCCATAAACAAGAAACTTCATGTCTTCATTTCGTGACATAAATGCATACAATTCCGATCATGTTTGAGAAAATAAGATTTTCTACCCTCCGGCCGGCAAGCAGTCGCTAATTGAAGGCCGCTACGCTTAACAAATTCGGCGCTTGCCGACTGCGTCGATCAGAAAAATTGTGTTCAGACCATGGCCAGTAAATAACAAAGCCTCAGATCACCTGTCCTACTTCCTCGCAGTTTTAGTTTAGTTTTATCATCACCAGTCCAAGCGTACTTTTTCAAACGAGTTTTTTGCGACGTGGCGCGGTATGTGCGATATTTTTTGGCAAATAGGTACATTGGAACTGGATTAACGATTAAGAGTCCGGTCTATGTTCAAATAATATAAACTTAAAAAAAATATATTTATTCCTTTTCAATTGAAATGATCTTTCAATTTTTGAATTAAAACATGTAAAAATGTTTTTGTAACTATGAAAGCTCATGGCAAAAAGTTCAGCTGAATCGGTCAAATGAATCGGGCTCTTAACGGACTTGGGAAAACTTAACTCATATGGGATTTGCATTTGCATGTGTGTAAACAGAGTATGAGTATTCGACATGACATTGATATGTCATAGTTGTCACTTAATTATAGTTGTCCCCGTAGAACGTAAACGCACAAGACACTTTGGAATTATAAACAAAATCCCATAAAGATATTACAGCTAGCCATGTACATAAATAAACACAATATTTCACTTTTCATAAACATAATGTGATGAATGTTAAATTTTTTCATACATTAGTTATTGAATATTTTACGATAACAATTTAGCACGGCAACAGTTACGGTCTACGTCGTTTTTTTAAAAAAATTAAGTGTTGTGACTTGTGACCATGTCTGCTGTTCCAATTCATATAACTGTCTGTAAATCGATAAAAATCGATCTTGTAAGGTAGGTAGAGGTAGGTAGTTAGGTAAGTTACACTTACTGTATATATTTCGAGAATAAATCTTGTAATCAATAGGCTATACAGTAAAAATCAAAACAATACGATTAAAACGAAAATAAAACTAAGTACGATGTGGAAAAAAATGTTATTTAAAATAAGACAAATTAACTATGAAGGTTTTTTAAATCTTACATTTTAACAATTCAACAGTATTGATTTCTGAACGAAACTAAGATGACTTTGGAAAAAATCGTATGTCAAATGCGCAGTTTGTCGAAGTTTCTCGGTCTTATCAAATACAAATCCGTAGTAGTAAAATCGAATCAAATAATTCATCGCTAAAACCAATAATCGCTGAATTTGACAAACGATTTGTCTTAGCCTCATCACTAAGTATACGTCAATACTCAAGTGTCAAAAGTTCAGACTTAGAAATCGACAACTATAGTAAATTCAATTCTATTGCCCGTTTTACATTAGCGGTTGATGCAACACGTAATTATTTTATATGAGAAATTAAAAAAATAAAAATTAACGAATTTAATAAAACGGAAGTTAAAGATTCCATTAACATATTCTAAAGTTAACTTAAAAGTTAATCCGTTAATGAATATGTTAATTTCGTTAATTAACGATTAACGGATTAATGACTTAATGCCCAGCTATGGCCAAATCGGCCAAAGGATTGCCGAGATATAGTTGGTCGAGCTCAGTAGTTCAAGTTAAGGCGAACCACTAGTTTAAATAATTCGCATGGCTAAGCTAAATGATGCCTTAAAGCATTGGTGTTAAGTTGTAGATTACCTTGTGCGTGAGCGTGTGCGTCTGCAGCAGGTGGCCCGCCTGCGACACCACCAGCGGCGTCAGCCCGCTCACCACCACGCCTTCTGGAACATATGCACTTTTATTAAGAGCCCACGGAAACATAATCTATATTTAGTCAAACAGGAGGGTTAGCATGGTTGCCATTTTGTCGCTTATCACGCTATGCGTCACTTTTGCACATACATACTTGTTAGAACGCACAGACAAGATAACCTAAAGACGTAGCATAGCCGGGCGACCCCCTCTGTCACGCATACGGTGAATTCACTCCATATTAGAGACACGCCCCCTTTGCTAACTTCAGTCTGCGGCCGTCGTTCGTGCAGGTAACATTGTGGTATTACGGAGGTTTTAACGTGATTAACGACATGCAAAATGCATTATTGTTGCGTAAATTGTGTGGCAAGAACACAAAAACATCTGGTGTACAAAAAGATGGTATTTCGTTTCACAGGTAAGCAGATTTTTCTAAATTTCAATTAAAATTAAAAATTGTTCAAGCGTGAAATCTAGTGAACTCGTTGATGTCTTTTTACAAAGTCTCTTTCTAATACTTTGCTCGAAGTATAACTCTTTCCTTGTCTAGCGTAAGGAGCAACGTATGCTCCAATTCCGTCCGAACTAGAGATGTCCATAGTGTCTGTTTCTTTACTATCGATAAGGTAATTACGGATAAATTAAAAAGTCTTTATTCTCAATCGTAACGAGCAACATACTCCACGAGTCTATCCGAACTAGTGATATCCATATTGTCTGTTTGTTTATTATCGATAAAATAATTACGGTTAAATTAAATAGTATTTATTCTTAAATGAATTAAGTTTTTGTGTAAAGTATAATTTTAAATATTTCCTCCGATTCTATGTTGTTAACTAAAATGTGTATCCTCTCTTTAAGGTTTCCGAAATGTCCAACCATGAAGGAAATGTGGATGAATGCCACAAAACGACCACATGATTGGTTTCCTGCTCCAAGCAGTATCATATGTTCTCGGCACTTTAAATCAGAATATTTTAAATTAACGAAAACGAATAATAGACGAATTTTGTATCCAAAATAATAAATAGTGTACGTATATTTCTACTGTTTTTTTGTCTTAAACTCCACTTGAAATCTCTCTGTTTAAGGGTATAAAATCAGCGACGTTATAACGTTGGATTCAGTTGCCTTTAGGGGCTCGCAGAGAGAGGATTTATTACGATAAAGTGTCAATGTTATATTTTCGCGCGTTATTGTGGAAAAGTCGTATCTCGCGCGTATTTGAAATATAACCGGACTCTTAAAAGCGTTATAATTCGGGTTAATTTGTAACTAAAAGTTAATTATTGTACAAATAAAAGTTTATTTTATAAAATGTGTTTTATTTATTATACCACAAATGATATAATTATTATGATATTTTCGTTTTTGTTGGTTGGCAATTATTTAACTGTGAGAGCGATAGACGCTTCAATTCATCGATACTTTTATCGATATTCCGAAGTCACTCGCGGCCAGCGGACATTTTTGTTTCACGCCTCCTTGACCTTGAAACGACTAATCACAGCACAGTAAGTGCACGTTACGCCGCCCGCACCCCTGCATTTTTGGCAGCGTCTGTTTGAATGAAATAATCGTATAAAGCTACGTCTTTAGGTTATCTTGTCTGTGTTAGAACGTGACAGCAACGTCGGTAAACGATAAAAACCCGACCATCATAGACTAGCTGGTCAATATACTTCGACCGCGGGGTAATATGTCAATACTGAAATGACCGACTTTGCTCAATCTAGTTGAGTCCAACCAAAGGCTCTCCGTTGCCATGGCGACCGTAAGGACACGGTCGCCATGGCAACGGAGATCAAACAAACATTTCAAAATTTTGCTACACTTTTTCCCTTTCCTCTATTTACTTCTATCTTCGTGTATTTAGTGGGTATAATAGCAGTTTAGCATTTCAGTTTGGAATCTGTGTCTATATAGAATGTCGGCCAAATTACATATTTGACAAAAAAACGGAGGAAGACTGGCTGGGGTTGACATCAACATCTAGCCGTAAATCCTGCGCGGCTAGAAGATGCAGATGTCAACCCCAGCCAGTCTTCCTGCGGGACCACGGGGTCAATTAAATTAAATTAAAATTAAATAATTATTTATTTCGGGCAGGACCCATAGATATTTTAGTACTGTACATTATTTCTTATTCACTAATGTTAGTAGATACATACATATAATTCCTATATTTAATTTAAAGATAATCCGGATGAGCTACTTTAACATTTTTATGATAAACATTCAAATCCATAGTTAATAAAATTCATTAAGCAATAGAAAAATACAATAAAATCCAAAATTAAAATTAAAATGTCAGTAGATTACAATACAAAAACATAGAATTCTTAAATTTATTGATTAAAATTAAAATTTGTAATTATGGGATTATTGAAGTCAAGAATTAAATTAGGCAGGCCAATGTCGGCCTTGATACGTCGGAGGTTAGTTTTCAATGTTTAACCCCCTTTGTAGTAAATTTTGAAATGTGTGAGAATCGTGAGCAGTGCTTGTTTGAGTAAAAGGCACCTTTGTCACTTGTTGATAAAGTTACTGTCTAAATGAATCTTTATGGCATTAGCGGCATTGGCAAAGTGGTACCTTTCACTAAAACAAGTAGAATCCGATTAGCAAGACTCCGGATAAAACGACCAACCGTTTTTAGCGACGTAAATATAGGCGTGTGGTTGGTTTTCATACAAGCCACTATGAAAGTGCATCTGTTTAGTACGACTGCTTATATCGACGGACCGCTTTTAACGACGGGATTTCAAACGAAATTGTTCGGTTACATATTACACACAAGATAGAAACTTGTTTTAAGTGGATGTTTTAAAACCCAAACCCGTAAGAGATTTATTCGTCTCGTGAAAAAAAAATCTGCAAATTATAAGGGCTTAAGCTACAATATAATCGGGAATTACGAGTTAATAGGTTCAACAATTGATTTCGCTAAAGAGAAAAATATTCTCAATTTCGATTGTTCGGTGACATTGAACCATTATGAATTATAAATATTATATTGCATGTTTCAAATTGACCGACTTTCGGTTAGTACGTCTACGACGTGATATTGCCGGTCCCTTGGACGTCGTTATAACCGGATTCTACTGTACATATGTTGGTTACATACAGCGCTAAGTCGCTATCAAGGAATTTTTTTTGCTAATCATAAATGAACATTTATTGCTTGACACTGACCTGAGGAAGCGGGAGGAGGTGAAACAATGCCGTTTTCTCTTTGTATCCTATGATTACTATCCCCTGTTGTCACTCCTGCAATCAAAACGATACCGATGAATAAAACAAAAATGGTAGTAGAAAGCACAGAGTAAATGGAGATGGCATTGCGGATAAATTATTAGAAAACCAGTGTCGCCAGCAGTTTTTTTTACTTATGGGTAAAAATAAACTAGTCAAGGGGTTTCTTTTATTCTAGGGGCTTCTCATACAACACGACAATGGCGTAACACGGTATTTTTATATTTTAGTAACCGCTACATACGTCTTCTAGAAAATACATCTGTGAGAAACTATAGCATATGCATTTTGTTGCTAGTGCAGTGTAACGCGTGCCCCGCGCAGTCACGCGTCTATTATTCTTCTGGTCTGTGGTAGAAAGTATTTTAAAACGGTAAACGTCACTTTTAAAAGTCCTAATTTTAAACAATCTTTATGATATACCTTTCAAGTGAGATGGTTGCTCAGTGACTTTCAAGTAAGTCGAGTTCGTTTAGAGACTAAAATCTACCTATGCATGTACTTATGTGGTCCAGATATGGACAGCTCACTAATTTGGCAAGGTGGAAATCTAAGGGGGCGTTTTTATTTTTTGTTGTACAAAAACCATTTTTGAAAAATTTAAATTTTTTAAATTGTTGTCTATTCAGATTCGCGAGCTCTTTCAATCCTAGTAGGAGAAAAAAAGTGTCCTAAATTTTCCATACAAATTTCAAACTTTCCATTAACGCTACCGCCATACTAAATCAATGAAATTATGGTGGCGAAATGGAAAACAAATCTTGGGACACTTTTTTTCTCCTACTAGGATTGAAAGAGCTCGCGATTCTGAACAGAAAACAATTAAAAAAATTAAATTTTCCAAAAATGGCTTTTGTACAACAAAAAATAAAAACGCCCTTGGGCGACGTTGCCGAGGCCTGCTGGTAACGATGTGGTCTTGGTATGATTGTACCAGGGTACGATGAGTTACCGTTAGCGAGGTGCGCGGGCTGAGGCCTGCTGGTGACGATGTGGTCTTGGTATGATTGTACCAGGGTAGGATGAATGAGTTACCGTTAGCATGGTGCGCGGGCTGCAGCACGCGCAGGCCGCCGCCCGCCGACAACAGCTGCAGCGCCGCCGGACCCACCACGAGGCCGCCGCTGCCCACCACCTGCAAACAGGTTTGCTCTGTTAACAACTTTCATACTGAGTCTTAAATCTACTTGAACAAGCCGTCGTATGTAGGTAGATGCTTGTTCGAAGATAACTCGAAAATTGACAGGTCGTTAGATGTGATTAAATACAATTTTTAAGTTCGAATATTTATTTTTTATTTATTTTCTCTTTATTGGTTCACCAACAATTGTATACACTATGCTTAGCGTAGATACAAACATTTTCATTAGGTACTATTTCTAAGCGTAACAATTACTTAAAGGTAAACACAGCATGCGTGAAATAAAAAACACTATAACATATACCGTTTCGAGTGTAACAATAGACAATAAAAAAAAAAACAAAAAAACAGTGGGTAGTTAGCACTATTTTGACTATAAATTTTCGGCTAAATAGGAGCGGACAGATTTTTTGAATTGCTGTACTGAGTCAAAGTGTATATCCATTACATGGCTACAGCTATTCACTACCTTGCATAACCTTGGGACTGGTGAGTTGCTGCCGTGGACAGTTCGTCGTAGTGGGGGGCAAAGGGGTGTTATCGGGTTGCGTGGAATTCTAAATGGAGCACGAAAGTGCAGAAGAGATAGCAGATTGGGGCAATCTATGTCATTCTTTAATAACTTATATACGAACATTGCATCCGCAACGTTTCTGCGCAGCGAAAGTGAATCTAAATTAAAAAGTTTTAATCTTTGGGCATAAGAAACAACAGTTTTAGCTTTGCCATCCGCATAAGTTAGGTACCACAAGAACCTCTTTTGAACACGCTCTATTCTTAGTGTGTGAGTAGCGTAGTGTGGACGCCACACTACACTACAATATAATATGAGCCATATCGGTCAACAGACAATCCACGTACAAGTTCATTGCTTGTTTATTTTATTTACAGATTTGTACTGTACTGCATATGTGCGATGACCAAGAGTTGTCTTCTATGCTCTGTCTAGTAGTTAAGGCGGTCTACGGTGTACCCTTACCTGCGAGATAGGGAGGTGTATTTGCGCAGGATGCACCAGCGTGGTACTCAGCGTGCTGGTCACGCCGTTCTCTAACTGGCCGTTCTGGAAATATGCACGTTTTTGTATCAGAAACAGATTCAGTGACGAGACATTTGAAAGGCCTTCAAATTTGCTATTTGGACATTGTATACGCCGTGCTTTTTTAAATTGCTTCACAGTGCGATAGAAAAAGGTAGACATTATAAAGTGGCAACATTGTAGCGTCGTCCTGTTTTCTTAATAATAGTGATATGAAAAGGACAACACCTACGAAGTACGATGTTGCCACTTTATAATTTCTACCATTTTCTGTCGCACTAGAATTTCGGCGTATAGCTATATACATTTAAGGGGACACAATGGCATAGTCAGTTTGATTAAATTCGTAGTGTTTTTTTTTTAATCAAACAAAATAATAACATGTTGCATCAAACGCTAATGTAAAATGGGCATTACAATTAACTTAACTAAGTGACAACTATAACGTCTCAATGTACACTCATACTCCATTTACACACTTGCAAATACCAGATAAAATTAACTTTGTAATTAACTTAAATCGAGCTAATTAGACTACTATTTACTGAGAAATTACCTTAATGTAAGCTAAGGAATGTAGCCTTATTAATAAAGCAATTAAAAAAAGCACGTTATATATATAGAAAAAGACATACGGGATTTTGAAAATATTCAACAGCAAACACTAATAGTTAAATTTCACTGATCAGTTCATATAAAATCGAGTAGAACGTTGTTGTCGTGTTGTTGAAATTCGATTTAAAAATGCTCTGTATAGAGTTCAATATTGCAACTGTCATATAGCTTCGTATGCAGGGTTAAGAAACTTTTTGTTGATCGACGATCCTCATTGATTATCTTGTTCGTCGCCTCTTCGCCTCACCGAACGGTGACGATAGGAGAGTCTGAACCAAGGTCGTGAGTCACTTTACCTTTATAATACGATGCTTATAAAGGTATCGTGAGCAGAGAGTTTTGCTTAATATAAAATTAATTTAAAGGAACGCAATTTTGTACATACACATATTTGCTACAATCGTTGCCACAGAGTGTCTGACAAAAAGAATCACGCAATAGATTAAAAAAGATTCTAAAAACTCTTATATGCCTCCGTTTTTCGAAGTAGCTATACTAACGTAAGAAAAATACAGTATGACTACCTTGCACGCATGAGAACAGATTCTGTTCAAACTATACTCTTGTGAAGATATTACCTGCGCAGAATCCGCAGGCGCCAGCGTCGTTAGCGTGAGGGTGTTGTGCCGCGCGCCGTACGACGTCCGTACGACCTGTAATCAACATACACGTGTTACCCATTATAGTGATTACGTGAATATGAACCTTAGTACCATGACGATACAGGTGCTTATTAACTTTATTGTTGTCATGGCGCGTGGCGCTAGCGATTGCAAAAAAATTATACAAAGGCCATTGTTTAAGGGATTAAGGCCAAACCGCAAAATTCACCTCGGAAGATTCCAACTTATAATCAGGATTCGCTTAATGTACAGTCAGCAGCAGAAGTCAGTTGTCACAACAATAAAGTCGTGCCAAGACCATGATACTATACCCTAGCCTCTAAATAAAAATAAAAACCATACAAAGCCTTGTTTTTGGTTATTTGTCTTAATATTATTTTGGATTCACTTTCATACAATATGACTTTACAAGACAAGGCAAACTGAAGAGCGTAGACGGGTTATTTGAAAAGACAAAATGATGCCAGCTAAGCTTGAGAGAACTTTAAACGATTGCAACGCCATCTGAATAGCTTAGTAAGTTTATCATAATATTAGAACCATCTATTTATGCAATTACTACTAATAAATGTGATTGTTTTTAGTAAAAGTACCACTTTGTCGGTTGCCGGTAAGGCTTTAATGGCATACACTACACAGATTCTTTTAGAAATGAACTTTATCAACAAGCGACTGAGGAGAGAAGACAAGATCTTTAAATAAGCAACAAAACGTGACAAAATTATCGTCATTTGATTCTTGGTTTGAAAAATAAAATGTTTTCGTCAGTGAATCGTTAAAAAAACGCCTGTACTTATGTTTACCGACAAATATAAATGACGACTTTATAACAAAAGATTTAAGGCCCCTTTTAATAATATCGGGGAACCTCAATTTTAATTATTTATTTTTCATAACTCATATAACCAGTTACGTCTAAACCACGACCTTTGTAAGGAGTGCCTTCGTAACGCAAACGTAACCCAAACTAAGGTACTCCATGTAACTTTAGGCGTTAAGTATTATTTACTTAATTTCAAATCAAAATCCCGTTGCATAAACCATACAAAAGAATCAATATAACCTCAAAAAAGCTCGGTAGCACTAAACTCGGATTAGCTAATCCACGATTAGGTCAGTTCTAATTTCTAAGCCGGTACCAGGCGCGCATACCTGCGAGGTGGTGGGCGTTATCTGTATGGGGAGCGTGCGGAGCTTCGTGCTTAGGTTGAGGCTGCGGGAGGGAGACGTCTTGATCCGCGCGACGCGGGGGGGCGATGAGGTAATCTGGAATTTTGAAATTTGTATGTGTAAGTAAACAATTACAATAAAACATTTATTAGGGAATTTAAATAAATATTTCAAAATATCAGGTTTGTTTTTAAACATAAGTAATAATGAAATGTAGCCGAAGTCGCAGACATCAGGCGGGGCTGCTAGTGAAAATTTAGACATTTCCAAATAAAAGAATAAGCAATTTCATATTTTATATAATTTAAACTTTCGTGAGTCATACTGATATTAAATTGCAACGGTTAACACTGACGTGTTTTTATCACAATAGTAATAATATTAATTTCGTATTTCTGCAATACGTTAAAATATCTGGGCTCTTATAAAAATAAAGATTCTTCTTATAAAAAAAAGTTTTCGCTGAATGTCTCGAATGGTAACTCGGATAGGAAAAGTGCTATATATGAAAGATGAAATTTCAAATCTTTAGGTAATATACTCGTATATAACTTTTAGACTTACACTTATAGGGATTCCTACTACTTGTCCATTGACTCGATCATCCCTATCCATTTCTTCAGTTTCTGTAAATAAAACATTTCAGTTAAATAAACAAGCTAAATACTAAAGATTTTTCTGGAAGGTCAAAGTTCAACAAAACGTTAATATTGAAATTTGAAGGTAAAACCAATATATGACGTCATATTCTACGTCTCTGTTTAGTGTGTTGCATAGTTTTATAGTTGCCGATTTCTAAGTCTGAACTTTTGACACATCGAAATACCCGTAGAACGTAAATGCGCAAGACACTTCGGAATTATAAACAAAATCCCATAAAGATCATACAGCTAGTCATGTATATAAACACAATATTTCACTTTTCATAAACATAATGTGATGAATGTTACATTTTTTCATACATTAGTTACTGAATATTTTACGATAACAATTTAGCACGCTAACAGTTACGTTCTACGTCGTTTTTTTTTTTAAATTTAGTGTTGTGACCATGTCTGCTGTTCCGATTCATACAACTGTCTGTTAATCGATAAAAATCGATCTTGTTATCAATAGGCAATACAGTAAAAAATCAAAACAAAACGATTAAAACGAAAATAAAACTAAGTACGATGTGGAAAAAAATGTTATTTAATATAAGACAAATTAACTATGAAGGTCTTACATTTTAAGAATTCAACAGTATTGATTTCTGAACGAAATTAAGATGACTTTGGAAAAAATCGTATGACAAATGCGCAGTTTGTCGAAGTTTCTCGGTCTTATCAAATACAAATCCGTAGTAGTAAAATCGAATCAAACAATTCATCGCTAAAATCAATAATCGCTGAATTTGACAAACGATTTGTCTTAGCCTCATCACTAAGTACGTCAATACTCAAGTGTCAAAAGTTCAGACTTAGAAATCGGCAACTATAATTGTATGAATACTCCAAAATTTAATAATTGAAACTTAGTTATATTTTGTGTTTATTATAAATTACTTCGATTTCCTTTAAAAATATAAAATTAAAACAAACACTTTTTTATTTTGTTTCGCGTTTTTTAATGGAAACCCTTGAAAACTTAATAACAATTGAAACATTGTTTTATTTCGGTTATTTATTTACATATATAAGTTTTTATGGTTATCAATGTTATCATCAGAACACTGCTCCCATCCACTCCCATCTTTCTCCCATCTTTAAAAAAAACTCTAACACACATTTTCTTTTCTCTAATATACACAGTAGGTAACTGGCGATAATATTTGTATTCTCTGTACGTAAGTTTCCATGGTTATTCTCAAACGTTTACAAACACGCTGACATAGACAACTTTTTTTTCTCAAACGGATGCACACTGCCGAAAATAATCTCGTCCCTTAACTACCAGGCTCGCATAAACCGTAAGACATACCAGCGCTGCGCGGTAGCGTCGTCACCCGCACCGACACCTCTCGCTTCAACGCGGCCAGGCGCTGCTGCGCGGCGATTTTCTCGCGCGCGAGCCGCTCCATCTCGTGCTCGCATTCGCGCTCTTTGCGTCGGAGGACCTGCGAACAATGTACCAGGGTATGAGGACTATGGGAGAGATGTGTTTAATCTTGGGAGAGTAGGTAGCGCAATGTCATTGAAAACAAGCTAATTATATGAATTTGGAATTTAATTCTAGAAAAAACTAACCTTACTCAATCACTTTTCTCTTGCGTTTATCTAGCTACTCGTAATTCAAATTGCCTATATACGGGTAAAACGGATGATAGTTTATGTATACTGTAAAATAAGGCCAAGAGTTTTTTTTGTGGTCTTGCCTATATCTTCTTTGAAATTATGACGTAACACTTTTACAGCCTGTGCTTATCAAAATCTAGGAAATTTAAGAGTCGTACTCTAGCTGTTCCCCCACTTTTGTATGAAAATAAGGGATCGTCTGCAGCAGGGTTTAAACTTGCAAAAGTTGAATAAATAATGATTTAGGGCAATAGTTGCAAAAAAACAGAAAATAGTTTAGTCACCCATTTACAAATGTATAATTACAATTATGTTATGTCTGAATCTGAACAATATTTAATTTCATAAGGAAAACAGGTAAAATGCTATTTGACTACGAAATATTGATCCATGGTAAATGGATATAAAGGGTTTATAAACACTAGTGTATGCAACAGCTCATAAAACTTCTTAAAACGTTCTTAAAACCTTATTATATCACTGTTGCGTAAACTACTATAGTCTGAGAATTATAACGAATGACGTAGGTACGTCTTAAAACAGGCTCACTCTTCCATGGATCAAGGGGCACAGCGGTTCCCGCGGGAACGTTGCTGCAGACGAGCTCACCTGACAAGGTTCAAGCGCAGGAGTTAGTTATAGGGCTAGTCTGCCAGAGTATTGGTAGGAGCGAGACGGACATATTTTAGAAACGCTCGTAGACTCACAGCGAGCTTTCATAACCCATTCCCCCGTTCTCTGGCCCCATACAGGCCAAAACATTTCAGATCTCCTAGTGATCTGCCTGAGGATTTCTCGACCTTGTAACCAGTTATATATAACTACTATTTAAAACGAGATATTTACCATGAATATTTGTTTTTTCACTTTTTTCGAGCTCCCGATATTTCGGCACTGTTACAAGCGCCATGTTCACGGCGTAACTGATTTACTGCGAGTTTTTATTTGTGGTCTACCCACACGCCGTAGCGTTCTACCCGCTACGGCGACTAAAAAAAAGAAGAAAAAACAAATATACATGGTAAATATCTCGTTTTAAATAGTAATTATAATGTTAAAGACCATGTTAGCTTAAAATCGTATATTGTAACCAGTTGCCATGGTTACGGTCTCCTGGGTCACTTTTAAAATCAAGGCATCAAAATTCACAAAAAAGGTTGTTTTTTGTTTGTAAGCATCACTACATCACTCACTACATAGTATAAAACAAAGTCGCTTTCTCTGTCCCTTTATCCCTATGTATGCTTAAATCTTTAAAACTACGCAACGGATTTTGTTGCGGTTATTTTATAGATAGTGTGATTCAAGAGGAAGGCTTATATGTATGATAATAACCCGTGCGAAGCCGGGGCGGGTCGCTAGTGTAGTTATATTCCCTTTCCATGATGGGCCATCTACCAGGCATGTCAGCAGTACATACTACAACGTTTCCTCTAACAAACTATACTGCATTTGTCGCCTGGCTGACGGGATAGAATAATAACAAGAAGTAGTTGATTCACCTATAAATATGCATAACAACACAGTCCACGCACTTATAGGTACGTCAGTCTGTTCACGGCCTTCCACAATAATTTATTCTTAAAGTAATAATAAATCTAAAATGAATAGGAGAGAAGAATTGTTTATGATTGTTTTTAGTCAAAGTTGCCACTTTGTCGGTTACCGATAAGGCGTTAATGTCATAAATATTCACTTAGATAAATTAACCTTATCGACAATACACAAAGTGGTACCTTTTCCTAAAACAAGCACGTTTTTTGATTTTATAAAATGTGTAGTGTAAGAAAATAAAACAGCGTGCCCCCGAATTTAAGAGCTTAAACTGGTTGCCAAAAGATAACGTTTGACAATTTAGTAACCTACTACAAACATATTTATGACTCCCAGACATAACTTTAACACAAAAGAAGGCGCTTATACAGTATTATTTGATCTGTGCTCATACTATGTGTTTCCAAAAAAATATTCAGAAATATCATTTCAATGTTTGAATTAACATGTCTATTTCTAGCTAGCTCATTCACCGCTAAGGATTTCTCGCAGCGCTACGCCGTAGTCGATAACATGCATTTCCCGAGCGCGTTGAAGCGTAACGAACGAGAAGTACAACGTGTCGGGATTAGCGGTGAATGGGTTTAGCTGCCAAACTCCGGGTACCATTATTTCTTACAGTTGCCTATTCTTCTAGAGTTGTGCCCGGTCTTTGAAGGGAGCGCTCCCATCTCGTTTAATCGGTCAAAGGAACTAGTTCAGTCTTTTAGGTCTTTAGTTCGTTTAGTTCAGTGCGAATTTTGACGTCTGGGAATGAGTAATCGGTCTATACAGCGGGCCTACCACGAACTTCGACGTTGATTCAACTTTTTGGCAAGGAACTAGTAGTAGTAGAACTCCTTTCGGGCCGTGATGGGATTTCATTCCTTTTAGTTGTCAGTTCCTGACTGACACAAGTCTATATTCATCCTTTCGCTTTCCTAAAAAGGCTTCTGCAAGTTTGTTTGAAAAATGTTATTGCCAATTAGGGATCTATATTGGGATCCCTAAAGTTTTTTATCCTATTTTTGCGTTCCCTAATACTTTTTTGCCATAATAATCATTTGTCCTAACACTCATTTGCCCTATTTTTGATAGCCCTCACATTGAATGGATGATTTTAGTTTGCCCTAATGTTTGATGTCCTAATGTCACATGACATATTGATTAAATATCCTAATGTTATGTTCCATAATGACTATTTGTCCTATTGATCATATGTCCTAATCATTATTTTCCCTAATTTTATATGGCCTAATGACGTTTATCCTATTATTGTAATACCTACGTAATATTATTTGTCCTAACGATTCTTAGCCCAAATTAATTAATTAATACAAAATTGTAGTTTGTAAACAGTGTTATGGAAAAAAGTCGGTTCTGGCGCTTCGAAGGCCGCTGCCGCGGCACGCTCGCTTCGCTCGCTCGGCTCGCGCGCTGTTAGGTCGCAGTTCTACCTAACACTCCTCCTCGCTTCGCTCGTCGTCGTACCTAAACCGACCTGCCTTAAACTTCGATCTTTGAAGCGCTCGATCTCAGCCATTTTCAATTTAAGAAAAAAGTATTTCAATTAAAAGCTACTTATTGTGATGTGTTATATACGTTACAACTAATAATATTTATCCTAAAGATTCTTAGCCTAAATTAATTAATACAAAATTGTAGTTTGTAAACAGTGTTATGGAAAAAAGTCGGTTCTGGCGCTTCGCCAGCCGCTGCCGCGGCACGCTCGCTTCGCTCGCTCGGCTCGCGCGCTGTTAGGTTAGGTCGCAGTTCTACCTAACACTCCTCCTCGCTTCGCTCGTCGTCATACCTAAACCGACCTGCCTTGCGACAGTCCAACTAAAATATGGTTAAAACTGGTACAAGACTGCGTATGTATATGATAACATGCTTCGAACAGATGAGTCTTAAGACTACTTATCATTACATTATGGATAATAATTATTATGACAATTGATTGTTAGGACTAATGCCGGTTAGGATAAAATAGTTATGGCAAGAGATATGAGGACAAACGTTATTAGGGATCGCGATGAATATGCCAAAACACATTAGGGTTATTGATGTTATGCCAAAAATGCTTCGGGCAAATGAGTTTTAGGGCAACCATTACGTTATGGAAAATAATTGTTATGGCAATAGATCGTTAGAGCTAATGCCCATTAGGACAAAACGGTTAGGGCAAGTGATTTTAGGACAAAAATTGTTAGGGATGTAGAGGGTCACCCGCCAATTAGATATCAACGTTGTATATTCTAGCATCGCATAGAATTAAGACTAATAAAAAGAAAGTTAGAACAATAGGCTTGGGCAACGGCTTGTTTGAAACTTGCGTATCGTTGGACTCGTTCATTGTTTTCTAAGATTTGAAATGAAACATTTTGTTGTCGAAACAAAATGTGCAAACTTTTGCAAGTTTTGTTGGTAACAATGGATGGAAGCCATATTGGGAATTGAATTACGAAAGATATAGGCAATAAATAGGGGGGGGGGTGCCCTCTGAGTGGCGAAAGTGGGTGTTACCGCGACCAGAGGGACCAGGGGAGCATCGACGTGAGGTATCCGAGAGCCCGGTCATGGCCCAGGAGGGCCCACTCGCATTTGAAGAATCCGATATGATACGAACGTCACATGATTTTCTACCTCGCAACGATAACATAGCGTAACGTTGTATTGTCGTATCATATTAAAAACAAATCAAGTTGTATTTGTAAACTTTGCATAGGCTTCCCGGATTCAACGCCTATCAGAATCAGACTAACGTGGGCGTGGGTAGTTGGGATGGGGCGATTAGGATTATTGAACCCTGTTAATAATTCACGGAAATATTAAGCGCAAAAAATATTTTACAAAAAGATACACGATAAAAACATCGTCAATTAATTGTGGAATTGATCTATAGAAACCCCAGGGATCATGTTTAATCGCGAGGCATTATTTCCACGTTTATTCGTCCTCGACCTGTCTTCTATTTCTATTTATAATAAAAAGGTTTACAAAAAAGCCCTTACACGTGTCAAGGAGGCATCAGGTACCCGTACGAGTACCTCGAACCTCTTGGGAAACTCGCATACGTTACGAATACTTTTCGGGCCATGCTCTAGTTCGGCGCATGCTTTGAATGAAGGTCTACTTCTGTTATCACTCATTTGTTTTTAAATCTGTTAATGTGTCATAGAGGCCATGTATTGCTATAGAACATTCCACGGTTTTATAGAAATGAGCACACTAGAGAGTCCTACTAAGACAATTTTGTATCTTAGATTTTGATAACACAGATTGAAGAATCTTAACATAAATGTTGTCCTGAGCACTCTAAGCAGACGAAGATGGAGTAAAAGCCGATATTGCAACCAAGATAAATTTAAGTTTTTTTTTGTAACCTACACCAAGGTCACCAAGTAATTGCAAAAAGGTTAAAAGTCAGATATTTTAGGTAAATCAAGCTATAAATAAACTTATAATATTAGCATATTCTTATTATGTTTACGATATTTGTTTTTGATAATAAAAATTAAATTTTAATTATTCAATTTGTGCTTTATATTTTTCACGATATTGTTTGTGCCGTGGGCAGCAGTGTCACCTCACATTCACAAAAAATATTTCGATCAGCTCAAAGCATTCATTAAGGTGTGCAGCTTGTACACCTCGTGAGCGCGTTTAACTCTAATACTTAGATCAGATTGTACTAACCTGAATATACCTAATCGCGGACGCCAATATGGACAAGTTAGACGTCTTCTTATCATCAGGGGTGGCCGGTAGCTGTCGTTTAAGCAGCTCGAAGCACTCCTTAAGATGCGCCCGGCGGTTCTTCTCGAGCTTGTTGTGGACCTCACGGGTGCCCGCGCGCGGGGCGCTGCCACTGCCGCTGCCGCTGCTGCTGCCATTGCTGCCAACTGACGGGGGGGATGGAATCTGGGGGGTCCTGCGAACAAAGAGTGTAACGGTTACATGGATAAATACTTTGGGGGTTTTATTTACATTGTATGCAAAAATTTGTTCAGGTTTTGTCATGTACCTATTGTTATAAGGCAAAGATTTTGATTTTGTAAATCGACCCGCCCCGGCTTCGCGTGAGTTATAATTATACATATAAACCTTCCTCTCGAATCACTCTATCTATTTAAAGGAAACCGCATCAAAATCCGTTGCGTAGTTTGAAAGATCACACATACAGACAGACAGCGGGAAGCGACTTTGTTTTAATACTATGTAGTAATTAAGTTACAGTTTACGAAATAAACGAGCCTCGTGGACTCTATATTTGATGTTTTCTAATTCAATATTAGAATGTATTTAACATATAAAATTAAGGTAATTAGATCTTTCATAAAGCGAACGTAAGATATGTAATAGGTTGATCAACTTAAACGATTTAATTCAACAGTACCATAATATCATCATAATATTCCTAACAACCCGTTCAACCAAAATCAATCTATATGATTTGATTTGAATCTCACAAAAATGAAGCTATTCACATAGATACAAGAATAACCCTCCCACAATCCAGATGAACCTCAATGAACACGCAAATTCATCCACATTCTCAACTTTGCAATTATCAAGTCAAAATGCATCAAATCGCAAGCAAACATGTCTAGTCCATGGGGTAATTAAATTTCAAATTACCGCGTCACATTATACAGATGAATGATGCATGCTTTCACGCAAGGACTGATCTCCTATCACTATCTAACATGAATTATGTACCAAACCGCATCGACGCGACACCCAATACGCGTGTACCCGTGTACACGAAATATTAATATCCAAACCTTGACAGCAATCGGGTGAAAAATAAAGCACATACTACAACATGGTACATACTAGACAAAATAATACAATTACAATTCTACTTTGACCCTATTGCATTTTTGAATGCGATTCCAGAGAACGTCCTAGATTTGTTCACTGCATAAATTCAATGTGAGGCTGGTATTAATAGTAATGTGAAATGCATTGTGCTGCATTGCTCTGTATCTAGTTTCAGCATGGGTATTGTGAAATGATGGTAATCGGGCCGCTCCTTATTATTTTGTCCCGGTAATGGGAGCCCATAGAAAACCTCAAACATTTTATTCCTAAAACACTGGCTTGCTAATGTGATATGTCGACAAAGTCGATATTGCCAAAACAAGTCAGATGGTTAAGGGTTACAAACCCTTAGTAGGTTTACAAAAATGTTGGTGATCCATATAAAGATGACAGATTCGAGATAATGAACACTAGATCCCACTAGGTCCCATCGGAAGATCAGCGCTGGTCAACGCTAGCAATATGCTGAGATTTTGTGTGTATATTTGTTGTAGTGTCATGAATAAACGTTTTATGGATTATGAATTAAAGAGGTAATTACTTATCAGTATCGTGACTATGGTCTGATTAGAAACATAAAATATTGACTCGATTTTTTTTTTGTATGGAGGATTGGCGCAGTGTAGTTCGCCATACTGCCCCATACAAAAATCTGCTTTTTTTTCACGTCAAAACATTTTTTTTTTTGCCAGAAATCAAAATAATCTGAAACGTATTTGAAAACTCAAAACTGAGGGGTACCCGGATAAGTACTTAATTATGCCTCATTCATTATAATAGTGATTAAGTACTTACTGACATTCGATCATATAGATTTAATAGGACTTTGTTTGTTCTGTCGGGTTTTCTTAAATATTCAGCATGTCTTTACCATCGCGGAACAACTGACTTTTTACTGAAAATAATCTATGTTTTAACGTCAATAATACGATGTAAAGTTGCAGAATCACATTAAATTCCTTAAACGTTAGGTACTGCATCTAACTGTTACACTTACCTACTGCAATATAGCGTTGGAATGAAAATGTAATAAAAATAGTTTCCACGGTAGTTAATGACGTTGTATCCAGTTGTCTCGCCTCTAGAACATTCTAGGCACTTACAATTAGCTGCATGTTGCAATAGCGAGGTGCAAGGAATGCACTGGGATTTTATAGATCTTGTTCCTATTGATTCATGGCATTTGTATAGCATATAATAGTAGATTATGCAACAGTTATATAATAAGGGTTCTTAAAACTTGAGGGTCGCCGTTACAAAACGAGATGAACTCGAGTTTTGTAATAATAGACCCGAGAGTTTTAAGAACCAATTATGAGCTGTTGCATACGATAGCTAAAATAGCGTAAAAAGCAAAATCTATAAAAGAATAGGGAAGATGTTGTGACCACTATAGAAATTAAAAAAAAACAACAACATTGGTCATATATAGTAGGAAAATCCATAGGATTAGTGTTCTTATGGAATACCATAGACAACGTTATAATTAATGTATACTTTTTTAATATCGTGTCAGTCATCTAATTGACAGATAGAAGTGCTGGGGTAGAGAAATATATTATAAATATATTTAGGTACAGAAACGTATATAGCGAGAATGAATATGTAAATTAATTACTATGAAGTCAATTATACAATTAATTGTACTGATAATTATAAATGACCATGTCAATTATTGCTTGATATAGGTATGTAGTATATTAAGAAAACTAAATATGACCATATTCAATTTCCTGATAACGGTATTAAAATAATGGGACGTAATTACACGATAACTTTCCAATCCACATGAATCTGCCATTTCAATGACTGTCTATATTTGTCATTATGTCGCATTAATTAGAATGAAAAATTATGATTTAGACAATTCAGAGCGTTGGTGGCTCAGCGGTATGACGTGAGACTTTCAATCCGAAGGTCTCGGGTTCAAATCCTGCCGGCTCGTAGTACTCGTAACAATGAGTTTTTCGGAAACTTTTATTAACGGCCTCCTAGCCTAGTCGGTAGTGACCCTGCCTACGAAGCAGGAGGTCCCGGGTTCGAATCCTGGTCAGGGCATTTATTTGTGTGTTTATCACGAATATTTGTTCCTGAGTTATGGATGTTTTCTATTTATTTAGGTATTTATATGTATCTATCTATTATATATGTCGTCGTCTAGTACCCACATCACAAGCCTTATTGAGCTTACCGTGGGACTAGGTCGATTTGTGTAAAATTGTCGCACAATATTTATTTATTTATTATTTATCATTTAATATTTACCAATGGCTTTTCGGTGAACGAAAATATTGTAAGGAAACCGGACTAATCCCAATAAGGCCTGGGTTCTCGGTTGGAAGGTCGGACGGCATTCGATTTCGTAAAACTAGCGCCTACGTCAAATCTTGGGATTAGTTGCCAAAGCGGACCCCAGGCTCCCTGACCTGAGCCGTGCCATAAGCCGGGAAAACGTTCGAAGAATTAGAATGAAAAATTCATGTGGGTTGGAATGTTATCGCGTAACTAAGATGATCTGTCACCAAGCAAACTATAATCTGAAGAAACCGTAACGTTTAACTAGATATTTTACTAAATGAGGTATACCTATTTATATCATAATGTACTAATGAACACCAAATACTTAATGCTAAAACGTCAGGTTATTTCGATTTCTGACCGTTTTTCATTTGCTGTTTAGACTTATTGACTTAAAATTAGTGCCCGACCGAATGTCGAAATTCTGCCGAAACCGATCCGAAGATTCGGCCGAAACCGAAACTTTTATACATTTGTCGAATTTAAACTATCGTGAGACATTTAATATGGATATTATAATAAAATTACGGATAACACTTTCGTATTGTTAGTCACTATACTATACGCGACTTGTTTCGGACATCTTAGGATGCCAGTATCAAGCGTCAACGACCGTGCGCGACGACGCTTGGGTGCGGGCTTATACACGGTGCCCATGAGCATTGCGAGAGATTTTAACAGCGTATTCCTGAGGCTAAAAAAAAAACAAAAAATGTCATATGGTTTTTGGTGGAAAAAAAACCCAAAAAAACCCTTTTTTATATGCTTTGATACATGGTAAGTAAATTTCATGGTAAAAAAAAGTTTTTTTTTGTAGAGCCGAGTTTTGCGAAGACATCACAACGTCACTTTGATGTCTGCCAAAAATCATGTCTCGACTATACCACATAGTAGCATTATCACATTCCAAAACGCGTTATTTACCGAGTGGCGGTAAAATTATGTTTAAATAAAAATTGCAGTTATCTCAGAAACTAGCCCTAATCCAATGCACCTAAAATCTCTCGCAATGCTCACGAGCACCGTGTATATTTGTCGAATATGTTATCGTTTTTCGTCATAAATCGTCAATGAGGTAATTGAGGTATGGACAAAAAAATAAAACCCTTATAATTTGCGTAAGACAATAAAATAAGGTACTTCAGTAAAAAGACAGATATAATAAGACGTCGGTATACCTATACCGAGCTTTTACCTGAAAAATCATTTTAGCCGAGTGCGATCCGGACTTACAAATATGTACAAGGTTGCAAGTTTCAGTGCTGCCGTAAGTTTCGGCAGTTTTGCACCGACATCGAAACTTTGGCCGTAACCAAAACTTCAGCCAAAGCCAGCCGAACGAAACCGAAACTCCTACTCTACTCTACATATAAGGCGCCCAACTCTACGTTTTTCGTTTTTCATACCTTCAATTCAGTCTTAATTTGTATTAATGTAATTAATTATATGATTCTCGATATCCAACGAGCAAAAGTGAAGAAAACGCATGAAAATATTGTCTGTCCTATCAGACTCATTCAGACAGTTCTCGCCGACCGTCACGCCTAGCCGAGTCCCCCAGCTGTTTTGGACAGCGCCGGTACTAGGAGAACATACCCATGACTGATGCTCGTTGTACGCGGCCTGGAATGTTCTTGTACGAAGTCGAGGAGGGGCGCGGGCGCGGGTGGCGCGGGGGTGGAGGCGGGAGCCGGCTCAAACACGAGCGTGGCGGCGGTCGCGGGCGCGGGGGTCACCGGCACCGGCGACGACGGCCGCACCACGCCGTTGCTACGAGCCGTCACCGACAACCCTGTCACCACTCGCACCGACACTGGAGACTTCGGCTCCTCCTCTGTGAACAAATGAAAATACGTCATCAGTTTTTATGTTCAAACAAAAAACACCCGTACCTATAAGTCACAGAGCTAAACAGCCTGCCTATCTATAATAAGTTAATTACACGTAAACCAAGGAATAAACTTTGCAAAAAGTGAGTTTCAAATTGTTTTGTGTCTGGACACCCTCATCTGCGGCCGGCAGGTTGTCAAACCCGTGTCAGCCGCTCGTCGACGGCTGCAGTGCGAGGCGGCAAAGTACCAGGCGACCATAACAAGGCTAGCGTTCAAAACAACCGAGCTAATGACATCTCAGTATCAGCGAGAGCGGGACAACGGTACGAACACAACATCATTACGTGACGCGCTAAGCGAAATTGAGCTTTAAAATCTAAAGTATTAGTTACAAAATCTAATGTAGGTGTAAAATCAGTCACGCTGCATTGGCGAGCTGGATAGGAGATAGCGATGAGCGTATTGAATGAAAGGGATAGAGAAGGGGGCGTGTCGTCCGGCACGAGCTGACGTCAGTACATGTGGTTATGAGCGCGTGCCTGTGATTGACGTTCGTGTTGCCAAGGCGCGCCGAAAATCAGCTGCTGATAGCCAGAAAAAAGCGGCCGCGCGTAACAAACGACCCGCCGATACCCCGCTACTTCGCTGCGTAAACAAATCGATTTCGAATATGCCTACTCGTATATGTGATTTTAATGCGTGCAGAGTACATAGGTAGGTAATTTAGGTATGTCGTACATAGGCATGGTAGGCGTCCCACTATAAAATAAGCTTAAAAAGAGCATCAACTTTAATTTAATCCAAAGCGAACACTTAGGAATTACTAGTTGCATTGCAAGTATTTATTATCCTTGTTATTTTTACCAGTAACCCGTGTACGCGCAAATAATTAATGTTCAAAAAGGAGGGATGGAACGGGTTTTTTTTTTTAATACCCGCCCCTAAAACTTGGAAACAATATTTAACGACACAAAAGCTGTCACTCAGACTAAGAACTCTAGATAATAGGACATTGATATTTTGATAAATAAAACAAAAGACAGATGGGATTTAAATCAGTCTTATAATAGATCTAAAATTCTATTCTGCCCGTAGAATAGGTAAAACAAAATCGTGAATAGGAGTCCAGGAGTTATTGACCGCTTTATTCAAGCATTAATAGTACGGAGTCAAGGCTCCTGACCTGACGACTTTGAGTCTTTGACGACTTCAGACTTTATAGAGCTTCAAAACAACACGCATCATCCTATACCACATTAGTAAGTGATGTTTTCAGGATAAAGGGACCTCATTGTCGGATGCCGATAAGGTGCTACAAAGATTCATTTGGAAATGAAGATTGCTAACAATCGACTATGTGGTATCTTTAAGCTGAAGAAGTTAGATGACTTTATGTGAGGTAGGAATGACCTCTCAAAGAAGGGAATCCCTGAATGTTCTGGGTTTTAACTTTGGGGTTGAAAGTGTGAATGGCTTCAATGGAAGAGTTGGTACCTACCTACACCGTTTTCTTAGTTCAACACTGTAACTACGGTAGAAGTACGAAAATAGTTTAGTGTAATACCTTATAGATAGTTCAATGGACTACATGGCAGCTTAAAGCTATTTAAAGGATCTAAAATTGGATTCATTGAAGAAATTTAATTGATGTTAAACCATTGGATTAAAATATTATGTTAAAAAAAGCTTTCCATGTTTATCGTCTCTACTTTGGTGAGAGTCAGAATAGCGGGTGTATCTGAACAAATATAAGAAAGTAATATACCAAAATTTAGTACCTCTGTTAAAATAACTTCCACTAAAATCCCATGGGCTTTTAGTGGATGTTATCAATTTAAAATTTAGTACCTAATTGGTACCTGTATTTCTGCATTTTCTGTTGTCGTTTCTGAGTGTTTTACATTTTGTCTCTTAGAGAAAACGTATACTCCCAATAGACGCCTGTACCGAACGGTGACCTTGGTCTGGTAAGATGTAGGTTCGATCTTCTGTTAATGGCTGTTTGCCGTACGGCGTCTGTAGAGGTTACATTAAAAAATATTCTCAGTTCTTTTTCCAGCTTTGCTTGATAGCTAGCAGTTGTAATGTTCTAGGTACAGCCAACCAATTGTAACCCTAGGCCACTCTAGAACTACGTCAAAATGACAAGCAGTAAGAGTTTACTTACAAACTTACAATCTGATTTATAGCGTCACTATGACATAGTCCTACAGGGTTCCAATTGGTTGACTGTACATTTTTGCATTTTATGCGCAAGTACCTATATGTAGGTTAAACTGGATTTATGTTTGCTGATTCTGGTGAATCTGATGAATTTACGTAATTCGTTTCAGAATTTACTAACAAATCGTCTTGGAATTTCAGTTACTTGAGTTTTTTTACGTTCCACGGTGGTTGCAGACGGCTCCAGGCACCAGGGACGCAAAGCCTTGAGGGGAAGGATGTGCGTCACGGCGCGTGGACATGGGGTGGACATCCAGCCGAGCCGTCCAACCATGGCTTGATGCTACTGATAACTTGATTTGAAAAACTCATGGTTGTTAGTGAGGAAATCAGCAGTTTCACGCGGTTTTAACACTTTTAACCATTTTTAACTAGGAACTTATGTTTTTTGTATCATACCTATTTATGAAGTGTACACACGTGCGTTGGTAAGTACCCGGGAATCGGGATACACCAGGGTACACGGTTTCAGTTCCTCACTTAAACACAGAGGCACAGAGTAACAGTGTCATATGAGCCTACAAACTTTTGTTTCAACAAATCATTTATCCCATACCCGGTATGGTAAGTATCAAGGACAGCCTTGAAAAAAATAGCTATTTACTTGGTAACTTTAACTTGCCTCATATTATTTCCTCTCCCTCCATATTGCATTATTGTAAACTTTTGCATAGGTTAGAGGAAAACGAGAAACGTCATATAAACGGTTCTAATATTGTAGGACTAAACATATTCCGTAATAATAGTACGTAATAAGTTTTTTTTTATACATGTAGGCCCCGTTATAGGTATCCCCGTTCATGCCTCATCTGTTTCTGTATGAACTTTCGTAATTTATATCCTACCAAATGTGTGCTATTGTGTTAGTCAAAATGGGTCTAAAGATCTGTAGTTTTAACACGATTTTTAATTAATCTAATATACATATGTGACGAAATTAGCATAGACACTAACCTAACGCTGCGTGCTTTACGTCTGCTCTTGTAATTGTCGTTTTAGATCCATATGTATATGTATATTTAATCTAAAATAAAATTGCTCTGCAAGTCTATGTACATTGTACAATGCTACATAGACTGTTTAATAATAAACCTAACATTTCTTTAAAACAATAAAACTGAGAACCCTTACATGTTGGTGTACCCGAGGAATTACGATCGCCCCTGCGGCTTGAACGTCTGTGGGCGTTTTTTCGAGAACTTTCCGGTCAAGGATTTTGCGGCCTTGATTTGTTCAAACAAGGGTCTTTGTCTGGTAACGGTTTGCTTAAAGTATTCTGGCATATAGTTTCAGACATATAAAAGTGATAAGAACCGGAGAAAAAAAGGGTAACACAGAAAATAACGACAACAAGAAAAATACGTTTTTAGGTGAAAAACTTTTTCAATCTCGCCAGATAAGATAACTAAATCAAAGGTCACGAACACGACTCACATTGGTTGAATATGGAATGAGTTACTTGATCATGATCACACTTAGCACGTAGGTATGTAGGTTCCTCCCTCTGTGCGACCAACTGGCTCTGCTCCTGGCCAGTTACTTTATCTATATTTTGCATGTTTTTCCGAGCTTAGCCATAGAAAATTTATTAGGTCCTATCGTTATTCTGCGAACCCGTGAGAAAATGATTGCATGCGAAAAGATTATTATTAAAAGATTTGTGCAACCAAAGGATAACCGGTATCGGCCGGAGGCATCCGTGCAGCAGCGCCCAAGCTCTTCTTAACCAGTTAATCACGGGCTACGGGTACACGTACTTTCTACGAGCTTCAAGGTCAGATTACACCAGTGACTGGTTTACGGATATATTTTTGCGAATATATAACCTGTAACTAGTGGATCGAGGTATCGGTCGGCATACCTAACATGGAGCAAATAGCTGATACCAGTTTGCAGTTTAAATTGATTGACAAGATTTAAACGACTAACAACGAGATTAAGAAGACCAGCAAACGTGTAGAATATTTCAGTCTAAATTACAACAAAACGATGGATTAATTCTCTCGCTGTAAGTATTTTCATGGCGAATTCAGCATGTAAAAAAACCGGTCAAGTCAAGAGCATGTCGGGCCAAGCTCAGTGTAGAGTTCTGTATTTGTCCGTCCGTCAGAATAGACGAACTTAAAAAGTGTTTTAATAGATAGGTACCATCCCCATAATAACAAAAAAGGAGTAGGTATCATGTAGTGTATCATCGCAGATCTTACGACTTACGACTTATACATACTTACTTTAGTTACTTACGCCCAAAATCCGTTCCAAAGTGTTTAAATTTCAATTAACAACAATCGCGGAAAGAGAAAACATTATTAACCACGTTCAAACTAATTTTCCTTGAAAGCCTTCATAAAGGCTATTAGAGCTAATTCATCACCACACCATTCACCAGTCCATTACCTTTACTTACGGGAACCTTACGATATTTTAAAATTTGTATATATCCGAAACATCTTCCTTTCCTTTTGCAGCACAGTTATCAAGTTTTATTATATCTAACAAAGCCGATTACGTATATTCGAATATTGCATATTCGCGGGGAGGGGGTCTGGATAGTACGAGGGCGTCACACGGGGGGTATACGGGAGGGGTACGGCACGTGACAGTTCGTCACGCGGCGAGCTCCCGGTGCGGTGAAACTAACGCGAGCGTGTAGCCTCTAGCATTTCTGCTATGCTAGTACTTGCACTACAAACATAGTTTCTTGGTTTGAGGATAGTTCTGTTTATTCAATGAACTACGTACTCGTAGCAATATTCTTATGAATGTGACAAAACGTGACTTTACACGCCTGAAAAATTATGATTTGTAAACTCATTATTTCAAAAAATAATTTTTCGTCATTATTCCACTTGAATTTTTTTTTAAAGAGTAATAAATTAATTATTTATGACTAAACTTTTTTACTTCAGAAAAAAATAAATTTATAACATTAATTTCTACGTTAATAATTAAGACGACACACTTAGTCACGGATGAAATCGCGTACCTAAAGGGCACGCATAACTGTATGGAATTTGTCAGCTTAACCTCGGGTTAGAGACTAACCGTTGGTGGTTAACTCATTAAATATGTTAAATTCAAATTACAATGAAATTAAATTTTAATGTTTGAAATATTCAATAAGTCCTTGAACCCGCATGTAAGTATATTATATAAATGATAGTGTCAATAACCTAAAATCCGAGATAAGCAAATATCAGTTTTTATGTCAGGATGAGATAAACAATACCACGTGTATTCCGATAATTCGAATCATGCCACTTACTTACAAAACGCTTCATTTAATTAATAAGTGTGAACTAAATTTTGGTGAGTTTAGCTTCAATATTAAATAACGTGTTTGATCCGAACATCTTTGAGACGACTGCTCGCTCCTATGTCATCAAACATACATACTCGTATGTACCAAACAAACAAGGCTTCTAATAAAAACAAAACACTCAAGTAGGCCCTTTCGGTTCACCCGTTCGGTAGTCGGGAACATGATAGAGTAGATACCTAAGTATGTGCTTACCAAGTATCATTATCTACAGTATCATCCCCTTCATCACTCTCACCAACAAGTCACTTGTTGGTTGTTGGTTGTTACAAGTGCGAGCAGGATGAGTGTTACAGTGAGTTGACGCTAGCGTAGCGAGTATAGAAGTAGGGAGTCTGGTAATTAACGGAGAAGCTTCAAGCCACTAAGAAGGCACAGGCTCAGTAAAAATCCTCTGGGTATTCGAGATACCTACACTTTTCATAATTTCAGGATTTGTTTTCTTATCTCACTGTAATCATGGAAGCCTCAAATATTGCTACTAACTTTAGAACTGGGTTCTTTCCGGTAGAGTAACTTCCAATTGCATCTATCCTCTGCCTTCTCTTTTACTGCCTGATACGACATGAAGTTAACTTTTTTCTTTATTTTGTCCATATAAGCTCCTTGGTTTTCCTGCCCTCCTATTTCCTTCAACTTATCCTTCTACGATGTTCTTAATACATTCGTCATGTCATGTCGTACTAGGTGTTCAAGCATTTTCCCTCTTCTATTTTCGATGGTTTTCAACAAACTTCTCTTTTGCATTACTAGAATCAAGAGTATCAAGACTTCTCATTTTACTACACTGGATTCAAACAGAAATACCAAAAGTTTACATTCCAGTGATCAGCTCATCACTTAATTTCCTTGGCCCTTTCTGAAGTTACTTTCTCAACTATAGAAGTACATAGTAAAATAGTATCACGAGTAATTTCTAAATAATAAGTAATAACTAATGCTGCTTTACCCACTCGTGTTTATTAAGGAAATAGCTTGTTAATAGTAACGCTAATTATCGAATATCACTCGAAACTTGTTATATGTTACGTTTGAACCGTATTGGAGTGCCGAGCGCCTTACGAGCCAGATAAGATAACGCAAAGAAACGCAATAAGTGGTCCGTAGTTTACATTATCTTGACCAGTGATCGTAAAGGTTGTAGCAATTTAGTGCATCATAGTAGATTTAAAGGAATTTCTACAAAAACAAATCCAGGGAAATGATCAATGAATGATAAGTCAACCAATTGGAACCCTAGGCCACTCTAGAACCATGGCAAAGTGAGAAGCAGTAAGAGATTTCTTACAATCTGATTTATAGCGTCACTATGACATACTCCTACAGTGGTCTAGGGTTTCAATTGGTTGAATGTCCATATTACTGTTATTAACTCTAAATAGCTATAACAGCTAGAATATCATGATTCATGACGTATTTGGTGACCTAAACGCGCAGATTTTGTCGGAGAGAATACTGAATAGTCGTTTGACTTTGATTACGCTGATCGGGGTAAATTTTTAATTAGCCTTTACTGTGGTAAATGGTAACTCTTGCGTATACATCGAAGGTGCTTCTGAATGGTATTTATGAGCCGAAATATGCAATTGACGCGTTTAAAACCTGTTTAGTGAACAGCTGATTTTATTGTTGGTCCCGTAGTTTTAGCAGGTTTTCCTATATAAACCGGAACTTTGCAGCTGTTACCTTTTATGTAACGTTAGCCTTCGCTCGCAACTTCGATCACGTGGAATTTTTTAAAAATTTCACACCATTTTCATCCCATTATAGGTTTCAAAATATCCTTTCTTAGCAGCACGACGTTTGAAGTAAGCAAGTTAATATTCTTTACTGTACCAATAAGTAACAGCAGCAGTGTCAGAAAACAAAGAACTTAAAGCCTAGTGCGGTCTTATCAGGAAGTATTCGTGTTCCAGAAATTTCTACCTGCAACGATTGAACCTTCAGTTTTCTATGCAGCGCGACTAATTTATATTATATAGATACTAAATATAGCTCATGTACCTATACATAGAAATGCTATGCATACACGTGTACCGTTTTACACGTGGTTCACTTAGGTACGCTGAGCTCGTGGTACACCAGCCTGCGGGCGTGACGTGTGTTCGGAATTCTTATGACACATAAACATAATTATTGTTTATGCTTTTGTGTCATCGTTTTTAGTTTCCTTCCTTCTTTGGACCGGCAATCTAGAATCCAGAATTCTATTGGATATTTGTATTCGAAATATAGCAAAGAGCTTGTCACAAAGAGACTCATTTATTCACAAAAAGATAGTAACACAGGAAAGTAATACTGGTAGGAAAATAATCGTCATGCGTGTAGGCAAATAGATAATATAACAAATTACAAGTGACTATACTCCGGCTGACACATGGTCCGAAATGTTCTCTAGTACAATATCGAGGTTCCTAATTCAAAGATGGAATAATGATGTATCATTCACTCCATTGCTCTTGCCCATTTCAGCGAAAGAGAGACTCAGATAACATTTTTATTTTTATTTTCGCAATAGGTAATTGACATCAGGTGACTCAGCTTCGTATATTTCTTACTTCGCCTATTCAAACCCATAAAAACGGCATTAGGAACTTATGGCTAGCGGCACATTAACGATGAAAGTTAGGAAGGGCCTTGACACGAGTATCGAAACACCCACGCACTACACGTATATTATACGGTACAGCTAATCTCATAAAAACTATACAATTGCGGAGTTACGCAACGGCAGGCCATTATTGGATTACAAGACATTGTCTTTGTGTGCGACATCCGCCGGTTACGCAAACACAAGTAAATAGCGTCACTGTCAATGAACGGACAGTTCAGGGAAGACATAAATCTTTTGCACATGTCACTATTCAGTTTTCCCATTGGATGTCTGATAAACATTGGGCGAACATCGCGTACAGCGTCAGCGAAACTGCGATCTCGGACATCTCGGGTCTCGAAATGGCGATAGCTTCGTTCCCTTGTGTGTGATGAACATCGGCGCAAGTCCTTTTCTTTTCCTACCGATACCGTTCAATGTCTGTCCTGATTACTTCCTTCCTGATTTTTAAATCACTCGATGCACTTACGCATAGTTGCAACTGATTTCGAGGTCAAATTAGAGTCAGAGTTACACTAGCTGTGGTTAGCTGGTTTTTCTACTAAGTAATCGACTGCGTAGTACTCGATACCTCTCTTTTGTTCATTTTTGCCAACTATTAAAACCTGAGCGTTCTACATTCATATGTAATGATGTTGTCACGAATTTCTTCTCTCCGTATCACATATATGTTTACCACGCAAGGCTACATCAATTTACTTTTTGCAAATGTAGGAGCATTAGTATACAGCGGAATATATTTATCAGCCCATAATACAGTAATTCAATAATGCAACATAAAATTAAAAGGAATCACGGTTGAAATAGAATTTGTTGATAGAAATGTCAAACCGTCCAATGGATAGCTAGTCTTGTCAGACTCAAAAGGGGTTCGGCAATTGATTTTCTTTAGGTCAACCAAACTAACTCTGTTCTAAACGTATAGAATTATTAAAGAGCAATTAACTTTTCGCAAATACACAGTCAATTGGAAATCCTAAAATGGTTCAGATTTAATCTAAATTAGAAACGTATTTACAAGAACCGACAGTGTATCACTTAATTTAGAAGCTATACGGCCGCGTAATTATAACAGGTTCCACAAATTACAGCGATCTAATTTAATTAAGATTATTTTGTGAACGTAATTGAAAACCTACGATCGCAATTCCACATCGCAACTTCGCAACACAAGTGCCATATTGAAAAGTCATCGATCTGATGATACCTACTATTTATTGGTACGCAAGTGGAACCAGGCACCAGGAATCTATGTGAAAAGTCATCGATCTGTAAGCACTTACTACTTTATTGCCTTGTAAAGTAGATACACTACACGACTAGCTGGATTTCAAATGACAACGGTATTGACCTAGTACGAAATCTTACTCAACTGGTGTTGTATACATACGTGAGCATATGAGCATGGCGTGCCTGGGCCGACCTTGGCAAGAGGAACGCCTTGAGTCCGACCGCCGGCACTTCCAGAAAGCCTTTCCAAGCGCCTACCAAGCCTCAAGTTCAAAGTAAACCAGTTTAAAGACGCTCTCCAGTTACATACATTTAGCAAACATCTCTAGACGCTGGTTAGATAGAACGCGCGACTGAGCTGCGATCGGAAAGCAATGTAAATTCACTGCAGCATGAACCTAGGTAACGCTTGCACGACTTGTTTTTATCCTCCTCGCTTCTGTTGTCCTGCTCCCAATGTAGAGCTCAAGGGAACATCGTGCTGCTTTGCGAGATGGCGTAAATATAACTTGACTGGGCTGACAATGCAGTCAAACCAGTAAGATAGATTTCTAGGAACATGGAATGTTACACCGGTTAATTTGCACTAAGGACTTTTTTGTTATATAATATTATCCAAAATTTGGCCCTTAAAATAAATATGTTTTGAATAATAAGTTAAGTGTAAGTAATTTCAACTGCCGATGTTTATTTTTGAAAATTCGACCCCTTAAAGGTTTTCTGTAATTCTCTATAAAAGATTATCTCTATCTGTGAAAGATCAGCAACACTTATGAATTAGTACAAAATAAAACAGTTGAAGCATACATCAAATTGTTTAGTTGTGGTCTTGGATTTTGTTGTGCAAAAACAACACGAGGTCGAACGCAAGGCCGCTGTGGGCCGTCGCTGCACGTGCTAGTCCTCTGTTACATGCACGATATTCCGTTTTGATATAACTTAAAAAGTACTACTCGTACAACTCACCTAAATACTCCTTAATCCATTTCTTTTTCGGTGGCGGCCGCACGGTTTGAGAATCCCTCGGTTCCTCCTTACACGGAGTAGATTGCGTTGACGTGGAAGGTTTCTCAACGTCATCAGGAATTCGAGGAACAGTCAGCGCAGTTAACATTTGCTGCGGAAACCCGTAGCCATGTATAGCATGCCCGTGAGCTTGGAATTGCTGGTATGCTTTCAGGGTAATCGGGATCGGTTCTACGATCTTGCCGAATTCTGTCTCCCTGGTGTTGATGGCAATGGTGTGAATGGTGTCGCTGTAGTAGTCACTCGGAGCAGCCATCGCGCCGAACACTTGCGAACCACTCCCGTATCTAGCAGTGCATAGATTCACTTCGGACGATTCCATAAGAATACCCATTCTACAGTAGAACAACACATATACTATAAACTACCTACTGTACACGCTAAAGTCTCCATGGTCATAACACTTTCTTCTCAGCATTCATTTTAATAATAAAATAGAACTCTATTGTCTGTTACACTATTTACTAAGGTGCGTATTTAAAGTCTCTTCAAATGCATAGCTATCTGTAACAAACATTTATCGTTTTGCGGATACGTTTGCAAAATGACTGAACAATTTATTTGTCCGATAACGCTTGGATAAAAAGTTTTTTGCCTCCACGAGTCTAACAACAACACAATGGTTAATGTCGACCCCGTAGTACAATCAGACTGATTTAATTTGCTCACTTCTGAAGTCCTTAGAATGACGCAGAAAAATGCTTGCGCAATTAATCGTTTTGTAAGTTTTAGCAAAAAAAATAGGTAGAGGAGCTAAATTATAAGTAATATCAATACGAATAAGAAAACAGAATCAATACTTATGACAGGTCCTTAGTGCTGGCTATTATCGCAAGAAAGAGAGGGAGTGTGAGATGTACGAGTAAGCATAAGTAAGGAAGGCAAACTAGTTAGAATGGGTGATGTGGGGCGACCTAGAAGCAGGGACCGGAAAACCCCTCTTTAGGCTTAAGCCTATCGAGTTGGTTACCTAATCATATCTGTTACCCAATGATACTGTAACAGCAACATTCAGTAACCGAATACAAACGGTAAGCGAAATGTTGCTGTAACAGTAACCATAACCCGGTTAACTGCAAAACCCAATCCCGATAGGGTTTTTGTTTGGGGTTTTCTTTAGGTTACTGTTAACCTTATTATAACAAACGATTATACTCTTTACGTGTAAGTAAATTAGATTCAATATCTAATAACAGTAGAGGCTGGCATCGGCAAAGACAATTCCGTGTCAACAGTGAACGATAGAAATGTCGTAAAGGACATATAAAAACCTCGTACTTAGGACATTTGTATCTTGCACTGTTTTTTGGGTCCAACAGGTAGAATAACCCAGGTTTGTTTCATAGTTGTCACTTCAATCAATTTTGAACTATAAGCCGTTACACTAGAGTTGTATTAATAATAACAAGCGGTTTCTACGTCTTACACTTTCAAATTAAAGCGAAGACGGCAACGCGACGGCACGTGTTAATAATTTCTTATTTTTCTTCAAATACACAACAACCCGTTAGATTGAACTAGCTTATTTCATCAAATAAAATGTCATACCTTACAACTTCAATTCACGTTATAATAAATAAATATACTTCTATTAATTACGTGAATTTCTTAAGCTTTCGAAAATTAAAAGTGTAGTACTAAACAAAATTGCAATTAATGAAACTGCAACATCATTACGTTTGCTTGCATGTTGTGATTTAAAGTTATTCGTAGTGTTTATTTTGACGGATTTAACTTGTTCAACGAATTTAGTGAATATCTCTTACGAGTCTTACGACTAACGTCGGTTATTTTTTGTTAAGTTATTTAATCAAAACATTCAAAACCATTGTAGTAGGAACGAATAGGTCTAATACTGCACGTGCAATGATAATTAAACAACTTAGGTAGCCAAGTTTACAAGTCGGGCTCGCGTGTAATTTAGATCCGAGTATCCGTGGTACTCGTAGAAACAGATCTTAAATACACGCGGACCTAACCCATCCTTATCCGTTACCATAACGTTTTAGGGCATTTTCAAAAATAGGGTACCATTTTCATTTCTTTTTGAATATAGGAAGTTTTGGGTTTTTTGTAACCAGAATCACGATTACTATTGGAAACAAGAAAAATAGTGTCCCGTTTTTTTTGTCAGCTTTGTAACGCATTTTTTTCATACATTTCGTATGGGCCGTTACAAACCTGACAAAAAATTTTTTTTATGGAAAATTGAGGACCCATTTTCATTAAAAGGGTGCACTTTTTTCTGAAAATGCCCTTTAACGCATTTCAGTTAAGGTTCAGGTTCAGGTAAGGAACCTGTGTTGAGTTGTATGGCAGCGACTCAGTTTAGGCCCTAAACTGAATCACGTTAAGACGTCATGGTAAGGCCCCTTGGCGTGTAAAGTAACAGTGCATGATAATTAAAATAAAAAGTAGGGATACAAACAAAAAATTAGACATACTCGTAGTACATATTATGATCAATGTGAACAACAATCAAAATACAAAATATTCAGCAAAAACAATTCTACAACGATAGTAAAAAATAATATCGCACTTTTGTCTTAAATCTTCATAATAGGTAGGTCTTCCCATCACGGAACAATTGTGTTCCGGATCTTTGGGAGGCGTACGCGGAGCCGAAGCCAACACGCTGAGACCCTTTCGACAATTTAATGAAATGTAAGGGGTACACCGAGCGAATGATGCACCTGCCCGAGTTATGGGATGCAGAGGCAGCACCGCCAGGGTGTATAGACTATTGAGATTTAATGGAAACTAAAATATACTGGTCTATTAGGTGAAGGTGGTTGACTAAATACTGTATTATAGAGAATAAAATCAGACGTCTGCCTAACAAAATGGTAATAAATTTAATTTACGGCAAACGGTGACTCGCCCACATAAGATGGGCCCCCACAAAAAGCGACATCTAAGATAGCTCGAGAGCAACACCACCGGTATGAGGGCTGGGGGTAGAGAGGTGTCACTAAACTTTGAACATATAGCCAACTCGCCACTTAAGTTTCCACATCTAGTAGTTAGGTAATTATTAGGATTAGCTTTTGGAGCCGACGTGCTCATATTAACAAAGGCTCGTTTATAAAACAAAAAAATGGCCTTGCACGTGCAGACTACGGACGGTATCGTTATAAAAATTATGGCAATTTAAAATGATAATATTGAAAGCAGCTCTAGAAATTCCTGCTTCAAAAACTTTACTTGCATTGTTTTTACTAATTACTCTCATGAGACAATGACATTTAAGTGCACAAAGATGAATACCGACCGAGTGCAGGCTTATTGTTATTGCCCTTATCGGTTCCACATAAACAATGAATCTCGGCAATGTCTAAGCCGCGATGCGTTATATTATCTTGGTCTGGTATTTTACATTAATATTCTTACAATTTACGTAATCCAGTCAAATTATTATTACACATATTTTGAGTTGATACTTTGTATCCCGATACCTATACCTACTAATTGGTGTCACGGTAAACACTTCCGCTTTTCTATGTTTTCTGTGTGTATGTACACGAATGCATAGAATGAGCAGAAATCTAGATCCTGGATGGCTTTATGGATCTAGGGTGCCATGAAACATTGCTATTAAAGTAATATAAATAGTTAAATACGGTATAAGAGGGCAAGCGTACTGTTGGCTAAAAAGCTATCTCAATGGACAGCGACAATGTGTAGAAGTTACAAAAATAGTTAAAAACCCTAACAAAACGTATAATTCGCCGTTCATCATTAACACATGCGGCGTGCCATCGGGTAGTATACTAGGGCCGTATTTGTTTTTACTTTACATCACCGATTTACCTGGCGCCACACAAAATGACACTATACTATTTGCAGATGACACAACCATAGTAATTAAAGAAAATACAGATGGTTCTCTATGAAATATTATTACATGTACCTACATTAACAAATGTAACAAATTGGTTAGAAAATAATAATCTCAAAGTTAACTTAACCGAAACACAACTGGTTTAATTTCAAACTTATAATAGCAAATCAATTAGATTATCTGCCGATTTTAACGGTGTAAGTACAACTTAATGAAACGGAAAGTGCAGTTTTTCTAGGAATTAAGAATGATAAGTTTTGTAATTGGAAAGCCCATATTAATACCCTTTGTACCCAGTAGATTATATTTTGTATCGTCTGCGAGCAACCGTCTCTGAGGCGGCAGCAACGGCAGCCTATAACGGTTATGTATCGTCGCAAATCTGTTACGGAATAATAATATGGGGCAACTCATCAGATGCTGATAAGGTTTTCTTAGCCCAAAGAAAGTGTTTACGAGTAAGATCTTTGTGTGGAGCATATTACCTAGATAGTTGCAAGCCATTATTTAAAAAAGTATACTACCCTTGCCATCCTTATATGTATTTGTTATGTGTATATTCGTAAAACATAATATAGAATTGTTTAAAATGAAAGGAAGGGAAAAACGATATAAACACGATCTAAATACCGACACATCAGACATTAAAACTATTTCAAAAAATACGTGTGGCACTCGAGGACTGCCGCGGTAAAGCTATTGCATATCATTTTGTATCAACTTATGCAATTATAATTATTTATTTATTTTATTCATGCAGTATTTCTTTTTCTTTGATATTAATTCAAGTTACACTTTTTGAGCGTGGTGACCGATAAGAAAACAAATTTTTCTATTATTTAACAAATAAAAAGTTAATATTGTTTAAAATGTTTTTATTATTTTACAATACATGTGGGTTTTATTATCTTACAGTAGCTGTTGGTTATTCAGGAATATTTATCATTGAAACTATAGGTTTATGATAACTGAAATAAGAAACATAAGTTTGCGACTAACATATTTGATTTTGGCGGGACTATAATAATAGTGTTTATTTTGACGTTTGACATCGCCGTATCTCTGGTAATAAGAGCTACTGTCCTCAATATTTTGTATAGAATATGACACTTAGCGACATTCGTTTGGAGATATATCCTTTCCTCGATAAAGAACTTTGTAACAAAGTGAATAAAGTCGGTTTCGGTCCGTCGGAGTGGGGAGCGTCAGGTTTTTTTTCGTTACGGAATTTCTGGATTCGGTCCCCGCGCTCAAGGCCCGCGATAGAAGCTATGCAATAGCTTAAAAAAAATTGTAACTCTATGGCCATCAAATTATATTATAATTATTCTTCCTGTACATATGAGAGTTCTTAAAGGAAATAAAATCAGTAGAAAACTCTTGTTCATTGTTAGATTTTGTATATAATTAGATATTGTTATTATAATTTTAGTATTATAAATTTACGAAAACGGGGCTTAATCGTGTATAAACTTTGAAAACAAACCTCCGACGTTTCAAGGGCGACATTGCCCCCGTGGTCCCGGAGAAAGACTGTAATTTTAGTAGTATTTCCGTGAATATACCTACTTAAAAAAGTTATACCCAGAGTATCTCGAGATGCGATATTGTAATGTAATAAAATAAATTATAGATGTTTAATTACTCATTTATTGTCGGTACATTTTCAAATTAATTTAAACACATTACAGAAGCGTCTTGTAAATGTCGTTGTCACACACGATACCGGTTTTCTGCCCTGTTTGGAACATGCCATTAGGCCACGTGTAATTAAGACACGACTCGTGTACACGGAGCCACGTGTCAGCGTGTACTCTTGTAATCGGGAGCCCTAATCTCAAACTCGTACGATTATACAAATTTTGCTCATTACTACGATAATACGAGATACGAAAAAATAATATAATAATAAGTATCCAATATCAAAGTATGTCATAATCATTTGGAGCACCGCTTGCTGCACTTGCTTACAATTAACTCAAATACATACTTTTGTTTTGCCAATGGTAGCAAATAGCGGTCTCAAGTGAAAACACGTCAGACGTCAGCGTGCGTAGCCAAGATGCCAATCGCTCACGCTTAATAATGTATCGTAGCTACCTCTCTCTATCTCTCTTTCTTATTAGCGTGACAATGACAGTTGCATTTCATTAGCGAGTGAGCGTGAGCGGTTGGCATCTTGGCTACGCACCCAGGTAAGAAAAGAAAGTAATTGCCGGCAAAATCGTATTAAGATTGGTAATAAACCAGACTTTTATTGTCGCATTATCACTCTTGACGCATATGTGAGAAATTAAGGAAAGATAAAAACTATTCACCGTTTTATAATGTAAACATTTTAAAATCACGATTTCCACTTGAAACTTATCTGCTATGAATAGTATTGTAGTGTCTTTTGTTAAACCCAATCGCTAATTACCTGCAGAAAATGAAATGCAGTAATACAAAAACCTGAAATATAAAATACAAATATACTGTCTTAAGAATAAGGGTCAAATTGGAATAGGACGCATTTCACATAAAACCTTTTAGAAATGAAATATGATCTGACCACCTGGATACAATTGTATAATTTATTTTGTAACTTAAAATATTAGCGGAACTCTCTTTCTAATAAAAGGGATTGAAAAGAGACTTCCGCTAATATTACAAGCTACAACTGATTATGCAATAGGCCTCCGGTAGCGTGTTTTGCAAGTCTTAGTTAGAGGGTTGTATTTATTATATTATTTTTGCTGTAGTTGAGTAGTGTATGAACTAAGCATGGATTAAAAATTCAAGAATCCAAATGCATTAAAAATCCAAAAAGTAGGCCAGTTGTCGATTGTAAGAAATATCGGGAATAGAATACAGTGTAGCTAACGTTGCCGGTACTTGGTAGCATAGCGACTGAAGCTTGCACAATATCCTCAAATCGATAAGAAATCTGTTCCCACTTTTTTTAATATCTACCTACGTAAGTTGCAAAATTTAACACAAGCTACAATAATCAAATCAACTTTTAATTATGAAAAATAAACAGACACCTGGTTGACCACGCCTCGGTTCTTAATTTCAAAAGGTTATACGTTGAGTGCATGCTATAACAATTTGAACTTTATTGCCAAAGGAATACTGTTGTTATTAATAAAATATCTCTTGTTCTTTATGGTACTATTTCGTGCAGGTAATTAGCTGTTGGTTTTACAAAGGATAACAATGTCGAGATTTTAAAAAGTTTTAACTTTACCGACAGCCGTCACAAGATGTACTCACAAAATAGCACTATTTGCTGAATTTTATCGCTTCGTAATCTGAGACTAATAGTTATGTTTTGTTTTTAAATAATATCAGAATAATTGCGCTAAGTTACCCATGTATGATGATTATTTACGACTACCTATATTTTACTGATTAACTACAAGAAAAATAAATAAACTTGAGCGTAGTAGAAACAAACGCTCACGCCGCTTTCATTTCTATGTATGATAATAAAAATGTTAGGCTAGCCTAAATATAGTAAGGAAATAAAGAAACGATGCCACACTAAGAGCAAAACAAACCTGGTTCCACAGCGAGCGACAACGTCCTAACTCCTAGCCATGGTCATTCAATATTAAGTCTAATTCCTGGGCGTATAAAGATTACTTTCGTTTGAACTGTTCAAAACAGATTAAAACACTAACAGAATTCATTGCGGTTAGTTACTGGTTAGAGGTTAATTGGGGTTAACTGGACCGATAAGGTTTCCGAATGATTAAGGTTTCCGTATCATGAGTTAACCATATTGGAGGTGTTTTGAAAACAACCTTTAAAATAACCTTATGAAAAACCCGGGTTATGGTAACCGGTTCCGGTCCCTGCCTAGAAGCGGTGCGCTCAACAAGTGAGGGAGGGCAGCGGGCGTCGAACGCATGGCATGCCCCGCCGGCACGTGCACTTGCCCCCCTTACCCCTCCACTCGCGGCCCGCCGCACACAGTTAACTACACCTCTGCGGCTGTTATGCGGCCCTGGTACTGCGGCCAACTGAATTGGCAGACATTGTGGATTAAATAAAACACATGACGATGTTTGCAAATAAAATTATAGCGCTGAAAACCTCGTCAGAACTAAGTAACTAAACAATGCATTGAATGGTTTGTTTCAAAATATCATAAATACAAAAGGCATGACAAGAAATAATCGAAGAAGTGATACAAAACAAGATTCAGACGTAAACAATGGTATGGTTAACACTTTAAAACAAGACGCCTTTAAAGATAAGGTAAAAACAAAACTAAAGCACGAAGATGGGCCCAAAAAACATCCTATTATTTAAGTTTACTGGTGTAAAGGTCGCTGTTAAAAATCCAGTTTGACACAAAGGTCATGTTCACGCTACTCACATTAAACGTTACAATACCCAAGAACAAATGCATGAATTAAGATTCATTAATAACGAATGTAATCGTATTAGCGATATTACATCAGCAGAAACATTCACGATCGTTACACGTGGCGCGTAGCCCGTGCTGTTCACATTATTCAATAACAAACGTGCTACTATAAAAAACTTAAACAATAATCTTTCCCGTTTCCCGTGTCAACAACTGATAATTTTGATGAACAAGTAGCTAAATAGAAAAAGAAAGACCGAAAGAGATGTGTAAACTCCCACACCCGATTAAAAAGATACACACACACCAATCAATATTTTGAATACATACTGATTTCATAAGCATAAGAAGTCTGTCTATAAACAACATTGTTGATAGAGAACTCACTCAATGAAAATTACAGGTCAATTAAACCAGCAATTTAATCATAAATCACGTATCCAGCGAATCAAATGTCGCATGACACTGGGACTTCATAAACAGTAAACAGAAGCAGCATTAAAATAAGCAAAAATAATACATATAATGCTCAAGTGAACACAGTAGAAACTAGAAGCAAACGCGAACGTTTACAAGTCGTGTCTTATATAAGCCACGACACGTGTCGATGTTTATATTATGTAATAGCTAGTATACCTACTAAGCACTAACTGGCTAGAATGTACACAATACTGATTGTGCTCTTAATCGAGATTTGATTTCTTCGTAATAACTTAATGCGTACCTATATAATCGGGATGGTAAAATTTTGAAGGTTTCGACAAAATGCCCAATTTGTGATTGCTAGAACAAAATTTAAAAAGGGTACGAATTGCCGCAGAATCGACTAACGTTGAAGCAGAATTGCAAGCTACAAAAAGTTCGTATCGATAGACAAATTATTATAGATACGTACTTAGAAATGCTTTAAAATGAAATAGTTGTTGGAATGAAGTCGTTAAAACCTACGTACTGGACTGGCCAGACAGATCAATAACAATATCGGACTCCCACCGCTTCTTATTTCCTTTTCCAGCAATAAACCATTATACGAGACTAAAGAAATCAAAATGGATGAAATAAAGCAGATGACCAAGAACAAAAAGAAATATAAGTAGGCGTTTTTAAAACTCATAACAAGCTAAAATGTTACAAAGGAGAAGAGAACACAAATTGAAAAGGTTGAAAACGTCACTGTAAGAAGTAACACAATCATTATTAGTTAAATGAAAAAGTACTTGAAAAGGTAACAACCATTTCAATCAACATCTTAAGTAGGGTTTCTGATCGAGATTTCTCGAACTCGAGACAACTCGAGAATTTTGGTTTCATTCGAGACGAGAAAAAAATGTCCATGACTCGAGAATTCTCGAGTCGTGGGCACGGGCCTTTTCGCCCCGTACAACAGACTTAAAGAAAATTAACTTGAGAATAATAAACACAGAACTTTTATTATTTTGTTTTTATAAGTAATACTTCTTCATTACAGTAGGCCCAGTAGGGTAAGTTGGTTCTGTGTTAAAGTCGTGACAAGGGCTTCTAATCACGATTTTTTGAATTCAAAACAACTAGCTACACTTTTTAGCTACATTTTATATGAGATAAAAATTATAGGAATTCAAGAAGTACGAGTATCAAGTCTTCTGATGGACGGAACATCAAAGTTAATTTCGGACGTGACAGCCTTAATGCTCAACTCGTGGTTCTACATCAAAACGACTTTTCCAGCTGTCTATTTATCAATATTTCTTACAAAAATTATACTTATTATGGTTGAACTACCCCGAAATGTCAACTATTCAAGACTCGGACGAAGTCGGCGGTGACGATGATAATTCTATCAGAAATTGGAATCTGAAACTGCAAACAACGTGCAATATCTAAAGAATATTATATATTTTTATAACAAATATGATATCTGTTAAGAGTTTATAAATAGCCCACTGAAAAACATCTTACAAATGCATGTAGGTACCTAACAGAAGATTCTGTTGATGCTGAAAGAAGCTACACTGAAACTCATTCCGTATTTTTTCTTTTTATATTTTATTTATTTTGAGACAACGACGTAACAATCTTCAAGTCCTGTACTTAACTTGATCCTCGTGTTAAATTGTAATAATGTACAGGATCCCAAGCTGGTGATACGGGAAAGCTTCCTTATTACTATTGAAATTAGGAACCTTTTGATTTGAATAGCTACGCGTAAGAACCTAGAGAAGTATCGTTTTACCTGGCGAGAATGGGAGGATTTTCAAACTTTATTCAATGGCTTACATTAATTCGATGGAGGCAGACTGCGATGTTTTTTGGTGGTGCTGGACATCGTCGATGTCATGTGTAAGGAACACATGGAATAGGTACTCGGTTTTGTTAGCCCATCGAATGGGAGATCACGTTCTGCCCAGTGACAACGAGTGCTTTAAAGGATAACTGTTTTAACTCTTTAGAGGTTAAGACTGGATAAAATGCTTAATTCAAACCTCATCGCCAATTCATAGTTATGAAAAAGTTGTATATAAAGAAAACATATAAAAAGATGTCGTTATAGGTTGGTTTATTTTAAGAGGTTTTGCTTTAAAAGGGTAACAATATTTTGACAATGAATACTTACGGTGGTATACGAAAAACATCAAAATTACTATCCTCCAAAAAAAGACTCGAGACTCGAGAAGACTCGAGAAATTGGGCTCGAGATTTCTCGAAACTCGAGAATACAAATGGGCCGAGAAATCAGAAACCCTAATCTTAAGTAAATAAACAGGCAAACTGTATGATAAAAATCAAGACTCCATGCCCAAAAGCTGTTAATTATTGGCCACATGAAAGATTGGCTCTACGGTTCAGCTGAACACACACTTTTTCCTGTTGTCAATAGTTAACAGCTTGTTGTCATGTAGTAATGATTTTTATCACACAATGCAATAGAAAAGGAATACCACTTAATGTAAGAAAATCAAGCTTTATAGCCCTTAATTTTTGAGTAGTCCACCGGAAAGACTCGGAACATCGTTTTGAGTTTGCCCCAAATATCAATCAGCTTATGATGATAGAACAACGTTGAATATATGCAAGACAACGAGGAGGCAATATATCTATAGTCTGTCTGTACTTTATTTAAAAAAATGTAAACAAACAAAACCACCGTGACTCTAGTGTTGGGCTAATGACACAATTCCATAGGGTGACATTGTGATGACGGATACGAAATGTTGTAACCTCATTGGCCAAATTGCCTAGTGACGTGGTTTCGTTTGTTTACATTTTTTTAAACACCTAAAAGTATAGGTCGAAGTGCGATACAAATCAAATGCTCTCAATATCGAAAAATACGATAAACACAAGCTCAAAAAAATTCCAGCAATCTTGGAACAAGATAATCTCACCCGTTCAGAGTCCAGAAAACTAGAGATCGTATATCTAGGATTGGAGACCAGAAATGAATGAGAATAAAGCTGAAATAGGTGTGTTTACAATAAAGCAATGCCTAATCAGCGCTCGAATGACTCCTCAGCGATTCATGTGTGGCGTAACTAATCCATACATATATCGCAATTAACCAACAGACGGTTGCGCAATGTGACATTAGACATTACTGTTTCAATCACGAAACTTGAACTTGATTGTATTATATGGATGTGTGAATATGGCTCTTCATGTTTTGGTTTTTCGGGTCAGACACAAATTTCTAAATTCCCAGCATCTTACTAGCGCTAGTATATTGCTATGAATGAAATCCCTAATATTCCTTCGGGGAAATCTAGAGTCAATTTTTGCCAGGATAAACTCGACAATCATGTAGTGGTGCTAACACTGCTAACACAGTTCAACAGCGCTACAGTCATTGACTACAGTTTACCTCCTAATTCACAAAACTAAGCAACCCTTTTAAAATGAGCCTATCCAAAAAATCCAAAAGCAGATAGACTAATTAACAACGACATTTTAGAGCTTAGAGCAGGTTTCGGCGAGATCGTCGTGGTAGAATGCTTGCGACCCCATGAAGTCCCCAAGAGCGGGTAAAGCCGGTGTGTTTTAGTGGATAGGCTCCTCTCCGCGCTCTGGTAAGCAGAGGAAGTAGTGGGAGGAGAGAGTCCCACATAATCCTCCAGAATGACCGTCCCCGGGTCGGAGCAATGCGTAATGCATTTCCACATCATCAAAAAAAATGTGAATGTGAGCTTGTGTCACCAATCTTTTCACTTAATTTGACTAAATTGCGGTTGAACTAGTGAAGAGTCTAACACAGATGAATAGAAGGGGGCCTAGTCGTATGAAATTGTGTTTCAAACCCTGCCACTTTGTACCTACACAAAGATTCTGGGATTTCCAATTGCAATAACTTTGCTATTGCAATTACTACGAAATATGCCGCGACTTTCTGCAGAATCAATAAGAAACATATAGGTAATTTAAGTTATCGTTAGCGAAATCTATTAAAAATATTTGCTGTACATTTACATTGTGTATCGCCAATAAACAGATTTTCCAAATATTGTGTAAAATTAATGTGAATGTGAGATTTTGTCACTAAGCTTAACACTTCAATTGACAAAATAGTGGTTGAAATAGTGAAGATTCTAACTAACACAGATGAATCTAAGAGCCTGGTCGGATGAAAATGTGTTTCAAACACTGCGACTTTGTACCTAAACAGAGATTCTGGGATTGCACATTGCTATTTGCTATATCTTTGCTGTAGCAATTACTCCCAAATATGCTGCTATTTTCTGTAAATTCAAAGTTACTGTTAACCAATTAAAAAACATTTTCTAAGAGCACATTTACAGTGCAACTTGGTGACTAATTCAGCAAATTTTTCCCCCAAATATTTTACCCATAAAATATTAGAACATTTGACAATCTGTTAAGCTGTTATTTTATTGGAACAAAATAAATGAATGTTAATCATAATTATATCTTGCTGTTCAAGTAACGTAATTTTAGTTTAATTCAGATTGTAAATCAGATCAGATTGTACTCTTGTAAACATATGTCAAACAAACGTCTTATAATGTAAAATACTGCTTTGTCACATACTTCTGTTGTTTCTCCAATAAAGAAAATAAAAATAAAATAATACGTTCTTCCCAATAAAGGGTAATTCGAAATTGTAATGTACTTAAAGTCCTTTTTGTAAATGTGCAATTGTAGTAAAAGGTACCAATTTGTCTGTTGTTGATAAGGTTAATTTCCAATTGAATATTTATGGCATTAGCGCATTTTCGACAGTTTTAGGTATCTTTAGGCTGAAAGTCTGAAACGTCACAAATATTTTCACCCCCGAAAAAAAAAAGGGGGTGTTATCATTTTGACGATTATAACTGTCTGTTGCCGGTCGCTCTAAACGGAACAACCGATTTACGTGTTATTTTATAAACATAATAATGTTTTATCACTAAAAATACTATAATACTTGGTCGGATGTTATTACAATTATTTACATTGTTTAATTTACTTTATAAATACTCAATTCTGATGAACACAGATACTTGTTCATGAGTCATGGATGTTTTCTATGTATTTATATATTTGTGTATTATATTATATATATCGTTGTCTGAGTACCCGTAACACAAGCCTTCTTGAGTTTACTGCGGCACTTAGTCAATTTGTGTAAGAATGTCCTATAATATTTATTTATTATTTATTTATTTAAATAAAATTATATGCCCTCAATTTACAGTAATTTAACAATAGTGCTAAAATGGCTACATATATAGGAATTGTAATTATTTTTCCTTATAAGAATTCGTGGTAGGTACAAATTTATGTAAACAAGTCTCGAATATCTAAATTAAACAATATTGTCTTTAAAATTTCAATATAACTATCACTTTGTTTACAGTTAGCTTGCGGCGTCAGAGCCATTGAATAGTGTTTTTGCGTATATAAGCAATGTCTTAGGTCAGTAATAAGTATAAACATGCCCAATAAAATATATAACGATTACTTAAGAGGCAAATCAATATTTTGATAAGTAGAAGCCAAGGAGAATTCAATAAACATCCTAGAAGACGCAGGAAACTCTAAAACTAAAAGAAGTACGTGAAAAGTAGATCATAGTAGAAGAATATAGGTACCAAGAATACAGACTTGCCTCGCATCGCACCTTATCGACCGGTACTACTGTCCAGGGGACCTCGTAACGAACACAAACTAAGGATTTCATTAGTCACGTACATGAAGGAGGCGATATCTCCTCGATGAAGTCAGCTCAGAGGTTTCCCAAGAATTATTATAGATAGAGAATAAACACGGAACGCGGCCGTGGCTGGATGCCTATCGATCACACGACTACGATAAGGAAACAAAGGCGTTTAATACGTATTAACATCTTTTCAATCAGAAATATTACAGTACCGTAAAAGCATAAGTATGTAAGTTCTAGAAGCTTGACGTAAATCTGCAATTCCATAAAACAAACCCCAAATAACTGAGGCACTAACTGCGCAATATATCATCACATAATACTCATAATCATTTTGATTACTTGATTGAACATAGATGTTAATCAAAAAATAGCCATTGCAGAGCCGAGAGTCCTTCTAACCATCAACCGATTTCGATTAGTGTTCAGTTCAGATGGCTCAATATAGAAAATTTTCTGTTTTCCAAAAAGCACACGCGATGGAGACGAATTTTTTAAAAGTTTTTTCAATTCTAAAGTTATTATGTCAAATTCGTTTTGAATAGTCCATCAATAAATAAGAAAGCTCGGGAACAATGGGGTCGCTCAAGGGCGGATACTAGGAGCATTTGATTAAGGTGAAGGCCGTAAGTGGGCTGGTGCCAGCGCCGGTAGAGTCCTGCGGGCTGCTGCACCAGCACCGGCACGTGGGGCGAGGCGCGGCGCAGGTGCCGCCGACCTCGCACTATCTCGTCTCGCCACCCGAGGCCGCGATGATAACGCACGCTATTTTCGACCGCCGTCGTTAGCTCGACGATCCTGACCGTCGCAAACGCATCCGCAAAAATTACCACAAATAAACTAGATGCGCGATACGCGAGGTGTCTGCACGTCGCGGCGGACTGGGTGTGGAGACCGGCGGGTGCTAGGCGAGCGGCGCCGACGCGATTCGGTCGACGACTGATCGCTCGCCGCCTTCCGCCGGCCATCTCCGTCTCCGAGGGAGGGAGGACGACCTCCGGGCCCCGCGCTCCGCGCCGTCGCGAGTGAAAACGCGAGGCAGAATCGCGAGGCGCGGGGGGCGCACGCGGTCGCAACGCTCGCTGCACCGCTCTGCAAGTCTGCACTTTACATAACGCTGCACGGCGCGGGCGAGGTGCGGGTGCTGCGAAACGAGGTCGCCGCGACCGCGGGACACCTACAGAATTTAAAGAGGCTCGCGATTGTGATGAAACGGCGGCATTAGCACGCGGATGACGTGTCGAGTCCAGTAAGTCGGTCGGCGGAGTCAGTGAACCTAGCCGGCGAATAAGGTGAATGGAACATGCAGCCGAAACCGGCGTAGGAGCCGCAGCCGCTCCTTATGCACGATGCTGATTAGCTTTCTAATGAAACGTGGCCGTGCGCTCCACTGCCCGCCGCATCACTTCGCGAAACACCTCTTTTCCATACCGCCCTGAGGAAAACGGCATGGCAGAAAGATTTTTCGGACAAACGCATGTTCGATGCAACCTAGTCTGGATGGCCAGATTATCAGTAACAGTAGAAAAGATAAACTATATCCTTCTCTCTTTTCGGGGTGGTAGTACTAGAGAACGAAAAGTACAGTATGATTCTCTCTGATTATGCACGAATTAGAATCCTCTGGCCTGTATATCTTATGTACCTTTTTCAGAAGCTGATCAATGGAAACGAAAGTTACAATCCATTTCCGTCCGATGGACCAGTAGACACACTATTTAGACAGGTACATATTGTAACTCTACGTGCAAATTTTAATCACAAACATTAGTCATGAATACGACTTTATTTTCTCGGTAGAATTACTGCATGAAAGTTGGCATACTTATACGAGTAGGAGTGGTGTAAGCTGTGGGTGGCATTATTTTAGCGACATAATAGTTCCCTGGGGCAATAACATCGCACGTGCCGTCCGTACCGAACTTAAAGAAAGGTACCTACGAGTATCAGTTAGTGTTTATACGACGCCACGTTACCGTCCTACGCATGTTACCTATCTATAGCCCCACACGCGAGCTTATTGACGCTCAGCCGCGCCAAGAATAACCTCAACAGATTGCAGAATCATGCGATTTTTAAAACAGGAAAACTATGAAGCCAAAGCTCTCTCCGCAAAGGAAAATGCACTAAAAATACCTTGAGGGAATTCAATTCAAACAGTTCCCAGCGCGAAATGCGGGGGAGAGAGATTGGAAGTGCAAGTAAAAGGAACACATAAGTGGCAGGCGGTGCAGGTTCCGCGGGAGGGGTGAGACGCGTGCGCATGCGTGCGCCGGCTGACCTTGGCGCGGTGCAGCGTGCAGCCCGGGCCGCCGCCCCCCCCGCGCCGCTCTCCCCTAGCCCCGCACGGGAAACTCCGCACACCTTTTGCTGTTCATGTACCCCGTGTAACCACGCCTGCCGGTTTAGCAGGTTGCTTCGCTGCCTATTTCCATTTTGAGCTCAGACACTTAATTAAATCAGGTATTTGATGGCATGCTGATACGCCCATACACGTAAACCGCCTAGGGACAATGACGGTGCTGTCTGCAAGTTGCAATCATATGACATGCTCAAAATCTTGACCATCCACCATTATTTATGGTTTGCACAATTCAGAACACTAAGCAAAACTGTTGTTGCGAATTACTGTTGGGTTTCTAGAACGATTTCCCTTTTCCGAGTACCTTTCAAGTACTGAACAAACAATACGTGCGTGGTGTAGCTCCGTCACGTCTAGCTGTGTTCTCATCCTACTAATAGCACTAGCTGTAGCTACTTATAGGTATTATAGATAGACGACTAGCCTCCGCTATGTCGCTAAAACTTTCCCATTTTAGGTGTCGACTTACAAAAGATCTTTTCTCAGTGAAGCATAACGCACTTCGAAGTCTATATCCAAACCAAATGTTCAGATTTTAGGTTCATCGGTTAAGGCTGTGCCTTGTTAGACAGTTTCTATTATAACGGAACTGTTCTATAAATAAGATGACTTTTGTGTGTCTGTTGTATATGGCGTACAAAGATTCTCCACATAGGTAATTTGAACACAGGTAGTTTCAATCTTGAATCAACATTCAAATTGTATTTATGACAGAAAACATTTCTTAAGATTAGAGGCTGAAAGTTTTGAAGAGACAGCCAGCAGTTACTACTCCCTAATAAACGAACACTCCACAAAGTGAATGTTTTTATCAATCAACCAAGCATTTAGGAGCCCTCGAACCGGACGCGCGATACGGCTGTCTGGCAACAAGCCATTCCGATCATTCCCGGAGTCCAAACGCCAATGGTACTCACCAAAACCCGTGTAAGTGTGACCTGGAGATCCATATCAACTATGCGTGATCGAAGACCGTAAATGCTGGTTCCTGAGCCTCCTGAACGTTTATTTCGACTACTCTGGGTGAGCATTGAGAATACACACCCAGACCCTACAACGATAACAATTACTTGATTCTAAAAAGACGTATAACAAGTAAAATAATATGTACTTAAATCTTTTAACGGTGTGGAGTGTGTGCAAAGAGTTTTTTGGAACTTAACGAAAGCATCCGAGGAAACTGAATTACTGGACTGATCCCATAAGGTCAGTTTTCCTTTTGGAATGAAAGAGGAGATGGTAGGGTTTCATAATATCAAGCGTGAGTTCAAATCTTGGCATTTAAGGTTTCCGAGTTCAGAGCCAAGATAAAACCGGAAAAAATTCTAGATGATGACATAAACACAGTATAATATGTGGTGCTCATCATGCTTACTTTGTTGTAACGAACAGTACATCATGAATTCATACTGAAAAAGAGACAAGCTTATATACTTAAAAAAGGGAGTGACAAAGCAGATGTTTTCTAGTTATGGAATATGTAAATTTGGAAGTATTTTGTTATCACTTTAGACTATTGCATTTTAATGAGAAAAGCAAAGCACACGTGTTCCCAAAATGTGCCGTAACAATTTAAGATTTTCCCCAGAAAGAAAACAGAATGAATGGTATTAACATAACATAATGTTAATATATTGTGATTGATACGTATAAGGTCAATGCACTTGGCACAGAGGACAGAGGCAAACATGGAATTGAATGACACCAAACTAATACATAATCCATGACCAGTTTAGTTTATGAAATTGATAACAGCTAGTCGAAGTGATAGGTATTGAATTTTTATCAAGACCAATAGGGTTCTGATAGGCATATATCGTAACATTTTGTTAATAGATAGAAAAAAAAATTGTAAGTGTAGGAAATTGTACATATACGAGTAAAATGGTAGAAGTTCCTAAATTTCAACTCTAACTTCATCATCATGAAGGAGATAGTAGCTAAACTTTAACTTCAAGAAAATACAAAAATACAAAACAGGACCCTGAAAGAAGACAAGTAAAAGGACCTATTCTAGTTCCAGATTAATATTAAACAATAATATTTTCAACCAAACGCACATAAATAAAGACAACAGTAAGGTAAGCAAATAATTAAGACTAGTGTTGAGGATACTAGACTAGACGACAATCATTCGCTAATATAAATATCATCATCATTTAACAAGACGATATCAGAATAGTTACATCAGCATACAATTAATATGTTATGTTATGGTAGACGCGTGGCAAAAAACGTAGAATAGTAAACAGGTCAATTAAAATACCTCATCAGTAGTCAGCTAAAAGGTCTGGTGACGTGACGCAAATATCTATTTGCACAGAAAAATGGGAATAGACTATAATACTATACTATGCAACAAGTACTGAAACTAATATAATACCCCACTGCTGGATACAGGCACTACAGGGTACAGGCCCTCTAATGTATAAGATAACCCAAAGCGAGTTGGAGGCTAAATACAAATTTAAATTTCGTCGCAAGTTGTCAATGTTTCCCTACCGAAAAGTAGTTTTCTAACTTGGTGCAAACGTTTTTAACTAGTCACTTAAGTAATATAGTTTCTGATTTCAGCACTGAGCAAATGTGTTGCCACAATTTCCAGTCATTAAAATCGTACCCACGTCGAGTAACGGTACCAGGCGAACGGTACCGTCATCGGCAAAGTCACCGTCGGACGGAGGCGACAAACATCTCATTTAAATTTATCATTTATCGCACCGTGTCACCTAGGTGTCGACCTAAGCTTAGGGTTACCAACAATGGCAACAATCAGTGACAGCGCGTCAAAAATTTCCTTGACATGCCGTAGCTAAATTGGCTTTCATTTTCTTCATGCAAGTTGTTGGGAATCGAGTTTTATAGACACCCGCCACTGCTAACAGTGTTACGACAGAATTTTCTATATGGAATTTGTAAAAAAAAGTATGACAAATCGTCTTTACCATTTTTTTTCTTGCGATGCAGGTGCTATCATGGTGATTGAAACGGTAAGCCAAAATATTCTCCTTGCTTTTCCTCTACACCTCTGAGATGACAAATGAGACATATAAACCAGACGGATTTATTGCTAACGAGCTCTCTCTTACAGAAAACTGATGGTTAGCGATAAATAAATTAAACCGTTTACATCTCCAGTCTTTATTTTGACACTTGGGGAGCCTTTACATCTCCAAATTTTATTCGTATTTTATTTTGACGTGGGGGGACCTTTTACATCTCCCACACTTAATTTATTTTTAACTATAGAGACTATACATCTCTTGCACATAATTATTACACATTTATTTTAATATTCTTTACCCAGGTTTTGGCTGTTGTTTTATCAACATTTAGATTATAATTTTACTTCTATATATTGTAAATGTTTGTACATACAAATGCTTTACTGTAATGCTTATTGACTTGTAAAAGTGCCCTTGAGGCCTACTTGCAGAATAAATTTTTGAATTTGAAAAATTTGAATTTGAAAAATGCAGCCGAATCATTTGTTAGCACTGGCGGGAATATGTAAATAGCAGGTAAGTTTGCTGATGAACTACGAGAAAGACTAAAAAAGATATTACAATTCCTACTTTATGGTGCCTTGGTATTAGATTCACATTTATTATAAACTTTGCTTTAGAGATTGTGTATAGTAAAGTTGTTTCTTGATTTATAACATTTAGCTAGATAATTCAGTTAAATTGTAATTTAAAAGGCCCCTAGTGAGAAAGTTATGGGGTAGTTCTGATTTCTTTCATTCCATGTGTAGTTTGGGGTGCTGAATCCGAATCTGAGGTTTGCATACTAAATTTCGTGACGCAACATTAAAAAAAATAAAAAAAAAATAAAAAAAATCGCCTTTTTTCCGGTTTTTTGCTTAAAACTCGAAAACTATTAACTTTTGGTAAATAGTCTATTTACAGAAATTAAAGAACATAAAATTTTCTACAAATATCACTATTTAGTTTTTTTTTCGAATGAGCCGTTCGGTCTCAAGTGCGCGTTAAAAATTGGCAATTTTCAGCGGTTTCTGCAAAACTCACTTTAAACGTTCCAAAACTATTTTTTTTTACTTAGATCGCAGTATGGAAAAATTATATGAGCCGTTGACGTTTAAAAGGTCCCGGCTGAAGTTCTTCGGTGACGTTGGGTCCTGGTACATATTCTGCTTGACCTGCAAAAAAAGAAGTGGAGTCATTTCTCAAGGAGAGAGAGGAGAGAGAACGGATGAGGATTACAAAATTGATTGTGAGATTAAACATACCTTCCGCATCTTGCTGAGGTTTTCGATGGCATCAGGTCCTGGCTCAGGGTCTGAGTGCGCCATCGTCAGCGTCGGGGGTTCTAAAAGATAAAAGAGGCGGTGAGACACTGACTTGTGATCATATATCTAGGAGAGATGAATGATTACAAAATAACTTGTGAGATTCGACATACCTCTGTCTTCTGTCTCGTCTACGTATATCTCAGAGCTGTCTTCCGGGGGCGCAACGTTGTCACACAGTCCTTCGCACCATGTGCAGAAACAATGGAGTCCCGCCTTCCTGCATCCACAATTTCATTGGCAGCCCTTTTTACATGAAATGTACCGGAGAATTGAGTTTGGTCACAGTGAACAGTGAATCAAGTGAGTGGGGGTGGAAAAAAAACTAGTAGTGGTCTCGTGCCAGTGCCAACCACTTTGGACCCTGCGCTAAACTCGATTCTCCGGTACATTTCATGTAAATATAAAAAGGGCTGCCAACGAAATTGTGAATGCAGGAAGGACTGTGTGACAACGTTGCACCCCCGGAAGACAGCTCAGAGATATACGTAGACGAGACAGAAGACAGAGGTATGTCGAATCTCACAAGTTATTTTGTAATCATTCATCTCTCCTAGATATATGATCACAAGTCAGTGTCTCACCGCCTCTTTTATCTTTTAGAACCCCCGACGCTGACGATGGCGCACTCAGACCCTGAGCCAGGACCTGATGCCATCGAAAACCTCAGCAAGATGCGGAAGGTATGTTTAATCTCACAATCAATTTTGTAATCCTCATCCGTTCTCTCTCCTCTCTCTCCTTGAGAAATGACTCCACTTCTTTTTTTGCAGGTCACGCAGAATATGTACCAGGACCCAACGTCACCGAAGAACTTCAGCCGGGACCTTTTAAACGTCAACGGCTCATATAATTTTTCCATACTGCGATCTAAGTAAAAAAAAATAGTTTTGGAACGTTTAAAGTGAGTTTTGCAGAAACCGCTGAAAATTGCCAATTTTTAACGCGCACTTGAGACCGAACGGCTCATTCGAAAAAAAAACTAAATAGTGATATTTGTAGAAAATTTTATGTTCTTTAATTTCTGTAAATAGACTATTTACTAAAAGTTAATAGTTTTCGAGTTTTAAGCAAAAAACCGGAAAAAAGGCAATTTTTTTCTTTTTTTTTAATTTTTTTTTAATGTTGCGTCACGAAATTTAGTATGCAAACCTCAGATTCGGATTCAGCACCCCAAACTACATATGAAATGATAGAAATCAGAACTACCCCACAACTTTCCTAGCAAAAACACTATTTAGCTGCATTAAGACGTTTGGCACGAAACTCTAACCTAGGATATTCATGAGAAATATGATAGAAGTTTCATACAAAAGTTCAAGAATCCGAAATTCTATAAAATTTTATGTAATTTTCTGGTAACCCTACACAAGCTTCTGGTAAGCAAGACAAAACTTGGGCGAAATGTTTTATTTAACAATTGAATTTCAATAACCTGGACCGCTACCAACTTCTGAATTGTGTAGGTATTGGTATTTAAATTTAATTTAACTGCCTCTAGCACATTCGAATTCATTTGTTTTTATATACTTGGCTAAATGTATACTTATAAATTATAATGTTTATTAGGCAGCAAATTAGTGCAATACGCTAACGTATGGTATGGAAACCGCAAAGGCATAATCAGAGCCTCATGGTTAACTGTGTGCTTACTGCTTACTATGAGTGTTACGTAACCACAAGTCGATAGCGACTGCGCGATTCTAAGGTATTTGCAACTCACTCCGAGTACTCCGACCAGTAAGGACGAGCAAGATGCAAATAGGTTTTCAATAGGGACAAACTGGTTGTCCGGGTGAAAGAAGACGTATAAGTTGTCTGAAGTCTGGCAATTCTGGCAAGCCAATTTTGTCGGAAAAAAACGGGAAATATTAAATTTTATATTAGAGAAATCTCCCGTCTATACTAATTGCTATGGCAGAGTATAATTTATATTATAATTATAATAAAATAACGCATACGTACCTACGTATTTCTAGTGAATATGCGCGACATGTCTCGGACATCATGGGATGCCATTATCAAGAGTCAAGACGTCGCGCACGCGGCGCACGGTAATGAAAGCTTGATAATGGCATCCTTTTAATGTCCGAAACATGTCACGCGTAGTGACTAAAAATACGCGTAGTGTTATCCGTATTTTTTTATAATAATATGTCTCAAGTTTTTTTCGGCTAATTGTGTTGCGACTCTCAACACAATTAGCCGAAAAAAAGCAATTACAACATTTCTAAAAAAAAAAATTGTTATTTTTTTATTTTCTGAAATTTTCTGCTTTGTCTCAGGATAGTTTTAAATCCGACATAATTTATAAAGCTAAACATACACATATCTCCGACTGATTAAAATGCACTTACACAGATTTACTTGCATTAAGATGTACAAAACAAAAAGTAGTTGCACGACGGGCATTCCACAAGTAAAACCTGGCCTATTACTGCGAACCACTTCATTCGTCTATTTACCTCTTTATCGCTCGAATAAGCAAGAGCGAAAGAGATGCATATAATGAGTATTCGATTTACGATGTCCGCGATAAGCTAAAAGAGAGTTGATTATGAGCGCTACCCTTCTGAGTTAAGTAGGACCGCGGTTCAACTAGTCTGACAAGCAATCGAACAACAGTAGGTTAGAGAGCATCATACTGTCTTTTTCTTACGGTAGTATTATCACCCCGAAAAAAGGGATAGATATAGTTTTTTTGTCCTACTGTTACTGCTTGTCAGACTATATACCTACCAAATTATACATTACATGAATTTTCCGCGGATTTCTTATTTCCCCATTTATCAAATGAAGATAAAAACTTAGATTAAAATCGCCATTAATGGAACAAAAGGATGTTAACAAAAGGTATCACATGTTTTGTCACTGTTTCTCCTTGTATTTTCACACTACCTCATCAAACACCACTGAAACGATTGTTTACTGAAACGGTCGTATTATCGTAACATACAAAACAAGATGAAAAACTTTATCTTAGAGATTTCATTAAAAACTTAAAGTGAGGTTATTTAAGCCGGAAAACGCCACATATTATACATAGTAATATTTTAAATTTCTTAGAAAGATAGGAAATGTGGAAAACTCATGGGTGAGACTCGTAGTCGTACTTGCGACTCTGGGAAACAGATCATCGCAATACTCGCAGTATTGGGATGGAATGTTGTACAGTACGACGGTATTTTGAATTGTGTCCTGGGCCTATAGCACGAAAATCGAACTATTGCGGATTTGTATCTCCATCTCTGTCACACTTGCATATTGGAGCGACAAAGAGGTTTTCCCGTTAATAACAAATTTCGATTTTCGTGATCGCGCTAGCTTACTAAGTAAGGTACTTGCACCATAGATGGCCCATTCCTTAACATGGCCCACTTTCAAAATTTCATACTTAGAGCGTTCGAGTGAACCTGAATTTGCACGCCAATGTTCGATTAGTACCATAGACATAAGTTCTAGTTCATATCAAACTGTAGTCCCGACCATTTTTACTGGAGTCTTCACTTTGTCAGCCAAGTTGCAACAGGCTCGCGTGTTATAACCTATCAGTTACTTAAGTTATAGTATTTCTTTAGAAAATCAAAGAGATTTAGTGTTTCTTTTAAACAATAAGTTTGTTTGTGGTTCAAGGGCGACCCCATAAAGGTAAGTGTTGTTTGTATTTTTTGTTCATTTTCATTTTATAGAAAGAATGCTCGCTGCTGAGAAAAACACCTATTAAGGTCCACCTGACGTTCTCCCAAGAGGGCCCGGTGAACTTGAACCGGGTGTAAACTTGAATGAGTAGCAGATATGAGACAGTGCGATAGTGTGACCGCGAGGAATGTGTGGGCCTCACTAAAAACTACGTGGATGAATTCCAGTGCCCCGATTGCAGCAAAGACTGTATTTTTGTACCTAAGTACTTAATAATTTACGGAACTATTTTTGATACTCCTAATAAGGCCCATAAAAAATATTTAAAAAAATTGTTTATATTTTAGAAAAAATATTCCATGTTTAAGTTTCAATTGATGTTAGAATAAGCAAAAGAAAAGTGTTGTTTTAGTATTTTATGAAGAGTTTTTATGGTTTATTAGTAGATTAAGTTTTGTTAAGCCTAAGATGGCCCACGGTTTGATTATGACCAAAATATTTACTGCAAGAGACTGCTTACCTCAGAAACCAATATAATAGGTTAAGGTTTATAATTAAACATTCTTTTGTTTCGATACCTCTTATAATTTTAGAGTTAAAAATAGGGCCATGATAAGCGCATATATTCCTAAAGAGGCCCACTTTCAAGGTTATTAAAAATGATAGTTTTCCTTAAGAAATCTGTATTTTCGTACTGAATTATATGTTGACCCTGTTCACAAATAAATAAGGAATGCCTTAATTAAGTTTGATTTCAGAATTTATGTTTTATTTTTATTTATTGAATTTATGCAAAAAATGGGCCTTAAATGGCGCAGGTACCTTACTACGAAAATCGACCGATAGAAAATTTGTATCCTCCTGCGACAGAGGTTATTTCGTCAACTTCAACGCATATTTCCGATGATGGTAGGCCCTCTGAAGTATACGATATACGTGTGAGTATACAGACTCCGTTAATAATCAGTTTACTTGGCTTTCAAACCAATTTGCTCGCGATCCGAGATACGGCAGTGCGTCCTCACCCGCGAGGTCACGCGATCCCTTTCACCGAGCCCGACCTTACGTTACGAACGATGCGATTGTTCGAGTCGGATGCATTGAGGGGCCCTTAAATTGTGGGTGCTTAACACTGGCGCAGCGAAAATGTTCGTAAGTTGGAACGTAATTGATTTTTGTTATTTTCACGAGATGAGGAAAAGTGCTCAACTGCTCAATGGGTTTTAAATTAGGCACGCCAATGGGAATGAGGACTACTGCCAGTCGATTTTCCGCTAGGGGCGCTAGTGAAACGTGGGTCCTGCGGGAACATTTCGAACGTCACTTTGACAATTCCCTCATACTGCAGGACCCACGCATGAGTGGCGCCGCCTGGTGAGCGGCAATACGGTAGCTCCCATTAAATTCTACTAATGCGAGGCCTTACTAGAATTTTATTCAGAATTTCCAAAGATCAAAAACAGAATCTATGGTCAACAAGTCATATTGGACTTTGGTTTAATTTCTGATGGGATCGTTCAGGTAATTTTAAATGGCACATGACATGATTGACGATATTGATGTTTTTTAAGTTATTGTTGTATCTGTGTAATTGTTACAAATGCAAACAGTAAACACTAAAATTAAATTAAATAAGTAATCAAAAGTTGACAAGTGACAATTTGATAAACAAATTACAACTCCCGTTCCGCAGGATCTGATGGAATAAAAAAAATATAATGAAAATGATACATCACATCACAATCATCACATACAAGTAGGGCTGCCATCTCGTACATTTGACAAAACGGGCAAAAAAGTTTAAAAACCCGGACGTTTCCCGGACACTACAGAAATCAATTTTAAATTAAAAAATATAGCTTTTGCTATGGATTGACCTGAACCCAAAAATGTCCGGGTTTACCCCGGACAGTTATAAAATCCGGGCCGGACGCTCCCTGGACGGGCTCCAAACTAGGACAAATTCGGGGAAACCCGGGCGGATGGCAGCCTTACATACAAGCAAATTTCAAACGTCACTTTGACAATTCTCTCATATTGTCACAGGACCCACGCATGAGTGGCGCCGCCTGGTGAGCGACAATACGGTAGCTCCCATTGAGAAACACTCCGAAGGCGCGTATACCAAAAATATTGTTTTCGCAACTCAATTGCCTGAAATGCTTTCAGTTTAGCAGAACCGCCATTTGTGACGATTTACGGCAAAAGGCACCATTTATTGCACGCACTTAAAAACAAAACACTCAAATCAGATACTGCGTTGAGTGCGTAGGCGTTGTCTGTTGCAGTTGGCAACTGGATTTATCTACCCTACATGTCTTTACGTACACAATCGATACGATAAGCGGTCACCTTCAAACAACACAGGGAGGGGAGTAGGCATACGTACAGTTTCTCCACTGTCTAAGTACAAGCCCAAATGGGCATACGCTATTGTATGCCCAAATGGGCATGCAATATTCTGTGTTGTGACTAGTCCGTACACAGAAAAGATCGAAGTATGCAAGGTTTGTTAGTATAGTTGCATCATTTTATGTGTTAGTGTCGTCATAGATTGTACCTATGTAATGTGTGAGAAGTGCTTCTGTGTACACGTTTCCCCTCGCGAAAAGTGACAGAATAATTTTTACGGTAAGATGTGCCTTTGCCGTCTCCCTTCCTACGTGTTGGAAGCCTGTGTTGCTCGAAGATGGTCACTGCTAAAACAGAGAATTTTTCTATATCGAGTACCCCATGTTCCGTCATCGTGTCGTTCGCCTGATAAAGTAACCTGCAGGCCTACCACGAACATAGAAAATTGGCATCGACGGGAAAACCTCTTTGTCACACCAATATGCAAGTGCGACAGAGTTGGAGATACAAATCCGCAATCGTTCGATTTTCGTGGTATAGGCCCTGGCGATGTACAACAATATGTTTTGCAGGATGCAGCTAATCTAATTTGGTTGCCAAGAACAAAGTGCCAAGATCCATTTGGAAATGAAAATTATCTACAACAAAGTTGTCCCTTTTACTGAAATCAAGCGTTTTTAAGCAATCGAACCTGGTTTAATTTCGCTTTTATTTTATTCGAGATTACAGTGTTACTGATGTTTTATATAATTCTGTTGCAAACTTACACAATAAGATTTGTCGGGGCTTTAGTTTTGAGTTAAGCTAAGTTGTACAGCTCCGTGGAAGAATATTCGTGATCCCATGGTGCTCCCCTACAATGGCAGAGAGGGTAACGCCGCAGGGGAAGTTAGTGGGTATTCTCTTCCCCTCCCTCTGACTTGCAGAGGGAGTGTGGGAGGAGCGAGTCCCACATACCACCCCATCCCCAACGGGCTTCCGTAGCCCCGGGGTGAGATTCGTAAAAGAATTTACCCCTGCGTCAAAAAAAAAAAAGTTGTACAGCTCAGCTTCAAGAAACCCAGAATAGGGTTGTTGCCACATTCAATTTTTTAACATTATCTATAAATGGCATAATAATGGTAAGGCCCATATTATATTATACGGGTCTCCCTCGAAATCCCTAATATCACTTGTCCTAATAGTTTTATCCTAATGATCATAATCCCTAACGATCAATTATCCTAACGATTATTTGCCATAATCGAATTCTTGTCCAAAAACGACTTCACACAGAACAGAATCGCTGTTAGAAAAGTCGGTTAGGTTAGGTTAGAACCGTGACTTCACACAGAGTCGAATCGCTGCTAGAAAAAGAAGGTTAAAATGATGTTAGGGAAAACAAGATTAGGACATCTGAGTTTAGAACAAAATGATCATTATGTCAAACAATATTAACATACCTACGCGAAAATAACTACTATACACTCTACTTCAAGCTCATAATATATTCCTTTTTTTGTGGTTTCTACCGTTATCATTTTATACCTGATCAAAAATCTGAAAAATCGAGAAAACCGGTGAACGGCACCTACCTAGGTAATCTGAATTTGCATTCAAATGACCAGATAATTTTCCTAGGCGTCAGATAATGATAGCGTTACTTTTGCCTATAGTTCAGTATCAGACTTCATAAAACCTGCGATGAATCGACCTTCCAGTACAAAGTTGCCAAACACGTTACTTGTACAGTCACGTCTATAAATATGTAGGTGTACTCCTTATTACTTGAGAAGTTTCAAAACTGAAACAGCATGCCTACCACGAACATCGAAAATTAGCATTGACGGGAAATCCTCTTTGTCACTCCAATATGTAAGTGTGACAGAGATGGAGATACGAATCCGCAAGCGATCGATTTTCGTGGTACTAGCCCAGGTGATTACATATTTACGTGGGCGTTTTTATTTTCTGTCGTAGAGCAATCACTTTTTACTTAATTGGAAAATATGTGTGCAAAATCGCCCCTTGAATATCGGTAGGCAGGCCGACGCGACTAATGGGCCCCGACGGATCGCGCCGTGTAATGCAAGCTTTATACCTTTGCAATATGGATCCCAAATGGATAGGGCTGCCTGCCATCCGTCGAGGTTTCCTCAGATTTGTCCTAATTTGGAGCCCGTCCGGGGAGCGTCCAAACCGAATTTTTTAAAACTATCCGGATATTTTTGGGTTCAAGTCAATCCCTAGCAAAATAATATATTTCTAAATTAAAAATTGTTTTGCTTAGTGACCGGGGCAAGAACGCCATTTTTATGAAGCGTCCGGGATTTTTAACTTTTTGTCCGGTTTCGTTAATGTCTGAGTGGGTAGCCCTACTCTCTCTCTAGTAATGGATAGTATCCGCGATTTACGTATACCACATACTAGTGTGCTTACCATGAGTTAAACTGAACTGTATTCGATAGCGGCTGCGGCGCCTGAAAGTATGTCCGTCTCACTCCTACCATTACCCTGGCAGGAGAGAGACGGACATATCCCCCACGTACAACGAATGGTAAGCACATAGCTACGCAGAACTGCTGATAAGTGAACAAACACGATAAGAGTAACGCGTGTGCAGCGTTAGGTTCAAGTGGTCCGTTTAGTCCTTGGTTTTCTTCGTTATAGCAGTTGTGTTGTGCTCTAATCTACTTTTATCTAGAAAAAATGAGAAGAATTGCTAGTCTGACCAGCAAACGAACGCAGTATTAGGTTAGAGAGCATCATACGGCTTTTTTCTTGCGCTAGTTTTACCACCCCGAAAAAAGGGATGGATATAGTTTTTTGTCCTACTGTCGACGACCGGTTGGCGTAGTTGGTAGTGACCCTGCCTGCTAAGCCGATGGTCCTGGGTTCGAATCCCGGTAAGGGCATTTGTTTGATGATCACAGATACTTGTTCCTGAGTCATGGATGTTTTCTATGTATTTATGTATATTATATATATCGTTGTCTGAGTACCCGTAACACAAGCCTTCTTGAGTTTACTGCGGGACTTAGTCAATTTGTGTAAGAATGTCCTTTAATATTTATTTATTTTCTTTACTGTTACTGTGTTCGTTTGCTTGTCAGACTATATCTTTCGGATAGTCAGTTTTTCATGTTACATACCTAAACTACGTAACCGGTTTAGGGGGGGAAGCAGGATCGTCAAAAGTATAGTATTTCTTGGCATATACTACGCTTGGTCACCGGGGGGAGGGCGGGGGGTTAAAACGCAAATTGGTCACGTAGTTTGGGTACGTTCCCTTACGTTGTGTTTACATTTGTTAATGCCACCTAAAACAGAGTGACCTCTGCCATTGGACAAACCCTGAAATCCCACATAGGGCTACATCTTAGTAATGCTCTAACGTAATTTTTTAATTATTAGAACAATAAATAAAAACAATAATTTTCAAACACCTACTGTATTTTTCATTGTCAGTGTTTTTGCCAATAGCATGTTAGTGACACTGTAAATCTTCTTCAATGATGACATTTGTCAACAATAAAAATCTTATAACTGAAGTGACATAAATAAAAACGATAATCAAAACAGACGAAGGTTACATTTATGAGGATTTATTAGGAACCTCATGAGTTGTGGTTGCATACAGGCGTTCGCATATTATTAAATTAAAAATTAATTTCTTTAGTGTCCGGGGAGAGACTGCGATTTTAATGAAACGTCCGGGTTTTTAACTTGTTTGGCCGTTTTTCTCATCTACATCCGGAAAAGGTTAAACTACTACTACTACTACATTATCTTCAACTAGTAAAACCCCCTTGAAGGTATAATAGTAGTTTTACCTTTTCCACGCAAAAGTCGTATACCTATATTGGCACCGCAGGTTCAACGGCAAAGACGGATTAATCAGTCACAGAGCAAAATAAACCATAATGAACACTCATAAAGTTCAACTGCAGTTTTGACACTTCGGTGACGTGACGTTTGTGTAAAAGGGTTTGTAATTAACATGGCGTCGAAAATTTAACATTGCTCAAAGCCTTGTTATCTTGTTTTGTAGCATGCCACGTAACAAGAGAACAGTGTTGTTTACATTTGCCACGCTTGTTATTCTATAGCGTATTCCATGAGACTTAGAGAATGTACCATGCGTGAAAGCCACGTGATTTGGCCATTTGGTCAAACAGGTTCATAATGTATCTATGGAATATGCTAATGGTCTATTTATATTGAGTCACGTGGTTTTGTTTACTGTTTGAATTCCCAAAAGACTTCATTTGTTATGTGTCTGTAAGTTTTAACACGAGTAAGCGGCTACCGTAGCCTATGGACGCCTTCACAGGCGAGGGGGCTCTTCTGGAGTTACCTCCAGAAGAGCCCCCTTAACACCACATCTGTTCTATTCGACCCGAAGCTGTATACGGTTAACCTTTTCGACGCCATGTCAAACGCAGAAGCTATCACTCAGACGCCACGTCATCGCAATGTCAAAACAGAAGTTGAACTTTATGGTTTACCAGTGTAGGTTTATTTTAATCTGTGGTCTGTGACCGATATATCGGTCATTGGCGTTGAACCTGCGGTGCCAATATAAACGCCTTGGCGTGGAAAAGGTTAACTAATGCCGTGTTAAGAACCTATTGGTACCTACCTAGTACCTACAGTTTTTTTATCTCCCTCATACTGTAGGCAAGTAAAGGTGAAGAAACACGTCCACAGCTATATAATCCTGACTAATGTCGCATCTACGTGCGATGGAAATGTTCCGCTTTCGCGAACCGCTTAAGAGCGGGCAGAGTGTTTGCCGCGGACACGAAATAGGCATTTAGCGGCCCCGCACTGCTCGCTATCTGTGTGCGTGCGCGCACGCACACTACTACACCGGCGCGTCATTATTCGGGCGTTAAAAGGTTATAACTTAGAAATCTTAGAATTCCTCATTTTTATAATCCTTTGATACAGATATTGTATTAATTCACCTAATATTTGTTCGGTTTTTCCAAATGATTTTATTATTTGTGTTTGTATTTAGTACTAAAGAAAGGTACCATTCTGTCGGTTGTTGATAAGGTTAATTTCTAAACTAATATTTATGACATTCGCGCCTTATCGACAACCGGCAGAATGGCAAAGTGCCTTTTTCTAAATAAAAGCACATTTTTTATGATTTCATATGTGGCTATTTACGGCTAAAGGTACCTTATGGACGGTCGGCGCTTACGTCGCGTTGCAGCGCATTATTATCAGCGTCTTTGTTAACAGCGTAAGCGCCGATCGTCCATAAGGTACCTTTCACCGCAAAACGTCACATATTATGAAATCGTTAAAAAATTGTGTCGTTTTCTTGGTAAAAGTACCACATTGTCGCCTGTTGATAAGGTTTTCCAAGAGATTCTTTATGACAGAAGCGCCTTATCATTCTTATCAATAAGCGACAATGTGGTATCTTTCTTTACCCAGAAAACGTCACTTTTATAATATTGATTATATCAATATTTATAAATTTTGTAAGGTTGACTCCGATTTGGATAAAAATCGATATCCGAGGATCCGACGAAGTGATTAACATGAATCCAGAGTCAAAATGGTAAAATATTGTAAAAACCGACGCCATCTTGGATTTTGTAAGATCAACTCCGATTTGGATAAAAATTGATATCTGACGATCCGGCGGGGTCCTTAACATGAATCTAGAATCAAAATCGTTAAATATTGTAAAAAGCGACGCCATCTTGGACTTTGTGAGATTAACTCCGATTTGGATAAAAATCGATATCTGACGATCCGGCGGGGTCCTTAACATGAATCCAGAATCAAAATCGTTAAATATTGTAAAAAGCGACGCCATCTTGGATTTTGTGAGATTAACTGCGATTTGGATAAAAATCGATATCTGAGGATCCGGCGGGGTGATTAACACGAATCTTGAGTCAAAATTGTAAAATATTGTTAAAACCGACGCCATCTTGGATTTTGTAAGATCAACTCCGATTTGGATAAAAATTGATATCTGACGATCCGGCGGGGTCCTTAACATGAATCTAGAATCAAAATCGTAAAATATTGTAAAAAGCGACGCCATCTTGGATTTTGTGAGCTTAACTCCGATTTGGATAAAAATCGATATCCGAGGATCCGACGAAGTGATTAACATGAATCCAGAGTCAAAATGGTAAAATATTGTAAAAACCGACGCCATCTTGGATTTTGTAAGATCAACTCCGATTTGGATAAAAATTGATATCTGACGATCCGGCGGGGTCCTTAACATGAATCTAGAATCAAAATCGTTAAATATTGTAAAAAGCGACGCCATCTTGGACTTTGTGAGATTAACTCCGATTTGGATAAAAATCGATATCTGACGATCCGGCGGGGTCCTTAACATGAATCCAGAATCAAAATCGTTAAATATTGTAAAAAGCGACGCCATCTTGGATTTTGTGAGATTAACTGCGATTTGGATAAAAATCGATATCTGAGGATCCGGCGGGGTGATTAACACGAATCTTGAGTCAAAATTGTAAAATATTGTTAAAACCGACGCCATCTTGGATTTTGTAAGATCAACTCCGATTTGGATAAAAATTGATATCTGACGATCCGGCGGGGTCCTTAACATGAATCTAGAATCAAAATCGTAAAATATTGTAAAAAGCGACGCCATCTTGGATTTTGTGAGCTTAACTCCGATTTGGATAAAAATCGATATCCGAGGATCCGACGGAGTGATTAACATGAATCCAGAGTCAAAATTGTAAAATAATGTAAAAACCGACGCCATCTTGGATTTTGTAAGATCAACTCCGATTTGGATAAAAATTGATATCTGACGATCCGGCGGGGTCCTTAACATGAATCTAGAATCAAAATTGGAAAATATGGTAAGAATCGACGCCATCTTGGATTTTGTGATATCAACTCCGATTTGGATAAAAGATATCGATTTTTATCCAAATCAGAGATAATTTTCCAAAATCCAATTTGGCGTCGGTGTTGACATTATTTAACAATTTTGACTATGGATTCATGTTATGGACCCCGCTGAATCGTCAGATATCGATTTTTATTCAAATCGGAGTTAATCTCACAAAATCAAAGATGGCGTCACTTATTACAATATTATACAGTTTTGATTCTGGATTCATGTTAAGGACCCCGCCGGATCATGAGATATCGATTTTTATCCAAATCAGAGTTAATCTTACAACATCCAATATGGCGTCAGTGTTGACGTTAATTAACAATTTTGACCATGGATTCATGTTATGGACCCCGCCAGATCGTCAGATATCGATTTTTATCCAAATCAGAGTTAATTTTACAAAATCCAATATGGCGTCTATTCTTACCATATTTTCCAATTTTGACTTAAGATTCATGTTAGTCACCCTGCCGGCTCCTCAGATATCGATTTTTATCCAAATCGCAGTTAATCTCAAAAAATCCAAGATGGCGTCGCTTTTGACAATATTTTACGATTTTGATTCTGGATTCATGTTTAGGACCCCGCCGGATCGTCATATATCGATTTTTATCCAAATCAGAGTTGATCTTACAAAATCCAAGATGGCGTCGGTTTTAACAATATTTTACAATTTTGACTCAAGATTCATGTCAATCACCCCGCCAGATCCTCAGATATCGATTTTTATCCAAATCTGAGCTAATCTCACAAAATCCAAGATGGCGTCGCTTTTGACAATATTTGACGATTTTGATTCTGGATTCATGTTAAGGACCCCGCCGGATAGTCAGATATCGCTTTTATCCAAATCGGAGTTGATTTTACAAAATCCAAGATGGCGTCGCTTTTTGCAATATTTTACGATTTTTAATCTGGATTCATGTTAAGGACCCCGCCGGATAGTCAGATATCGATTGTTATCCAAATCGGAGTTGATTTTACAAAATCCAAGATGGCGTCGCTTATTACAATATTTTACGATTTTGATTCTGGATTCATGTTAAGGACCCCGCCGGATCGTCAGATATCAATTTTTATCCAACTCGGAGTTGATCTCACAAAATCCAAGATGGCGTCGCTTTTTACAATATTTTACGATTTTGATTCTGGATTCATGTTAATCACCCCGCCGGATCCTCAGATATCGATTTTTATCCAAATCGCAGTTAATCTCAAAAAATCCAAGATGGCGTCGCTTTTGACAATATTTTACGATTTTGATTCTGGATTCATGTTTAGGACGCCGCCGGATCGTCATATATCGATTTTTATCCAAATCAGAGTTGATCTTACAAAATCCAAGATGGCGTCGGTTTTAACAATATTTTACAATTTTGACTCAAGATTCATGTCAATCACCCCGCCGGATCCTCAGATATCGATTTTTATCCAAATCGGAGCTAATCTCACAAAGTCCAAGATGGCGTCGCTTTTTACAATATTTAACGATTTTGATTCTGGATTCATGTTAAGGACCCCGCCGGATCCTCAGATATCGATTTTTATCCAAATCGGAGTTGATCTTACAAAATCCAAGATGGCGTCCGTTTTAACAATATTTTACAATTTTGACTCTGGATTCATGTTAAGGACCCCGCCGGATAGTCAGATATCGATTTTTATGCAAATCGGAGTTGATTTTACAAAATCCAAGATGGCGTCAGTTTTTAAAATATTTTACAATTTTGACTCTGGATTCATGTTAATCACTCCTTCGGATCCTTAGATATCGATTTTTATCCAAATCGGAGTTAAGCTCACAAAATCCAAGATGGCGTCACTTTTTACAATATTTTACGATTTTGATTCTGGATTCATGTTAAGGACCCCGCCGGATCGTCAGATATAAATTTTTATCCAAATCGGAGTTGATCTTACAAAATCCAAGATGGCGTCGGTTTTAACAATATTTTACAATTTTGACTCAAGATTCATGTTAATCACCCCGCTGGATCCTCAGATATCGATTTTTATCCAAATCGGAGCTAATCTCACAAAATCCAAGATGGCGTCGCTTTTTACAATATTTGACGATTTTGATTCTGGATTCATGTTAAGGACCCCGCCGGATAGTCAGATATCGATTTTTATCCAAATCGGAGTTGATTTTACAAAATCCAAGATGGCGTCGGTTTTTACAATATTTTACAATATTGATCCTAGATTCATGTCATGGTCCCCACTGGATCCTCAGATATCAATTTTCATCCAAATCGGAGTTTATCGCACAAAATCCAAGATGGCGTCGCTTTTTACAGTATTTTACGATTTTGATTCTGGATTCATGGTAAGGACCCCGCCGGATCGTCAGATATCGATTTTTATCCAAATCGGAGTTTATCTTACAAAATCCAAGATGGCGTCGGTTTAAACAATATTTAACAAATTTGACTCAACATTCATGTTAATCACCCCGCCGGATCCTCAGATATCGATTTTTATCCAAATCGGAGTCAACCTTACAAAATTTATAAATATTAATGTAATAAATATAATTTATAATTTTTTAATATATTTGTAAATATCTGCTCCATCATCAGACCTTGGAAACCATGCATGGCCCAAGTGCTCGTCGAATCAAAACTAACGAGTCTAAACACGAAGGTATTCTATCAACTGGTTCCTGAGTACCAGTTGACACTTTACTGCTCCACCATCAGACCTTGGACACCATGTATAGCCCAAGTGCTCGTCAAAACAAAATCTACGAGTCTGAACACGAAGGTATTCCACCCACTGGTTCCTGAGTACCGGTTGACACCTTTTTGCTCCATCATCAGACCTTGGACACCACTCACGATCCAAGTGCTCGTCAAAACAATACAAATGACTCCAAACATGGGGGTATTACATCAACTACTGCCTGAGTTCCGGTGGCCGCCTTTCTGCTCCATCATCAGACCTTGGACACCACCTACGGCCCAAGTGCTCGCCTAACCAAACCTAACGAGCCCAAACACAGGGGTATTACATCAACTACTTCCTGAGTTCCGCTGGTCATCTTTCTGCTCCATCATCAGACCTTGGACACCAGTCACGGTCCAAGTGCCCGCCAAAACAATACAAATGAGTCCAAACACGGGGGTATTACATCAACTACTTCCTGAGTTCCGGTGGTCATATTTCTGCTCCATCATCAGACCTTGGACACCACTCACGGTCCAAGTGCTCACCAGAACAAACCTAACGAGCCCAAACACGGGGGTATTACATCAACTACTTCCTGAGTTCCGGTGGTCATCTTTCTGCTCCATCATCAGACCTTGGACACCACTCACGGTCCAAGTGCTCACCAGAACAAACCTAACGAGCCCAAACACGGGGGTATTACATCAACTACTTCCTGAGTTCCGGTGGTCATCTTTCTGCTTCATCATCAGACCTTGGACACCAGTCACGGTCCAAGTGCCCGCCAAAACAATACAAATGAGTCCAAACACGGGGGTATTACATCAACTACTTCCTGAGTTCCGGTGGCCACCTTTCTACTCCGTCATCAGACCTTGGACATCTTCTACGGTCCAAGTGACACTATATACAATGAGGTATAAACGAAACTAACTCTGTATGTCATTCATTTTGAACTGGTTGCTATTGCCTATTTCCTTTGGAAACACAAAAAATGGTAAAAAAATTCTTATACCGTTTTGCTACCTATAACGCAGTATACGTACACAATGAACATCGATTTATTTCAAGATGTAGACGCTCCGCAGAGAGACGTGGTGTCGCTTCGAACATTCGGGGCCGACTGACTATTTCGAGTGTTGCTCACTTGTTATATTTCAACGATCAGATTCCATAGTAATTTTGTATGGCGGATTTTTAGGACGTTTTAAAAAAATCATAATTAATTAATGAACCAGTATTATGTAACAAGACTATACGAATTCAGTAGCTTGTATATTTGAGATTGGATAGAGTTAGTTTTTAAAAATAAAGCAAATGATTTTTCATTCACTTTGGCATAAACGCTGACACGCGTTTTTCTCAATTTTGCTGCGTCTTTGCGTAGACATATTTACTAAACTGTACATTATTGTAGATTGTAAATACACGAATATGGTAGACACACTCTTTGAGATAATAATTACATGCATCTTGTATGTCTTTGCAAATAATTGAGGACGCCACAGTCTTAACCGTAACTGTCGTTTACGTTGAAAACACTCTGCCCCCTCTTAACGATTCTGCGTCAACGTGATGTTGCACTGCTGCGTGAACTATGTATCAAATGCAAATGTAAACAGTCTGCAGAGCATTCCTCTTGTCTGGACGCACTTTGCCTCTCTGTCGCTCTTGCATATTCGAGCGAGATCTTATCTTAAATCGATGATGTAAATCTTAATTTCTGAACTTTTGTTACAGAACCAATGCATGTTGCATGTAAAAACAGGGGTGTTGTACCTTTATGCGGTAAGAAAAGCAAACTAAAAAGCTAGGTATATCATATCTTAACCGTTGCTATACACACGTCAGTTGAAAATTGAAACATTTCGTTACCAAGCCCGGTAATTCGCGGGTTCTAATGTAGGGAGAGTGAGGGAAGTTGGTACTTATTGTGTACCTAAGTATATGATAACCCAGTAATTCGCGGGCATGGTAGACGAAAACAAATCTCAAAAATGCTAGGCAAAGTAGACTTTTCCGGTTACAAATTAGGTCGTAAAGTGCTTTGTTTATGGTCAATCAAAAATTTAAAACTTACTTACAGAAATTGCAGTCTCAATTTCGCGATGGAAAAGTCGCAGATTGTCGCTCCTAACTTTTTTTAAAGTTGAAACTGTCATAAAAAATGAAGGCATCGGTCCTAAATAGCCAAAACAGACTGAAGGTCGGTGGTTTATTATAATGTCGATACAGCGACATTTTAGTTACTTATATGGAATGCCGTATAGAAGATTTTTTTTATTAAAAAATAAATAAACAGGCGGCATTGCAAAACGCCCGCCGCAACTGCCACAAGTATGAAATTGAAGATTTCGATTTTATTAGGTTTGTACCATTTTTGAGAAAAGCACTAGTTACCTGTATCGGCTGGAAAGGCATTTGCAGGCTTTATATTCATTTGACACGATTAGTAAACGCCAGAATTTAGTAAATTTATAATTAATATTATTCAGCAGTAACGTACTATTAAAACCGACCGTATAAACAACGGAGAATTTCTTGGCATTTTTCATACCTTTCGCGTCGCCCTCTACGCTCTCTGCGTTTTGCAACTCGTTCGCTCTGTAATGACACGGGTAGCAGAAGTTAGGAGAGGGCATACGAATCTAGTAGCGATACAGCGCATTTGCGGTTTGCAATAACAACCACAGTACGTTCTCTATAACTAGTGTTGTGACTATCCTCGAAGTAGGTAAGCTAACGTAGGCGTACTGATATGATAGTAGGTACACAATGGTGACACACAATAAGACAATGAGTTCATCAGCTAGCGTTCAAAATGCTTGCGCGCAAGGCATGTTTTACCGATTTGTAGAAAGGATGTTGGGGCATAAATTGAAGCGATGTGGCTCGGTGCGTGCCCCCTCGCCACGCGACACGATCAGCTGACCGGCGCCCCCTGCTCGCCTGGTCTTAAACCCCCCCTCCTCCTATTTGCTGTCGCGACTAACTAACTAGATCAACGCAAACGCATGGAGGAAATTTTATACGTGGCGCTGGCGTTTTACGACATTTGCGTAGGCTGCGTTCGCGTTCTTATTAGAGCTCTTACTTTACTGTACTAGGGGCACATGAATTTAGTAAGCACTTGTAAACAACGATTAAAAATATTTAAGCGATCGCACGAAAGGTGAAATGTAGTTCGTATTTCTTTCCAAATAAGGCTTAAAAAGTTTAATTTGTCACAGAATGTTAAAGCGTGGAAAGGGCAGTCGGAATGTCGTGTGTAGTGTTAGCGTAACGAGTTACGACGTAGTGAACAACACGTTCCTGTCGAGTGCGAGGCTATCTATGAATCATAGGCAGGCAGGTACGAGTGCCTGCCGCTTTCGTATCGTACGTTGCATTAGATAAAGGTGACCGGCGTACGTCAGATTGATTAAGAGGTACGTGCGCCGCTTAGCGTTCATAATTGGCGAATTTCAGGTTTCCTTTGTTTACGTGGGGCGAGGCTGGCGCGGGGCGCGACGGCGCGGCGCGGCTGCGTGCCGTTCAAGGTCAAGAGCGTCGGGCGTCGGCTCGCTGCACCGGCGCGCCGGCAACTGGACGGGACGCGCCGCGCACGCCCAGCGCCGGCCCGCGTAAACAAGGGCAGCCGACTTACCGGCCTGCAGGCGCCGCTCCTGCAGCTCGATGAAGCGCGCCGCCTCGAGCAGGGTGTCCAACAGGCTCATGACGCACAGTACACGACACGGCGACGCGCCGCGCGGTACAGGCGCGCCCGCTGTCACGCCGCGACTGGCCACGCGCGCGGCGCGCCGCTCACGTGGCCGCCGCCACTACCGACCAATGGCGGCGCGGCGCGCGCGTCACGTGACCCGCCCGCTCCGCCACTCGCGGCCCGGCTCGAGTCCCGCGCGCCCCGCCGACCGATCGATGCCATTGCAGCGATCGAATGCACGCGCCCCCGCTCCGCGCGCCGCCGGTGACGCGGCACTACACTACAGGGCTTTGTTTATCTAATATTTTACGTTTGTTTCCTACAGTAAAGTACGATAATTGTAATTAAACTGGACTGAATTTTCAGAGTTTTCTGGGAGCTGTTTGCCCCGTTGGCGGCGAAGGCGCTGCCGGCCGAGCACGTGCTATCCGGGCCCGACTTTCACTTCCGCGCTCGTCGACGTCTAACAAGTTGCACCGTACAGTTTAATTTTCACCTTAAAAATCTTGTCTGAAGGAGTTCAAGAGCGAGAATTTGCGAAAGGCTTAAATAGCAAATCCAATGAATAACTTTATTATTTAAAGATTTAAAAATACTATTCGAAACAGGAAAAGGAAATAAGTAGGTATTCCTATTACCTAATCAGGTAATAGGAAAAATGTCTTCACAATTGTCAGAAAATGACGCCTTGCTGACGCGGCCTATTAGGTCGTTGAAAGTTAGGTATAAATAGGATACTTTTCCCCCAGTTTTTTGGAGCGGAATTTACGCAAGGCCGTTGATCTGGCAGGGTAAAGTGAAACTTAACTGGAGGTAATAGGGTTCATTTTGTAGAAGTTTCGGCGGACCTTTTACGAAGTTTGTATCAGGAACAATGATCGACGCGACGTCGTCGCTACTGGGCGACTTTCAGTTGTTAGCGATACCGACTGACGTAACTGATGGTGTGTGTGTAGGTAATGCAGGTTCTTGTATGTTCGGCAATGTTACACCAAATTTAATATAGTAGGGTAAACACTACAACTCGTATTATTTGGATTTACGACGATCCGTTGAAAGGATTTTAGGGTTATGCAATTCAATCCAATGGTTTGGTCCAGAATCTAACAAATGTTCGGCAACCGCAGACTTGTGTACCTGGCGATTTCTGACAGCTGCGATATGTTCCTTCACTCTTTCCGCCATGGTACGCTCGGATCTCGGATCGTCGTTTCCATAGTAGGAAAGTACGGGAAGCCATTGAAATCAAGAAATACCCCAATTTCAATCGGGATGACGGTTTTAGAATCTCGTCTACATGGAATCCAGTCATTGATAAATGTAAGCGTAATCGAATATCACCTGCTCAAAAATCGGACATCGTGAGTGTAGTGTGTCGACAGAGTCACATCCCTAGTGCGCAAAATGTTCAAGTTGATAATCAAGACCAAGTGCGGGTAGTTCGTAAAACCCGCGCAGCTAGAAGATATTAAATAATATTTAAAACGGGTCACTCACGTAATTTAGTCACATGTCACATGACATGTGTGACATGTCGAGCGAAAATCGACTAAATTACGTGAGTGACCCGTTTTAAATATTATTTAATATGTTCGAGTCTCACGAGAGTTTTATAGTTAAAACAGCTAGAAGATGTTGATGTCAACCTCAGCCAGTCTTTCTCCGGGACCACGGGGGCAATGTCGCCCTTGAAACGTCGGAGGTTTGTTTTCAAAGTTTATACACGATTAAGCCCTGTTTTAGTAAATTTATAATGTGTGAAAATCGTGAAAGTTTAAATAAGTGTTTTCCTTGAAAGTTTTCATAAAGGCCTATTTGCGTGAATTTTTTCATATTTTTAAGGACTTGCGGTGTAAAAGTTAAGGGGAGGTGGAGGGAACATTTTTTTAAGGAACGATTATTTCCGAAAATATTCTCTTTATTATAAAAAAATGTTTTTGCAACCCCTATTTTTCAAATACCAATCCAACGATACCTCAAACGGAAAAAACATCACCCCTACGAAAAATAAGTTTTTCGACTTTTTATTTTACCACTTTGTTGGCATGATTGATACATATCAACATATTGATATTCATACCAAATTACAGCTTTATACCAAATTATAGCGTCACTGAGCTAAGCTGCAGACGGACGGTCAGGCATGGCGAAACTATATGGATTCCTAGTTGACAGGGAACCCCAAAAAGGGTATGAATGGCAGACTTAGCAGCAGCAATTTTCGAAAGTGGGTGCAGTGGGCAAATTTGAGATAACAATGTTATAACATACTTTCGATTGCTGCAGTCGCAAACGAATGCAACTCATGGCACGCACACTGCAATGTGTGATATGTGATAACCACCAATGAGTATATTTTTTTACCTCGACAATCTAAAAGGCATCTTCAGATACTACAGATTCTAACTTGGAAGCACCAATCACTATTACATAGTATAAAACAAAGTCGCTTCCCATTCTATGCATGTCTGTATGTATGTATGCTTAAATCTTTAAGGGGCTACCCGGCATATTTCAGTGTTTTTAAAGTGAATAGGCTTTGTTCAGCTCCAAGCACAACGCTTGAAAAAAATATATAATGTAGCTAGGTATTTGGTCTACATTTGGTTCTACTAAATTGTCGAAAAACATAATACATCAAGAGAAAAAAAAAATAACCGTAAACCCTTTTTTCTACCTTAAATCTGTATCTACTCCCTTATTATGCGTCGTAAGTACAAGAAACTAAGACAAGCAGTATATATTTATGTTTACTTTAAACGCATCTACTGATTTTTGGATAGGTTTTGTACTTTTCGAGAAAAAGCTATTACACGCATTTTTCCGAAAACGCCGGCTCGAATGCCTGCGCGGGCGACGGGGGCCAGTCGTGTAAGATGGCACTAGTAGTTTATAGGGTTGCGTCCTAGTACAAGCAGCTCTTCCTAGGTGACGTCTTATGCTTATTGACGTATTGTATAACCGGTGAAGAAAGGAAGCGGGAGGGGAAGAAAGCTCAAATCGCCGAGGTCATTGGGATAGGGGACGGCCTTAAAACTACGCAACGGATTTAGGTGCGGTTTTTTTAATAGATAGGAAGATAATGATTCAAGAGGAAGGTTTATATGTATAATAATAACCCGTGCAAAGCCGGGGCGGGTCACTAATACTATCGCTAGTAAGGCATAACTGGCATAAGACATACGAGGACATGAATACAGCCAGACCGGAGCAACTAAGAATTTTCAAATCAGCCCCCATATATTTTATTTTTTCTGTTGTTGGTAATATTTTTTTGAGGTGTGCAATAAAGAGTTATTGTATTGTATTGTATTGTATGGCACACCCATTTGTGCCATACCATATTTTAGCTTCTTTTTACTCCCCAAAAGTAGTGATCTTTTTTGGTTTTTTATAGGCTTTTGACGATTCGTAATATTTGCAACAAACTTCACTGTTTAAATAGCGTGTATAAGGACACCGGAATAAAATATCATCATAAAATATATTTCATAATTTATTAATTTAGAAGCATCTGTGACATGGCAGTTGTAAATATCTATTGCTTACTCTTATTGCCTACTATATCGTAGGTGATCACAGGAACATTGTGTACTTACATTAGAATACTAAATTACGAACATTCTTACAAATTTTGTTATTTTCACATAACCTTTTGACCGCTTGTCGGCTGTGGCCGTCATCTGAGTCAGCGACGGCTGCAGCCGTTTTCATCAGTGCAATAGGGACTTAGGGTCTGGTTCAGTTCAACTTCGGTTGAATAATCTCGCCTGGCGTCCGGGGCACACGGTATATACTTTTCACACCACCTTTCATAAAAGGGTTTTTCCTGTTCAAGCTAGGAGGGATCAAGCGACTTTTCTTCCCTGCTAGGAAGGATCAAAGTGGCACTTTTCTGTTCAAGTACTACACATTTTTACGTTTTCGGGGATTAACTAGTGGCCTACCTGAAAAGGTAGGGTTCAGTGATACGGATATTTAATGTTTGGCAATTGTAACTGCAGATTGTAACCTGACTCCCACATACTAAATAAATGATTTCAATGATTTCATCGTGGTGTTGGTAATGCTGTTTTCGGTTTTGTTTATTTCGTCTTACTTGTTGTGAAAAGCAGTATGTGTCACACGGTATCAAAATTTTTTTCGTCTTGGGTGTAAACGCTCGAATCCCTCGTTACGCTCAGGATTCTACTTTAGAATCCCTCACTACGTTTGGGGTTCTATTGTAGAATCCATCGCTTCATCGCTTGTAACACAATCTATCTACTATTTTCTCTATGTGGCGTTCAAAAGGTTAAACCGGATTAATCGCATGAGACCCATTATTCAACCTTACCATATTAGTAGTATACATTGGTAGATTAAAAAAATGGTGTTACATTCTCGAGCTTTACGGATTTCATTGAAGTAGCTGCAATACGAGGCAAAATGTTCCGTAAGGGACATTTTCGTTGAATGCACCATTTACAAAACGTCGCAATACGAGGGTATTGAACAGCAAAAAATTATGCAATTAATACATTATCACGTAAAATACATATGTATTTTATTATTAAATACTGTGTTTACTATGGCATGTCACTGAATCGATTTGCGACTGCCCCGAGCAGTAACTGTCAGAAAGAGATTGCACCATGCGATGGGCAGTCACTACGTGTGTTACCAATCTTTCTCAAATTAGAACAAAAACATGTATGTACCTCGCGTTGCAAAAAAGGCCAAAACGGCCACATTGCTCATCGCTCCCGAGCGTGAACTACGTGCGACGTCAGTATAAAACAGAAAATGTATTGTTCAATAATCAAACGCTCAAGTATACTTCCTTTAATTTTTATGGACTACTAGTCAGGGAATGCAACCCGGGTTGCATGAAAGTACCTTTGTACTACCAATTCCCGCCATTTTATGAATTTCCAAAAAACTGAATCGACAATTTTTTTTAATGTAAGTAATCGACCAACTTCGTATCGAAAACACTGAATAAAAATACTTTTACACGTAATTTTGCAAATCCGAATAATTAAAGTACCAACTGTTCTAATTACTATTTAAAACGAGATATTTACCATGTATATTTGTTTTTGCGAGCTCCGATATTTCGGCACTGCAACGCACTTGCGACACCTCTGGTGTTGCGGGTGTCCATGGACGACGTTAATCGCTTACCATCAGGCGATTCGTTTGCTCGTTTGCCACCTATAGCATAAAAAAAAAGCGCCATGTTCACGGTGTATCGTAATCGGGATCTCGCAAAAACAAATATACAAGGTAAATATCCCGTTTTAAATAGTAATTATAATGTAAATGACCATGTTAGCTAAAAATCGTATACCAACTGTTCTGATATAACCTTTGGAGTTTTAAACTACATCGAGTAGCAATTGACACGCTTACCCCTCTGCCGAATGGGTATGACATAGTGTCATAGCCATTATATGCACTGAGGAATATTTGACAGCTATTTGTTCGTCACGTTATCACGTACGAATAGCTGTAAATTTGGCCTCGCAAAAAATAGCAAACTTTTTTGTACTTACTGGCGTTAAAAGCGTCCATAGGCCACGGAAACCGCTCACCATCGCGCGGGATGTGTGCTTGTTTGCCACCACTTCGATAACTTTAATCAAATCGTAAAGGATCGTCAGTAAATAGATAATTTCTGGGTGAAGATTTTTTTTACAATTGTCACGAGATCTATTAGTGTTTTAAAGAACTGTCGGTAGTTTTTGACATGAGAACGATCCTGTGTCGGAATTTCAATAATTTTGTCAAGAGCTCTTCACAAAATTATTCGTTTTTAATGGTAATAATGATGTTTTTATTTATAAATAACACGTTGGCGGCAAACAAGAATAAAGGCAGCACAATAGTACGCGGCGGCCGTAGCCCATAGACGCCTGTAATACCAGTAATAATGATGCTGACAATTGTCGCACCTGTCGCCGTGGTTAAATTACACAATATTCTTAAGTATAAAACATAATTAACGTATTATAATTATAAAAGACAATGTATTTATATGTGTAAAGTTACGGGTAGACATTAAAATAAATACAAAACATATGTCTTTTGTTTCATCTATAATATCCATGAAAATATTGCTTTTGCTTACAATTCAATATACAATGCACTTGCACCATTCAACAATTGTACCTACATCCAAATATATATACATAAATATATTTTTAATATGACAAAGTGCCATAAGTATGGCGAGTAATTATTCACAATTAGGTAACGTTATGTTTGATACATTAAAAAGAGCAAAATACAATTTAAATATTTCAATGAATGAGGAAATCATTGAAAACATTTTCATCATTAGTTCCTTTATTAAAAGAACTGCAAACCCCTGTAATGTTCTCTCCCTTTCCAACCCACACAAATGTCAAAATGACGGTAAGGGACAAAATATTATCAACAGCGTTTTACATTTGACAGACGTTATGACTAACGCCAATAATTATGAGCTTATAATAATTATCAATATGAAATATGTTTTCTTTTTCGCAAAGTATTGATGCACCAAATAAAAAGGCACCCAAAACTCTAATAGACTCTGTGGCTAGGCGTTCATATGTATAACTCGATTACCATAGGCTTGACGGTGTCAAACTACCTACGGTTTTCCTTCAGATTTGTATGAAGTTTGGGGGCACAAACTCGAACCCACCGGTTTGCCTATTTAACCTTAAATATCACTGGCTTGCCTTCGGTGTTGTATGTCATAATATATTGATGCTGAAATATAGTTGCCAATTTTTTTTACTATTGTATTTTAAAATCAGACTGGCTTATTGCCATTGTCTTTTTGCAAGAGCTAAATATAGATTTAGGTAATCTCAAATACCTAATTCAACATTATATAACTTACATGCCACTGGCAAGAGCGTAGTTTAGACTATTCCATTCGGATCTTTAAATAATCTATCAAAAACACTGAAAAATAAATTAAATCGTACGAGCAAGTATCAAAATTGTATGAATTTATCATACCCTAAACGAAATTAATTGTCACCACACCTTACATTTTAAATCACAAAACTTTATGACGACTATAGACACAATATGTCAAGTTCGAAATAATAATTTCCAGGGAGCGTACAATTCATGCTGGTTTCGACATAATGAGGTGTATAAACACAGAGGATGTTTTTAAATCCGTGAGTTAATGACAGATAAAGTCTATCAACGTTCAATTGTAATGACCCTATTCAATGACAGCACTATTCATTCAAACGTAAAACCTGAAACATGCTCTATGAAGCTTGACGTCATTGGTCTGTCATCCGCATGAAATGCTCCCTGATAATTTCACTTATTTTCTTTACATTAAATGCTCAGAGATAAGTAAAATATAATAAATTATATTTTTAATGAGAATGAAATAGTAGACACCGTAAAAAAATTCGATTTTGATTTCCTTTAAATTCGACACGTTGCTTGTACGTTATTAGCTGTTGAATTATTGACGAATTCGAAAAAAATAAAAAATATTTTCTTCTTTCATACAAAATAAGAACATCCGAATGGAATAGATTAATTATATAGAATCAACTGTCGAACTATTATCGCAATAACAATTACAAAATACACACAAATTATAAATTAAATAAGACTTAAATAACTAAACAAAACATCGGATTAACGATAATACTAAAATTACTTCTAGGTACATGTATTTGTGGACCTTACGTTTAGTGAGAAACAGGGTTTAACCTACAACCAAAGAAAATGGAATAATAGAGACGTTTAAGAAATAAATTATATAAATGGTTCCGAGTTTGACAAAGATGGCGCCTATACATTACTAGGTCACTATTGCAATCGAATTCATAAATGTATAACACTGATGTAAACTTTGACGATTTTTACACATAATTTTGCTAACAATTAATTTTAAGTATGTATTTTACTAACCTGGATGGACACACTTTTTGTCTGAAATAAATGACTTTACAATACAATACAATACAATACAAATACTCTTTATTGTTCACCAACAAGGAAATAAAAACAATATACATTAAACACTAAAATATAAACACTGGTAGACAACAGGCGGCCTTATCGCTAAGAAGCGACGACTTTAGTTTAATTTTAATTAATAACTTCGACCAAAAGGGGACCATGGAAGCAATGTCGCCCTCGAAACGTCGGAGGTAAATATTCAAATTATACTATAGTAAAACTGACCTCCTTTGGCGATAAGACCGCATGTTGTTTATTAATTTGGTGTTTATAAATTAAAAAAAGTATGGCAAAGTTACACGTCGAATACAATTAATTAATACATTTTCCCCCGGGTCCCGGGTTCGAATCCTGGTCAGGGCATTTATTTGTGTGTTTATCACGAATATTTGTTCCTGAGTTATGGATGTTTTCTATGTATTTAAGTATTTATATGTATATTTCTATTATATATATCGTCGTCTAGTACCCACAGCACAAGCCTTATTGAGCTTACCGTTGGACTAGGTCGATTTGTGTAAAATTGTCCCACAAATATTTATTTTTTTATTTATTTATTTATTTTCAGAAATGAAACACTTTAGAACGCGATTAATCCGTTCTAAAGTGTTTAATTTCAATGAATAACAATCGCGGTAACAGAAGACAATATTAAATTTTCACACTCATTAGCCATGTTGTTTACCTCACTTTTACATGTAATCTATACCAGTCTGCGTTATTTTTGTTGTTTTGAAGTGCAGTGAAAAGTAAAACAGGAAAAATAATAAGTCATTTGAACAAAGGCGAACCTCTAGGGGATCTCTTTCAGTTGATTCCAGTTCCAAGTCCAGTTTTGATTAATTATAAAGCCTGTGTCCACATGAACTAGAGGCAACTCAAACTCGGGGATTTCATAGACATAATAATAACGTCTCTATTATTCCATTATCTTTGCTACAACTAAGGTATAGTCTGACAATCATCTGATAGTAGATTTAAAAAACTATGTACCTCCCAGTTTTTTCGAAAAAAAAAACATTAAGACTCTCTGAATATGCACGAATGATAAGATCGTTGTCAGACTATGTTTAAATTCTTTGATCAACTCAGATCATAGACATAGGAATATTGAAATTGTGTATATTGAGTAAAGTAGTGCAATATGTTACAGTCGTAATGTTGACAGCTGGTTTTTGTGACGCTGTGCGACATAGGTTTCGCTGAATAAAAGCGCTTAGCAACCTTAAAGAAAGGAAAAGTGGACTGATGGCCTCGGGCGAGACTGGAACTCTCGGGATTCTGGCCCGGTGGCCCCGCATTTTGGCCATGAACTTTTCACTTTTTATTTCTTTCCAAGAAATTTGGTATCGTTAGTATTAACTTAGCAACCTGTATAGTCACCCACACAGCTATGAATACAGCCAAAGTGTCAAAATATGTATACAGGACTTTATTGCGCATTAAGGTCGTATATGCATATTTTTGGCACTTTGGCTGTATTCATAGCTGTGTGGCTGCCTGTACATGGTCTGAATGTATCTGCATAATGTCAGCGTACGAAATTGCGTCTTTGATATTTTATATTACTTCCGCGTATTAACCTTCCTGTGTCTACGTCTTGATATATAAATTGGGAGAGAGTTTATATTAACCAAAAGAAATAATGTGAGCTACAATCAAAAACTAAGATATTATGATAAACAAATCTCAATAAAATTAAGTTTTAATACGGCATTTAAAATTGAACTAAAGTAGGGTAAACTACCCGTAATATGTATTTACCACCACTGTCGTGCATTCAAGTTGAAGATGGCAACAATTGGAGTGGTGTTGACAATAGGGTAGTTTACCCTAGCGTTGGCAGCCTACCTACGTGCGGTGTATTACGTCGCTCGCGACTCGCAACTCGCTCGGCCGGATGCCGACCTGCGGATTCCTCTCCAAACCTCGACCCTGCTATGTTTACAATTCTGAAACAGGAAAGAAAAAAACATATTTTGAATAAATTATTTGTATTTTTTGTTTGTATTTGTAATTGGGAGAACTTTTTTCGGGATTTCGTGGTTGTCCCCATTGTGAAAGTTACTCAGCGATGGCCCTTCCCAGTACCCTGTTCACTCCTGCTCCATGAGCCAAAAAACATCTATTTTTTTGTCTTGCATACAAAATAAATGAATATTACATTGTAAAAGGTCCTTAAGAGTTACACGAAAGTGATTGTCAAGTATGTCAAAGCTGAAGCTTTAGACATGACAGCACATGCCAATCACAGCTCAGTATTGGATGGTTTAGTAACCCTTTACATTAAATAGAAATAACTTTAGTTCGCTCTGAAATGTGGTAGAAAAGGTGTTATAAAAATATATAGTGGTGACACACATTGCACCAGAAGCTGGCATGCAAAATTATCCTAGAAAGTACCTAATATAAAATTTAAAATAAAAAACATGCAGAGTACTTAAATCTAATAGTAAAAATTCTAGTGCACTTAAATCTAACGTATTACTGAAGTGTTCACTGGTTCATCTAACTAATAAATGTATTTCTTGAATATCTCAGAAACTGTAATAGTTAAGACACTAGATTCTTAGCTATTTAAATTAACTCGATTTAACCTGAAGAATCTCCCCTTAAAGTTAACAGAAATTAATAAAAACAGGGTTCACCGTTGAATTGTGAGTACCGTTAGTTTATAAACTAACGCGCGAAATTATAAACAAACGGATAGGTTAGTTTATAATGTTCTTAGTGAAATTATAATCGGGAGTTCACAATTTAACGGTGACACATACACAGTCGGGTTAGATATGTCACCATTAAATTGTGAACTCCCGACAGATTATAATTTAACTAGGGATAGTAGGGATATTATAAACTAACCTAACCTATCTGTTTGTTTACAATCTCGCGTGTTAGTCTATAATCTATCGGTAATCACAATTATACGGTAACAGATACATACCTGACCAGCATGGCTCGGTAGACCGGCTATCGGCTCAGGTTGCTGACGTAGAGGCTCTTGAGTTCTGTCTTGGGCGTGTTCTCGAACAGCGCGGCTCGGTTTTGACCTTCGCCCTTCTTCACCCAATGTCCGTACACTCGGAAGGCGCATCCGTCGATCACCTGCAATGCGTTGTTGTTTCAACCAGTCTTCTCTAATTTAATCATTCCAATAATTAATGATAATGTCCAGTGGCACCCTCATTATGGGCATTGTGTGTTCTAATATTTTTTTCTATAATCCATGGTATCATCGTTGTAGTCTTACTAATTCTCCATCTTTTGGTCACCAAATTACAGTATGGCAATACTTTATAAATGCTCCTCTGAATCCTGGTCACGACACCAAAATGTAACCGGAATCGCTACTTTTGTTCATAAATCAATTTACGTGAACGACGACTACATTGGTGATCCTTAAGAGGTCGCAGAACGTCCAGTGGCGCCCTTATTGGGGAATTGTGTCTTCTAATAAACCTTTACATTTCTCTATAACCCATGGTATCATCGTTGTAGTCTTACTAATTCTCCAACTTTTGGTCGGTGACACATAATTTAGATTTACTTATTTTTTACTTTATTTCCTAAAGTGTACACTTACCTTACCGGCGTAAAGTGGACACTTTTTTCCGTTTAGGTGATAAAGCCAAAAGTAAGTAATATAAAACCATACCATAAACAGGAAAAGTTAGAGAATTAGTAGGACTACAGTGATCATACCATGGATTATAAAGAAAGGTTTATTAGAAGACACAATTCCCCAATGAGGGCGCCTCTGGACGTTCCGCGACCTCTTAAGGACCACCAATGTAGTCGTCGTTCACGTAAATTGATTTACGAACAAAAGTAGCGATTCAGGTTACATTTTGGTGTCGTGACCAGGATTCAGAGGAGCATTTATAAAGTATTGCCACACTGTAATTTGGCTTTTACCAAACATTATATAATCATTCTTAACACAGCAGCAGAACAGATATTTATCTGTGATAGAAAAAGCTAATACAAACCGTTTTGAACAGTACGCTAAAAATAATCCCCCCCCCCCTTCACCCCCCCAAACAATCGCTAGGGTTGCCTACGATTAGAAATATTATATAATACTGGCGGCGGGATGTATGGGCAGCCCACGGTGTCGGTACCGACACAAAACAAAAGACGATCGATTTAAGTTCGCGCGAAGAGTCCCATAGAGCTGCTAGTAGCCAGTAGCACAGGTGCGGTGGTTACCTTCCTGAACGCGCGCATGGTGTAGGGGTCGGCGAGCGCGGCGTGCAGCGAGACGGCGCGCGCGGCGGTGTGCGGCAGGCGGCGCAGGCGCACGGCCGCGCGCACCGCCATCAACACTACGCGGAGTTTAGCGCGCGCGTTGAAGCTGCCCTGCTTTTTCGCCTAGAAACCGACAAGGATGGCGTTACTCGAATCTATGCAGTATGAGGAAAAGCCCAAACGTCATGCTCCAAGTATACTATGCATATGTTCAACCACTGGTGGCTTATGGTACAATAAATTGGGGGTTGGAATCCGTTAACACAATTTTTATCTGATGATAAATTACGATACGAATTCTATTCTTAATTTCATTTTGAAATGTTACTCGTAATGTCGTGCCACCATTTTTAGGGTTCCGTAGCCAAAATGGCAAAAACGGAACCCTTATAGTTTCGTCATGTCCGTCTGTCCGTCTGTCCGTCTGTCCGTCTGTCCGTCTGTCACAGCCGATTTACTCGGAAACTATAAGTACTACAGTGATGAAATTTGATGGGAATATGTGTTGTATGAACCGCTACAAAATTATGACACTAAATAGTAAAAAAAAGAATTGGGGGTGGGGCCCCCCATACATGTAACTGAGGGATGAAAATTTTTTTTTCGATGTACATACCCGTGTGGGGTATCAATGGAAAGGTCTTTTAAAATGATATAAAGTTTTCTAAAAAACATTTTTCTTAAAGTGAACGGTTTTTGAGATATCAGCTCTCAAAGTCGTAAAAAGTATGTCCCCCCCCCTCTATTTTTATAACTACGGGGTATAAAATTCTAAAAAAAATAGAGGTGATGCATGCTAATTAACTCTTTCAACGATTTTTGGTTTGATCAAAGTATCTCTTATAGTTTTTGAGATAGGTTGATTTAACTGTAATTTTGGTTAAGTTATTGTGCTTACACTGAAAACGATGGCTGAACCTTATAAGTTTAGGCTCCATTCACCAGGTGTATAAATTGACATAATAAGTTTATTATATTTGCTGCTACGGAACCCTTTGTGCGCGAGCCCGACTCGCACTTGGCCGGTTTTTTTTATAATCGTGTGATTAATTTATTCTATAATTATTTTAATATAGTATATTGCAGAATTTGATACTATTAAAATGATAAACCCAATACCAAATAAAGAATACTTACCTACATAGCTTTTATTTCTTAAAGAATGAGATCATAGGTACTTATATTGTTAAATAAAATCTATCCATGCGTAACGCAGCATGCGGGCATGCTAATTATGTACAGAAGTAAATAAGCGTGACTATTGTGCGAGTGTGTTCTCACTTTCTATGATATGTATCAAACATAAAAAAAAATCGCCTTTTAAACTTACCTTCCAATTTGTGAATAGAGTATCAAGTGTCTAGTTTGTATGTGGTTAAGTGTAATGAAAAGATAAAAATAAAACAATGTAAGGTAACGAGGTGTGCGTGTGTAGTGCTTAATTTATTACAATTTGTGTTAAGTGTAAAAACTCAATACAAAAGTAGGTAATAGTAGTTTATGTGACTGTATACAATAAAAGGCATTAAAACTCGAGTGTGGGTTTAATAAAAAAATCACACGAGTGTTTTAATGCCTAATTATTTACACACACTTTCTTTATTATACACACATATCATGTGCGCATAGCTCTCCATGATGTGTTCAAGCCGCATATTTCGACCGCCATTACGATTTCACGAATGAAAACTTTTCTGACATAAAATTTTTGTAATTTTTTTATTCTGAGACCAGCTAGAGTTAGACCCAATTTTCATATCGTCCGATACCAAACAACGTGCGACTTGCGTGCGACATTATTTGCATTTGACACTTCGTATCGAATTAAACGTCATCTCGGAGGATATTAGAAGAGGTCAAATCAAATTTCCATGTTTTTCAGAGATGTTCCAAATTTGAAAGTAATAATGCTATCGAAGTCTATGTTTAATAAATAACATAGACATCGATAGCTAAATAATTTTAGCTCTTACAACATTTTCACAGATAAGAAGTTTGATTTAACAAAAAAGTTTATCATTATGGGGAGTTTATGCGGTTTTTGGACGCACTATAGACGACTAAATGATATGTGGGTATACAGGGTGTAATCGTTAAGTGTTTACAGGCCATAATTCCGTAAATATAGCAGATATCAGAAAACTTCTAACTGATATCGAAAGTACGTTACCCAACGAGTAAAATTACAATAATAACATTTTCTAAATAGATAAAGTAATATTAAAAATACTAAGTTAAAACCCTCCCATACATTTAGTATGACGACTTACAAGCCTTAAAGAATGTCGGGTGTCGTAAGAGATAAAACTGTTAGAGATTCGTTATTTGTACGAATATTGTAATAAAATAATAATACTACCGTTTATGAAATAATTAATTTAACATTTATTCTTAAATGAAAAAATAAACTAGTCTTGAATGAACGGTTACCTACTAAATGTATGGAAGGGTTTGAAGTTAATATTTGGGATATTTCTGCTTTTATTTCAAAAACGTTATTAGTGTAATTTTACTCGTTGGGTAACGTACTTTCGATATCAGTTAGAAGTTTTCTGATATCTGCTATATTTACGGAATTATGGCCTGTAAACACTTAACGATTACACCCCGTATAAAGTCCTTAATTTTGTAGACTCTGTTAGGTGACAAATGTATTTACAGATGTGCAAGTAACAGAAATTTTCAAAAAAAAAAATTATGGAAAATGTTCAAATTGTAAGTTTCAATTCCCATAGAAAAATAAGCCAGTTTCTTAAAATGTGTCTATCAGATATTTTATTTAGCTATTTTAGAAAATTTCCGCCATCACATCAGTAGGTGTACTGTCAGCAGACCACACAATTACCATAGCGATGAGTTCGATCCTCGACATCCGTCGGCTGGTGCTGGAAAGCGACTTCTTCAGCGGCGTCATGTCCTGGTCCCAGAGCTACCAGGGCCGAAGAATATGTGGTGCGATTAACATGTAGCTTAACGGTTGTTTGTCATGCGTTCCTAGTACTCGAATATCGAATTTGGCTGACGCGGAACCGGATAATTGAAAGTTCTAATACGAGTATGGGATAAAAAAATGTTAAAAAAGAAACTACGTGACTCACTCCTTACACACATGACATAATTTCATACTTAGATAAAGATTTTCACGTAGCTTTCTTTGCTTACCTTTTTAGGGTTCCGTAGCCAAAATGGCAAAAACGGAACCCTTATAGTTTCGTCATGTCCGTCTGTCCGTCTGTCCGTCTGTCCGTCTGTCCGTCTGTCACAGCCGATTTACTCGGAAACTATAAGTACTACAGTGATGAAATTTGATGGGAATATGTGTTGTATGAACCGCTACAAAATTATGACACTAAATAGTAAAAAAAAGAATTGGGGGTGGGGCCCCCCATACATGTAACTGAGGGATGAAAATTTTTTTTTCGATGTACATACCCGTGTGGGGTATCAATGGAAAGGTCTTTTAAAATGATATAAAGTTTTCTAAAAAACATTTTTCTTAAAGTGAACGGTTTTTGAGATATCAGCTCTCAAAGTCGTAAAAAGTATGTCCCCCCCCCTCTATTTTTATAACTACGGGGTATAAAATTCTAAAAAAAATAGAGGTGATGCATGCTAATTAACTCTTTCAACGATTTTTGGTTTGATCAAAGTATCTCTTATAGTTTTTGAGATAGGTTGATTTAACTGTAATTTTGGTTAAGTTAAAATTAATATTCATACATAAAAGTACAAGGCAAAATATCGGGAGAGTTTAGGCTCCATTCACCAGGTGTATAAATTGACATAATAAGTTTATTATATTTGCTGCTACGGAACCCTTTGTGCGCGAGCCCGACTCGCACTTGGCCGGTTTTCAAATCCAAACTACGAGTATAAACAAGTCCACGAAAATTAACCATACATTTGTATTTGATCCAAGGAGTAACTGAATTCGGGTTAAATGTGCTATTTTGGAGTGTTGTACTTTAACACCAAATCATATGTTTCTAAAATATATACTACTTGGACCTTTTTAAGTGATAGGGTAAATTTTACGTTTTCGGACACCTATGTTGTGTGCTGTGTAAACTAAATATAATAATAGGAACGCATAACAGAACAAAAATAATAACTAAATAGTGCCGCAATAAGCAAAGTAGTGCATACACAGTAAGAAGTGTACGTAGATCGGTCAAGCTAAGCGAAAAAAAAGAAGGTACGTGGTTGCAGTCAGTATTAAAATAATAAAGTTTTTACAAAAAATTGCAAAGCTGACTAAATATTACTTTTAAATTTAAAACAAGGTAAATGTTTTAAGTAAGTTTTAAGTCTGTACCAGGGTACAGATGTAGTGATAATTCATTTCATTAATTTCCGATCACCTCTTTCAAACACGCATAAGATCATATTTGTTTTCCTTTTTTAGGGTTCCGTAAAGCTGTGATACTAGACAGTTTAACTTTTCACAGATAATGTATTTCTGTTGCCATTGTTATAGCAAATACTAAAAAACGTAATAAAATTAATATTTGAGGGGCCGTATGGGAGGCCCCTTAAATATTAATTATAAAAAATAATAAAAATATAATAAAAACAGACATTTTTACCGTTTTTCTTTAACACGGTACGGAACCCTTAGCGCGCGAGTTCGACTCGCACTTGGCCGGTTTTTGTAGTCTATTTCATTACAATCATTACCCATCGAGCCAACGTAAGTATAGGTCGCATCAGCGGAGTTAGTAGTACAGGGAAAGGTAATTCGCTATAATAAGATTTTTTTGTTTCTCTGAAGAAATTCGCAATTTTAAATAGAAAACTGCCTTGGGTATCAGACAGTTGAAGGCTCCATACTTGGAAAACGGTTGTGGGTACTGCGCCAGTGCTTAGTCTGGGCGATGCCTTAGAGTGTGACGTAGTTAGTGTCGTATGCAATCGTGTGATTGATTGTGGGACCCTACTATCCTCCACCGAGAAACTGCGGCCAGCAATGTTCGAAGAACGACCGTCATAAGCGCGCGCTCATGAATAAGGGTCGCGAATCGTGACGAAACATGTCAAACTTTTTTCGACTTTATAGATGTGAGACCCTATGCAATTATTTAAGTTTCTCAGAGTAGCTGAAACGCGGTTGTTAGGTATAACGTCTATGCGTCTCAAAAAGTGTTTCTAATTTCATCGTTACACACACATTAACGATTATATATACCTACTTTTTTAATAGGATAATTTATTCATGGATACCGATTTGTTGAGAAATGATTATTCACTACATCTGTACCAGAGTAACATGATATAGTAGGAGTTCTTACCACTGTATTGAAGAAGGGATGACTAAGGGCTTCTTCGATGGGCAACCTGTGGCTAGGCTCCACTACTAGTAGCCGCCTGATTAGGTCCTTAGGGTCATCTGAAAGTGTATGAAAGTAGTGTAAATAAAGTAAACTTATGAAAGTATGTAAACTACTATATAAGTTAAACCGTAAGAACAGTAGCGGTAAACTATTTACGAAGTATCTTATTACCCTTCCCAACTTATCTTTTTCTCTTCTAAATTGATTTTCCCCGCTTCAATAGTCAAATTACTTTATGCTGGATTGCAATGACGTGGTGTAAAAAAACCTAAATGCAAAGGAAGAATGTAATTCTAATTCTGTCACTAGTAACGTAATTTAGATGTCCCTACAGCCACTGGTTATCAACTCCAATGACTCCTGGTCCTGACACTTTAGAATAAGTGTACCATCGCCAACAGTGTCATACTCACACTGATCATTTGTAATCCTATTGCAACGGCATCAAACCCATGGCCAGATGGTGTTACTATATTTGTAATTGATGGTGGACACCGTGCCAGAACACAGGGCAGCCCTCAGTCTGAGGGTTCAGAGTTGTTGTAATTCATGATAGCCTAGTACCGAATCTGATATGTCGGCCCACTCGGGGCTGGTGAAGGAGTACTTCCCCTCAATGATGTTCCGCAGCATCACTGTTTGTCCAGTGCCAGAACGGCGGACAGCCCTCAGTCTGAGGGTTCAGAGTTGTTGTTGTTCATGAAAGCCTAGTACCGCACCTGATATGTCTGCCCACTCGGGGCTGGTTAAGGAGTACTTCCCCTCAATGATGTTCCGCAGCATCACTGTCTGTCCAGTGCCGGAACGGCGGACAGCTTTCAGTCTGAGGGTTCAGAGTTGTTGTTGTTCATGAAAGCCTAGTACCGCACCTGATATGTCTGCCCTATCGGGGCTGGTGAAGGAGTACTTCCCCTCCATGATGTTCCGCAGCATCACTGTCTGTCCAGTGCCAGAACGGTGGACTGCCCTCAGTCTGAGGGTTCAGAGTTGCTGTTGTTCATGATAGCCTAGTACCACACCTGATATGTCTGCCCACTCGGGGCTGGTGAAGGAGTACTTCCCCTCCATGATGTTCCGCAGCATCACCATCTGCTTGCGGTGCCAGAACGGCGGGCATCCCACTAATCTGGAGATTTAAAATGGTGTTGTTACTCATGATAGTCATGTTATCTTCATACAACACAAAACCCATGTTCATTGCGTATTAAGGGGGGCAAACAAGAAATTACGAACGAGAAGACGAGGGCTTAATTTTAGCACGAGTTCGTAATTCTTGTACCGCCCGGGATACATACAATGTTTTTGATCAAAATTGCGAGGAAATAATAGTATGTAGATTGTATATCAAGGGCATAAAGTAACTCATTTTAGACCAGGCTAAAATGGGTTACTTTATGCCCTTTATTCATGTTCTTTATTTGGCTGACGCCACGTTTCATAAACCCACACTCGAGTTAATGCCCTTCATGATATACAATAACATAAACTACTAATAGAGATAGCTGCTCCTAGATAAAATGCTATCGATGAACCTTATTGTTGTTTACATATTACGAACATGTGTATGAGTAACTGCTGTAACTACTATAAATCTGTATTTAACTACTAATTGGTTATTATTTGTTATGACTAGCTCTTTGATGTCCATTATCAGAACTTACTTCATCGACCGTTACGTTTTGTAATTAGTATTGATTTCGTTTAATTAAATACGGATATAAGACGAAATGAATGCGGAAAGCGTAGATAAGACTACTGAATGAGTGAAAAAATATACACATAGATATACATGTGATAATAAATATACAGGTGTAACAAAATGCTGGTGGTCCGTTTAATGAGGTACTCAGTACTCAGTATCGTGGCCTGACATTCAAAAAAGTAATGAATTTTTAGTAGATAGTAGAGTAGGTAGGGCTAGTTGGAGCATTTCATGTCCCAAGGTTAATAAATATTAATGTTAGAAAAAAAAACATATTTTTAAACCTACACATATATTTTTAAAATATGAATACTTACAATGTGAACATTATAACACCGCACGCCCAACTGAAATGTAAAAAATAAAACATTAATGGCGTTATTAATGAAAGCACTTCAATAACTGTTTAGCTAAATGATTGTTTGTCCTTATCTGTCACTTTGACAATCGCGTTTGTCAGAATGGGAGAAAACATAATTTAACTAAAGCTTCTGTTAACTTTTTTATGAATAAGGTAAATTTAAAGTCTACGCTATGTACGCGAGAGATAAATATTTATTTACATTGGTTAATACACTAGCAACTTAAAGCTGATGCGTGTACATCACTGCATTTAATGTTTGTTATAAAAAGAGGTTATATTGAAAACTTTATTTGTTTGTCAAGTCTGTTTTTGAAACTGTTCACCAGGGGCACTTATCACTTAATTGTATTACTGGTAGATAAATAGTGGACAGACCTTGACCACTAAATAAGAAACCCTCAGATCACATTACACGAGATCTGACTTTAAACGGCTCGGTGCGTTGTCTACTATTGTGACATAATCCAAGACGTATCCACACACCAGATCTCTTAAACATAACTTTTCATATTTTCTAGACCGGTAATCCTTAAATTCTCGTATAGCGGAGTTGATGCGTTGATGCGAAAAATTTACACGTTTTTCAATTGTCTCTTTCGCACTCGTAAAATATTCATATAAAGATGGCTTTTATTTTGCTCTTTAAGCGTTAGCGCGAAATCATACATCAATGATTATAGACTGTACATGACCTCGACGATAGAACACGCCCCCTATATTGCGTAGTATGCAAAATAATCTAGCTAATGTTAATCTAAATCGGTATCTTAGTTCAAGAGGTCTGGCATGAGGGATCGTGTAAACTATAAACGGATGTATGCGTCAACTTTCGATGTTGATGTTTGTGGAGAATATGGAACGGACTCGTTTTTTTAATCCAAAAGTACATGCTTATTAAATAAACTTAAGTCATCGCCAATTTTGGCGAAAAAAACGCTCAATAACACAATTAAATTATGCACTTAAACAAAACAGTAAACAACTAAAACTTAACATACAATTAAAACTTTATATGCCTAATTACTTGTGTTCGTTTTTTAGAGTTCCTTACATCAAAAGGAAAAACCGAATCCCTTATAGGATCACTTTGTTGTCCGTCCGTCTATCTGTCAAGACCCTTTATCTCGGGAATGCGTAGAGGTACCAAGTTGAAATTAACACCACATAGGTATGCTGCGATCCCATGAAGCTGTGAAAAACCAAACCTCTGCGTCAACGCAATCAGAAGACACGGTCGTTTATATCGCATTTCCCATACATTGTAATGCGAATCAAACTGTATAGGGTAGACCACGGAACGAACAGTAAGACAAACAAAACGATATCCATGCCTTTTTTCAGGGCGGTAATACTAGCGTAAGAAAAAGACAGTATGATGCTCTCTAACCTACTGCTAAAATGCGTTCGGTCTGTAGGTGTACTCACATGTCAACCTCCATGCCGTAGCCAGGCGCGTCATCGAACATGTTCGCTTTCAACGTCTCCGGTGCCAGGTACCCCGGCGTGCCGCACAGTTCTGCAACAACCAACATATTTTTATCTCACTCACTCGTAAAGGATTTCACGGATAACGAAGCACTTTGCCGGTTCCACTGTAAGTATTAGGTCAAAACAACAAAGTAAGCATCGCTATTATAATTTTAGTAAAAAAAAGTCGGCAGCTGGAGACATGTCTTTTTAATATACTTCCACATTAATCATATAACAGCGGTATCGTCTTGGGTCGTTTCATTAGTTTTTCGTCAAGTTCTTAAATTTGTCTCACTTTTTTTAAATTTTAATGACTTACGAAAGTTTAAATCAGAAAACCACAGTTTAATAACACTAGACCCTACTCATAGTGTTGTGTTTCTGTTGGTGAGTAAGGTCGCCAGAGCTCCAAGAGGATTCACTGTGTGGACAGCTGGGGACCCACGGACCAAAGCTTGCCCCTTTAGGTGTCAACACAGCGAATCCTCCTTTTTTTAAAGGGTCGGCAACGCGCATGTATCACCCCTGGAGTTGCAGGCGTCCATAGGCTACGGTGACCGCTTACCATCAGGCGGGCCGTATGCTTGTTTGTCACCGTCGTAGTAAAAAAAATAAAAAAATTGTATGACAAACAATAATTTAGCAAAGCTGTGCTTGATCTGCGTTTATGTATATCGCCATATATGACTGATTAGTTTAAATGCCTTTTCAACGTAAGGACAACGTTTATATTAATTAAACTTTTAACAAAAAAACCTATTTCAAAAAGGGAAATAAAAAAAGTTCCTTTTTATTTACATACTATCTTATGAAATCAAACTATTATTTTGAAGTTCACTGCTATTTATTGATAAATTTAGTCAGAAAACCGATACAAATTACAACCATATCCTTATTCGTAATGACAATCCTCTGTTCCCACCAAAAACATCCCCTGACAGCTCTCTAGACAAAATGTAAGTCTATGATCATAGACAATAAAATAAGAGGGCGAGTGCACACAATATGTCATTGCATAAGGCCATATATAGAACATCAGTTATTAATACAAGTGTGGTGCTTACAACTTCGGCCATCCTCCTCAATAAGTGAGCCCTCTCACTACACATTACACTTAGCTTAGCAGCATTACTTAAAATCGCTAATTAACCACAAGTAACAAATTTAACTTTGACAAGAACATTCTATCATGAGTTTATACTAACAACTATAGTTTTTTAAATATATATATGCATTCATACATTTTAGTAGTGATCCATTTCAACCAGTGATGATCACAGGTCACATTTACTTTATTGTTAACAATTATAGATTGAAGTCTTATTTATACCTCTCATATCTTATCACATCAATTTACCTTATTTATAGAAATAGGAGATCAGTCTGACTTTGAGTCTTTCAGCTCTAATATTAGGTATATCACATCAATTCACATTATTTTAATTATCAATCTAATTAAGTCTTATAAGTCTCACCTTAATATATCACATCAAATTACCTTGTTTATAGTTATAGGAGATGATTATGGGCTTTACCATTAACCATATGTTGTTAACAAATATCAACTTTAGATCACCTGGGTACATCTAATTTTATGAGTTAGACTGCTATAATCTTTAATCACCTGAAAGCCTGCGGCCTGCTCCAGACAATTTGCCATGATGGCTTTGACTGGACAGTCTGCCAACCTTTATATTCACCTGAATGCTTAAACAGTCTACCAATAACTGTATTCACCTGAATGTTTACGGCCTGCTCTAGACAGTCTGCCAAAACCTCAACACTTATGGCCTGCTCCAGACAATTTGCCATGATGGCTTTGACTGGACAGTCTGCCAACCTTTATATTCACCTGAATGCCTAAACAGTCTACCAATAACTGTATTCACCTGAATGTTTACGGCCTGCTCTAGACAGTCTGCCTTTGAGGCCTGCTCTAGACAGTCTGCCAAAACCTCAACACTTATGGCCTGCTCCAGACAATTTGCCATGATGGCTTTGACTGGACAGTCTGCCAACCTTTATATTCACCTGAATGCCTAAACAGTCTACCAATAACTGTATTCACCTGAATGTTTACGGCCTGCTCTAGACAGTCTGCCCTTGAGGCCTGTTCTAGACAGTCTGCCAAAACCTCAACACTTATGGCCTGCTCCAGACAATCTGTCATGACGACATGTACTGTTCAGTCTGCCTATATCTGTAATCACCTATGTTATCAGTTTTTTTTTAACAATACTGCAATACTATGTTTATAATCATAATTATTCATTGCACATCTCCAAATAATTGTTATAAGTACACATATAAAACCTCTTTTATACGTTTAAATTTACTACACTAATTACAACTGTTTAATGCGAATAGATACATCATCTTTATCATGAATAGCTCTGAACACATACTTAGACACTTTTTAACATCACACAACTGCTCATATTAATATTAATTATACTTATATATATTTAATTTGCGTTGTGTAGATAAATATTATTATAATCTTGGTACATGGATTGGTACATTACTCATCATTATCACCAGACTCTATATCCTCGCTCATGTCGTTTTCACTGGTCTCACTATCTAAATTTTTTAAATGTAACCAAGGATGAATCTTGTCCAAGGCCACAACATTCTCATAACGTTTTTTTTTTCTTTTTCTTACAAGAGGAGTATCCTCCACAACAAAGCTATCGTTGGGCAATATTTTAACAATACGGTATGGACCATGAAATTTAGGCGTTAACTTTTTGGATTTTCCTACAAGATCTTAATCGAATATGTTCCTTTCAACCCTAAATAGATCATCTACGTTATAGTTGGTGCCAGGCTTCCTATGTTTATCGAAAGTTCGTTTTGTTGACTCTTGTTGCCGTTTTATTGAATCACCAGCTGCCGATCTAATAGTTTGTAATCTTTCGTCTGTCAGAGGTTCTACCGTCTCGTTGATGATGTTTCCGAGTATATTTTCTGTAGAGGTAATTTGAATCCAAACAAGAGTTCCGAGGGGCTTTTACCGGTTGCTTTGTTCCAAGTGGTATTCATTCCTAGCTGTATACTGCCTACGTGTGTGTCATCTCCTGGGTTAGGCTCAGTGACAGGACTCCGACTGAGAGCATCCACATGGGCCATTTGTGCTCCCGCTCTGTACTCAATCTCGCAGTCGTACCTACTCCTGAAACCACACCCACCACCGGGAGATTCGAGGAATAAGATCTCGCTTCGTCAGGGTCGTTCGTAGCGCTCCACAGTCAGTAACGATTTTAAACCGTATACCTAAAAGGTATACACGGAATCGACTCAATGATGATATAACAGCTAGAGTCTAGAGTTCAAAAGAATGCATTTTCTGTTTGTCAGCTGTCGTTTTACGTCTGTAGTATGCTACAGGCCTAAGTAATCCGTCAGATCCGCGTTGCATCAGGATTTAATAAACTAATATATATAAAACATTATTCAGACGTAAAACACGAGTGATCAGGGACCCTGCTTCGAGGCGTACAGAATTATCAGATACATTTAATAATACTAATCGACCGCGCCCCTCCTTAATGCTGTATTCGCCTGCCAATAAGCAGTATTTGTAGTTGGGCAACCCGCGTAACGTACCATGTACATAGGCCATACCAGAATACTGCTGATCACATTTCACTGGTGCAACAATTGTCTCATTTGGAGGTATCACATCACAACATCCTCTAGTAACATTAAGTTTAGTTTTGAAATATAGTCACGAGTAATAATCAAAGTATCTGATGTTTTAATAATAGTAATTCCTGGTTTTTCTGTGTAAATATGCCCAACTAGTATGGGATACTTAATAACACTGTCATCCACATTGATTGCCTCAGCACGCTCTAAAATTCCCTGTATTTCAATATTAACATATACTACCCCAATCGGCATTATAATATTGTCACCTACACCCCTTAAGATAGGTAAGTTATTAATTTTCCATGTAATGCCCAGTTTTACAGCATCACTATAACGTAAAATTGTACCCTGACTTCCTAAATCAACATAGACATTAATTGCACTTCTGTTAAGTTTTAAATTTATGTTATACTTATCATCATTATTACCTAAATTCACTAGCAAAACAGTTTTTTTCAATTGTGGCAGTATTATTTTTACTAAAAGATTCTTTAACTTGTTTATAACAGTTGGTACTAACATGTCCCATTAAATTGCATAATGAACATTTCAGTATCTTTTTGGTGCAATTATAGCTGTAATGCCCCGCTTCCTTGCAGTTATAACAAGTCTTACCTGCAGGTCCACTGGTTTGTGCTCTAGTTATTTTGCTAGTTGTTGCCTGGTTGGTGCTTGGGACATTAGACCTCCTGTCCAGAATATTTTTAAATGGTTCACGAGCCTGCTGTTTTATAGATTGAACATATTCCAGAAGTTTTTGAGGCTCGTCACAATTTAAAACTTTAGCTCCAAGTCTTAGCGAACGGTCCTCTATCCCATGCAGTAAACAGGCAACTGCACGCTTACCTGTAATTTTACACTTATGTAATAAATTAATTTTTTTTCATAGTAATATAGTTCTAGCAAATCATTATATTTTACCTTTTTGGACAACATCTCAGTTAAAAGCTCCGCATGGTCATCACTACTGGAAAAGAGTGTTAATTTCTTTTTCCATTCGCACCATGAAAACGACATTGTGGGAAGCGCCTGGTACCAGGTGCGGGCAACACCGGCTAACTTTGGCAAAGCATAGTGTATTATCTGGTCATTCCCCCATTGATATAACTTTGCACATTCTTCAACCTTTTTTAACCAAACATGTATTGTTTGTCCTTTTGACATAGGGTCAAATTCAGGTATGACATTACCTAAAATAGGAAATTTATTACCTTCAGGCCGTTTACTTGCTAGAATTTTCACCAAGTCTGTTAATATTTTCACCATGTTGGCTGCATCAACACTATCATTAATGTGGATCTGTTGTGGTGTCTCCCTATTCTTAACACTTGATCTGCTCCTTGTGTGTTGCCTCCTCGTATGCTGCTTTTGGTTATGTTTTGATTTCAAATCTCGTGATTGATGCTCTCGTGCTACAGAACTCTGTTCACTTTCACTTGAGAAGTACCGTTGATGACTATAGCTCCTTTTGTGGCCGCGTCGCGAGTGATGTTGTCGACGCTCACTTGATCTACTGCTCCGTGAATTTGATAAAACGCGTCCACGATGATCAAGGCTCCTTGAATACCTACGACGCGAACGATGCTCTCGACGATGACGGTGCCTGCCCTGCCGTCCTTCAACACTATTCTCATTATTACCATCTTGTTTTTGCAGCGTATTACCATCGTCAGTCTCCCGACGAGGCAAACTCGGCGTACGTACACTGTAATCACGATGATGACTTCTCCTTGTAGATTTTCTATTCCGCTTTGAACATCTTTCCTTAATCCGGTCGTTGTGTTTTCTTTTGCGTGCTCGCGACTTCCTTTTCTCGCCAGCGTCATCTTTATCTGAGTTTTTATTCATGTTTCTGGTCAAAGTATTGCTATAATGGTTTTTCGTATTAGAATCTCGATTATGGCACTGAAAGTCGCTTCTTGTAACGAAATGTGGGGTGAGTCTCTCATCCCACTTCTGAACTATGAAATCAAACTATTATTTTGAAGTTCACTGCTATTTATTGATAAATTTAGTCAGAAAACCGATACAAATTACAACCATATCCTTATTCGTAATGACAATCCTCTGTTCCCACCAAAAACATCCCCTGACAGCTCTCTAGACAAAATGTAAGTCTATGATCATAGACAATAAAATAAGAGGGCGAGTGCACACAATATGTCATTGCATAAGGCCATATATAGAACATCAGTTATTAATACAAGTGTGGTGCTTACAATCTGAACTATACTATACTATCTGAATACGTTTGACTTCTAACTAAAAAAACTAACTGGTTTTAATAATGAGAATCAAATCTACAAGTCCATATATACATAAATAACTGCGTAATAAAACGTTATAACGCTCAGCCAATCACGTCGCCGCATTCAGTAGGTGTGTTTGGCATTATATTAACAATACCAATATTTGCAGGACAGATCCAAGCATGTCAGGGCAAACCTTGACATATTTTATGCTGATAGTGTATTTGTACCAATCTAATTAGAGGATTGCCGTATTAAGGTCAAATATATCTGTCATGGTTTTCATTCTCAACATTTTTAATTAATAAAAAAAATATACGTATACAAAGTGTCTCTACCCTCTGGACACAGATGAATAGGATGTGTTGATTATGGTATTTCTAACCCATGTAAAACGTCTCATTTCAAACGCCACAGTATTAACGGAGAAATTACTGATTTACGATTTATTAGTCATTAATTTCGGAACTACCTGTATACATATTTAAGAGCATTTCATCTTGATTAATCTCTTTGAACCGCAAAACCCAGGCATTCGCCACTAGGGCTTATGTCATTTCACTAGAGTCACTTTCATATTATCGTCATTGTAAATTACTGATACAGTATGCTCTTATTTATTGTTGATTTATTTGAATTAATTTATCTTTTAAAATACAACTTTTTGTTGAAACAATTTTTTTTTGATGTTGGTCTTTTTTCTTTAGTATATGACATCTATTTCAATTTAACTTTTAAAATATTTTTATTTTATTTTCTTCTAATCATATAATCTTTTTTTTTTTTTATGCTATAGGGGGCAAACGAGCAAACGAATCACCTGATGGTAAGCGATTAACGTCGTCCATGGACACCCGCAACACCAGAGGTGTCGCAAGTGCGTTGCCGGCCTTTAAGGTGGGAGTACGCTCTTTTCTTGAAGGTTTGAAGGTCGTATCGGTCCGGAAACACCGCTGGCGACAGTTCGTTCCACAGTTTAGCTGTGCGAGGCAGGAAGTTTCGGGAAAAGCGCACAGTTGAGGACTGCCAACCATCTAAATGGTGAGAGTGGAAATATTGTCGCGTAGGGCGATGGCGGAAAGAAGCGGCAGGGATTAATCCGAACAATTCCTCGGAACACTCCCCATAATACATGCGATAGAAAATACAGAGTGAGGCCACATCTCTACGCAGCGCCAAGGGATCAAGCCGATCAGAAATACGTTGGCAGTTGACAATTCGAGCTGCTCTCCGTTGGATGCGGTCTAGAGGAAGAAGCTGGTACTTAGGTGCCCCTGCCCAAAGATGAGAGCAGTATTCCATATGCGGGCGAACCTGCGCCTTATAAAGCTGTAGGCGATGGGCCGGCGTGAAATACTGCCTCGATCTATTGAGCACACCGAGCTTCTTCGAGGCCAATTTGGCCTTACCCTCTAGGTGGCCGCGGAACTGGACTTCACTCGAGATGTCAACGCCAAGGATTCCAATACTGGCTGTGGCAGATAGGGGAGTGCTCTCAAAACGAGGTGACGCGACGAACGGAAGTTTTTTTGCGGTGAACGCGCAAACCTGTGTCTTTGTAGGGTTAAAATGGACCAAATTAAGTCGACCCCAATCTGAGACTTCTTTTAGGGAGGTCTCAATTTCGGACACAAGTTTGTTCCGGCTCTCAATGACGTTTTCCCGGGAAATATTGGCGCGGCCGGTGTAGGAGGCATCACCCGTACTATCATCAGCATAACAATGAATGCCGCTAGTTTGCAACATGTCATTGATATGCAGGAGGAATAGCGTGGGTGATAGCACACAGCCTTGAGGGACACCAGCATTCACAGACATTGAGTCTGAGCATTCACCGTCAACTAGGACCTTAATGCTTCTGTCTGCTAGAAAACTGCTGACCCATTCGCATAATTTCCCATTCGCATAATTTCAATTAATAATTTAATCTACCATATTACAACATTCCTGAGAGGGAACTCGACTCAGGATCTCGATCAATGTCCAGAGGGTAGAGACACGTTGTATACACGGTCACGACTACAAACTAAGTGAAAAATAGGTAAATGTTACAAAAAATTGTAGGCAAATTCACCCGATTTTATTAAAAAAGAAACTATTGTAATAGCAAAATTTCTCTATTATAATTTATCAGTTTCTAATTTCTTAGCCAAATGTGATTGAAATTAGTCGCTTTATAAGTATCTATGCCTACTTTGTATATTTAAGAGGGCGCCGACCGTCTAATGGCGCCTGTGTAATAAACCAAGATCGATATCTCTATAATCCAATAGATTTTAGTTGTAGTTCTACTAATTACCCAACTTTTAATTTATGTCATACTGTATCTATCATATGGTTTATTAAAAAACAATGCCGCCGGTCGACGTCCTCTTAACTAAGTCACAAAGGTATTCCTTAACGCTTCATGCTTCTCTACCCCTGGTACCATGCACTAAAACAAAAGACGCGCGACATTGTACGAACCAGATGTAACCCAAGATTAATTAACACGTCATTCGGTGCGTGAACTCTTGAACGAAATGCATCTTTAACCTCTATGACTTAAGTCATTTTACATTGACGTCAATTACGAGTATGCATACAACTGGTGAATTAACATTTACCCCGTCATATAAAGCGTGTGCTTTTGGCGAGAGAAATTCAACTTTAATCTTTTGTCTTAAGAGTTGTTTTACATTGACGTCAATTCTGCGTTCTTTATTTGATTAAGATAAGTGATAATGATAACCGCAACGAGTCATTTAGTTTTCACATTAAAAAGGTTAAATGTCCAATGTGAAGCTATTTCTGTTGTAAGTGAGTTGCTAACTACCACCAGTGGCTATCATTAGATATTATTATATTAAATGCTTAAGAATAGCTGTAGTAAGATAATCTAAATCTCTAATCGAAAGAAGAGTCCGACAAAGCTAAATTTGCATAGATTTTGATAGCACAGACTGTGAAAGTATTAAATAAACTTCATAATTTCATAACAGTTTGACGTATAAAATAACACTTTATATGTTTGACAGTTCATTTGCTTGGGAGAGATAACGAGAAAGACAGCTGTCATTGTCTAATCCGTACAGTTAGAAAATGACAGGTGTGTTTCTCTAACGCGGGATACTGTCGCAGCACTCTCGTAGGTACTAGGATTATAGGACCTTGTGGGGGTATTATCAAAAGGTTTTCGTTACTTTATATACTGTATTACACTAGGATTGTCAGTAGTGTCAGTACCAGACAGAAATCCGTGGGGCTACTGTCAATAGTGTCAATCTTGACGTTGAGGTCCCTGTCTTTCTCACTTTCGCAGATATCTGCCTCTCGCACTTACTAATACGCAAGGGGTTTGAGTACCAGTTATACAATTGGTCTATTGTTATTGATTAAAGTACTCACCGAACAATTTCTCGCCCTCCTTAAGGACCTTAGCGAACCCAAAGTCTGTGATCTTGACGTTGAGCTGGTCGTCAAGCAAGATGTTCTCTGGTTTGAGGTCCCGATGGACGATGTTCTTGCTGTGTACGTAGCGCATGCCTTCTAGGACTTGCCTGGAACAAGTGGGGTCACATTAAAATCGACAATATATGTAATTATTTTTAGTAAAAACCGCTTTGTGTCTTTATTAGTAAGTCATTTGTTTTGAGGGGCAAAATAATACACCTACAAGTAAGTTATAGAATATACCTATAAATTGATTTATAGTTCATTTCAAATACCATGACCCGATTCCACTTGAGGCAACTATTAGATTTTGCCGTCGTGTTGTTTTAAGTTCTTTCCAATTTTGGTCCTTTCATCTCCACTGTCGGTTATACTTATTAGTAAACAATAGATAACAATCTGGTTCCCGCTATGCGGTTTCAAAGGACTACTGTAAAGACAACTGTCATTGTCAAATCGGAACTATTAGAAAATGACAGATGACTTTCTCAAAAATTCAAAAATTTATTCTGCAAGTAGGCCTCAAGGGCACTTTTACAAATCAATAAGCATTACAATAAAGCATTTGCATGTACAAACATTTACAATATATAGTGAGAAGTAAAAGTATAATCTACGAGTAAATACTCATAATACAACAACCGAAACCTGGGTAAACAATATTAAAATAAATGTAAGTACTAAGTAATCTATAGTTAATAATAAATTTGGAGATGTAAATGTAAGACCGCGAGATAATGTCACAGCACTCTTGTGGTGGAGATACAGTATAGGCCAGTCTCGGGTAGAGTTCGGCCTGGCATACCTTGTCAAAATTACTTATTACTTCGCGTGATGCCAGCCAAAAATGGCTTATTAATACAAGTTTCCTGCAAGTTGTTGCAGGTAATCTGTTTTATATTTAGTAACCAATTAAATGTCTATTAATTTTTAGTTAGCCGACCACGTCTTTATGCTGTGATTGATCATAGAATGGCATTGCTGCCTCAATAGCGTTAGACGACAAGCCGTATCTACAGAACCGTTATAGGTAGACAATTAATAAGTATGATACACGCCGAATATCTAACAATAAAATGTAACAAAAGATAATACAAAAGATATTAAATAAACCAATACAGTGGCAACATCGTAGTATCGACCCGTTTTCTTATACATATATTTATTTGATATGTACTGTAAAACAAAACTGTGTTTTTATTGTCTCTGTGGAGGCTGGAGATATATTCAATAAAACAAGTCATAATTTCAAAATAAAAAAATCAATCTTTGTCAAACGTACCTAAATAGGTAATAACTAATAAGTTACGGGCAAAAAACGGATTTTTCGCCATTCTAGGAGAAAAGTAGGTACAAGTTTTTTATGTTTTATAAAATAAATAGGTAAATATTTATTTAAACACTTATAGAAAAAAACCGAATTCTCGAAATATAATTGAACCGCAATCTCCTCCCAATCTTCATAAACTCTTTGTTATTGCATTAAACAATTTTTAAATTGGTTTGGGAATTAGTGTAATTAAAATAATGATTACCAACAAAACGAAAATACACTTCTTCCTTCTTAGGGAAAAAACTAGTTACGAAATTCAAAATTTAAGTTTGTTTTGAAACTTTTAATCATCTAACGAGCCTACATCTTCTGGTAGCATTGTCTCCTATTTTCGACTTACCTCAAATAACATTTAACTAAAACATCTACAACTACATTCAAATAATTAGTCATAAAATTCACACACTCCTCCTCACGCGACTTCTCCTGAACTTTACAAACACTTAACGCCATAGTTTAATTAGTAAACAACCAAACTTGCTAACAAACTTGCAATTTACGGTACAGAAGTACCAGGAGCACAGAGCGGCGCAAGAGTTGATTCGCGACTGGGTCAGGCGCACGATGTTCGCGAATCCCGCGCCATTTATCTTGACGCAGAGCAGTAGGTACAAACAGCAACAACATTTATGTGCATCGGTAGACTTTATGTAGTTACAATAGGGACTACAATGGTCAGTAAATATTGCTAACGTTGGGACATTGTAGTTACTAGTTAGGCGCGCGTTTACTTGTCTATTTTGTAAACGGATTTTAATTATTTAAATCCTACAACAGATTTATTTTTTAGATTAGTTAAGATTAACTAATCCTGAGACTTTTGTGCGTCAAGTCACGTCCTCGCACATAAATTAGGAATTAATTGCTTAATTATAATTAGGCTGTTACTACGATAATATTTTTAAGCGAATTCTAACAAGGTAAACTTATTTCTTTTAATTTAGGATGTCGATTCGGATCAAACTTTGTACCAATCGATGTAGTAACCGCCGCCCCCTACAATCGGAATAGTAAATGTACTAACTGTAGTTAAAAAAAACACTATGTAATATAAGATTTTAAGCTAACATGGTCATTTACACTATAGTTACTATTTAAAACGAGATATCTAGATTTAATATCGGGAGCTCATGAAAACAAATGTACATGGTAAATATCTCGTTTTAAATAGTAAACACTATGTAGATACATTTTCTTTTAATAATTTCTATTAAGTACCTGGAGAATAATAATCTGCTGCCACGCACACAATCGGGGTTTCGCTCTGGTCATGGGACAGTGACCGCATTAGATTAGCACAAGTCACTGATGACATTATCACAGTATCGGATAGGGGAATGGGTTCAATTCTGGTGATACTTGACTTTTCGCGCGCTTTCGATTGCTTGAATCCGACATTACTGGTCTCAAAAATGGAATACTATGTCGTAACTGAATCATCGTGTAAATGGTTCTTGCATTTCTTACAAACCGCAAACAATACGTTGAGGTGCAAAACGAGCAGGCAGCTCAGCGGATGCAGATACAGCGGATGGGCACAGCGGATGCATATCGTTTACCTGAATTACTGTACAACAGACTGAAAGTACTGTACAACATTCGAAAATACCTATCAGAACAAGCAAATTATGCTGATATTGTATACGGCCCGAGACTCTTGTCCATAACATAGAAGTGCATAAAGAGGGTGCAAAATGCCTGCACTAAACTTAGCATACCTCGACACAAGACTGCGTTTCTAATCCAATGGTATCACGATCTAGATGTACCTGTAGTCAAAATAATTCCCCAACTATTGGTTTATGACACATAGGGCGCCACTGGACTCTCATCGCCCTCTTAAAACTCACAAGCAGTACAAAAGTGAATAGCTTACCTCATGATATATCTAGTCTTCTTCTCAGAGAGCGTCACCACCGAAGTTAGATAGTCGAACAGCTCCCCATTCTTGCACAATTCGAACACTAAGAATATGAACGTCTCCGATTCGAATACATCTTGTAGTTCAACTGAAACAAAAAGTTTTATTACAATTGGAAAATTGGGATACAAATTGAATTGTGTAAATAAATATTGCTGATCGGCACAAGCTCAGTTTTCATACTAAAGTTATTGCAGGTTTTAAGGATATTTGGGAAACTTTTTCTTATTATTATTGACGAATATAATTTTTGTATTCACGCAAATGTTTTTGTTAGGATTTAGAATATAAATTGAAAAAGATGTCATATACTAAAGAAAAAGTGACCAAGGCCCCCTTGCCCAGGGCTAGGATCGAACCATCTGCCGCGAAAGCAGGAGGTCGCTGGTTCGAACCCAGCCCTGGGCACTGGGGGCCTTGGTCACTTTTTCTGTAGTAGATGACATCTTTTTCAATTTATATTCTAAATCCTTTAAAATTGTGATTTAGAATATATTTTCGTATTTTTCGTTTTGTACCATCACGTTCAAAATTGCATGGGCACTATCAATGAATTTTTTCATAATTTGCCCGTGCACGTATTATTATATTTATTTATTTATTTCGTCACATATAAGCTTACAGTTTCACACTTTAAAGTTCGCTGTTTCAACTTAAACGATTTATAATTTCACGATTCATTCATAATAATTTAGAAAATAAAAACTATAAATAATGTCACATTAATGTCTAATTAAAATAGCATTCAACTCAATACAATACAATAATGGGTTTCAATAAAAATGCTCATACATAAAAATTAACTTCATTCTTTTTTTAAGCTAGGCAGAATCCAGAGCAGGCATGATAATTTTTAGAAATTTGCCGTACTATTAATTTTAACAACTTCACGCAAATACTCAATGAAACAATAAACACAAAAAAAAATAGCAAATTTATTGAAATTAAACACTTTAGAACGGATTAATCGCGTTTATTAACACCATGATCCTACGTTTCGAGCCCTTTACAGCACTCGTTTTCACAGGGTTAAGATGATGACTGAGAGAATGCGAAAGTCCGTTCTAAAGTGTTTAATTTCAATGAATAACAATCGCGGTAACAGAAGACAATATTAAATAGCAAATTTGTCATAAACCTGCAAAAATGTATGTATGAAAAATTACCCCTGCACATAATCTATCTAAAGTGTTCAGATATTTGTGAGCACATTGGCCGCTGAGATAAATCTGATAACGACTTCACTGCTTGCCCTTAAAGTGAGGTCAATCTGCCTCGTCTATTTTACTAATATATTCAACAAATTTTCTAATTTTTAAATGGTTGCCGTCAGCAAAGGATAACTAAAGACGCCGGTTCGAAACTATCTATAAAAAAATAGTTATAATACGTATGTAATTACGATATTTGTTAATGCTAGAAAAACTAGATCAAAGTCCAACTTTTTATCAGAAACTGTTGTAGTTGTAGCGATGGCCGATGACACGCTCCTACACGTGTCTTACGAAATATTTACTTGTAAGAATTTGTTGTTAAAGATTGCATTTTTAAACGAAAGTGTAAAACATCTCGCTGATTAAATGTAGACCTTAATGGCACGTAAGTGTTGTGTGTTATTTCTAACGCAAATGTCGCGAGCGATGGTCATTGACATTTTATAGCTGCAGAGGAAAACCCTATTTGTATAACTAAAGAATACATCTAGTTAGATATTCAAAAGGTCAATAATGTGGGTGCATCGAACAACGAGATCTGCAGACAATCAAAAGTCACCGATGTAACTCAAATAACCGCCAAACTGATGTGGCAGTGGGTTGGACATATTGCCTGGAGAACTGATGGCCATTGGGTGGCGACCACGCGCCGGCCGACGCAGCGTGGGAAGGCCAGAAGATGGAGTAATGACTTGGTTGAGGTCGCCGGTATCTGTTGGATGAGGGCAGCACACAACCAATCAATGTGCTATTTAACATTCAGCAGTGGACAATGTGGACATAGGTCTTTGGCTGATAACAATGATGATGATACTAACTAAATGAGGATCAATAAACACACTAAGCAAAACCTGGCACTATAATCTAATACATTTTTTGTTCTACTTCCAGGTTGCAAATAAAAGATAAGATTGAAGATTGGTAATGAATATGGTGAACACACACACTAGATATTTTTTCTCTACATCTAATTTCATTAATGTGTGTACAACAACTCACTCACTAATATAAGGGTGTCCGGCCACCATCCTCAGGATGTGTATCTCCTGCTTGCAGGCGTCCCGCATAGTGTGCGTGTCCACTCCCTCCATAGACTCCTGGCTGAGGTCAATGATCTTGACGGCATATTCCCGCCCTGTCTCTTTCTCTATACACCTTCGGACAGTTGAGCTGATGCCCCTAAAAGCAACAATTATTATGTTTAATTGTTTTCTAACACTAATGTCAATTGTACAGTTTTCAATATTTTAAGCTGCTGTTCTAAAGTTTCTATTTAATTTAATACTGTACACAATATGGCTATAATTTTTTCAACAAGTTCTACATGTAGATTGCACTATACAATGCCAAAAAAAAATTGCCCTAGCATGATAAGCTTTTATCCTCTTGAGTAGTTCCTAAGGTTACTTTCTGCATCCATAATATTGATTTATTTATATATCATAGAATGAGTTCTCTCTTACTATATTATTAAGGAAGTATACCAAAATGCAGCTCAATCAGACTCCATGAGCTGGTAAAAAATTGCCTAAGAAGTATTACAGAATAGTACAAACCTGCATGGGTGACACTATCAGTTATTACCATTGATAAGTACACAGAACAGCTTTGAGTTACACTTACTTGATATTGGGTGGACATTGAAAAAATCAGCAAGTTGGTTGAAATTTTTAATTAATTGCGGTATCAGAAGAAAAGTTTTGAAATATGTTAATCACAATTGAAATACCACTATATTTAAGACTGCATTTTAAATGATTACAAGTCGGTTAAAAGTTTGCCAACCTTTCCAACCATCGTTGACAATAAAAAGGTGCTTTATATCAATTGAGTCAAATATAAGTGAACAGTGAGTCGTCCTTGAACGGTGGATATATCAGATTATGCCGGTTTCACTCGAAAATCGATGCCAGACGGTGGCATTGCGAGGTTTCTTCCTCAAGGTCAAACAGAAAACATTATGAGTAACGTTTTGTTTTTGTACAACAACGCCGGACGTTTGATCACTTCTCTGTTCCGCTAGCCGCTCTTGGCAGACTCACAACTCAAGAAATCACGTTCCTGGCGATTGACATCTTGCGTACCAAATATAGATCTCACCTGCCTATGATCTCCTTAGGTTCATATTTTGCGTAGAATTCCTTCGCCGCATCCTTATCGGGCAAATCATCATCTTCTTCTTTCGCCATGCTGTTCACTGTTGCTGTTATACTTTTTATCAACTAATTAGGCGTAATTAGGTTGGTCGCAATGACGAAAGGTTATTGTGAGCAGCTGACAGCATTCACAGAATATTAGAATTAAATAGCCCTAGTTACATAAGAATTTAAAGTAACTTGATCAATAGTTAATAAAATATATTTTGCTCTCTATTGACACTAAAACTACAGGTATGATTGTTTATTTAAAGTATAATTATTAAAATTAAATAACATTGACTACCGAGCTCGCAAAATAAATTGAAAGATGGGATAGACAAGAAAAAAATTGAGCACATTATGTGCGTTTAAAAGCTAGCTTCAAGAAAGTTAAAAATGAACTATTTTCATGATTTTTTTTTTATCTATTTAATTTGAAATCTTTTATGATAGCGCAATAAAAATAATCAATTGGTAGAATTAATTGTGCCAGTTAATTTCATGTTCTCCAATAATTACATGAATAATATTTGTAGTGAAACTAGTGAATTATACGCAGTGATATACAAAAGCTATCTTTATACAAGCTCTGTTTTTTTTAATTATTATTGTAGTATCAAGACTAAGATCTTGTTATTCATACATTATCTAAATCGTCTTTCTAAAAACTATTAACTTAAAAACATAAAATACACAATACATGATGTAAATAAATAGAAATAAGATATTTCTCAAATAGCCAAATTTAATAAAGTATAAAAATCTTACCAACAGCTGATTGTACTCTATGGTTGCCTCTGTTTATTATGGCTTGTTTTGTATCTCTTTCTTTCGCATAATGTTATGTTTCCGTCTCACTCACTCGTGTTTTCGCTTATTGTTCCGTCCGTGCGATGGTCTTCAATTTGATGAAGTTACGAAAATTTCGCTTCTTTCTGTTATCCCTTGTGTGTAGTTTTTGTGCAATTTAACCCCAGGACTTGGATTACTGTGCTACAACGCGGGACGGAGCTAAAATAAGCAGGTAAGCAGCTATTACGCATTGAATTTGATCTTACTAAGTGACATTATACATCTTTTTGACAACCTTGAGCTATTGGAATGAAATAGGGTATCAATCAAACGGATTTTTATTTTCTTTGTTTGATTTTTGAAGACCACTTGCCGTATTTGAGGCGATTTTAAAATGAATTAGTCTAGGAATTACTAAGTACTTTCCCAGCCTATAAATGAGAACTACAGCTGATGCCCAAATATCCACCAAGGAAAATTGAACGATTGAAGTTCTAATAAATTTCTCACGTACCTACCCCCTCAATAATTACAAGAGCATGTTTGCGATTGTTATAATCGTGATTAGTGCAGTATGATTTATCTGCATTGTCATTATTTTAAGGAATGTAGGAATCAAATTGATGTTCTTATTGGATAATGCTGTTATGTCGTGTTGTTGTTATTGATTATTTTGTACTAATATATAGAAGGACAAAGCTTTTAAATTAATTAACATAGACCAAGGTTCTGTAGAGCATGTATAATCATAATATGAGTATAAAATATACATATAACTAATGTAAGTAAATATTACTTGTGTGATATATTTATGGTTTGTCTACCTTGGGAACAATTACTGACAATTACTGAATTATGACTTTGGTGTCAACTTAGCGGGGTTTGTACAAATTATAAAAATGTCAATAATAAAAAATCTTCGTTTAAATATTTTAAATACCCCAATGTAATCGGAACAGTTGTCTATGACCATGACGAAAGTAACCGGTGCCAAAAAATTTAAAATCTCTGATAATTAGTGCATAATTACAAAAAGAGGGATGGATAGTTATAGTTTATTTTTTCTACCGCTAACCAGCAAGACTATAACATATGGCAGCTGTACATATGTTTTACATACTTACTGCGATACAGCAGCAAATAACATGTAATGCAGGGTGACCTTCTTTCAGACCAATGAACTTTTATTTTGAATCATTAAGAGTCCGTTCCGTCAAGATACATTTTAATGAAATAATGCATATAAATTGCCATTGCCACGAAAGTATTGCAAAAAAATCATTTTAATTAATATCATTTAGAATCCAAAAAAAGAATTCTTTTGTTTTGCGAGTTGATTAATTCATACAATATTGTAACTTGATTTTTGATTATTTATTTTTAAAACACCTAATTTATTTTCATACACGTGAAATAAGCATGAAATTAAGTTTATTTTTGCATCTTTAGTTTTATAAAATATATTTTATACATACCCAAATATACTTGCTAAACTTTTGCAATTTTTCTTAAATTTGCTCTAGCTACATATACATTTATTCGAAAAAATCAAAGTGGAAAAAAGTGTTCCATTTATTCCTTAGACAACTAATTTTCTAACACATATGTTTAACTTACATACCGGTTTGATATCATTTTGATTATCAGAGAAAACCCTTGAGGCTATTTACCTCTTCAAGCGAAAATCGTGAAACAGTACTGACATTTAGAGGTGCATTATTAAAAAACGAAACATAAAAACAAAAAAGTAGTTCATACATTCAATTCAAATTGCAATTATCATCAGTAATATGTTAAAAAATTAACAGAATTCTTGTTAGTTGCTGCAATATACTATCAAAAAGTCGAACAAAATCGTAAAAAAGTATACCGGTTAAGGTTAAGTGTGTATATAAATGCACCAGAAAATTGTAGGTAGGACACATACTTAGATTAAAAAAGAGGGTAACCAAAACATTATTTTAACCACAATCTGCGATAGCATTTTAATTGATTGTGTAGGTCACACAATCAATTTGTTATAATCAATTTTGTGGTAATGTTAGGTGGTTGATATAATTCATGTATTCTGTTATTCACACTATATTAGTCTTGAATTTACATAAAATACAACACATTCATGTTCAACAGGTTCCTTGGATTCGTCCTAGTGAGCCACTCTAGGAACCCTAGATAAAACCCTAGATAAGGTCAAGGAAAAAACCCCATGTCACTGGAATGGGGTTTCGAATGAATATGGGTTCTATGTAACCTGTTTATTTGACAGTCGCCTGCGAGTATCATCATAATCTAAGGTGCACAAAAATACCTGAACAAACACTAATGCCTTGACAATACTGGGCCAGTACCACGAAAATCGAACAACGGATTTGTATGTCCATCTCTATCACACTTGCATATTAGAGTGACAAAGAGGTAGGTAGGCGTTGCAGGCATGTAAAACATCTGAACAAACAATCTGACTGCTTGACAATAGGAGCGTGTAGATATTTGTGGGTACCTTGCCTGCTCTGTTATATCTGATGACGACTGGACATACGATGATAGGTCGCTTGATGTTGTAAACTGTGTTGACCTTGCTAAGATAAACAAGATGCGCATTGGTTTGCGTGTCTGTTCACAGATGGCGTTACTGGTAACATGAATATGAAACATGATTATCATAAAAAATGAGAATAGGTATAATTTTGTACAGCGACAAGTGTAAAAATATGGGTGTATATATCTTCCTTAAAATAATATCACATAGCTCTTTTTGAGTAAGTTGCAACTTGCATTGCATCCCATGCCGCATATTTTTTTTTAATACTTGACTGTATCCTACACACATCTGCTATACAGAATGGGTACCTTACTGCTATTCAAGAGTTATCTGTCTTAATCTTTTATCCAATTTCTTGATTTGTTTTTATACTCTTATAAGAAGTCTGCGGCAGATTTCAATTTTATCTGTCATGCAACAAATGGGTACATATTTATCGGGATATTACCAGGAGACTACATTCTAACAATTCAAACTAAGTATGCTACCTTAGTACCTTCTTATACGACGTCCTTCAATATATTTTCTCTAGAAGCTAGAACAAAGACTTCGCGACCTAGAGGGCAAGGACACCGCCAAGGACGTCTGGCGATCAATGCCTCAGCTTCATGCCTCCCTGGTCCTTGGGAGACAGCTATTCAATAGCTTAAGTACCTTTTTATCTCCTAAGTGTCAATGCGAATAAACGGTATTTGCTAATTTTACACCTTAATAAAAAAATCATAACAAACAGGGTAAATAGGTGACAATATTATAAACAGGATAACATCAGCCATTGTGTTACATTAGAATACATGAATCAATACGTAATCATTAGGCCAATACGTTACATCGAATACCTGTTGAATTGTGTCATTGGCCCAAAGACTGAGTCATGTAGATTATTGTTTACATTAATTAAATTCCCATTTTATTTAATGGTATAGTCTGTTAACTTAAAATACTGATGGTTCGCCCCGAACTTGAACGTCCCCTTGACGATTTGGCTCTAGGGAATGCTAACCGGTAATTTGTCTGATTTTACAGCTGGTAAAATACCGGTAATTTTCAACCAAAACCGGGAATTTAACGAAAGATATATTAGTAAATATATATTTCAACAATTTATTCAATTAATAACATGTTATTTTACTATATATGTAAATATCTACATACTTAATCCCAAATTAGGTAATCAAATTACACTGGTATTCATTCTGCTTGTTTTATAACGAGAGTTCTGGGTATTGTAAGCCATGCCATTTGTGATAAATTTAATGCAGGGTTTACTAATGGACGACGTTTACTGTTTAACAGATAGTTACGTTAACTCATACGTTTCACAACCTCAAAACGATTGATTACAGTATAACACTTTAAGATTGAAACGAAAAAAGAAACACCTCCTAAGTAGGAGGTACCTACACCCTAAAACAGCTATTTATGCAACAAGTGCGGAAAGTAAGTAATTTACTAATGTATCTTTACGCACATGTTCAATATAATGTTTTACCACGCCTTGTGCGTGGTGGTAGTGTAGTGAAGTAGCACAGTCAATAGTACACCGGGGTGAGCGGCGACTCCAGCGTTGCTGTTGTAGCTTTGCGACTGCAATAGCATTTCTTTATGGCTTTACAAAGATTAGCCAATGGAAGGTGTTAAAAAGTTAGGGAAACTATTATAGAATATATATATATTTTAAGCGAAGGAAAACGGAATTTTGAAAAGAAAGGATTAAGTAGGTTTTTTAAGTGCAATAGCAATTTCCTTGATGAATAGTGTAACAGAATAAAGAATATGCAATTGAAATAGATAGGTTAATATTTTTATTTTAGAAACTATTTTTGATCACCATTACATCTGTATCAACATTTCTTAATATTATTTTGATTGTGAAAATAATTGAAGGGGTGTTTACAAAAACAACATAACTAACATTTTTTTCGGATTTGTGTTTTTGATGTCATCTTGTTCAAGTCCAAAAGATTTACGAACGGTGAAAAAATGGTAGTCCAAAAACTATTATTTTTGTCAAAATATGCAATTAAAATATCCTCCATACTACTATGTACTTAAAAATTTACATTAAAATCACTGAATTAAGAGCAACAGTAAAATAAATGATATATTTACTTAAAATTAGAGAAACTTAGTGGATGTCATAAGAACATTTAATATATAAAAAAATATTTTAGGAAAAATAGTTACTCAACTTTGCACAAAAACATCGTAACTAACCTAAATTTTACAAAAACTGCATAAGCGACAAAGTATATTTCATATCTTTTACGCAAAATAGAAAATCTCAAAACAAATAAATAGATATTTCTAACTTTGTGACCATATATCTACAACCTCCAAACCAAGGTTGCTATTTGTACTCCTGACAAATATGTCCTGTAGCGACGGGACATCGTGGTATCCATGCAATATCAAACGTTTCAATTAGGTCACCACGCTGTCTTCGACGTTCTAATGTTGTGAGACGCAACTCCTTAAGTCTTTCTTCATATTCCTTGTGACGCAGGCATGCAACCATTTTTGTAGCTCTTCTTTGTGTCTTTTCCAGTAAGTGGATGTCTTTTTGAAAATAAGGGCTCCAAATTTGAAAAGCGTACTCCAGCAGCGGTCTTATATATGTTTTGTATAGTTGGACAAACAAACACTTATCAATATAGGAGAAGGCCTTTCGAATGATAAACAACATTGAGTTTGCTTTTCTGGTAATTTTTAAGATATGCTCTTCCCATTTCAAATTCCGAGTAATAGTTACGCCTAAATCTTTTTGTGACTCAACACTCTGTAGCACTTTAGAATTGATGGTGTAAGTAAGACAGGGATTATTGCTACCAATATGTAGAATAGTACATTTATCCAAATTCAAGCTTAAAAGCCACTCATTAGTCCATTGAAAAATCCTATTCAAGTCTTCCTGGATAACATTATGACTAACTAAAGGATTTCCCATTATCTTTGTGTCATCAGCAAATAAGGATATTTTGGACGTCAGTATGGGCTTCAGATCTGACAAAAATATGCCGAACAACGTTGGGCCGAGCACGGATCCCTGTGGCACGCCGCTATGCACGTCATAGTGATCTGATAAGCAGTCACCCACTCTAACACGGAACCTTCGACCCGACAAGAAGTCCTCAATCCATTTAAGCAAATTGCCTCGTACCCCAAAATGCTCAAGTTTGCACAGCAGCAAATTCAAAGCAGTTAAAACGCCACTCGCGACGAGTGTGATGTCAGAAAAACTTGTATCATTTGGGCGGCGTGTGCCGCCGTCACTTGTTAGTTGCCTTGGACTCTGACGTCACGCCGGGCGAGCGTTTTAAACACCGGAAGGCCTAGTATAAAAGTTATACGACATTTACTTCTCGGTCGCGTTAGCGTATCGAGAGTTCAAATTATGTTTGCCGTTTATTTAAATCATACGGCAACTTTCATATTTTGACCCCTCGATACGCTAACGCGGTCGAGAAGTTAATGTCGTACAATTTTTATACTAGGCCTTCTGAAGCCCTTATATTATAATTTTTAGTTACCTAAGCTTCGATTTAAAAAAAGGTAAATTTTGTGTATTTAGTCTACATTAGCATAGTTAATTTCGCTTTGAAATGATATGTTTTAATTTTACTATGTTTAATGAATATAGGTATCTTGTTAGATATTAATAGTTATTATTTCGTTTATGTTTCTCAAAATCTGATATGTACTTTTGAGAAATAATAATATTTGTAGGTATTTGTAACGTACTGTTCATAACTTTCAAGATTTACTTACTGACGTTAATAAGGACACAATTGATAGTAATGCAAACAAATTTAAAGGGGCTCCCATACAGTGATTTTTTTGCCGTTATAAAAATAATAATAGGTACGGAAATATATACTGTCGGCTCTAGGTTCAATTAGGGTAAGCTTACCCTAATCGAACCTACGGTCGACGATATGATGACGACACTTCTTTATTGAAATTTCTTGAACAAAACGTTTGCAGGGGACTCATTCTGCAGTCGATGCGCGAGGAAATTTCTCTGATATCACACGTGACCAGTTATGTAGATAAGCAATATAATTGTGATTTCTATTTAAATTGCTAAAGACCATAATGTAACCAAATTCTATGCTACCGACCATTTTATGTCTTTTAAAGGCAATAGAGCTGGTACATAATTATTATGGCAGCACCGCATTATGTACCACCACGCCGCCGTACTTAGCCGTGTCAAGGTAGATCAGCACCCGTAAAAGTTATTTTTATCTCTTACAACGCACCCTCTGGCGCTCCCTCTTGGCAATTAATAAACCCGCTTTTATTTAATAAGTAATGTTGTCTTAGCGCCAATTGCGTCAATCAGCGTTAGCCGCTAACCGCGTTAGGCGTTAACAATCAAATTTAATATGAAATTATTTAATTTTAACTCTGGGTTACCGAATAACAATATCGAATCAGAATTAGATTCGGGATTATATAAAGATAGGATCCCATTAAAACCCTTTTTAAATTTGCCTATTGTGACGGACGGTAATCTACGGAACCCTACACTCAGCATGGCCCGACATGCACTTGGCCAGTTTTTTGCTACGAATAGATAACAATGATTGTCTAAATTTGTGCGTCAGGGAATCCCAAACGAACGAATTGCAAGGGTCCTGGCAGCATTGCATTGTTAGTTTTTAGGAAAATATTCGACGAATTGACAATTTATTCAAGGAATGGTCTAAAAAATTATCTGATTTCGTATACTAAGAAATATTTTGGTGATCCGTTTAATCAATAACTTATTGCATAACTCTGGGTTACCGAATAACAATATCGAATCAGTATTAGATTCGGGATTATGTTCATCGGAATTTTGAATATTCGTGCTATCATAAGTCGGAATTTTGATGATCGGGATTATAAAATTCATGATTTTGATATAATATTATAGGAAATTCAGGATTATAAAAATCGGAATTATGAAAATCGGAAAATAATATTTTGAATATTTGGGTGATTCCATTGGAAGCTCGTATTTTTCGAAGGTCGTGGTAGTACAGTCACCTGCAATAGTATATGACGCTATGAAGGCCGCAAAAATATATGACACGCTCTTATGGCGGTACAAACAAGGATGTGTCAGATTATTTTGCAGCGTTCATCTATATGAACGCTGCAAAATAATCTGACACATCCTATCCCTATACTATTGCAGGTGACTGTACCTGGTACCTACTATTATGCTTAGGGCTATTGGGTTAAGTAGGTAGTCGGTCACCCTGCCCGATCCACACTACTCCACTCTCACATAAAATCGACATCAACCGATAACCGGGCCAAGGCAACCCCGTAAAAGTTATATTTAGGGCCCTCACAATCAGCCCTCTTTGAAGCGGAATCTGCACATTAATGAAGAGGTTGTCCTTATAACTCTGTATAAATTCAGTGGCGTATTATCGATCCAGGCGGTTTATCAAATCTAATCGAATAAAACAGTAGGGTTACGGATGTTAGGATGTAACAAAAATGCTGGGGATCCGGTTAAGGCTCCCCTCTGCCGCAAGCATATGAATATGACCAACAATAATATTAATTGTACCTATGGACTTGACTTTTATCTGACATGGCTATTTGAACGTTACCAGCAAGAATCGGCAGTTTTTTGTTTGGATAAGAAATGGCAGACAATGCCAGTCTGCCGACCGAATACAGTCACAGCCGAAGTTGTGGTCAGATTCTAGTTATATAAATAAATGTACAAGTCGCGTGACAAGTGGAACTGGACTAGGTGTGACCGCCCGTGCCCGTGTACATTATAATGAACTTATGCACGGACCACGCATGTCTAGTCAAGGTGTTAATTAATTATACTTTTTTTTAACTAACAGCTTTTTAGAACTAACAGCCATAATCATTTGATTCTATTAAACATTGATGGAGGAAATAAAAAGCCAACTACAGGCAGTGACAGGTAGTGAGTAGTGACATAGTATTTAACTTACACACTATACGAAACAGCACGAGAAAGATAAATAAATATACTCCTATATATACTTCTGTACCAATTAATCCATAGTTTATAATCAGAGGACATCGAAAATTTCTAGGTGTGACTGCCCGTGCACCGTGCTCGTGTCCATTATAGTGAACTTTTGTATACGCATCACCCATGTCTAGTCAAGGTGTTAATTACAGCCAAATGCATATTATGACTTAGGCTGCGTTTTACCAAATTTTTATTCCGAGAATAACGCGTACTCTCAGATAGTAACTATTAGTAACGTCAAATTACTATGGGATTTTGACATAAGTATCCAAGAGTAAGCGTTACTCTTGGTTAAAAAGTTTGGTCAAATACAGCTTTAGTAGCAACTTGTGTAGTATTTAATCCGTGGTTTATAATCGGAGCACTTAGCGCGAACATGAAAAATCTAAATTTTTAGGTGTCACTGCCCGTCCTCTTGTACATTATAATGAACTTACCTAACTACCTACCTCTACCTACCTTAAATCTAAAGTAGGTCCTTGAGGCATTGTACCTAGGATGCTGGCGGCATTTCCTCGTTGTATCGCAATGCTGATACGTTGTGCGAGGAAGCCACCAGCTCTTCGGTCACCAGTAACATCAACCAGACGTTTCGCGATTTCTACGAAAAATTTGCGTGCGCTGGGACCCCATGGACCAAGAGTTTCGACCCCGAATGGTACAAAAAGGTACTCTTTGCCCAGGCTCTTATATTTATTACGTTTTAAAATTTCGGCGCATTCAGCCGCTCCGCCCGCTTTTACATTAGTTCGTTGGAGATGGGACGGTGCCAGCGTGTCTACACAGGTAGCATCCCACACTAGCATCCGTCCCAAACTCCAAGGAACCAAGGACACCCCATCAGGTCTCTTGCCATCATCCCTGAAAATGCCAGTCGGCTCAAGGAGAGCAGGCACGTTAATGGTGGCAAGAGACCGACGGATTATGTCATTAAGAGATGCAGAGAGAGGTAGGTAGTTAGGTAAGTTACACTTACTGTAGGTATATATTTCGAGAATAAATGTTTTTAAGGTGGATCTCCCCGTGCAAGTTTCATACAACTTTCGTTGCAGGTTTTCTTCTATTCTATCGATGCACCGGAGTTTAAACCGTGATATTTAGGTTATGCGGGTCCTCCAGTTTGCGCAAATAGTATAAAAAATGCTAGAAAACTAACAATAACGTAAAATAATCAGATATAAAAAGTGCTAAATTTCGCTAAAGCGCTTGTTTGTGTGAGTAATCCTGATACTGTCCGTGTAAACTAATATGGCGGCTCAACTGACAACCACTGGTTTTGAGTTTACTATGAAAGATGTCACTGTAACCACCTGTAACACAGGTCAGCGGACTGAGTAGTACCAAATTTCGTCCACAGGTGGACAATACAGTCGCCATCAGATATATCGTAGTGGGCGAGGTGCTCAAATATTTCTGAGCAAGGTTAAATTTCAATAAGTTCTTTACAATAGATCCGCCAATAACATCTGAGCACTCAATTTTTTCATAAATATAGGAGAAGCAATTTTTCTGTGAGTTCTGAACACACAGCGAGGAAAAAATATCTTAACGCTTAAATCGTCAAAGGTATCTAAGCAAGATAAGTGGTCACAAATATCTGAACATTGAATAAAAATATACCTTACGACGTTATCTTAAAGTTAAATTCAATGTCATTGCAGTCAAGTACCTAATAATAGCAAGCTTTGATATTGTGTTGATAATAAAGCAAATTCAAACTTTTAAATTTGACAATCCACGAGAAGAGTACTGAAACGTCAATCGATATGTGTGTCCCTTTTCAAGGACGTTGCCAGCTCGTGTCGTTCGATTATCCAAATGTCCCATAAAACAGAAAAATTTGAACTTTAGAGCATTGACAGGTGAACTCGTTATACGTATGGGTATTTAATTTTCGGCAGTTATTGGAGATGTTGAAATAGCCCAATTAATTTATATTTGATCATAAGAAAATGTAGCAAAGCTTAGTAGTCCGGGTTCAAATCTTGGCCAACCATACCATTTTTTTACTTTTTGTTGGTTATAATAAGCACGTTTTCGTTGATGAATTTGGGCGTTTTTTTTTTGTTTTTTTTTTTTTATTGTTTTCTATTCTGAATCGCGAGCTCTTTCAATCCTAGTAGGAGAAAAAAAGTGTCCCAAGATTTGTTTTCCATTTCGCCACCGTCATTTCATAGATTTAGTATGGCGGTAGCGTCAATGGAAAAGTTTGAAATTTGTATGGAAAATTTAGGACACTTTTTTTTCCTACTAGGATTGAAAGAGCTCGCGATTCAGAATAGAAAACAATTACTTCAATTATTTCCAATTTTCAAAAATGACTTTTCTACAACAAAAAATAAAAATGCCCAAATTTACAACTTTACTGTTGTAATTTTTTTCACATAATTACTATATATTTATATCGTACCTACTTTCTTGATAAAGTAAGTTTACAACATCTAATTTAGAGTCAAAACTATTAATAAAAACGTAAACAAAATGAAAGTAAAAAAAAAAATTACCAAGGCAAGTTTGAAAAAGATTTTTAAGACTGAAAACTACTACAAAACGATTGGTTATTTTTTGTTCTTCTTCTTTCACATTGTTTTACTGAACTAGCTTATTATTATTTGGTGATGTAGGAATTTAAAAAACAACCCAAATATATGTAATTACGATGTACGAGTACACCTCTATACAAAGTTGTCAGAGGCTGGGTAAAATGCGTACCTATATTTATGCTGTAAAAACTTCTCAAGATTGGATTCTAGCCACTCAAGTATTGTATGAATTTGTATGTGTAGTACTCGTAAGTCTCGAAAAACGCCATTCTCCTATTTAATTTATGACCCCAAGTCTTCTGCAATGCAATGACTACATTGGTCAAAAATATATTTGCTAAATACTACATAAGCATTTTTATAACGCCACTTAGGTAAACGCTAGTTAGTTTACGAGGAATGACATTCTCCGCGCCCTCTGTGGAATTTTTGGAGTGATGATAACACTACTGACACTGATGACTGACAGAAGACGTGCTAGTGTGCGTAAATGGGTAAAATCTCCATATTTCCACGTTGTTGCAGGTTTTTGTTGAAATGAAATACTGTTGGCTGCAGAAAATCTCGTAGTATACTTCAGATTTTCTAGTTTTTGCGCAAATACAAAAACATCTTATGTATCTGATTTAGTTTTGGAGGAAATTATGAAAATAACTAAGTTTGAAGCACTAGCGCCATCTCTTGGTCGCTAGTCGCCATACCCTCCAGGCACTTCCACCTTAAAATTTATAATGAACTTGTATACGGATCACGCATGTCTACGTCAAGGTGTTAATGGCGGCTCCTATAGTATTTAATACTTAATACGTACTATACGTAGTAATCAAATGCACATTGTTTATGATGTAACGTGGTATATGTATACATTACGTATTGCCTTTGTTGATGTTTTGTACGGTTGAATTTAATTTCACTTCTCAAGATCTTTCAGTCAAAGGCCGATGTCTGTTGCCTTGGTCACAGGGATTATACATAGCAGTTTATTTTGAATACAAACTGTTATTTTTATTCTGACGTCTGAGAACAATATCAAATTTCTCAAAAACAAAGGAACAGTGGAAAAATTCATGACCTCGGGCGTGACTCGAACCCGCGACTCTGGGATACCAGCCCATCGCTCTCCCAACTGAGCTACCGAGACCCGTGGCCCCGAATTTCAACACCATATCCCTCGTATGCGCCTTTATGGGGGCGCCTAACAACATCTACCGTAACTACCTACCGTAGTACTTCTTAATCGGCCAGTGGAGTCTCAAGTTATATTGAGAATTCACCACTAACAATGTGCTATCCCATACTAAACTATTATTTTAGGCAGAAATGTCTGCGAACGAAGAAAGGTTAAAACACAAGAAGTAGTTAATTATCCGTTTCAGGGTGTTATCAGTAACGTGGACTTATAAGGAAGATAAAACTTTTATACGCCAAGAAAAAAAAATCGGGGCTGGTTGTCCCACTATTTATCCTAATTTGTTCACCATATTGATTAAACGGATCACCAGCATATTTCTTAGTATACGAAATTAGATAAGTTTATAGACCATTACTTGAATCAACTGACACTTCATCGATTATTTTCCTAAAAACTAACAATGCATTGCTGTCAGGCCTTCCCCAAGTACATTTTAATGATCCTTAAAATGTTCCCGTTTGGGATTCCCTGCCGCACAAATTTAGGCAATCATTGTTATCTATTCGTAGCAAAAAAAACTGTTAAGAGCATGTCGATTGTCGGGCCATGCTCAGTGTAGGGTTCCGTAGTTCACCGTCCGTCATAATAGGCAAACTTAAAAGGGAAGTTTTAATGGGATCCTGCCTTTTCGTCAAATGTAATTATTTAAAATATACTTAACTAGAAGTATTTGTTGAAATGTCATATTTATATTGTATTCTACGAGTAAGTCATGTTATTTTTAGATGTCATTTCGTTCATTCACAAATATAGGTACTTATTTATATTATAATATTCCATTAACCTTAAAGAAATTTCGCAACGGTTCCATATCTACGAGTATGAACTTAATATTATATTTACTTATGACGCAAATCTGACGGAACGCGTTATATTGCTCTCATAATTTACTAGGAGATAATATAGTAGCAATAAAATACTAATACTTAATCATAATCATAATATAATCGCACTTCCTAACGCCAGTGGGCCAAAATTTCAAAATCTGGAAGAGATGTTTCAGCCTCCTTGGCAATGCCACAAGGCACCGAGCTGAACTCAGCTTTTTTATTTATAAGTTATAGTTTGTTTCTTTTCTTTTTTGCGGTTTTATGTAATTTTAATATTTGTTTAAATAAAAGTTCTATGTGACATATGCTCTCTTTTACCTACTGTTTACCTAATATAAAAAAATAGCAGTCTGCATCATTTCCTTTTATTTTAAACGTATCCAAGTGAATCGAGACACCAGTTACAATTGGCGTTTTGACAACGCGAACATTTTACCGTTCTGTGTCGAATATTTGAAAGTGAAGACTTGCTGATATTTTCAAAAGGTAATTCTTTGAAATAAAATGTGTCTCAAGAATAAAGAACACGTTACTGGTAAATGTAGTTTGGCCAGAATCTCTTCTGATTTGTGCATATTCAGAATGAATCGTGCTGTCTTCTTTTTTCGCTAATACCACCACCCCCATGAATGAATATACTTTATTTTTTCTACTTTTACTGACAACCTGGGTAGTCACACTATAAAACATTGAAGGACTACAAATAACGCGGAAAGAAGAAGCTCAGTCCGCCCGCACGCGTCGTCACGCACGGTTGTTGACGCTTGATAAAGGCATCCTGAGATGTCTGAAACATGTCGCGTATATACTCGTAGTGTCTAAAAATACGTGGCTGTAAATCTACGCGGGTTTCGTCATTTGTCAAACGTAGAGAATACGATTTGGATATCCCCTTCTTAATTAGTAGTTTGAGTAAAGCTCTGGTCTGAACTAACCTTGCACAATTTAATCTATCTCCTGAAATTGCATGTAATCATTACTTATGAAGGTCATGTAAAGTAACATATCGTTCTAGGAAGTACCCGCTGCAATGATAACATATCGCTAAGTGCCAATCCACCATTGATTATCACGGCCGATTCGTTATTTAATAAGATAAAAAATCCGACTTTTTGGCGCCTTTATCCACCACTTTAATCCATATACTTACATACTAATACTATAAAGGCGAAAGTAAATCTGTCTGCCTGTTCCCCTTCACGCTAAAACCGCTGAACGGATTTAAGATGAAATTTGGTATGGGAATTGTTTGACTCCTGAAAGGACAGATAATAAACCAGGAAATATACAGTTTTGACAGACATTAAATTATAATAGCCTGATTTTCTCAAAATACGTTCGAATGGGATATTTATAGATAATGTACTTATGCAAAAATTCTACAAACTTTTCTTCCGGAAGTAGGTAAAAAGTAAAAAATAAAACATAACCAAGTCGATGTTTGAAATTTACGTTAGTAAATATTTTTCATGTTTGTGAACATGACGACATATTTGTCTTCGTGTTAAAAGCGAAACCGAAGAAAACTTATTCACGTAAAACGGTAAAACTTACAAAATGTACGGCGTGGGTGATATATGTGTTATTTCGCTAGAAACAAATGGTAATAAGTAAAAAATGGTGCTGACCCATTTTGAACAACTAAAAAAACATAAATACACAAAAATCTTACAAGAAAAACGATTGAAACATGTGTGTACATATTTGTGACGATTTGCATGAAACGATATTTTGTTGGATTTTGGTGCCTACATGATACTACTACTAGACTCACAAATAAAAAAAAAATAGTCCGTTAATTATCCGTTACGCTAAAAAATCAGCTATTATTAATTATTTCCCAAATAATGAAAATTTCCATACAAGCTGTCAGTTCAATGACTGGATTATAAGGACACACATAGGACATGGGGGGGACACCTCACAGTACATGACGCTCAGTACCTACATATGTCCTCTTGTGAGCATTAACATAATATATTACCATATTATCACGATCCGCGTGTATATTAACTTGTTTGCATATTATAGGCATCACGTTCATAATCAATTTGTTCTTCACAAGCAACGTTCCAACAGCGCATCACTTCTGTACGACCAATTGTATGAGGTCTCAAAAGTAGATGAAGTACACTTGCCATCAGAACCATGGGAGAGGATAAGGTAATCTATAATATCTATACCCTAATGTCTTGACATTGGAGACGTGTCCCAAATATGTGATATTTGTGAACACACTGGCCACTCCCCTATATCATGTCTCGTCATATGCAAGCATAGAAATCATAGAATACATGTTTTCAGTTCAATAAAAGTGTGTCTACGACTATTCTTTCCTAATTATAGTAGCCTATCCTATCCCATACTATACTGCTGTATCCATTGGGTAATATCTTTGAGTCCAAGATATAATGGGGCAGAGACAATCGACAATGGTTTTCGAAATAAGAAGGATGCCAGCGTGGGCGTAGCAACGGAAAACGTGACGGAAAATACTATACAATGTAGTAGGCGTTATTGTTTTATATCTGGAATTGTTTTATTTATAACGCCCCGCCATTGCTTCGGTAACTAATATATCACATATCTTAAACCTACCTTGTTGGAAGTCGATGATGATTAAATATGAGCAAACATTTATTGAATTAGATGGGCCTTTTTATTTTTTGCTATCGAAAGTATTTTTCTTTTAATTCGGATACATTTTTTCATGTGTTTTCTATTCAAAACCGCGAGCTCTTTCAATTCTAGTTTGAGAAAAGTGTCCTAAAATTTCCAGATATTTTTCATACTATCCATTGCGCCGCCGCCATACCTAAACATGTGCTAAATGGTGGAGAAACGGGCAAAAAATCTTTTTTTTAACAATAAGTATTTTAGATGTTCGATGCAGAAAGTATGATTTTTTGCAAGTTGTGTAAAAGTAGATTGCTGATTGGGGTGAAAAACAAAACACGCGAAACTTACAACACTCTTCCGTCGGGGTATAAAAACTGAAATTTACCAACCGCCTAGCATATTTAGAAAAACTTTGCGATTAACACGCATTCCTGGTCATGCAAATCAGGGCCGTGTTAATTATATCGTAATATCAATACTTTACAGGATGACGGATTAATTGGTGGAATCAAGCGTGTAATTGTTGCAATTTCCAAGTGATAACAATCAAAATGGAGTCAGTATTGCACACTGAAGCATGTAGGGGAGAGTAGGCTATATCGTACCGCCAGTTAAATCGTACCACCTCTAAATTTCCTATTAAGGCTGGATTTGACCAAACTTTTTAACCAAGAGTAACGCTTAGGTACTCTTGGATACTAATGTCAAAATCCCATAGTAATTTGACGTTACTATCTGAGAGTACCTAAGCGTTATTCTCGGAATAAAAATTTGGTAAAACGCAGCCTTAGCAACCTATTTTACTTGCTTATGGGATGGGGCACCCAACAGAGCTCCTATGTCATATCATTAGTAGGATCGAAAGACCTCGTGATTTTGAGTAGGAGGAACGTTAAATTTACCTATTTTAAAAACACAAATTATGTATATTGCGAAAATGCCTAGGTATCTAGTTCTAGTTTTAATTTAAAAAAAATTAAGACGTGATTTTGTTTTCTACCTGGCATTGGTAACCAAGATACTTGTAAAATAGATACTGATTTAGAACTCGAAATCAGCTTAATATTGTTCAAATTAAAATTAAACTTAAAATGACCGACAGTTGGTCATTCTTGCAAAAAGAAATTACCTAAAAGGAAAATAATAAGCTGATTTGATCAGCAGTGCTCTAAACAGGCGGAATGATGAAGATGGCGAAAGGATTTTGGCTAAAAGTGGAGTAACGATTAACGTAAATTCAAGTTTCTATATTTATTTCTGAAACGTTCTCTTTTGAGTTTTCTGAGTTATTATGCGATACGACGAGCTATACACGTGCGTCCGCTGTGAAATAATATTCAGGTACACACGCGTTCAAAAGTGCATGGGCAATTTATGAATAAATTCATTCGTCTACTGTAAAAATGTAACCTAGCTCGACGTCTGTCACATCTGTTAAAATGTCCGTCACTAACGATTGATTAATTATTTCCCTTCCCACATTAAAAGCGACAAACATAACGCCCCTTCGTCACGTGCAACGCAGCACGTAACACGTAATGCAGTCCAAAAATACTGGCTCTAATTAAAGTTCTTCTCAACTGTCATTCCCATCTCCGAACAAACTACTTAAACCACTATAGAGCGGCCTGCGATAATTAATCGCGATTCGCGATTGACTTTTTGCAAACGATTGAAGCTGTTCTAACTCGTAGTTTCGATGATAGATTGAAACTGATCGCCCAGTGAAGCATGCAGGTGATCGTTTCGCTGTCATTGTCAATTTTTTTTATTGTATCATAATTGCGGGGACAGCCGCAGAAAAAAAAGCCGGTCTAGTGCGAATTTGACTCGTGCAATCTTAGTTATCGCATTCATCCTTAGACAAGATGCAATAAACTGCATCCCGAAGTAGAAGTTTTGACGTCACACCTACATCGAAAATTTGCATTGACGGGAAAACCTTTAAGTCACTCTAATATGTAAGAGTGACAGAGACGGAAGGACAAATTCGCAATCGTTCGATTTTCGTGGCACAGGGTCACTCGTTTGCACGGCATGGATATAGTAGAGCCCGACTAAAAGTTTGCATTGATTTTGATAGCACTGACTGTGAAAGTGTTAAGTGAACGTCATAATTTCATAGAAGTTTGACATTTATAATAACACTTACGAAGTCTCTAATATCAAAATCGAGGCAAACTTAGCTGGGTCCGACTCTATGCGAACTTCTTTTTCGTTGATAATTTTTTATCACGTTACCTATTTTAATTTTTTTAACATCCTTTAAAAGAAGGGACTTCAAGATTGTTGATATTAAAAGATAGATACATACACATACATACTACATTCTAAAGCGGTTAAATTTCAAAATTAATTCAGAAAAGTTTTTTTTTAAAGTTAAATTTTTATAGGGCGTGTTGTGCCTAGCCGGAGCTTTATGTTTTTTTAATATTGAGTTCATATTTATGCTGGTCGGCCTGAAACTGGCTTAATAGCGATGTTAAGTCACATGCAGAGGCGCCAGACAAAAGCATTAGCCTGCTGCGTCAACTCATAAAACTCGCACTGCACCAATGTTTAAATGCCTTTGTTTTCTGATATCCTTGATATGGCAAGTTTATAAATAGAGCTCATTTTTATAGGGTATTTTTTCGAGTTCATGTAAACATTGTAAACTGTGGGATTGTTTTATAGATACAGTAAACGTTAAACATAGGTATATTTACTTGAATCTACTGTAATAAGGTGAAAAAGTAGGTATATTTAAACGGGTATCTTGGTCGTCTTAAATGTTTATACATATGTCTATCATCCTCGAGAGTGGTAGGTAACTGACCTTCCGTAATCCATAAACTCAACTTCATAAAGTCTAACTGGTCAGCGAGTGTTACCTCCTGTACAGTCGCCATCAAATATATCGAAACTGCTGACGTGCTAACAAATATCTGAACATGCACTCTCACACTGACAATAGAGGCGTGTGTAGATATATGTGAGCACCTCGTCAGCTCTAATGTATCTGATGGCGACTGTAGAATCATAAACACCCTTAACCATCGATAAACCTTATGCCATTTTAATAGCCGGCCAGTTATGCGATTGATGATCAGTTATAGTGTTGCTGTTAGGGTTTGCAATTCGAATATTCGAATATTCGAATTATTAGCCATAAATATTATTCGAATAAAACGAATATTTCGAATAGTGCAGATTTTATTCAGAAATTATTTTTTTTTACGAAAACCTGTAATAAAATGCCTGTTTTAATTGTATTTAACTTTAATAACTCCGTGGAAACAGATTTTTACTTCGAAGTAAAAAAAAGCCTAAAATTAAATCTTCTAAAACTACCCAAATATCGTACTATAATTGGTAAAAGGATTGAGAATTCGGCTACTTGCTACGTAATTTGTTATATAGGTCGTCCCACTAGGGTTAAGTTAGCACACAACAACATTGTCCTGTAATGAGATAGAGATTTTGAAATTAAGCACTGTTCTTTTTTCGTACCGATGGCAACAGTGAATACAGTGAATTGTAAAATAGACTAAAAAGTTTTTATACCAATGAAAATATATCTAGTAGTATTTTCATTGACACTAACGTTCATTTCATTCATTAACTTTTTTTGTAATCAGTACTTTATGTAGCTGTGTGTGAAATTATTCAATTCAACTCTCGTAAAACTACCCATACTGAAATAAACAGAAACCCTTAAAGGTCAATAAGCCAACCATTACCTGTGTGCGTACCATGAGTTGTTTTCGATTGCGACTGCGGCGGGTGGCCCTCTACATCCCTAACAATTTTTGCCCTAAAATCACTTGCCCTAACCGTTTTGTCCTAACGGGCATTAGCTCTAACGATCAATTGCCATAGCAATTATTTTCTATAACGTAATGGTTGCCCTAAAACTCATTTGCCCGAAGCATTTTTGGCATAACATCAATAACCCTAATGTGTTTTGGCATATTCATCGCGATCCCTAATAACGTTTGTCCTCATATCTCTTGCCATAACTATTTTATCCTAACCGGCATTAGTCCTAACAATCAATTGTCATAATAATTATTATCCATAATGTAATGATAAGTAGTCCTAAAACTCATCTGTTCGAAGCATGTTATCATATACATACGCAGTCTTGTACCAGTTTTAACTATATTTTAGTTGGACTGTACCAAAGGTGGGTCTTATAAAATTTGATCGAAAGTGGTGTAATTATGACATATATTTGAAATGATTGTAACGTATATAACAAGTCACATTAAGCAGCTTTTAATTGAAAACCTTTTTTCTAAAATTAAAATGGCTGAGATCGAGCGCTTCAAAGATCGAAGTTTAAGGCAGGTCGGTTTAGGTACGACGACGAGCGAAGCGAGGAGGAGTGTTAGGTTGAATTGCGACCTAACAGCGCGCGAGCGGAGCGAGCGAAGCGAGCGTGCCGCGGCAGCGGCCGGCGAAGCGCCAGAACCGACTTCTTTACATAACACTCTTTACAAACTATAATTTTGTATTAATTAATTAATTTGGGCTAAGAATCTTTAGGACAAATAATATTAGTTGTAACGTATATAAGACATCACAGTAAGCAGCTTTTAATTGTAAAACCTTTTCTAAAATTGAAAATGGCTGAGATCCAGCGCTTCAAAGATCGAAGTTTAAGGCAGGTCGGTTTAGGTACGACGACGAGCGAAGCGAGGAGGAGTGTTAGGTTGAACTGCGACCTAACAGCGCGCGAGCCGAGCGAGCGAAGCGAGCGTGCCGCGGCAGCGGCCGGCGAAGCGCCAGAACCGACTTCTTTACATAACACTCTTTACAAACTACAATTTTGTATAAATTAATTAATTTGGGCTAAGAATCGTTAGAACAAATAATATTACGTAGGTATTACAATAATAGGATAAACGTCATTCGGCCATATAAAATTAGGGAAAATAATGATTAGGACATAATTATGATCAATAGGACAAATAGTCATTATGGAACATAACATTAGGATATGTAATCAATATGTCAGGTGACATTAAGACATCAAACATTAGGGCAAACTAAAATCATCCATTCAATGAGAGGGCAATCAAAAATAGGCCAAATGAGTGTTAGGACAATTGATTATTATGGCAAAAAAGGATTAGGGAACGCAAAAATAGGATAAAAAACTTTAGGGATCCCAATATAGATCCGACTGCGGCACCACTACTCTGGCAAGAGCGAGATGGATTGTCGAATACCGCAGTCGCAATTGAATACAACCCATGGTAAGCAGTAAGCACACTGCATAAGAAATAGATCCTGCTCTTAGTTTAAATTTTTCGTGCATGCTGTAATTATACACCCAGTGCCTTATTTCAATGACATGTATATTATATTGACTTGACTTAATCGGTAAATACTATTTGGTTTTACACAGTACAGTCGGTATGCACCAATTTTTGATTGAGTTTACACTCTCTTCAGACCATATCTTTATTACTTTTAGAGATATCATATCAGCGATTTATAGTGAACCAATTATTCTACGTCAACTTGAGCTAAGCCGCGTCAGCTAAAATTTAATTAGCCGCCTAGGCATTGTTACTTGTTACCATACCATTTTATAATTTGCAGTCTTAACAAGTATCAATACAAAAATGATTCAAATAAAAATATACTTTATTCATTTGCTTAACTCAAACGTGTGGATAAGGTTAAGGTTGAAAAGGATCTGAAGTGTTGCGGGTAGTCTGTAGAGTAGTGTTTTACAAAAAAATCCGTAAACCTGATTCTTCCAGATCTTGACTCGCTTGTGCCCATTCGAATCAGAATCACGATCTGATTGAAACTTGATAGTTAAAAAAAATACCACAAAAAATCCTTTCTATTTCGCCACATTTTTGTATGCACTTACTTTGAGCATGGCGTAATGAAAACTTAAATTTTATATGGAAATTTAGGGTCATTTTTTTTATTATCAGGATCGAATCAGCTCGTGATTCTGATTTGAATAAGCCCATGAAGGTCCAGATCTGGAAGCATTAGGTGTTCGGGATTTTTTTTGGGAAAAGCTTAGATACCAACATTAGGAATAGTCAACCAATCGCTCTTGTTCCTGTAACAATGTTAAAGGAATAAAGCATACCTACATATTTAACAATTAAACTACTTAAAATCATTATTTTGACCTATTTTTCAAAAATATTCGTTTTATTCGAAAATCGAAGTATTCGTATTATTCGAATACTAAAATTGGACGAATAATGCAAACCCTAGTTGCTGTACACTGCGGTCATTTATAAATGCCGTTTCGCATGCGAACTCTATTTATAAACCGGCGCGCACGCATCGTTAAAACGCTTAGTATTAATAGGCAGTAAGTCTACGGGCATCTACTGAATTATAATTCATTTTGGATTTGGACGGATGCACTTATTCACATGACTTGCGAGCGCATCGATATCGACTCAGAAGACAGACCTATAATGCACCATGTAGCTTATCCATGGGTCCTTGAACTAGGCTTCAAAAAGTCCTTCGTGACATTCCCAGCTATATATTTGAAAGAAACACTGCAAAAGAGAAACACTTTGGTCGAGTTTATTGTATTGATAAAGGCAAGACTGGCAAGAGATGTCTATACAACGTGTCTCTACCCTCTGGACATAGATGAATTGAATGTGTTGATTAGGCTATTTCTAACGGAGAAATTACTGATTTACCGTTGAATACTTCGGAGCAGCCTGTATGTATGTATGTAGGTACTATCGCGTTTCGTTTCGTCAAAATTTCATATATATAAATTTCATATATATAAATTTCATAGACAGGCAATACTTCGTTCACTGTTCATGGTAGTCGTATCCAACAAGATTGAGACAGATTTAGATTCCTAAAGCATCTGTATTCCCTATTAGGGTATGCTAAAAATTCTATAGTCCCGAGAGTACCGAAAATCCCGGTACTCGCCATACTAAACTAGTCCCGGGAACAAACCCTATGCCCTACGTCGTAGTGATAAAAAGGACCATACGTGTCCATAAGTCTTCCGATAATGTGTCTGCTCAGATAGCGTAGCCAAGATGCCAATCGCTCACGCTTAATAACGTATCGTAGCTACCTCTCTATATCACTCTTCCTTATTAGTGTGACAATGACAGTTGCGTTTCGTTAGCGACTGAGCGTGAGCGATTGGCATCTTGGCTACGCACCCTGCTCTGTAAGGCTGGTTAAGCAGATACCTCGATGCGCTCTTACGGCATCGAAACAACGGACAATGCGTCGCACAAAAATAAACTGCGAATTAGCAGAGCTGCCTTAACTGCATTCCGTGTGAGACTGGTTCATGTTTGCTGTACCTACTTACGTGGCTAGATTTCTTTCTGCATATCTTTGAAACCAATTGGTTCAAGGCATTATGCAAAACAATGTAAAAACGAAATGTAGTATATTCAATCTGCTTTCATTTGACACACATGCATGTGTGACTTATATTTTGGATGCCTTGTGCGATTTTCGTATCGAGGTGGCAGCCATTTTTATGATGTCATTACATGAGAGCCACTTTTGGAGTCCTAGTACCAGCAACATACTTAAGTTCGTAACGGTATCATCCTCACCTGAACCTTGTTCACGTAAGATATATAAGTCGATGCGCTCGATGCATTTGGAACTGCAAACGATGCGGAGCGTAAAAATACACTGCGAATTAGCAGAGCTGCCTTAACTGCATTCCGTGTTAGACTGGTTCTTGTTTGCTGTACTGACATGGCTAGATTTCTTTCTGAATGTCTTTCTCTCTGTAACTAGTTGGTTTGCGTTACAATGTAATACTAAACTTCTTTCTAATATGCGATGATGTAGTGTTGATGAACGGTGACATGCAATAATAGTTAGTACTAGGCTAAACAACTATGATGTTCTATTAAATATAAAATATCATAAAGCAACAGCAGTAGTAGGTGTAAAGCTAGGGTAAGATAAATTAACTTTTAGTTCAAGTGCGAAGGGCAGCGCCGTCGTCCATCCGAGCCATCTGGTTAGGGGTCGGAAGGTTGGAACCGGTGTCATGTACCGCGGATGCACATACTGGTCGCGCGTATTACAGCTATGCTGATTATTGCCCTCAGGCAGCCGACGATGGTACTCAGGGTACTACTGTACTGTCGGAATTCCGTGACATATGTCGTGTTCATAGACCAACGAGATGATGAGACGACCTGGACACATTTAACGGGGAGTGGCGGGAATGTGACGACAGAATCGAAATTCGAGAAAGGGGTTGAGGCCTTTGCCCAGCAGTGGAACACGGGACATGGCTAAATAAAAAAAAATCGTCTTTCTTGCGACAATTGTCAACACAAAAGTATGAGTTTTTAATTATGTTTTTATTTACAAATAACAAACAAGCATACAGCTCGCTTGATTGTAAGCGGGTCTGTATTCCATAGACGCCTTTAATATCAGTAATGTTGACAATTGTCACATCTGTCGCCGTGGTGAAATTGGGGCCTGGTATAAATATTGATCTAGTACAAATATATTACATAACTACCGTATTTACAGCGCGTCATATTATTAAAATGTGTACGAGTAACCGCTACATGAGAAATGTTATCTTTGTATACAAATAGATAAGATAAATCAAGTTTTATTTAACGCTCATCAAATATGTTTGACTTTAGCGGCTGTTCGTTTCAAGGGCATCATTTCATTACATTATTTATCATTATTCACATAAAATACCTACATAACTTAGTTTATATTATATTCAATACTTCAGTAACTAGTTACTTAAAAGAATCTGTTATGTTTCATCTGCCATGACCTTATATGTCCTGACCATGGTGGATTTAGTTTCCAATAATTTTGTTTGAAGCGAAGAATTCTCAAAAGAATCTTGATAGATTTGGAAATAGAATCTTGAAGTGTCAGATGCTACTGTTAACACCCAAGATTAGACCGGAAGAAAAGGCGTCGTCCGATTAGGTGGTGCAAAATATTTAGTTTGAAATAATAAAAAAACCTGGAAAAGGTAAACATTATTATTTTCAACCTTAATAGGGGCTCTGTTATTAATGCCTAATTATTTTCAAAACACAAATATGACACTGTAATTTTGATGATTCAGATTTTCATGACTTCCAAGAGCTTGTGATATCGTTACTGATTGCTCATTTCACTGTATACTCTTGAGAAACCGAAATCTTATCAATTTTCGCACGCGTCTAATATACCCTGTAGGTACCTTTAAAACAAAACAATGACTATCGTATTTATCTAGGGGATTTTCAAGATAAATGGATTATAGATTTTTTGGTAATCAATAAACATATCAACTATAGATTGTCTCCTACGCCGTAGTAATGTGATCGATCTTATCGATTTATTTAAGTCTTAAGGTGACTGTAGTGTATTGAGGTTTGCATAACCTGTCTCAAGCGTAAACGTCTGACCCAGGAGTGGGGGTCGGCAGTTGCCGTCAGACCACCGCCCGGGATACAAGGGTAGACGGTACGTCGGTGAGCCAGATTCACGTGTCCACGGTATCAATCAGTAGGACATTACATGTGGCGACGAGAAAAAAATACTGTTACATTAGATTAGATTTCATTAGATTACGAAATCATTAAAACAACAAAAGGGAGGAATAGTAAACATCCAAACAGGCGTTTCAAAGACTACCGCTGCTTTTGCAAAAAAAAAATGGATTTACGTTGCATTAATATCGGATTTTATGATAATGAAACCAAGTGAGTTGTTTTGAACGAAGTTGTTTACTAAGCCTTTTACATAAAGTTATGCGTGCATTTTAATATAAAAATCTGGGCTGACGTAACCAAAGCATAGGAAACTAGTGAGTTAATATGACGGTGACTTCGACCAAAGTACCTACTAATATCTTCCTAAGCATTAGAATGTTCCTTTGTGCAAATAATATTAATATTGTTCATAAATAATATTGTTAATACATAGTAATAATAATTGAAATATTTATTACTCAAAAATATTATTACATAACTTTACATATAAAGTTACAAGCAAGTGTAATTTAATTTACTAATTAATACTACTGATTTTAAGATTATAATTGTGAGATTGTGACTTGTAACCTAATGTTATTAAAATAAATTTCATTTCATTTCATTTCATTATTAAATGAATGTAAATGATAACTTGCACATTATGGTTACTATAACGTAGATAGTCAAGCGTTAAAAAAATAAAATAAAGGTATACCTACATAAAATACCAACTAATTAGGTATAGGTAAATCAAATTAAGTACATGACCTCGACATAGTTAAGCGTCCACAGCGTGGTCCATGAATTTGAACTATGAAATTTACAGAAACCGAAGATACCTGCATCTTTAATTTTGCTTAACTTATAATGAAAAAAATACCGGATATATATTATGCCGATGAAAACACTATACGTTTAAACATATAATATGTATGTGTATATGGTACGGACGGACGAGTTTCACTTAATACCTAATAATGCCCGAATATGGATCTATTATTTTATCATAAATATATTGTTGCTGAATGCGTGGCAAGTGTAATGGCCATGGCGGACAGGGTCATTCCACGTCATAGGACAAGCCCTTAACAACATACAATGGTGGACGTACTCGTATCGTCACTATAAATCTAACATCTTAGACCAGTGCGACCAACATACTGGTCCGTATTGAGTATTGTATTATAAGCAGCAGAGTAATAGATCTAATATAGCAGGTGTAATTATCTGTTTACTAAATTAAGTAATACAGTAAATTATTGAATCGTGATATTAATTTGTCATGCGTTTGTTTGTTTTTGAAAATATAGTTAGTTACAAAGCTGACCACTAGATCAACTATAGCAGATACAATTTTCTGGTTATTGAATTAAGTAAAACTTACAAGAAACTACTCAATCAAAACATGTAAATGGCATGTGTTTGTAATGATAATTGAATTACAAAGCTGACTACTAGATTAGTTAAAGCAGATACAATTATCTTGTTACTAAATTAATTAATACAGGAAATTACTCATTCTTGACATTTAATTGCTATGTGTATGTTTGTATTCAATAATATAATTAAAAAAGCTGACTGCCAGATCAGTTCTTAAATTACCTAATACATACAGGAAATTACTCAATCTTTAACAAATGGTAGGATTGGTACCTAAATCTCACAGACTGTCGAGTTTTACTTAACATTGATCAGTGTTTATTATTTTGCAATATGATGGCAATAAATGGAAATCCAGTGGTCTGGTAATTAAGTTAACAAACACAGCAGATTACCGAATCTGGGCATTAAATTGTCATGTATAACTGGAAATCCAGTGGTCGGGTTATTAAGTTAACTAACACAGCAGATTACCGAATCTGGACATTAAATTGTCATGTACATATTAAAAACAGCAGATTACCGAATCTGGACATTAAATTGTCATGTACATATTAAACACAGCAGATTACCGAATCTGGACATTAAATTGTCATGTACATATTAAAAACAGCAGATTACCGAATCTGGACATTAAATTGTCATGTACATATTAAAAACAGCAGATTACCGAATCTGGACATTAAATTGTCATATACATATTAAAAACAGCAGATTACCGAATCTGGACATTAAATTGTCATGTACATATTAAACACAGCAGATTACCGAATCTCGACATTTTGATTGTCATGTATGAATTAAACACAGCAGATTACCGAATCTGGATATTAAATTGTCATGTACATATTAAGCACAGCAGATTACCGAATCTGGACATTTAAATTGTCATGTAAGGAAAAAAACAAGTTATATCGTATGCGGGTAAATGTATCTGATACCGAAAGAAGTAAATTATATAATAATATATACATAAAATATGTGTATAACTACAGAAAAAAAGTTACTGACTTAGTTACAACAGATACATTTATCTGGTCATTACATTGACTTGAGCAGATGGATCTTACGAGAACCTGACCGTTGAACGGTTTGATTGCAGGTCGCCCAAACCACATCATCGACGCCCACTTTAGACAAGTTCGATTGTGAAGGGGACCCTACTTCAGCGTTAGGTGGGAACGCTGGAAGAGGGCGATGAGAATCTGCGCTGCTACCACGAAAATCGAACGATTGCGGATTTGTATCTTCATCTCTGTCACACTTGCATATTGGAGTGACAAAGAGGTTTTCCCGTCAATGCCAATTTTCGAAGTTCGTGGTAGGCATGCTGATTATTGAATGACTTGATTACATTGTTCCCTAGTTGTTGTTCGATGCAAAAAACAAAAGCAAAAGGCTTATCTTCATAGGAAATCCAAGTGGAATGGGTTGACATAGCCGCTATAAAATTGGAGAATGTCTGGTGGTTCAATTGAATGCCTCCATTAAATTGAAACGGGTTGTTGACATAGCCGCCACTAAATTGGAAAATGTCTGGTAGTTCAATTGAATGCCTCCATTAAATTGAAAATGGTTGACAACCTTCATTAAATTGAAAATAGTCAAGTGATTTAATATTTCAGTAAACTCTACTCAATGTGAAACAACAACTAGAAATACTGTTTATTGAAAATCTAAACCTTGTTTGTTCATCGAGCAAAGAATACTTAGTCTGCAATCATACAACTACAATGTAAATCTACAGTACAGGGAAAATTCAGATAAAAGAAGGGACGATGCAGAAGCTAGTCTAATTAAAAATAGAGAAGTGTTTATCAAGAATATGGATCCCTCATGTAGTTTAGGATAAACTAACCTAACTTAAAACCGAACTTAAAATCAACGGCTGGGTCCTTAAGGCGATAAGGAAAATATAATAAAATTGGTTTAACTTGTATCCACCATCATTGACTCTTTTACATGTATGTATCGCACAAAGGTACACGCAACAGTAAGTCAAGGATAACTAACAAAGCATAGAAATAGGTAAACACCATTATGAAGGTTATCCGTTATTAAGGATATTATTATCAGGGTTATCAAGTAGGAATAATAATAATACAGCAGTAGTCAAAGTAATATTTTATTGCACTAAAATTGGTACCAAATACATAAATAAACAGTTACAAAGGGTAAAAAGAGATTCCAGATAACCTTTGTGTAGGATTAGGCATTGACCCTTTATAATTCCTTGGTGTTTTGGGAATGTTGTGCTACCTACATTAAAATCGTCATGTTAAGGTCGCAGAACTGTCTGCGGCCGATGGCGTGTCCTTTTAATAGCAGAAGTTTGCTGTTAAACTACTAAAGCTCATGACACCAAAGTGTCTAGGTGATTACACAACAAACAATGTATTATATGAGTAACCCGGTTTAAGTATATTAATGTATTATATAATTTTAACTTTTGTGAGTCATACTGATATTAAATTGCAACGGTTAACACTCACGTATTTTTTATCACAATAGGCGTGACATGTTTCGACTGCATCGGGCAGTCATCGTCGGACAGACAGAGTGGTGTTGGTACCTTCGCGGCTCAGGCATCACTGCCCGAGACCGACGTACATGGGTAACGAAACGGGGTGATTCGCCCGCGCGCGACAATGTATTGTTGGTCATAAAAACAGTCACATTAAACATGTCCTGTAAAGTGATGTCAAGGATCACATATAAGCATTTAAGTTTGAATCGAAAAGCATTCAGATCCCTGAGAGCCTGAGTACTTAATATACTTACTTACCTAATTCTAACTCCACCAGATTCAATATCTAAGTTACCTGTAATATCAGTTGGAGTTTCATGGAATTACGCCATGATACTATACCTATATAAGTAGTAACTATTTATATTTGTCCATGTTGCAAATATTAAAATGGCATTCTTATTAACAAAAATAAGAATATTTTCGAGCATAAATTAAAAAAAAAAAAAACTGAATGTCTGTAAAATGTAAGGGCTAAAAGCTTTACAGTGAATCTCAATATTTCTGACGAACATAGTGAGGGAGAGATAACATTGTTCTATGAATGCTAAACCGGGAACCCTGTGTTATAGTGGTTTTATTACATGAGGTCAAATTAAGTTTTATTATCATAATATTATACAAATATTCATAATACTGGACAAATAAATACTTAATTCCTCATAAGTGATTGTACCATAAGCCTAAACCCTATAGCTTATGGTAATGCTATACTTATTATTTCTCACATTAAGGACGCTTAAATGCGTAATGTACCAACTTCACAATTTCACATGTATCAGTATTTAAGGATTTACGGAAATGCAAGTTAATAAACTAACACGTACCTACTGTAGTGGATGTAGTGAATCAAACTTTGGTTTTATTGCACAAATTACAATGACTTATATGATCCTTTAGATTGCACCTGATAATGCAAGCTAAGGGATATTACTAAACAATAAAATAAAATAAAGAAGTAAGCCATTGAAGCCTTACTCATTCTAATTATAGATATACCGCCATATTCATAAAAACTTAACAGATTCCCTATATGTTTTGTCCATTTTAACAAACGCAAATGTCAAATTGACAGACAAAGAGAAACGACAAATTAGTTAAATTATATAGTTAACGGAGGTTTAATGAGCGTTTATGAATAACGGCAATAGTCGCTTTCAGTGATATTGACAGATTTATAATAAATAGCAAATACACTTATGAGAATAACTTAAACTAAGTTATCTAAATTACAACAAGACATTAAGTTTGTTAAAATATTTATGAATGTTGAAACACACATAGTTACATAATATGATGTCCATAATTATATTTACTTTGGTAAACAGTATTTTCAAACTATGTAGCACAGTGTATTCAACATCACGTGAGCTAATCATTGTTTTTACATTGTTTAACAGCCGATTTATGATTGAATGGATCTAACTTTGCGTTCATGTCTACGTAACTGTTGAGTAAATTTAGATGAGAATCATATAAGTGGAAGTATTTAATGATAACAACGGTAAAACATACAGGCACAACGCACGTGATCTAAAAAAACAACAACAAAAAAAAAACAAAAAGAAAAAAAAAACAAAACAAAAAGAGAAGAAAGGGAAATGGATAGTATCAGGAGAATGATCGAGAAAGGGGACTGAGAATAATTCGGGATCAGATGAAGACAGTGATGTATATTAGAAATCGAAATTCGGAGAAGTAATTTACTTTGTGTCATTCCAGGCATTACTAATAACTCGTAATTATAAATAACTAGTTTTGATAACTGATTGATAAGATGCAAACTAATAAAGAAAAAAAACAACAAGGAAGGGATGTAGTGTATTGAGGTTTGCATAACCTGTCTCAAGCGTAAACGTCTGACCCAGGAGTGGGGGTCGGCAGTTGCCGTCAGACCACCGCCCGGGATACAAGGGTAGACGGTACGTCGGTGAGCCAGATTCACGTGTCCACGGTATCAATCAGTAGGACATTACAGTGACTAATAAATCTTTGTTTTGGTTCACGTAACGAGTCTAGACGTCTTTGTTAGTTATGTTATTGTTTGACAATTGAATGACATAATGCTGAAACAAATATACTGACGAAACAAAGTGCTTTGAATTCGCCGCTGACACCGTTGTTGTGAATTTACCAGCTGATTGCTAAATTATTTCTATTTGCTTTGTATTTCAATCATTTTTAGCGTACCAGTGAGACGTCGCATATCACTTTACCTTAATATGCTGCGTCTTGTCGCGCAACCTTTTTCAATGACTGGGAATTCCCTGGGGGGCTGAGTACCCCAGTTTCATTTCACAAATTCGAAATACTCAAATCTTCAGCATTCTCTTTTACCATTTGGCACGACCGTGTTTCCGTCCTTGTCGAAAACAAGCCAGGATTTTTTGCTAAAAACAGAAACCAGTAGACTTAGCACAAGAGTGCTGCGTCAGTATCCCGCGGTCGACAAAGACAACTGTCATTGTCTAATCCGAACAGTTAGCAAATGTCAGGTGTCTTTCTTGACCGCGAGATACTGTCGCACGCAGCACTCTTGTGCTAGGTCTACTGAAAGGCACCGCTGTATCTAGTTATATATAGCAATGTGACTTTTGAATGGAATTTTAGTCCACGTTACTTATCTCACATTTAAATTGAACGGTTTCTTTTGTTTCACCTTACTCGCAAGACCGAGAATAAAGGACTTTGGTGCAAATGGACCAAAGGAATCCAATCCAACATATGCAGATTTTAAATATTAAACAACCTCTAGGCTAGGGGGGCAGAATCACTAAGGATCGCACAAGAACCCCTAAACGGCCTAAATCCTAGAAGGTATATGACAGTGCGAGCTTGAGGAAGACAAAGCAGTTGTGCTCGCCTTTCTTAAATCTTCAGCCTCGTTTGAGATTTGCTGTCTTTTAATTGCCAAGGAGTATTTTCGAACCACGTTTGTTAAGCTATGCCTGATTAATTTATGTATTCAGAGAATTGATGAGAGACATGTTCGAATGTCTGTACTATAGCTACGTTCGTTCGAACGAAAAACGATAGCATTCATTACAATAACGTTTTTAATAGCCCTTAATGGACATGTGACGCATTGTTATTGGTGATTCATCCAATCGGTTTGCCCATTGATGGCAATTGGTGATGCACGATGACGATGCAACTGCAAGCATACAGCGTTTAAATTACGAGTTTCATTTTAGGCAACGTGCGTTGCATAATATGTGTTTGCTGGGGACACACTGCGTAAAATTTATGTTCAAATATATGTTAGTTCTAAAAACAGGGCTGGAGATTTCGGAGCTAGGAGATTAGAAACGGTTTTTTTCCAGCAGAGTCAAATGTATGCGGATAGAATTACATATAGATAAATTACATAAGGTAAACGGCCCAGTGGATGACTTTGAGCAGTTTATTTGAAAAATAAACATAGCGCTATTAATATAACCAAAAATAGACAGTTTGGCGAATTGTATTCAAAAACTTCCGTCGATTCAATAAATAATCTACTTACTATTTGAGAGACAGTTTTCGCAACTAGGTGTTTTAGTGAATTTGTTAGGAGCTTGTATCGTGAATGTCAAGATCATAACCACAATTATGCGTGTTTTTAGTAACTGATTATTATATGTAAAACTGTTGAATATTTTTTTTACCATTGATATTGCGTGTTTGTTGCTAATTATTCTGATGAAATTACTATTTTTGAAGCTGGGTGGCGGGTAGAGGGATTTTGCCTGTCATTGACTGATACAATTTCAGAGATACTCGTAGCAGAAAACTGAAATATTTTGACAATGGTTATTAGAATACGGACATTTTATGGTCCGCATAGCATGCAGAAAGAAGTAGATTACATATTTGCATAAGCATGCAGTCGGAATGGAAGTTATTTGTAAAAATGTGTGAATTCCCTCCTTATATTGTCATCCACTGGGCCGTTTACCTTGTATACCTCACGACAAAGCCGGTCCGGTACTGGTGCTTCAAATTAAAGATCCCGAAAGTCCTGAAAATACAAAGCCGCAGGGAGCAGGGAGCAGGCCTAACGTACGGCACGTTACTGATTTGAGTGATTTGCCCAAGAAGTCGCTTGTTTTAGTTTTCTCGTTCTTGGTCTAAGACCCTGTGCCAGTTATACCTTGTACTTTCGGAAGATCAAAAGAATCTAAATAAACAAAATCACGTAACTTGATACTTTTGCCAATGAGGTTACAATAGTCAGCCATATACCATCGGGCATATTTGCCGGACCTGTCAGTCAATGTATGGCAAATTTGTCTGGTGGATGCCCGACGGACAAACTCGCTATGGATCCGACGGAGCCCGAACGTAAGTATATGACCAGCATAAATTCCTTATCGGTCATCATATGGAATTATGTCATTGGCCCAACAACTAGAACACGTGGTGTTTGTTTATATTCTAATCTGCCAAAAGTACAAAGTATAATTATACCAAAATGTGTCCCAACCGAGTCGTTCGCAATTCCTATCTAGATGCATTTCGCGAGAATCATCATCATCATCATCATGTGTCCTTTACGAAACGCTTTTGCCTTGTATGGCTGGCAGCTACTTCAATCAAATCCGTAAAGCTAGAGAATCTACTGCCAATTTGTTAGCCAAGTCATGAAATATTATCAGACTCAAAATCGCCTTAGTATTTTCAGAAGTAATAAGAGAATCGGATTTCGTAAGGGACGTTCGCTTGAAATGCCTCTATCCCCTACGGGTAGGTATAGAGGTAGGATTGTGTACATGTCCGTGTGGTGACGGCTTTAGAATACATTTGTCACCACCCCCTCACCTCCCAGGGTGTCGTACGAGGCGACTAAGAGACATATGCAGAACATGCACCGGTGCAAGAGAAGAAAAACTCGAAACAAAACCCTGTGCCAACCCGTCTTGTAGGCTACAAACCTCCAGATGACAGTACACCAAGAAACCAGGCCCCTAGTCCCCGGCCTATAGGGTAGCGTGCTTTATACTCAGAATATCCAAGCGGTATTCGCTGAAGGTCATACAGGTATATGCCCCATACTCGAAGTCCACTGATGATGAGGTGGAAACTATATGTATGAGGACATTAGTAGGGCCATACATAGCTCCAAGATACACTTTACTGTTGTCATGGGAGACTTCAATGCAAAGCTGGGCTGTATGCTTCCCAATCTTCCCATGTACATAATCCCACCTCTATACCTACAATTGGCTATTGAGACCACACCCGTATTGCCGATTAAGAAAGTACTTCTTAATCGGCAAGCGGAGCCTCAAGTTACTTATATTGAGAATTCACCACTAACAACGCGCTACTTCATTCCTTACTAAGGAATTTGGTATCAACAACATGTTCATGATCCACACGGCACGTCATTGATTTGCTCAACAAGTCACTCGTTTTGTCGTTCTTGGCCCAGCACCCTGTGCCAGTTATCTAATTATACCAATGCGTCCAAACCGAGCATTCGCAGCCGCCGTTGAATCGACCGCCCACTCGAGTGTCAAGGTCCTCGCGAATGTCACTGTATTTGCAGCTTCAGCGACCTTGGCTAATTCAGTTCTGTTTATCGCACGCGGCACATCTGCTGCCATTCTGCGAAACTTTTCTGTTTTTCAGATACGTTGAACTCTGTGACTAGGTAAAAGGAGATTGAAAGTGTATGTTTTGTGCGCCAATGCGTGAATCCAACGTGTGAATATGACTAAAAATTCTTTCTTGGAATAGAATTAGTAATGGTTTAAAAAAATATATAGACAAATTTTACAAATGAATTAAACCGTAGACATTACACTTTATCCCCAACAAGTTACCTAATATAATTAAATATTTTAAAACTTGTTCTTTACTTTTAATTACCAGTCTTAATTAGTAGTCGGTAAAAGGTTCTTTTTTTTGTAGAAAAAATTTTCTTTGCTATATTGGAATTTTTTAAATGTTTATCACTAATACAGAAGGACCTCTTTAATCCGAACCCCCTCTAATCCGAACGGCCCTTCCCAACCGCTTTTTCAAGTGATATGCACTTTTGTTTTTCTACCCACCCGCGATTTTGTGTTGTTATTGCGTGGTTTGTGCATCTCAACAGTGTACATATTATATATAATTCTGTTTAAATCATGGCTTCCACGTCAAAGAAAAGAAAACACGTTACTTTGACTATTTCTCAAAAATTGGAGATTCTAGATCAACTGAAGGAAGGTATTTCTTTTAGTTTTCTTGCGCAAAAATATGGTGTTGGCAAATCTACAATATCTGATATCAAGAACAAGGAAGAAAAGATACGATCTTATGTGTTTTATTTCATACAAAATACCCTATTAATTCTCCATACTATAATCCGAACGCTCCACGGATCCGAACGGGGGTTAAATTTTCAGGGTTCGGATTAAAGAGGTCCTGCTGTAATCGCGAGCTTTTTCAATCCCAGTAGGAGAAAATGGGTCCTAGAATTCTCATACATTTTTCAATTTTCTATTTCGCTACCGCCAAACAAAATCTGTGAAAAAATGGTGAAATGGAAAAAAAGCTTGGGAAACTTTCTTTCTTCTAATAACCGGGTTGGCTTTAAGTTAATGATTTCGATTGAAACTGGCCGGCAAGAAAAAAGGATAAGTTGATTTTCTTTTGTTTAATATAGGTACGTCAAAAATTACAATCTTTTTCATTTACGACTAAAATTTTGTATAATTTTATTAATAATGTCAGCGAGGGAGTTGTTGCGTGAACGCGTCTATGGACTTTTTGGACAACGTAAAAAATCTGAGGTGATTGCACACCACAAAACTGAGAATGTCCCTTTGTCTACAATTTACCGCCAGATCCGCCGATGGGAACTTTGTTTTTGTACAAAAGATTTACCAACAAAGGAATTTCAAAGGCAATCAAAGATTCATCAGGGCTAGCTATCAATGCTCAAGTATATCACTATCAGCAGGAGTGCTTGGCGATTGTATCTCTTTTTTTTAAAATCTTTATTAAAGAAAAAGGCCTTCATCGCTGAGCGATGATGTCGGCCCTATAGCTAATTACATTTACCTATTTTCTAAGATTCACTAATTTACTTATGATTGTATCTCGATTTATAAATAAACATCATTCTGATGGAAAATACATATTCTGGCCTGACTTAACCCTTTACCGCATGCGGTTCCAAATTAGGAACGCGAAGAAAATACCCTCATTTCACGACTTACGCGATATTAAAGTCACTTAGTGGGTAATGATGTAAAACTATGCACCCTACAGAACGTCTTCTGTATTGATAAGAGGTTTTATCTAGTATCTAGTCCATGGAATATTGAAATTCTCTCGGCGGTCAACGATTTTTATGCACACTCGCGGTTGTGAAGTTTAAAATTAGCTGTTCTTCGTCAAATTTGGAAGAATAAACAAAATTGAGTGCTGGGTATTAGAAAAATTGATACAGCAACATTCTATGGAAAAACTCGTAAGTATTTTCATTCAAATTATTATGGTTTTAGGCCTTTAAACTTTGTTCCAAAAATGGATCACGATGCATTACGGGCTGCAACGCTTGTACCTAATATGGAACACTATGCATTAGTGTATATTTTATCAAATTGACAAATATGGAACTTCATGCACTAAGGGAAGTGGCTATTTATATTTTATTCCAAGGAGGTAAATATGATATGATAATGTTGATGTTACCCTTATAACAAAAAATATTGTTCAATAAAATTATATTGCGATGTACGCTGAGATTTCGTGATGAGCAGAAGATGGCATAGATCATTGGGGGAATGAAAGACAGAGGTGTAAAATATGCAGCTAAAAGTCGCATATATATTGCAGCAAATGTGTCTGTTTTTTTGTATTAATAAAGACCGGAATTGTTTCCAGAGTTTTCATGTAAAATGACTTGTAGTAATATATTCCACTTAATACTTATTTAATAATACGAGTAATACCTAGGTTGACAAGTGACCTCATATATGTTTTCTTTTCTATGTTAGATTCTGTCTGTTGTTAAAATTAAACATGACAAATAAAAACAAGTTTTTTTTTAAGTAAACTACCTTGTCATATCTATTACTGCATGTTGTTCCAAATTTGGCTACAGAAAAAAACACACGTCGCGTGACCACAAATGCATGCTGTTCCAAATTTGGAACAAGTTGTTTTTTACCAATATTTTCCACTGGGTTGACTGATTTTTTTTTTCCAAATTTTCATATGTTACATTTGTCGCACTTTATATCATATATTTTTTTGGAGGAAATAAAAAATCCATGCGGTAAAGGGTTAACCAGCTCCCACTATGCAACCAGAAGGCCTAGTATAAAAATTTTACGACACTAACTCCTCGACCGCGTTAGCGTATCGGGAGTTCAAATTATGTTTGCCGTTTATTTAAATCATCCGGCAACTTTCATATTTTGACCCCTCGATACGCTAACGCGGTCGAGGAGTTAATGTCGTACAACTTTTATACTAGGCCTTCTGAAGGCCTATATGAAAGTTGCCGGATGATTTAAATAAACGGCAAACATAATTTGAACTCCCGATACGCTAACGCGTTCGAGGAGTTAATGTCGTACAATTTTAGGCCTTCAGCACTCAGAAGTGGCTGGAAGAGTGAGACATACATTTCGTACCCAAGGAATCTAACCCCCCAAATGTCCCCAAAGCTCGTCCAATTGAGGATTTTCGGGCAATACCTGAGTAGACTGGTTTAAAGTGATGGGTGGGAAAGCAAAATCACCAAAACAATTAAAACGCAGAATTCAAAGAAAATTGAAAAAAAGTAAAGCTGGACGTGGTCCAAAGTATTATGAGAGGGGTAAAAACTAAATTGCGAAAAATTTAAGATATTTGCATATTGTAGTATTTGTAGTTAGGTTTTGAAATACTATTTTTAATTTACTTTAATAAAGAAATTCTGTTTCAACCTTACTGAATTTGTTTGAAAAAAATATTAGTAAAATTTCTCATTACTTTAAGCCAACCCGTTAGGGTGGAAAGATCTCGCGATCCTGAATATAAAACACGTGAAAATTTCCAATTTAGCAAAACAATATTCTTCTACAACAAAAACTAAAAACGGCCAAAAACCGTAATGTATGCAATTACATACCGGTATTTTGAGCTGAAGATCAAAAGTCGTAATAATTTGTATATGTATTTCCTAAGAAGCACCCAACCATTTCTTTGCGGGGGTACAGTGTACACTATATCTGCACAGTTTTTTACCTTGTCGCTTTAATAACATTACCCGGCTACCATTAAAAACTACCAGAGGACTTAAATTGACAGGGTTGTAAAATATTTATAACCATTGGATGCAGCTGTGCATTTAGATGTTAGTTTTATTATTGTCCGTGTCTGATGCTCTCTAAATATGTATCTTATAACAGTTATAACCTAAGTAACATCACTTTCAAATAAACATTATCCATTTGGGCGAGTAACTATACTCACGTTAAACTTATAATTGCAAATCTTCATTTTTGTCCGCCATAACATGGAACTAAAAACAACCTGAAAAACTGGAACGACACGATTACTACTACTAATTTAGACAGTTCTTTATTAACCTTGTTATTTTCAGTTTTGACACTCGCACACCAATGTCATTGTAAATGGTCTGTTTATTTTTTTCGCGTGCATTCCTTTACTATATGTGTAGCTCCGTGCATTGTGGAAACCGTGTCGTATGTGAAGACCTCAGTCTGCAAAACTCAGTAGAACGTGACGCGCCAATTTTTTATGTTTCGTCGTTCGTTCGTCTATTTGCCTCTTTATCGCTCCAATATGCAAGAGCGATAGAGAAAGATAACGAAATTTTGTTTTTAGATGTTGACGGTAAACTGTAAACCCCCAGTCGCTGCGCGCTGGACACGTCACTGAGGCCGTACACGCCCTAATTGAATAACGAACTGTAAAGTTTTACGTATCCATGTCAGTTGTTATCAAATGCCTGGACAAATCCATAGCTTACGTGGATATAATGGTTGTTTTGGTGATGAAATATGTTCCTAATTATTAACCTACATACCAGGCCCAGTACGTCATTAAAATAAATGGTTTCGTTGACCGAAATAAATATTTGAAGTATTAGAGGAACATTCGAACATTAAAAACTGCATTTATAATTGATATGATGCGAATATGACATGACCCACAGTGCATATCAGAATGGTTTTTCTTGAGTTAGGTTGTGACAATGCTATGGGGTTTTTCAGCAAAATGGTAGTCACTTAAATAATTTGCTTTTTACGCTACTGCTCGAAAATGTGGCAATAGATGGTCTGAATCAAAGCCTGACCTAACCTGAACCAACCCCAATTGTTACACTCGTGCGGAGAGTTGGGTTTAAAAAGTTTGTATATAGGACAAATTTCTCCTCACTTAGAAACAAATTAGGTCTAAAGGTTCTCATGTGGAATCGGGGGTGGTGTATATGAAATGAACTGCACCTACAAAAATGAGACGCGCGCGTACGCTGCATACCTTAGCAGAGGATCAAAAGATAGCTAAGATTATCGTAGCAAACACATCAATGACGCCTAAGATACCTTGGACGTTATATGGTTATTGGCCCATCAACTGATTCACATGGTTTTGTTTGTTTACATTTTTTAAAGCCATAACGGTACATGGTAGAGGCCCTTCGAGGTTAAAATACTATTCTCCATTTACACAGTAGTAGGTACTCAATAGGTTATCTTGCCACCTGTCACATGATAACGGCATAATTTCGGTAATGTTATCGCGCCGACGCCGCTATCTGAATTGAGGCGCCGAGTTGGTCGCTGATATGATACCATGGTCTTTACTGCGCTGTTTCATCTTCAGTGGGGGCGTGTTTTTTTCATCTAACTCAGGTGTTATTCATTAAAACTCAAATAGTGAAAAAAACACTGATTGTCGTTTTTTTTTTATGCTATAGGTGGCAAACGAGCAAACGAATCGCCTGATGGTAAGCGATTAACGTCGTCCATGGACACCCGCAACACCAGAGGTGTCGCAAGTGCGTTGCCGGCCTTTAAGGTGGGAGTACGCTCTTTTCTTGAAGGTTTGAAGGTCGTATCGGTCCGGAAACACCGCTGGCGACAGTTCGTTCCACAGTTTAGCTGTGCGAGGCAGGAAGTTTCGGGAAAAGCGCACAGTTGAGGACTGCCAACCATCTAAATGGTGAGAGTGGAAATATTGTCGCGTAGGGCGATGGCGGAAAGAAGCGGCAGGGATTAATCCGAACAATTCCTCGGAACACTCCCCATAATACATGCGAATCATGCGATAGAAAATGCAGAGTGAGGCCACATCTCTACGCAGCGCCAAGGGATCAAGCCGATCAGAAATACGTTGGCAGTTGTCGTAATACAAAGCCTTTGTTTTAAACAATCGCTCTGTCTGTTTATTATGGTCATGTCATGAAAGCATCGGCAGTTTAATGGCGTCCAAGTTGCGAACACATAAACAACACTAAAGAGCTATGCTTAAAATTTGACCGGCCGGATTGAGATTTGCAATTTGCTGAATTTCCACGAGTTTTTGGATCATAGAAAACTTTTTTTGTTGTATAAAAAGAAGATCAGTAAGTAATTATCTATACAAAACAAGATTTTGATATTTGATAGGAATAGCATCGGTTGGCGTCTAAAATGTTCTTGTCACAGACGATATAAACAAAATTTTCTTACTTTACATCCGTCCAATAATCTGCAAATACAAATAAATGCATTTAAGGATGCACCGAAACAGTCCGTGTCGTCACCCAAAATAAATACAAATTAACTCTCCCGGTTCTCAGTCCCTGACCTACTTTAATTTTTTTGCTCTTCTGCGGAGACGGAACCGGTGATGACGATATTATGTATTGTTGTCTTTCCCATCACGGAACAATGGTGTTCCGGACCTTTAGGAGGCGTACGTGGAGCCGAAGCCAACACGCAGAGGCCCTTTCGACAATTTAATGAAATTTAAGGGGTACACCGAGCGGATGTTGCACCTGCCCGAGTCATGGGACGCACGCAGAGGCAGCATCCGCGAGGGTGTAAAGACTATTGAGATTTAATGGAATCTAAAATATACTGGACTATTAGGTGAAAGTGCTGGACTAAATACTGGGTTATGGAGAATAAAATCGGACGTCTGCCTAACAAAATGGTAATCAATTGTTGTTATTGTTAAGTTTATGATTTTCGCAAACCATTCTTTCTTCATAACTATTGATCCATTAAGAGCAAACTGTTCTCCACAATAGGCCAATGTCATTAATATTTGTGTCTTGTGGCGCACTATTTAGATTTGTAAGCCCTTCTCGACAATCAAAACAGATCAATAATATAAAGTATAGATAGACAGAACGAGAAGGACTTCCCTGTTAGTTTACAAAATTCGTTTATTTGTGTTTCTTGAGGTTTCCCTATTGACTCTTTCGCCATGACCATGACCCTGTCAACTAACCTCTGTTTTAACCTCGACTTTTGGATTCATACTTAGATTGTTAGTCGAAGCGGCAGTTATTAGGAGGCCATATACGTTCGGACATATCCGCCGGATCTGCCAATCAATGTATGGTAAATTTGTCCGGCGGTTACCCGGCGCACATAACCGCTACACAGACCCGACTATTTTTAACACAGCACCCCGCGCCCGTGTAACAGAAATTCAATCACTCAATAGAAAAATCTGAAAACGTGCTCAGGCGATGTTCCCTCTTAAGTACTTTGAAATAACTGACACCAAGTGTCTCCTTTTATACATCAAAGTTCTAACGTCTGGGATGCCATTAATTTGAAGCAATATTTCCACAGGTAAGCCGGTGACATGCAGCCCTATAAGTTAAGTATATAAGAAGCCCGACGAAAACTCGTGAAATTGTTCACGAACTTCCGAAGAGAACTCCGGTAAGTCTTCCATTCCATTAGCTGTCTACATCACTTTAGGATACCTACCTTGGCCCATTAGTTATGACAGCGGCGACAGTCGCAGAATTGCAGTGTCGTCACTTGCAAGTTGCAATTGCTGCAATGAAGGGATGGTTTGTTTTGATAAACGAAATGTGAAGGGTTTCTAAAAAATAATTATAAGGTCAACTGGTTTGTATAACCAGTTGACCTTATTATTACCAAGCGTATTTACATTTTATGCTCTATTAAAGATATATATTCGGAAAGGAACATATTATAACTATTAAACCGTATGCATTAAAATAGACGGAGAACTATAACGAAAACCTGATGTGTACAATTTATATATAGACCCACGAACGAAACCCCTCTAGTTAGTGTGCTATCATTACTAATTAATCCGGGCGCTTGGCAGCTGTTCAGCGGTGGGTGTGGCAGTGGTTGGGCAACAAATGTGTTCACTAATCAATTGAAGGTGTGCAATAAGAACTCTTAGTTTGAAGTGGAATGCTGCAGCCAAAAGTAAAAAATAAAAAAAATATTTTTTTGGAAGGTGTTTGGAAGATGCTGTGCAGTCAGTACAGGAAAAACAGTTAATTTAGATCCTCCTGGTTAATCTTTTCAATCCATAAGTTATAGCTACCTAACTATTTCATCCCGAATTTTTCATTTGAAATTGCCAGTTTTTAACGCCCTTTAGTTACTGATGTTAATGTCCACCGATGGTCAGTACGAAAGTACGAACTTATTAACCGAGTGAGCAAAGCGAGCGAAGCGTCTCCGTTTCAACTTGGGCAAAAATACTTTCGTGTGTCTCTGTCCATTTGTTCTCCTCTACAGGTCGCATTTATCAACCCATTCTTGTGAAATTTTGAAAACAAGTTTGTTCATTACATTAAAAAAAAATCCGATCCAGTTTTTGGTTTTGTGCCAATCAATACCAGTACCATCTCGCGACTTCGCGAGGTAGTTATACAGCCCACAGAGCCACTAGTTTTAGTATTTGCGATAGTACACCGGAACTCTTATTACACCGGAATAAGATGATGGAACATATTTTTGCCTAAGATGTGTACACTCATACTTTAACACTTGAGTGTAAAGTGGTACAAACACAGATGTGCAACTTTTTGCTGTAAAAAAGACACTCCCAGAACTCGCAGTTATATTTAGCAATTCAATGCGCGTAAGCTTCAATGTGCTCTGATTGCATTCGTGATGTTGGAAAGAATAAGGTTTTCGTCAATTCGTGTGTTTTTTCATTTATGAAACAATCGAATTGTCGATGTTAGTGTTACACGTCGTCTGCTCTTGTTAGGGAACTTTTTTTTAAATGTATTCTTTGTGGGGAAAGACAACGGCATTAGCATTACTGAAATTTATTTCCTCTTTGCCATTATAAAACCTCTAGGTAGGCAACTAGACAGGCAGAGAAAGCATGTTATTATTTTTGCACAAAATATTTACTTTCTTGTGTGATTGATACAGTGCTTAGGCACTCTGTAAGTCTGTATACGTATACGCACTTTTTTTTTTCAAATATGGAATAAGTAATTTAGTTTTCTTCCTTTAGTTATTTGTTTGCAACTACCTTTAATCCTTCACCATCACCATACCTGTGAGACGACTATCTGTCACTTTCTAAATGTTAAGTTTAGAAAGTGACAGGTAGTTTACTCGTATCCTTGTGCTGGTGCAGTATAAACTGTATATAGTGTGTCCAGACGACATTATCCACCCCTTTCGGTTCAAGGTCATTTTATACAAGGGCGTAGTTTTAACTGCGCACTTTCTACAGCCGTTTACGGGACGTCTGGCTCTGTAATAAAATAACGCTTTCGAAACAAGCGGTATTTGCCTCTTTTAACGTCTGTGTGACATTGCACCCATACTTGCATAGTACTTGTTGCAAAGAAATTGAAAGTTATGTTATTCAAAAATTAAGCTAGGTAGGTCTGCATATATTCTGATATTAGCGACTGCGCAAGGGTTATTTTAATGTTGGACTTGTATGAAATCATAACGTAAACTTAACCCTTAAATGCATGATGATGCATTTATGACTCAGAAACGAGACAAGTGACAATCAAGAGAACTTGAAATGTAGACTTTGTCATATCGTTGTAAATGAATTTTGTTGTCACTTAGGATGTTTTAGGTTCAATATTTACTGTTAATTCATGCATTTAACGGTTAACACTTTTACAATGTGTGCTATCAAAATCGATACAAACTTTTAACTCTCTACTCTCTCTCTCTATGGAGTATAATATAGTTGTATTACAAAATTCACAAACAAACAGTTTTTTTATTTAACTGACATTTTCGCAATAAAAAAGTACTTAGACTTACTTACTTACTTATGAAAATAAAACTATGTACTTACTTACTTAAATGTCAAAGCTCTTATTGAGCTGTCTGGTTGAGCAATATAGGTAATAAATAGGCCAATGTTAATTATTAAAATAACAAACAATTATAATCCTTTGAAACCAGTTTTTCTACGTCTACATATAATTGACTAATATATTTGTTAAATAAATAATTTTAAATATATTTTTTTGAATTATTGACTAAGTAGATTAGTTATCACACGTTCCAAGACAAACTAAAACAAAATCCGCTCATGTACCGAAGCATAATTATCTCAACTTTCATTGAATGCGTGATAAAGTAAATAAAACATATTGAACTCCGTCTGGCGGCTAAATTATTTTACTTGATCGTCAATAATATCCGTGATTTTATTTTACGACGCCGATAAATCGAAATTTGTCTAGTTTTATTATCTACAATCTGAATTTATGTTTAAAAACATTCCGCCCACACGTATTTTAAAACTGCAGTCCGAGCATAAACGTGCGTTTCAGGCTAGGCAAGCATATATAGCATACTAGCGACCCGCCCCGGCTTCGCACGGGTTACTATTATATATATATATATATAAACCTTCCTCTTGAATCACTCTATCTATTAAAAAAACTGCATCATAATCCGTTGCGTAGTTTTAAAGATTTAAGCATACATAGGGATATAGGGGCAGAGAAAGCGACTTTGTTTTATACTATGTAGTGATATAGTGATAGTGATAGATAGCGATGGCAAACAGATAACGATTAAAAATAATAAATCGGTAAATAAAACAACTGGGAAATGGATTCTTACTCATTGTCTTGTTAAATTCACCCAGGGATCATGTTGTTTACATAGTCTTACAACCACAAGCCGCAATAGATTTCTTTTTTAATTTATATGCCTACTTTAATTTATATTTTATTTTTTCAATCCGAAAGAAAGGGACACACGACACACATAAATTACTTCCACCACACCGCCATAACGAATTACCAAAACGGATTGACCAATATTTTGAACATTATAATATAAAAATAACACCTGTCCCAATACAATGAACCGCCGGATTACTTAGAGCAGAGTTACTAGGACAACATAACGCCAAAAGAGCTAATACGCAGTATCGTGTCAACTGCATTAACATGCGGTTTCTAATCCGTGTGGATTTAGCGGGTGCACCGTTGACCGATTTACACAACGCTTCTGTTACTTATGTTGCTCTGGTACTTTTGCCGTTATGTGAAGCAATGCGGTGCGGATAAAAGTGAAACCTGGGCCTATACCACGAAAATCGAACGATTGCGGATTTGTATCTCCATCTCTGTCACACTTGCATATTGGAGTAACAAAGAGGTTTTCCCGTCAATGCCAATTTTCGATGTTCGTAGTAGGCGTGCTGGTCGTCTCAATTGTCAAAAAGTAAGCTGATTTTAAAACGAAGTTGATGACGTGGGTTCAAGGCCGTTACGTTGCATAGTATTTTATGCATTTTGATAGGTATAGTAAAGACGATTTCTCAGTACTCTGTTTAGCACATGAAGCTTGCTGATTTGAAAAGCTTGTTTAGTTGTCACTAATTGTCTCATTTTCTTCGAGAAAATAAATAAGGTCTATGAATGCCCTGTCTAGGAGTTGTTAAGAACTGGGATAAACACTTATTTAAACTTTCACGATTTTCACACATTATAAATCTACTAAAACGGGGCTTAATCGTGTATAAACGTCGGAGGTTTGTTTTCTAAGTTTATACACGATTAAGCCCCGTTTTAGTAGATTTATAACTGGGATAAAGTTTTAAACAAAAATACGATAGTCCTAGTAGGTTATAGGTACACAGGTAGAAATAGTATCGCGTGCTCGCAAATCATCGCTTGAGCGGACACAGAGAAGCCCTATCGCATCGTGTAAGCCCTAACCTGCCTTAAACTGTTGCGTGCTGTTTCATGTACGCATACGGATAGATAATATCATTAATACATTAATGGAGTTTTTAAAAGGCTAAAGTATTTACTGCTACCTACAGGGCTAAGTAAGATGTCAAGCGGATACCTAGTGATACCTTCGTGATACTTGCTGGATACGATAACAGTGTGTCAACATTAAACAGGTATCCACAATTGGCAGCCATCACCGTCGCGCTAACCGTGCAACGTTTTCTGTTTATCAACTTAACCCTGTTCTCCTATTCTACCTGTTCTAATCCCTATATTTTTAATACTAGCGCTCGCCCGCGGTTTCGTCCTCAAAACTTTCACCCCGTCTTCATCACATTACTAGTTGAATTTCAAAAGGTAATTTCTTAGGATGGGCGTTTTTATTTTTTGTTGTACAAAAACCATTTTTGGAAAATTCAAATTTTTTAAATTATTTTCTATTCAGAATCGCGAGCTCTTTCAATCCTAGTAGGAGATAAAAGTGTCCCAAGATTGGTTTTCCATTTCGCCACCATATAATTTCATTGATTTAGTATGGCGGTAGCGTTAATGGAATGGAAGGACACTTTTTTTTCCTACTAGGATTGAAAGAGCTCACGATTTTGAATAAAAAACAATAAAAAAATAAAATTTTCAAAAACGATTTTTCTACAACGAAAAATAAAAATGCCCAAATACATCTTCTAAATTTCAAGATTCTACGTTCTACGTTTTTTAGGCTGAGAATTCTCTCTCAGTTCTTTATAACGCGTCTACAAAAAAGACATATAGCAAATTAAAGGCTTCGTCAGACTAGCGCGTGGCGTGAGCGGGGCGCGAGCGGGGCGCGAGCGGGGCGCGAGCAGAGCGCGATAGAAGCTGGGAGCGCGGCGCGCTCACATCGCGCGCGTGTCAGGCGCACATCGCGCGCGGGTCACGCGCGCGCCGCGCGCTCGATTCACCGAGCATATTTCTTCGCGCTGTGACTGCGCGGCGGTCGCGCCGCGCACCGCGCGCGCGTTGAAAGCGGGGCGCGATAGGAGCGCGGCGCTAGCGCCGCGCTGCGTCCAAGCGCGGTTCGCGCTCGCTTCGCGCCCCGCTCGCGCCCCGCTCACGCCACGCGCTAGTCTGACGAAGCCTTAAGGAGAATAGTAGATTGTGTTACAAGGGATCAAAATTATATCTTTCCGGCGAGGGCGAACACACGCGTTCTAAAGTGCATGGGCAATGTATGAATGAATTCATTTATAAACTGCTTATGCAATTTTGAACGCGACCGTATATCCAGCGTTGACGCCCAAGACGAAAATAATTTTAATACCTTGTGACATATACTGCTTTTCACACCAACTAAGAGGAAATAAACAAAACCGAAAACAGCATCAACACCACGATCCATCCATCCGTCCTTTCAGCCGAAAGACGTCCACTGCTGGACATAGGCCCCCCCCAAAGATTTCCACAATAGCCGGTCCTGCGCCACCCGCATCCATCGGACTCCTGCGACCTTCACCAGGTCATCAGTCCACCTTGTGGGGGCCTAACCACGCTGCGCCTTCCGGTACGCGGTCGCCACTCGAGAACCTTTCCGCCCCAACGGCCATCGGTTCTACGTGCAATGTGCCCCGCCCACTGCCACTTAAGTTTAGCGATTCGGAGACCTATATCGGTTACTTTGGTTCTGCTGCGGATGGTCTCATTTCTGATACGATCTCGCAGAGAGACTCCGAGCATAGCCCTCTCCATTGCCCTTTGGCACACCACGATGCCACTGGCAAAAACGTAAAAACGTGTATTAAAAAAGTGGCACTTTGATCCCTCCTAGCTTGAACACAAAAAACCCTTTTACGAATAGGTGGTGTGAAAATTATATTTATGCTTTATAAAAATTAGGTTACCTACCTATAAAATTCAGCTGTCGATAATAGCTTAATATACGCCACCCACCGCCACACACGGTTTCTAGGTTTACTGCGGTACCATTATAGTCCCATACACCACGGTGTTCACATACATTCCATACATCACACATTCTAATACCACGTTCCGATGACCTCAACTCAACACCCAGCACCGTTACATAACACTATCAAATTTTCCCAACACCTTTGGGACGCTTCGGTTCTTATCTAAACCCATCGATGTGCCTACGTGACGTACGCCGCGTCCCAACATACCGTCCCTTTCTCCCATACGCCACTCGCGTATCTCCATCTTGTTTATTTGGGTCAATCAGCTGTTTACATCGCCACCGTCACTTGTTTAATTGTTGCTATCGGTTTTAAGTGTAAACAATAAGGTATAAATCCGCGTGGCAAATAAGGCAGTTGTGCAAAGAGAAACATTCGCGAGTGGATTTTTTATTTCTAAGTGTTACTTCAGACGGTCAATGTAAATATTTTGCCTCGCGCACTTATTTGTCTTCAAACAGTGCCCAACAAAGTTCTCTCTATGCTTTATGTCCTAATACTTCCAATGCACTTAGAGTGTTTGCATTTGGTAACAGCATATTCCTGTACTTGGGTCTTGAGTGTACTGTCACAAAGACGTCGCGTATGGCTTTCCAAATAAGATTTTGTCTGATATTTTTGCGCGCTTCTTGATCATATATTTGTAAGTATTCAGTTAATACGTAAAAGGTTCATTCGTCGTAGCATAGCTTAGCCGATTTGTGTGGAAACGTAGCGCAGCATAACTTTGGTGGAAAGGCATCCTTATGCTACACAATGGTGTTTTTCGGCCTTCATGGAATGTACAAACACGTATGGAGTACAAAGTTTTCCTGGCTTATGTCACGGCTCCTGTAGGGAGCCAGGGGTCCGCTTTGGCAACTAATCCCAAGAATCGGCGTAGCGTAGGCACTAGTTTTACGAAGGCGACTGCCATCTGACGTTCTAATCCAGAGGGTAAACTAGGCCTTGTTGGGATTAGTCAGGCTTCCTCAAGATGTTTTCCTTCACCGAAAAGCGATCGGTAAATATCAAATATGTTTTGTACGTAAAGTTCCGAAAAACTAACCGCTGGGCCACCAACGCTCTAAAGTTTGTACTATCAGATAATATGGAATTATCATACAAATTAAAATACTACATGTTGTAAGAAGGCGTTCAATGATTATCTCGAAGTGCTTTCTTATCATTTAAGTGAGTTAATATCCTTGAAGAGACTACCTTGACTCTACTATAGATAACTTACATTGTTGTGCCTATTCGTTGACTTATTTTAAAAGTATGTTTCTCGATGTGTTTTGGATCTTAGGTAAGTATTTGTTTTGGCACATTTAACAATTACTTTCAAAGACTACTAACAACTTGATAAGCTGTTAATTATTATAAATAAGGTGAATTAAGAAATCTTAAAAATGCTCGGTTACGCTCATGTCACTTCCACACTCAGACGCACCTATTTAGACACCTTAAAATAATCCGTCAGAGGGTATGCTTTAAAGTCGAGCTTAGCTTATTTGGCAGTTGGCAGTATAGCAAATAGTAGTTTATGCAACAGTGATATAATAAGGGTTCTTAAGACTTGAGGGTCGGGTGAGGGGAGACCCGAGAGTAACCCCTACAATTTAAAGCAAGTGCTCAATAACACGTTGTATGCTCCATAATGCGGCATCTGTGTAAGGGTAGTCTACGGCTTCCTGTTTTAACAATGCTTTTATGCAAAACGTATCGTGGGACTGGGAATACAGAGACCAACTCAACTTATAGCACCATTATAGACTTTTCTTCCCGCGCACGCAGTCATAAATTATACGCACTTATGTATCTTATTCCGTAACAATAAGGGCTAAAGTTTGTACATATTTTTGGAGTCGAGGGCTAAAATCTAATGAGAAACATAGCATTAACAGTAAATGCGACACTTCCCACAAAATCACTGGTTGAGAATAGTGATGTGCTGAATATATGTCCAATGATGAAAATATTCCTGTTCCTGAGTTGTTTTTCCTTACATTTAACTATAGATTCCATTACTTACAGACTTTTGAGGAAATATTATTTTATTATCTTTATTGGATAAACAACGGAAGTATGTGACACAGCTGTATTTTACATTATGAGATATTAAAAAAATTACAGATTTATTTAGTTGTCAAATTCCATACCACTTAAAATGATTTTTACCATATATATTGGGTCGGCAACGCGCAAGCTACGCCTCTGGAGTTCCATAGGTTACGGTGACCGCTTTCTAACAGGCGGGCCGTATGCTAGTTCGCCACGGACGTGATATAAAAATATTCCCGGCTATAATATTCCCATATATAGCATCACTACTGAGCGTTACATCCGTTCAAGTATTTTATTGGTGAAGCTTGGAATGTGGGAAACGAAAGTTACAGTAAGTAAAGTTCAAGCGTTAAAAGAATACATATTAGGAGAGAATTTTCTTGGGTGGACATTCTTGAATAAAGACGCTCGAGGTTGTAATTGCCTTTAGAAAAGCTATCTTATAATATCCGATTGTACTTAGTTACGCTAAGTACAATCGGAATGAATCGGATATTGTTAAGAGTAGACCGGTATAAATTTCAGTGTGCTTACCACGACTTAAATTTACTAAGTGTGTAGCCAAGATGCCAATCGCTCACGCTTAATAACGTATCGTAGCTACCTCTCTCTATCAGCGTTTCTTAGCGACTGAGCGTGAGCGATTGGCATCTTGGCTAAGCACCCAGTCTATATTGGACTGACAATTAAACTTGATGAATAACATACAGTGTTTATTTTCCTCGCAGTAGTGAGGTGAACATTTTTGTATTACCCTCCACAGCAAAGTTTGTTTACCTCTCGGCCCAAATTTTGCAAAACAAAAACACTAAAAGCTAGCGGTCACGGTCGCTCTATTATTATGGTATCTTTCCCTTGTTCAGAGCGCCTACCACGAACCGCGAACGAAAGTATACCTCCCTTTCGCACTTGTGATTTCTCACTCAAGTGCGACAGAGAGGTGAAACTTCGTTCGTGGTTCGTGGTAGGCCTTCAGATCTCAACAATGAGCACGAGAGGTAAACAACAAGTTTGCCTCCTTGTATAAGTAAGCAATGCAATATAAAGGCCTAACTTTTTACTATTTCTAATAATATCTTGACTACGATAATGAATTATGTAATTCTAAATTCGTGTATGAGTATTGAAATTCTTAGAAATTTTATGTCAATATTTTGCTAAAAGCGAATGTTAAATTTGCGCTTCACATCGTCACGTAAGATAAAGTCAATGTTAGTTAAATCATGACAATGAGAAATCTTAGGATTAATATATGTAAATACTTATCTACAAATATCATAAGTACCTAATACCTATTTTTTTTTTGTGAGGGATGTTTGAGACAGGTTATATCCAGGTCTGCCTTTAGCTGACGGGCTGACAACCCTAATCCTTACTGGACATTAATTACCTACTAGGTTTACCGCAGTTCACAAACAACGATTCTTCTAAAAGTGCTCATTTTATAAATAATTAATTGACAAAGATACATTTCGTAATTTTGATCTTTTATAAACATATTAAAAGACAAATTCTTGTTTCAAAAATGTCCATTTCACAAATAAATAGTCACTTTTTTCATAATCGGTATAAAATTTACATTCCAACTCCCTAATTGCATTTTACTAACGTTCTTTTATCGTTCGATATTTCGTAAATTGTTTTTTTTTTTTTTTTTTTTATGCTATAGGGGGCAAACGAGCAAACGAATCACCTGATGGTAAGCGATTAACGTCGTCCATGGACACCCGCAACACCAGAGGTGTCGCAAGTGCGTTGCCGGCCTTTAAGGTGGGAGTACGCTCTTTTCTTGAAGGTTTGAAGGTCGTATCGGTCCGGAAACACCGCTGGCGACAGTTCGTTCCACAGTTTAGCTGTGCGAGGCAGGAAGTTTCGGGAAAAGCGCACAGTTGAGGACTGCCAACCATCTAAATGGTGAGAGTGGAAATATTGTCGCGTAGGGCGGGTGTTGTGATTAATAAATGAATAATTTACCAAATAATGTTTTGTGATATGACGTTTTTTCAAGTAAATATTTTGTCTTATGAATCATTTTTAAAACAATATTTTAAGCAACGTCTAATTTATGAATCGTTTATTTGCCAAACGTTGTTTGTGAAATGAATATTTATGAAATGTTTTTACGAAATGTATGGACACCATATTACAATCATTGTTACCGAAATAAGGTAGGAGCCGGATTGGGGATCGCCACCTCTGTCACGTAAAAAAAAAATGTATCTTTAATTAATTTAGACAGGTAGTCCGGCCTAAATTCAAATTCATTAGCATTGGTAAAGTTTACTGTAGGCAAATTAACGACCCATTAAAATAAACTTGAATAAGGCAATGGTTTGTAAAGTTTTAAATATCGTTATGTAAATTACACAAGCGTTGACATTTCCAAATCAAATAAAAACTTGCGAAACCGAAGGTTGCAACCAGGAAGTTAAGGAAATTGATTAACAGAAAGCAAAAACAAATATTTATTACATTGAAAATCAGATAAAAACATACCGTAACAATTTTATTGACATCATGGGCCTTACGATGACGTCTTAACGCGATTCAATTTAGGACCTAAACTGAGTCGCTGCCATACAACTGAGCACAGTTAAGAACCTAAACTTAATCGCGTTAAGACTAGGGCTTGTGATATACGTGTTACACGCGGAACCGTAGCTACGTAGCCTTAGCACCGGCGGTGCTAAGATCCCGTACTACACGGTCACGTCAAAGATACGTATCCGTTTCTGGATTCGGCTACGTTCCCGCGAATCTCGGCTTCGGCTCCGCTCGGCTTCTTTTAATACACATCTTTTACAATTTGTACTGGTCTATTATTTTTGCCTCCAACATAATATTTGCATCTAATTATTTTTGATCTCTTAAATTTTTATTTAAAATGCAAAAGTATGGAAACTGAAATTAAAAACTCGCCCCTTGCATTACATTCGGGGGTTTAATAACACGCATAAAATCTACACTTAACGTCACGGTCACGACTGGATCCGATCTACGTATAAATAAGATACGTATCTCCGTGTACACGTAGCTACGTATCTTAATTACACGTAGCCGAATCACACGGAGCAAACGGAGCGGATCTCCGTTGCCGAGTAACACAGCAACGGAGATTCGGCTACGGGTTCACGAAACACGGTCACGACCAGGAGCACTAGTTAAGACATCGTGGAAAGGGCCCAGGTTTTTCTAAATTTATACAATCATGATGTCATTTGTTTTATCCGTATTTTTTTTTAAATTATTACACTACGTATTTTTTTAAGACCGTTCTATTCAAATGTTTGTCGAAGATCACCGCAAGCACCGGGGCGCACTTCTGCATTAACTGCATACCACCCTGCCTGCAAAGGCTCATAGAGAGATTCCACAGGCAGCTCATCAAGTTGACCTATAATTTTCCTCATAACATTTGACTGTCCTTTGCTGCCGTATTTTTTCCGATCAACATCATATGTTTACGGAAGTGTGGGCGGAAATGACTGTTGCGGCGCGGGCGCAGCTGAGGCGGCCTTTTAAGGTCGCGCAGTCTTACTCATGTCGTTGATCCGATAATGGTCCGGACTGAGTTGCATGTGAGAAACACTAATTACTTAATGCTTGCGGTAGTGTTGTGTTCTATTTGTTCTCTTCCTTCATACTTCAAGCAACACAGGAGAGGGGGGAGTCATTCTGCCTAAGTACAACCCCAAATGGGCATACGCGGTCCTGTATTGTGACTAGTCCGAACCCGAACACATTCTCATTACAGATTGTTTTTTGTATGTTATGTGTGAGAAGTGCGTTTATGTGCACGTTTCCCCCCGCAAAAAGAGACAGAATAATTTGTACGGTTCGATAACGATATGCTGCTAAACATATCGATTACGTGCAGACAGAATTTGCACGGGTGAAAAAAGCCCCCACTGTGTCCGGTCTACACTTGACCCAGTTTTTCTAGACACTTCTGGGCTGCGACCTGGAAGCTTGCGTAATCGTCTGCATTAGGGGTTTATAAGTCAAATAGCGATATTTGTGTCTCAGTCTGAATGGGTATTGTTAAAAAATCGGGTTCTGATGCATGGTTTGTTTCACGCGTAATTTACGTTAAATGTGGTTTCAGAAAATTTTATACCATCCCAGAACGTCAAACTTACTGATATGCCTGACGCGACGGTCCTGATTGATAGCTATGTGCGAAGAACGCAGTGTAGTGGGGGAAGTAAAAACACGAAAGTGCTCGGCGTAGAGAAGAAAAACACATGACGACCAAATTTTCATATCATTAAATAGTTTTTAACTTATAGCCGGCTATATACGTTCGAGCAATCGGAGGGATCTGCATAGCAGATATGTCCACCGGGCATCCGCCGGACAAATTTACCATAGATTGATTGGCAGATCCGGGGGATATGCCCGAACTTATATGGCCAATGGCCAGCTATAGTGTCCTCTTTCTGCCAGGACGCCCAGGACGATGTTACAGCCATGCAAAGCTAATATATACAGTGGTCTAACTATAAACCTTCTACATATTTAAAATCCCTCCACATAACATGAGCAATTTGTTCGGTTTCTGTCCAACGGTAGACTGGGTAAGTAACGTTACTGTTTCGTAAATCTGTTACTATTTCGTAAACATTTTAACCGTACCTTGACTTCAAATACTCCATTACCATTTTTATTTCATTGCACCATGGCAAGGTCTACCTGTGGTCAGCATTTTACCACAAATATCGAAAATTGGCATTGATGGGAAAAGCTCTTAGTCACTCCAATATAGAATTGTGACAGAAATGGAGATACAAATCCGCAATCGTTCGATTTTCGTGGTATAGGCCCAGATTCGCCATCAATATCTGAGTCGCTAAGCTGCTTGATTACATCTGGACATGCACTCTAACTCTCTGACAATAGTAGAGGCGTCTTTGTTTATTTGTGAGCACTTTCGTCGCTCCGATATATCTGACAGCAACTATACTACTCGTAGTACTCTAACACGACGTTTATTTTGCTTTCTATTCCAACGTGGCGTGTTTTAGTACTATGAATTCGTTGTGGGCGTCTCGCGATGAATTCCGGCCGTCTATCGATTTTCCTGGCCTAATTCTGTTTGCCTAGACTTGGGCGTGGGCTAGATTGCTGCCAACGTCCTGAGCCACTCGGTGTTGCTCTCGTTTTGGCAAGTTTACACCCACTCATTTTACTGGGTGGGACGATAATATTTATATACCTACTAAAGAGACAATCAAAATAGGGTTGGTCTACGGATCTGTGCCATTCATAAGAGATTATTCGACGTGTATTTATGTCCATTGTCCTGTACAGTAATTGAAAAACGAAATAATCGCAGATCCACCTACTCTTTGTCTTGTTCATTATCTTAGCCTATGTGAGGGTTTAAAGCTCGAATCATATTTGGTAGTTTGCCGTAGCTTGGAGTTTCGTTCACCACCACCCTACAGCCTATTCTCATCACATCCATCTTCCTTGTTCACATCATTTACCTTGCTCTACAAACGCCAGGCAAATTCGGGGCAATCCTTTTTCTGGGATCACAGGGTCCTTTTCGGATAAGTGGGTGTCAGATTTCCTAAGAATTGGCCCAATCAAGTGCCGTTTTTCTTATGGCTGGTTTTTTCCCAGCTATTTTCCATAATAGTGATCCACTTAAAAGAAACGATGGTTTTACCTTTAGCATTTATTCAGAGATACTTGCGGAGGTTACGTATAGATCATTAGTTACAGACAAATAAGGTAGCACGGTTGTTACATCGGAATTGAAAATATTCATTTTAGTTTTTCTAGCAGACACGACGACGTATGTAGGCGCCTAGGCGCCATTATGCACTCCTTTTTTATGACACATTATTATGTGCTAGGCATCAAGGACACTGACATGAAATAAACACTTCTCTTAAGTACTCTGTTATTACTAACTTATTACCTAGAGTCATCCACACAGCTATGAATATGGCCAAAGTGTCAGGCAATAAAGTCCTGTGTACATATTTTTGACACTTGGCTGTATTCATAGCTGTTCATAGCTGACTGTACTCAAACCTACCTCTATACTTCACGTCCTTCTTGCCAAGTTATCTTGATCCAAGACTCTGAAAACAGTGCTAAAAACATCAGCGTGGGCGATCTCTTAATCGGTTTCATTCCTCGCAAACTTACCGTTATGAGAAGCTCGGTGTGTAACAATTTAAATTGCAAAAGCCGACAAACGGGACATATTTCAGCGCAGTGGGCGCCGCGTAGGTGGACAACCGCCCACAGCCGTCTGCAGTGCTCGTATCAGATCACAGGCCAGATGCACTTTCCCCTTATCCCTTTTCCAACGCTCCTTATCTACCCGTCAGCCCACATCTCACATTAATCCAGCACGCGTTCTATTATTAAAATCTACAATGAAAGTATTTTGCGCGACACTGAAAATATCGGTTCTTTTTTCATTGAGTTTATGGCGCTATTGTTTTATTTTTGCGCTGGAGTTTGTCTGGTGTTTATTTCTGCCGTTGCTGTAGGCTGGATTAAAAAATACATACATACATTACAAGCATTATTAAGCATGATAGCTAACAAGCTTGATTGTCCTCTAATGTGGAAAATGGGTCAGAGGACAAAATCTTTATTGTGTATCTATTATTAATTTACTAACATAGACATAGACACTGAACTAACAATATGTGGACCTTATGTTGTCTTGAATAAATAACTTCATTCATTCATTCATTACATACTACTTACACACAACTAAGCATTTTGACCAAAATGACTGCATGACCTTCTAACCCAGAGAGTAAAATAGGTAAGTATATTTTGATATTAGGTCCTCGGTCTACCAGAAAGGTATTGATAAATTTTAAAAGGTATTTTTATTTTGCGCAGCTTGGTTCTTTTTTTCTTCACGTGATCTTGAAACAATCGAAAACCTGAAGAGAAACCGTTAGAAACCAGGAAACAGCCAATTTCACAGCGCAATTATTAAAACAACTTCGAGACGTCGGTACGGTACGCAAAGTATAATTAAAACCTGTCAAGTGTCGGCGATTGTTGCCGCGATATTGTTGTCGCCATAGCGACTGGCCACGTGAGGCCTTCGATACCTGATAACATTCCAGGGAGACTACCTCTCGTAGAATTAGCGTTATAAAGTATAGACTCAAACCACTACCTCGAGCAAATTAATTGTCGAACTTTAAACTGTTATTATAAACGTCAAACTTGTATGAAAATTTGACGCTTAGTTAACACCTTCTGTGCTATCAAAATCTGGGAAACTTAAAGGCATAGACGGAATACAGGATTTCGGAAGCCGTTCATTTTCTCTGAATATACTTGGGGGTGAAATCGGTAGTTTTTAAGGACATCATTGGCCTTCGCTTGTACTATATTCATACTGAACTGTATAGTTCTGCAAAGGCAGAAGACAGAGCGACGGGTCTTATTTTTCCTACTCAACTAAAGGGTTAATATTACTACTGCTAGTTGACTACTGCTTGCTAGGTACTGAAAAAATTGGTGTGTCAGACTAAATAACAGTCGGTGTTAATAGGTTTTAGCATTTCTGTACATCCCATATAACTTACCGGGAATAATCCTACCAACTGTCATGTTTTCTTTGCGCTGGATGCTGGACACAGTTATTTATTTATATTGAGCCAGGCTCGAGTAATTAATCATTTGGACTTTTAGACACCCCGACTACCTATTATACCTTTAATTTTAATTTAAACGTTCCGGCTTCATTAACAAAACCACTATAATTGTTTATTACAATTCGCCAGGAAAATAATTTCAATCGTAAATTATACTCCCTCTAGTTAACAAGCAATCTGTGCATATCTCTTACCACGCTTCAGAGGCAAACGAATTAGTACCGCGTGCCAACGCAACAGATCGCAAATTGAAATAGCTGTTGCTACTAGGAAATGCATTTTACGAAGGTTTAAGCAAGTGGCTGATTTAATGTGATTGAGAAACAGCCACCTTGAAGGGCCAACAATGGGTTTGTAAACCATACTATAGCATAGCCTATGAGAATGGCGGCTCTTTCAAAGGAACCCTTTCTAGTTGCGTATCGGTTTTTATTTCAAATCATGAAGGTTTCAATGACCAAAATTAGTCCTCAGTTATGCTTTTTTCACGAGTACGAGAGGCATGTTTTCAAATGCTTGTTTATATATATTTTGTGGGCAATGGCCTGGATCATTTCATTAGTAAGGTTTGTAGAATTTTTGATGATGTTATGTTTATATTTTCCTAGTCGTCAGAATAATATCATAATCAATCAGATTATTACATTTCTTCTTTTTGTAGGTATAAGGTTTTTTTTGTATGGGTATACCATTTTTTTATTAATTTGTCTGGAGTGGATATACATCAAAGAATCTAAAATTTTTAAAAATGGAAGATGTGCAACATTCAAGTTAATCGTCTTCCCCCCCATTTTTTTTTTGTTTCCCAGTGGAAATCCGTTATGGATCCCATTCAGCCGGGAGAAACTGAGTGGGTATGTCCGACTCGCACGGACTAAAACCCCTGGGGTGTTCCGCCACAAACGCTATTGGGACAGGGTCGCGGGAACGCAGTTGCTTACAACCGGAACCCTGTCGGCGTTGCCTTTAGGCTCGTCACATTTGGCATGAAAGCCATCTCCGCTGAGGCCCTCCGGAACACAGCGGAGGGCCATCCAGCTTAGGACCTCTTTACGCCGCGGGTAATGGGACTCCCGCACCATCACCCGCAGGTCCTCGTTATGGCGGCTGCATGCGGTCCGCGAAGGCGCGGCGCCGCCGTCCTGTCCTCCTGCGACGCTGCGGGAGGGAGTTGACGTCGTCCTCCCGCATCCGCTCTGCCGCCTCCTTCTGCGCCATGACGTCCGCGCTGAAGGAGGCCATTGCTGTCCAGGCCTCCTCAGTGCCGGCCATTCGGCTAATCAAAGCCGGCAGTGCTAGGTCTCCCCCTATTACCGTGGACAAAGCAGCGCGGGGCTCCGCCCAGGCAGGGCACTCCTCGCGCGTGTGCTTGGCCGTGTCCACGGCCCCCAGCCCACAATGGTGGCACAGGGGGTTTTCCTCTCTTTTCACCACCTCACACAGGTACTTGCCAAAGCAGCCGTGCCCTGTCAGCATCTGTGTGAGGTGGTATGAAGGTGCGCCGTGTTTGCGGTCGACCCATTGCTTCAGAACGGGCCGAACAGCGTCCACCAAGTCCCGGCTAGCTCCCGGGATCTCCAACCTCTCCGACCATCTCTGAAAGAGGACGTCGCGTGACTCTTCCCGCCACTTTCGGACTTCTTGGGGGGCGGGTGGGTTGTCATTTGCTCTGGCCTCCTTAACGCGCCAGTAGACATCCGACAGGGCTGTGGCTTCGAGGTCCCAGGTCGGGCTTCCCCCTAATCGTCTTTCCCCTCCTTCAACTTCAAACATTTTAAAAATACAATACCCATTTTAAAACTGACGCTTACGTAAAAGGATTAGGCGCAGCGCTGCCTAAGTTATAAATATCGCAATGGCTATTGTCTTATTCTAACTGTCTTTTGTGTTTTTGTTATCCGTAGCAACGATGCTAATTGTAAACAAAGAAATTCAGTCTCCGTGTAAAGTGTAAGGCAGGAAGGCTTTTGTTCTTTAATCAACGATCTCATGAGCGCGGCATAATTTTATAAAGATCACTTTAGCAAAAAGGGAATAACTCTACTTATGGTATATAACTCTTAAGATGTTTGTGAAATTAATAAATATGACTTATGGTAAACAGATATCATAGTTGATAGTGAGATAAATGCAGATATTTTATCGTGCTAGCACGCAAACAGTAATTACAGCGTATGAATGAACTAAGAACTCTTAATAAGTTAAATTTAGGTATTCTAGAAAAGGTATCTGACGATCGTCTTCTATTTTAGTGGTACCCTAACGGGGAGTTATTGGTTACAAAAAAAGACAGATGCAGACCTCTAATAGGACTTGACAGTTGACAATTAAGTGAGAATGTAGATGAAAGGATGAGACTAATAACAACTTATGTTGTATACAGACCATTGCCCTTAAGAAGAAAATTTGTATAGAAAAGAAAGTAAAATCATGAAAGTGAGAACTGAGAACTGACATTTAGGTTTTACTGACGTTAAGGCTTCTTCAACATAGCTACTCCTAATAGTCCTAATTTATACAAAATTACGTATCTATTTAATTTATACTACTAATAAATAAACGTAGATTTGTTTCCAAGCTCCTCATTGTACCAGAGGTGATCTCCTCTGGTACACTATTAGCTGGTTATCATTACCTTGTTTCTTGCTTCCTACACATGTGTCCGGATATGTGCGTTTTTCAGCTTGGAATGCACTGGTTGTCGGTTATCAAGTGGTTTCCCGTCAAGTTCATTGTAGTTTCAGTTGTTATTGTGGATGTTTTCTTTTTATGTGTCGAATCAATTTACAGGATCAATTCTCAAATAGCTACACCATTTGCTTCAGTATTCTTCTAATGAATATTCTACTACATACTCTATTTATCGTACTCTCATTATAGTGTCCTGGTCTCCTTAATTACAGTCCCTCAACGCTTTGTCAAAATAAACATTTCTGAATTTGACACCACTCTCCTATCTATCGCATCCTCCTCCTCCTCTCCTGTTTGCAAATCTTTTATTATGCAGTGCTATCATACAGGAAATCCAACCTCGACATATGTCGTCAATGTCGTCATCAATGCTGTCATCATGTCATATTAATAAAACACACTTCGCGAATCGTGAATGCCAGCACTTGAACCAATTGTGTCCTCAACTGAATGACTTCTTTGAATGTCCATGTCGTATTACTTAACAGACCTCTTATAGGTCTGTCTGAAGTGTTATTTGGGTTTTTCTACGTGACATTTTTATTAGCTAAAGTTTTTATTGGGTCTGTGTTTATATGTAAAGATTGAAACAACATCCTGCAAGTTAGTAATTTCGTGTATCCGCCGACATTGCCGATTCTGTTTTTGTAAATCAATCAAGTGTACAGCACCGCAAGAAAACAGCATATCATCAATGTTTCGAACATTGTGAAAAACTGTATGCGGTTACCAAAAAAGCGCATGCGAGTCACAAAGTCTCGCAACAGACAGATAATTAATGACTGTTTATCGCAAACGCAAGGTGGTTGTGGGGAAACCATCGCTCGTAACCAAGGCTCGGATACCGGTTAAATTTTCAAACCGGTATCATGTACTTGGCGCAAAACCTTTTTATTTCGGTTACGTTCGTGAAACCGTTATTTTTAAACCGGTTTTTAGAGTAATATTTTTATAAAGTTCTTGTTCGTTTAACCGCTTTAGAACAATAAAAACCGTTTTTTGCGACGCAGGATAAACAAGTCACAGTCCAGTTAGCAAAGTTTAAAAAGCACGTTGTTTTGCATATTTAATCATTTTTAAGCGTGTTTTCTTCTGCCGCGAACAACATAAATTCAAAGAAATAATAATATCAAATATTGAAGAAATAATATTATAAATAATATAAATTCAGTATTTCCCACACTATTTTTACTTTTTAGTACGAGTATAATATTCCAAAATAATCACAAATTATGTTTTGTAACAGTTTACTCCAGGTTTGCAACCTTTACACTATTGCGGTTTAAAAAAATGTTAGCAATTTATACAGAGTGAATTTTGTATGGGTCAGTGAGGGCACCTACCAGATCCTGTGCTGCTACATAAAAAGTATATTTTTAGACCTTCCCTTCCTTTTCGATTTACACCGAATGGAGATAGGCGTTTACAGATTCTAGAATAAAAACCTACATGGTAAGAGAATGTAAGCTAATTTCCAGACAGTATTTTTTTTAATGGCGATGTATTCCACTCCTGTCTGAGATGAAAAGAAAATAAGTATGGAAAAAAAATTCGGCTATAAATCGAAGCTCAAATCAAGGAAGACTTCCCACACAATAGTTTCTATACGATTTTTTTTTTTATTTTCATAGATATTTTTTTTTCATATTAATCGTTTCAATTAAGCAATTACAAATAAGTTTAATTCCACAAAAATATGATAATAACAAAAAAAATAATTAAAATATGTATAAATAAGATGCCATAAATCCTCCGCCTGAGGCATAGTTCCTGGATGCCACGATTGCGACGTAATTGCTTTATTTATAGTTGTTACATACATTTATATCTGTTAATAATTCAACGTTCACGAAATTTTATTTATAATATTAAAGATAACATTTAGAAAAAATACAATTAATACTAAAATTAAAACTAGTATAAATATAAATCTGTTAATTAGTATACTTTTATTTTTAGGGTTCCGTACCTAAATGATAAAAAGGGGGTTCCTTTTTATAACTTTTTTTTTGTCACCATTAAAAAACGTCTCGAGAACTACTTAAGGCCGTTCCCTATGCCAATGACCTCGGCGATTTGAGCTTTCTTTCCCTCCCGCTTCCATTCCTCACCGGTTATACAATACGTCAATAAGCATAAGTTGCCACCTCGGAAGAGCCGCTTGTACTAGGACGCAACCCTATAAACTACTAGTGCCATCTTACACGACTGGCCCCCGTCGCCCGCGCAGGCATCTCGAGCCGGCGTTTTCGGAAAAATGCGAGTAATAGCTTTTTCCCGAAAAGTACAAAACCTATCCAAAAATCAGTAGATGCGTTTAAAGTTAACATAAATATATACTGCTTGTCTTAGTTTCTTGTACTTACGACGCATAATAAGGGAGTAGATACAGATTTAAGGTAGAAAAAAGGGTTAACGGTTTTTTTTTTCTCTTGATGTATTATGTTTTTCGACAATTTAGTAGAACCAAATCTAGACCAAATACCTTGCTACATTATATATTTTCTTCAAGCGTTGTGCTTGGAGCTGAACAAAGCCTATTCACTTTAAAAACAGTGAAATATCAGTGAAACAGCCGGGTAGCCCCTTAAGCTACCGATGTTATATTTGGAATAGTTACAAACAAGGTTACTCTAGACACAATAAGAGAGAATCTATCTCATATTTTAATTTACATACTATCAATGATGATTCGATGATGTTACTCGAGCTAAAGATGGCAGATGGAGCGAACGCGTACTCCACTGGTGGCGACGCGTAGAGAAACGGTCGCAGGGCCGTCCTCAACGAAAGTGAAATTACGACATTGTCCTGTATGCAGGCTCTACCTGGACAAGAATGGCGGCTGATAGGGGTTTATGGAGCACGATGGAGTAGGCCTTTGCTCAATAACGGGCAGCAAAAAAACAACATAAATAAGTAATTTTGTAAAATGTATTATTTGGAAAATAATGACTTATGTCAGGCATGTCTTTCCCATCACGGAACAATGGTGTTCCGGACATTTGGGAGGCGTACGCGGAGCTAAAACCAACACGCAGAGGCCCTTTCGACAATGTAATGAAATGCAAGGGGTACACCGAGCGGATGTTGCACTTGCCCGAACCATGGGACGCACGCAGATGCAGCACCCGCCAGGGTGTATGTACTATTGAGATTTAATGGAGTCTAAAATATACTGGACTTTTAGTTTAGGTGAAAGTGGTGCACTAAATACTGGGTTATGGAAAATAAAATCAGGCGTCTGCCTAGGAAAAAGGTAAGCAATTTGATTTACGGCAGACGGTGACTTGCCCACATAAGATGGGGCCCCACAAAAGGTGACATCTAGGATGGCTCAAGGGGGCAACACTGTGTACGAGTATCAGGGATGAAGGTAGAGAGGTGTCACTGACACATAGCCAACTCGCCACTTAGCTTTCCACATCTACCATCCATTAGGTATATTCTTATAATATTATTTATTATCAATGAAAAATACCCGATACAAGATGGTGCTAAAATTTTAAGTTTAATTGGTGCGTCATCACGTCATGTGGGGTGTGAAAGTGCCAAATTTTGACTAAAAAAATGTGTTTTATTTCATCTATACTTAAACCAAAATGTAAAAAAAGATAATTTTCTTATTTTGAATTTCATCCGTATGGGACTGATAATTATGTTTGTATTACATTTAACGGCATCCTGCCTGTTGTTAGGACTAATAGGAAAATATATGAAAATGCATTTAAAAAAAAGTTGTGCTTCCTGCGTAGTAGGTACTTGAAAGAAATGCGAAGATTTCGGACTTTTTTGCCAAAGATGCCTACGGTTCTTAAACATAACATGACAAGACTGATAGGCGTGATACTAAAATGTTAAGTTAATACAGTTTTTTCTCCATATTCAATGAATAAGTTTTCTTTAATAAACCAGAAATTGGGCCCTGTAGAACTTTCTAGCTCGGGACACGGTGTCATTATTTACTCTGTACCTAATATTTACTTAAAAAAAATAAAAAAAGTTTTTTTTTTTGGTTCCATGTCTCATACAAACTTTTTATTCTGGATAGGAATTGAATAAATAAGCACAAATAAATGTTTGTAAAAAAATACCGTTTTTTTCTGTAGAGGCCACTAACATTAATTTAAAATCGAGGAAAGGTCTGAAAATCATTTTCGTGTAACAGTTCGGGATCTGGTAGTTGACCTCATTGGCCCGAAAAGAAAATACACCCTGTAAGAACTTATATTTTGATTTATTTTAAATAAATTATTGACACTGTTGGCTGTCACCTATAAATACAAGCTCACTGGTTTACCTATTTTTTTTTACCTGTCTCTACTATATCCATGTATGCAAAATCATAAAACTAAAATTGTTAAAGGAACCATCCGTTCGTACGTCTTGCGACTTGAACACGAAATCTGGCAACGTAGCGTTTAGACCGTCAAGTTGCTTTTCGGATAAACCGGTTAAATCCAGGATTTTATTATGTTCTTAAAACGTTCGCGTTCTTTTGAAAGTTCGGAGTAAAACCGAAATAAACCGGTATTAACCGGTATTTTTTAAACCGGTTCCGAGCCCTGCTCGTAACCGATGCGGTGAGTTGGTGGCATTTTTTGTCGCTTAGTGCCGGCGCCAGATGAGGTAAACTCGAGTACGCACGCGCTCGCTGACGTTGCACAATACGATTCACGGCGGGCCCCTACTAGCGAACAGAGACGAGGTTCAGACGCCGGCCTCCCGCCCCGCCTCACCGCGCCCCGCCGCCTTGCCCCGCGCCAGTCAGTTGCCTCGCAGCTGCCGCGCGCGTCCGTCGTATATTCCATGCGACTCCGCTCCTCCTTCACCATAATATGGATATACAGCACATCCGCGCTCTTATTAACATCCAATTCTCGTTTCTGTGGTTTTACGAAGTTGCCGACAAATACAAATGGATTATATTGTAACATGTCAAAGCAAGCAGTAGTTTTAAACGTCCGCATTGGAATTTCTAGTATGGCAGTCGCCGTGGGCCGACGTGCTCGGCACATGGCTTCATAATAATACGGTGGTGGCGGACGTTACATCAAAATGTACCAATAAGTGGTCTGGGGTAAAGCGAGAGTGAAAAATATGTGTTTTGACGGAAGTTCGTGTGTAATACAGGATAAATAAACCCAAAATTATCGACTGAACGTGACGTACTCGTGGCGTCCACGTCAACCTACAACTTGCCGCGGGTTTTCGCATTCCTTAGTTGATTAACTAAAGTAACCTTATACAAACACTACTGGTTTGTCTTAAACAACTGAGACAGGTGTAAAGACCATAGGTATGTGAATGTTTATAAACACTGCACCACTAATTCCCGCAAAAAATGTTTTGATAAGGACCATTACATGTTATGAAAACTGATTCATTTCACAACCGGTGTTTTGAATTCTTCGTCAATAGACAACGCTGGTCGCTTTGTTCAAAGTACAATTTGACCGAGGTCACCGGCTCGGCAAAACGTTGGCTAATCATTGAATTGCTGTACTCAGACTTCAATGCTAATGACTATATTCTAAATACCGCCGGTTTTTTGTCACAAATACAATAACCAACACATTGATTTAAAAGAACAAATGCATAATTATACAATTAAACCAGTAAAAAATTTGCCATTGGTGTCTAATAAGCAATGAAATTGGAAGAATTTGCGGCAAAGGAAAATGGCGGGCGAATTCTGCCGCCATTCTACAGCGGCTATGGCTGTATGCATGCATGTGTGCGGGGCGTCTCGTAGTGCAACGTGGCTCCAGCATGTCATAGTAGGGCTCCGTAGGCGTGGTCAGAGACATTCTCTCATTTCTGATTTCCTGGTACACTCGAGTGAAAGAAATCAAGTGTTAAATACCTTTTCTTTACAAATTCTTGAAGCTTACGTGAATGAGGACAACTTATAACGTCATAACCTTGTTTCAAGGAATAATTACTGACGGACAATTGGTGGAAGTGCAACGCAACGTGTGTAAAATCGTGCATCGAACCATATTAAATATTCGCTCGCACATCAAAATGAAGAGGTTCGTTTACCCGCTACAATGATAATGCTTTGCTGACGACATGCAAAGCATTACAATTAACTTAATTAGACTATGACACATATATGTTGAGCAGCAAGTATTATAATGCTTCTTCTAGGCATTAGCGAATGGGAATACAAATATGTTGATCGTTCTTATTGGGATATTAAATTCACATTACAATGGCAAATATGATGTACAGGAAATCCCATTATTCCAGACATAATTCACAAAGAAGATATTCAGAAATATTAATGATGATGAATGATAAGTATACCATTATTTTCAAAGTTCAGGAATAAAAACAGAACTGTAAAGCAACTATGCGGGATATAATCATAAAATGACAGAAGACGATAATAACTGCCAAATTGTGAGCACGTATGAAATTCTGGCGTCGAAATTATTTTGATACGTAAAACGCTTTGTGCCTAAAACTTAGATGGGGGGTGGTTTATAGAAAGTCAGGTTATGCAACGGGAGTCTGCCACGTGGCAAGTCCTAATGCCGTCCTCCCTAGTGCGCATGTGCTGTCTATCTCCAAAACTGACTTTCTTAAATTTGCAAGTCATTTCAAATCGATTTGACTTTATTGAAAACATGATTTAAAGAATCATGTAGTAGCAGTTCTGCTACTACTTCGTCGACGATTAGAGAATTTTATTACTTATCTAAACTAGATAATTCAATGGGAGAAACATAAATGATGTACCGTTAATCGTTTATGAAGGAGCACTGAAAAGTGATCAATTTGATTTCAAAGTTGTCGATGTTACTAATTAGATCAGAACTTTTTCATCGAATGCCACGTGTTTGTCGCGCCCAGTGCGCAGGTCTACGTCACCAGCTGAGATCCGAGAAAATCGTTACCGACAGCCAACGCAACGCGCCCATTTTAACATCACGTGGCTGGACGTCTGGATAACCATGCCCTTGATCACACTGTTTTAGATTGGATCATTTTGCAGTAGGTGTAGATTTATAGACAAATACCTCATTCATTACTACTTTACTATGAGGTTCTTCAATTACTTTAGAGACATCTTAGTTCTCTCGCGTTTTGTAAATCGCGATCTTATGGCATTGTTATCTATGCAGTGCTTGCCAGATATCGAGCTATACAGGTTGGAAGTTATCACGAAGATTGTTGACCTACAAACAAATAAGCATTCTACTAATTCATACTACAATATCCACTGTCACTCAAATCCTACAGAAACTTTTTGTGTAGCCTCTAAAATTTTCATATATTTGTGTGGTATGGTATTGGTAACCCTAAATCGATTCCGAAATAGTGGATTCGTATCTAAAATCGTAGGCGTATAATTTTGGTCATAGAAAAATTAAGTAACGAGGCTTTTAAAGTTGTAAGGTTTTGTATGACGTGCAAACAAGCACCGTATCTATCTGTTTAGTTATGCTGTCGATTAGATAATTAAATACAATTTTAATCCCGAGCTTATCAGCCAAGCCCATTGCATGCCCCAGATTCAAACAAACAATTCCAACTGATTATTATTATAAAACACAATTATTGTTGACGAAATAAAGGAATCAATATCTAATAAAAATCTCTGAAGGATCCTCAGTCACGAGTCACGATAGCTTTCATGCTGTACTATCCAATATGAATTACTGAAATCCATTGCTTTATCATTCATTATGTTTTTGGGTCGCGGTCATCAGCGTCACGATGTACTTGCGTGCTTGATTGCTGGCCTGTTACTAAACATCTTTCTTTTTCATTCACTTTTCTGTCTTCTTAACTATGAATACGATCATTGAAGTAATGTTTTTTGAGTTGGTTTGAGTTTATTACAACTCCAAAACATTACGTTTTGAATATTTTTTTTATAAATCTTAAACGTGTAATATGTAAAACGTTACATTAGGATTGTTAGTCACTATTGCATTACGCAACTGTCTACAATATGACAAGATTGAATCTATCCTAAGAACGATGCCAAGTCCCACAGGTATGGGCTCTATTACCTTTCACGTGACTTATTCTAGTTCAGTCCATATATCATGTCTAAATGCCTTTTCCTCGTGATATCCAGTCCATGCCAAGTCTACTTTCTCTACCGATGCATTTGTTCGATTCCAATAAATCTTTCCCGCCCTTAAAATAAATCAATTGTGGCCATGCGCACAGGCAACGGGCCGAATAACGGCGTTAGTTTAAACGCGAACTAGGAATTTGTGATATAGGACTTCATTTCGAGTTTGTAATGCATAAATTTACTAGTGATTTATGAATTACAATTCAACCTTTTGCTTTGACTATAGTAAAGGGCATATTGTAATATGTATAATGATAGTATTATAATATGTAGTATCATATTTATACATTCAATCAATGTTCACGTGTAGAATAGTCACATTTATGTAATTTATCTATTGTATGTAGTCGACCTTGGCGGTCTGAATGTCAGCGACATGTCCGCATCATTACCAGATACAGCGTTTAGTGGCATTTAGTAGGATTTAATGCATAACTTTCACATCTGGTCCGTGTGACCTATAGAATAACATATCTAGGAAGCCTTTTGTTGCTTAACGCTATCGCGGAACTCTTCGCGATAATGACTTATGCGTGTTTTCTTAACCCTTCCGTAACTTAAGTTCACGACATTTCCTATCTGCATGGTATGATAATCACTGTGATGTTTTTTTTAATATTCATTATTTTACGTTATTCTGTGTGAATAGAAGAGTTGTTTCTATTTTATAGTAGCGCCGTAACGTCCAAACTCTTTGTTAGAGATTACTCCCTAGTCCTTTCTTTACTTTGTCCTGGGCATTTCATAGTGTCGTTGCGTTTTTGCGCCTCGTTTCCCTTTGTGGTTTAAATGCACTTCAGTGTATTTATAGTATTTTGTTGTTTTGAATGTGTTTAGTTTGTTTGGGTCGGTAATAGTTTTGCAATTCATGTTTGTGCCGCGGCCTGAAGGTCAGGGTCGATCCCACGGCGCCAGCGAGTACTCACATGACTCGTTTTGTTTGTGTGTATAGCGTGTGCGATGCTGATTGGCTGGTTCTTACTTCACATGTACGGACTGTTAGTGTTTTGACGCATGACTCTTTCAAAAGTAGCAGTGTAACAATTTTGTGAAGCAACTGTTAGGGTTGCAACACTTGCAACTTTCCAAGTTAACAACACATGGTATCTATTTATACCGGATTCTCATTTCACAAATACAAAAAAAAACTTTATTACAACTTTTACAAATTTGTAGAATGTATCAATCAGTTGCATATAATAGTGTCTATCACTGCTTTATTTACAGCTGATACGAGTAGGCAGATCTTTAAGCACCTTTCTTTACTTATTACGAAGTATCTTGTCTTGAAGTGCAGATTTCCATTATGGAGTGCGAGACTGTTACTTTTCCTTTCAAATCAGTTGTATTGTATGACTTCAGAATCTTCATAAATAATAGGAATCTAGAGATCAAACTATACTAGACAATATAATGGAGTGCAAACTGTATTGTGATTATTGTGAATAAATAAGTTAACCGGAAGGTATGGAAGAATGGCCTCGCTCCACAAACGCTTATTTATCTATCCGCCAACATGAGTTGACAAATTTTGCGGCTCCACATTGCCATTGACTTTGCAGTCTCCTTGATTATTTTACTTTGAATGTCTTCCGAAGCGTTGCCATGGTCATATTGGTCATTTGCTTATCGGCTATTGTCTAAATGCTTGCTTTGTCAGATTCTGTTAAAATTTTCGTAATCAATCTGAACGACTTTGGACTTAAGACAGTTTTGCTTGGGTAACTTTAAATATTAGTAGAAAACTTGTAATTATATGATGAGTTAAAAGAGAAACCGCGTTTGTTATTATGTGTGTTATTATTAGAAATGAGATTTACTAATTAAAGTCACGCAACATCTTATGTCACGCCGCTGCAGCCGCGAGGATGTAGCTCGTGATAATTATATATGATTTATGGAAGACGGGATTGTTTTCTTTGATGAACTGAAAAGAAATGTTTTTTCCTGTTTAAGTCATGCTAAAGTTCTCTGGGAATCTGAGTAGTTTCGAATAACTTTAATTTCTGTCTTATTAGTACAATTAGCGTATTCGCTTGTCGTAGCGTATTGTATTTATTGTCCTGGATTTGTTGTTGGTAAAGTTGTCACAATATCAATCACTTCATAAAAATAAGACATGCCCATGCAATCAGATATTGTAAACTGCTATTCATACCTAGCTGTCGTAGCAATTGATTTGTGGGCAGACAATTCTGTAGCAACAATTTTCTGTAAAATATTAGTGTTCTTATCTGTAAACTACATCGATATTATAGTTGTTAATAACGGTAATAAAATCAATCTGTCTTCCATGAATGTCGTTAATTTACATAAAAACGGCAGCCCTGGCTTTCTCGCCAAGAGCTAGAGAAAGGTACTTGCAGTTATGGAGCATTATTAAAGATGTATAGCTTGTCGCATCGGAATCTCGGGTGAAACTACAGTTTCCCTTTGTGGCTTGTATCAGGAATGCTTTGCGTTGAGCAAGCCGAGTCTCCTTTGATCCTTCAGAAGTTAAAAGCACTTAGTTATTTATAACGGGAAATTGCTGATAATAATCGTTTACTACTGTTTTTATGGCTAGTTTAATATCAGCTGAGGATTGCCTTAACATATTTATATCATAAGATTGCCTTTACATCTTAACTGGTTTAACTAGCCATAAAACCATTGAAAGTTATAAAAGCTTAATACACTTGCCTACTCAATTAACCGATATAATTTCTAGAGCCATTTATAACTAAGTAAGTTGTTTATAACGATTAAATAAGAATATTAAGTTCCGTCGTAATTCCAGATAAGAAAAACTGCAGTACTTATTATCTAAGCCCATCCTTTATCTTTGGTGCCTGGTTGACTGGTGGGAGCTTGCACAAACAGCTCCCAAGGATGTCTCGTTATAAAATTGTATTTGTTTGTGTCTGGCAAACTTCAGACCTTCCTCTCGGAAATTCCCATTGTGTAACGCTATCGCTTTATTTATAGCTTGTTGTTATGACTCAGCTGGGCCATATTGCTCTCCAAACGCCAATTTAACTAGAATGATGTGTTAATGCATTGGGATAGATTTTTGAAATTGTCATTGTTCTCTATTATGGGCATTTTCAAAAAAAGTGTAAGTACCATTTCCTTTTTTTTTAATATAGGAAGTCTTGGGTTTTTTCATAACCTACCTTCCATTACTGTTTCTTTTTGTTGGTAATTGTAGTTTCTTTATCTTAAGAGCGGGGTCGTCCTGATGCAAACCCATTATGTAAATGAACTAGAGAATTCTTAGTATTTCGATTGTTTTTTATCCGCTTGAGCAGTAATTTCAGAAGTCGCTGTAAGCCTTGGTCTTCTTTGCACAATCGCCTTGAGCTGACAGTTCCCCAAATTTTTTTTTTCCAATGACGCGGTAAACTACTACTTTCAACGATTACCAAACCAGTATGCATCGTGCGAATTCTCACGACGGCGATTACCGCTTGAACCGCATAAAAGGTCCAATCAATTTGTTTGTCCATCACTTGAGTGGCCTCGAAGGTCAGTTTCCAATCCGACACGCAACCGGGTACACGTATTACTTGGTCTCAGACACGAATAGAATTACAGATGCAAATTTGAAAAAAACTAACAATATTTTCCCTTTGTAAAAAGTTTCAACTATTTAAAGTCTAGTATACTCGTAGGATGGGATTAGATTTCCGATGAAAATTGAAAACGTGTGGTATCAGCAATCGCCAAGAGACTTAAAGGTAAAGATAAACAAACGGAAACTCTTAATAACATTTTTTTTTCAAAGATCATAAACCACTTTAAGTTAATGCTATGCAATTATTGTATGCTACTGCAGTTGTTTTTCAAGAACAAATATCGCTTTTGATTATGTCAAGCCTGTTTTTTTTAATGTGGATCACTCACTGTTTTTGGTAATTTATTTCACTTGCAAAATATTAAGAAGGGGCTAAGGGGCACAAATAAAAAATCTTGCGCATGTGTATAATCAACTCGTGAGTAGTTTGTAGTGTACTCTACTAAGACTTGAAGTTTTCCCTTAAGTTCTACAAGACCATCCTAAGCCTTGGCCTAGTGAGCCGGCTATTAGTTATATGATACTGCTGGCATTTGTTTTGTGATAGCGTCATCTTTGTTTGAATAGGTGCAGTATCAATTTCACGAAGCACTATGTTTAGTGCTGAAGCTCAACCGTATCCACTTACTGTAAAACACCACTGTGTCTCTCTCTACCATGTACAGTCAACCAATTGGAACTGTAGGATTATGTCAAAGTGAGGCTATTAATCAGATTGTAAAAAATCTCTTACTGCTTGTCATATTGACATGGTTCTAGTCTAGAGCAGCCTATATGATTCCAATTGGTTGACTGTACCATGAGTTGGTATAGGTTTCGACACGTTACCTACAGTTGCATGACAGTGCGTTGACGTAGACGCTAGATAATCTGGATATCTACAGTAGATTTCAAACTCGTAAGCACACAACATTTACAATAGGATAGGTTTTATATCTCTCTCTGATTGTTCTCATCCTGGGTGTAAACTATACTGGATAGTTTATTTTTAAAACCTATTATTTGCCTCCGTTATTATGTTATCCATAAAGATTTAAAGGAAATGAGTTTTTCAATTGTTTAATATAAAATAGCTGATATAAATCTTTAGGACTCTTTATTATATGTTTAGTAGGGCTGAGTCGTGTCATCGTCTGGGATTATAAGCGGGAGTGAAATAGGCGGCCGCTCGTGATTTTCGGCACGTACCACATGGGAAACCTTGGCCTAGTGACGGTTATTTATTACGTGGAACTGTCTAGTAACTCTATTATGATAGCGTCATCTTTGTTTCAGAAAAGTCGAGTATCTATTTAGGTCCGAAGTCCGAACTATTGTATTAGCAAATAATTGATGAGTGACATTCCTTCCCAGAACTCCAGTTAAATGAATGCACCACTAATGTACAGTTTCGCAAAGGTATGAGACTCGATCCAGTGAATGGACGTTAGTCTTACGTTACATGCGGCGCCCGTGTCAATGTACCAAACTAGCAAATTCGCGTTAAACCCCATATTCCAAGGAACATAGAGTTAGTTTTCCTTTAAATATATTTGGAGAGGTGTAAAACCGAGTTGGCTGGTGTAACTGGAGAATGACGACGAACGGGCGACGCATTTGCGGTCTTGGAATGTGATACCTCGGTGTGCCAGCGTCTTTCTATTGATTACATGTTTAGTACTTGCAGATTGTTAGGTTCCTGAATATATTCCCTCCAGGAATATTTCCCAAGGAGGGGTATTCCAGAATATGGAACATTGTTTTTCCACGCACGTCAATATATATTTGATGTACGTCATCTTCACAGAAATGCCAAACCACTAGGAACATTACTCGGGCAACTTACTTCTTCATTCGCGTCTCGCGAAGTCGCAAACTTATGAGCACCGACTCGACAGACTAGCTCATGTTTATGTAAGTTTCATAGTCCAATGCTCGGGGAAACATCGGTTTTTTCTGACCTTATTAGACGTTTTGTAATGAGCGATTAACAAGGCTTACTTGTTAAATCGATTCGCGTGCACGCAATATGCCGATGATGTAATGTAGGGTGAATTCATTGTTCCGCTCCCCTTATAAGAGCATATCGATAAAACAATCGTTTCTATTGAACAAGCAAAACTGATGAACCATGTCAGTTTCCCTGTTGCACTTTTTAAATAACGATGAAATTAAATATAAATTGCATCTAGAATGTACATTCGCGAAACCAGGGGTACATGAATGTCGAAGAGTACATGTTTATTGGAGTGAGTAGACGCTGACCGCATTCTTTTCTAGCCGGCAATGTAAAGTGGAGCGCACGTCCGCTGTACGTCTCCACTCCAAGTTTTACTTGATATCCATCGATTGCTTATTACCTCCTAGTACCTTTAGAGGCTTTCTATATCTGCTAATAAGGTAGTTTATACATACTTAAAATTGTAACTATAAAACTCTCGTGAGACTCGGACATATTAAATAATTAAAACGGGTTGGGTCACTCACGTACGGGTCACTGACAATTGTTGTTTCACAGCAATCATAAGATAGAATTGACATTTTTATGTAGATACATAAAGGTCAAATTTATAATCTCTGCGCTTTTAACGATTTTGATATTAAGTAAGTTTATTAACCATAACATGTAATATCATTGTGAAGGCATAGCGTGATATAATCATGTACCTATCTCGTGTATTAGGAAATCGTTGTTGATAAAAAAGTAGATGTTCATGCCTTGCTGTGCCGCATATATACAAACAATATGTAAAGCACTATAATATACAAAGACTGGATTAATTAGGCACGGAAGAATGAACATGCATCGTCTACCACTTAATAAAGAGATTTGTAAAGTCATTGCATGCAGAACAATAAAACAATGACTTCGAATGCATTCGCTATTAATAAACATTTTCAGTGCTGCATATTGATGACCCTAGTTACATAAAGTATAAACATACCATCCACAATGACCGACGAATATGTAGGTGGCCCATGATAACTACAAATACATTATCAGTGTAGAACATGAATGGAAACCAAATGGAAGTATAAAATGGCCCAATATTTATAGTTATGCTTCATGTGTGGTTGATAAACACATGCTTTATCTTCTGATGTTCTGTTTCTTTGTTTATTGGTAAATATAAGATGCGAGCATCTTCACAAACAGTGAGTAAGTAATACAATAATCGTGCATCAATTTATCAATAAAGATAAATCCATTTTTCCTTATTTGCCTTCATTTAACAATTGCCTCTTTATTGCACTCATGAATGCATGTTTTATTAACATTGACCGCACAATACGTTTACTGTGTTTTGGAATGTTGCTCGAGACAAAAATATAATCATATCTTAATTCGTTTTTGTCTGTTTTTTTATTTCTGGTATCTTCCACAAAGGTATGCCATTATTTCTTAGTATTTATACTATTTATTCAGCTTCTTGCAATTTAACTATACTTATTTATAAAGTGTTCTTTGATAAATTTGCATTATAATAATTGTCTGCATCCGGAAGGCATGCATTTACGTCTGTTTTAAATCAAGTTAAGTGCTTGTTTGGATTCCTACATCAAATATATTCATTGACTGCAAAAACTAGGTCAACGACCTCGCAGGACTTTGTATTGTGTAATGGATTTATGAGATAACACTTATTACAATACTAACTCAATAATAAACTATTAAAGCTGTTGAGTTATTATTATTGCTAATTGATTTAATAAATGTCGTAACTTCCTCATTAATATTTATTGTATTGTAAAACCTAAACAAAAACAAAACCTAAACAAAGGATATTGCCTTAAGGATATTTGAATGCTGAGTGAGAGCCGATTATACATTATTGTCTAAATTTATAAGAACATCAAACACAAAAAAAAGCAATCAAAGCGTCAGCCGCCTGGTAAACGATGTAAATACGACAAACGTCATTATCCAAATGACATTGACAAGACGTATCGCGTTTCATGCCAACGCGATTTTGACAGGTGTCCTTACGAAAGTGTCTCAGTTACTCCATTGAAAAGAATCCTCTCGCTTTACGCCGACAGTAACAATAGCAGCAGTTGCACAAACACTTGCCACCATCATATTGTTATGTTTGACGTCAATAGGATTCGGTGATTCAGTGTATATAAACTGAAGGCTATCATTGATAATATACCAATGTTTATTTTAACCTTGAGTACTGTTTATCTCTTCAAACAAACGTTTTATAACAGCTACTGAATCGTATTGTCTTTTGTTATTTATACTGCCATCAACAAATTCCTCTACAATGCCTTTCTCCTTTTCAGTAGATAAATCAGTGCGATCGGTTTGCGGTGTAAATGTGATTTTATACAATTAGTGTAATAACTTATTTATTATTATAATATTTTATTAGTTAAGGACCAACAATGGAACGTAACAAATCGAAAGTATTTCGATGGTGTGCTTCCTACAACAGTGATGTAATGTTATATAGTGCATAGTGATCCCAAAGTCTGATGTTAGACTGCGTTAAGTTATTTATTAGTTAGTTTTGTACTGTGGATAGTGATGCTGATCAATACGTTTTTGGACACGGAGGATTTCGTGCACTTGTATTACCCTGAGGATGAGCCAGCGGGCACGCAGGGCTGTGGCGCTGGGGCTCGCATGGCCAGCAAGTACCCGCGTCCGCCTTCGCCTGAATACTCCTCTTCTCAGTCTCAGGTAACAAACACCAACTAATAAAATACTATGTATTCCAGGATTTGCAGCATATGAAAGAATCTCATATTTAACCAAGAATTTACTTTCTCTTGCGACAAAACTTACGCCTGTTCTTATCTTGACGAAATTTTGCAGTATAAGACCTTTAAGTAGGACCCCTGAATCTCAAAAAGTCGTATTTTAAATGTCATGGGTATCCGCATGGTAAGGATAATTCAATTAGACAATCCCTTGTCAGGCTCGTGTAAATAAACAACCTTCTAGTTTTTGTTGCCTTCAACTGTTTACACGACCTCAGGACGAGGATGTTGAGCTCACGAAAACTCCGTGAATCCTACGACCTTGTCATAAGGACTATATTCATTCAGCATAGATTCTAGTTCTAAGAACTTTATTGTCTAAACACGTTCATGATTTTTATTGCTCTACCGGTGTTTAATATCATTTCGCTTATTTAATATTTATCTGCACATAAATCCGTTCTATTGAGTGCACTCGTTTTATGTCTATCACTTTTAATTAATCCAGATATTTATCATGATACGGTAGCGAGCTAAGTATGGTTTACTTTATCTTACAGTGTATACTTTTTAATTGTTATTTTCCACGGAACGCATTCCGTTGTTCATTTAGTGATACGTTAAATTGGAACGGTTAATTAAGAAAATAGATGTATGCTATTTAATTTCTAGCACAAAATGTAAAATTGCTTCAAATTTTGAAAATTTGCTGAATTTTCTGAGGGTTATATAGATAATGAGATGACTGGTAGACGAGGAAATTAATGACAATAAAATTAAGCTATTTGTGGCGTTTCCAGTAACAAAACAAAATGATGGCAGGTGATAAGGTTAATATTCAAATTAAACTGTACAGTAATAGCAGGTGCTTTATCGACAAAAGACAATGTGATTTTAGCCTGAAATCGTCACAAATGTTCGTTTAATTTCCTATAAGTAGAGAAGCGTGCATGCGCATATCTTACACAATGGCTTCTTTGATTTAAAAATTTTGATTGATCGCCATCCGTCTTTAGTTTTTAATCAAGTAACAAAACACTGATCTCACTTATTGAATAGGAATTGCCGAGCATGACACATGAATCTTCACAAACCATAGCACATATCCACAAGCAAACCAGCTTGAAGCAAAGATCGGGTTATCTATAATGTGTACCAGCCTAGGTATCAAATCGTACTATATAGTCAAGTGTAAATATATAATGTTTCATGAATCTGTCCCATCATTCCAACAAAGCCCCAATAATGGGCGAGCAATCATTTTATGAATTACTGCCTGGAACACCCGCATCATAAGTACGGTCAATGGTGCTTGTTCATCACTTAATGATCTTAATGGATTCATAATTTTATGTAATGTGTTTATTTCTCTGGTTTTTATATTGTTTGATTAATTTACGATCATGACTGTCGCAGCTAACGGATTTCATCTATTGAGCCTTTATTTTATTAATAGTTATTATGAAATAATTGTTACCTTCACTTGTCTCTTTTTTCACCCTGGCAGTTAATTTTTTCTCCTTCAGTCTTTCCTTCATGTCTGTGATGGTTATAATTTCATTATCATGTTTTTTTGTTTTCTAGTACTAAATTCTCGACAAATGGATCGCATGGATAATATTGACACCAAATACTTTTAGTATGAGTAAATATCTTACATTTATTCAAATTAATCTAAGAATACGTTTTATAGGTATTAGGGATCCAGAACTCATTACACTCGCGGTTTCTTTTACATCCATACAATGAAAACTAATAACCTCAGCATGTCGCTATTGTGGCATGCCAACAATATCCAATAATGGGAATTGTTTTATGAATATTGGCCAGCTTAATGTACCCCCATTGTAGCAGATCGGGCCTTGAAGATTGAAAATATACACACGAAGAATACTATTTACAGTTTATTACACAAAATTACACAATTATTTAAAAAAAATAGCCAAAGCAATCGTGAAATATGAAATTAAAACAGTAAGACATGCATACGTTTTGGCAATCTATTTTACACACTAAAAACAAAAGACGTGCGAGACGCGCCTTCCGCGCGCTGGCGATTTTCAGCCAGTGCGCGGTGCGCTCGGTGCAAAGAGTTTTTGAGCCCGTCGCTTACACACCCCACCCCAGTGCTGGCTCAGCACTCATCAATCAAAGGCACACGTGCGACACGCGTTGCGGAACGTCTTAACGTTCCCGACTTAGTCTTCAGCTCAACCATACGCACCCGACCGTCGGCTCCTGGGAAAACCTGACATACTACACCTTTAATCCACATGTTCCGTCGAGCTCCAGGGTCTACAATAAAGACTAAGTCACCTACCTTCAGAGGCTGCGGTTCCTGATTCCATTTTTGACGCGGAATCAACTCCGGTAAGTACTCTCTAACCCAGCGTTTCCAAAACATATCCGCTAATAGTTGTGACTTACGCCACTGCTTCCGCAGGTACAAGTCTGTATCGTTAAAGCAACCTAACACAGGTAGACTGGAGGACGTGCCAAGAAGGAAGTGGTTTGGAGTCAAAGCCTCTTCACTACCAGGTTCTACTGACACGTGAGTCAAAGGTCTACAATTTACTATGTTCTCTACTTCAGCCATAAGGGTACTCAAAGTTTCATCTTTGGGTGCTCTTTCTTTCAATATTACCTTCAGCGAAGTCTTAACACTTCGCACCAAACGCTCCCATGCCCCACCCCAATGGGTACTAGCGGGTGGAATGAAGGTCCACTGGATTCCTTCGTTCGCAGCTTCTCTTTTCATGGCCTCGTCATCTAGCTCTCGTATGGCATTTTTCAGCTCCGTATCTGCGCCCCGCAGGTTAGTACCATTATCAGAATATAGATAACGCGGCCAGCCCCTTCGCGCCGCCATTCGTCGAAGTGCCATGATCATAGAATCGGTTGTGAGTGTATGACCTATTTCTATGTGTGCGGCCCTAACGGAAAGACAAGTGAAAAGCACACCATACCTGTTTTCGCGGCGTCTTCCAACTGTTATCTCAAGCCGCAAGCAAGCAGCCGCATCAAACACAAGCCTGAGCTTCATTTGGTGAGGGTTATCGACCCCGAAATGGGGATGGCGCCACGTTGTCGATGACGGCTGAGGATACTCTACTTCCCTAGAAAAATCATTCAAAAGTAAATGACTTATTCGCTCTTGATATCTTTGAGCAAACTCTTCATTTGCAGCCATTTTTCTTTCTTCGCCTAGTAACCTTTTAAAAGCCATAGGAAAGCTTTCGGGCATTTTGCAGCTGTCGTCCTTCCATGGCAATCCTACTTGCCACCTACCATTAATTAGTGTCGCAGTTTGTTCAAGTTTTGCCTGGGCCAATACGTCGTCGCTATTCTGCCTTGGCTTACCTGCTACACCCATGGCTTCTATACTGAAAGAGCGCCTCACCACCTCGTGCAACTCGCGGAGGTCTCGGTCAGCATCGGTCTCAGGGGCGCCGGACAAGAGCAGCGTCGTGTGCGTCGTGGTTGAGGCCGCCACGCGTGGAACGCGCACTACACCGTGCACGGACCAGCCCAAGGGTGTTCGGGTAGCTAACGGCTCATAAAGTTTACCTACGTACACTTCTAAAGGTATAAAAAAATGACAATTATCTTGCCCTATTAACAATTCGGGCTTCATATCAACATTTTGCGACAATTGATCTTTCATTTCTGATAGGTGACAATATTTATCCAAGTTAATTTGTGATACATTCTGTTCTGGTATATCCAAATCTACTGCACTACGAGCCTTAATGTTAAACATTTCATTATTAACACTAGTAATATTTACATTAAACACTATAGTTACACGCACTAATTCGTCACCTTTCCAAGCACCACACACACGCACAAGTTCAGGACGACCGCGTAGCCCGGCTCGATCGGCGAGGGCGCGGGTAACCATTGTTACCGAGGAGCCATCGTCGAGAAATACATTTACGTCAAAAATGCCGTTAGGACCGTGAAGTTTAATTGGTACCACTTTCAAAAACACTCGAGTGTCCATCGTCTTCACGTTGTTAACGACTTCAACAATAGGCGTAGGCTTCGACGTCGAAGTCTCAGTCGTGTCCATGTTTGGCCTGTTGTCGCTACTGCGGCCAGTAAAATGCAGCAAACGATGGTGCTCACCGCCACAGCCGTCTTCATCACAAGCGGCAGCAGAACAAGATTCGGCGCCGTGGCCAGAGTGCAAACATTTGAAACAAACGTTATAACGTTTGACATGTCGCCAGCGGTCCTTACGCAGAGCCTTCTTGAACTTCTTACACTCGGTCAGATTATGTGCAGTTTTTTACAAAAGTGACAGTTTAAGTTAGTAGTACTACTGCGATCTACTTGCCTCTCTGCGTGCACTAGTACAGCTTGCGGCCGAGTGACATTTTTGTGGCTATTGTGCTGTGTAGTCATTGTGGTTATCAAACTTGCGTTCGCTGTGGTCGATATTTTCTCCGCTTCTAGACTGAGAAAATCAGATAATATTTCCAATCGCGATTTCGTGCCAGCCTTTATTAGCACAAAGCTGTAATCGGACCACTTTGAAATAAGGACTTGTGGAAGTTTGGATAAAACAATCGACGAAATAGTCATATCATGCATGTACACCGCGCGGCCGACAGCCTTTATCGCTTCAGTAAAGTTTTGTATTTTCACTGAAAATGCAACAATATCACTATGGTACTCAGGCGATACTGGGCGAAGTTTCTTAATATCGTGCATAAGTCTGTATATGATAGTGTCAGCGTTACCAAACTGTAGCTCCAATGTCGCGATGAGCCTGTCAGGCGAGGAAGCACTGATTAAAAGAGCTGACACAGCATCTTTTGCAGCACCACGTAGACACTTCCTTAGCCTCCACATATTTTCAGCCGGGCTGAAACCGCACACCTCTGTTGACTCCATATACGCCCTTTTGAACTGTAGCCACTCCATCGGGTCTCCGGAGAACGCGGGTAAGTCTCGCGAAGTGCTGATTCGGCTAAGCAGGCTAGCATTTGTTTTATTATTAGCGGAGGCGACAGCTAAATCCTTAATAGCGCTTGCTAGTTCAGCTATACTATTGACTGGGACTGCCGCGGATTGCAAATGAACTGGCTTATTTATGTTACTTACAGAGGCGGCGACTACACTCGTGTTTGCTTGTGCGCTCGCGGACGGTTCACTTATACCGGCAGGAGTGTCGGCGTCAAACGCCGGCTGGCGCAGCTTGACCGAGTTTTTATAACAAATGTGGTCTAGCTGCTCCTCAACTCGTTCCTGCTGTGGCTGATCATGCTTGTCGAGCCAATCTTTGACGTCGCTAATAGAGCATGCAGACGACTGCCTACTTCTACTCTCCTCCTCCAAGTCGGCTAAGTCCAGTTGCAGTTGTTTTTTAATAAGCTTCAATTTAATTGCGGCTATTTCTTTTTCTGCCTCAAGTTCAAGCCGTTTGCGTCTGGCCTGAATGGAGGAAGTCTCAGAACCAGACTTACTTTTAACCGAGCGCGGCAACGAAAGCCGGGAGGGTGCGCCCTCTGCGCGCGGCGACGGCTGTTTCGCTTCATTTGTGCGCTCCATATGAAAAGTACTATCTAAAATCGGTACCTGAAGGCTTTGTGATTCATCTTGTGCAATATTATGTACAATTTTCTTCGTAGTACTACGCAATTGCATCTCCAAGGGCGGTGGTGTTCTATACATTTTGATCCGGTTCGAAGTGACCACTTTTGTAGCAGATCGGGCCTTGAAGATTGAAAATATACACACGAAGAATACTATTTACAGTTTATTACACAAAATTACACAATTATTTAAAAAAAATAGCCAAAGCAATCGTGAAATATGAAATTAAAACAGTAAGACATGCATACGTTTTGGCAATCTATTTTACACACTAAAAACAAAAGACGTGTGAGACGCGCCTTCCGCGCGCTGGCGATTTTCAGCCAGTGCGCGGTGCGCTCGGTGCAAAGAGTTTTTGAGCCCGTCGCTTACACCCATGTTCTGCTGAAATGAGAAAACCCGCATAATCGCTTTATTGGTGAGTCGTGAGGTCGTGGCCCATATAGTAATTAAATGTGTTTTCTGTGAAACCGACCAACTTTGTACAATATGGGTTCACATTCTCAGTGATATCAAGAATCACTTAATTACTTCTTCTTTGCTGTCTTGAATCAATCTTGAAATATTACCCAGCACTACTGGAAACATCTTGCATTTTTCAAGTAAAATTTTTGGCAGTGATATTTTGACAAGAATTTATGTTTGAATAGAGGTGTCGCTGTATCTTTCTTTCTCTTATCTTATTCCTCTTACTTATTACTCTTTGTTTTTTCTTCGGCTTACTTTTCATTACAAATCTGAAACTTAACACTCTTGTACTAGTTGTACTATTTCTCATGCATGCTCTGTAATTACTCTTTTTCACTCATATCCTTAACCTAACCTAACAGACATTGCAAACAGCTCACAATATGTACCAGGCCACCAGAAGCCATTGTAGTTAACGTCTTGATATGATATCGGTAATCAGATGCGTCATTCACATAGACCGGAAGAACATCCCATTGTTGTCTTTAATAGAGATGGACGTCGTACGATGATCGTATAGTGCAAGGGTCATTCCAACTGGACAAACCAATATTAGAACTCTCTTATATTCTGCATAGCTGCTATAGAACCTTAGGTCATCTTATACTGGATTCATTTACAGTACCCGCGTCCGCGCAACTACACAATGTTACCAGCCAAGTTAGTAGGTCTCTTTCTAACTTTCAATAGAAACTGCGACAAAACAGTCAACCTTGAATGGGCCTTTCGATTGTGGTCCCGTGCTGGGTGAATGACTGAAGTAACAACGGCACGAATAGAATGATTTCATTCACAATTTCACACACTTGGAGACGGTTAAACTGTCTTTTAAATGGTCACACCTGCCATATTTTGCTTCTATTGTCATTGTGGCAACAAATATGATGTATAGGATCGCTTACAACTTCATGCTTCACTCAACACTAATCAATTTCTTAAACGGCCTCAAAATTTAGTACCCTGGGAAACTTACTTTTGGGAGTGTAAGACGGAGGGAGCGTTTGGATTGGAGTAACACTAAAAAAACTGATAACATTACTGTATGTATACTTTTCTTAGTGTAGTGTCTCCTCTACCCAAAGGTTGTCTGGAAGAGATCGCTCTTTAGCGATAAGACCGCCTGTTGTTTGCCTCTTTTTCATGTGTAATCTATACCAGTTTGTGTTATTTTTGTTGTTTTGAGGTGCAATAAAGAGTTATTGTATTGTATTGTATTGTATTGTAAAGGTTTTGTACATTACATATTTTACATATATGTGACACGCTCCTTTAGCTCTACAAATAAGTTAAATAAGAATTGTACTGGATAATTTTAAGCCCTGCGTTGTTGCTGCAGCTGATGTTTATTTTACAAAATCCTCATATGTAGGAATCATTATCTATCTAGACAGGCTCCCAATTCCCCTACACCACTGCTCATTTAATACATTACGACATATCACTTTTGATTTGCATCTTAAAGTTACACATATGTTACGTACACCATCAGCATTACCACACTACCGCGGATGTAGCACACATGGTGTCCCCAATACCTCCTACGATTCATCAAGTCGCTTCAAATTGGCTAACCCAATCTCGCCTCTCTGTCGCACATGCTGACGAATTACAAGCGCGACAGGGAGACACGACTTCGTTTGTAGTAGGATACTGTACACGTCGCTGTTATGGATTTAAAAGTCAATGTGTACTAAATCTGGGCCTATAAGCTATACCACGAAAACGATTGTTGATTTCCATTTCCATCTCTGTCACACTTGCATATTGGAGTGACAAAGAGGTTTTCCCGTCAATGCCAGTGATCGATGTTCTTGGTAGGCGTGCTGACACTGTGAATGATTTAAAACGCAAGCAAATAAGACCTTATCACAAAGTAATAAGGTATATAAAAAAGTCAGTTCTGTCAATGTAATGAGTCATGTGTATCGAGGGCCAGGGCTCGCCCTACTACGTTTCCGCTAAATAATGCCGTAGGATGATAACGCTTGTGAAATAGATACCTCCATTCATGAATGCATTTGTCAATGGGCGTAATGAATCGGTATAGTGCTTTGACTGTTCGAACAGTGTTATTGATTAGTATTAAACGTGGCGGTGCCTCTTAACTATTCGTACTTATGAAATAGGTACTAGCACTACTAGCTGATGCCCGCGACTTCGACCGCGGATATATTCTTTTAAAGCCTGTATCTTGACAGAAGATCCCCATAACGTGCCAGTGAGGGTTGCATCTAGGGCTGCCATCTCGGACATTGCCGAAACTGGGCAGAAAGTTAAAATTTTTAAAAAGAATATAACCATAAAAAACCGTATAAGTTCGCCTTTGTACAGTCAGGTTCAAAAGTGCATGGACAAATAATGAGTCTTTCGGGCAGTGATCGTCAAGTGGTTAGGAACTTGGGACCCATTTATTAATTGTCCATGCAATTTTGAACCCAATAGACACTTAACTTATTTTATGTACACAGGCGTTCAAAAGTGCATGGGCAATTTATGATTGAATGAATTCATTCAAAATTCAAAAATTTATTTTGCAAGTAGGTCATAAACTGCCCATGCAATTTTAAATGCGTGTGTACATTTAAATCTATTGTACATAAATATATTTTTCCCCTCACTAGCTCGGAAAGCGCTGTTTTGTCCTTTAAAACTAGCGTGGAATATCGCATTTTTTTTTTGTATAATAAATAACTATTGTATCTATTAGACGGAGAGCTAGCCACGGAAATTGGTGTACAATTTATAGAAAGCCATGAAACCCCCCCTAGTTAGTGTGCCATACCATCATTCAACGGTTCATCATCATCACCCAGCTGTTCAACGGTGGGTGTGGCAGTTGCTGTTCGTCGCCTGGCGGGGTGATCGGCTGAATATTTGCGCCTGTATTTTTGCACACACAATTTTGATTAAAAACTATAGGTCCAGGCATGAGACGAATTTAGCACTTTTTACCGCACCTGGCACTACTTTTCCCTCAATTAAAACGCATGGCAAGGCTATATACGAATTAAATAGGTACATAATTAGCTTACACCAAACTCAGAGCTCTATATTGCATTGCACACCTTCAATTGATATTAAAACCCTTTCGTTGCCCAACCACTGCCACACCCAGCGCTGAACAGCGGCCAGGCGCCCGGATGAATTAATAATAATAATATGGCATACGAACTAGAGGGGTTTCGTGGCTCTATATATTTTTTACCTATTTCATATGGAATTACCTACTTATGTCATATGCGCGTATTCACGTATTCTGTTTGCGTTCTTCAAATCCTCAGAGAAAATACATGGGCTCTACGCTTTCTTGTTTCTGAAGTTATCGATTCTCCCATTAGAAAGTTTACCCTTAAAATATTCATAACTCTCCATAGATTAACGTCGCACCACTCGCACCCACAATCAATAGCATTTCCTAATGCACAGCCCATTTAAATAGTCAACAAGCTTTCAAAGGAACTTAATACTATTGACGGCTCGTTATCCTGATCTCATATCCAAAACATTGCCATCTCTATCCCAATAGTGCTACAGTCCAAAATCGAATACAGTAGATAAAATTAATGTATGCCCGGTACTAACATCTGGCTTGAACATAGTTGATTTTTTCTAAGCTCAAATCTTCTTGGAGGTGAATGACCTCAACTAATAGCCTTCTAATATAAACTGTGAGTAAGCCTGCTCAGTTTAGTTTTTAGCTTCAGTTTTATGTGTAGAGTTAATGGGGAGCGCCCACCCGCACTGATTTCATGGTTTTAATGGTTAGTACAACGCCCTGGTTTGCTGCTAGGCTAGGTATACAGGCCACTATTTGGGCATTTTTATTTTTTGTTGTATAAAAATAATATTTTGCTAAATTTTTATCGCTATTCTAATCAGAATCGCTAGCTCTTTCAATCCTAGTATGAGAAAAAAAAGTGTCCTAAATTTTCCATACATTTTTCAAACTTTCCATTGCGCTAATACTAAATCTATGAAATGATGGTGGCGAAATGGAAAGCAAATCTTGGGACACTTTTTTTCTCCTACTAGGATTGAAAGAGCTCGCGATTCGGAATAGAAAAGAAATAAAAAATTTCAAATCTTCAAAAAATGATTTTTTTACAACAAAAAATAAAAACGCCCATTTAGTATTTTCGATTTACTATTGCGTTCAAAAATGGGCAATTTATGAATGAATTCATAATTTCCATTGAACGCCACTGTACCTAGTTATATCTATTTTTGGGACGCTTAGGTACAGCTCATACCAGGGATGTAACGGATGTGGTTTTATCGGAACCGAAAGCGGAACCAGATGTTTCAAATTTAATTTATCGGAACCAGAAACGGAATTGGAAGCGAAAACAGAAACGGATGCAGAATAAGAGGTAGACGAGATGTTAAAGGTAGACCTTTTAAAAGTAACAATTTCGAAATAACACCAATAAAACAAGACAACAGCACGTGGCAAACAGGAGGATGAGCGAATAATTGGTATATAAACCTGTTTATTTTTGATGTGCGCCGCTCATGTCTCGCCGTCGCGCTAAGCTTTGACATCCGACATAACTTACGATTTAAAAGTAACGGAACCGGAACCGATATTAATCGGAAGTTCCGACTTAACGGAACCAGAACCAAAGCCCCGTAACATCTTTAACATACCAAGGAAAGTCATTATGCACTATATCTGTACATGACTTTTAACTTTTTATACCCATTTGTTTAGTGTGCAAACAGCAACACCATAACTAATCATAGGTAGACCGTGGACCATGCCGTTGTTGTACTGTCGAGTTCAGAGTTCAGACACATCTGTGCAGCTGATTGCATAATATGTAAACATTTACACCCTATTTTCAATTTCCAAAGGGTGTATTGATATTTTTGAAGCCTTAGAAATCATTCTGATTCTGATTCTGATCATATATTTATGAACTCGAGTGTAATAGGGATTAGAAATAGTCAGTCAGCCAATAAAGTAGGAATTTATGTATTGACAATTTAACAAATCGACCCATCCTCGCCTTATATATTTTTTTTGACGAGAAAAATTTCATATAAGAATAGTATTAACGTTAAAAAGGTTGGATTTTTGTGCTAGAATTTGTGTGCTCGAATTGCTCGATAGAAACCGGTTGACGTCGTAACAAGCATTAATTTGGTTTTCGCGTTTTCCAAATAAAATCAAGAAAACCCGATTCTTCCAGATCTGGGCTTTCCTGGATCCTGATATTTAAAAAATGTCCCAATAATGTTCTTTCCGATACGTCACATTTTTGTATGGACTTCCTATGAGCGTGACGTAATGGAAACTCATTTTGTATGGGAATTTTGGGACAATTTCTTTTATTTATTATTAGGAAGGAATCCGCTCGTGATTCTTATTTGAATGAGCACAAGGAAGTCCAGATCTGGAAGAATCTGGTAGTCGGGATTTATTTTGGAATACACTCGTAGTATGTAACTCAATAGTCTTAATTATAAACTTTAGCCTGTCAGTTTGTAACTTCGTCTCTGTTGTAAATTTAATTTGCTACGGAGCGTGGTTTATTTCTTCTCGACTTTAAAGTTTGAATAGCAAAATACCGTTGGTATCTATTCATTCACATATTTCCTTCGCTTCGCCAACTATTCTCACACAAAATAAAGATACTTACTTTGAACGTTTTCTCCGAACAAAACTATCCATTGTCAAAAAGAACAGGTGATGCTGATAGATTTTTTGCCCCCAAAAGAAATCATGGTATTCTGTACAAAAACCTGCTCCGATTTCAATCTATTTTTTTGTTTGTAACAAAAAGTTTCTAACGCGTTCCTTATTCAGCTGTTCATTGGCCTTAGGGTGAATGCGCCAAATGTGGGCGCTACGCCTGCGCACAAATGCTAATACATTACTAATATTTAATGTTGACATTGTTCTCCTCTCATTAAGCTGACGGTCTTTTGTTTAATTCTCGCACAGATTCGAGAGATTTAATTATTCTATTAGCGGTAGAGATTGTCTTTTGTCTGGACTAAATCGAGCTGTTAAAAGCTATTGATGTGAATGATTAGAGTGATCAATTTGTACAGGCATTTGATTAATTATCTTTTGCCACTCTTTTGAGCCATAAAACAGGTTTATATGGGAAACTAAACTATGAAAAAAGGGTAAATCTGTTCAATTTGATAAAATGGGACCTCCGTAGCTAATTTAATCAAGTGGTTCGCCATAATCGGCTTATAATTTTCCATTTAGTACTCGTAATAAACCAGATTGTAGTTTTATCAGATTGATGTCATTGCGTGTAGCCATCCCATCCCGTGACAGGAAAGCTCCACCAAACCGATGTTATCCTGGTATATTTAATAAGCATTCACCAGTGATTCATAATCTAAGTGCAGGCCGCATATTCCCAATGAACGCCGAGATTAAACAGGCTTCTGTTTTATGGGAGGAAAAAAAATAAAGCACAGTTTGTTAAAAAAATATATGTAGTGTGTTCTACTGACATGACAGATGGCCCATCATGGGAAGGAAATATAACTATGTATTACAAAAAAAAAAGTTAGTGCATTTTAATGGCCTAAACCTAAAACAGTGATTTTAATAGTGACCCAGGAGACCGTAACCATGGCACCTAGTGACAAGAACTGGTTGATTAACCCTTATAGTGAGATTTTTAAGAGGTTATGATATGACCATCCAATAATTAGCTACAATGGTTGGGGACCACCACTTATAAATTTCTGTAAAAAAAAACTCGTAGCCTAGTCAAAACTGCCTCCTGGAAGGTCCCGGAATTGAATCCTATTTTCCGATCGCTTCGTGTAACATTGTGCTGCAATATTTGTTTATTTACATATTAACTTATTGAATGTCACTTGTTGGCAGTAATACCCGTTAAGTGAAATTCCATATGAAATAAACGTTTAACTCCGGTTCCATAAGAGAACCACATCTAAGCTCTGTAAGCGTATGATATAGCTCTGCAGGCTGTACATGAGTACCGCTGCGGGCGTACATTACATCATTACTCAGGAATGCCGTACTAATTGAAGAGTACAGAGTTTATTGCCTACGCGTCTGTTTGGATTTTTTATGTCTACCAGCGTTATAAATAACTTGTAGGGGTGTTGAACGGAAGGAATGAACTAGTAGATGTACTCATAAAGTTTGTTAATTATCAGAAAGCGCCTTACTCTAAGACGTTATTCATGAATATTTTATTTTCAAGTACATTTTAATTTTAAGAAAGGAAGAAATAGAATATGTTAATATGTATGTACTTGATTCAGGAGAGTCGCAGACAGCCATGAACTCAATTTAGTTATATTTCATTCTTGTTGATTTCTACCACCGCAAATATTAATAAATCGTGTACCAATCCAAGACAATCAGAAGTATCGTCCCCTAAAATCCTGTTTTGGCGGGCTTAGTAACAGTTGCACAAAACCTTCTGTCACCATTGTATCGTAACAGTACAGTAGTAACCGTATTTATCTATTAGCAAATGTAAATTATGAAATCGAGTTATATTGTCGTTGGGCAAGTGTGAGAAAAGCTATTACAAAATCTCTGTAAGATTCTTATACGTAGGTAAAAGAATGCGTCATTCCACTTATAGCACTGAGGGTGTACCGCTAACATCGGAATAGTACATTACCTAACTAGTGCGGTAAAACAAAGAAAGGCCGAGATCGCAGATGTTTGCGACCCGAGCTGCAACTTGCAAGTGAGGGACGTAAATATGCGATCAAGGGCTTTATTTATTACCTCACGTGTTAGGTATATCATTTTATGGCTATGTGCGGAAAAAGACACTTTATGGCCAGGTGTGGCATAAAATAGTTTTTCTACTCCAGCACCTGTGCCTGTGCTATTCCATAAGACCACCGTAAAGCGATGCCCTAATGGATTTTCATACAATATATGAACACTGTTTTTTTTTTTAGTTAGCAAACGTCTTCCTTATTCTGCCACCTTCCACTCGACTTCGTCTCATTTTGTAACGGCGACCCTCAAGTTTTAAAAACCCTTATTATATCGCTGTTGCATAAACTACTATTTTCCCTCTTTATCGCACTTGCTTATACGAGCGAAAAAGACGCAGATATGAAACTTCTGTTGCATGTGCTTTCCATATCTTGAATATTATGTTAGCCTGGTCGCGATAAGTACAACTATTGATGCACTTAGCATTTTAACGAAACTGCTTTCTTATCTTTATTATTTCGTAATGAAATATGATTTGCCTTTAAATATTCTCTTTATGTGGCGAGGAACATCGTATGTAAAGTATAATTTTACGCTAGGTACCTAGCTTTGCATACATACGTGGACAGCAAAATCCGAAATAGGTATTTATTTTTAGTCTGCACTTTTGCCTCAGACGACGCTGGTTTGCACGGTTGTTCCTTGGGATTTGGGATATACTAAGCTCATGGAGGCCCCTAGTCTCGAGATCAACCCTAGGCTAATCGCACGAAAAAAGAAGAGAAAGTGTAGGGTCCGAACGGTCCGTGCCATAATTCTGTCTACCATTACCTACTAGGTCAACTGTCAAGTTTAATATGATTTTCTTATAACTCTCGTTGATACAATCCATGCCAGTTTTGCAATATATCTCAAATCATTTTTGTCTTCATTCAACCCACAGGTGGGTGAGATGTCCTTGATAGGGAGAAGTGGAAGCAGAGAAGTAGCAAAAAGACTCCGTAAAATACGGGACAAACGCTAGGAAGTTGATAACAATGTTCGCACTTTATAAACACGTTATATAACAGCCATTTGTTTATCTACATGTAATATCGTAACATAACATTACATCTATTTATAAACTGATTAATTTGTGGAGGTGTTTGATAAAACTACTGCGCAATTGATGTTGGCGAACCGAATTGAAACAAATGGTAAACTAATATTTAAATATAGAACAACTAAAGGGCCCACCCTTTAGTTGTTATATATTTAAATATCACCGGAACGTATAACAATTACATTTTCCATCTATTCAGAAAAGAGCTTTTTGTTCTCTGCTTGGTGAGAGAACATGAACGTTTTTCTACTGTAAGACTCTACTTTTGTAGTTATAAGTTTTCGCCCATTATACTACAAAATTAAAGTTTCATCATCATCATCATCAAAATCAACTATAATATGCTTGTTTCTGTTTTTTGTTAGCACAGTTTTCTTGTATCGCACGAAGACACATAAACCCTCCATAATGCCTCCATTATGCGTAGAACTACGAGTAGATATATATTTTTTTGTAAACTGAGACACGCTTGATTTTTTTTATTAGTGTCTATACAGTATTTGGTCTCAATATGTTTTATTAATATTACTAATATAAGAGTCTCGACCAACATCTAAAGAGACTCGAGACTCGTTAGATAACTGGATCAAAGGTCAGATGCAGAAGGCGGTAATCCTGGACACGGCGCGTATAGTCCGGCGGTTCCTTTCTCTGCGGCCCTCACCACCGGCAGCCTGGGCCCTGCCCCGTTGCCGGCGGCACTCTAGGTTAGGTTTTGTATTATGTGTTTATGTTTTATATATTCTTTTTTTATATGTTGTTTTATATTATACTTTTATAGACATATGGTAAAAACTTAAAAACCTAACTTAAGAAAGGAAATGAAGGAAAGGATAACTAAATATTATGAAACCAATCAACGATCAACAGCGTGAACCATTAAGAATGTGAACTTTTTCGCGAAGCCGGGGTTATACTCGTACCCTTTATAAAAGTTGCTCATTATAACCTTTACCTATGGGGTGTCCGAGGTTCTTAGTGGCTGGTGTTACAACCTGTATAATAAAATTACCAGTCTCTATCATTTACGTGTCCGCTGTATCTTGTATAATACCTAGTATAATTACTTATATTGGATAGCTCCTTATCTATTTCCAAGCCCAGTTCAACTTTAAACCTTTCCCTCAGCGAACGTATGATTATTTAACTATTTACTATTGGTTTGTGGAATATATGATTGTTTATCTAACAATTTAGTATTGGTTTGTGAAATGTATGCGTCTAGTGAAACTTGTGTGCGATTCTCGGATCTGCTTCAGGTATTTTGTGGATTCAGTGTAAATATTGTCAATTGTTTTTCAATATACATAATAGTAATGCATATTTATTGAGTCTGGCTTTATTGAATCGTTTCTGTTATATCTACTCAGTCACTTTATGTGTTATCAGGTTTTGCCCAAATGTTCGTACTCGTATTGTACCTGTATTCTACCAAACGTAAAATATGTGCAAAGTCAATTGTAAGGCATTACTAGAAAAGGCGGCTAAAACAAAACTTGGCGCGAAAGGTGAACATAAAATACTAAGGTTCATTTTGGTATTTGTCAAGTAAATGAAGTAATAGTTGAAATAAACAGTGACGGAAATGATTTTCCAGATACAAATAAAATATATTAATAACTTGACAAATACGAATTTAAATGAAAATTGATCTACAATCATCATGCGTCCCACGAACATCGAAAATTGGCATTGACGGGAAAACCTTTGTCACTCCAATATGCAAGTGTGACAGAGATGGAGACACAAATCCGCAATCGTTCGATTTTATAGGCTCTTATTTCATTAAAGTATTGATACCATCCCTGTTTTACCCTAGTTAGTACTGCCATTTTGGTCTGGGTTTTTCCAGGTTTGTACTTGTTTACAGCCCGTCTGGGGAGCGTCCGTTGAAAAATATTGTCCGGGCAAAACCCGAATGCAAAATACCCGTACAAATTTATTTTAGAGGTATACAAATCTATGGACCCTGGGGATACCCGTACTCGCAGTTGCCGTTTTTGCACTATTTCTCAAGACTTTTTTTCCTTTGGTAAGACCAATTCTAACCGTAATTAAGAAAAAACACCCGCCAAGGGTTCCGCAAAAAGGATGCTCTCCCCATTTATGACTGATATGATGAGTGTGCGGCTATTATAGATTATACTATACGGGTTTAGTATTTTCTCTTGTGCTACGAGCTCTTGCTTTTTGCCAAACTTCGTGATTCTAGGTCAACTGGAAGTACTCTATACATTTTGATTCCCATTACAAATGTATGGGAAATGCGACATAAACGGCCGCATCTTATGATTGCGTTGACATAGAGATTTGGTTTTTTGACAGCTTCAAGGGACTGTAGACTGGTGTACGTGATATTAATTTCAACTTTCTAACTCTACGCGTTCTCGAGATAGAGTGTCTTGACTGACAGACGGACGGACAGACAACAAAGTGATCCCTAAAAGAACCCTAAAAATGCCTAAATCGCTTTGGGACTCTTACCATGTCAGTACAAAATATACCTCTTGCGAACCTATTTAGAAATCTCCCAATGTAGGCTAGAATTCTATATTGTAGAAAGCGAGCATCAGTGATGTGGATGTGTAACTTGCAATTCTTGGAAATGACTTGAAGATTTCCCTTTATCAGTTTTATCACAAAAAGGACATTAGTCTGCGCAAGCTTTTTCTTTTAGCAGAAATGCAGTTGTTGCAATCCCCATTTCTCTGTATTGTAGAAATTTAATTTGATATTGTCCATGATGATGAATGATGTTTTGTACATAAATATTCTGACAACAGGTATACCTATGTGCCACGATTGATCATTAGTCGCAACTGTCTGTCACGGCTGATACTCCGCACCATTGTCTGATCTAAAGATCTTAACTAACCTTCGCCTTTCTTTGCCCGCAGGTGTCATCGTCGTCGTCTCGCGCTATGAGCGAGCGCGAGCGGGAACGCGACCGGGAGCGCTGGGGCGCCCCGCCGCAGCCCGAGCCGCCGCCGCACCGCGTGCGCGCCGCCGACCTGTACCCGCGGCTGCGGACGCACTGCGACGAGCCCGGCCTCGACGTGCCGTTCACACCGATATGCGGCGAATTCGTGCAGGTGAGACCTCCTCATATGTCTGTACTCCTGGTAGAGATTTGGTGAGACGTTGCCGCGTTGGGGCGTCTCATCGACCTGTACCCGGGCACCAGTGGACACACCTCTGTATGGGTGCAGGTGAGAGCTTCTCAATCTCATCTTTCTGTACTTCTGGTGAGCTTGGGGGCGCTGACGCGCTCTACCTAATCTTTCTTGGTGTTTCTAAAACCTGCAGTTTTGTGCTCTGGGCCCATACCACGAAAATCGAACGATTGCGGATTTGTATCTCCATCTCTATCACACTTGCGTATTGGAGTGACAAAGACGTTTTCCCGTCAATGCCAATTTTCGATGTTCGTGGTAGGCATGCATGCATGTGAAACGACTAGGTATCATAATTACTTCTTAAGAAAGAAAACCTTCATTTTTTAATTTGGCTACGAAATTGACTTACTTAAGAAATCGATGAAAAATTGAAGAGTTCTCTAGACGGAGCAGATTCCCATTACATAATCAGATCAGAACCATAATCCAATGAGAATATTATGGAAGTGCTATTCTCGAACAAAAAAACCTCTTGAAGTTAGTTGAAAAAATAATATGTAAGCAGAAGAATTTATAGTAAATTTTTCTACTCCAGCACTTCTATCTGTCAATTAGATGACTGACAGCGATATTTAAAAAGTATTCATTATAACGTTGTCTATGGTATTCCATAAGAACACTGCTCCTATGGATTTTCATACAATATATTAGCACTGTTGTTGTTTTTTTTTTAATTTCTATAGTGGGCACAACATATTCCCTATTCTGCCACGTTTCTATATTTTGGTTTTTACGCTATTTTAACTGTCGTAGAAAAACTAGGGTATGCAACAGCTCATAATTGGTTCTTAAAACTCTCGGGTCTATTATTACAAAACTCGGCTTCGCCTAACTAACTAACTAAACTAATAAAATAAACCCTCGATATAAGTATAAACTATTGTAGATAACAAAGTGCACTCCGGGTACACTGCTCTATCTAATCAGAAACTTGCACGAAGGAAACTTTTCTTGTTTGATACACGACTTTGCATTTCATTGATAACAAGAACTAGCTCGAAGCTGGAATCCTGTAGATTTATATATAGTGAGAACCGATAACCACCTTTCTCTATCTATTTTTATTAAATAAATGTGAAAGTTTTGTTCGATGGTTCTTACCTAATCACGCAAAACAGCTTGGCAGTTGAAGTTTGCCATACATGTCAATTTTAACCTGAATTAACATAATACAACAACTTTTAGAAGGTCTGCATCCGGCAATTGATGTATTTTGGCTAAAGCGTTTTGTATATATTTATAAGGTGCTTTACTTTAAAACAATTTAGTTACCAATATTTTAACACATGATACTATAAAACAATTAAGTTTAAATATAATTTAAGAAATATTTTCATATCATTTTTTTCGTTTTAATTTACAGAACATAAAAACACCGTCCAAAAATAAACACATTTAACTGACAAGACAAGCAAATTTAACTGACAAGATGTTTAGCATGACATTGACAATCAAGTATTTGATTTGACGTAAAGTGACCAGTTAGGTGTTAGGTAAAAGAGGTGCTTGAGTACATTAACAGGGTATTTTGACGTAGCAAATTTGTTTTTCAGTTTTCTCCAAAAAAGCATCGTAAACCCTGTAATGTGTCATACTTAAATATATTCCATGAACCGACTTTTATTCAACGCAGAGACAAAACTACTGAATGTAGAAACTTGTTTTGTTGAAAGCTTTAGTTTAGGACCTTTGTTTTTTAATATATTAATTTAATAATAATTATGATTATTACTAAGAAACAGCAATTGATAACATACAACATAAGTGTCTTAAGGGCAAAATGGCATGATATGGGGTTATTACGTATGTAAGTGCTGATTAATAACACTGTCAGTTAAATGCGGACAGAAGCTGGCTCCGTATAACTTAGAAAACACCTTTTATATTTGGCCCGTACAAACATTCCACGGGTATCGCTCCGCGTGGAATCGTGCTAGGGACGTTGAATCTAAGTTAACTCTCACGATTTCTACACCAGTTGTTGTTGTAAATGTGTTTTGAAGTCGGTCTGTCTAGACGCCTTTTCTCATAGGTTAAGGCCGAGTTCTTTGGACCATGTGGCAAAAATTGCCACATAGTCGTGGACGCCTATAAGGATACGATACGACTAAATGAAACAAAAAATAAACATCAGCCGTTTGACAGTAAAATTTAATGTTATGTATTTGAAGCATACGGTCTATTAATTTTAACAAAAATACAACTACTATAGACCCCTGAAACAAATATAATAGGACCATTTACTCAGTGGAAAATTATCTAAGTACCTATATGTGCATTAACTCGAAAGGAAAAAGATTTCATTAAGAAAAAAGCGCTCTCAAATTGGTTCGTCCGTTTGAGACCTACATTGCCATATAGAAACGTTAAACTTAAATATAACACCCCTTTATCCGTCGTATTGTGAGTCAAAATTGTTGAAAATCTTGGCCCAAGGGCGTCCTCACGCTGGCGTAGATGCAGTGCAAAATCATCAGTGTTATTATATTGTATGAAAATCCATAAGAGCACCGCTTAGCGATGTTCTTATGGAATACCATTAGACAACGTTGTAATGTTTAATATCGCTGTCAGTCATCTAATTGACAGATAGAATTTTTGTAGTAGAAAAATGTTCAAAGTCCACACTAAACATGCAGTATAAACATGAATAATGATTAGTCTATGCAGCAATTGTTATGTTCTACTTATCATATGCAAATTAATAGATAAGTTAGTCCAGCAAATGCACTATAAGGTCAGCGGGTCGTATGCTCCGGGGTGAATGAACGGTGTGACGTTTTCTTAGTAGTATAATGAGTATTTTACATGTCAATGACTTCTAAGTAGTATGGATTTTTACACACTTCATACCTGTTACCTAACAGGTATATAGGTATGTCACTAATCTGGTTTAAGCGTGTATATAATACAGGTGAGGTTATATATCCATATACATATGTATGTATAATAATCCATATACAAAATAATTATACTTAAACCAGATTAGTGATTATAATTACTATTTAAAACGAGATATTTACCATGTACATTTGTTTTAATGAGCTCCCGATATTTCATTGATAGATTAGTGATTACCTACCTAAAGTTTACCAACTTTCGTTTATAATTATGTACTAGGACGTCATAACTAATAAAGAACTATCTTCCAGTGGGTCGGCCGCACGGCGGACGGCGGCACCATCGCCATGTCCAACTACAGGCTACACGCTCAACCGCGACGGCGGAGCGGGCCCGGCGCTTCAGTGCCGCTGCGGCTCATCGACGCGCTCGAGATCCGGGACCTGCTGTGTCTTGTTGTGCTGTGCAAACATGGCCGGCAGCTTAAGTGAGTATCTTCACTACAATGTGTACTGAAGTCTGAAGGCCTAGTATATTTTTTTACATGTCATGTTGGACGTTTACTTCTCGACCGCGTTAGCGAATCGAGAGGTCAAATGAAAGTAGCCGGATGATTTATATAAACGGCAAACATAATTTGAACTCCCGATACGCTAACGCTATCGAGGAGTAAATGTCATTGTCAAGTACCTCAAGTAAAAAATATACTAGGCCTTCTGTAGTCCAATGTCGACCGAAAAAAAGGATCACGGAGAAATTGATGATTTTCGCCTAAATGCTTGAGTTAGATAAAAATACACTAGAATCACCAATTATGAGCCTTTCAAAATTGAAGAATAGGCTAGACGACAAATAAAAACTATATAGTCCGTCTGTTAGATTATTAAAAAATATTCGACACGTACTTTTTCTTTTGTTCGTCAAATGAAAAATGACGAATATACAGTGCATGAAAGTTTCTAATGACGTCACAATTAAGTACGTACATTCTTACCTAATAGTGACGTCACCAGCCCCCACCCCGGGACTTTAATGCTCTTCATCTTTGCCAATTTTAGTTATCTTAAATAAGGAAAAATACGTAGGTATCTAATAACTTTATAATCTAACTGACGGACTAAGTAGAATTATAGTTTTTCAACCTAGTCGTCACCCTTATTGTCTGGTTTTTCATATATCCCATCGTCGGATCAGGACCAAAAGTCCATGGGACCACCTTGGAGATATCCTTTCATTTTAAGAATTGCACGTACCTAACATAAAAATAATCTAAAACTCGGTTCATTTGAAAATGTAAAGCTCCTTTAAAAAAAATAAGGCGGATGTCACACTGGATGCAATTCGCACCGCAGGTGTGCAAGGGGATAGCACTATACACACGCATAGAGCGTTGTCTCACTCACAAAATATGTAAAGTTCAACAATTTCTCCAGACCCCGGTATTTCCCTCTAGCATATTTTCCCACATATCATACACACACCACACATTCATATGGTAATCGTAGAAAATTATACCTAAATAGCTATTGAACACTCTCGAACCGTTTTCCAACATAACTGCAAGGTTTAATATATGTATGTAAATGCGACTATTTATTGTAATGATATTTATTTGCGAGGCGCTAAACTGTTAATCGCTTAACATTTATGGGAATTCGCGGGCTAACATGAACTTTGATCCCCAATAAGTACCTCCTTCCCTACTGCAGAGATAAAATTGTCGCAATGTATTGAACGTGGTATAAATTATCTACTCCCGGCGGCCTATAAGACTACCGGCAAAAGTGGAATAGAAAATGCTGTTAAAACGAAAAGTGTAACTAAAATGTGGACGCTTGCTTTAAATATTGGCTATGATCCCATGACTCGTTTGAGTTTGAGCTGAATATTTTGGAGACGACTTCTTTTATGTTCAGAAAACAGCGAATTACCATATCGACAAATTTATAAGGCTTCCGATTTAAAAAAACAATCAAATAGTTTCACTCATTTGCGGACTACGAAGTCACGCTGTCATTTATTTTTCGTCGGGGTTCAAAAATATAACGGAATGACATATGACACGTAAAGTCTCTTAATATTCCATTAATATTTCTTGTTATTTGGCGTTGATAATAAACAAGTATTATTTGGCTAGGCCCCCCGGCCAGATAAGGTCAGCTACGAATAACAAGAAAGTGTGTTAAGTAATGCGGTTTGAGCTAATTTAACTGATAAGCGGCTTTGATATCGCCAAAGCGTAACAACTGATACCTATAGCCTTAGCAACAGGAACAAAAATACGTTTGACACTCTTTACTTCTTATGTTGTGTTGTGTTCCTGGTACGTCGGGTTCCATATGTGTTCACTTTTTTATCTTATTACTAAGGAGGTGAAGGATATACAAATACACCTACATATTAATGAACGTACTAGGAAAACAACACTACACAAGGGGAAAGAATAAAACAAAAGTACAGAAAATGTATCCAGAATCGTCCTCATCCTCAGAAGTTTATTCAGTTTATTACCAGATAAAGTACCAAGCAGACAAGTTTTTAAATTATAATTGACATGCTGTTGATGAAAATTTATGGACTTAGAATTAGAAAGCGTCAACGTTTAATGTTGTTACATGCATATGCAATAAAATCTTACGATATAATGATGTCAATATCCTCGCAATAGTCACAATGTACAAATCATACTCAATTATCGACACGCCAAAGTAGTTATATGCGTAGCCAGAAAAGCTTATGGCGCTTTTCATAAACAGTATAAACACCTATCAAATTTAAATGCCGTTGAGAGTCGTTTGTTCCCCGACATTCTAAAATATGTGGATGTTAGAAAAGGATAAAATTTAACAGAGGTTTGCTTTTATAAATAGGGTGGTTGACTATGCTCGCTTCCTTTTGCACTTACTGGTACTGTAGATACAGTCGTTACTATATCGCAGGTTGCAAAAGTCTCAAAACACTCAAATATATCTGAAACACTCATATTTTCAAAATTATCAAGTCACCTTGACCGCTCGGATATTACTGTTAGCGACTTCTACAGATCTTCTATGATTTCAAAAAACGTCTGGAGTTATAGAGTTATAGCATACATATACCGGCGTCCGATTTAGCATCATGTCGTCCGTTCGCTTATTTGTCAACATCGTGCTATTTAAAAAAATTGTAGGCACGAGCTAATATCAAATCCAAACGCATCTGCAATGGCGTCATAAAGTGAATAGGTACACCCCTTTATTGCCTTTGCGGGAGAGCCAACGACGCACAATGCATTCCAAGTGCCCCTGGATTTCTCAAATTCTGACGAACGTGACTTGCTTGTACATTCAGTTTGTATGTATTTGGGAAATTTAAATTGGTGAGTTTATTTGACTGCTATGCAATGCTGTGTCAGGCAGGAGGATGGACATTACATTTTTACGATATTTGTAATTCCGTGTGTATACAATACAGAACAATAGGTACTCAGTGGCTTTTCCACGTCGTTCACTATAATAGCATTGCCCAGCCAGTGGGGGTAATTATGGAAAAAAAGAAGCAAAACGTGTGTCAAAATACCATAGCGAGTGAAATTCCGTACGAGTATGTAACCCTCTAGAAGTATGGCTGTGTCAGACATTAAACTTCAAATTCTAAACTTTTTATTTTATTTTCAGATGTACATTCAACACAGGCGACCAGTGCCTAGAATGGTGGCGGCGCCTCAGCACCGCTCTCTCGCCCATCAGCTCAGTTCAAGAAACCTTCGCCGCGGCCTACGCGGCGTGGGCCAAGGAACAGCCTCCCGCCTCCGTCCACAGAGCCCTGATGCGGGCGTCCAATGCTCCTCACAGAAATTGGTTCGGCCCTGAGGTGAGCATCCTGTTCAGTTATTATACCCTGGTACATGCAAATGCACGCTTTTATGCTTTGAATATTGTCATGGGCGTTGTTTTCTTTGAGTCATTGTCAAGTTAATAAAAGATAAGTATGTTTGCATAGCTTGTTGTTTTGTTATACAATATAACATGTGTGATATGACTGTTTTATTAATTATTAATGAGCTAAGCCTTTTATTCAATGCCTTAGCAGCGATGAAATTGCACATTTCATGCAGGCTTGTCACACTTAGGTATGATTTCATTTCCGAATTCTTCAGTTTTGTAAATTTCGTAAATGAAATCATACTTAAGTGTGACAAGCCTGTATGAAATGTGTGAAATATAATTTCATAATGAAGTTATGACAAACAACCTCGACTAGCTTGAAAGAGCTTGTGTTGCACAGATAAGGCACATATTCTGAACATTATTGAAAGGTTTATATCTGATTATATACTGATATTACGTAGAAAACCTTTCTGTACTCATTTTAAACAATGGTACAGGTTTAAGTTAACGTCTTTCCTGTTTACATCGGTGCGGGTTCCATTTTTCTAGGTTACATACTATGTTTTTAGTGCAGATTTACTAATTGTTGTCATAATTCCAGGTGGAACGACTCGGGTTCACGACGAAAGGAGCGTGGCGGGTTACTGCCGCCAACGCAGACCACAAGCTATGCCCTTCCTACCCTCCCCTGTTGGTCGTCCCGGCGTCTATAGGCGATGAAGACCTGGACTCCGTTGCCAGGTAAGATAATTCCTAGGCCACCGGGTTTATGATGACAACAAAATGTTCTTAAATTGCAACGGTTAACACTCACGTATTTTTATCACAATAGGCGTGACATGTTTCGTCTGCGTCGGGCAGACATCGTCGGACAGACAGAGTGGTGTTATCACTTTCGCGGCTAGGACATCACTGCCCCAGTCCGGCGTAGGTACCGGCTCGCGCGCGACGAAGCAACAAAATGTTCACCGAGATTAGCAAACGGAATCGCCAGATTTGAAAATTTCAATTCAATTGTCGTTTTTTTTTTCAGGTTTCGCGCCATGCGTCGAGTACCCGCCGTAGTGTGGCGGCACCGTGGCAACGGTGCGGTGATCGCACGTTCCTCACAACCCGAAGTCGGCTGGCTTGGCTGGCGGTCCAGCGAGGACGAGCGGTTGCTGGCTGCCTTCGTCACTGCCTGCAATACTGATAGGGGCGTCCAACCGGCCAATACAAACAAGGTATGTTCTCCTGGTAGTCTCGACCTGTTCAGTGGTCAGCAGGGACCGGCCCGCTATCCCTTATAAAGGGTTTTGTATGGGTTTTTAATAAGGCTTAACTCACCATACCCTTACGCGACAAAACCCTTTCATATTGCTTTTAAAGCCCTTATCTTAGCGGTAGCCCTTATGAGTAATCAATATCCCAATACCCTTATGAAACCCTTATGACTCGCTCACCAATACCTTGCATATTGGTTAGCCTTATAAAGGGCTACCCTTATAGTAAAGGCGAGCTAATTTAAACCGTCAACCTTGTGCATAAAACGCACATTTATTCGTACATGATAGCAAGCGATCGTCGTCAGCGGCGGCACTCTTTGATGTTCGCCCGCTTCTGAGTGATAGAAGCCGCAATAGATGAAATAAGGTTTAATTTTCAACCGACTTTTAAATTTCAAAAAGGAGGTGTTTCTCAATTCTTGTGTGTTATTTTTAGATGTTTGTTACCTCAGAACTCCGTCAATACTGAACCGATTTTAAAAATTCTTATTTTATCTGAATGTAGATAGTTCCAGCTTGGCCAAAATTAATTTCTGATGATGGGATCCATGAGGAACTGATGGAACTCCTCAAATTTGAAAGGCACATGCATGATTATTTGGCTGTTTTCTTAAGACACTCGAGCATATGTGTACGAAAACCATCAATTTGGCGGAGTGGACCTGATGATGAAGACCAGGGATGGCAAAGTGGAACTGGTCGGTAAACCTCGCTCTACGTATCATCCGAGTTGTCGTATCATTCATCTTTTTCATTTGATTACTATTCTGATGAAGAACTCCTATTCTTGAGGAATTCAGATAACCCTCAAATTTGAACGCCACGTCCATCGTGATTTGGGGGAATTCATAATTAGTTGGGGCATATTCTTACTGAAGCCATCATTTTGCTGCAGCGGACCTGATGTTGAAGACCAAGGTAAGTAGTTCCATTTGATTTTTTGAGATCTAATGATGGAAGCCATGAAACATTAAGAAAGCTCCTCAATTTTCAAATGTATGGTGAATTGGATATTTTTGAAAGAAACTGGTTAACTTAAAATAACTCAAAATTGAATTTTTCAGAAAGGTTTAAGAAAGCTCCTCAATTTTCAAAGGTATACTCGAATGTTGAATTGGATATTGTTGAAAGAAACTGGTTAACTTAAACTAACTCAAAATTTAACTTTTACCGGGAAGGCCACTTGAAGTCGGTTTTTGTTTTTCTTAAAAATTATCATTGATTTATTTTGATAGAATGTACAAATATTGATAGAGTAGGTAGTGTGTTTCAATAATTGACGAAAATTGATTGATTGATATTTGTTTAGCAGGCCATAATTATAAGTACTGGCATGTCCGCCGGTTCTACCTGGCTGCTATGCCCGGCTTTTTCCCGTGTGTTCATTTTAAAATTTGACATAGTCACTATACCTACAGTATGTATCCAAACGAAGAGCAAAATTTAAAACGGGTTGACGGGCAACAGGAGTATATACATATATTATGAGCGTTTTATGGGCTTAAGTATATGGTTTATGTTTTGAAATTGGTACACTGGCGTCATCTACTTTCAAACACAAATCGGCTGACAGTATTTGGATTAAATTGTGGACTCATTTAATTTAATAACTTAATAGGACAAATGAATACAGACGTTTAAACTACATTTTACCGTTTACATTGTTTTTATTACACTGCCATCTTTATATTTCATTCAGAACTACTTAATAGATGTGTCTAACTCTTTCGTTCTTGGGAATCATACTACGCTACGAAGTCTCCTAAACTTCATAGATGACGCTCTTAAGAATTTAGTTGGTCAAATGGGTACGAGTAAATCAACTATTTATTGTTGTTATTTTGTTCCGTCAGCCAGGGGACGAATGCAGCGCCGTTTGTTAGAAGAAACGTTGTAGTATGTTCTGCTGACATGCTTGGTGGATGGCCCATCATGGAAAGGGAATATAGCTCCCAAAAAAAACATGTTTTGTGAATTTCAATGCCATATAAACGTGATTTTAAGTGGCCCAGGAGACCATAACTATGGCAACTAGTGACAAGAAATAGTTGATTAACCCTAATAATATGTAAGAAATAAAATAGATGTAGATGTATAGTAGGTGTAGGGACGCCCGGCCGGATACAGGGTATCTATTCTAAAATAGATAGTCCAGAAATTTAAAAAGTGACAAATATTCGGAGTTATTTGCCGGCTATATACCTACATTCGGACAATCTGTCGGATCTCCATAGTGGCTATGTCCGCCGGGCATCCGCCAGACAAACTACCCATACGTACCTACATTGATTGGCAGATCCGGCGGATATGCCCGAACGTATATCGCTAGCAATTTTCACATTGACAACATTTTATGTAGGCATGCATGGCATTAACGTCATCATATCATATTTATTATTGTTCAGAGAGAATACTGAGTTTTATTATTGCCAGAAATGTGTTTATTTTGTTTGGCACCGACTTCAAACGTATCAGTCGATAGACCACCTTCATATATTTGCTTACTCATCCTTTCCGAACCTTACAGCAAATAAAAATGAATACATTTTAGTTTTCATTTTTTGAAGTCGGTTTTAATTTATTGTTAAAAAGTTTAATCTTTCTATTTTAGTTGGTAAGTACTAGTATGAGTAACGCAGTACTACTAATAAACAGAAAAACAATAGTCAAATCAGACGGCGGAGTTCGGAATTATCAGCTTAAGTACCTATGTAAAGTCCCACATCACACCCCTGGTCTTCATCATCAGGTATATTGCACCAAATTTATAATTTGCCTTTGAATATTGAGGTGTTTCCTAAATTCCTCATGGATTCCATCATCAGATTAGAACCAAGCTCTTATGGAACCAACTTGGAGGTAACTTTTATCTAACAAAAAAATAATTGTTCAAATTGGATGACGGAGCTCGGAGTTATCGGCTTATGTATCTAAAGTTCAACATGCCATCGCTGGTCTGCATCATGAGGTCTATCGTCCCAAATTTATGATTTTCGCAAGAAATTGCTTAATTTCCTTAAGAAAAGACCGCAATCACTAAACATGTGCCTTTAAAAAGGAGTTTCCTTAATTCCTCGCGGATCCCATTATCAGATCAGCACCAATATCCTACATTCTATATCTTGGAGGCAACTCTTTTCGACTAAAAAAAGACTGCTCAAATTGGACGTATCTGATGGATGTATCTGAAGTTCCACATGTCATCCCTGGTCTCCATCATCAGGTCTACCTGGCCAAATTTATGGTTTTCGCAAGAAATTGCTGCATTTACTTAAGAAAATACCGAAATTACCATAAATGTGTCTTTGAAAGTTAAGGAGTTCCCTTAATTCTTCATTAACCTCATTATCAGATCAGCACCGAATTGCTACCAGACTAATTTGGAGGTGACTCTTTTCTCACATAAAAATAATTGCTCAAATTGGACGACGGAGCTCGGAATTATCGGCTAATGTATCCTAAGTTCCACTTGTCATCCCTGGTCTCCATCATCAGGTCTACCTTACCAATTTATGGTTTTCGCATGAAATTCCTTCATTTATTTAAGAAAACACCGAAATCATCATACATGTGCATTTGAAAATTGAGGAGTTCCCTTAATTCCTCACGGATCTGATTTGAAATCGGAGGTAACGGAGGTTTAAAATCGGTGAACATACATTTAAAAAATAATTTTAAAGAAAAAAAAACACTTCAATTGGACTTCCCGGTATAAGTTAAAGTAAGCGAATTATTGCTAATTTATGTTTTTATTTTGTTAAATTTTTCTCACATCGTATTTAAAACTTATTACTACCAGGGTTCAGCATCAGCTCCATCTTGTGAACTGCTCTCCTAATTGCTCGTTAACATGAGTCGATTAACGAAAACAGCACACGCGTACGTTTCACCAAACCTGAGTTCCATTAGGTACTGCCAGGGTTTAGCATCAGCTCCATCTTGTGAACTGCTCTCCTAATTGCTCATTAACACGAATCAAATCATGAGAACAGCAGTCGCCTATGTTGTACCAAACCTGAGTTCCACTAGGTATACTGCCAGGGTTCAGCACCAGCTCGATCTTGTTAACTGTTCTCCTAATTGCTCGTTAACATAAATCGAATCATGAAAACAGCACTCGCCTATGTTGCACCAAACCTGAGTTCCATTAGGTACTACCTGGGTTCAGCATCAGCTTCATTTTGTGAACTGCCCTCTGAATTGCTCGTTAATATGAATCGAATCATGAAAACAGCACTCGCCTATGTTGCACCAAACCTGAGTTCCACTAGGTACTGCCAGGGTTCAGCATCAGCTCCATCTTGAGAACTGTTCCCCTAATTGATCGTTAATACGAGTTGAATGGCGAAAACAGAACTCGTAAGTTTTATTCAACCTGAGTTCCATGAGGTACTGCCAGAGTTCAGCATCAGCTCCATTAATTCCTCATGATGATGGATCATCGAAATATAATTAAAATCAAATAGGACTACCTCGAAGGCATTTCGTAAGAAACAAAAGATGAATGATACAGCTGGGGCCCGCGAATTATAGAGCAGTTCCTCTTTGACATCCGTGGTCGTCATCATCAGGTCTGCTCCACCAAACTGGTAGGTTTTGTAAAGAAATGCTCGAGTTTCTCAAGAAAATACCCAAATGACTATGCATGTGCCTTTCAAATTTGAGGAGTTCCCTCAGTTCCTCATGGATACCATCATCAGAAATTGATTTTGTAAAAAACGGGACCAACCTGGAACCATCTACTTTAAGAAACCAAAAAAAAAATCGGTTCAGTAATGAAGGAGCTCTGAGGTAACACCCATTAAAAAAAAATATATAATAATAATAAAAATTCAGCCGAATTGAGAACCTCCTCCTTTAGGAAGGAATATTGAAGTCGGTTGAAAATACAGATGAATAGGTACATAACCGTCTCCGTCGAATTCTCGAAGTCGGTTAAAAACATTCAAACAGCGCGAGTAGCGCGACGGACGACAGGAGGAGTTGGAAGAAAAACAGCGAATGTAAATGTAAACCAAAAATGTGCTACACCGAACGAAATAGTTACCTACTTAGAGCAGATACTCAATAACTGATGCTGATTGGCTGCCGCTGTTTGGCGGCATCCTCATAAAGAATGAAATTGCCAAAGGGAAAGCTTTATAAAAAGCGCTTAATTATAAGGGTAACCCTTATATAAGGGTAACAAGACGTATAGGTTAGCGGTAAGCAATTGCAAAGGGCTAGCTTTATTGTTCGGTCAGTATTTTGGTAAGGGCTAGTCAAATGTATGGGCTAGCTGTTCGAACGGCTAAGTCTTATTTTGGGTAAGTCGTTTTAAAGGGACGCCGTTTGAAAGGCTTTTAGCGAGGAAAGGGTTGTCCGGTCCCTGGTGGTCAGTGGCACGGTCTTTGTAGCCTGAAGCCGGCCTGAATAGGTCCAACACCAACAAGATATGGTCTCCCCTCCTCGTAGCGCCAAACCGCCAAACAGCCGAAACTATTAGTAACTTTCTACAGTGCGACAGAAAAAAAAAACAGACATTTGTGGAGGGCGCCACTGAGATTTAGCAGGCAACATTGCATATTGTGCATCTCATTCTGTCGCATAAGTGCGAGCAGTAAGTTTACTGTTTGATAAATGTTTGTTTACGAGACTATGACATATTTGATAAGAAGTATTACCACTGTGTTTTGCGCATATAGAAAAAAATAGTACATTACCTAACTAGTGCGGTAAAACAAAGAAAGGCCAAGATCGCAGATGTTTGCGACCCGAGCTGCAAGCGAGGGACGTAAATATGCGATCAAGGGTTTTATTTATTACCTCACGTGTTAGGTACATCATTTTATGCCTACACTTGGGCAGAAATCGGCTTTTTCCGTACGCGTAGCGTGCGGAAAAAGGCACTTTATGGCCAGGTGTGGCATAAAACTATTATCAGACTTTGTTTGGTTTAGTAAGTATTACATTATTTTATTTCTACCCTTTTCTAAATCAGTTTATTTTAACGTTGATCTCAACTCATTTCATCTTTTTCTTCCCCAGCAAACAAAGCTGCTAATAGTAGACGCGCGATCGTACGCGTCAGCAGTCACCAACCGCGCTCGCGGCGGCGGCTGCGAATGCCAACAGTACTACCCTCACGCAGACATACAGTTCATGTGCCTTCCCAACATACACCACGTGCGGCGCTCGTTCCAACAGCTACGGGCGCTCGCGGCAGAACCCAGCGATCAGGCCAAGTGAGTACACCTCATGTTTATGATCTCCTGGTAGCTGCTTGTTGCAACTACCGTGAGTTTGTTCGACATAGATAGACTGATGGTTCAACAGTAGTCGAAAGATGAGCTCAGTATTTTCACAAATTTTACTAATATCATCTTTGTGTTTTCTACAGCTGGCACAGCAACCTAGAACGCACGCTTTGGCTCCAATACGTCTCAGGAGTGGCGCGGGCAGCGAGTGTAGTTGCCCGGGCGGTGCTAGCCGGGCGGCCGGTGTTGGTGCACTGCTCGGATGGCTGGGACCGCACGCCTCAGATCGTGGCCGCCGCGCAGCTCATACTGGACGTGCACTATCGGACGCTTGAGGTTAGCTTCTACCTGCTTATGTGAGCTTAGTATATTCTCATAGGCTTGAAGGCTACGTGGTGAGAAATATGCTAACAATACTGATATCGTCTACTTCTTCATTAGTTAAAATTAGCTAATTAATGAGAGATTTCTCTTTGCAGGGTTTCCGAGTTCTAGTAGAAAGAGAGTGGTTAGACTACGGACACAAGTTCGCCGACCGCTGCGGCCACCAGTTTGGCCCAGAAGAACCAAACGAACGGTCTCCAATTTTCCTTCAATGGCTCGACGTCGTGTACCAACTAATGCGGCAGTATCCGTGCAGCTTCGAGTTCAACGAGGCATACCTGGTGAGTTATGGTGCCCTGGTACATACCTATACACGTTACTAGTTAAGATGTAAGAAGAGTCTTAATGCGTAACTCTTCTAGTCATCATGCTGACGTCTTTGGGCTCGGAAAAAACCAGCTAAAGAAACTCACTACTAATAGGCACAAGCATTGACTTATTAATAGTACATTACATACCAAGGCCGTTTAAGTGGGAAATGCCTCGGATTCCATGTAATTGTCGGCCGAGGCGAAGCCGAGGTCGACTAACATGTAATCCGAGGCTTTCCCATTTACCGGCCGAGGTTTGTATACTATTTTTCAGCCCGACGGAGCCGGCAGGCGGCAATTTAGTTTTGCGTAAAGTGGCGCTTACCGGCCGGAGGACTGAAAAATAAGTAAACACACAAAGCAGAACAAAAACGTCAAAACATGTGGGTCAGAATGACATTAGCGAAACATTTTGCATTGACGATGTTAAAAACTATAAATTTTTCGTACGAAAAAGAACTTACTGACATTAACTGTCAAATTCATACACAGAACTACCAACACAGTTAAAACTTTATAGCTTGTGAGCACTTAACGAAACGTCACGTTCCAAACAAGACTATATGAAAAAGTACCCCAGCTGCGGTATTTTTATGGCGTATTTTTTTCGAATGATTGCTTACTCCATTTCTAGTTACTTGTTACCGGTTTCTGTTTACTACAATATCTCGCTTACTAAATATCTGTCCACAGATAAAACTAGCAACACACGTGCACTCGTGCATGTTTGGCACGTTCCTGTGCAACACAAGTCGAGAGCGCAGCGAGGCGCGAGTGCCCGAAAGCACCGCGCAAGTGTGGGAGCTGCTTCGAGCACCGGCGTACAGGAACCATCTTTACTCGCCGCACCATTCACGATCTGAACAGGTAAGCTTTATCTATGAGGAAAGAGTATGTAGCCAAATAGGGGCAGCAGGTTTTTCCACGCATAGCACTGTTATTATTTTACTACGGTTCGGTTAAAGCTAGAAGAACCGTAGGCTTTACTCCTATTATTAGACAAAGACTTCTACTTGTTTTACATGTAACAAGATTTCGATAAATGGGCTCGAGATCTTCAACAAACTTTGACATTGTGTAAAGCAACCTTGTATTTTACAGGTCCTATGGCCAGAATACGGCGTGCGATCCATGCAGCTCTGGTGGGGCATGTACTGTGGAGAGCGGGAAGAACCCGACGACGACCAACCCGAGACTGAAGCGGTGTCGCAGCCGCACCCGCCTGCCAATGGTGAGTTTCTTTGATTCATGACATCCTGGTACCTGGGGGAAACCAACATGCGTTGTTTTGTTAACGCGTTTATCGCGTGACAAAATGACACAAGGTTTTACTTTCTTACGTTTTTGTTTTATTTTCAGGACTAATGACTAAAACGAGGTCTTGTGATAATCTACTTAGCGAAGGAGAGAAAAGGACAACACAACGGCGGTGTAGTGACCCTAGTATAGCACCTGATGTCATGTAAGTTAGCAAATATAAATTTTATTTTTCATAGTACCTCTAGATTAAGCAAATTTTGAAAATGTGTATAAAATCCTGGTCTTTCTCCGGGATCGCCGGAGTTGAATATTTTCATAATTTATACGTATTCTTATACTACATACGTACTATATTACTTATGTGTGAAAATCGTGGCCCCAATGAGGATAACCGCGAGTCGATTTTCCGCTAGGGGCGCTAGTGGAACGTGGGTCCTGCGGGAACATTTCAAACGTCACTTTGACAATTCTTTCATACTAACACAGGACCCACGCATGAGTGGCGCCGCCTGGTGAGCGACAATACGGTAGCTCCCATTATCATCTCGTTCGATATCAAAATAACGTGCGACTTGCGTGCGTCATTGACGTCATTGTATGCAATTCATTCGTTATTCAACAATTCGTTTCAAACTAAACGTCATCTCGACAAATATGAGAGTAGAGGTCAAATCAAATTTCCTTGTGTCAGATGTGTTCGAAATTTGAATAAATAAAGGAAAATAATAATAAATGTTATTATCGATTTCGATAATATTATTTAGCTATAATATCATTTTCACGGATAAGAAAAAAAACCAAAAAGTTTTTTTATGATGGGGGCCTTTATATGCGGTTTTTGAACGCATTATTGAGGGCTAATGAATCTAATGATACATAAAATGGGTACATAAAATCAGTAACATGTACCTACCTACTCAAGACATGCAATAGTGCAAAATTTCAGTGTATAGGCGCGTCCACATCGACGGAACTGGACACGAGTTTGCGTTTTCACGGAAAGCTCACTACGCTCACGTGTATTTTCTTACAAGCAAATGGTTAGAGCGCCAGCAAAGAGGCCTCTGGTAATCAATTATATAACTTTGCCACACTTCGCATATGATCATATCGTTGTGCACAGGAAACTATCGAGCATCATGGCGGGGGAGATGGACCCGCGGCGCGAGTCGCGCGCGCTCACTGACAGCTGCGTGGACGAGCTGCGGCCCGTGCTCGACGCGGAGCCGCCCGAGCCCAGGCCCGACCAGGTCAGTGTTGATGCCCTGGTTCTGTAGCTCATAAAGTACCGGCTGGTTGGCATCTTCTGCCGACCAGTCGCAGGCGAATCATAAAGTTCATAAAGTACCGGCTGGTTGGCATCTTCTGCCGACCAGTCGCAGGCGAATCATAAAGTTCATAAAGTACCGGCTGGTTGGCATCTTCTGCCGACCAGTCGCAGGCGAATCATAAAGTTCATAAAGTACCGGCTGGTTGGCATCTTCTGCCGACCAGTCGCAGGCGAATCATAAAGTTCATAAAGTACCGGCTGGTTGGCATCTTCCGCCGACCAGTCGCCGGCGAATCATAAAGTTCATAAAGTACCGGCTGGTTGGCATCTTCTGCCGACCAGTCGCAGGCGAATCATAAAGTTCATAAAGTACCGGCTGGTTGGCATCTTCTGCCGACCAGTCGCAGGCGAATCATAAAGTTCATAAAGTACCGGCTGGTTGGCATCTTCTGCCGACCAGTCGCAGGCGAATCATAAAGTTCATAAAGTACCGGCTGGTTGGCATCTTCTGCCGACCAGTCGCAGGCGAATCATAAAGTTCATAAAGTACCGGCTGGTTGGCATCTTCCGCCGACCAGTCGCCGGCGAATCATAAAGTTCATAAAGTACCGGCTGGTTGGCATCTTCTGCCGACCAGTCGCAGGCGAATCATAAAGTTCATAAAGTACCGGCTGGTTGGCATCTTCTGCCGACCAGTCGCAGGCGAATCATAAAGTTCATAAAGTACCGGCTGGTTGGCATCTTCTGCCGACCAGTCGCAGGCGAATCATAAAGTTCATAAAGTACCGGCTGGTTGGCATCTTCTGCCGACCAGTCGCAGGCGAATCATAAAGTTCATAAAGTACCGGCTGGTTGGCATCTTCTGCCGACCAGTCGCAGGCGAATCATAAAGTTCATAAAGTACCGGCTGGTTGGCATCTTCTGCCGACCAGTCGCAGGCGAATCATAAAGTTCATAAAGTACCGGCTGGTTGGCATCTTCCGCCGACCAGTCGCCGGCGAATCATAAAGTTCATAAAGTACCGGCTGGTTGGCATCTTCTGCCGACCAGTCGCAGGCGAATCATAAAGTTCATAAAGTACCGGCTGGTTGGCATCTTCTGCCGACCAGTCGCAGGCGAATCATAAAGTTCATAAAGTACCGGCTGGTTGGCATCTTCTGTCGACCAGTCGCAGGCGAATCATAAAGTTCATAAAGTACCGGCTGGTTGGCATCTTCTGCCGACCAGTCGCAGGCGAATCATAAAGTTCATAAAGTACCGGCTGGTTGGCATCTTCTGCCGACCAGTCGCAGGCGAATCATAAAGTTCATAAAGTACCGGCTGGTTGGCATCTTCTGCCGACCAGTCGCAGGCGAATCATAAAGTTCATAAAGTACCGGCTGGTTGGCATCTTCTGCCGACCAGTCGCAGGCGAATCATAAAGTTCATAAAGTACCGGCTGGTTGGCATCTTCTGCCGACCAGTCACAGGCGAATCATAAAGTTCATAAAGTACCGGCTGGTTGGCATCTTCCGCCGACCAGTCGCCGGCGAATCATAAAGTTCATAAAGTACCGGCTGGTTGGCATCTTCTGCCGACCAGTCGCAGGCGAATCATAAAGTACATAAAGTACCGGCTGGTTGGCATCTTCTGCCGACCAGTCGCAGGCGAATCATAAAGTTCATAAAGTACCGGCTGGTTGGCATCTTCCGCCGACCAGTCGCCGGCGAATCATAAAGTTCATAAAGTACCGGCTGGTTGGCATCTTCTGCCGACCAGTCGCAGGCTAATCGCCGACTGCCAGCGATGCTAATGACTCCGGGGACGCTTTCCTGACTATCCGTGACTAAACTAGGAAAAATTTTATTCTTATAATTTTGTAGGGTGATGATATCATTAGCGTAAAAAACAGCCTGCATTATCTGTATATGCTCTTAATGAGTATGAGTATGAGTAATGCTCTAGAGGTCGGCTATATAATGGGTATGTCCGCCGGGCATCTGCCAGACAAATTTGCCATACATTGATTGGATCGGATCCGGGGCATCAGTCAACCTAAATTTAACATGATAGATCCGCTCACAATAACATTAAATAACAAACGACAATGTTCTGTGAACTCACAATAATAAAAACCAATCTTGTTAGGTCGACGGCCTTCATCCAGACCACTTCGAAAATTCAACCCGTTTGCCACGCGACCTCGCTAGCGATTACTCCTCCCTCGAGCGCGAGCTCGTCGGCGCCGTCGCCGACCACGCCGACGCCGACGCCGGCGCCCACGTGGAGATCGCCGACCGCGTCATAGATCACGTGGACGACGAACCCACCGACACGAGACCGGCGATTGAAGTGTCGCCCGAAGGCACACCGGAGGAGCCGGCGGTTTTCGTCAGGGCTTTTGACGAGCGAGGCATGCCTGAGGTTAGTATTAATAGTACATTACATACCAAGGCCGTTTAAGTGGGAAATGCCTCGGATTGCATGTAATTGTCGGCCGAGGCGAAGCCGAGGTCGACTAACATGTGATCCGAGGCTTTCCCATTTACCGGCTGAGGTTTGTATACTATTTTTCAGCCCGACGGAGCCGGCAGGCGGCAATTTAGTTTTGCGTAAAGTGGCGCTTACCGGCCGGAGGACTGAAAACAGTATTTTCTGCCCTCCGGTCGGCAAGCAAGAGCAACTAATTCCAGGCTACGCTAAAAAAAAATGTACAGACCTTGGCCAGTAAATAAGAAAGCCTTGGATTACATTACACGAGATCTGAGACGTTTCTTACTTTTCATCACACCTGCTCGTAAATGGTGATATTATATGCAAGCATACTTACACTTAAAGAGCTGTATTATTCCCATGGTTTTAAAGGATTCTTATACTATTTTACCGCCCGCGTGGAGCTCCCCGAGCACCTGCCCCGCACGCGCTCGCAGCACGTAGTCACTCCGGAGTACTGTGGACTGTGCAACTGCACTACCGCTTATCATTATTGTTTCTTTACCTGTATAGAGTTTATTTATTTCCTCGCAAATGTGATGAAAAACATTGTGTGTACCACGGGCAGTAAGGGGATTACTAACTCGGGTCATTTAAAGCCCTCCGCCTACGGCGTCGGGCTTCAATAGACCCTCGTAAGTAATGCCCTTCTTACCGCCCTAGATGCACAATGTACTATTACAGGCCTCGGTGCCTAATCTTCTATTACTTAAATGGTAAATTTGGAAAATACCACTGTCTCTAAGCAGACTGATAGCAAAACATTGTTCTTAACTCGGCTGAAGCCTTTGATACTGTATCGCTAACGTCGCCCCACAAACCAGTCCAGTTCTTGTTTAATGTTAAAATTTTGTGGTTCCCAATTAACTCTCTCTTTACATGTGTAACGTGTCTTGTCAGAATTTGTTCAATCAAAAGTTCCACGGAGCATTCCAATATCGGTGTACCGCAAGGAAGCATTCTTGGTCGTACTTTTTAAATGTAACGACTGCTCTTTTGAAGTGAAAGTCTTCTCATATTTTTCTTATTCTAAACTGCACAGATATTACACAGATCTAGGCCATTCAATGTGTTTTAATGGTTTCGTTTCTCCAACAGGGTCCCCAAAACGGTAGCCGGACGCGACACATAAGCATCACATGGCGCTCTATCTCAGAGTCCTCCAACCAATCCTCCACTGGCTTCGACCTCCCCGAGCCGCACGAGCGCTCCCCGGTCACTCACGAGCGCTCCCCGGTCACTCACGAGCTGTCCCCGCTCACGCACGAGCAGTCACCCGCCGCTGAGTTGATGAACCATATCCCGCAGGGGAATGGTGTGAGCAACGGGATTAATGGGGTGGAAGAGATTGAACCGAAGTTCTTAGAGATCGATTTGAATGGTGAGTAAGAAATTTATGAGGAATACAGCTAATTTTGGAAGTTTTATTCTTATCAACTTGCAGTAGGTACGTTTTATTGTCCTGGAGTGACTACAGTTTTTAATACCTGATACTATTCCAAGTAGACAAGGATAAAAAGTTTAAAAATGAATAGTTAAACTTGGGTATATGGTTTTATCTTACGGAGTTTGCGGAATTTATGTTGACTGTTTTTTTGTTTAATTCATTCAAATACTACTTAGTTTCATTCAAATACACAGGTGGTGGCTTTCTCGGTACGATATTTATGTACATTTAAATCACATTAAAATTGCTAACATTTGCAACATTGCATGTGATATCCCTTATTTGAATGCAAATTGAGTAACAATAAATTGAAACGTATTAGGACTAATGTTTTTAGAACGTTTATAATGATCTTGAATGGCGTCAGCTGTACCTGAAAGGTCGTTTAATTCATAGGTAATAAATTCATTAAATGTATACGAATGTATATCGACAGTTCTATGGAATTTTACGGTTTATGAAATTACACTTGCGTTACGTTTACTAGCCCGTTTGATGTGCCGCTTTAGGATATCTGGTCGGAAATAGGGTGACTTCATACATCAAGCTCAACTTGACCTATGGACTCGCTTCAATCGCGCTGAAATGTGCTAGCCGTAGTGGTCGATTGAACACCAACCGGATGGTAAACAACCGTTTACGGATTTGATTCAAGTTTTCGTCTACCACCCGTCCAATCCACCGGTTACGTATTTGCGAGTACCAGGGCCGCATAGCTCGTAGTGACTAAGCGCTGGTCCGCAGGCGGCGGCAGCAGCACCAGCCCGTCGTCGAGCGACGGCGACGGCGACGGCGACGGCGACTCGCAGTCGCCGCGGCCGCGCGCGCGCGTCGCCAGCCAGCTCACGCTGTGCCCGGCCAGCCCGCGCCGCCGCTGCTGCCACTGCACCAGCACTACCAGTCAGTACTCCCCATGACTACACGCATTCATGCAACACGCTTCTTGGTGGCGCCCTTGCCGGAAGACACATTAGTTATCTCACAGTTGACAACTATTCAATCGTTAGTGCCCTAAAATGCGTTCAGAGACTACCGTAGCAAAGCATTATTGAAACAGTTGTCCTCTGAAAGTTAACGTTTCTTCTCCTGCTAGTCGCTGTCGTAACATAACATATTCTCGAATAAGTGCGGTGCGTAACATACGAACTTGTCGCTCGTATACGAATCAAAAGATATTTTTCAAGCGCTTGTATTTAATGCGGCTTTTGGAGTGGATTCTGGAAAATAAGCTTATTAACGGCCAAGGTTATAATCATATCTATCAACCGTTACAACGGTCAATCGCTATGCTTGGATGCGTTTTGATTAGCGTAAATCGCCATGTTTTTGTAAAGCGTTTGTGTGCTAACGGAGTTAATTTTGTACGCACGTCAATAGCATGATAATAACAAGTTTATAAATGAAGTTAACACCAGTTTTGTTGTATTTTTCTTACATTAAGCACTAAGAGCACATAACCGCAAAGGAGCTTACATTGACCTTTTTCACTCTTTGCAGGTGGCATCGAGACATCAGGTGACTCTGGCGCGAGCTCTGAATGCTGGTGCGGTGTGTGCGGCGGCTCGGCGGGCGCAGGCCGCGCGCGCTGCGTGTGCGGGGCGGCCGCGTCCACCACCGACCCGCTGGACGGCCTACCGCCTGTTAACGACCCGCTGCAGGCGCGGTTGCACCAGATCATACTCTACCAGAAGGTTGGTGTAACCGTCTCACGTGTAATATACTTATGATTTTCTGGCTTTGTATTGAATCTAACGAAAGTATGTTTTAAATTAGTAATCAGCCTGCAAACGGCAGCTTTCCTCGTCTTGACTGTGTTCTCAACATGACTGTGTCTAACATACGCATATTTATATTTTCCAGAAAGTAGTAGAAGAACTGACAGGCCAGCTAAGAGAAGCGCGCGAAGCCCTCCGGCGGGCGTCCCCGCCCCCCGCCGCGCCGCCGCGCCCGTCCCCGTCGGCGCCAAGCCCCACGCAGGTCTCTGCTTATTCATGCCGCAAAGCCATAGAATAAGAACAGGAGGCGACCACAGGTCACTACACGTTTATACACTCCTGGTACCGCCGGAGTAGAATCCCTGTTAGTTTGCTTCAAAATGACACTTCATCATCATCAATTTAATGGGCGGATATCGGATGCCAAATACGTCAATTTACATAGTAGAAATGTCATAGATCTGTTAGTATGCAATTTGACGTATATTACATCCGTCGTCCGCCCATTACATCAATACATCCAAAAGCCATAGAATTAACTGGAGGCGACCACTCGTTTATACAGTCCTGGTACCGTCGGAGTAGAATACTTTGATAGTTTCCTTAAAGAGGAAATCTCATCATCATTTTAATCCATAATACCGCCTCGTACCGCCGGAGTCCTTTGCTTCGAAAACGAAACTTTCATCATCGTTAACGTCATTCGTCTAAATTGCCTAGTTTTGTTGTTACACACGACTAAACGTACCACTGACATTCATTAGTCTGCTAACTCTGCTAATATCCTTCTGGCTTTACCCTAGTAGTGCAAATAGTCTTGTTATGTTATTAAACTGGTGCCTCAGAGCGGCAGTCGAATCATCGGCCTCATCTTATTTTACATATAATTTTTTAATTGACGGAGAATCAGAGTGGTGTTGAAACCTTCGCGATTTTTCTGTGCGATTTTACATACCTTTTTACGTTCGAAAAAGCTACGCAGTTTTATTGTTACGAAAAATTGTTGTGGTGTTTCTGGTTTTACTGTAGTAGACCGTTCTCCCAAAGTCCGCTTCATCCACAGATGAGCAGCGGCAGCGGGCGCGGTAGCGCGAGCGGCAGCAGCAGCAGCAGTGCGAGCGAGGTGGAAGTAGGCGAGGAAGCGAGAGGGGTGGTGTGGCTGCCGGACAGCGCCGCGCCGCGCTGCCAGTACTGCCGGAACCACTTCTGGCTGGCGAGGAGACGACACCATTGTAGGTTAGTGCAAACTTGCATACGTTGCAATTTATAAATGGTTGTGTTTAGAGCCCGCGCAGACAGAGAGCAGTCTAGAGTTCTTCCTTCTTATGACTGTATTGAGTCCTTGCGATAACGCACAAGCAGGCGATCAATTTTTCAGGCGATAACTATTGTTCTTTAGCCACCGTCACAGAGAACGCCGTGTTTGCCACGATGTCTGAAGTTGGGCGTTTTTATTTTTTGTTGTATAGAAAGATTTTTTTGCAGAATTGGATATTTTTTATCTCTATTCTACTCAAAATCGCGATTCGCTCTTCGCTCTTTCAATCCCATATAATAGGAGAAAAAAAGAGTTATAAAATTTCAAACTTTTCATTGCGCTACCGCCATACTAAATCTATGAAAGAATGGTGGCGAAATGGAAAACATATCTTGGGACCCTTTGTTTGTTCTATTAGGATTGAAAGAGCTCGCGATTCTGAATAGAAATCAATCATGGTCCATCCTAGACTACATCGGCACTTACCATCAGGTGAGATTGTAGTCAAATGCTTACCTATTCTTCAATAAATAATTAAATAAATAAAAAAAGCAATTAAGCAAATAAATATTTCCAACAACAAAAAATAAAAACGCCCAGTTGCAAATACGGGAAAACTTATTAAATTGGTTAGATTTTTTTTTATATCATTTAAGTAATGCACACTACAAATATCATGACAAAAAAGCATACGCTTGGCTAAAAATACTACCGAATTCATGAGAAATATTACTGAATTAGCCTCGTTCTTCTCGTTTTGCGTTAGTTGGGTGCACCCAATTCTTTCTTTTTCTTTTAGAAGCTCCTACTCGTAGACTCTACAAAAGCCACGCTTCTTCTTCGAAAGATGAACTTTCTGGCGACATGTTACACGTACAAAAACGCGGACGAAAAAGGAACGCCACATAAGTGCGTTAGAACCCTCGAGCGTTCAAAACGCAGAACTCTGAAAACGGAACACGAAACTCTAGACCGTTCTACGCGGGCTCTTAACAATGAGCAACGGTAGTGCAACCCTGCCAGAAATGGATCCATATTAATGTTTGTTTTTTTTTTTTCGCAGAAGATGTGGGGGCATATTCTGCGGTTCTTGCTCCGAGATGTCCCCCTGGGGCGGCTGCGGCACCGTGCGCGTGTGCCGCCGCTGCCGCGCGCTGCGGTGACCGCCCCGCGCCCCCGCCCCCGCCCCCGCCCCGCCCGAGCCCCGCCCGAGCCCAGCCTGCAACCGCCACACCGTTCATGTACTCCTGGTACCCAAGCGTTGTAAATGTTGAGATTATATGCAAGTTTTCATTTATTAATGTCGCATGAAATCGTAATGGAATTTTAATTTAATTATCAAAATGTACGAAACAAGTTTGGACATGAAATAACGATTTATTTTACATCACACGACTTTAATTTTGCAACGTTTTCTTGATTCGTTACATAAATAGTTCCTATTGACTCAATAATCTAAAGTCGGCATTAATCAATGAAGAATTTTGCAATTTAATAATAGATGTACGGACATGTAAAATTATGAAGACGATAAATGATGAATTGATGACGAAGGCTCTATTTCACGTGTTTTTATAGCAGCTTGTGATAGATCAAATATAAAATTTAAATTAATTTTATATAAAATAATTGTGTCACTAAGAGTGCAGCAACTTATAGTATAAATTACACAGATAAAATCAAATATTACATTCATAATAAATGGCTGTTATTAAAATTTTATGTGGAACAGAATCTTCGATCACATATTGCAGATTTATTACAAGAGAAATGCATTTGTTTATTGCCTTGATTTGACGTATAAGTGCCGTAATGAACGTACCAATCGGAGATTGAGGTCTAACATTCAAGGCAATGTCAAAATGTTATAAAATTGTCATGTGACAAATGAAAATGTATGCCGTCTTGCTATGTGTACGGTGATAACATTACCGTTGGCGGGTTCGCAGTTATCTATAGTGGTTCGGTGGCTGTTTAGACTGTTTGTCATGTCTGAAAAATTACCTGAGCGGGCGAGGTGTTCGCATTATCTATATGTGTGTGGGATCCTTGGAACTTATCCGCTTCTGCTGATTGTATCTCTGCAGTCCATGAAATTCAAATGTAAATGTGGCATTGTCAAGAAAAAGTACCACTGTCGAATTTCAATTGCATTTTTAATGTAGGTATACCACGCTGATGGCAACTAAGCGCATGGCCCACCTGATTGTTGGTGGACATCTTTAGAAGCTTGCAATGTTGTCATACGCGTTGACGCAGTGGTACTCTTTTGTTGAGAATGACACAGAATATTATAAGTCGTCTAAACAGTCCTGTGTACTAGTCAGTCAGCTTTGATGGTAACTCCGACTCTGATATTTTATGTTTAAAGACTATTTCATCATTCGCCATGACAAGATCATGTTGCAAACGATGAGCGAACTAATATCAACCTTATTGCGTTGCAATAACAGCGTTCATTCTGTAAAGCTGAGGTCTGTTTTAAGAAGACGCGGTAGGCACGAAAGAAACCCATATGGCTGCGATTAATGTAAGGTGGTCTACACATTGGATGCGTCGCACGGTCCGGGACGTTGGAATTTTCGTTGTCTCGCTCTTAAAGTGGCACTTTAGTTGGCGTGTTGGCCCAAATATTCGTACTTAATATGAATGTTAGTACGAATATTTGGGCCAACAGGCAAACTGAAGTGCCAGCATTACATGGAGCGGTGTAGCATCCGCATTGGTGTGCTAGGCGCTTTAGGTACCTTGGCTTGGTCTAGGAAATACAAACGGGTTAAAAAATTCGGTTGCATGCCCTAGCTTTGCCACGGGGCCTACCGCGAACCGTAGACGGTATTGCCTCTCTGTCGCACTTCATTATGAAATCACAAGTGTGGCAGAGAGATAAAACCCGTAAAGATTCGTCTAGTCTGCTACACGTCGAGGGGTGCGAGTAGGATAGTTAGGAAATGGTATAGTGAAGGAATGAATACGCGAAGGCTGATTTTGTACGATTTTCGTTTTTTTTTTCTATCATATTTATTATAAAAGACTCTATTAGATAATCGATACAATTAAGGCAGACTAACCATCTATCTAGTAGCGATGCATTGTTTTGTAAAATAACTGTTTTTGTTCTTTTATTTTGTATTATAGCGTTTCAATTTGTTCTATAAATATTATTTGTATAGTAAGGTTTTTCATCGGCGCGCCAACTGACAGAGGTATAATCATGAAATCCTTGTGTAAAAAAGAGACAGCTGTTAGTTTGCTCGGTGCGTCCAGATGTCGGTGTGTTTGGCTCCTAATACGAATCGGCATGCGATATTGAACCTTGGTGTAATTGTAATGAAGTCCAAAATATCGGCGTGCGTTAGGTATTACACGACAGTCTGTATAAAACTTGAAAACTGTTGCTAGCTCTCCATCGATCATTAGCTTTGTATTTTATTTGTGATATTTATGATAATTTTGTATAATAATTAAGAGTTTATACATGTTGTTAGAGGATAAATTCTACTGGTGATTATTTTACCCTTGCGGTGCGTGATCGTTGTTTTGTGGCAGTTGCGAAGGGGTCTTCGCATTTTTTGTATAAAATCATCCATAAAACGACCATCACAAGATCTGAAACTGTCAATATTTCAATAAAACTAATAAAATAAAAACTCGCGCCAATTGTTTATTACATATATGTTAATAAACTTCATTTAAAATGTAATGTCTCGCTCTTTCTTATAGTCACAAAGAAAGATGAAGACAATTTAACGAGAAATTGACTAAGCATTTTTAATGTTATAACCGTGTAATATTCTCCTAAGTGTGGAGACCTGTTCGCATACTGAAAGCGAAATATCCATGTATATAATAATCATAATGCAAATTATATTGCTTTCGAGTGTTACACTCTTTCCCTGCGACGCCTCTTGGTCATTTTGAAATAACAAATGGAATTAATATTAAAATCCTACTTCAAACTGCAATCCATTGTATTAAACCGGTATATTATGGTTATGTAGCATTTACCTGACGTTATGGGCTGGTAATATGGGGTAAAAATCTCTTACAATATGTTTGTAATATTATCAGCAACAATCATTTGTGGTATGCCAATGCGAAAAATGTGTGTTAAATGGGATCTTCTGATAATGTTCGCTTACCAAGTGAATGTGTTTTTGTTAGTACTTGTGCTACAACCATTTTACCGCTCTAGTTGTATAATAAACTGATTATCTACGTCTGTTATAAACGGATAAGCCAAGAGGCCCGCGGGACCCCAACGGGGACTGTTGTTAACTGCATATATTTTATAATTATTGTAACGCGAAATGGGAGTATAAGTTCCAATGTCGAAGTGCAAAACTTGTTTGTGACCAATGAATATTGACACAATGTGAAATAAAGCATTATTTAGTTTTACACAGTTTTTCCTTTTCCACATCCTGTTATTTACAAACTACTTTGTCGATAGTTGACAAGGTTCATTTTTAAAGAAACTTGATGACATACAGACATCAGTGATGCCGGAGCCGCGAAGGTGACAACACCACTCTGGCCGACGATGACTGCCCGATGCAGTCGAAACATGTCACGCCTATTGTGATAAAAATACGTGAGTGTTAACCGTTGCAATTTAATATCAGTATGACTCGCGAAAGTTTAAATTATATAAAACTTGATGACGTTAGCGCCTTTTCGGTAAGCAATAAAGTGATACCTTTTATTTAAAAAAAAATACATAATTAGATTGATTTCCCACCCATCCATAATCCGAATTTGTAGGCCCTGTAGGAACAATGTTCACTAAAGACCACTTTTTTATTGGCGCGAAGTGCTATTGCCAGGTTCAACACGACTATCGGGTATTTTACGATTTTGTTCCCAGACCGGACGACTCAATAGTCGGGATCTTTGTTCTGCCGCTATAGTCATGACTAAAGGCGTGTGGCGGCGGATGTATTGGTTTTCTGGTAATTAATATGTTAATCTGTAGATCCCACTAAACAATGTTCACTAAGAGTATGTGTTCAAATAAAGGGGCAGTACAGGAGCGCTCTGTTTATTGCCGTGAAGTGTTGTTGACAGGTTTAAGTTGCAGAATTAGTAGGGTAGGGGAACCATAATACATGAATAATATACCCCCCAATAGATGAATGTTGTGCCTAAAAATGTTTTGGGTGAAGGTTAGTTTTTTCAAACGCATATATAAATCCTTACGGATACGAATATAGGATTACGAATAGGGTAGGGGAACCAATAAATGAACGATTAAGCGACTTACCTCACTTTGGTATTTTTTTTACGTATGTTGTACACTCCGCAGGTTGGGTGTCGAGAATCTGAGAAGGAGGCATTCTGGAATAAGTTTGAAGACTTACTACAGCGCGTACCGCGTTCCGAGGGTATAGTCGTGGGTGGAGATCTGAACGGCCATGTTGGTGAAACGTCAAATGAGTTTGAGCGTGTTCATGGTGGCTACGGTTATGGTCGCGCTAATGCAGAAGGAGACTCTATTCTCCGGGCTTGCCTTTTGGCTGACTTAGCCATCGTAAACACGTTCTTCGAAAAGAAACCTCAACATCTCATCACATACAAAAGCGGACAGCGTTTCACCCAAATTGACTATTTGCTCATAAGGAGATGCCAAATCGGAAAAGTATCGAACTGCAAAGTCATCCCCGGAGAATGTCTCACCGCACAACATCGCATTCTTGTCATGGACTTACTGGTAGTACCTAAAAAGAAAATACCCGAGCGACGCATCGCTAGAACGCGCTGGTGGCGCCTGAATGGACCCGAAGAAAGTGACTTCCAAAAAACCGTGATAGGCTTAGACCTAAGGGCGTGCTCGCAAAATTCAGTGGAAGCTTACTGGAACCGGATCCAAGCGGAAATCACTTGCGTCGGGAAGCATGTGTTGGGAACTTCCAAGGGAGGCCGCGTCATCGATAAAGAGACGTGGTGGTGGGATGACTCAGTTCAGGAGGCGATTCTGGAGAAGAAGAAAAGATTCAGAGCATGGCAACAATCTGATACACCTGACGACAAAACCGCGTACCAATCTGCCAAGTTTGCCGCAAAACGAGCTGTTGCTATAGCCAGACATCGCAAGATGTCTCCTTTGTACGATAACCTGGAAACAAGGGAGGGCCAGAGGACCATCTTCAAGATAGCTGCAGCTCGACACAAAGCCACGCAAGATATCACCAGATGCCTTTGCGTTAAAGGGTCTACTGGCAACTTGCTGTGGGACGCTGTAGAAGTGAAAGAGAGGTGGCGGGAGTACTTTCACGAATTGTTGAATGCCGAACATTCAGTTGGGTCTTCTCCACCAGAGTTGCCTTCCAATTGCGGACTTGTATCCCCCATTACCACATACGAGGTTCGCAGATTTCTTCGCGGCATGGAGAACCGGAAAGCTGTTGGCCCCGACGACTTGCCGATAGAAGCGTGGAAAGCGATGGGCGATCTTGGTGTTGACCTATTAGCTGACCTTTTTAACCTCATCCTAACCAGCCGACGCATGCCTGATGCTTGGAGATTGAGCATCATCTCTCCAATTTTTAAAGGGAAAGGTAGTGTACAAGACTGTGGGAACTACCGAGGTATTAAGGTTATGTGTCATACCATGAAGCTCTTCGAACGCATTATCGATTCGAGGCTGCGGCAAGAGTGCATTGTCTCGGAATGTCAATACGGATTTCGTCCTGGAAGTGGCACAATCGATCCGATATTTGCCCTCAGAACCCTGACCGAAGCTTATAGGGATAAAAGAAAGCCTCTTTACATGGCATTTCTTGATCTGCAAAAGGCTTTCGACTGCATCCCTCGTCAGATGATCTGGTGGGCACTGAAGGTGAAAAATGTGCCACAGGTCTATATTGACATTATCCGAGACATGTACCGCAATTCGGTTTCTTTAGTAAGGACCTCCGTTGGTGACACAAAACCCTTCCCGATCACAGTCGGAGTTCACCAAGGCTCTGCCCTGAGCCCCTTTCTGTTTAGTGTGGTGCTTGACGCCGTCACGGCGGAGATACAGGATCCTCCGCCGTGGTTGCTCATGTATGCAGATGACATCGCACTGACAGACGAGAACAAACAGGCTTTAGAGCGAAAAGTGAACCAATGGAAGGGCTCGCTTGAGAACGGAGGTCTGAAGCTAAATGTCGCGAAGACCGAATACATGGCCTGCGGAAGTACGGATCCCACTTCCATCAATATAGGGAACGAACCTGCCGTGAAAACGGACAAGTTCAAGTACCTGGGATCAGTACTGCATGAAACCGGGACCATCGATCACGACATCAAAGCCCGAATCAGCGCGGCTTGGTCTAAATGGCGAGAAGTCACAGGAGTCATCTGCGATCGCAGAATACCACTCAGACTCAAAGGGCTAGTGTATAAGTGCATTATTCGCCCAGTCCTACTTTATGGTGCCGAGGCGTGGCCGGTTCTGGGAAGGCACGTTCAGGAGCTTCGCGTTACAGAGATGAGGATGCTGCGATGGATGTGCGGCGTTACGCGTGCTGACCGTATTCGTAACGAGTACATCCGTGGCAGCCTCGCAGTCCGTGACGTAGCGGAGAAGCTCCAAGAATGTCGCCTTCGGTGGTTCGGCCACGTTTGTCGTAGGCCACCCGACTACGTGGGAAACAAATGCCTTAGCCTAGCCCTTGACGGACCCCGACCCCGCGGTAGACCAAAAAAGCGATGGCTAGATGTCGTGAAGGCCGACATGAGCGTAAACGGGCTTACCAGGGAAGACGCCCAGGATCGTGCAAAGTGGAGGAGAGGATGTAGGAAAGCGGACCCTGGCAAGGGCCGGGATAACGCTAGGTAGAAGAAGAAGAAGAAGATGTTGTAACCAATTTTCACTAAGATTTATTTTTTTATACTATACTAAATATAGTCTAGTTTAGATTAAACTATTCCAAGCCCTCTTTAAACTATCCAATATTTTTATAAAAATGATTATGTTCCGAAATGGCCCATTTTCCCCAGAACATGAACAAAGTGCCCTAACTCTGAACATTTTTACCCCGAAAGATGAACCAGTAAAAATGCAAAAGGGAGTACCCTAATTATGAACAGCTGGGCACCAAGAGATGAACATTAGTATAGAAAGACGAATAAATTTAGTTCGTTCAAGTTTTGGGCACGATGTTGATGAAATGAACTAAGAAAAGTAACACAATCGTTCATGTATTGGAATGCAGCCCAATAGATGAACTAGTAAATTCTCTTAGTTCATGTTTTAGGTATAGTTTAATCCAGTGAACAGTCCCGTTTCCATACTAAAATATGCCCCGTAATAATTGAGTTAAACAAGGAAAGTTCCGTTCATCTTTTAGTCAAAAAATCAAGGAACAGCAAACTAGAAATTTAAGATATAAATGGAGTATCTACCGTTACCGTTAGGATTTATATAAGTATTTCAAAAAACTATCATTTACCCAAAAGTTGAACGCTGTTCAGCTATTGGATAAATCACACAATATTGGAACCATAACTTGAACAGTTAATATTTAATAAAATAAGTTAAATTATGACTTTATTAATAACGTAAAGGGTAGCGGGATTAGTCTAGAATCGTTACCAAGCAAAAGCATGTCAGTAGAAACATTATTCAATTTTATACGAATTTATTTCCTTAAATTTTGAAGCGCCATTCTTAATAAGAATTCCATACAAACGGCGATTTCGGCGCGAGGCATATTTTCGGTGAGCTCTCACAACCACATACACTGATCTATTATTTAAAAGTGTAAAGTTATATGAAGGGAAAATGTTAAAGTTTTAGTAAAAAATATTCCTAAGGTTGTAAAGTACGTCAGGATTTAATTATTGGGATTTTTAGGAACAACGTTCATCTTTTGGGGGTTGTTCATCTTTTGGATCCTCTACCCTACTCCATTTATGTCGTAAAATTCTAGTTTCCTGTTCCTTGATTTTTTGAATAAAAGATGAATTACTTTAGTATAGTAAAAATTGATGGCTTATTTTAGTATAAAAAGGGACTATTCACTGGATGAAACTATGCTTAAAACATGAACTAAGAGAATTTATTAGTTCATCTATTTGGATGAATTTTTTAGTTCATTCCATCAATATCGTGCCCAAAACTTGAACAAACTAAATTTATTCGTTCAGGTTTTGGGTAGCAGTTTCAAATCTACATTATTCTTGAATTGTTCTTCTTCCTATAGTACCGTTCAGAATTAGGGTAGGTACTTCCTTTTTCATTTTTACTGGTTCATCTTTTGTGTAAAAATGTTCAGAGTTAGGGCACTTTGTTCACATTCTGGGAAAATTGGCCCATTTCGGCATATAATCTAAAAAACAAATTATAACCATAATATTGTCTTCTGTTACCGCGATTGTTATTCATTGAAATTAAACACTTTAGAACGGATTAATCGCGTTTATTAACACCATGATCCTACGTTTCGAGCCCTTTACAGCACTCGTTTTCACAGGGTTAAGATGATGACTGAGAGAATGCGAATTCTCCCCGTCAATCAAAAAAGTTACTTGTGCAAACTACCTACATACAAAAATATAAAAAAAAAAAATTTAAAAATAAAAACAAAGGTTGGTCTACAATGCCCAGAGGGGCTTATAAAGCTAGTAATACATAGCCTGAAGGGCATTCTATAATTAAAATAAAAATGTTTATGTTTAAACCCTGTGAGGATTAACATACATACAACTTACGAACGCTTCCCTAACTGGCTTATGGAGCAGAAAGAAGCGACAAGAAAACTACCCCATTTTGCCTCTTTTATCCGTTTTCAATCTTTTCAAACAAAGTCCACATTAAGGTCTTCCAGTTCTGTGTCGTGCTTGATCCTTGATGAGATGTAAAACAGGATCCCAAGCTGGTGGTACCGAAAAGCCATCCTCTCTATTGAAATTAGGGACCTTCTTGATTTCAATAGCCTCGCGCAGCATCCTGGGAATGTAACGCTTCTCCTTGGCGAGGACCAGAGGTTTGTCAAATTTAATTGAATGATTAGGCTTATCAGAGACATGTTCCCAGACTGCAGACCTTGGTCGACGATGCTTGACATCGGCTATATGTTCCTTCACCCTGGTTGATATGCTACGCTTTGTTTGCCCAACGTATGATAGACCACATTCACAGTCAAGCCTGTAGACCCCAGCATCTTGTAGAGGCAAGTTACACTTTACAGGTCTCAGGAATTGTGACATCTTCTTCAACGGCTTGAAATAGGTCTTGATTGAAGCACGCTTCAAGATGTGGCTGATCCTGTCCGTAACTCCTCTGACAAAAGGCAAAACAGCAGGCCTACGCTCAACTGTTGGTATCTTCACACGAGGGGACTGCTTGACACGAGGTATCTTGAGGTTGTTAGCCCACAGCGCACATTTTGCACGCTGTAGCTCAGCACCCTGCTCAGCAGCAAGCTGTGAGGGATGGTGGTGCGATTTACCATTTAAATACCTATCTGTATGTGTAGGTTTCCTGTACACGGTTCGGCCTAAGGAGTTATCAGGATTCCTACAGCAGCAGCAGCAGCAGCAGCATCCTCACAGGGTTTAAACATAAACATTTTTATTTTAATTATAGAATGCCCTTCAGGCTATGTATTACTAGCTTTATAAGCCCCTCTGGGCATTGTAGACCAACCTTTGTTTTTATTTTTAATTTTTTTTTTTATATTTTTGTATGTAGGTAGTTTGCACAAGTAACTTTTTTGATTGACGGGGAGAATTCGCATTCTCTCAGTCATCATCTTAACCCTGTGAAAACGAGTGCTGTAAAGGGCTCGAAACGTAGGATCATGGTGTTAATAAACGCGATTAATCCGTTATATTATAAAGTGTTTAATTTCAATAAATTATAACCACTTTTTATTTTACCACTTTGTTGGCGTGACCGATATACATATTCGTACAAAATTGCAGCTTTCTAGTACTAACAGTCACAGAGATTATCCGCGGACGGACGGACGGACGGACAGACAGACAGACAGAGCGAAACTATAAAGGTTCCTAGTTGACTACGGAACCCTAAAAAAAGAAACAACGAAATTACACAAATGGGATTTATTGCACAGGAACAAACATTTTCAGATCTTACACCTTAAAAACTAAGCAACGGTACATATACAACTGTTTATTCGTAACAGGGGTTTTCATTACAACTTCGTTTTTTGGACGTCAATCATGGAGTTTCTAAAAGCAGTCTGCATTTGACTTACTAAACTATGTTTATATTCCGGATACTAATGATAGTTTAAATACTATCTAATCTGCTATTTTAAATTCATATTTCCTCGCAAATGTGATGAAAAGCATTGTATGTATCACGGGCGGTGCAAGAATTAAGAACTCTTGTAAAAATTAAGTAATTTAATTACATTACATTACACTCGTTCGTAATTTCTTGTTTACCACCCTTAATACACAATGTACTATTTGAACGCCATTCAAGGTTTAAAAGCTTTATACACTTTTTACATGCAACATAGACGAAAATACTGTATTTTAAACAATCATAGGTACAACAATAATAGTAATTCGTTATCATAATACCCTAATTAATAAAAATTATCTTAAAATTATTTGCTTTGTAACTTTGGCAGTTTTTAAATAAATTATTGTCAATAGACTAGAAGATTCGCTTTGTCTGTGGCTGTGGCGTCGCCCTGGCGGGCATGGGAAGAATAATATGACAGTTGACGTATGTCAAATTCTGTGAAAACGTCCCATGAAAGTTTACATTTTGCCCTTTTCGTTTGATATTCCCCGCCACGCACTTTGTGCATAGCCAATAATGGTAGGTAGAAAACTCCCGTGAGTATTAGACATATTAATATACTTAGACCGGGTTACTAGACCGGGTGTGCGCAGAGCAATCGCCGCAAGCGCTTCTCACTCATGATTATGGGGCGCGGACCGTCCCGAAACATGTCGAGCTATTTTCGACTTTATAGACGTGAGTAACCCGGTCTAAGTATATTAATAATGGTAGGTATATAATTATACATTAACTTACAGGGCTAACCTGTCTAGGTTAGTAATTTAGGTTAGCTGGGTCAAAATTGTAGCTCTTACTGTATAATCATAAATTATAAAGTATATTAAAAATTATTTATTTCGGACCGAATAATGATATTGTATCTCCCAATAAGGAACGTCATTCTCATTAGGTACAGTAAACCAATTGGAACACTAGGCCACTATAGGACTATGTCATAGTTACGCTATAAAACTGAATGGAAGAAATCTCTTACTGATTGTCATTTTGACATGGTTCTAAAGTGGCCTAGGGTTCAAACTGGTTGAATGTACAAATAAGCGACTTAATGTGTATGCAAGTAAATAATAAACATTTGTTTCTCTTAAGTTTCAGCATTATTAGGCCAATATTTGAACTTTGGACAGGATTCGTTGGTAACACATATCACTTATATAACATACAGGTAACATAACACATTGAATCCACAACAATCAGCCTAACGACTATAAATAAATAACTAGGAATCTTTGGAAAACTGTTTTTACGATGGGATTTTTAATCTTATGTACTAAGTAAGTATAGTAGCGGCAAATAATCTATCATAAATTCATAATAGGGATGACGACTAGGTTGAAAAAGTATTATTCTATTTAGTCCACCAGAATTCTAACCCTAGTCATTACATTTGAAATCGCATAGTAAAAAACACTAGCATAGAATAAATGTATAGACAAACTGAAATAGTGCGTTGGTACTAAAGTATACTAATGTGGAAGCAATTTTAATATAATCTTTCTGCTTTCCACTAAGGTTGACTAGTTGATGATGCCTCGTGGCATAAGTCTGCCGCTTGTGCGATAGGTAACATTTATTTTGTGCAATAAATATTAATGATTAATAATACTTCATCACGCTTATCAATTATCTTTTATTTATTAATGTACAGTCGCCATCAGATACGAGTATATCGGAGCAGCCAAGTAGTTCACAAATATCTGAACACGACTCTATTTTCATGGTGTTAGAGTACTTTTTTTGGCACCCCGAGCGCTCCAATATATCTGATTCCGCCTGTACATACGAGTACATTGGCGTTAAGTACGTTCGCTCTTTACCTGTTTTTTGAATTGGACTGCGTTATGTAAGAAGCGATCAAGCGTCACTGTTTAAACTATTGAGAAAGTTTTAATCTATGTAGCAAGAATATAGTATACACCTTATACAGGTATGTAGTGTATTAATTCCTGTTGCTTGATGCGTTATTACATAATGCAGTCCAATTGAACTTAAACAAACTTATTATGCGACATAGTTCCATTTAGTCTTAGTCTTATCACATTTACTTAATTATAAATATAGCTAACCACGGATTTGTAGGAAAGGGAACATTAGGGCCATTGATATTGATATGACGCTGATACGAGTACAAAGCTGCGATTCCGTGGTATGTATTTTTTTTCTTGTTTCGAACTTGAGCGATGTACGGTGATTAGTTCAAAAATGATACCTAAACTCCTCCCGCCCCCATCACAATATGTATTGTCTCAGCAGCGCGGTATCCGTAACACTCCATAGCTCCATTATTACGACTGTCTATGACATTATATGGAATAAGCTCAGAGCACTCTATCATACCTTTTTCTACGGGACGACACATGACGTACCGCAAACTTCTACATATGTTCGGTACCAATTTTTCATTTTATTTAAGAAAGAAAGAAAGATTTAACAATCTAAATCTAACTCTATGGAAAGTGTCCCCTATTCATATATATTGCGATATTAACAAAAATCATTTTTTCCACCAAAAATAGACAATTTTGTGTTTTTTGCATTGTTTAAATAACAAAAAAATCAGACTAACGCTTACTTCCAAAAAATTTTCGTTGTTTTATTTACATTTTTTCTTACTTACTTCGGAGCCACTTCTGGACTTCAAGGTTCGGTTGTTGAGGATCGTCCAGCCGCCAACAACCCGCTGATGTGCGAATGCTTCGCACAAACCTACATTGTAGGTTAACAGGAAATCTAGCTTACTTCATTGGTGCGATGTTTTCAAGGCTTATTTGGGTGCTGAGATTGTGTTTGCGACTGTAAATAGAAATAAAAATTGTCACCATCAGTAAAATTAATCAATTTAAAGAAAAGTCTCTTTCAATATGAAATCGGTGGGGTTAAAGTAATTCTTGAACTACTTAAGAAGACACCAAAATCCCCAAGCTTGTGCTTTTCATAAATGTCGAGTTCTGTCTTGTCGTCACGAATCCTATCGTTAGACCAGCCCCAATTCCAACAAGGTGACAATTGTGACAATTGTCAGCATCATTATTACTGCGACTACTGGCGTCTATGAACTACGGAAGCCGCTTACTATTGCGTGGGTTGTATGCTTGTTTGCTACTAACATGTAATTTATAAATAAAAACATCAATTTTACTATTAAAATCTAATATTTTTTTGAAGAGCTTTTGACATGAGATTATTTCATGTCAAAAACTATCGATTTTCTTTTTAAACATTGTTTATCTCATGATAATTATCATAAAGTCTTCACCAAAAAATGATCTATTTATTGACGATGCACTACGATTTTATATAAATTAATAAATTTAAATTTCCGTAGCCTATTATTATTTATTATTATTATTATTTATTAATAAAATAAATTACACAGTATTACAGAGACCAAGGCACTGTGTAATGCAAACACTGTTAATTAAGTACTTAGGTACTAATTAATACTAGGCACGCTAGGCTACTATGGACGCATGAAACGCAATTGTCACACTTGTCAGCGTGGTGAAATAGGGGCCAGAACATAACCACCCAGTGCCGGAGCAAGCAACCAAATTGATCTGCGGTATTTACGTTATATTTATTACCTACCTGTATACGTGCGCCTTATAGGTCTCGTGGTAAATGTCGGCTGTAAACGAGTCGACATTCTGCAGCCTGTTTTGCCGCGCTGACAATGAGGATTAGCGCGAGTCGATTTTCCGCTAGGAGCGCTAGTGGAACGTGGGTCCCGCGGGAACATTTCAAACGTCACTTTGACATTTCTCTCATACTAACACAGGACCCACGCATGGTGAGCGACAATACGGTAGCTCCCATTGTCACAACGTTTCTATGAACTTTATTTTGCAGCCGACACGCCCACATTGTCAGCGTGGTGAATCAGGACCCTGCAATTTCTCCGTCACCGTTAGATAACCCCGCGGATCATGCCATCCTGGTCGCCATATTTCATTTACATTTAGCTGAGCGTCCGCCCAATCGAGGGCGTGGAACCTCTGCCGTGAACGGATCGAAGTCCTGCAGTTCCTTCCGTCTCCGTTAGATGCCCTCGCGGTTCATGTCATCCCGGTAGCCATGTTTCATATACCTGTAGTCAGTGACCAAGTCGCGGACGCGGCTGGCGCCCTATTGAGCGCATGGTGCTTATATATCTGCGCATGGGCGAACCAGTCGAAGTCCTACAGTTTCTTCGCTAAATGCCCTCGCTGTTCATGTCATCCTGGTAGCAATGTTTCATTTATTTACCTGTAGTCAGTGATCAGGTCGCGGACGCGGTCGTGCGCCCTGTCGAGCGCATGGTACATGTCTGCCGTGAATGGGTCAAAGTCCTGCAGTTTCTTCCGCCGTCGGTAGATGCCCTCACGGTTGGCAAGCGCGCAGCTCATGTCTTCCTGGTAGACATGGTTTAATTATTAGTAGCTGCGGGTGATAAAACCTAAGAGGCGATCTAGGGAGGCCAAGATGGGATTTTTGTAGTAACTCGTCCGGCTCGGCAGAATAACATAATTATAACCTTGCACCCTGTTATGTACACACGCGTTCAAAAGTGCATGGGCAATTTATAAATGAATTCATTCATAAAGTGCCCATGCAATTATTAACGCGATAGTACCTCCGCCGAATATGAGTCCTTGATATAGGTTCGATCATGTAAAAAAAAAGTATACTTCATCAAAAATACTCGTACGCGTCAAATTAAGATTTGAAAAAAAAATACAATTTCAGCGAAACGTTAAACAGTGGCAGGGTCACAAATTTGCAAAACAAAACTTTACCTTCACTCACTGGAACGCGGCAGATTTATTTAGTAGGAAACGTTGCGCGACCTGTATATCAATACCTGACACGCTCGAGTATTTCCACGTAATAGTTTTTTACATTTAAAAAGTCTGTAGTTACTTCCCCCACCACTAAAAAAGAAAACATCATATAACCTTTTATTCTTCCTATCAACTAGTGTCACGGTCGCTGCAATTACTTTCTGCATAAATGGTGGGTGGAGAAGACTCTGCTATTTGCGAGTGTGGCGAAGAAGTCCAAACTATGGAGCATATAATCCAGCGATGCCCTCTACACTCATACTCGGGACCGCCAGAAGACCTGCTGCACCTAACACCCGACGCTATTGCGTGGCTCAACGCACTGTATCTGCCTATTCTTGTATAATGCCATACGATTAAATAAATATCAACTAGTCTTTCGATTCCAATAGGTCCCAACGACGCTTGAATTGCTAAAAATTTAGCAACTTCACCTCCCCTACTAGTTACAAAGAATTAGTTTGTGTACACACTGCACAAAATACGAGTATCAGTGAGTGTCTATTACTTATTGACAACGTTTAGTACGAGTATATCTACACGGATTGCCAGTGAACATGGCCTGATATTAAGTTCACTTCGCGCATATTCATATCACGAATATTTTGAAAACTGAAGTATACTTCCAAAACAACTATACACGAATTTTGTGCCGTAATTTATACCGTTTGTATAAAAAAAACTTCGAAATTCCAATCCCCAACATAAGTCCACATCTCTTAGTGACAACAGGTAAACTTTAAAAAGTTTTTGATAGACCATGTCTTCTACAATACAAAAGATTTCTATAGCCATGCTAATATAAACTAAATCAAACTTTTTATTTTAATATACTTAGATTAGGTTACGATGTAAGAGGACTTAGGACACTGACAATAAGGTGTAAGTGTTTACATATTATGCATTCAGCTGCACAGATATTTATGACCACGACTGTAGGTAGTCTTCTTGTATCTACGCAGTTTATGCAATAAACACTTCTGATTTCTGATTTCAGGAAACCCAATATACTCCGCAGCGAAGACCACGTGTCTCGTACCAGGGTATTGACCGATAATAGAGCACTCCCATTATTCTGACCTAGTTAAGTATACATCTCACCTTAGTGACGGTATGGTTCAGGAAATCCACTATCTTCTGCAGCGAAGACCCCGTGTCTCGTACCAGGGTATCATAGAGCACTACCAGTATTCGGCCTGAGAAGCGAGTCAGCCACAACTCGTGGAGCGACTCCCAAGCTGTCAGTTGGTAAGACACGAACTTCGCCCAGTCTGAAGAAAATTATAAAAATACAATATAAAATGCCTGTATTAAATACCGGTATGAATTGCCGATTCATAGAATTGCCTACCTGCTATCAAAGGATTCTTATTAAATACAACCGGCAAAAACCCGCCGATTATTGGAGAGCGGCAATTGATGATTGATGACAGAAACTGGTTGTGCCACATTTGCTTAAGGGGCTTTTCCCTAGAGCTTACAAATTATTATTTCAGTCCTCCGGCCGGTAAGCGCCACTTTACGCAAAACTAAATTGCTGCCTGCCGGCTCCGTCGGGCTGAAAAATAGTATACAAACCTCGGCCGGTAAATGGGAAAGCCTCGGATCACATGTTAGTCGACCTCGGCTTCGCCTCGGCCGACAATTACATGGAATCCGAGGTATTTCCCACTTAAACGGCCTTGGTATGTAATGTACTATTGTTTGCTAGAAGACCATAGGTACCTGTTGTCCGATGTTCGTGCGATTTCCTTTTGAATGCTGATTTCGGCGCCGTTCCGATGTGCCCTTTGTGTAGTCTGTTGTATTCAGCCTGTGAATAGGACATGCATTTAGAGCCTCGTCTCGTCACATCCTATGTCTTCACGTATTTTTAGTCACTTATAAGCATACACCGGTTTCACGGGGGCAAAAATGTACCAGTGCTAGTGATTCATTAAAAATCGACTTAGTTTATCGACATCCATAAAAATTAATTTTTAACCATAAATAAATTTTATTTTTGTCCATAGTACATATATCAAGATTACGTTTGAATCCTCAAGGCAAAATTATTCACAAAAAACTTCAAAGAGTGTGTTAGAGAAAAACGTCGGCATTTCAACTTTAACAACATTAAATGATTTGGTATCCGGAAAAGAAATAGAACTGAGTCATATAACAGAAATTCATCAATACTATAAATTGTTTGAATTTGCTCCAATTACTACTGTTGCCTCCCCCAAATATTTCCACAATTATTATTATTATTTCCATATGTCCAGCAGTGGACGTCTTTCGGCTGAAATGATGATGATGATGATGATGATGATGACTACTGTTGACCTAGAAAGGTCATTTAGTTGGCTAAAATGGATATTATCACCCAGGCGACGAAGATTAAAGTCTGAAAATGTGGAAAAAAATTTGATTGTATATTATGAAAATTATATTAAATATTAAAGAAAGTTAATTCCTCAAAAAGTTTATTTTTGTGTATGTAGTTTTCTTCTTCATTCAAATTCTTGAAATTACACAACGGTTGTACGTCATTTTTATCGATATCAACTAATAAAATTAGTTTAATGTGTCCTCGCACTATTAAACGTCAGTACAGATTTGCCCCCGCGAAACCGGTGTATGCGTATAAGCCAATAAGTGCCACTTGCCACCTTTTTTTTTTTTTTTTTTCTCGATGTGGAAATGCTTTGCGCATACCCCCCGGCTAGGGAAGCCATGAAGGGGGGTTATGTGGGACTCTCCTCTCATAGGGAGGGGCCTACCCACTAAAACCACACCGGCGTTTCTCCGCACTGCCGTTATGGGGGGTGTCATGGGGTCGATAACATTCTTCCATAACATCCCCCGGCCTGCCGCCAGGGCTCCCGCACCAAAGGAGGAAGGAATCGGAAAACGCTACGATCCCTCCCCCAGACGTGTGGAGTCTATATGTGGGCCCCTAACCCACACTCCACTAGGGGTCTTGGCGGGCAGCAAACTGCGCCCGCCTCCTCCCTCTACGTCTGCGCCGGAGCGGGAGCGCGTCTGCCCTCTCTTCGCGCTCCCGTTCCGAGGTCTCCTTCTGTGTGATGACAGTTTCACAGAAGGAGCCCACTGCCTCCCAAGATCTCTCGCTCCTCAGCATGGCTGCCACGACGCTGTGAAGCGAGAGATCACCCACCCCGAGAGCGCCCACTAGAGTGCGGCGTTCCTCGGCCCAGCGATCGCACACCTCTAGGGTGTGCTGGGCCGTATCGTCCGGGTCGCCGCAGTCATGGCAGATCGGGCTGGCTTCCCTTCCAATTCGGTGCAGGTAATGCCCGAAGCACCCGTGTCCGGTCATTACCTGCGCCAGCCGGAACCCGATCGCGCCGTGCGCCCTCTCCAACCAGTTATCCAACGACGGGAGGAGTGCCCCTATGGTGCGGACTCCGTAGAGGGAGTCCTCCAGGTTGTTGCGCCACCGGTCCCTCATCCTTCTCTGCGCCTGGCGGCGCTCCTCACGGAGTTCTTCAGGTGCAGGGAATTCGTTGAGGGCCCTGCGCCTCACCCTCTCCTTGTGCGCCTCAGCGAGCACCTGGGCCTCGAGCTCCCAGGGAGGTGTGCCCGCCAAGGCACATGCCGCCGCCCACGCCACCGTGCAATACCCTCTTATCACACGAGTGGCTACCACCCTCTGTGGCCTTCGGAGATGGCCTTTGTTGGCCGAATTGAGCCGGTCGGCCCAGATCGGCGCCCCGTATGTGGCCATGCTCCGGGCCACCCCCGCGTATAGGCGGCGACATGCCGCGCCAGGCCCCCCCACATTAGGCAGCAGTCTGCCGAGGGCCGACGCCGCTGCCACTATTCGGGGAGCAAGTTGGCGGAAATGCTCCCCGAAGTCCCACCTGCGGTCCAGGTGGATGCCCAGGTATTTAATATGGGCCTTTACCCGGACCGCTTCGCCGCCCACGGGTATTACGGCCGCGGCCGGCAGCCGCCATCCCCTGCCCCCGAAGACGATGGCGTCTGTCTTCGGGAGGGCCACCCGCAGCCCCAAGAGTCTTATGCGGGTGACCATGAGGTCCGCCGCGACTGCCGCCCTCCGCAGAGTCTCCGCCATTTCTGCCCCCCGGACTGCAACCATTGTGTCATCTGCATAGCAGATAACAGTCATCCGGGGGAGCAAGACCCCTCTTATGGCCCAGTCGAAACCTATGTTCCACAAGAGGGGTCCGAGCACTGAACCCTGCGGCACCCCGCAGGCCATTGCCCTCTCCCGTAGCTGTCCGTCCTGTTGTGCGTAGAGCACTACCCTTTGCGATAGGTAGTGCTCTACTATCCGCCTCAAGTAGGGAGGCACTCCGTGATAGCGGAGTGCCTCAACCAGCACTGTGTAGGGGAGGGTGCCAAACGCGTTGGCGATGTCCAGGGACACCGCCACAGCCCCTTCCCCCCTTCTCGTCGCGTTCTCGCAGAATGCGCGAAGTGCGCCCAGCGCGTCCATTGTTGACCGCCCAGCTCGGAAACCGAACTGGCGGTCAGACACATTGGGGCCCGTCCCCTCGAGGTGCTGAGTAATCCGGGAAGCGATGATACGCTCGAGTATCTTCCCGGATTCATCCAGCAGCACTATCGGCCTCCATCCCGAAGGAGAGTCCGCCGGCCGACTGTCCTTTCGGAGGAGGCAAAGCCGCCCCTCCTTCCAGCACCTCGGGAACCGGCCTACCTCAAGACAGTCGTTGTAGAGGTCCTTGAGGCGGTCCCCGAGATACTCCAGCGCTAGCGACAGGACACAGCCGGGCACGCCGTCAGGGCCCGGGGCCTTCTTGCACCCGCGAAGTCTGTGAACTGCCCTCGCCATTTCCCCGTCCGTCACCGGTGGCACGGTGACCAGTTCCATGGGCTCCTCCTGGGGGTCATGCTGGGCGGGACGAAATCCGGCGCTGGCGGGAAGAGGCCCTCTACGACCCTATTGAGGAGCTCCGGCTCCAGAGAGTCCGTGCCGGGGGCGCGGTGCATTTTGTTCCGCACAACTTTGTACGGACGCCCCCAAGGGTCCCTATCCAGTGTGTCCAGGAACTCCTCGTGTGCGGAGTCCTTGGCCTTCGCTATTGCCGCGGAAAGGGCAGCTTTCGCCTCTCTGTAGGCCTCATGCAGGAGCTCCTCCTCCTCCGCCGTGTGCCTTCGTCGCCGCCTGCAGTGGGTGTATTCCCGGCGTGTAGCGTTGCTGGCTAAACGGAGGGCCGCAACCTCTTCCGTCCACCAGTACACCTGGGGCTTTGCAGGCGGCCGCCCCGCTCTGCGCATTCCGGCGTCACACACCGAGGTGAGTGATGACCGGAACTCCACTGCCCTCTCCTCTACATCCCGGGCCCGGTCCGGTGGAGGGGTCCGCCACACCTCCATCATGGCGGCCTCTTTTACCACCTCTCTATCCAGCGTGGCGATACTCCACCTCGGTAGCTTCCCCCGACGAGTAGGCCCGGCTGGCGCGGGCACAGGGGGCGGCAGCGCCTTGGTGACCCTCATCCGAATGTAATTGTGGTCGGAGAGGGTCACCGTGTCCACCAGGACACGCCAGTCCTGCGTGCGCCTGGCGGCGGCAGGGGTCGCAAAGGTGACGTCCACTATGGACCCACCCTGCCGGCGTACGCAGGTGTTCTCGGTGCCCCGGTTAATAATTTCGAGGCCCGCCCGAACCGACCACTCCCAGAGGACCTCTCCTCTGGGGTCCGTTATTGGGGACCCCCACGCCCGACACTTGGCGTTGAAGTCCCCCAACACCATCACCGGCGATGGCGCCGCCCTTCTCACCGCCCCTCCGAGCCCCACGAGGAATTGCTCGAACTCCCGCAGCGGCCGATTGGGGGAGAAGTACACTGAAATCAGTGTCATGTCTCCCCATTTGGCCGCTGCATATCCCGCACCGCGTTCTGTAGGCGAGAGAGGGGGGTGATTACCTATTGGAGGCACCACCATTGCCGCCAACCCGCTCGTATCCCCGACCCAGTTAGGCTGGGGAGGAACAAAATATGGTTCCGCCACTATTGCACTGCTGATACCCCACTCCGCCATGTGCTGCATCAGAAGGTCCTGTGCTCTGGCGCAGTGATTGAGGTTGCACTGCAGTACCTCAAATGCTAGTGGAGGTTGTACTGGCATTACTCGACCATATTTTGTACCTCGTCGTTGTTCTGGGGCCCTCGAGGGACTTCCTGGGGCTGGCGATCTGTCAGGCCCGTCGTAGGAGCCGCCTTTCCCTTCGTTTGTGGGGGGGTGCACGACGGTCCTCCCATCACGTGCCCTGCTGGCGATTTGGCGTGGTGGCACACCGCGCACCATGGTTTTTCCGCCCCGCAGTCCTTGCTGATATGCCCCTCCTTGCCACAGCGGTTGCACAGGTTGCTTCTGTCTACCGGCGAGGGGCAGAGTGCACGCGTGTGGCCTGTCCCCATGCACCGGTAGCACCTCATCGGCAGTGGGTCCAGGGCTACCACTCGGGCCGACGTCCATCCCAATTGCAGCCGCCCCGCAGCAATAACAGTGTTGGCGGCCGCAACGGGGCACACGGCAATTATCGACCCCGTTTGGTTTGAAGCCATTCTGATCCTGCCCACCCGGATTTGAGCGAGCGGGCAGCCCCCTTTGGCCGCCAGAGCCGACTGGACCGCTTCGGGTGTGACTGACTCGTCAAACCCGGCAACTCTGATCTCCGCTGTCTTGAAGGGACGATGGATGTCAGCCACATCGCCGACAAGGCCCCGGAGCTTGTCGGCAAGGTTGTCGGCAACGGTCCCGCTATCCGCCCCCGGAACCTCGATGAGGCGAGCGCCGGCTGCCGTACTCCTCACCTTTACGCTTTCCAGGCCGAGGTCCGCCAATTTAATAGTCGTGACCAATCCCATCACCGTCCTGTAGTTGGACTCAACCCCTGGTTTGAGAGTGACCACGACCGCCGCAGTTTTGGGAGCAGCGAACGTCTTCGGCTTCGGCTTAGGCTGTGAAGCGGGGGGGGCGGGTGTTGCAGCCGTCTTCTGCGCAGGGGCCTTCTTCCTCCTTTTAACCACCTTTGTCCAGGCAGAGGTGCTAGGTACGGGCCCAGCCTCGTCCAGCTGGACAACGGCGGCAGGGGCCGAGGCGCTTTCCGCCGCTTGAGTCGCAGGCTTCTTCTTAGCAGCCGGACGTGGTGGCTGTGGGGCGGACGGAGTCGACCCAGTCTGTCCCCTCATGGGGCTTGGCCCTTTGTTGCTCTGCGGCGTGGGCTGGCTCGCCGTCTTAGCAGCGGCTGCAGCTTTTTTGTCCGCTGCTAGGGCAGGGCGCAGGATAGGCTCTGCTGGAAGTCTGCGCTCCAGCTTGTCCATTCGGGTGTTCACCATGCTGCTCAGGGACTTGAACAGATCCGTCTTTAGGTCCTCTAGGAGACCTGAAAGGTTCATGTCCTGGGCGGCGCTTTCCCGAACGGCTCTTGGCGCTTTCTCGCGCTCTGAGAAGGCGGTCTGGAGCGCCTTCGCCTCCGTTTGGAGTGCAGCAATGTGCTGTCGCATCCTTTTATTATCAGCCTGCAATTTTCTGATGACCTCCGCTTCCTTGGAGGTTTGCATGAGGCTAGCAACCTCCAGGATTTCATTGCAGGCCGCTTTCATACGACCATGCACGTCCCCCTTAAGATTGGAGGACTTTCGTGCCTCCGCCAACACCGCCTTAGCGCACCGCTTAAGGGCTTCCGCGCAGTCCTCTTCAGTTTCCGTCTGTCTGCTGAGGACGGGGCTTCGCTCCCTATCCTCGTTGGTGCTTGATTGCTGCGAGCGAAGGGTCCTGGTGGAGGGCTCCACCACATATGTTGAGGCCCCTTCTGCTTCCCTCTCAAATTCGGTGAACTCCGCCTCCCTCAGCTTGGCTTTGGCGGTGCTAAGACCAGCGTAAGCTCCTTTCCCGCCAGAGGAGCGGCCCCTGCAGGAGCTGCTGACTTTGGCCCCTTGCCCAGAGCCTTCCTCCTCTTCGTCCGGGCCCAAGAGGTGTCTGAGCCTCTTTTTCCGGGTTACCGGGATATCCTCCTTCGGGTTCACTCCTTGACCTACATCCATGGCGGTCTCGCCCTCGCTGCCACTCTCGCCGGAAGACGAGACGGCGTAAAAACGGGATTTTGCCCCCTTTTTCCCCTTTTCCTTCCCATCGGGCTGATCCTCACCCGATTGGGTGTCCTTCTCCTCCCTCTGTCCTCCTCCCCCGTCGCTTTCGGGGACGGAGTCCACCGTCTCCGGGCTTGCCTTCCCCTCCGGACCGGACTGTCCTCTAACAAAGCGGCCCCTTGTGTCGCGTGGCGGCGACCCACCGCCCCTCAACCTCATAACGTTTTCCCTATCATAAGCAAGATCATTGTCCAAGAAAGCAAAGCCATGGTCGTGTTCACGAAGACCGGCAATCTGCCGGCCTACGAGGCGATTGTTGCCCACCCCAGCATACGGAGGGCAGCCATCCACCGAAGTGAATGGACGGGATTCCTCCTTTCGGAGACCCGCCTGGGGATTATTTTCGCAATCAACCTTTATCATTTTGAACCTACTCGATGCTCCACATCGTCGTCTCCTTTTTTCGGGGGTGAGCTCCCCCGCACGCTAGGCACTGGACACCCTCCAGCCATTCATCCCATCGGCACGATCCGCTCACCTTGGGATTGGGGATTTATTATAGTGGTTTACTCCACGCAGCACTGCTCTCCGTGAGCAGCGCCCCCGGCCCGCTCAATGCGGGATACGGGTTGCCCGACGGGGGGCCGAAACCCACCCAGCAGCCACGACCGTGGCCGCCAGACCCGCCGCGCCGCAAGCCTTGAAGACCTGCCATCCCACGCCGCCCAGCGGCCACTGATCCTAAGGATCCCGACAACTCGGTGCGATGCACCCCCGCATCTGCCCAACTGGGCAAAAACTGCATCCCCTGCCACCTCAGATATGCTGAGGCGTGCTGGGAGCAGCTTCCCACAAACTCGGCATTGAAGCCCTCGCAGGAGAAAACTCGACTGCAGCCGCCTAGAGCCCAGAGGCCATCCCCCCCCTCCCCCCCGGGAGTATCCCGGGTGTCGGGTTATTAGCAGCAATAGTAAACAAGCCCCAAAAGGGTTCGTTTACCATTGCCCCCAGGGCGCACCAGCCATGGAGCATTCCCATCCCTGCCGATCCTCGCGGATCAACAAGGATCTGAATGCCCCAGACCCTCGTGGAGGTTACCCGACCCTAGCGCCCCCCACTTGCCACCTGGGGTTAGCCACGATAACCCGGAGTTAAGCGTTTTTTGAACAGAATTTGACAGTTATCCGGGTTATAGGCTGAAACTAGGTGGTGCAAGTGGGCCAAATGTGTCAGAAAAACAAAATATAAAAAAAATAGCAATGTAAAGAGTAGACGCCGACGCTCGGAAAAAGAGGGGCTTTTATTCCAAAAGAGGCCCTTTTTACCCATCGCGCATCAATATTACAGTTGTATAGTTACCTTTTGTATAGTTATTCATATAGATAATAAGGAAGCTAGAAGTCAAACATAATCTCCTAATAAAATTACGCGTTCAAAAGGGCATGGGCAATTTATTAAAGAAATCATTCATAAACTGCCCATGCAATTCTGAATGTGATAGTAGTTACGTATTTTTGGTAAGTACGCGAGATGTTTCGGAAAGTGAGCGCGAGATGTTTAATATAATATTAATTGAATATGACCCACTAGTATTATTATTATTATAGTGGGTCATATTCAATTAATATTATATTAAAATTACGGATTATACTCACGTATTTTTAGTCAATGCGCACGACATTGACTGAGTGCTCTGCTCAGCGTCATCGCGAGACTCGCGAGCTGTACTCGACGCTTGGAAATGAGGCCCAAGCTTTCCGAAACATCTCGCGTACTTACCAAAAATACGTAACTACTATCACATTCAGAATTGCATGGGCAGTTTATGAATGATTTCTTTAATAAATTGCCCATGCCCTTTTGAACGCGTAATTTTATTAGGAGATTATGTTTGAATTCTAGCTTCCTTATTATCTATATGAATAACTATACAAAAGGTAACTATACAACTGTAATATTGATGCGCGATGGGTAAAAAGGGCCTCTTTTGGAATAAAAGCCCCTCTTTTTCCGAGCGTCGGCGTCTACTCTTTACATTGCTATTTTTTTTATATTTTGTTTTTCTGACACATTTAAATTATTTTAAATACCTACCTACAAACAAAATCGGAAGTATGTGCCTGATAAACATAATTAGCATGCCATGCTGATGAAACAATATGTAACAAGAGGAAAGCAATAAACAAAATATGAATTATTAAACACTTAAGCCAAACGTAAACATTAAGGAGTGAGTAGCTATTACGATGTTTTTTACAAAACAATATATTCTCATCTTTATAGATATATTCGTTTATTGCTTGCTAGAACAATATAAAAATGTTTATTATTGACTATTAATAAACTACATATCTTAAAAAAACCTAAAAATAAAATTAAAAACAAGTTTCACTGTGTTAAAATTAAAAAAAAACTACGAATAAAAAACTACCTAAATAAAAATATAAATAAAAGTACCCACCTTAAATATCTAAACCAAATGAGCAAATGACACACGTTGTTATGCCCCTACTTGACATTTTCGCTACATACCGGAAAACCCATTTTATCGGCTACGGCGTAGCACTACGAGAATTATTCACTGCTCATGAAAACTCATCAAAGACATCAAAATTGAAACATCATTGCCCCTTTGAAAATTAGCTTTAAAAAACAAAAATATCATGTTATAATGTTCTCATTTTCTGTTAAACTGGATGCTGGGGCGCTATAAAGTTTTAATTTTCTAATTTATTATTATCAATTAAATAGGTAGGTAATAATACTTGATCAACATGTTTTCCAAAGTTTATCAACATTTTTAATGCTTGCTTACCAAAATAGCATCTTTAGGGTGCCTTATCAACAGCACAGCAGCTTGGAACTTCTCAGGGCCTACAGGAGGCGCCTCATGTGTCTTCACCACCAGGACTGTGCCATCCGTGACATTCTCTGCAGGGAACCCATGTGATCGCAGACCATAGTCCATGTATATGGACCCAGTCATTATACCTGCAATGAAAATTAAAAATAATTTAAGGCCCTGCTATGAGAAACCTCAGAATATCTTATTCAAAATCAATATCATAAATATTTAAAGCATTATAAATGTTAAAATCCATTTATGATTATTTTTTTATCAAGTTACATTACAAATTAATTCATATTTAACAATCAAGTTATTTCCCATATTTTGATAAGGAAAAATATAATATCTGTCTAAAGTTTAGATAATAAAGTTTACCTGTAGCCTGCTGTAATAAATAGCGCAACCATGTATTACCGCTGCCGGGATGAGATACCAGGGCCACAACAGGCCCGAGGGGCTTGAAGCGCAGGTCCTTACACCACGCTACGCTGGGGCCACCACGGACAGAGTAACGGTGGTAGCCGCTCGTGTAGAAAGTCCGCCGGGCCCCGTGCAGCGGGCTCAGCATAAACACGATGATAGTGAAGTGGAACAGTACCAACGTTGCTGCGAGGAGGAACAGCGAGCGCCGAGACATGACTGGCCGCTTATATTTCGTATGTTTTGTTAATGGTAATAATAAACATTACGTCACATGATTATTTACAATAAATAGGAGCTTGCTGCCGGTTGAAAGCCAGGGCTTCGTTCTGTTTATGTTAGTTTTCGCACATTTTGTTGGTAACAACCGACGTTGCAGGGTGCGACGTTCCGACATCGATTTGTTTTCGACTTTTCGCGCAGATTCACAACTTGTCATTTTGACAGCACAACAATTTCGCCGAGCTTTTACTTTTTTTTTTCTTCGTCCGTTCAACCGAGCTTTTACCATAGATGTAGCATTAAATTATTAGCGATTACTCGTATCAAGAAAACGTCACGAGCAAAAGGTACCAAGAAGTAAACTGTCCCTTTCTTTCAGGATGACATAATAGCCGCCATGATGGTTGGTTAATTTGTTTAGTAGTATTTTTTGTGAATAATAGAAAACTTAGTTTAGTTAGACTGACACGTTCTGTTTTTTGTGCATAGGCAGAGGGGGTCATAGTATGACCCCCTCTGCCTTCATACTGTCTTTTTTTCACGCTAGTATCCACTTCGATAAAAGGGAGGGAGATAGAGTTATCATTTTAATTTACCGTGAAATTTGGTTAGACAGACTATATATATAAAATATTAAATAATACAATTTAATATTAAATTAAATTAAGTCACATAAATTATTTATTGATTACTATTTAAATATCCTGTCAGGAATTGTACCAGTTTCCTGCCAAAACTACCAACACTGTCTACAAATATGTCGATTTGTGGGGCATCGATGGACATGACATTGAGTAGAGAGAGCGCCCTCGCCGTTGGCGCGTTAGCGGCGCGGCGGGTGCGAGTGCGACATCCCGCGAACAGCCGAATAATATAAATTGAAAGTATATGACATGACTTTCAATGCATTATTTCTTCTGGGTACAATTTTTTGTTACTTATATATGTAGAATAACTACGATGCAATTTGTTTATTGAGTATAAACTATTAGAATGGGACAGTGTACTTCTCGGTAGCTCTCGCTCGGCACGTTTTCCTCCTTCGAACCTATCAAATGAAAATGAACCTTAGTGCTTTATTAATAGAGTGCATTTCACCTATTAATGTTTTTGACTTTTACTGATCCTCTTGAATAGACACTTCTTAGCTTTCACCCGGATTTTGGTGTTGCTCCCCGCAATCGGTTTCCTTACATAAGGGTAAAAAAAAAAAAATAGTATTCAACCAACGACTACCGTTATACCGCTGCGTTATACTTATTGAATTTAAACTACATATATGTATAATTATCATGAGTCATATTATGATTATCCTTACCTAAGAGGAACAATAAATAAAGAGAATTATAATAAAATTACAGATTACGTTCACATATCTTTAGTCCCTATGTGCAACATGTTTTATGGAGCTTACATACTGGCGGTAGTCCTAAAGTATTTTAGAATAGAAATAAATGGGGTAAGCGCCGCGATAATACCGGTTTTAGCAACAACTTATTTATATCAGGACCTACATTCTATGTATACTTAAAACAAAATAAAACTTCGGATATGTTTCATAATAAAAATATATTAAAGTAAATCATTGTGATAAACTTCTTAACTTTCTCAAAGTTGTGTGGCTGTTTTCTATATTACCAGTACATATTTCTAAGTACATTTGCAGTGGTAGAACTCTTGGAGAGTTTATTTGCAATAAAATCTTTCTAGCTGTAACCAGATCTCCTCTAAGGATGTGACAAACTGCAGCCTTTGCCCACACAGAGACAGCTATCATGTCCCTCATCTGGTATGGGAGGACAGAGACCAACTCATGGATCATCTGTGGGTTCAAGTGCTCCACAGCATCAGTTATTCTATCTAAATTGATAAGAGCTTCCGCTGCGTAAATATGTGCCCATGCTTTGTGACTGTTTGAGACATCGGGTTGGTTGAGCAGTTCTGTGGCACTGGCCAAGGCTGAGAGAGGATCTTGCATATGCAGCAATACATAGCTTTGTAGGACAAGCAAATAGTTCTTGACTTCACAGCACTGCTTCCAGCTGATTGGGGGCCCTGGAGGGGCCTGTACCACTGGCAGTGTTGCATCAATAGTAGGTTCCTGTTCTGGCAGCAAAGTGATAGCATTTCTTAAACACAGGGCTGCAAATTCTAAAGACAGTGTTGGTATAGCAAAAGATTCTCCACTAGTCGAATATTTGTCTTTAACTTCTTTAGTGAATAGTATTCTAGTATGAGGCCCACTGCCAAGCTTCTTCACAGTGAATTGTCGGGCTTCGTCACTGCAGCATTTTTTAATACAGCACTCTGCTAAGTGGAGCCATATTCTAGGGTTGTTAGGGTAGTGACGGGCTGTTTCAACCAGGCATTCAAAGGCTCCTTCCGAGTTGTTTGCTGCCAGTAAAGCTAATCCCAAGTTGTACACATACAGCGGCCTGTCTTTGCAAGCTATAAGCCGCTCACTATCCTCACTTTCCATAGCTCTAAAGTGTTCTTTAACAGCATGTTGAAAATATTTGGATGCCAAAAATGGTTTTTTCACAGACATGTATATGACACCAAGATTGTTGTTAATAGCTGCCCAAATATCTTCTCCCTGAGTCTTTAAATCGTAATTATATTTCAGTGTTTTATATTGTCCTAAAGTATTCGCTGCTTCTTTCATGTCTCCATTAATGTAATGTTGTTGGGCAATAACAAAAATATTCTCAATTGAATCAGCGGTCAGTGTTAACTTTACTTTCTGTCCGAGGAGAAGTTTTGCTCTACTGACTAGTCTTTCAAACATATTGTTAATGTTAGTGTCTGACTTCATTAATTCAGCATGGTTGTTGGCTACATCTAAAGTTTTGTTGAATGTGCGCCGGCAGAGTGTAGCTTCCAACATGAGAAGTACAATTTGTTGATGCAATTTAGTGTCTTTGACATTTTTCGAGTTGAGTAATCTCTCTAGTACTACAGCGCATTGATAGTAGTAGCGGGAATGGTACAAAAGAACCGCGTAGTTGTACAAAGCAAAAGGATTCGCCTCTTTCGTGTCAACTTCGGGGAAAGTGACACTCGTAATTTGAGTGATGGCCTTTTTAAACTTGTCCACGTTCCTCATATCAACTGCCATGAATTCCACAATGGCTTTGTTGTGCTGAATTCTCTTATTATTGGGTCCAGCGAGAGTTTCCAGTTCAGTTAGGTGCTGGAGAGCGGATGAATAATCCTTGTTTATGTAGCACTGGTAGGCGAGCACGGCAGGCTCATCACGGTCCTTTGAGTTAGACATAGTACAACTAATTATTATAACAATAATAGTTAAAACAAGAACGGGATAGTCCAATTAGCGAAATCGTTGTTTAATTATTACAATTCTTTGACATTTTTGACAGATCTGTTGTGCTGTCTGCTGTCATTTCTGTTTCAAAGGCTATTCAAGCGTTTTTTGAGAGATTGAAATCCACGCTCAAACAGTATATTAAAAGTAAAACACAGTGTCCGTCTACGGTCTCTATGGTCTAAAGTCATCCCGGCTCGGCCCCGGGGTTCCTCGCAAGTTTGTTATTACTTGTTCTATTTTAGAAGTAGAATATGACGGTGTTATTATTTGTTTATCCAAAAGTAAACTAATTAGACTAACTGCCAATTTAAATTCAGTTGGTTTTGTGTGTTTCATGTGCTGATAATAGGACAAAAGGAGGTGTCTTTCTTAGCCAACTCAGGAATTCTTCATAAGTACAATTTCTATATATTATTCGCAGTTAGCAGTATATAATGGCAACGAGAGCAATTATCACGTAAGTAACTAGTTAACTACCTATTATTTAGATCAGTTCTGAAGTTTTTAGCTATAATCGGCGAAAACAATGATCGGTAGGTAATTATATTTATTTAAGTATACAAAACATATACAAGGTGAGACTGTAGTAAGGACAATAAGTTGAAATATTGTTTCTAGTGTTGGGTCCTAAAATAAGTTGCCTTCTTTGAGGACTTAACGGATGCTGCTGTAGGCAGAATAGGATAGGATACCTACCTATAAAATAAAAATAATAATTGAAAAAACAAAATTAGGTACGTTGAAACTTTCATTGTTTCATTGTGTTACGTGACATGAAACTTGTTGCTACTAATAACCTTAAAAAGTTCTCAGTATTAAATTATGTACCTGCATTATTTGTTAAAATGTTACTGTAAAATATAGAAGTGACCCGTCTACTAAGTGCCACATTAAAAAATGTCTGTTAAATAAGACACTAGGGAATTTTTGGAACCGGGTGACTCCAAGCTGTTTTTGGACCATTCGCAAGTGTTATGTTAGATTTTAGGAATAGGTAAATTAATGTTCATGATGTGATGTTTTTCGCAATGCCAGTTTTATGGAATCCTCGGGGCACTTGGTTATGATACTTATGATATTTCGTCTAAAACATTGGCAACCAAAAAAACTACATTTCGCCTCGCTTACCTATGCCTTTGGCAAAATCTGGAGTACGTACTTAATACTCTACAGACAAGGCCTGATTATTTAAATTTAACTTTCCTCCTCGAAATAATTAGGTATATGCAATGCAAGAAGAATAATCTTCATATGCCAATTATTACTTACAATGTATTTTTGTTTTCAACAAGCGATCCCATCAATACAACCTTAGTACACCTCAACACGTCATCGTCCATATATAAATATATATCACCGATCAAATAAGCCACAACTTCATAAACATAATAATGGCATCGCTTCTCGGAATCCACGGGCGGTCAACTTTAGGTACTTACGCTCATGATAAGAGCATTAATGACGGTTTGACAGTTAGTGAGCGTACTTCGGACGGCCAAACGTGAACGAAGTTTTATCTTTCTGTCGCACGTGTATCTTTGTGCTTAAGTGCGATATGAAGACATAATCTCGTTCCCGGTTGGCAGCAGGCCCTGGATAAGGATATAAAGTCAACGTACTTACACGTCACAGTCGTCCCATTTACTTTTTTTATTGCCAGTAATGATCTAGTACAATGGGTGTTTTATTCTATTAATAGAGTCGTATCTACAGTATTAACACAGTCATGTTAATAATATTTCATCCACTACACTACACTACCTTTCTACTGTTTGATTAAGCAGTAACCATAATATATAGCATTCATAAAATATTCGATATCAAACAATGAGAAAACTATGCGCAGGCACTGCAGTAGATAACAAAAGAGACTCGTCATGTATAATTAACCCAAAATAAGATTTGGAATTTGGAACCTGTATAATATGTGGGTTTTTAACCTTATGGGATATATTTAATGAAGACCAATGAATACATGAAAATCGCAAAAATACTAACGGCGCCTTTCTCTTTGTGTTCAGTCAAAAATGCAGATTACCTACTTATATCTAAAAGTGCCTGACTCTGAGTCTCGCTTAGCGGTCTGTATATTTTTTTATCAACAGTTACCTATACAACTGCCTGCCTACTTAAAAAAAATACGCTACGTGTATTCCTTGCCTTTAGATTAAAGTGTCTATAATCGACCTTTGCGATTGTTATCTTCGGCCCCATCTCCCAAAAGTACGGAATCCCATCCCGAGTAGTCGTAAAGATTAACAAATAATAATAAAAAGACCGTTGTCTATGTTAGGGCTAATAGTTACGATTCGCGTAATATAAGGAAGATGATTGGTTCCAGGATGTCGGAGCGGGCGATGGAGTGCCCGGTATGCCTGGAGACAATGACACCACCGATCCTGCAGTGCCAGCGGGGGCACAGCCTCTGCAGCCGCTGCACCAGCCGTGGCCTCACGCAGTGCCCTATCTGTCGCTCGCCCATGACGGATATGAGGAACTGGGCATTTGAGGATATCATTTCAAAGGTTCGAGTTAAATTACTTAGCACTCCAGTGGATACAAAGCGGTTTTACTGTTTTTCAGGGTTCCGTGCATAAAAAAGGAAAAAAACGGAACCCTGATAGGATCACTTTGTTGTCCGTCCGGCCGTCTATCTGTCAAGACCCTATATCTCGGAAACGCGTAGAGGTAGCAAGTTGAAATTAATATCACATAGTTGTATGTGACACATACACAGGTCTGCGGTCCCTTGAAGGTGTAAAAAAACCAAACCTTCTATGTCAACGCAATCAAAAGATACGGCTGTTTATGTCTCATTTCCCATACATTTGCAATGGGAATCAAAATGTGTAGGGTACTTCCCGTTGACCTAGAATCACGAAATTTAGCAAAAAACAAGCAAGACCTTGTAGCACAAGTCCAGGAAAAAATCCGAAAACCGTATATGTTTGCCGCACATTGAGAGTTCCGTGCCACCAGTATTTTTAAGTACCTAAAGTCATAAATGGTTCAGCATCCTTTGTGCGGAACTCTCGGTGGGAGAATCCGACTCGCGCTTGGCCGGCTTTTTTTAAATGAAAAAACTAAGTCACAATGAAGATGTGCCGTTAATCATAAACGTACATCTTATGTCAATAAGATAATTTACTGTTTATCCTTATATCTCAATACGGCATTTCCGTTTGTTAAGGAATAAAAATGAACTAATATTTTAAGCGGGATAACTACCATGTATGTTTGTTTTATTGAGCACCCGATATTTCGACGCTGTTGCAAGCGTCATGTTCAAGGAGTAAATATCGGGTGCTCAATAAAACAAACATAACTACATGGTAATTATCCCGTTTCAAATATTAGTTATAATAAAAATGAACTATTATAGTATTACTGTGAATAGTTATAGGCCTGTTAAGTTTTTTATATATGGGGTTGTTCGAATCATACAGATGAACACGCCAGCCCCGGCACCGTCGCCTGCGACGCCGTCCACCAAGCTGCTGTGTCCGCACAAGGACGCGGGCTGCGGCTTCACGTTCAGCCAAGCTAAGGCGCGTGAGCTCGATGAGCATGCCAACGAGTGCATCTTCAGGGACATGTTGTGCCCGCTCGGTGCGGCGTTCAGTAATTGTTTCTGGATAGGTAAGCCTGAGGTTAGCAGCGGCACGATGCAGTGGTGGTAGTGAGATTGGCAACTTGCGTAAGTGTTGTTAACACCCGGTGCAAAAGGAGAAATTTTAAAAGTTTTGTATCTGTGTGTCTGTCAGTTGCATCGTAGCTCCTAAACGGATAAATTAAATCTATTTTAATGCACTTTTTATCGGAAACCTACATTACAAGTGCAAGTCTCAGATAATTTTCAAGTCACTAGGTTACAAGATGCCGCTGGATGCGGGTGGCGCAGGACCGGTCATTGTGGAAATCTTTGGGGGAGGCCTATGTCCAGCAGTGGACGTCTTTCGGCTGAAATGATGATGATGATGATGATGATGATGAGGTTACAAGAGTGCTATAGTCTGACAAGCCAAGGCTGCAGTAGATTTTTTTTTAATTATATGCCTCCCCTTTTTTTCGGTATGAAAAAATGGGGAGACATATAAATTAAAAAAAAATTCTACTGCAGCCTTGGCTTGTCAGACTATAATAATAATCTTTCGTCTTTTTTTTACTTTAGAGTTATGTCGGTCTGACACTGCTCATAACCTGGAGGAGCCCCTAACGTAGTAAGCTTCTTTTTTCGAAATAGCTCTTAATTCATAAAATAACACAGTAGTAAAAATAATTTCATAGGAATATACATATTTTTAGGATTCCGTAGTCAACTAGGAACCCTTATAGTTTCGCCATGTCTATCTGTCCGTACGTCTTTCTGCGGCTTAGCTTAGTGACCCTTAGTAGAAGAAAGCTGTATGAATATACATATCAATCAAGCCCCCAAAGTGGTACACTAAAAAGTTGGAATTTTTTTAGGGTACCTCCCAATTCCCATACACGTAAAGTATGTTTGTTTTTTTCGTTTCAATCCTAAATTTGCGGTATCGTTAGACATGTATTTGAAAAAGAATAGGGGTGTGTTACAAACATTTTTTGATGAAGTAATTATTTTCGGAAATAGTCGCTCTCCTCTAACTTTTGAACCGCCAGTTTAAAAATTATGTTAAAATCATGAAAGTAGAGCTTTATAAAAACTTTAAAATAAAACTTATTTTGCACGTGGTCAGTTAAGCCATTTGTTTCTTTTTACAATTTTTTTTAGTAAAAATGTGTAAATTTGTCGTAGTGCTTTGAAAATAATCTCTTTTGCTAGTTCTGTTCATGGTACCTACTAAAACCCTTCTTAGGTTCGCTAATTGGCCCGTGGTTTCGTTTGCTTATATTTTTTGAAATACCTAAAAGTTGAAATGAAAATCATAATTAGTATTTTATGTATTAATGTTAGGAACACGTTGTATAAATTGCAATCAGAGTCATTATTAAATTAGGACCTAAGATTGTGCTCGTATTGCGAGATAAAAGTAGCATTTCTGCATAACAGCATAACATGTAGTGATGTGCCGTTCTCGGTAATTTACCCAATTTTTATGGGAAAAATTACCCCAACGCGGAATATTTCCTATACAAAACGGGAAAACTTAAACTACTATAAGTAATCGAGAACGGCACAATCTGTATGCAGTGTTAAAAAGTTACGTCTACTGTGGAGTCTTTGGATAACCTCCTTAACACTTACAGGTAAACTAAAAAACATGATGGACCACTTCAAACAGAGCCACCCATCGAGCTGCGAGATCATCTCTGGAGTCGACACCGATCTCCCACTCAACCTCACCCAGGACCTAGTCAAGGTCAACCTGACAGCTACCGGCAACATGCACTTCATCATCACCATGAAGATCGACAAAAGCTCCACCGGCACCGTCTCTTGGGCCGTCCAGCATATAGGCAGTAAAAAAAACGCTCGTTTATACACTTATGAAATTTACTTATCTAGTAAACAAGATGTTCGGAGGCGGGCGGTCCTGATTGACCACTGTGTCAATGATGTGGTGGAGCCTCAAGATGTGATCAGGGAGGGGAAATGTGCGATCATGCCTTTGAAAATGTTGTCGCATTATGTGACTGACAATAAGGTTACTTTTAAGTTAGTTATTAAAAAGGTACCGCCTACTTTGTGAACTGAAATGTGCACAGCTCTCTACGCACCATGGACTAAATTGAAAGGGATAGTAACTATACAGTATACTTTATACTGACGTCAAATTGAAATGACTCATTTAAAAAGTTGCATTAAATCCAGCATGTCGTTATAACTGGTGATATTTTGTTATGTAAGTTTGTTCTTTTTTTGCCTTAAATCCGCTATACAGGTACACTTGACCTGTATAGCGATGACGTCACGGATCACGTTATCGCTCGCATGGCATGTTCTCTTTTTCTTTCTGCTTTATTTAAAAAGATACTACTCAGGTCAGTCGTCGCATAAAGAATGAGTGAAGTACCATTGGTCCGACAATATATGATATTTATTTATTTAATCTTTTTATTGCACAAAAGAAAAAAACTTGATCATATTTAAAACGGGTCACTCACGTAATTTAGTCGACTGGTGTACGACTTGCCTCTGTCGCGAGTGGGCGCTCCTGATGACGTTCTTCGTAAAGAACGAAACATGTCGAGCGAAAATCGACTAAATTACGTGAGTGACCCGTTTTAAATATGTTCGAGTCTCACGAGAGTTTTATAGTTAAAAAAACTTGATGTACAAAAGGCGGACTTAATGCCATAAGGCATTCTCTACCAGTCAACCTTTAGGCAATGCAGAGAGATTGTGGGCGGTGCTACCAATACTTAAAAAAAAGGGAATACACGATATACATGGTAAATAGAAATACCCCGTTTTAAGTTGTAGTTACAATAGGGAAGGTTACGAGGAATTACTAAAAATGGCTGTGTATTTGTTTTTAGTAAAAGGTGTTGCTTGTTAATAAGGTTCATGTCTAAATTATCCTTTTGACATTAGCACCTAACCGGCAATCGACTAATATGTGATCCAAATTCAAAAATGCATTCTGGCCGTAGGCCTCAAGGGCACTTTTAGAAGTCAATAAGCAGTAGGTACAATAAAGCATTCGCATGTACAAACATTTACAATATATAGTGAGAAGTAAAAGTATAATCTAAATACTGATTAAAATAAATGTACTAAGTAATATGGCAAGAGATGTATAGTCTCTATAGTTAATAATAAATTAAGTTTGGAGATGTAAAAGGTCCCCCAACGTCAAAATGAAATTCAATTAAAATTTGGAGATGTAAAGGCTCCCCAAGTGTCAAAATAAAGACTGGATATGTAAAAGGTCCCCATCGTCAAAAAATAATACTAATAGGATTTGGAGGTGTAAAGGCCTCCAAACGTATAATATCTAATATCTTATCGTATAATATCTAATATCTTATCGTATAATATAAAATATAATATCTTTATGATATAAATACAAATCATCTGACTGTTAAGTTAACAGATAACTAGTATGTATTATGTATGCATGTAATAATTGTTTTAGGGTTCCGTCATCAACTAGGAACCCTTGAACCCTTATAGTTTCGCCATGTCTGTCTGTCCGTCTGCGGCTTAGCTCAATGGCCGTTAGTACTAGAAAGCTGTAATTTGGTATGCATATACATATCAATCATGCCGACAATGTGGTAAAATAAAAAGTCGAAAAACGTTTATTTTTAGGGTACCTCCCCTCCTTCCGGGTAAAGTTGGGGTTTTTTTTGTTTCAGCTCTAAAGTGTGAGGTATCGTTGGATAGGTATTTAAAAAAGAATAGGGGTTTGCTAAATAATTTTTTGATAAAATGAAATAATCGCTCTAGAAGTTATTCTCTTTTAACTTGTGGTTACTATGATAAGATTGATAAGATGCTACCTATTAGGCGATTAATAATGCATTTGTTTTTTGACTGACCCAATATATGAAGCGATTATTAATCATAATTTTTTTTAGTATTGTGTAACCGTAAAGTTATGTCTAGTATTATGATTTTGCATGAATATGTTAAAATAAGTGCCCTTATTAACGATTTTGTACAGATAAATATGTACATACATTAAGTATTTTGAAACTGTATTTACAACGTTTCTAAAAAATATATTTAAGCTTCAATTTTGGTTTTATTCTAGCTTTGACCTCAAAAAAGAAAGGAGACGGTGAAGCGACATCATACAGTAAGACAAATTATTCTGAAGGCCTAGTATAAAAAATGTACGATATTAACTTCTCGACCGCGTTAGCGTATAGAGAGTTCAAATTATGTTTGCCGTTTATTTAAATCATCCGGCAACTTTCATATTTTGACCCCTCGATACGCTAACGCGGTCGAGGAGTTAATGTCGTACAACTTTTATACTAGGCCTTCTGTCCCTTTTTGCGGGGGGAAACGTGCACACAGTCACAGACGTAGGTACTTCTCATGACTCAATTTGAATTATTGACTGAGTTTATCAGATATATTCAAGGAATGCAGGCTTCCAACGCGTTGGAAGGGAGACGGCAATGCGACATTTTACCGTACAAATTATTCTGTCACCTTTTGCGGGGGGAAACGTGCACGTTTAAGCGTCTAACTTCTTTGAAATTATGACGTTTACATAAAGCTGACACTTAACTGCGGGTATTTGCCTTTTGTCTCTCACTCGCACCAATTATATTTTGCTTCCGTGCGAGCGATAGGCAAAACGCAAACACCCGATGTTTGGTGTAGGCTTTATGGCCCCTCGACATAATGGGCTGCAGATGATAAGGGACGCAGTAAAGAGTAAGAGGGGTTACACAATACTGTAATCACATTCTGCTGTATAGGCTTCGTCCCGTATAATGGCCCATTGTGTAAAGCGGCCATTACATTATTACATAAAAATCATCTGAATCAAGTCAAAGCCGGGCGTTGAAACATGTGCCTCGAACAATTTGACACGATACTCTATCTTGTCTATGGGTCTATGGGTCTAAAAAAATAAATATGGGTTTTCTCAATGCTACCAACCTAATTAATTCTGGGAATACCCTCATTAGGTTTTATCATATAACCTTCAAAATTCAATAATCACCTTTATATGTTTGAAATAAAGATCACTACCAGTGCAAATTTTAAATTGTTATTGTAGGTTCATGCGTCAATTGTTAACACGAGTACTGCAACTACTTCAAGTAGTACACGGCACTGTAGGTAGGTACATATTATTATCTACGTATTGATATAGCGCAGCGGCAGTAGGTACCGCGATAGTGAATGTGTGACTTGATCCAACACTGCAAAATTTGTTCATAACATTCCTTGGTGAAACAAGAGTAGTTACGGAAAGAGTCAGGTTTAAGAAGGTAAGTTCTATAGGTATATTTACAAATTTGTAATAATTTAGTTGGAAAACGCTTAACATAATGTTTATGCGCCGATATAATCGTCACTTACCATGTCGAGTGTCGATATTAAGGTACCTACCTATCTATAACATGATGTGGCTTGTGATTACTTCGCAGTGAATTCTACTACCTACATAAATATAATCGTATGTTCGTTTGAACTGTGTTTCGAAATAACCTATATGTAAGTAGGTAGGTATAGCTATCATAACTATCTTATCTAGTTATTTATTTGTTAAAGTACTTATTATGGTTTGTGTGTTACAGATTCGTAAATGGCTGCCAAAGGAAAGAAGTAAGTGGTTCAATACATGTCCGTTTAATTCAGTTAATTAGTCAATATTCGGGTCATAGGTATAAGTATTTCAGTTTAACCCTTGCATAAAATGTATGCAATATGGTGTGAACTGAAATATACAATCCATTGTATATTTAATATACAATGGATTGCAAAAGTAATTATCAAAATTGCCATTTATTTAAAGTTATGTAACCATGAACCAGTTCGGTCGTTATATAGGTACATACTAACTAATTAAAAATTTAATATTGGGTTGGACTGTAGCAAAGGGGGGGCCGGGACTTAGAATATTTTTGGTCGAGGTGGTGTCATTATAACACTATTTTTAAATGATTGTAATGTGTAGATGGCGTCAAAACAAGCATCTTTTATTGGAAAAACTTTTCTCTAAACTTAAAAATGGCCGAGTTAGAGGCCTTCAAAGGTTGAAGTTTTTGAAGGGACTTGTAAAATTTTCATCGAGAGTGGTGTCATTATAACAGTATTTTTAAATGATTGTAATGTATAGATGACATGATTACAGAATGGCACCTTAAGGAAGGTCGGTGTAGGTACGACGACGAGCGAAGCGAGGAGGAGTGTTAGGTAGAACTGCGACCTTACAGCGCGCGAGCCGAGCGAGCGAAGCGAGCGTGCCGCGGCAGCGGCCGGCGAAGCGCCAAAACCGACTTTTTTTTAATAAAAAATGCTTTACAGAATGGCACCTTAAGGAAGGTCGGTGTAGGTACGACGACGAGCGAAGCGAGGAGGAGTGTTAGGTAGAACTGCGACCTTACAGCGCGCGAGCCGAGCAAGTAAAAACTCCCAGCTCATTTTAAAACATCAACCTTTGAAGGACTCTAACTCGGCCATTTTTAAGTTTAGAGAAAAGTTTTTCCTATAAAAGATGCTTGTTTTGACGCCATCTACACATTACAATCATTTAAAAATACTGTTATAATGACACCACTCTCGATGAAAATGTCCCTTCAAAAACTTCAACCTTTGAAGGCCTCTAACTCAGCCATTTTTGATTTCAGAGAAAAGTTTATTAAGAAAAAAGTGGTTATTTCATCAAAATCTTGAAAATTATTCTAAGTCTTTTGTAACCCCTATGTTTTTTGCATTTTTCAAAAAAAAAAAACTAAGTCCCAAAATCCCCCTTTGGTATAGTCTGACCTAATATTGTTGCTGTGAAATAAATTAGAATTACACTAAACAGGAAACAAATTAAAGTATTTTTTATAGTCAGTGCCCGCTCTTATTGAGTCTCTCAAAATTAGTAAATGACACTAAGTGCAATGTCCTTAATGAAGTAGTTTTCTTGTACTAATCCTAACTAACTTTATTTGTACTAACCAAGTTCTCAAAAATCTTTTTAATTTGCCATCCAGGACGGTTGGTGTGGAGATCCCAGAATGTCCAGTATGCCTGGAGACCATGACGGTGCCGGTGTTCCTGTGCCAGTCAGGGCACAGCCTGTGCCAATCCTGCACGCAGGAGCTGTGCCCTCCGTCTTGTCCCATCTGTAGACAGCCAATGACGCAGATGAGGAACCGCTCACTAGAGGAGCTTATTAACAAGGTGAAAGAACTGATAGCGTAGTATAAAGTCTTAAGGCCATCTACACCGACAAAGTCTAAGGCGCAGATTTACTGTAAGAGTACAAAGCTCATGTTAGATATGTCACCCAAACATATTTCACATACCAACAAAAAACACCTACTTGGATGTAGGAAGGTTTCAAGTTTCCCTCTCGAAACAATACTTTGCTGGATATCCTATGCACAAACAGTAGAAGAAAGCATTTGGCATTTCAACAATAAAATAATATTTTTTATGCCACACCTGGCCATAAAGTGCCTTTTTCCGCACGCTACGCGTACGGAAAAAGCCGATTTCAGGCCGAGTGTAGGCATAAAATGATGTACCTAACACGTGAGGTAATAAATAAAGCCCTTGATCGCATATTTACCGCACTAGTTAGGTAATGTACTATTACTCTATTTCCAGGCGAAGTCACCATGCCCCAACCGGGAGGCAGGTTGCGTGTTCACCCTAACCGGCGGGGCGATGACCGAGCACCTCAAGGAGTGCCTCTTCCGTCCTCGCGAGTGTCCTCACGCTGTCTTCGGCCGGTGCTCATGGACCGGTAACACGCAACATATTGTTGTCTCAGGCGAAGTCACCATGCCCTAACTGGGAGGCGGGCGGTGTGTTCACCTGAAACAAGGGCGCGAGTGCCGAGCACCTCAAGGAGTGCCCTTTCCTTGGACCGGTAAAGCCCGGGACGCGGTATCCTGCCTTTTCGCTGAATATGACTTGCCAACCAATTTTGCGCCGAATATGACTTGCCAGCCGATTTTTCGCCAATGATTCACTTGGCATACCAACATTTACCAAATTATTTTTTGCCTACTTTCATTTGCCAATTTGTTAGGTTAGGTTGGAACATATTATTTAGCATAAGAATGTGCCAAAGATACGTTTGCGAAACTTTACAGTTGGCAAATGATCTTTCGGCTAAATGAAAATATGGGAAAAGTTGTTTGGGAAGTGATAATTTTCCATACAATTTTCGGCGATATATTACTCGTAGTAAACCTGTTTTACCTATTACCGTCCCATGCAAAGTCACCACGCGTCCATACTCTGGTTAAGTTTCTCGCTTTAACTATATTCCTCATGCTTATTAGTTTTCTATACAGTTTTTTTTTAATTATTTGCCTAACATGTAGTACTAAAACCTTAAAATTAATTATTTATTAGGTGATTTAAAGAAGCTGATGGAGCATTTCAAGGAGAAGCACCCAGCTCACTGTGTAGCTGACGTAGACCGCGAGGCCGGCTGGAGGCTGCAGGTCAACGACCTGGACCTGAAGGAGTGCGCACGCCACGTGTTCCTCGCTGCGCAGCAGAACTTCCTATTCATCATCACCGTCAAGGTATCCATATTTAAATTAATACGGCTGATGGAGTATTTCAAGGAGCACACAGATTACTGCGTGTCCAACTTGAACCCTGAGGCCGACTGGCGGCTACAGGTGGAAGGACCCCCAAGTTACCCATTTTATTATCAGGTGATTTAGTTCAAAGTCCGACGGGGACGGCGAGTCCAGCTGGAATCTGCAGGTCAACAACCTGGACCTGAAGGAGTGCACACGCTACATGTCGAGTTGCGGCCGAAAAAGACAACTTACTGTCATTGTCTAAGCAATCCAAACAGTTAGAATATGATAAATGTCTTTCTCGACCGCGAGATCCCATCGCAGCACTCGGGAATCTACTCTACCTACTGGTAAATCATAAAATTGGAACTAGTTGGAGGACTTCAGCCAAGATTTCCACTCACCTCTCCAAGTTTTGATTCTCCATTTTGTTTTAGATTTTCTATTCCACTGATGTTGCTGGGTTTTAAGACTTAGTTTATCTCCTGATATATTTTTTCTGTTTAAGATCGACACCATTCAACGCATGGCTTACTGGGCGATCCAGCATATTGGACAAAAGAAGATCGCTCAACAGCACCTCTACGAAATACACGTATCCAGCAGACGCGACCAGCAACGCAAAGTCGTCTTCACTGAACACTGCTACAACGACGGCATTAAAGCTGACGATATCTTTCGACTGGCCAACTGCGCTGTCATGCCTATAGACATGCTTACACATTTCATAGAAAATAAGTCTATGTCTTTCCGCTTTGTTCTCAAGAGGTTGGTCAAAGAGAATGTTGGCCAGGCCCCTAGTAGCAGGGAGTCCTCCGTTTCTAGGAGTGAGTCTTCGCAGGCCCCGGAGACTAGAGGCCCAGGGCCTAACCCGCATTGGAAGAAACATCCAGGGCAAAGACCTGGTCCGAAAAAGTGTAATACAAAGGCTCAGGCTTGATTTTGAAATTTCATATTAAGTATAATGTATTTTAAGGATATATTTAACCTTTTGGCCGCCGGACCCTGTTCGCCAAGACGCTCACTCACACGCCAGAGCAAATTTTAAGTAAACAACTAATAAAAAGTTTAGGGATTGCAAATAGTGATATCGATATTCATAATTAAAGGTGGAATTCTTCTCAATTTGCCTTTTTTTATTTCCAAACTTAGATTTCTCTCAAAATTTCTAAACTAAACAGATTTACTATACAAGAAAATGTTGAAAATAAAGGACTTTATCATGAAAAACAACAACTAAACATTATCGAATCATGAAGTAATATCACCGCACTAGTCTGTACGAGTAGTCTTCTATACATGTCAACGGCGCGCAGGGCACGTCTTTAGTTCCGACTGACAAATACTGTTTACGCGCGAGTTAAGTAATAATAGCGTCTGAGTCAACGGCATAAGCGCTTGTCGGTACGTAAACTTTATAAACCATAAGATTAGGGACGCGCATCGTGTCTCGATAAATTTACATACTTACCGGAGGGTTTTCGGAGAAAACTAACAGGTGGATTTAATAATATATATATATATATATACAGTATGTATCAGAATGAAAGGCAAAACAAGAAACCCGTTAATGTTTAGATCATAAATATGAGCATGGTACTTACCTAATTCATCAAAAATACGACAGGTTTTACGTGAGGTATAAAAATATACATTTATTATTATTGTGTTGCACCTCCCCTGTATTATTTGTTTACAATCTTATAAATGACATTTCTTAAATTACCAACTGACAGACAGGCGTCAAACCTTGTTGAAGTTTGGATTTTTACCTAGTTACAAACAAATAGTTAACAAAGCGCTTGCGCGTTGCCTATGACTACAGCCATTATTAAAATAATTACCTAGGTTACTTATAACAGAACTCAAAGCGCATGTGTATTGACATAACAACGTTAATGTTAATTAGTTGCCCCTAGCTACATATCAACAGTACGCAATACGCATGCACTGTCAAAAATCAAAAACGTAAACAAACCCTATAGGATGTTACAAAAACCATTAAGCGACTGCAAAAATATGGTCTTCGAGTAATTCATTTAGTAATTTTATGCCATAAAACATGTATTTAGGCACGTGAAATGCACGTCATTACATTGTACTCGAGTTCCCCGTCAACCAGTTTTAAGGTTTGCTCTTCGTTGTGATACATACTGTATATATCGGTTATATATATATATATATATATATATATATATATATATATATATATATATCGAGTTAAAATGTAGACCTCCGCTGTCACTGCGGTCAATAATTTATTCGGCAAATAAACCGCAATGGACAATTTACTGAAGAAGCTGCCTAAACTTTATCCATTATTATGCCTTTTTTTTCTACATATACCTACTTACTACGAGTAGTTACCAACAATGACAATAATTGGCAATTAAATGTTTGAACGCTTAAATAAAACCAGATTCGTGAAAACATATTCATTTTAAAAACTTGCACATCAATTGAACTTTCCCATCCCTAGCTGTCTTTTATACATGCCAACGGCGACAGTGACACGGAAAAATTTAGAAATTATAAGCATATTTTTTAAATCCTTTATTATGAAACAATGGATTCATATACCTGCTTAAAAAGTAAATGTATGAAAAAACAAAGGGTCAACAAGTTGACACGAGTACAAAATAATTTTTAAATTCTATTATTTTACCATTTAGTAAGCGGTTGAAACTTTGTCTTGTATACAAGACGACGGCGTTAGTGTATCGTACTATCGTTGTCTTGTATAGGTGACAACGGCGGTCAAAGGGTTAAACTTATGTTATGTGTGTTATGTTATGCTATGTGTGTTATATTATGTTAAGGTACTTAAAGTCTTTCTTTTTTCTGGTGTTACCTCTTTAATGTACTGGTTCTCTATACTAATACAGTAGCGGAACCGAGAACTCCAGGTTCCCGCCATACAAACTCAGCACCGGCAGCATCCCCTAAGCAAGATAGATAACTTGTTAACTTTTCAATATTGTTTGTAAACTTCACATATATTGTTTTTGTGGAAGGATTGTACAGATGATTCACGAAAGCCGGCGCGGAATGACTATGAAATTAATAACGGCCTCCCTAGCCTAGTGGTAGTGACCCTGCCTACGAGGCTACGACGCTGAAGGTTCCGAGTTCGAATCCTGGTAAGGGCATTTATTTGTGTGCTTATCACGAATATTTGTTCCTGAGTTATGGACGTTTTTTATGTATATAATTTAAGTATGTATTTATCTATGTAACTATGTATATCGTCGCCTAGTACCCACAGTACAAGCTTTGCTTAGTTTGGGACTAGGTCGATCTGTGTGAGATTGTCCTCAACATATTTTTAAATATTTTAACGACTGTTTCATACATTTTCCGCGCCAGTTTTCGTGAATTGATCTGAAAGTTTTGATTGTATAATTACTTTTATGATAAATAATTCTGAATGCAAATAATGATTTTTGAATATATAATTACTTTTAAGATAGATAAGTTTATGAACAATGATCACGAATGATCCATTACAGACGCATTTAAGGATTTTAAAGATTTGACACCGCATCCGTCACGGGCGGCTTCGCCACCTTAGCCTGCCGCCCAGTCCAGGCCCAGTACTTTGGCCATAGGGTAAATTAAATACGCCCCTGGGTGCCCCTTAATTCGCCTAACAATAACAGCCCTACGCCCAACATTTTGTGCATGTGGAACAGGCATAATAATAATTATGCGCAATAAATATTGTGCATAATAATTAATCCGCATAAGTAATTGAAATTTGCATGACATTATTTGCATAATATTAACTATGACTTTAATTGTCATAAAATACATAAGCATCATTTTATAGGTATTTTTTCTAATAGCCCGTTAATGGCGATAAATATATGATAATATATATTATCACATCTAGATTAGATGGGGCAATAAATATAATATAAATAATCAATATTTATTTTAAAAGAAAAAATAGCCATGTCCCGTATTTAATGGACAACCTTAAAACTACTGACTGAGAGGGCTCCTTGGTCTTGAAATTACCATAAGTTTAGTAAAAATGCCACGAGATTCGAGATCATCGAGATTTTTAATACTTATCTTCATACTTCATTTTAATGTCCACCTAGATCATAACATAACTTCATTCGTAATAAAGACATTAATAGCATGTGTATTTTTAATGAAAAATGTGTAAAAAAAATATTTTTTTCATCACATTTCTTAGAAATAGTTTTTTAGTTACTTCGATCTTCATACGGTATTTATTCCCTTAGAGTGATGAATCTTAAATAAAAATAGGTAATTAAATATTTTTATACAAAAAGCTTTGTCGCTTGTAGAGATAAAAATGTATGGAAACCACCCAGCTTTCTAAAAAGTAGGAAATGTTTAATTCTCATGAAATTACAGTGAAGTATGGAGATAGGGACTTAGTAAGAAATAACAATAAGTTCGAGTATCTCGAAAATCGTGGCACTTTTACTAAAAAATATATCTTATAGGTATATTAGGTATCTTCTGGACCAGCTTAAGGTGCTCTGTGAGTGGTTAGAAGGTTGTTCATTAATTACGGAACACTCTGTATAAATGGTTCTAAAAGTTTCACAAAGTGCAAAGAGACATTATGCTCAAGTCATTATATTTATCCTAATTCATCGATATGACAAATTACAGTACACATGGTGCTACTTTACCGCCCTAGGGCGATAATGAGTACTTTACGTGCCTGCGTCGAATATTCAAAGGATCATATGTACCTGCCTACTGTAAAACGTCGTCGTACGATACATGTCATCATTTCAGCCGAAAGACGTCCACTGCTGGACATAGGCCTCCCCCAAAGATTTCCACAATGACCGGTCCTGCGCCACCCGCATCCAGCGGACTCCTGCGACCTTCACCAGGTCATCAGTCCACCTTGCGGGGGGCCTACCCACGCTGCGCCTTCCGGTACGCGGTCGCCACTCGAGAACCTTTCCGCCCCAACGGCCATTCGGTTCTACGTGCAATGTGCCCCGCCCACTGCCACTTAAGTTTAGCGATTCGGAGAGCTATATCGGTTACTTTGGTTCTGCGATACATGTGCAAAGAGGTAATTTTTCGCACTTGTATCATAATGTTCTATTACGTTATGCTCATAAACATTACACGATTTCAGTTATGCGAAATAATGTTATGCAATTTCAAATTTATGCGAAATCAACGTTATGCCAATTTGAATTAGGAGCATTGAATTATGCGAATGAATATGTTCCCTGTAATCCATACAAAAATGTAAAAGTATTCACCTGTAAGTCTGGTGTTAAAGTCCACTATTCGTAAATTGGTGTGTAGATTACAGAAGCCAAATATGGACATGTAAGCATAGTTAATAGTATTTGTAAGATGTGAATTTGTTAGCTTGTAATTTGTTCTAACCTTCAAAAAGTGTATTCCCACCTCAAAGGCCGGCAATGCACCCTGCAGAGTTGCAGGGTGGCGATAAGTTTACCATCAGGCTTGTTTGCCTCCTTTCGCATACAAAGAAAGATTGCACACAATTTAGATTTTCGTGAGTCATACTGAAATTAAACTTGGAAAACGGTTAAAATCTCACGTACGTTTATCACAATAGGTATGTCATGTTTCGACTGCATCGGGCAGTCATCGTTGGACAGACAGAGTGGTGTTGTTGAGTGCTGTCTGAACCGCGGACGTGAACTATTGTGATAAAAATACGTGAGTGTTTAACCGTTATTCAAGTTTCATGTCAATACGACTCACGAAAGTTTAAATTGTGGGTAATCTTTCTTTAAACAGAAAGATTGCCATTAGCTGTAATATTATGATGATTATATTAAATGTTATTGTTAAATAATATGTTTATGATTAGATGATTCTGATAGTATGGTTTGGTTTTATTTCAATCAAGTTATAACCTGAAATAAGCCTTTAGTAACTTTACTATGCTTTAGTGCTCAGGGTAGAAATGTAAAAGAGACTTACATTAGCAGTAGATACCATAACCCCTGTTGGGTTACGGTATTCATGTCGCCAATAAAATAGCAGTTCCCGGCAGCTTGGTCAATTCTTAGCCTGGTTTGTACTTTCAGTAAGGCTCATGAAGATTTTAAAACCGATAGTTATGTAGCTCCTGTTTTGGATAGTTTTCTACACTATCATGTTGTTAAATGGGCATTTTCAGAAAAAAGTTCACCCTTTTAGTGAAAATGGGTCCTCAATTTTCCATACAATTTTTTTTTGTCAGTTTTGTAACGGCCCATACGAAATGTATGAAAAAATGCGTTACAAAGCTGACAAAAAAAACGGAACACTCTTTTTTATGTTTTAAATCAATAGTACTCGTGATTCTGGTTATAAAAAACCCAAAACATCCTATATTAAAAAAAAACGAAAATGGTACCCTATTTTTGAAAATGTGTTGTGTTCGTTAATTTTGTATAGGATTCTAGGAGGTTGGCTTACAGGTATACAAGTAACAAACAGATAGTTTAAATTAGTTCAGGCATTTTCTTAATGAAGTCAATTTGCTGCAGTGGACTTGATGTTGAAGACCAGGGATGGCATATTGAAACTGCTCGATAATTTCCAGCTCTGTCATCCAACTTGAGACATTGTTATTTTGTTTGTGACCTTGGAGGTGTACAAGGTAGTTCCATTTGATTTTATTTGAGATCTAATGAGACCATGCAATATTAAGAAAGCTCCTCAATTTTGAAAGGTTTCTCATGTGGTGAGTTAGATATTTTTGAAGGAAACTGGTTAATTCAAACTAACTCATAATTTAACTTTTACCGGGAAGGCCAATTGAAGGTTTTTCTTTATACAGTCCAATCCTTAGGTTAGGGATTATGATGTTGTTTTAAGTAAACTGCTAACCAATATGTCGCAAAGGCCATAAAGATTCACTGAGAAATGAACCTTACCAACAATCAACAAAGTAGTACTGTTTGAAAAAAAAAAACAATTATATTATTATAACCAGTAAAGTTTTAATTTTTCAACATTTTCATTCACTTTTATGTTTTTCAATGCCATTACAGGCATGGAATGGCTATGGCTAGTATGGTTCCTTGCATATACTTTGCTGCATATGCAAGGAATGTGCTTTAGTCTTAAATGGCAGCACAATAAGTGAGAGTGATTAAGTCTAGAACCTAGATTTCATAAAACATTCATACATTTGCCCTTACTATACTAAATCTGGATGTAACTGAGACTTTACTTTCTTAGATGACCTTTCTGCCGGCCGTACACACAAATGCTTCCCAAACAATGTCACCGCCACATTCTTGATGTGCATTTCAAACACTGAACAAAACTTCGGCACTGTTGTCACCAAATTGTCCTTAGACACTATTTTAAATGTGTTCCTCGTGTCCATAATACATATACCAGTTTTTCCAACATAGCTAGGGCATTTAGAACGAACTACACGAAGTAAGCTACCATGGAAATCAGACCGGTAAAGAGTTTGTGTAAACTGCTCCCAATTCTTGCTTGTACAGTCCGGTATTGGTTTATCTAGTTCCAACATTTGGCTAACATAATCTGTCCAAATATTGTGCATATGAAGCACATCTTCGTATTTAACACTGCGTTTTGGTATATCGTAGAAACCTAAAGATTTTTTCTCACGTCGTGTTAAAGTACGAATTTTCTTAGATTTAACTTTCTTTTGGGGTTTCTTGCTCTTCTTTTTAGCTAAAAGAAAGTCCTTTTTCAACTCTGTTTCTATGTTGGCCTGGTCTGATTTTGGAACGTTTGCTTTTAGAAAATTAATGATAGGGTTCTCGCCGTCCTTACGTTCTTCCGCAGACATTTTGGATGTGATGTGTGGGATTATTCAGAGCAAATTGATAATAATTGTCTCTTTTATAAGTATATTCTCGCCATTTCTCGTGCCTCACGAGAGGTTATCTTGCAATACAAAATACAAATAAGACGTGACAATGACAGTGACAGCACTGACAGCTTGCAAAGCAAAGTGACTTTCAAGATGATCACAGACTGATTAGCATTCGTGTAAAGCATTCATTACTCGTAGCATGATTATTAGCACGTGGCATGTAATAAAGTTGTTTTCTTGCTCATACAAATGAATCCTATTTGTGTTTAAAACGGTTGGGCCAATTTTATTACTACATTGGTTTAAAAGACGGTAGGGTCAAACCACGTTATCTGTTCCAAATTTGCAAATAAACTGTCAATCTTTAAAGTGTTATTTTAAACGTCAAACTTCTATGGAATTATGACGGGTCTCCCTCGACATCCCTAACAACGATTGTCCTAAAATCACTTGCCCTAACCATTTTGTCCTAATGGGCATTAGCTCTAACCATCTATTGTCATAACAATTATTTTCCATAATAACGTAATGGTTGCCCTAAAACTCATTTGCCCGAAGCATTTTTGGCATAACATCAATAACCCTAATATGTTAAGAAATACCCGGTTTAAGGTGTCTTTTTATTCGTATCAAGGGCAGGATATTATTAAATTAAAAATAATTTCCTTTTAATGTCCTTATAACGCGGGTTCACTGGCAACTGGATTAGATATGAGCGCCGCGCCGGCGCGCCGCCGCCGCCGGTAAAAAAACTCGCGCCGCCGCCGCCGACGCCTCCACCGGCGTGGAATCGGCGTGACCTTGATGAGGCATACCGAAATTACACTTATTTTGGAACTTTAAAAATTAAATGTTTTTAATAGCTAAAATCGTTGTAAAAGCCACCTTTCGATATGTTTTGACGAATATTATGTTTAATACTTTTTGATTATTGATTTTAAAATCAACTTTCTTCCCGGCGATGTTTTTTATACACGATGATTTTTAATCAGTGATCGGATACTATTTTGTCTAACTTAGTAATTGACGGGAATCACGTTACAGTCGAAATTACACGGATTTTGTTAAATCAGAATTTTAATTTTGAGATAAAACTTATCCTTGAATGATCCTTCTCCATATTGATACATATGGTATGGTTGACGCACTGATACGACAAAGTGTCTGGACTACACAGTGGAACGTCAACCAGCACTTTTACCGTATGTAAAAGGATTGTCAGATAAGGTTGCTAATAAAATAAGAGAGAAAACTGTTGGGGATGAAGATAGACTACGGACGTCGAAGGAAAGTTTCTCACTTGAACGTCCAGTGTTGAGTTTACAAAATAGTAGCTATGGTAGAACCTACATAAGACAAACTAAGCGTACAATTGCATGCCGTATAAAGAAACACATACAAGCGTTTAAAAACAACGAACTCAGAAAATCAGCAGTCGCCGAAACCGAATATCTTTTGGAGGCAGGAAAAAATCGCTGGATTAAGTTACATAACCCTCAGGTAATCTCAACAGGTAATGGCGTGTATGGTGTGATGGCGTGGCAGTGATGCTTCTGTGCTCAACAGGATAAAAACCGGTAGTGATCACCGAATGGTCAGTGTTTCACTGAATATAAATATTAAACTTGAAAGGTCCAACCTGATGAAGTCTACGCTCCGACCCACTCAAGCCCACATTCAAAACCCCGAAAGCTTTCAACTCGAGCTCTCTAAGCGCTTTTCTTGCCTAGAGAACTTTGTTTCAGTTGACGAGATTAACGACGGGCTAGTGGAAACTGTGCACGTCGTAGGGTCTAAGTTCTAAGACCTCAGAAATTGACCGAGCAAACCTTAAAACTCATGGCTACAAGACGCTCACTACAGCTGCAGTCTCCAGATGACGCTAAGTCATATAGGCAGCTCAACAGACGTATATCTAAGTCCTTGCGTCATGATCTGCGTCCCTTTAATACTAACGGTGTTAAAGAGACTATTGAGCGAAACCAAAAGACAAATCTGTTGGGAAAAGCCAGCTGACAAAGTTGGAATGGGAAGACGGCAGCATAGCGTCAGCAAAATCAGAGGCTTTAGGTGAGATCGAGAGATTCTATGGACAATTATACACCGGTCGCAAAGCCCGTTGACAGCTTGGTAGGAGACCCAAGACCCAGGCTGTCCAGACACTACACCGAAGATATCCCAGACATCAGTTTGTACAAGATTAAGATGGCCCTAAAGCAGCTTAAGAACAACAAGGCGTCGGGCAATGGCGGAATCACCACAGAGCTTCTGAGAGCGGGTGGAACACCGGTACTTAAAGTCTTCCAGAAGCTCTTTAATTCCGTCTTGTCAGAGGGCAAAACGGAACAGAGGAACATGGAACAGAGGCGAGGTGGTGCTGTTCTTCAAAAAAAGGTGACAAATGCTCCTGAGCCATGTTTATAAACTGTATTCAAGGGTCATCACGAATCGTCTCGAACACAAACTTGATAACTTCCAGCCTCCCGAACAAGCCGGATTCCGATGAGGCTATAGTACCATAGACCACATCCATACGCTATGGCAAATTATACAGAAGACCGAAGAGTATAACTTGCCACTGTGCTTAGCGTTTGTGGGCTATAAGAAAGCCTTCGATTCGGTGGAAATATGGGCGGTGCTTGAGTCTCTTCAGCGATGCCATATTGACTATCGGTACATCGAAGCGTTGAAGTGTTTGTATAGTAACGACACAATGTCGGTTCAAGTACAGGAGCAAAGCACGAAGGCGATTCCGTTGCGAAGAGGCGTAAGACAGGGAGACGTTATTTCTTTGAAACTGTTTACTGCAGCAATGGAAGACACCTTTAAGCTCCTGGAATGGCAAGGACTTGGCATCAACACAAATGGCGAATACATCACTCGCCTTCGATTTGCCGACGATACGATCGTAGTCATGGCAGGTCGACAGAAGAACTCAGCATGCATGATGACCTCAACCGATCGCAGTAAATCAGTTACACCGTGAACATGGCGCTGGTGGGGGCTCACAAAAACAAATACCTATACATGGCAAATATCTTGTTTTAAATGTCTCGTTTTAAATATTATTATAATATAACTCTTTCTCATCACGGAACAATGGTGATTCGGATCTTTGGGGAGTGTACGCGGAGCCAAAACCGACACGCAGAGTCCCTTTAGATCATTTAATGAAATATAAGGAGAACACCGAGCAGCTTATGCACCTGTCCGTGTCATGGAACGCACGCAAAGGCAGCACCAAGGTGTATGGACTATCCAGAATTATTGGAATCTAAAATATACTGGACTATAAGGTGGATGGGGTGAACTAAATACTGAGTAATGGAGAATAAAACCGGACGCCTGCCTAATACAATGTTGAGTAATTTTATTTTCGGCAGACGGTGAGTCGCATATAACATAAGATGGACCCCCACAAAAAGCGGCATCTAAGATGGCTCAAGGGCTGTATCAGTATGAGGGCAGGGGTAGAGAGGTGTCCCTGGACTTTAAACATATAGCCAAGTCACCACTTTGGTTCATAGATCTACCCTGGAAAACACAGCCCTCGCGACCCCACCCTAGACGGCTATTTAAAGCAAGCCAGAGGCAGAGGACTTGGGCGGATGACAGAGCCTCCTCAGGAGCGCTCAGGTACGTGGGGTCACTACTCCCCAACGACTCGCGGCAAGCTGCCGTGCGTAAACTGATTCGAAACCAATGGGCGATGGGATCGTCAAATCCCTAATCCCTTCTTATACCATATCAATTTTGTTTTTCACTGTAAATATGTTTCCAATAGATAGGTACTTTCATCGAAAGGTTCTGCATTTTAATTATTTTTAATCGAGCAAATACTATGACTTCTATATTTTTATGTGTTGAGATTTGTTTGAAATATTGTTACATTATTTGACATTATAATTTGTAAAATAATCAATTATTTTACTACAAGCTGATTATGGAACGCATAATTATAGAAATTAGTGATATTTCTTGACTTTTAATCCTATAGACAAGTGTTTTCAAGGCCACGCCGCCGATTCGCCGCCGCCGCCGATTGATTTTGACCGGCGCGCCGCCGCCGACCATTTGGTCATCGGCGCTCATATCTAAACTGGATATAATGACTTTTTAAACGCAATGCATAATTTCAACGTTGATAGGTATCATGTTGCGATTGCCTTGATTTTTAATTATTCACACTTAAGCAGTATTAACCGCAAAATTTTAAACAAGCGGCTAACAAACTACAAATAAAGTGACATTTAAAAGCAAGTGACATTGTCATGGCTTTATTTAATCTACTATTCATTTTATTTCTTCATTCACCCACCCTGGCACCCTGTCTATGAAGCAAAAGGTTCTGGATTCGAATCCTGGTAAGGACATTTATTTGTGTTTATCTCGAATATTGGTTCCTGATTTATGGATGTTAGTTTAAGTATTTAAGATTTTATATCTATCTATACATATTATATATCGTCGTCTAGTACCCTCAACACAAAGACACATACTCCTCTAAGTTATGCTTGGTTGTAAGGACAGCAATGGTCAGGACTCGATGGAGGCAAATCATTCACTCCAAGTGCAAGCCATCCAATGATGACCACGATCCTCAGTCATGACGGAACGACTAGAGAGAGAGAGAGAGGTACCCACAACACAAGCCTTATTGAGCTTACCGTGGGACTAGCTTGATTTGTGTAAGATTGGGACAATCTATAATATTTATTTATTTATTTATATCTACTATACCTTTGCAAAAATGACAATGTGACGAAGAAATCAAATTCAATCAATAGTAACCTTCAGATGTCCCACTAGAATAGGAAGGGAACAACAATCGGCACGCCAGCGAAAAGCTAGTTGGATGTTCCCTCACAATGTTTTCCTTTACCGAAAAGCAACTGATACCATGACTTAATTCACGAATGCCACGTAGACAAAGCCTCCAGAAATCTTTGTCTTTTGTAAAAGTCACATACCTCATTGTTTTATTGAGATTTGTGTTATTAATATGAACACTTGCGTAATTTTATCACTATTAGCGTGACATGCTTCGATTGTGGTTGACAATTATCTTCGGAAAGATGTAGTTAAGTATTTGGTGTCAATGTAACTAGCCCTACACTGTCACGCATATAACTAATCTGTAAGTATTAATAATTAATTACTCAAGAAACAAAAAGTACATATATAATTCTGACGTCCTACGAGAGACGAGCCTTTTTCCAAAAACCAATAGTAGATTCTAAAAGCTCGAAACTAAGTATATACGAGTAGTTTCCGTGTGGCTACGAGCAAGGCATAAGCTACAGTTGATTGTGCGCGCTGGGATGAACATACATTAAAACTTTGCCAGCGAGTGTATACAACTAAATCCAGATTACATGAAGCCATAAGAATAAGATACTCCACTCAGAAGGCATTGTACTTGTACAACACTGCAACTGGACTTTCCGTAGAAATGAAATCCATCAAATCAAATACGCCCTCTACGGCCTTTAACGTAAGGCAATTGATGTCGATTAGCACTTTCCGTGCCCTAGTGCGCTACGCCTTAAGCTGATCTCAACGTTTTCTTGCAGTGGTTTCCTTCTACAAAGAGGCTTTGCAGAGTAAAACGACTACTAAAAAACAAACCAAGTAGCGGGTTCTCGGCGCTCAATGAATTCAAATGCCATATCTACTCTAATATTGCGCTAATAATCTATGACACAACTTCGCTATTAGATTCACATCACTGTATGGCGTTTATGACCTTTGACTCTGACACTGACAGTGTATGTACTAGAGTCTAGTATATACTGTGGGTACTGGTATTGCTGGTAGGGTAGTTCGTGTAGGCAGGTACTTTTAATGCAAGGCTCGTAATTCAAAGGCTACTAAAGAAAGTCTTAACAAACATTTGGATGTCAGGGTTCGTTCTTAGGTAGGTACATCAAAATGTACTATTTAAACTTTCTCTAACAATAATTTCATTTCTCTCTCTTCCCTACCCTACCCTAAAGGATGACACACACTAGAAGGGACGGGACGGGACGGGATGGGACGGGACGGGGGCGGGACTCTGACAATTTCTATAGAAAGCGTCACGTGACATCCGAGGGCTTCGAGCTATCACGATATTACTACGGAAATTGACAGATTTAAACATAATTATTAAACGGGTCTAACGCGAATTTACTTATTTACCTTATTTACCGATGTTTCGACACAGGTTTCACTGGTCATGGTCGCGGCTAACTGACCCCTTTAATAATTATGTTTAAATATGTGTTCAAATCGCGAAAGTTTCAAATGTTAATTGACAGATTTTCCCGTCCCGCCCCGTCCCGTCCCGTCCCGTCCCGTCCCGTCCCGTGCTGTGAGTTGTAACTTGCTACTTAATCAGGTTAAAGTAGATGGCGCCCTGATTGTCAATAGCTTTCATACTCTGGGTACCTACATATCTTCTAAGGTCGACATCAACACTAAGTTTAGAAACTTAGTGTTGATGTCGACCTTAGAAGATATACCCAGGTCTTACAGACATGGTGTAGGGCAACTAGAGTCAAACCACGGTACCTCTTCCAAGCAAGTGAACTGTCACACTTTAAAGTGTTATTTTATACGTTTAGCTTCTAAGAAATCTTGACGTTTACTTAACACGTTCTTATTATGTACTATCAATACGTAGCATAGAGAGACTAACGTGGACCCAGGACGCCCTAACTATAACACCATTTATGGTCCAATATACAAAACTAGACGGTATCATTGGCCCATCAAAATGTTCTTTAAAGTATTCTCTTACATGTCAAAAGCAAAAACTACAAAAAAAAAGAATGGAGCTTTCAAAGAGCAAATTAAACTCGAATTCTCAAAGGTGCGCATGCATGTAAGTAATAAAGTTTGCTCTCTTTCGGATTTATATTGCATTTTTTTTGCATCTACCTATTAATAGCTATTTATGCAACTAGTGCGCAAGGTAGGTATCATATTTTTAAGCCGACACGAGTCGGATATCATCTTTGTTACGCGCGTGTTTCATACAATGTTTTGTTATGCATTATGCGAGGAAATGAACGATAATTGTTTACGGTCGCAGTAGGTACACCGGGCTGAGCAGCGGCGTGCGGTGTGGGTCTCCGGGAGGCCCGGGAGATTTTATATATATCGTATCGTATCGTATACAGCAGAACCAAAGTAACCGATATAGCTCTCCGAATCGCTAAACTTAAGTGGCAGTGGGCGGGGCACATTGCACGTAGAACCGACGGCCGTTGGGGCGGAAAGGTTCTCGAGTGGCGACCGCGTACCGGAAGGCGCAGCGTGGGTAGGCCCCCCGCAAGGTGTACTGATGACCTGGTGAAGGTCGCAGGAGTCCGCTGGATGCGGGTGGCGCAGGACCGGTCATTGTGGAAATCTTTGGGGGAGGCCTATGTCCAGCAGTGGACGTCTTTCGGCTGAAATGATGATGATGATCGTATAGGTACCATTGTCGTTTATTTCCTAAGCTACGATTGCACTAGATGGTGCTCTAACGGTAAGACGCGAGACGTCAGGCTTTTTCAAAATTATAAGTACTTATGGCAAATTATAACTTTCATATTTTTACTAAGCCGATCATCAAAGGGCTTGTGAATAAATCAAGCAAGGTTCTAATGTTCTAAAGGGGGTCGCGAAAAATTCACGAAAGATCCAGATCCAGATCAAGGTAAAAAAGAGTCGAAAAACACTTCACGTGTTTTGTCACGTGCCCAAAAGGCACGTTTTGCAACTTTTTTGGAAATAGAGTAGTAGCACTTATTCAAAGACCTTCCTATCAAAACTCACATCTCAATATAATCTGAAACACCATATTATCTTTTCTTGAAGAAAAAAGCTGATTTGATTTCTCAACGCAACGTAACAACAAACCGTTCTAGCAACAAACCGGCTAGAACTCTAGCAAATTAGTTAATGTTGGTCTTGTATACTGCAGCTAACCTCGAAATTAGGCTAATAAGTACATTCCGTTTCAGTTGAGTTGTTATTTCGTTAGTAAGCAAAGCGAGAGCCAACGCTTTTAAAACCAAATTATGAAATCAAAAATTCATTTCCAACGAAACCATCCTCCATCACATTTTGATGCGACAAGTACTAGGCGTGCATACTAACGAAGAGCCCCCAGCGTGGTTATTGCCATTGCGAGACAAGTGCAGGCGAGTGTTCGCCTTAGGAAGGACAGTATAAAGGTTCATAAACTGACAATAATGTTCCCTGCTGCCGGCCAATCATGGTTGGCAGAAAAATATAATAATTCTCCGCGTCGAGCGGGATTCGAACCCACGACCTCTCTAAACACCGGTCAGACCGCTCTGCCAATTGAACTATCGACGCCCGATCGACCCCGGCGAATGTCTCCACTATTTCTTTCATTTGGTTACTTATACGCCTTAGGGAGACGCGTAGCGAAATTTACCGAAAGTGTTAAACAATTGTACGGCATCGATGTTCTATGACATTTTAGAACTCAGCGATAACAATTCTTTCAATTATAAAATTGAAAATTTCATTCGCAGACGTATCTGCTCAATACAAAATTAATTTATGGTTGCAGTTATCGCGTTATGTGAGTAGATAGATAGGTAGAATACTCTGGGTAATGTCTGCAGTAATGATACTGACAACTTGCACACATTTTATCGTAAAGGGATAATCAAACAAATCATAATACTCTATTATTATATCGATGCACGTGAAACTACAATTTCGACTTCTGCGCTCCGGGCAGCTCGGTCCCGGCCCGGCCCATTCTGGTTGGTACACGGAATTCCCGGAAACTTGGCTGTTGTAAGAAGCCTTGTCTCGTGTTAATTTGATTAGCTTGACAATCTAATTGAAATTTGTTTTAACCTGGTTCTCGTGAAGCTTACAGTCTTGAATCGATGGCAATTTCAGTCGGTATCAGATTTGCATAAAACGTCCGCGATCGTGTTTTGTCGTGACTAGTACAGTACAGGAACGTAGCTCACGGGGTCTGAGACATTTTTAGACCTCTCTACAGGCAATGTATTACTACTATACTATTACTAGCTTTATAAGCGTCTCTGGCTTGTATTAAAGCCAGGTAGGTAGCGTGCACAATGTAATTAAGTATTTGATAACATTTTAAATATAATTTTCTAAGTAATATTGTCTTCTGTTTCCGCAATTGTTGTTCATTGAAATTAAACCTTTAAGCAACACAAGGGGGAGTCGGCATACCTAGGCGTTTCCCCTCTCCCGTAGTGCAAACCCAAATGGGCATACGCGGGTCTATGTTGTGACATAGATCGAAGTGTGCAAGATTTGTCAGTGTAGTTGTATTTATGTGTTAGTGTCATCATTACAGATTGGTTTTTGTATTTAATGTGTGAGAAGTGCGTCCGTGGGCATGTTTCCCCCGCATTGCATGTTTTTATTTTCTTTGCATGTTTTTCTCTTAGAGCAAAAATATAGTATTATCCAGTGGTGGAAACTGTTTTGGCTGTTGTATTAACTCTTCTTTGCCTAGCCTTTTCCCATTTCATTTGGGGTCGGCTCTCCTCGTCAATCTTCGCCAGGCGTATCTGTTCTGGGTCGTCGAGACATCTAATTGGGCTTTCTTAAGGTCATTGTTAATTACGGACATCCAGGTCATAGGGGGTCTGCCTATCTTTCTCGGACCGGTATTGATGTTTAACCTTGCGTCTGAGTAAAACTTCGCTCAGTTCTGCGCTGCGTCCAGTCATGGAGCCCACATTCCAGGTTGCTATCCGCATTTTTGGCTTATGTAGGTGTGTTGCTTCCATGACATGGCCGTCGCTTCGGGGGTACGCCCTAGCATTTTCGCTCCTGGTTCCGTCGTCGCTTGAGGGGGACGCCCTAGTATTATGCCTCGAATTTCTTGTATTACTTTTCATGATGAGGAGTTGTGTTGTTTGGCTTGTAGGGTGTGGTGAAGTAGGTGTGTGACGCGGTTCGGCCACATAAATCCAAACACCCATTTACTCAATTAATTATTATAATGTCAATAATAACAACACAGAAGGAGTATCCAAAGTTCGGAAGATAGTTACACAGAAGAAACAGTACGGAAGAAAGGTAGAAATAACTAAACACTATATAAATAAAAGCAAAAGCGCAAGCTATCGGAATGCGACTAGCGGTCAAGAAGAGCGACATGCGTTTTGCGTGTGCATCGAGCATAGACTGGCGGGGCGCGGCGGCCAGCGGCCGGCGCGGATCTTGTCACCAAACCGGTCGCCGCGAACAAAAGACTGCTATCGGAGTGCGCGTTCGCGTTGCACTATCGGCTTGTTGGCACGTCAAGAATTGACGGACGATACGTAAACAAGACTTGTATATTTATTCGTATGTAAGTGAAATTAAATATTGTGTTTGTTTACGTACTCGTCTAGGTAATGTAAATAGATAATATAATGTTTATAAATAAATATAATGTATGTATATATTAATGTTAAATATTTATATAAGTGTAAATATGTAATAATATAAGTGTAGTGTAGGTGTAAGTGGGAAGGTACCCCACAGGCTGATAGTTTTACGACCGGTTGCCACCTGACGTCAAGACAGTAACCCCTCTTGCTAGCTGGGGCTTAGGATGCCACCGTTGACTTGCGTTCTTCCGCCGCCATCCTCTACACAACAGCCCGCCTGCTGCTGCTACCCTCCGTCGGCCCGTTCTCAGAATGTCCGAGCGGCCCGACGGAGGTGGTGCCTGTTGGTCCGCGGGAGGTATTTTTATTTCCCTCCTACCCGGCATGTCTGCCGAGCATTCCCCGATCCGCCACCTGGGGACGCGTTCTCTAGGGGCCAGGCTCCCCCGAGAAGGCTGTTGTATTAACTGTATTTTTTAAACTCTGTGTGTAATTATATGCTGTTTGTTTCTCTTTGCAATAATAAAAAAAAAGCTGACTGAAAAATTTGTACAGAAATATGTCGCTATGACGTCTCCCTTCCAAGATGTTAGAAGCCTGTGTTGATCGAAGATTAAACACTTTACTCGTAGAACGTTTATAAACACCATGACCCTACGTTTCGAGGCCTTTATAGCTGCTGCAGTGGTGTTAAGGGCTCAAAACGTAGAGTCATGGTAGGACTAAACGCGATTAATCCGTTGTAAAATATTTTATTTTTCTTAGTCTTTATTTTAATATGTATTGTAACAATCAATTCTGTAAAAGACTTAACGCAGGCATGTAGTTATAAAGTGTTTCTCTCGAATGAGTACTAACCGCGGTTTTAAATAGAGAACTCCCGTGAGTATTAGACATATTAATATTTGGCGATTGCTCTGAGTGTGCGCAGAGCAATCGTCGCAAGCGCTTCTCACTCATGATCATGGGACCCGGACCGTTCTGAAACATGTCGAGCTATTTTCGACTTTATAGACGTGGAGTAACCCGATATAAGTATATTAATATGACTAACCGCGGTTTTAATGATTATTTGCGCTAGAATCAACCTACTTATTTTTATACATCTTCGCAATAATATTCTTGTGTCCTGGGATATTTCCCCTCATCAAAAAGCGACACGTAAATAATATGTCGTACATTAAGTTCTGGAAGACTTATTTGAGCTCAAACAGCCTACTAAAATGTGAACATAAACATTGCCTTGTCAACATAGTAATAATAAAACAAAAGCTGGCGACGAAATTTGTGGTCGGAGACCGATCGATAGTCAAAATCAACGCTCTGAATCATTTATTTGTTTTCACGCTGCTTGTTGCGCGCCTCTTGTTTTCGTAAGAGCTACATTAAGTTGAGTTCACACTTGTATTATTTTCAAAGAGTAGTGACCATGCATACGAAGCTGGAGGTCCCAGGTTCGAATCCTGGTAAGGGTATTTATTTGTGTCTGTTCTTGAGTTATGGACGTTTCCTATGTATATATGTTTGACTTCTTTTTCTTGTAAATTGAAAGAGATGTCATGTACCTACTACAGAAAAAGTGACCAGGGTCCCCGGTGAGCAGGGCTGGGATCGAACCAGCTTTCACCAGTTTTTCTATGTCAGCAAAAATAGCGAAAAAAGCTAAATCATCTCGAAACGTGGCAGAATGGGGAAGATGTCGTATGCCTAATAAAGAAATTTAATAACAATCAACAGTGCTCATATATTGTATGAATGGTATTGTATACATATACTTTTTTAATATCGCTGTAAGTCATCTAATTAACAAGCATACTTTATCGTATAAAGTAGAAAAAACATACTTTAAATATCATAATCGCATATTTCGCGTGGGCCCTATGTCTAAAAACTGTTTTGGTCGGTAATTATATTACCTTGCTATGATGGGCCATCTATCAAGTATTTCAGTAGAGCATAATACAACGTATCTTCTAACAAATGTAGCACACTGTGTTAGAAGATACGTTGTATTAAGCAGAATAACAACAAGAAAAAGTCGGCTCACCCAATTATTACGTGATACAAATTTATTTTATTGTGTAAAAACTTATCACTTTTTTTTAGCTAGTTTATATTGAATTTAGCAGTTTTCTGGCATATTCTTTCGCGTAGAGAGATTTAAATTAATCACTACTTACCTCATTTGTGTATACGCCCTTAATATCTAATCTTAATCAACATTAGGAAACTCGTAAAATCAGTCGATAAATGGTTGTGGTGAACACCGCTCGTTAAAACAATTACAACTAAACTTGTTTCTTCAAGATATTTGATGATGAGGAAGGGGAGGAGGATAGATGTTAAAACAAGGCTTTCAAATGAAAAGCGAAACAGTAACGTGTATAATCGTGGTAAGGTTTTGTTCATTTAAAATTTTTATTTAGGTATTAATGGCTTAATATAACATGTTTTTTCAAAACTTAATCATACTCTGCGAGGTGAATGTACATGCCGGTTTGCCATCATATTGTCACATTGACCGGTTGAAAAAGACTCTACTGGGTGCGATGCCAAAATGCTATTCGTTAACGTAGTTTTCTCTCTCTACCACTCTTCCTTATTAGTGCGACAAAGACACTTGCGTTTCGTGTATGTTAGCGATTGGCATCTTGGCTACGCACCCTGGTCTTTCTCCGGGACAACGACGGTAACGTCGAGGATGATTTCGAAACATCAAAGTTTGTAAGCGATCGAGCCCCGTTTTGTTATCAAAAATGTGTGAAGATGTGGAACCCTTTCCACACCCGGGAGTCGGAGATGTTTATATATTAATGAATTTTCTGCTTTTAGAAGCCCCCCCTGAGTGCGTGGTAGGTGGACCGCTGGCGCTAGTCCTACGTGTCTCCAGATACGCAGGGGTGGCTCCTCTCACGCTCAATGCAACGACCACAGGCTGGCACATCGCCGTGTCGCCTGCTCTTGCCGTCTATCAGCGGCTTTTCATGACTGTTCTGAGTAAGTGTAATTTAATGTGTAACACTCTTTTGCTTTTAATTGACCGTAACCATTCGAACTCCTTACTTCCGATACTCTTAGCTGATACTCTGCCGCTAGTTCTGTGCCGAGGTAAACAAGAGGGGCTCCACTTGCAGTCAAGGTAACAGATACAGACCGGCGCATCGCCACGTTGCCAGCTCTCGCCGTTTTCCAGCGACTTTTCATGACTATAAATTACCAAGTAGACCAAATTCCATAAAGCTCGATTACAACTTATGCACTACCTTTCGTTGTATCATGTAAACTTTTGCCAACACCGTAATCCGTAAGAAATACAGTTAGTGTACCATGGGGAAGCCGGAAAGCTTGTGAGTAGAACTGACAGTTTCTGGAAGCTGACAGCCAAGTGTGGCTATCGTTATGTTCCGTCTGACATAAGCTACTATTGCAAATTCAAACAGGCCAAAGATTTTAAAAATTTGTCGCCGAGGCTGTTGCGTTCTTGACAATACATGTGAAGCGTGACTGGACAGACGAAAATAACGCTATTGTTTTACTTGTTCCAGTTATGATATCAGTAGCAATACTAGTTATAGAGTTCCGCGAAGACCCAGACTGGAAGATACGTGTGGGCGCGTCAGCGATCACCGTAGTCGTGTGGCTCGCCGACCGAGTCGTTGTAATTGGTATAGCTAGCCTGGCAGTCTACCGGGGACCCCAGAGGATGGAGAGCCTCATAACTCTTCTGAAGCGTTTACAACAGGTAATATCTAAATGCTCGCGTGGCCCATCTACCACAGGTAACAGATACGGGTAGCCGAGTTGACCAAATGTGCTTGATTTTAATAAAAGGTAAGGTTAAATTTGAAATGAAACGCCTTATCGGCAACAGCAGGGTTAGCATGGTTGCCATTTTATCGCTTATCACGCTATGCGTCACTTTCGCACATACATACTTGTTAGAACGTGAAAGCAACGTCGGTAAACGATAAAAAACCGACCATCATAGACTAGCAGACATATATAAAACTAAAAACAAACACAAATGACCATCAGTAGCCATGTGGCTCCTCTATTCAGGCTTGGTTATGACAACAGGTTATGACAACCTGTATACCAGGCAAGATGGAGTTCCTCATTAGTATGTCTATGTTTTTTTTTAACAGAAAATTACGAGTATAAGATACTCGTAATGATGCCCAAAAGATAGATACTTTAGATAGACCACCGACCAAAAGAATAGTATAGAATTCTGATGCGTGAATTGACTCATGCGTTACCAACATTGAGTTCGAAGAATTTTGTTAAATCTGTTTTAATTAACAACCCGTACTACCTACATTATAGTGACATATGATCGACACCCCTTCATTTCTAATGAAGTGTATCAAACTATGCATGCTATCACGCGAATGTGTGTGTGCTCGCTGCCGGCGACACTGTTTTTCTAACAATTTACCCGTAATGCCAACTCCATTTATTCCGTGAAAAATAAGAGAGATGCATACATATTTTCTCATTGACTAAATACATTTATGTAAAATGGTCACTCATTTCTAGATCAACAGAGACATCAACAACAACACATGTGCTAGGACAGACAAGATGGGTCATCTCGCAGTCTGCTGCATGTTGACCTTGGCTATCGCTACCCAGGTTACAGATACGTATCTGGAGTTCCGGAGAGACTTCGCGGAAAGCATCAACTGTAAGCCTTTCGTTTCCGATATCAAGAGTACCATGACAAATATAAATCACCATTCAAGACCTGCGTGCGTATTGCAACTGTCACTGTCGCACTAATAAGGAAGAGTGATGGAGAGAGATAACTACGATACGCTTCGGGGCGTGAGCGATTGGCATCTTGGCTACGCCCGCTGATACCGATAGGGAATAGTTATTTATTATACAAGGGGGCAAAGTTGTTGTTTAACTCTCGGGCTTATAATGAGACCCGAGCAAGCGAAAGATTCCAAAATTGAGCCACGAGCGTAGCGAGTGGTTCAATAACTGGAATCTTGAGTTTTACGAGGGTCTCAAGGCACGAGAGTTGAACAAACTTGGCCGCCGACTGTAATACAACATTTTTCCCCTCACTATTGCGAGGAAAATACAGACTAAATACGATTATAAATCTTATCCACATGTAAGTTATCTTGAAGAAACCATCAAAAATCAATTTCAAAATTTGTCATAGAGTACGAGTACGCTCCTGGTACTTAGATATTGCCAACAGCTTACCAAGTGCGGGATAAGACATGATCACATGACCAATTTAAGGTGTGACCTCCGATTGCGCATATTTACTATGGGCATATAGGACTCACTTATACTGGACAGGTGGTAAGTGACAAGAATTAGATTACTTTGCCCCACATGTGGATAAAATGAGTTTTTCCACGCTAGTTTTAAAGGATAAAACAGCGCTTTCCGAGCTAGTGAGGGGAAAAATATATTATTTTATTTCGTTAAATATAAATCACCTTCTTCCTTCTGATTTGGAAAAGCTAACTAGTATTACAGAACATTGGAATTTTATTGCATATTCACAAAAATCCTAAGTACTTATGCAAGAATGTTTGATCTAGAACAGACCATTCAAATGTCTATCGTTTGAAACTTGGAAGTCTTGGTACATACATTCTACAAATGTGATAACGCTTCACTAAATAAGTATTTGTTTATAATTTGGAATTCGAAAACGGGGTTGACAAATGAATGACCGGACTAGTCTTTGGGATTAGGATTTAATATCAGGAACGTTCACAGGGTGGATATTGGTGATGTACATTACTCCTTTCATCGCCTACACTATGGGTCTGCTGCCGCTATTGCAGTGGGCCTTCACCGTTCTATTGGTTCACGGCGCCGCGGCGACACTCAACCGACGCCTACTACGGTTGCGCCACGGTGACTACTCTTATCCTTCTACTTACTACTGGCGATGGCCATGCTGGCACTCTTGCAGCGGTGCTTCACCGTTGATTCATGGCGCCGCGGCTACGCTCAACCGACGCCTACAACGGCTACGCCACGGTGACTATTCTTATCCTTCTACTTACTAAACCGACGTCTGTGCCACGGTACGGTCACTACTACTTATCCTTCTACTTAATTCACCGCTATACTATAGGGCTATTGGCAATTTAAACTTCCGCCTGCATCGGCGCGCGCGACCTGTTACCTACGCCGGTCTCAGCCAGTGATGTCCGGGCCGCGGATGCAGTTGGAAGTTTCGACTTGAAACATGTCACGCCTATTGTGATAAAAATACGAGAGATTTTTACCGTTTTTAAGTTTAATCTCATCCTTATATTAGTGACGTCCAGGGCCCATTTTAAACGGTATTAGACTAATATTATTAGCGTGCGAGCTGTCAAATCGTATGAGTATTTTTATGGCAACACGTCTCCCGACTTTATACTTATATAAAACGACATAGTGCGCCAGTGGGCTGCCATGGAAAAACGTGCTATTGTGATATCGTTAAAATTTAAAGGCTTTTCAATAATTTCTTAGGATACAGACTCATCGCGAACCCATCGGAAGTCCAAGCAACTATTCACCATCTCGCTCTCTCCCACGGGCACATCGGAGAGATGATGAGACAGATGAATGAGTCCAACGGCACCATCATTGTGGCTATCCTCGTGGCTGCGTTCTTGCACCTTGTTCTCACTCCATATTACCTCTTAGTGAGTTTGAGTACGTATGAGATAGGTTTGTATATATCTTCTCTGACACACACATCCAGTACAAACGACTAAATTATCGTCATAAACGCCCTTTTTAAAGTTGTGGCTGCATATTTTTTAGCACAATACTCGATCGATATCTCGTTTTAAACCTCGACAGTTCTCAAGAACCTCAGAAACACAAAATTAAAGGACGATGAAGGGAGTTTATTATTTATTTATTTATTTAATACGTCGAACGGAGTTTAATATTTATTTATTTATTTCACAGTGAACCTTACCTATGAAACTAAATATAAACAAAGCAACACCGGAAATTACAAACAGGTACATATAAAATCTAGTCAATGCCGTCGTTGTAAAAACAACCCTTGACTTAGGTACCTCTCATTATTTTTCTTAATTCAGTTCTATCTTTACTTTTTACCCGTGATGTGTGGTTTTACATCCCATACAAAATGATCATGTCCCAATTCCGATTTGAATTAAATTATATTGTATTGTAAATTTTCTATTTAATTTAAATTATTTTGAATTTTGTTTTTTAATTACTTATAAGTTTTTAGTTTTAATGTTAGTTTTAATTTTTAACTATAATTTAAATGTAAAGGATGAGTCAATACCTAAATAAAGAACGATTTTTTTTTTCAAGAATAAATATGAAATATTAAGTAGAAACGTCTGCGAACAATACCAAATCACTTAGAAAAAAAAGGAAAAAAAAAACTAATATCATGAGACAATCTTACACCAATCGACCAAGTCCCACGGTAAGCTCAATAAGGCTTGTGTTGTGGGTACTAGACGACAATATATATAAGGTGCTACTTTATTAGTTGCAGATATTTTAACACGTGATACTCTACTTTAAAACAATTAACTTTAAATAGAAATTATGAAATCTTTTCATATGATTTTTTTGTTTTCATTTACCGAACAAAAAAAAAATTAATTTCGTTTAAAAAGAATCACCATGTGCGTTTCACTGACAAGAGTGACAAGACGTTTAGCACTATCCGTCATATCAATCATGTCAACAATAGTTAGTCTTAAATGTCATTATGGTCGAGATTTATCGACGTGAAGTGGCCAGTTTCAGTTAACTGGTAGGTAAAAGAGGTACTAGAATCTGTTCAATGAGTTCTCATTTACTGATCACATTAACAGGATGTTTTTACGTAGCAAATTTGTTTTAACGTTTTCTCCAAAAAAACATCGTAAAAGGTTATAATGTTTAATACTTAAATTTACTCCAGGAACCGAGTACTATCAGCTGCAAAAAATTCTGCAACTAATAAAGTAGCACCTTATATAATAGATATATACGTATAAATACTTAAATACATAGAAAACATCCATAACCCAGGAACAAATATTCGCGATAAACACAGGATTCGAACCCAGGATTGGGACCTCCTCCAGGGTCACTACCAACTAGGCTAGGAGGTCGTTAGAAAATGTGGAAAAATTGATGATATCGGACGGGACTCGAACCTAACACTCTGGGATAAACGCCCATCGCTCTACCTACTGAGCTACCGAGACCACACCCGTGGTCCCAAATGTATCCACCATATCCCTCGTATGCGCCTTAGCAACATCTACTCGTATCGTAAAAAATACCTACTTCTTAATCGGCTAGAGGATTTTTCACAAACATTTGCGTTTGTATTTTAAAGTCAATTTCGAAAATTTTGAAGAAGATTTGACTCATTTAGTCAAAAACTATTGCGGTAAGAATTAAGTTCATTCTTAGCGTAGGGAATCCACAAATATGTTGGTTGTACAGTCAGCTGCGGAGTTAAGTGACCCCCCCCTGCATACAAACTTTCTATGCAGGGGGTGTCACTTAACTCTGCAAATGACCGTACCTAATCGGGAACTGTGTGCATTGTACGGTTAAGTTTTAATAATATACCCTATTATTTGTGTAACGCTAGAAAAAAAAACTTGTCAATGAATTCCTGAGCCAACCTGTACAAGCATCACTTTATCCACGGTATTACTGCAACCATGATCGACTCGCAGATGTGTATAGTTTTTTAATTTGAAGGTTCTGACACTGCTGGCGAAAATCCTCCGTTGGTGATGGTGTTGCTGCAGCTTTGTTGGAGCCTCTTGCATGTCGTCACGGTTCTGCTGGCTGTTGAACCCTGCCACTGGGTGCGAACTGAGGTAAGACCTGAATGAATGGAGGGTTTCATGAGCCTGCCCACTGAGGGTCGTCGAGCAACGAAACCTATTGGTGCTGGTGTTGCTGCATCTCTGTTCGAGCCTCATGCATGTCATCACGGTTCTGCTGGCCGTCAAAACCTGCCACTGGGTGTGAACTGACGAAAGACCTGAATGGAGGGTTTCATGAGCCTGCCCACTTAGGGTCATCGAGTAACGAATCCTGTTGGTGCTGGTATTGCTGTACCTCTGTTGGAGCCTCTTGCCCTTCGCCACGGTTCTGCTGGTGGTTTAACCTTGCCACTGTGTGCGAACTGAGGTAAGACCTGAATGGAGGGTTTCATGAGCCTGCCCACTGAGGGTCGTCGAGCCTGTTGGTGCTGGTGTTGTTGTGGTTGTTGGACCCTCTTTCAATTGGAAAACCGCCACGGTTTTGCTGGCGGTGGAACCTTACCACTGGGTGTTAATCAAATAAAGTGGCAAATAAAATGATTTTTGAGTTTGAGTTTTGAGTTTGTGACTATCTCAGAAAATGACGTAATTCGCCTACAGGTCATCATAAATATTTAATTGAAATGAAACACTTTAAAAGTTATTGATTGCGTATATTAACCACATTTCCCTACGTTTCGAGCCCGTTACAGCACTCGTTTAACATCCCGTGTAACAGGGTTGAATGATGACTGAGTTAATGTGATTCCTTTTAAAGTGATTCATTTCAATGAATTATATCGCGGTAATAGAAGACATTACGTCTAACTATACAGGATTATTTATTATTTTTTAATTTATAAAAGTATACAGGATATGTCCAGAATCTGGAATCTGGACTCCAGATTACCCAAATAACTATTTCCTTTTTTATCAGAGAGAAACTACCAAGTGCCTGTTAAGCCAGCTGATGGTGACCCTGGGCCCGAGAAGCAAGCAGATCTCTCAAGAGCTGGATCAATTCATAACGCAGATTACTCTGAGCAACGCCCAGTTCACGCCGCTCGGAATCGTATCTCTAGGTCGCCCGCTGACCGCAACGGTATTTATTAACATATACTAGAGAATCAAACACATCAGTTTTCTGCATCCGCAGCAGATGACATCAACTCTAGGCCACCCGGGGTACGACATGCGCGCTCGAAATTTCTCAAAACGTTAGAACAAAAAAGATTTTGACCCGGAAACACATTTTTTTGCACACCCTATGTTACCCTATTTTTTTTAGTGAATGACATCCATTAAGCTTATAATTTATATATATTTATTAGAACTATTGTTTATTAATAAAATTAATAGATAAGTATTTTTCTCTTTGCAGATATTTAGCAGCGTGGCGACGTACTTCATGATTATTATACAATTCCATAGGCTCACTCACCATTAACAGCGATCTAAAACTACACACAATATAATAGCAACAGGGGAACCTCGAGCAGGCACCTTTCTCGTGCAAAGACTTGCTATCGCGAACTTTAGATTTATAGGGCATTTATTAAAAAAAAAAAAATTCGAAACTCAAAATTATTTATTTGCTAGAATACAATTATGGGTACATTAGTTGGTCATATAATTATTTTTCTACTGTCAATGTATTCAGCTTGCATGCAAGCGTGCAAATTCTTTAAATACTTAATGCTAGTATATACAATATTTACAATTACTTTTTATTTCTACACTTAAAACTAACTAGAAGTCTACTTGTGTTCTAGGTATATTTTTACCTTTCCAGAAGCCAGCTCGTGAGAAATTGTTAAAATTCGATACCCGCGAGGGCTTTTAAATTATCTGGGATATCACATATTATACACATTCTTTTTATAAATAGGTACTCTTCCGGCTACGCAGTTGATATAAAACATGTCTAACCTTCTCTCTTGTCTCTCTGTTTATTACTTCAGCACGCGTCTTAAAATAAATTGGATGGATATTGACAAATATACAGATTTCTTTGATGTACTGGCAAGGAAGAGGCAGAATTATAGAGGGGTGCAGCTGTCATCATCCCATGCATTACAAACGGCTCTGACACACTTTTTTTGCAGTTTAATAGCTCTGTCTACATCCACTGAATTACCCCACAATATCAAACCATAGCCCATAACAGATGACACGTAACCATGATATGCTGGTATTATTATATTCCTGAATATTTTGTTCCTGAGTTACGGATGGTTTCTATGTATTCAAGTATTTATAATATACGTATGTATCTATCTATTACTTATATCATCGTCTATTTCCCGCGCAACACAAGCCTCATTGAGCGTACCGTGTGTTATAATACTAAATTATTCAGATTCAGATTCAGATATTTTATTGGTAAATGTCAATATAATTTACACGTCACACAATTACATTTAGTAAGAACACAGGTATATTAGCATTTACAGTTCAACTATTTCTAAAGATATTATTGGTAGTGGTTAAGTTTAAGGTAGGTACATGTATGTATGTATGTGTGTAAGTATAAGCTTTATTGTACAATAACACAAGAAATACAAGAAACATTGTAACTACTAACTGTTTATTTATTTATGTATAGACAATTTGATACAACAAAGGCGAACTTATCCCTATGAGAGATCTCTTCCAGTTAACCTTTGAGAAAATTAGATAAAAACAGGCCACTATGAAAGACAAACCAAGAGCAAAAATGTACATTATCCTTCTCCTGATCAGACGACGTAACGGAGCCACGTAGTTACGTCGCCTAAATTAAATTATAAATAATATAACTACCCACTGTTTTTTTTTTGTTTTTTTTTTATTGTCTATTGTTACACTCGAAACGGTATATGTTATAGTGTTTTTTATTTCACGCATGCTGTGTTTACCTTTAAGTAATTGTTACGCTTAGAAATAGTACCTAATGAAAATGTTTGTATCTACGCTAAGCATAGTGTATACAATTGTTGGTGAACCAATAAAGAGAAAAAAAAATAAATAAATAAATAGTGTTAAGTTTTATATGCTTTTGTTTGGTATTTGATGGTTGCAGTGCTTTGGTTTTTACTGTAATGCTGTAAACTGTTTTATGAAATAAATTAATAAAAATATTTCTTATGTTTGATGGTTCGCAGTGCTTTACTGTTACCTTTTATGTTGTAAACCGCTTTTTGAAATAAATTGTCTCACGATATTAGGTATAACGAACCTACGAATGTTTTTAAAATATTTTTTTTTGGGGCCTAACCATGACGTCTTAACGCCATTTAGTTTGGACTCAATTGTTTGGAAGCTACTCAGTTTAGGTCGTCAACTGAATCGCGTTAAGATTATAGATAGAAAAGTATATAAGGTATCCAAGTCCCACGAAGCATAGTCAGCTTAAATTTTTTGTTATTTCTAAACGTGACATACCTACCTTCTCTGCTAACGAAAACTGGACCGAAGCAAAACGAAAATTCTAGTATAATGTAGCTATCCTATAAATTCGGATAATATGTACATTCTGCTCCACTGGTCGTTATTTTGTAATTAAGCAAAGCGAGAGCCACCAACGCTTTTAGAACCAAATTATGAAATCAAAAATTCATTTCCAACAATTCCAACGAAATCATCCTCCATCACATTTTCATACGACAAGTACTAGGCGTGCATACTAACGAAGAGCCTCCAGCGGCGTGGTTATTGTAGTTGCGAGACAAGTGCAGGCGAGTGTTCGCCTAAGGAAAGCTAGTATAAAGGTTCACAAAGTTTTGTGCTTTAATACCTTTTTCTTTTCAGGTTCTTCGTACATTGTCGTTATATTTATTGGCTAATAGCAAGCCCCCGTCAAAGCTCATCATCAAAGTCATGGTCATCCGTCCTTTACTTCCTTACCAAATAAAAAAAATATCTAAAAGAAATGTATATATGTTTGTTATTTCTCCGATTCCATAGGTTGTCACAGGTTTTGCTGACCTCTTTTCGACTCAATTCGTCCAAGCAGCCAATTTAAATACATTTTTGTACATACATTACAACTTAACTTAGTCGCATATTTTGATAGTGGCTTTTTCAAATGTCGTAAGAGGCATGTTAAAAGGTTAGAGTTACGACATTTGAAAAATCCACTGCCAATTTCAAGGCCGCTCCAAATTGGTGACATTTGACAGTTTTTGTACTACTACTCGTACTTCTACGCTTAAGTAATTCTTCCGTGGCTGATAGTCTTCTTTGTACAGCCATAAGACCGTCTCACACACTCACACACACACACGCGTTGACTGATACGCTCTTACAGAAATTGGTTGTTACGAGTTACAAGCTCTCTATGTCACATCAATAGCGGCATCGGATTAACATAAAGTCTGCAACTGTCTTGTCGTGGCAAGCTTTAGCGCAGGCAATATAGCACGGGGCGTAAAGGCCTTTATTGCCTATTCGGTCAGTGCTAGGCCGATATTGGCCTAGCTTATGGCCGAATGCGACGTAAAGTTTTGATGAAATTGTGGGACAGAACTCTAGGCTTACGTAAGGTTGACTAGGTTTTCAATAATCGTGGCAAGATTTTTTGGGGTTGTTTTTTATTTTAGGCCTTGATCCATAAGATGGTTGTATGAACTGAGTTAATGTATAGTATACATTAACTACCATTGTATACAGTAGTGCAATTGTAAAGCACGAATCAAATCATTTAATATTTTTAGTAAATATTTTGATTCAAGTCACACTACATAAATAAATAAAATACAAATTATAAATTCAAAGAGATGTCACACACATACCACAGAACCAGTATACAAAGCCCTCATGCACATGCGGGGTGAAATTCTCCCGCATACCGCAAGTGGGCCCTATCAACAAATTAAAACAAGCATTAGATCGCTAATAAGTTAGTTATTTTAACGAGGCAATAAAACTTTGTTTCAATCTTATTCACTGACTCGTAGACCGAGTCTGACCAAAGCCAAAGTTGATTCAATAAATTCCTTGCAAGTTGCTCGCATAAATACGGCGTGCAATGGCTGAAGTCGGCTGAATTCGGCTCGACTCGGCCGAACCAATGCCAGTTAGGAAGTCTCGGTATGGGAATACTCATGGCTCTGTAGGATATAAAATAAACATGATCAATACACATGATAGTTACTGATCTGTAGGATCAAGGAGGTTACAATCTACTTTTTGCGTTGCACATTGATCGAGTGTAAGCGAAGTTCTTCGTTACAGTTTTGGCAAAAATGCGTTCGTATGTCCGGTAGTTCTTCTCTACAGGTCGCATTTTTCAACTGATCCTCGTGAAATTTGTGAAGAGGTTCTTTGGGTTTGTATTTTTTTGTCGTATCGTTTCTTAGAATACGTTTGAAATTGTGGCAATTGGCATAAATACCTTAAACGCTCCACAGGTCTTAAGACACGGTAAGGTGCTTTAGACCATTATGTTCGCGAGGTCTACAGCAGCCACTACTATCTGCTAATTATGTGGTAGGATACCCAATCTGCAAAAAAAAGACACCGTAATAGTGCTGCAGTTCCGGCACTTTTTTATAACGTGACGTTTCCTTAAGTGCCAACAGCCTAGAACGTTTCAACAGAGTTGGTGTTGTTGTTTAAATTAGACACCGAATGATTACGTCAGTAAGTTCTTTCTATTTTACGTATTTATCGGTTAATCATCATCAGTGCAAAATTGTTCGCAAATTTCAGCCGAAAGACGTCCACTGCTGGACATAGGCCCCAAAAATTTCCACAATAACCGGTCCTTTTTTTTTTTTTTTTTTTTTTGACGGTGTGAAAATGCGTTACGCATCCCCCCGCGGCCCGGGGCAGGCCATTCTGGGGGGTATGTGGGACTCCCCACTCTCAGCTTTTCCTCAACTGGGAGGAATGGCTAGAGGTCAGGTCTACCCACTAAAAACACACCGGCGTCACCCTCCAGGACGTTGAACGGGGGCACTATAGGCACGCTTGCGCAGTCTTCCACAATGCCCCCCGTCTGCTGCGTCCCGACATGCCAGCCGGGAAAGCCCGCCGAGGACAATAACCGGTCCTGCGCCACCCGCATCCAGCGGACTCCTGCGACCTTCACCAGGTCATCAGTCGACCTTGTGGGGGACCTACCCACGCTGCGCCTTCCGGTACGCGGTCGCCACTCCACACACTACTAGGAAGTATTATGGTATATTTACTTATTTCCTGGTGTCGTCGTCACCTACAGATACGTACAACTTATGGTACAGATGTAGTGCATAATGACTTTCTTTCGCATTTTCTAGAAGACACTCGTATTTGTCACGTACGTATTTAAATCGACTTCGGTACTTTTAGTACTGACACTGACAGAAATAGCATGACACGGGCGTCTCCGTGAAAATACGAAGGACAATGTGGTGTACTGAGAATATACGAAGAAATAAGGAAAACGTGCAGCAGCCCCTTTGGTCAATCATTTTTTTTTTATACTACGAAGGTGACAAACAAGCATACGGCCCACCTGATGGTCAGCGGCCACCGTAGCCTATGGACGCCTGCAACACCAGGGGTGTTACATGCGCGTTGCCGACCCTTAAAAAAATTTGACACCATTGCTTATACCTAACATGACGAAAGACGTATATCATCTAAAGGCGGCTGTGGTATATGCGGCCAGAGGTTGCATATACCACAGACAATAATTATGCACTACATCTGTAAACACATTAGCATGTTCTGTTAGCAACAGCGCAGTGTGTCTCGAGTGAAGAACGCATCCCAATTGCGGCAGAACTACTTCGGTGATAAATTGTTCAGTTTTCTACAGACTCCGGATTAAGGACTACGTTATGCTGAACCTATTCTCATAGAGCTAGAATCATATCTAAATTGAACATTAATAGAAAACAATGTTAATTATGTGGGGGTTAGTTTATAGTCTGAGCTCACTTTTGTGCAGTTTTGAGTGCAAATATTGGGTGGAACAAAGAGTTTCTGGATTTAATTTTGTGTCAGCATGCACTAAAAAAGTAGGTACGTTTCAAATTGAACTGTTTTGAAACGTTGAACTTACAGTCATTTCGATGACGAGTAAGTGGACTGTAGTTAAAAACGAAAAAGGGCGATGAAAAATTAAATTTTCACTTCTCTTGCTCGAAAAGTTCACCTTTGTGTCGTGGCTAGGCGACACAAAATCGCTTTTCATGCACTAGGGCATAAAGTAATATCCCAGGTGGAGCGCGCTCGCCGCGACCTCGCCCCCGACGCGCCCGTCGCCTACAGGCGGCACGCGGCGGGGAGAACCCAAGCGCGCGAGTATGGATGTTACATTTCCAACGATTTAAACTGATATAAAACCTAATATTTTCCTTACAATCGAAGTGAAAAGCAGAGTGTATACCTCGGGCATAAGTGTCCATTTTATCCTCGGCTACTATATTGGTCCTCGTTACACTCGGACCAATAAATAGCCTTGTATAAAATGGGTTACTTTATGCCCTTGATATACAATCTACTATTAGGTGCAGCTGGGAAGTAGGGAAGCTAGTGTAATGTAAAGGAAAGGAGGAGTGGTCTTAAAACTAAAGTGTAAAACAGTGAAACATGAAGTTGCCTCTTGTTTGGGAAATGTGCAGGGGGCTTTTTTTATTTTTTTGTTAAAGAGATGTAATTTTTAGTTAAATTGGAATTTTTTATTTTTTTTACTCGTTCAATCCTAGTAGAAGAAAAAAAGTGTCCTAAAATTTCCATACATTTTCCAAACTTTGTATTGCGATACCGCCATATTAAATCTATGAAAAAATGGTAACTAAATGAAAAAAATCCTGGGGCACTTATTTTCTCCTACTAGGATTGAAATAGCTCGTAATACTAGAAAACATATAACAATTTCCAATTGAGCAAAATTTTTTATTTCTACAACAAAAAATAAAAACGCCCAGTGGGCTGTACGATACCGTTAATCACTGTTGTAGACTGCCGGTGCTGGCTTTGGCTTCTTGCCGCTCGCTAGAGAAAGCTTATGACTGTTACCTTTAGTCGTTCAACTTAGACCTCGGATTGTATGGACAACGATCTCCAATTACACGACACTGACTCTACTAGATGTATACGCGATAGAAAATGGGTAATAGTGCCGTAAATATGAAAAGAGCGAGAGACGGCGTTCATTTCGTGATGGCTCTATGACATACGCATATGACATAGCGTTATCAGTCACTAGTTTACCTAGTTATGTTTTAAAATTTGAATTTTAACTGTGATAAGGTGTTGCCACAGTAGGTGCGACAAAAATGCTACAAAAGACAAAATTGATCTCGGTCTTTAAATGAAATGTTCTATAGAATGCGTTACGTGATCTCTGAGCTATTAAGTTATTTCTATATCATATCATATCATGACGGACAGACGATTGACGAGATGAGACAGGACGATCCGTCAGTTTCTATAGAAAGAATCACGTCCGAGCCCTCGGAGGTCACGTGACGTTTCCAATAGAAACTGAGATCAGCCCAGCCCAATCACGTCCCGCCCCATTAGTATGAGTCATCCTTACCGACTTAACCTTCAAGAAATACAATTAACTACCAAAGTTCAAAGATGGGAACGAAAAACAAAACGCACAAAAATTCGATTTACACCGTAGCATAAATAGGTAATGAATTTAATCATTGGTCGCTGAATGCTGGCCCTGAAGTTCCTAAACTACTAAGCTACTCCAGAAAGTTGTTAATCGCCCCCCACATCTATAACCTTAACCATGAGTTTGACTCTAGCGCTCGCGTTAACTTACCATCAGTGCGTCGTGCTCGCACTAGTATCAGTTCGAGAGAGATGTACTGAGAGCTTACATAGGAACTAGTGGTTAGGGCCGGTTGACTTATAGTTTATGGTAGGCGTACAGGTGTACTGCTATGTGGATACCAAGAAACTTTGATGCCCATGAGATCTCTGTATGAGTCTATGTAATGTGTTTATTTAGCGGTTTCAAGAGAACCTTATACGCTGTGTAAATTATCAAACATGCTTGACAAACCACAGGACCATTTAGCTTGAAGTGGGTACCTAATTGTCAATTTAAGCCCCTAGCTCAAATATCATGAACCACAAGTACAAGCATACGCGTAGCTATGTACTTTTTGCCAACAATCTGGCGATAACTTAAGTTTATTTAATAAACATGTAAGGTAGACGGCCTAGTGGATGAAACTGACCTTTCAGTTTCATTTTCCATAGTCATCCACTGGGCCATTTGAAATTTTGCATGTCATCCACTGGTACAGTCACCTGCAATAGTATAAGACGCTGTGAAGGCTGCAAAAATATGTGACACGCTCTTATGGCGGTACAAACAAGACTGTGTCACATATTTTTGCGGCCTTCACAACGTCATATACTATTGCAGGTGACTGTACAATTTGAGATGTCGCGGAAAATTTGAATTATTTATTAATGGTTTAAGAAATATACTATCTACGTTTCCTATAATCTTGAGGAAGAACTGGTCTATAGACTGGTCTGTATATACTTATAGTAAATATCTGAATTTTCTTCCTAAAGTGTCATCCACTGGGCCGCTTACCTTACTTTATAAAATACTTACAAGATATGGTTTAGTTTTTTTTACCACCAGGTATTTATCAGACTTTTAAGTGGACATGAAGTAACTGATAGATTTGGCAGCACCAAATTGTAAATATGACACAAACCTGCATTTACCTAAACAGAAAAGCGTCATTTTTCCAACAAAAATGCATATTTTTCAAAAAAAATGTAGCGGTAGTAGATCCGAGATACCAGGGGCTCAGAATTAATGAGAGGCGACTCATAACAAGACAAGCTCTCGACAAACCCCTTGCAGCTGTGGCATTCCCTTTGCTCTCCTAGAAATGGAGAGGTGAAATCTCAAACAACTAGTGTGATAAACATGATTTTTATGCACCGAATTACTTCAAAAGAACCCTTGAAGTGAGGGATGATACATTCGACTTACGTCTTTCGTTATTTAAGGTTTATGTTAGTTGTCCCTGGTGCATTCTACGAGAACTTCTTTTACGTTCAAAGTCAAAGAAATCCGTAAAGCTTGAGAAAATACTACCAATTTGTTAGTCAAATTATGAAATATTAACAGACATAAAATAGCTTTATTAACATTTTTAGAAGTATTAGAAGAATCACATTTAGTAAGTGACTTTCTTGTGGAACGCCACCTCTTAGGTCCCGATGTATTGGTTCGCGCACTCACTTGTGCTAGCGTAACCATTCAACGGATGCAGCCAGCAGCGAGACAGCTTAAAAGGAAAATCTCGAGATCCCGGAGATATCTAAACGCCCCTTTCATTTAACATAAAGATAACATTCCGATCGTGACTGCAACAACTGCCGCGCAATTTGTAGTGTACTGCAATACAAACTGCCAAAATTCGATTTTGAGATAAATGCAAAAAACAGTTTAATGGTTTTCATGGTTTTGATTTATATATTTTTGTTTTTTACCAGTTGTCATTTAAAATGGTGTACTGAAACGTCAGCTGTTTAATTTCGTATTCTCTAGCCAGTCTTTAACTATCGAATTCTCTACAGACTTGCGGTCTAATGGTATCACCGTGACTGAATGTCGAGGAAAGATGTTACAAAAATCACGGTGGTTGTCCTTTCGTTCCTGCATCTATTTATCTTCGTAACTCGCATCGCGTTGTCGGTACTGCTCGGCCACCGACGCCGAACGCAAGTGCAAGGTGCGAGTGAGAAAACGTAATCAAAATGCTCACTTAGGTTACTCACCGTGATGCAAGTGACAGCCGTGACAAAATCACGTTGATATTTCACTTTTTTTTTAAACTGAAGCTCTACAGCGTTGTTGATAGGACGTTGCGGCTGCGGCGGGAAAATTCTTTTTTTTCTTTGATAAATTAAGTAAAAATCTAAAATAACGTCGGGCTTGCGAATCACATGTTTTAATTGACGTCGTTGCTCAATATATCAGGGAGAGTGATGTTTTTCATAGCACGTTTCCCATTGAGACCAACGCCGCGGCAGCAACTCTTGCCGTCGCAACTAGAAGGTTACTTTAATGTTACAATTGAAGAGTATAACAAGAAAATGCATGAAAGTAAATATTAATAAATATTTGAGTATCACGGCTGGGTAGGCACATGTCTGGTTTTTATTTCGTGAAAAATACTTACGAGCAATACATACAAAGTACACATTTTCCAAAAATCAGTAATTGTTAGCCTGTTTTTAAGATAAAATAAGTTTAATTATAAGCAATACTGGCTTTCCTTAAATTTTTAAGGTATCTTAGGTAAGACGAAATTTCTCCCACACGTATACAGGGCGTCCCAAACTTATGGGACATGAAGGGGAAGTACCTTAAATATCGTAGATAGTGAATTTTGCTCAAAGAAGACTTTATGTTATTTTTAAAAGTTAGTAATTCTGCATTCATAGATTTTCTAAAAATTACTTGCTTCGTCTGGGAATCGAACCGACTAAAATGTGAAAAAAAATCACCCTTTTTTTATGATGCCAATCGAAAGAACAGCTAAAAAATAGTAACTCTGCTTAAGTAACATAGTATTTTAAAAGAAAGGAACACCATAAAATGATTGAGTCAAATTTCAAGAAAGTTATTTATTGCCGAAGACGACGTTCGAAAAGTAGCGATATTATCATTCTAAAGATAGCATTGATTATTCGTAAATAAGTACCCACTTCATAAAATAGGTACTGGCATAAGTTTTCCTTATTATAAGTGCACGTGTGGATAAAATGATAATTTGATAAAACTTAAATTTTAAGGGATAAGATAAGAAACCTTTCCGCGGCGGAGCAAGAAAACTTAATTTTCCAACAAGATGGAGCTCCGGCTCATAATAGTCGGAGAGCAGCAGATTTTCTAAATGAATGTTTTCCTACATGGATTGGTACAAATGGACCGATTAGATGGCCGGCCAGATCCCCGGACCTCACACCATTAGATTTCTTCTTTTGGGGATACGTGAAAGATATGCTATACAAAAAGCGATACGAGAACGTAGGCGAGTTGCAAACAGAATTGTGCCATATCACATCGAGTGTTCACCATAAAATGATAAGAAAATCAACAGGCAGCGGGCTTATTACAAGATTGGCGATTTGCGTAAGACAAGAGGGATCACATTTTGAGCATTTAATTAATTAATTTACAAAAAAATACCTACTTAACTAATTGACTACGGCAGTTTCATGTATGTTTTTTATTTGATTAAAATGATTAATTTCACGTTGTTCCTTTCTTTTAAAATACTATGTTACTTAAGCAGAGTTATTATTTTTTAGCTGTTCTTTCGATTGGCATCATAAAAAAAGGGTGATTTTTTTTTTCACATTTTAGTCGGTTCGATTCCCAGACGAAGCAAGTAATTTTTAGAAAATCTATGAATGCAGAATTACTAACTTTTAAAAATAACATAAAGTCTTCTTTGAGCAAAATTCACTATCTACGATATTTAAGGTACTTCCCCTTCATGTCCCATAAGTTTGGGACGCCCTGTATATATTAATTAAACAGAATCCATAAAGCTAGCGCGCAGAATTTACGTAGCACACGTAGGGGGATACGCCTACACCTCTACGCCGTAGCAGTATTTCGTAGCAGTCAAAACTTAAGCCTAGAAAACCCTTAAGGGGATACCAACACCAATCCATTGGTTTTATGTCGGTTTTTGAAGCTTATCATATTAACTGGTGACCGAAGAGCCGGTGGCTTCCTCGCACAGCATCTTAGCATTGCGATACAACGAGGACATGCCGCCAGCATCCTAGGTACAATACCTCAAGGACCTGTTAATGATTGTGTAACAATTCATTATTGGCCATAATCGAATTATTGCCCGAAACCGACTTCACTCATAACCAAATCGCTGTTAGAAAAGTCGTTAGGTTAGGTTAGAACTGTGACCTCACAAAGAGTCGAATCGCTGCTAGAAAAGTAGAATAAAACGATGTTAGGGAAAAAAATTAGAACTTTATAACTACATAAGATTTTTTATTGAGCACCCGATATTAAATAGTAATTATCCCGTTTAAAATATTAGTTATAATGCAAATGACCATGTAAGCTTACAATAATTTTAGGACATATGAGTATATGCAGTGTGGGTAGGCCCCCCATAAGATGACCTAGTGAAGGTCGCAGGAGTCCGCTGGATGCGGGTGGCGCAGGACCGGTCATTGTGGAAATCTTTGGGGGAGGTTTATGTCCAGCAGTGGACGTCTTTCGGGTGAAATGATGATGATGATGATGATATGAGTTTAAGACAAATTATCATTATTAAGGAAGGCAAAAATAGGATAAAAACCTCTAGGGATCCCGATATAGATCCCAAAGCTTTGCATATTTATGTTTCCTTTTCGTAACTCCTAATTCAACCTCACAGAGAAAACCTCAGAAGCCACTAGCAGATCAAAATAAATGTAACTATTTGATCGTTTAAACGAAAGTAGATCAAAGCAAAGAGCTTTCCACATCAATGTCAATAAAGGCAAAATCGCTGGGACGCGAAGTCAAGTCATTAAATTTGTATTTGAGCTTTAATGAACGAAGTTCCGAGTTTGATAGTCTTTGTTATTGTGCCAAAATAAATAACAAGCTTGACGCCATTACGAATTTGGGAAAGGAAGATTAGGGTAAATTGGTTAAGGCGTGATTCGCATCGGATGGGTCGCACATTGATCGGTTTCAGAGGAATTTCCTCCCGCGGACGCTCCGGTTGTGGAATGAGCCGAGGTTTTTCCGAAGAACTACAGTATAGAGTTATTCAAAAAGAAGTGTATAAGTTTTAAATGGGCCGGCGACGCGCATGTGTCACCCCTGAAGTTGCAGGCGTCCATAGGCTACGGTGACCGCTTTCCAAAACGGAACGTATGCTTGTTTACTACCGACGTGGTATATAAAAAAAGTGACTCGCAAGCTCAAAAGTCTTACGCGCTCGCTTGCATCGGAAAGTGTATCATACAAATCCCTATAAAGGATGACTCATACTAGAACGTGACGGGACGGGGCGGGATGGGACGATCTGCCTGTATAACTGTATTGAATGTGTATTGTATTTATGACATGGTTAATAGAGTATCAAGTTATATAATTGTGATTTTGACGCTTCAGTAATACGTTAGATTTAAGTGCACTAGAATTATTACTGTTACGTCTAAGGTACTTTGGCAAAAAGTAGGCCTACTTTGGCCTACCTTTATGTGAAAATTATATAATAACTACAATACAATACTCATTATTGCACAACAAAACAAAACGATAAACATAACTTCAGTAACCATAGAAGTAGGGTAAACAATAGGCGGGATCTGTGTGTGTGTGTACTGAATTACTTTGAAATTACATGAAAAAAATGACGACTTTCTTGTAGAACAACATCAACACTCGGTCGGTTCCAATCTTTTTTTGCAATTCCAGTTGTGTTACCTCAACAAAAGATTTCTTTTGCGTTTGTTTCTCGTAGGTAATACACGAAGAACGTATTATATATATTACATGATCCTTAGCAACTGAAGCCCCGGGGCTGTTGTCATCCCTTCGACATGACCTCCAAATGAGCAGGGATATCATTTAGTTAAGGATCAATACGATGTTTAGAGTTTTGTGTGAGAAATTATCGTGACTCGCCGTTTTAGTATTCATTCATAATGTCGCCGGCGACATTATAAAACCATGATGGTTGTCCATTCGTTCCTGTAGTTATCTTCGGCACGCGCATCGCACACGTATTAAAACAAAAGTAGTACAACGTTCGTAGTTGCTCGGGCAAAGTCGGCAATGCTCGGCCACCGACGCCGTGCCAAGCGAGTGAGAGAAAGTGACCGACGTGATACTTACTCACCGTGAACTAAGTGACCGCCGTGATAAAATCACGTTGATATTTCACTGTGACTTTTAGGAACTGAGTATTCACGGCGATAGTAATGTAATGTAACTAGGCTCTAGGTCAGCAGGTATTAGAGGAATTGGAAGTGGAGCAAAAGCGAGTCGCGTCAGTTTTTTGATGTACTTCTACAATTCAAGTTCGGTACACATATATAATTTTTGCCGAAAATTTTGCATTGTTATTGATTGACTATCCATAAAGGATACTATGAGTTTGACGTTGTCATATTCGCTAGTGTCCGCGCTTCTTAAGTCTCATAATTACGTCATGCTCAAAGTATAGGCCACCCGACCACGGCCGTGGTCGGGTGGCCTAGTTGGTTAGGGCGTGCTCAGCCCTGGGCACTAGGGGCTTTGGTCACTTTTTCTGTACTATATGTACTTACAGCTCTTTCAGTTTATAATTTTTTAGCGTTATGTCAGCAGTTAATTGTTGAACAAGAAGTCATTTTCTGTTTTAAACCTGACGTCGCACGCTGTTCGGAGCATTCGGGAGCGGCCTGAAGTTCGTGGTGCCGCCCTTTTTCCACGCGACGTACAATACAACAACGCAAATTCCTGCAATGGCGACCCTGGCGCCAGATTCCCGTAGAGCATAAGAACGGTAACGAGAGCCTACCACGAACAACGAAAATCTACATTTCGTATCTATTATTTCACTCTAAAAGACACAAATTTGTATACTTTTAGAAAAGACTTAATTGTAAAGCATGAATTAAATCATTTATTTTTTATAATAAATGTTTTGATTCATGTTTTTAATTACGTACACTACTATATATAAATTATAAATTGAAAAAGATGTCATATACCTACTACAGAAAAAGTGACCAAGGCCCCCGGTGAGCAGAAAAGACTTAGAACTCACAAAAATGTACGAAAATATTCTGTGATAGAGCAACAATAAGGCAGTTATTTCGTGAGGATTACGGAGCAGGCCGCAGCCGCTTATTGCCACTCGGTTTATTATACCCCGGGGATTTGGTCTGATACACTTCAACGAATTTGGACAGCACTAGGATTGCAGACGTTGTGGTGTCTATTAATAATAGTAAATAATATCAGGCTGGCTTTGCCAAAAAAAACATTTCTTTTGCGTTTTTGTACAAGGTATAAATTCTTTGTATTGTATAAATTGTAAGGTGTAAATGCAACTACGCCCAAGACGATATTGCCAAGCTTTTATTTTGACGTTTTGAGTTTACCGCCCTAGGGCTCTTATGAGCACTTTGCGTGCCTGCGTCGAATATTGAAAGGGCCATAATATATGTACTGTAAAACGTCGTACAATACACGTGCGGAGAGGTAATTCGCAACTCTTTTTCGCCCTTGTATTGAAACGAGGCTAATAATAATCCAGTTTCTTGGATTAAGCTAGTGCGATGAAAGGTAGATAGAATTGATATATTTTCGAACTTGTAATGGTATAGTACAATACTAAAAAAATCTATAAATGATTTCGCGATAAACCCAAAAATAATGCCATTATTTCGTGAGGATTACGGAGTAGGCAAGCCACTCATCATTATTGCCAGTGGAGTTTTATTTATATTTGGGGGATTCGAGTTGATACCTAAACTTCAACTGAAATAACACCAGGACTCCAGACGTTGTGGTGGTTTGTATGTAGGTACATGCTTTAATGTAATGCTTATTGGCATGTAAAAGTGCCCTTGAGTCCTACTTGCGGAAAACACTTTTGTTACAGTACCACTTTACCATCCTAGGGCGATAATGAGCACTTTACGTGCCTGCGTCGAATGTTCAAAGGGCCATATGTACTGTAATACGTCGTAAGATATAACTGCGAAGAAGTAGAAGAGGAAACTCATGTCGATTTAAAACACTCCTTACGATCGTGTTTTGATTTATCGACAATGGTTGCGAATTGCCTCATTTTATCCCGTGTGTCGTAATGTACCATTTTGCACCTTGTCTCAGTGACAATATACGGTAAAGAAAATAATTCCTTGACTGTAAATACAGTCATTATAAGGTAGTGGATAAGATTAAGCGTCAAAACCATCTACAATTCTTTCAATTTAGCAATAAACAGTAATCCCTAATGAAGGCAATCTTTTCCTAGTAGACGCCGAACTAACTCATTTTTAAATGAGTCGTAAACAATTTTAAATAGAAAACTCCCGTGAGTATTAGACATATTAATATACTTAGACCAATCGTGTGCGCAGAGCAATCGCGGCAAGCGCTTCTCACTCATGATTATGGGGCGCGGACCGTCCCGAAACATGTCGAGCTATTTTCGACTTTATAGACGTGAGTAACCCGGTCTAAGTATATTAATATGAGTCGTAAACATATTAGACAGTGCAGTGTTGAAAAATTATGAAAAGCTTAAATATGTTGCAATTATAAAGTCACTTTCTACAACATGATTGGAAGAACTTCGCTCGGTAGAAAAAAAAACCTGTATATTTGATTGTAATTAAACACTTAAGAACGGATTAATCGCGTTTATTAACACCACGACCCTACTTTTCGAGCCCTTTACACCACTCGTTTTCACAGGGTTAAGATAATGACTGAGAGAATGCGAATTCTCCCCGTCAATCAAAAAAGTTACTTGTGCAAACTACCTACGTACAAAAATAATTAAAATCAAAAATAAAGGTTGGTCTACAATGTCCAGAGGGGTTTATAAAGCTAGTAATAGATAACCTGAAGGGCATTCTATAATTATTATTTTTATTTTATAAATGGTAAAATACCCTGTGAGGATTAACATACATACAACTTACGAACGCTTCCCTAACTGGCTTATGGGGCAGAAATAATATATAGGAAAATAGTCCCGTCCCATTTTAGTGTGAGTCATCCTTTAATTAAGACGAATATCCAAAGGCACCGGCCCGGATCGGCCTAACGAGAGTCATCCTTTAACTGGCTCTCAGACGCCTACGTAATTGCAATGATGGACGACTCAATATTGCACATTACATGCAATATACGGACATACCAGTTCAATGTTACATACTATATAGTGATTACCCCAACCAGACTACTATGTGTGCGAAGAGTGGTAACGATCACAGCGCACAATGTGAACGATGATGATGATGAAAACACCGAAGGGCAGTTGTCAAACCAAACTTAACCTAACTTAAACAGTTTAACTAACTTTTCCTATTAACTATTTTTTTAGCAGAAACGTCTACGGACGATACCAAATTTCTTAGAAAAAAAGGATACCTCACACTAGGACGTGACGGGACGAGGCGGGACGGGACTATGTGTCAATTTCTATAGAAAGAATCACGTGATAGCTCGGAGCCCTCGGACGTCACGTGACATTTTCTATAGAAACTGACAGATCGTCCCGTCCCGTCCCGTTCTAGTGTGTAATCCGTTCTAAAGTGTTTAATTTCAATGAATAACATTCGCGGTAACAGAAGACAGTAACTATTATGATACTTTCACCAAATTCTCAACTACACAACCTCCACAACACACTCCACATCGATTTAAAATCTCTACATCGGTAACTACAAAGACGTTATAACAAAGCGTATTATTTCAGAGCAAATGCAGGCTGCACTAGGGTCGCTGCCTCCCAGCCCTCTGAATTTAAAAAAGCACTTCAGTACTCGTTCGCCCGCCGACGCGATCGGACGCGCTCGCATCACTCCCTCAAAGTTTCAAATACCAAATTAAGAAGTGTTTTCCATTGATGACGTAAGCAGGTAAGTTGAGTTCTCATTTTGTTACAAAGTTGCTTTACGGATGAAGTTTGGCAGTTAATCTTTCTGAGTCCGTTGGGTTGGCTTATTAAAAAAGTTGAGACGGGCGTTTAAAAAGGCATCGTATTTAAATGTGGTTCCGTGGTTATAAAGGGGAGTTTTGGAAGTCTAATATTCATTAGGTGAAATGCCCTCGTTTAGTATTGTTTTATCGTCCGAGTACACACTCGGTAATAGTAATATGTTCTTGATTGAGCGGTATGGCGTGAGAAACTTTGGATTTCTGATTTTAAACGTTCAAATAGGTATATGGTTTATTTTTGGCACCGGCAAATATTAAATTTTCTCGTAATTGTTAAAATTTAAGGGTAGGTATGCTTGAGAAAATGTTCCTATCAGCGATTTTAAAAAAGTTTTTATTTTGTAATTTTTCCAAAATGGGCTCCTAAATATATCTTTTGTACGATTTACGGTTTCCCTTAAACTTAGCCTCATTTGGATGATTTTTTACAATCTTTAGACGTTTTTTTTAATACTATGACGGTGACAAACAAGCATACAGCCCGCCTGATGGTAAGCGGTCACCGTAGCCTATGGACGCCTGCAACTCCAGGGGTGTTACATGCGCGTTGCCGACCCTTTAAAAACTTTAACACTCCCCCCATATTGTAGTCCTTTGGGAAAACAGTGGCACGTAAAGATGATATATTGTCAGTCGGTATCTTATTAACTTTTTAAATGTATATTTTATCGATGCTGAGTTCTGAAGTTGGTTTCACCGGACTTCGCTTTAAAACTGCTGACTCCATAATTCAGCGGACGCGGAAAGAGGAGGTAAAAGTTTGGGAACCTTTGTTTGCCGGTGTGTGACTATCAAAAAAGCCTAACGGCTGGATCGATTTCGACGGTTTTTAGTCGGTTTTTAGTAGTAGTTTTTAGTAGTAAGAATCAGAGTTTGCAAAAATACAAGAAGTATAAAAATATAAGTGGTAATGAAAATGGAGTGGAAAATAATAATAGTGTTCTGTTACCGCGATTAGTTGATACTAATCATTGGAATGAAACAATTTAACGTACAAACTTATCAGTATTGCAATACAGCGAGGAAACGCTGCCAGCGCCTACGGTACCATGCCGCGGGGGGAACATTGATTTTAACATGTAAGTAGTTATTTTTGGAACAAACTATTTACACTTTAACACCATGACCCTACGTTTCGAGCCCTATGAAACACTCGTTACGAATACGAAAACCAACCTTTATAGATAATATTTTGGTAGTCCACAGGAAAGACTGTCGTTTCATGTTTGACCCGTTTTTCCTTTATTGTGTAATGTATTCGATTTTCGATACCTATTTTAAGTCTATAATTTGCAAATCGGTAAATCTACGATAAAGGAATTTTATTTATGTACTTACCATTTCGTCCCTGCATGCCTACCACGAAAATCGAACGATTGCGGATTCGTATCTCTATCTCTGTTACACTTGCATATTAGAGTGACAAAGAGGTTTTCCCGTCAATGCCAATTTTCGATGTTCGTGGTAGGCATGCTTGTGTGAGTAAAAGTAACATCAGATCCCTAGCGGCTAAATATTGATTGTCACTGTGTCAAGGTACGAAATGGTACATAGATTTATTTATTTTTAAACTTTATTGCACATAAAAAAGTACAAATGGCGGACTTCGGCAAGTCAACCATAGGGCCATAGTTTCCAACGTGGATATAAATGAAAGTTATTGTTACTGTCAATAATTTCTAAAAACCATGCTAACCTAATACAAAGTAAACAATATACTTCTGAAGCTTGTCTTTACTTTGTTACTTAGAACCTTAGGTATATCTTTTGGTGTTGAAAGCTGCTTCAACGAAGAGGTTGTAAATTGTTGTTAAGGATAGTTCTCCCTGGGGCACCACCCGGGGTAAGTTAGAATCCGTGCTGTTACCTCTGTGGCTTGTTAGCGAAAATGATTTTATTCCGCCTTCAGTTTGATTTTATGCAATCCCACATTTCCGATCAAACTCTGTTATCCTATAAAATATCGGTTTGATCCACACGGGGGATGTTTTCTCTAGCGTTTGCCTGGCTTATACCATAGTGCAGGGAGCCTGGGACCCGCTTTGGCAACTAATCCCGAGATTTGGCGTAAGGGCTAGTTTTACGACGTATGTTACGAATTACTATCTGTTTACATTTTACGATCTCTCAATCTCTATGCCGCCATATAGTGGAAATTTAGAAATGTGTAGTTGCGAAGTATTTGTTACAAGAAAATATTAAGTAGATTTATCAATTAGGTTTAAAGAATAAATAAGTAGGACTGTTTCGCATTGTTACTTTATTTTTGAAGAATTTCTACTGACGGTTTAAACTAATGCACAGAAAAAAAACACTAAATTAAATTACACTCGCCGTCAAACTCAGACACAAAAAATGTTATAAAAATGTCACATAAACCTAGTCGTTGCGTCTGGTGACCTACAGACAGGCTTATACCCTGCCCAGTGGTTTATTTTAGTACTAAAAATGGGCATGGCTGGGAGTGTGCTCGGGACATTGTTCTGGGCTACATTATTAGGCATCATCATCATTTCAACCGTTTATTGTCCACTGCCGAGCAGAGGCCACAGGGGCCTTACTATAGTGTCTAACGTGATTCAGTTTAGGATTAGTTTAGGCTCAGTTGTATGGAAGCGACTCAGTTTAGGTCAACTGAATCGCGTTAAGACGTCATGGTAAGGTCCCTGGCCTCTCCTGTAGGTACTCCACTGGTTTTGTCACGTCATTAAACGTTGACGACGAGCACTAAAAAGTATTTCCTGTTTGTATCGCAATGGAATGGTGACTGAAAAATCAATTCAGCTTATTTTTCAAACTGTCATTAACGATAATCACTACGTATATAGTTGTGTATAAAACATTACGTGAGGTAATTTTTCTGTATTAACTTATTGAAGGTTTTTTGATTAATTAATCGAAAAATGACGTTGTTTGAAAGAGTGTGAATTTAAATCCGAGTTAAAGACGAGGGCTTAATTTTAACACGAGTTTATAAGTATTGTAACGCCCGTGATACATACAATGTTTTTCATCACATTTGCGAGGAACTAAATAAATTGACTAGGCAGATAAATAGACAATAACTATTAGCGGTAGTGTAATCCACAGTACACCGAGGTGAGCGGCGGCTGCGTGGGGCGTGGGTCCTCCGGGAGGCTGGGGGGGGGGGGGGGGCGGTAAAGTCGTATGAGAATCCATCACGGATATGGGCTTTATACAGCTAATTAAGTCTAAGTATGCTTGCATATAATATAAACATTTACGATAAAGTGTGATAAAAAAAGATGAAGGAGCTGTAAGTAAAGTATCGCTAAGAAAAAAAATGTATTTCAGAAATACGTATATCCATTATATAAATATATAGTTCCCTATATTTGGGCGTAGAAACTAACTGAAAATCATTACCCTTCCTTCTCCGTCTGACGTGTAATTAACGATTCTCCAGATGGTACCCTCTTAACGCAGATCACTCTCCTATTAGATAAAGCACGCGAGGCGTTTAGGGTGTTGGCGCTCCCAAACTAGTAAAGAATGAGATCACACCTCTCATCTCAGTTGAATTGACGTTTATTACTCACATTTCAATACCATTATGTAAATTGCAAAAAAAAATGTTCTAGAGTAATACATGGACATGGAGTGGCACGACTGGCTTAGTATTTGGCAAGGAAAAGCCAGACGCGTTTCCTTTGTGTAGTTGATAATTAATCGTTTTTATGATTGCTCTATAAAGGTAACATTCCATGCGTTGCGATGTTGCAACTGCAGAAATCATGCACAGGCATCGGTCGAATTCCTTCAAAAATTTAGTAACAATAATATTTTGTTCTGTTACCGCGATTAGTATTCATTGAAATGAAACACTTTTCAACTTATTAATCGCGAATATTAACACCATGACAATTGTTATCACACAGTCATCATTTAACCCTGTGATGGTGTTAATATACGGGATTAATTAGTTTAAAAGTGTTTTACTATAGTAGCATTGACTTATTAAAATAATTAGACACTAAGCAGAACAAACACGTCAAATCATGTAGGTCTGAATGACATTAGCGAACAATTTCGCATTGATGATGATACATACGATAAATGTTTCGTACGAAAATGAGCTTACTGACAGCATTAAGTGTCAAATTCATATACATAACTACCAACACAGTCAAAACTTTATAGGCTGTTGGCACTTAACGAAACGACACGTTGCAAACACGACTGTATGAAAAAGTGCCGCAACTGCGGTAAGAGTGGCGCAGTTGCGGCATTATTTTTTTCGGCTGATTGAGTATCTAGTTATTTTATATTAATGCAATGTAGTGACAAATCATCATGGCGTCACGTTCGGTGTCACTACTCAATTTTTCAAGGAAATTGATAGTTACGATCGCAGTTTACCCGCTGCAGGCGGAACGTCGCTTCAGTAACACTGCTGAGTCGTTATCGAAATGTTACGACATTATATTTGGTGTGTAACCTTTGTGCGGAGTCTGTGTTGGCAACCTCTAGAATTCCTATTATTTCTAAGAGCCATCAGTGACGGTGGGGCCATAAAACCAACTCTAGAGCAGCGGAGCAATACAATTGTTTTATGGTCTAGAGTGCACTCGGCGGCCATTGTTCATTCTGTAAGTGCAGCTCTATATTTAGACCATTTTAATGCAGATAAATGGTAGATACATTTATCATCGAGTGTCGAAAATTTCATTTGTCCACGATGATGTTGCATCATTGCCATTAAAAATTCCCTGACTAAAAAAAACCAAACCAACTTTGCGCCACTTTTACTAATACTACCATGGGTCCATAAATATCACCGATTTTATTTACTGCTTGATTCGCCATTTTCCTTTGTTTAGTATTAATTTTAAAATTTATTAAATTTCTCCGTCAGATTAATTTATTTTGACATATATTTGACAAATAAAAAATGCCAGGAAACCTTTTTTTGTTATTTACTACAATTTTTTATACATAATCTTATGATACCTTTTAAAAAAACTAACTAGTAGGTATATATTACAACTCCTTACATACAAAATACGAAAAGACTTTTCCCCGACCTAATTCTTGATTTGACATGTGTATCAGTGCATCTCTCTTACTTACACTCGCATATGGATGCCTGCCAGGTGCACTGGAATATCAAATCAAGATTAGACTTAAAACCTCGAATTCCACTCTAACTGCCGCCCCGTTTCCCTTCATGCTCCGTCCACTTTAATGAGCTATTTACGCCTAGGATAAAAGAAATCACTGACATCAAAGATAACTGCGTGTCTTCCAGGTTATTATAGCATCTGTATCGTTAGCAATAAAGGTGGTAATGGCGTGCGGTCAATAAGAAGCGGTTTATATTCCGGTTTTTCATTGCGTTTAGGCGAGTCGAGCGCTGGGGTGATCCAGTCTAACTAATATTTGAAAGCAAATTGCTGCTGGCCAAAACTGCTCATTGCCTTCGTGCACTCTTCTGCCACTAGAGGCGTTTTTACTCAGTTTCATCAAAGAAAATTATTTACGCTATCCTCGATTATGTAACTGACTATAACATGGTCACGACCCTATTCAATGTCAACATTTTTGAATACAGTTATAGTTTACATTGCTACAATGAAATAAAGCAAAGATGGTCCCACACACTGGTTTTACTTAAGCATTTGATTCGCCAATATTAGCGATTGCAATACCAATCCTGATCGCCCGCCGGCCAAGCTCGTTATCTCATTTCCAGAGGTCATTTGTTCATCAAGCCCCGCAGTTTGACCTCTCCATTCACACATCATATTTTTATACACTTTCCGTCCCAGCAGACGCAAAATTTAGATGAAAAAACCTCCCCTTGGAAGCAGATTTTTGATTAAACACCTCGCAGCTCACATTTGCGGACGCGAATGAAAAATTCAAAATAAACAAATGTTATCTCGAATTCAAATGGACGTGGCCGAAACCAAGTACAAATGAGGTTTTTAATCGATGCGGTCAGCCGGGGCTAAATTTTGCTGAATGTTGCAATTGAAGAGGAGTTGAATTAAAATTAGAGGAATTACTCACTATATTGTGAACGTTAATGACGTTTATCACGTGTGGATTTGCTGATAGAGGCGCTGATGTTGCGTATGGTCACATTTGGAGGTTACACCGCAGTCCGCGAACTACGAACGAGGTTTTGCATCCATGTGACACTTGCATACGAAATTACCAGTACAACAGAGAGAAAAAACTATGTAGGTATGTGTACATACTATTACATTTCTGGTGTACGAAAACGATTGGTGACAGACTTGACTTACTGACTTATGATCCTATGTCCCCTAGTTGGGGCAGAGGGCGTCCACAGTTATTCTCAACGTCGGTCGATCCCTCTCTTCCCTCCCCTCCCTCCCTCGCCTCCCCTCCCCCTCCCCTCCCTTCTCCCCTCCCCCCTCCCTCCCTTCTCACCTTTTTTTGTAGATCCTTCCTGTACTTAGTGGGATATTATAAGAGGGTAGAACGCTCAAGACGGGACACTGTGTGTGTAGTCATTCACCTCAACTCTCGAGAAACTACCTAGACCACACAAAACTATTTTAGAACACTAAGAATTTAATTATAAATCACAATCATAAAAATACATCAAAACATACATAAGTTACTTAACCTAAAACATTTACTAATAATAACAAAAAACCCTGGCACATTAAAATAAAACAAATGATACAATAAAACAAATACGAAATGTCAATTAATTACTCAGTTTTGTAGATAACTTTATTTCTAATATGCTGCACCGATATTGTTACAAAATTTACAATCACAGGAAGTAACTATACGTACCATCGTATACGAGTAGGTTCTTGATAGTTAAGAAGACAACTAACCAAACAAATAAGAAGCAATGGAGCGAGGCCAATTTCTTGGCAAAACTAATATTCTCCGAGGAGCGACACGAATTTAATCAGGACGCAGTAGAGATAACGTCCAAATGTTCCTTAGGCCCAGACAGGTTTGTCCTTTTACTTATACACTCTTCATATCTGTTTGTTTATTGCTGCTTTGTTAGGTAATTTCAATTTTATTATTGGCGTTTGCCCAAACATTTCTTTTGTACTTCTTTCTTAATATATATGAAAATTAGAAGTGACAGAACCACTCTACGCCAACCCGATAGGTACTTGAAGTAAATTGGTTAAAAGAGAGCAGCGGGACGATCTAAACTGGAGCAAAGTTTTTATCTCACACTTTGCAATAGATTTAAAAGAACGTCGTTACCTTTAGGCATAGGAACATATTCTGGCGGAATGCATTATGTATGCGAAATTGCGGTGTAATGTAAGGATGAGCAGAAGGCTGGAAGAGAAGACATCGACCTTAGGGATGTCCTTCGGTTCTGTAAGAAAACAGGGAGGCTAGAAGGAAGCAATGAGGGAGCCTGCAGCTCCGGCGACGGGGAAATGGGGTGAATGAGCACACCAGATGCTCGACCGCCCGCTCGATTCCAGCAGAGTGTCCATTCATAACATAACACAGGCATAGGAGTAAAACGAAAACCATGTCATCGGGGAAAGCTGGGCAATTGTATGATTTTTCCGTTTCGTATCTTCGTCGCGTAGCACCGACGCGTATTATGATCGTTAGTGTGGACGCAAATGATCATTTTCTTGTGCAATTTTGTCTGTCAAACTTTTGAAATTAAGATCGTGCGTGCTGGGCAATTTGTGTCTGTAATCTTTGTAATTTTTTGTGTAAAGGAGATTGCCGTTTCATGTATGGAGGCCCGTACCCTAAAGAAAATCGTTATCCACTGATGAAATATTTGCAAATCATTGGCCATCAAATGCACATTACATATTCTAAATATGTTGAAAATCGTACGCTGGAATACGTAGAAAATTGAGATTGAAGTCGTGAATTTTAGGTTCGTTTTTAAGTAATTAATAAGATTTTGATAAGCTTGTATATCGGATCCAAAGAGACTTAGAGCGCACGGAAGTTCATCCCATTCTATACCGTATAAGTCAATGAATTATCTGTATACTGGCGTGTAAAAAAATATGAGCTTAGATCAATTTGACGTATTTAAGACAACAATTGTAAAGCATGAATTATTATTATTATCCCCTTTATTCATTTTAATTCCTAAGTTAGGTTTTTACAATATGCCTATAAAAGTAAAATATAAAACAACATACAAAAAAAAAACAAAACATAAACACATTATAAAAAACCTAACCTAGAGTGCCGCCGGCAACGGAGCAGGGCTCAGGTTGCCGGCGATTAGGGCCGCAGAGAGAGGAACCGCCGGACTATACGCGCCGTGTCCAGGATTACTGCCTTCTGCATCTGACCCTTGATCCATCCACCTAGCGAGAGCCTCTCAAGATGTTGGTCGAGACTCTTCGCTATGAGACCGTTCGCTGAAACGACTATCGGGACAATGATCGTCGAGTCAACATCCCACATGGCGGTTATTTCGTGAGCCAAGTCTAGGTACTTACTGGACTTGTCCTTCTCGGCCTTCACGAGATTCTCGTCATGGGGGATGGTGACGTCGACGAGCACGGCCTGGCGCTGCGATCGATCAACCAGCACGATGTCAGGCTTATTGGCTACAATAGTCCTGTCCGTGATGATAGATCGATCCCAATAGAGCGTGGCACGACCATTTTCGAAAACTGGCGCAGGTGCGTACTTGTAGTACGGCACTTCGTGGTCCACAAGATCGTATTTAAGAGCAAGTTGCTGGTGAATAATCCTGGCTACGAGATTATGTCTGTGCAAGTACTCGCCGTTAGCAAGATGAGAACAACCGGAAATAATATGCCTGAGTGACTCTCATTATTATTATTTTTTTCTCAAAAAAAGTTTTGTACAATTACTCATAATCATAAATTTGCCAAACATTAAGTTTAACGGCGACTGTTGCACTCACTTTTTGTATTTGTACATATCTATTAGTCCTATATTCTTATATAGGTTTCGAGTTCTGGTCTTGGAGTCGGACTGACATAGTGGCGCTCTCGTACAAACACTTCAACACTTCGACATAGCGGTAGTCTACTTGGCACCGTTGGAGAGATTGTAGTACCGCCCAGGTTTCGATCGAATCAAAGGCTTTCTCGTAGTCCACAAACGCTAAACAGAGGGGCAGATTATACTCCTCGGTCTTCTGTATAACCTGACGAAGCGTATGAATGTGGTCTACGGTACTAAAGCCTCTTCGGAAACCGGCTTGTTCGGGAGGCTGGAAGTCATCAAGCCTGCGTGCGAGACGGTTCGTAATGACTCTTGAAAACAGCTTATAGACATGGCTCAGAAGTGAGATGGGTCGGTAGTTCTTCAGTAAGGCGTTGTCACCTTTTTTGAATACATATTCAGAAACAAACTTTTCAGTCTTTTTCACTCGTAAACAGTAAGAAGCCAACAAACTAATGACAGATCGGGATAGCGTCGTTTCGAATCTAGAATAGACACCCACTTGAATTTGATAGTTGTTCCAAATTTAAACTCATAACCTACTGTTTTCAGGAGGTAATGTTAAAATGACAGTTCCGTTAATTCCTGCTGGTTGGTAATGCTGGTCATTGCCTATGGTTTCTAAGCACTAATGATATATGTGCATAGAAAAATCTTTTTAAGCTTCAAGCATATTCCCAATTACATTTTCCTATTCTACGTAAGAATTCATAAAAATAAAATCTAAATGAAAACAGGCCTGCTCATTTTGCTGCGAGAATTTCTTTCAATATTTTTATGAAAAGCCCACAAAGTACCCTGTTATTACTTAAGTAAGTGGATTGGTATAAGTGAATCCATTGTACTTGTACATATTGTAAATTTTGAGGGTGAATTGAATTGTGAGAAGTTTAGTTATATGCGTTTATTGAAACCACAAGTTATATTACAAAAAATTGTGAGTATATGTCATATATATTTATTTATTTAATCTTTATTGCACAAATATAAAATTACAATTGTACAAAAGGCGCACTTAATGCTATGAAGCATTCTCTACCATTCAAATATTCTCGAATGTTTCTAAATAATTATGATTTTTTTTATTTGTAATATTTACATATCGATCGCCCATTTTTAACCATTTATTTAATTTATTCCAATTACATTTCTTATATAAATTACAATGCTCTATTATTTAAGTCCGTTGTTACAAATTACGGAGATACTTCGGCCCGCAATGTAATGCAAACACACTCGCCTGAAACATCCGTTGACAACTGTCAGCGTCAAATTGTTTATAGAACATTGCTTCTGAAAATTTTATTTAAAAAAAAATATGGGGTCATAATTAAGTGTAACTTAAGAGCGTTTATACCACAAAAGCGCGAAATCAATGATTTACGCGGTTTTCGGGCTCGATGTACTATGTGATTGTTAGACTTTTAGATCAAAATATTTATATGTACATAATAAACAACTTATAAGCCAAATTTTGTATTGTCTACATTTACAAGTTTTAGATAATTATATGCAATTCTAGCCAATTCTTTCGCGGCCGTTGTTGAAATTTGCCGAAACATGCTGTCTTATACGTCACTCTATTCCTACACTGTAATGATCTTATACAAAACAAAACTGGTTTACGAAAGAACATTACACTATCTAACTTTTGTATTGTGCAAAACTAGTAAATTTCAGATTCTGTTTAACTAAACTTACTGATGAAAACTACGCAATTTTAGCAAAATTCACGGCGTGTTTTAGTATTATACTTTCGCAGTAAATGGTTCAGATTGTCATTTTTATGAGACTATAACTCGTTGGTTACTCCATTTAATAAAAAAAAGTGTCAAAAACAACGAAATAATATTTATTTAGATTTTTTATCAAAACCCCGTTTATAAGATTGCGCGCGGCGCGTGCTCGTCAGTCTGGCCCCATGCCTTCTAGAGAGTGGACGTATCGCTTTGCTCCGCGGGCCTTCTTTTTACGAGTGAAGTTTGCGAGAAAGAGAAAGAGATGATTAAAAAGAGAAAGACATATCTAAAAAGATAAGATAGACCGTGATACCGCGACCAAGCGATCAAGATACTTGATAAGTTCGATTTCTATTTGTGTTGATGATTTCATTGTTGTTTATATATTAGCTATAGTAATTTTTTTTAATAATCATCAGCTGGTGACCAGGACGTGATGTTTTCGTAATAAGTTGTTGGTAAGACCTGGAAACCGCCGTTAAAAACAGCTAGTAATTGCTGATTAGGACTAGGTGATGTAATCAGAAGACAGTGCTGATTCTGTAACCGTTCACATAAGACTTGTCGCGGCACTTGAAGACCAGGTGTCAAAGACCTGGATACGTAACCAGAAGGCTAGGTCAGGAACTATGTAACGGCTTACACAATACGCACCGTGTTTTAGCTTAAATGCATTGTCTTGCTGAGCACAAGTAGACCAGCTGGTAATTAAGACCTGGAAACGTAACCAGAATATTAGGTCAGGAACTATGTAACGGTTTACCTTAGATGCATCGTGTTTGAGCTCAAATGCATTGTCTTGGTGAGCACTCGTAGACCGGCTGGTGACAAAGATCTGGAGACGTAACCAAAAGTTTGGGCCAGGAACTATGTAACAGCTTACAATATACGTACCGTGTTTGAGCTTAAATGCATTGTCTTGCTGAGCACAAGTAGACCAGCTGGTAATTAAGACCTGGAAACGTAACCAGAATATTGGGTCAGGAACTATGTAACGGCTTACCTTAGATGCATCGTGTGTGAGCTCAAATGCATTGTCTTGGTGAGCACTCGTAGACCGGCTGGTGACAAAGATCTGGAGACGTAATCAGAAGTTTGGCCCAGCAACTATGTAACAGCTTACACTATACGTACCGTGTTTGAGCTTAAATGCATTGTCTTGCTGAGCACAAGTAGACCAGCTGGTAATTAAGACCTGGAAACGTAACCAGAATATTGGGTCAGGAACTATGTAACGTCTTACCTTAGATGCACCGTGTTTGAGCTCAAATGCATTGTCTTGGTGAGCACTCGTAGACCGGGTGGTGACAAAGACCTGGATACGTAACTAGATGGCTAGGCCAGGAACTATGTAACGGCCTCCACTATACGTACCATGTTTGAAATCAAATGCATTTTCTGGTTGAACACAAGTAGACTAGCTGGTAATTAAAACCTGGAGACTAAGTACCGGTTTACACTATACATACCGTGTTTGAGAACTTGGCAAAAGCTTGGGAAGCTTAAAAGTAATTTTACGCATTTATAATGTTGAAGTAAGTATTGTTATGAGTAGTGATGTACCATAGTAGGTTCGGAACCACTATGTTATTATTACGAAATCCCTCTATATGGGTAAAAAAAAATAATGGCACGTTGATTTGCTGTATTTTTTGTAGGTTGAAGCCAGTTTGCTAATCATGGTTTGTCATTGTCTACGTGGGTGGTGACAACTATGGATTAACAACGACCATAAACATATTGTCATGTTATAAATTGAAATAGATGTCATAAAACTAAAGAAAAAAATCAACAACATCGGAAGCTTAAGCCGAGGATCGAACTCTGATCCACAGCTTACGCGGGAACAAGGCCACCTGGCCCCATCGAATGCTGGCGAGTTTTTTTTCTGATTTCCATAACTCCGAATCTCCAAAATTACGAAGTTACCGAACCACCGTAATTCCGAAAGAATATTATGTTTTCGGAATTTTGAATTCGGATAAATTATTTTCGGAATATAAAAAATTTGATTTTTTTGTATTCGTTCAAGTCGCTATCGGATTTTTAATATTGAGAATGTGAAATACGGAAATTTGATGTATAGGATTTATAAAAATTCAGAATTATAAAAATTGGGATTATGAAAATCGGAAAAAAATATTTCGGAATATTTAAGTGTTTTGTTCTGTATGCACTTATAATATAAAAATAAAAAGAAATAGTATTAACTTGGAAATAACGATCATTAACAATTTCCTGACTAATGTGATGAGAAATGTTGTGTTTCACTTCGTAGTAAAGTTTGTCTAACTCTCATACCTTAAAACCAAGATTCTCAAGATTTAAATTTTTAAAGCTTTCGCTTGCTCGGGTCGGGTCTCAATTCTCAATATTAACACGAGAGCTTGACAACAACTGTGCGCATTTGTACAGTCAAATCTAATAACATCTATAAAAATGTACTACCAGAAATATATTATTACATACGTACACAATCTTATTTTCTCAATATTAAGGTAGTGTATACATATTTTTGGCGCTTCATTAGAATTGATACCATCGAACGTTAACGTGAAATGAAAACTATTATTAATAGAAACTCAGTACTAAAATAGCAACAAAATAAGTAGGTATTATTAAGGAAAGTTGATTATTATTATCAAAGGAAATAAGTACATAGGAAAATAATTTTAATTACATTAGTTAGTACTAAATTCAGTTAGTACAAGACTACAAGTATCAAAGTTATAAACTGCAAACTCAATTTTACGCAAAATACTGTAAACAATGATTACTAATCAAAGTAACGTAAGTTTATCTGATTTAAGTATCAAGGTAAAATGCACAGCTTGAGCGCGCTATAGTATACCCGTCGCACGCGCGGCACTCGTCGGTGTCTAGCATTGCGCGCGTCTGGTCACGTGGTCGATGCGGAGAAATACCTAAACTTGGGAAGCGCGCTAGGGCGAGAACGCTCTTAAAAATATGTTTTAATTATTGATAACAATAATGAATTCTATGTTTGGTTAAATTTATCGCCCGTATTAGACTAACACACTGTATATTATACATTGAAAATAGTATGCATATGTTTTAATCCTAATACCCCAAACCCACAAAGATTTATAGCATAAAAACAAAATAGAAAAGATCTATATAACATTTAAAACTTTCGCGATTTGAACACATATTTAAACATACACACAGACATCAGTCAGCCGCGACCATGACCAGTGAAACCTGTGTCGAAACGTCGGTAAATAAGGTAAACAAGTTAATTCGCGTTAGACCCGTTTAATAATTATGTTTAGAAAAGATCTATGTTTACCGTTAGCCAGGGCAAAATGAACATATACAGAAAATAAATTAATACAAAAATAAACTTACCAGTTAATATTTATAGCATAAAAACAACAAGTTTAGATTTATAGCTTAAAAACAAATGTTTACTGTTAGGCAGGGCAAAATGAACATGAAATTTACACAGAAATAGATTTATAGCATAAAACTAAATAGAAAATCAATATAGATTTATACATACAATACGTTTACCATTAGCCAGGGCAAAATGAAAATACACAGACATGAAATTTGCACAGAAATAAACTTACCAGTTTTACGCCTGTTTCGCCGTTACACAGAAATAAACCTGTTTCGTCGAGTATCGCCAACGAATGATAGTAGAATGAAATCTTAGGCAAATATATGCCAGCATAGTTGCATTAGTAGTTTCCCGTGCTATGGCAGTAAAACAGTAAAACATGAAGAAGAAATTTAATGACGTGATAATGCATCCCGCATAAATTTAATGACGTCGATAATGCATCCCGCATACCGTGTCAATAATCTTGCATTTCAAAAATACATTGTTGCATTTCCGTGTCATCGCAATTGTGAAATAAGCCATGTACCGTTAAAAAAAGTACAGTACTTAAGTACAGTTCAATATTACAGACGGCACGGCAGACTGAAAGTTTTCATGTTTATTCATGAAATCATACCATACTATTTACTGTCCGGTCCATTGTACCTTGTTCCATTTCAACTTGTTTATTTTTACTTATTATTTTCAAAGTTTAATAATTCTGGTATTAAGCTTGGGCAGATTTCTTCAACTTTTCTTTTAAGAGCGGTATATTAGCCAATATGAATGAGCTTGCAGCTCATTAATATTGGCATGATCTATTGACTGCGGCTTAATTTTTAAATCGGGAATACTGTTAATTTTAAAATTTTCAAAGTTGTCATTATTTCTAGCCACGATACGGTGTATTGTGAGTTCCATAAGTGAATTATTGCGTCTATATTCTGGTTTATTGAATGTTGCCACACAGGCAGAATTATAGTATTTAATACCACTAATACTCGCGTCACTATTAATCCATGTGAATTTATTAGCATGATCACCAAATTCTTTTGGTAATAAGTCAATTCTTTTCTTAGAACTAAGTGTCGTAGCCAAATATAATATCATCTGAACTTACCAAATATACTAATTTCTCACGAGTATATTAAAAATTTCACAGTATTTCTCAACTTTACTGGCTTCAATTAATTTCTTGCGGTTATCATTTAAATTAACAATTACCGAGTAGTTATCATCGAACAGCCCCAGCTCTTGTAATATATTTTGAAACAAATTTTCATTGCAACCCAATGTTGTTCGTTCCAACCACAATAAATGGGTTTAAAAAATGTTCGGCACCCTTTTAACAAACGTCGAGCCATCCCGAGTACTCGTAAGTTACTAAATTCGCCAAAGGAACCCTATAGTAACGAAATACAGTTAATTTTTCAAACTCCACCAAAAGTAGCCATTCCTCGAAGTTAACTGACTACAGTATGGGAATCACGTGCATCTAACTCCTAAAAATACAAAACGAGATAAGAATGATAAGAGGAAAAACCTAAGCCTTTGAGGCAAGAATTTCAGGTGAGTGTTTTGTCACGAAGACATGAAGTCTTCTAAAAGATGTATGTAACTTTATAAAGTGTCCTTAACGCTTATAATGTACAATACTGCTCGTAGAGCCGATGGCCGATGGGGCAGTAAGGTTCTCGTTGAGAAGCCCCCACAAGGTAGACCGACGACCTGGTGAAGGTCGCGGGAAACCGCTGGATGCGGGCAGCGCAAGACCGGTCGTTGTAGCGATCCTTGGGGGAGGCCTTTGACCAGCAGTGAACTTTTAAATACTGATATGATGATGATTGCACATGTTATAGGACCACCCGTCATGTAGGGTTAAAATGTATAGGTGCAAAATAAGTAGTTTCTCGAAAATCCAGCAATTTTTCGTTTAAAAGTTGTTTATATCCGATATATTTGGCAACGGGTGCGCTTTATTGAGTCTGGTGACTGGAAAATAGGTGGGCGGAACGTCGATACGTGAAAGTTATGCTTTGTAAAATTACTATTTACTAGGAGAGCATGTTTTTGTAAAGCCTTTTTCTTGTATTAAATACAGCAAACTGATCAGAACGATGCACATTAACATTACACAGACAAATACAAATGAAAAACGGTCTCTTGCTTGGAAGCATTGGTGGCCCAGAGGTAAGGTCGTGCGTTCAAATCCTGCCGGCTCGTTTTGACAATTCTTGCATAACTGCAAGAAATATCAAAAATTTTACATTGATTTTGAGATTTTCTGCAACAATGAGAACCACAGCAAAGCTGCGTATGTTCGTTGTAATAGCAATACAGCTAGAAAATGCAAACCGGGTTATACATAACCGGTTTTCCATACTATAAAAACGAATTGAATTCCAAATATTACTTTAATATTTAATTTGACATTTAGTCTTTCATAAAATAACAGAATTTGTTTTTAGATTCTTTCTGGGAATAGTGGGAATGACATACTCATAGAGATACCTATAGACTTAGCCATCGGTAACATTTAAACCGAATTTGAAAGTAAAGGAGGTTTTACATTTCGACTGTATTTATTGTTCGTTTGTTATGCAATCACTTAGTCAAATACGGATCAATCTTTATGGTTTTTAAAGTTCCGCAGTCAACTAGAATAGTTCCTAGTTGAAATTGTCTAGGCCTATCATCAAATTAAGCCCATTCGCTACACAAAAACGATATAACTTTACTTATCCTTTATCTCTTAGACGACTAGGAATCTGTTATATTTCATCCACACTACAAACGGTCATAACGAACTATTTCCTTTTAAGCTATCATTAAATAGTTGTCTTTTAGTCATTCCTACTTTGCGGGTCGTGAGGTCGTTAGTCACTGTAAGAGGGAAGCTAGGTCTTCTTGTTTGAGTCATGTTTAGGGATGACTCACACTAGAATGGGACGGGACGGGGCGGGATGTGACGATCTATCAGTTTCTATAGAAAACGTCACTCGTCACTCCGTGCTCGGACGTGATTCTTTCTATAGAAGAGTCTAGTGATAATAATATTAAATTGCAAAGGTTAAAACGCACGTATTTATATCACCGCGAAGGTACACTCTAGTCTGACATCTAGTCTGTCTAGGTCTGACGATGACTGCCGTTGCAATTTAATGTCAGTATAACTCACCTTAGTTTGCATTCTATAGATAAGTAATACTTTGCAGAAAATACACTGCTTATTAGCAAATAATTTTCCCCGCATATTGGATTGTAAATTTGTATATGATATATGTAGGTACGTTCGTGTTATAAGATCACCGACACACGTTGGGAAACAGCTTTCTTTCCTTCTTAACTGGTATCATGAAAAAAAAATTGTCACATGAAAATAAAAACAATCTAATAATGCAATCAAGAAGCACCCTTAATTTAAAACTAAAAATATATAAACTAAAACTACTTGAAAACACTTTAATTACCTGCAAGTCAAGTTGTTAAAACGCAACCGCTGTCTCGCAAATAAAGGGAACTTTAGAATAGAAGTCGGGATATAATTTGTGGGCAGGGTTATTTGTGTTGGTTAAAAGTTGGGAAGTACTAAATAATTGATATTAAGAAATAGTGGAAGTTCTTAATTGTATAATTTTATTTTGTTATTACGCGATTACTCTGTGTTCCTTTTTTATAAAAACTACTCTATTTCTATTTGATTATGAGATTCATGAGGAACAAAGAGAATATTTAAAGTGATTCCGCTATTACTTCTTTACTAACCAATAATTTCAGAATTGAAATCGGGTTTTACTATAAAAAAATATGTATGTGAAATCTAGGACCTATTTTAGATTTAAGATAGGTAGAGGTAGGTAGTTAGGTAAGTTACACTTACAGTATATATTTTGAAAATAAATGTTTTTATTTGTGAAATCACTTTAGTAAGTACTTCTCTTCCCTCATGATAAAGTAAAACAGTCTTTATAATACAATCAACAAACTTCCCCTTTCGCTTCAAAGTCAAATATTTATAAAAGTAAACAATTGTACAACTGACAGCTACTTGAAAACACCTTAATTACCTGCAAGTGTTGGAAGTTGTTAAAGCGTTCGCAACCCCTGCCTCGCAAACAAAGGAAACTTTGGAATAGAAGTCGGGATATAATTTGTGGGGAGGTTTCTTTGTGTCGGTTAAAAGTTGGGAAAAGTACGCGGGAGGTTAACATTGAGTGGCAGGAGACGTAGGAACTGCTAATTTTAGGTGGCATACCCACCTACTGCCGATGTCAGGTAAAAAATACAGATTTCCTGGACCCTGGGTGCCTTGGTCACTTTTTCTGTAGTACCGTATATGACATTTCTTTCAATTTATAATTTACATATAGTAGTGTGACAACTTAAAAACATGCATCAAAACATTTATTATGAACTAGCGACCCGCCCCGGCTTTGCACGGGTTATTATTATACATACGATGTTACTGACAGCTAACTGTTCCATTGCATATACATATCAGAATTACATATTTTTTGTGGTAAAAGTGGTATTTCCGATAACGTCTGGACGGTTTCACCTAATTTATTTCTAGTAATCTGTTATTTAATTTATTTTTTTATTTTATTTATTTGTGTCATCAACAGCAACACATTAGGTTCTGTATGTTTCTCATACAGAACCTAATGTACAGTAAACAAAGCCAATAAAAGATGTCCACAAAATATAAATACTAACATGCAATAACAAGGTAGAATGAAAACATGCGCTTTAAACATTAACTCGTAACATTAAGTGCATGAAATGGAATTATAAAGTTTACTTGAACGTGAGTGTGTGCGTGTGGGTGTGTTGCTGTTGAGTGAGTGTATGTGTAAGTGTTTGAGAATGACTGTGTAATCATCTAAAGTAATGAATGATTATACAATTACTTACAAATTATTGTTACAATATCTATTATAGTTATTATTAATACCAGCAATTTGGAATACTGCGCAACTGTATTTAAAACACATATCGCCTGCCCAATAAATTCGTACTGTTTCGAAAAACGAAGTGCTAGCCGGGGTTTGAACCCGCGGCTTAGGACAAAACTCGCACGCTTTATCGCTGGGCCACCAACGCTACGAGTATAGGTATGTGTTAACGGAGATAAATAGGACTATGCTAAAAGCGCAACTGGATTTGTTTCTGGAATCGTACCACAGAGAATTGTACCAGGCGCGCATACTGGCGAAGTTATTTTTCATGTAAACAAGACTGAATAAAGGGGGCGCTATATTTTACGCTTGCTTTTTGAGCTGAACATCACGCTATTCCAATGGGGATGAACGTGAGTCAGTTCGCTTCTAGGGGCGCGAGTGGAACGTGGCTCTGGCTTTTCAAACGTCGACAAATATTTCATGTGGACAGAAGACCCACGCATGAGTGGTGCCGCCTAGTCAACGACAATACGGTAGCCTGTTAGCACCGATGATTTATCAACTTATACTCGTATATTACAAGGTACTTTTAACTCTACGAGGCTCTATCAAGTTGAAACCATTTATAAACAAATAACATCAGTTTTGTTACTAACGTTGATGAAAAATAATGAGCAGCTATTTGTCAAAAAGATATTATGTCCAAGCCGCTTTAAGCAGCAGCGAGAATCAATTATTTTATTAACTTATTGAAAAAGAATAGCTAAATCGCAAAAAAAAAACTGTGCAAATTATATTACGTTAACTGTAATAGCTTAATCCCGGCTTCACTAAAGCTCATGGAGCCTTGGTACTTAACCCAAGAAAACGTATCTCAAGGTTTGTCTTGGGTACTTGTGTAAAGTGATGACTAAAAAGGCACTAGTCTGCCAAATTTACTCGACACTAGGTCAGGTTACTCGTAGAGTATGGCCGATGGGGCAGTAACATTCTCGCAAGGTGGACCGACGACCTGGTGAGAGTCTCGGAGAATCGCTGGCGGCATACAAAACCGGTCGCTGTGGAAAGGCCTTTATCCAGCAGTGGACTTCCACAATCTGATATGCTGGTAAGAGGTCACGTTACACTAGCTGGTCGAAAAACTCGCCTCGCTGACGCTTCGTAAACATTATGAATACAACAGCCAGATAAAGCCGTGGTTGTGGATGTGAAAGGTTTTCGCTCTTGGCGCTCTGTATTCATGCCAGCTTGAATTAGTTCAGTTTATTCATTTTAAATATGTTTTCAAGCCCCGCCTGTTGAGTCTAGTTTCCTTCAACAGGTTTATTTTATAATATGCAACTGTATGTTTTTACTAATTAATAGAAAAAAATTGGCTTTTCACAATATAGCATTATAACTAGCCGTTAATATAAAAAAAAATCAGCTTTAGCCATAGCTGAATGGTTTTTCCTACACCAATTGTAACTATTGGTAACATTGTATAACATTTTTTCTTTGTGCACTGATTACTTACCACGCAGCGAAAATAATAGATACTTAGTTAACTTCTAAACAGTACTTTTTCTCCAGTTTCATTGGTCGATGGGACCCGCATGTAGAAAGCGGTAGATTACCGTGATGTGGATGGAAATCTCTCACTTCCTGTATAACAAAGTCCAGTTAGCCTAATGTGGTCGGATTATCACCGTGGATGTTACGTTCTAACAATTTTTAAGTGCGAAAGTGGCGCATAGTGTGATAATGATAGCCGATAAAATGACAGCCATAGTAGCCCTATTTTTTTTACACCTCATACATAGCGGCGTGCATTTGAAATGAAAACTGCCATATGAGGGCGCCACTTGAGTAATTTGGCCAGTATCTTTTCCCGCGTGTCAGAGAAAATGAGACTGTCTTTTTCTTATGCTGTTGTCACCACTGCAAAATAGAGATGGATATAGTCTTTTATTCTACTGTTCCGGTCAGTACTCGTTTGCCATGTGTGTCAATATTATCCGGGGGGTGTCACTCAGCGTTTTACGTTGATACAAAATCATCCGCCCATGGGTGGTATAAACTGCCAGGGTTCACACAACGCGCATTACCTCATAGGTGCGTTCAAATATATTTCTATTTCAAACACCTTATACTAATTTATACTCAGACAAATTAATACCAATACTAATAAATAATCAATAAAACCGTGTTCTTATCCTAAAAATATTAATAGTTTGTTCTTATTATATGTTTATACAAATGTTGTACCACCATACACATCTGACAGCATGGTGACAACCCTAATGTTAATATCATCTTGACATTTGCATGCTTGACAAGCTAAGCGTCAAATGTAGGAAGAGAAGCTTCTGTAGTTTAGTACTATTACTTATTCTGTGATATTATGCATATGCCTCGCTCAGGCATCGTAAACAATACCATAAAGGATGACTCACACTAGGACGGGACGGGACGGGACGGGACGGGACGGGGCTTTTTTTAGTATGGAAGGCGTCACGTGTTCACAGAGCCCAAAACTCTGACAGATCGGAAGCATCGGAAGGCCCCGTCCAGCGCCGGCCACGCTTTTTTGGTATGAAATTTGATCGGATCGGAGAGCACGGAAACAATAAGCTAAAATAAGTAAGTTACCAAATGTCATAAACTTGTATGTGAAATATGAGGGCGCAGCTGCTTTCTGCTTAGTCGGTTTATATTACTTGGGACAAGGAGGAGTTACTTACAAAGACTGTCAATTTCTAAATAAAGTCGCCTTTCTCGTGATGATTGCCGGAATGAAATTATTTAAAGCGTTATAAATCAATTTAATTAAAATATATTTACAGCATGGAAATGCTATAGATAAATTATTCTTAAGAAAGAGTTGATTTTGATCGTATGTAAAATATTATAAATAACTTTTACCTACGATATCCAAGGCAACGTGATCTAATTGAATGCAATAATATATTTATAACTTGTAATACCAAATGATTCTTATATTTGATTCACTGACAAATTTTCACGCATTTACATAGTACAATTTAATCTTCCGTGACCCATACTGACATGAATATGGAAAAAAAACGGTTGAATCTCTCGTATTTTAATCACAATTGGCGTGACATGTTTAGGATAGGACATCGGATAGGGTGATGTCACCTTCGCAGCAAAGCCAGCACCCGTTTAGAGAAAGTCAGGAAGTGTTAAAAATATTTATTGTAGATAATTATACGCCTATAACACTCACTGGGGACTCCAATAACACTCAAGGAGGCATTTAGCAACCTAAAACCGATGCTTGGTTTCGTTGAGGAGCTGGGGTGGTTGGAATAGGGCTACCTCGTAGCACGCAAAAAAGGCACGATGGATGTCGAGTTGCGGAAAAGGGCCCAGATAAACTAACTAACTATACGCCTATGCTACACAGTGTGAGGCTAAGTCACCATACAAAATATCAAGGTGATATTAAAGTAGAAAATAAACTCAAGATCTGTACGGCCGGTTGGTTTATCAGAGTATTATACAATATTGGATTATGTATTAACAAATACAAACAAAACATACAAATTAATTTATACGTATACTGGTATTAACGGTTTCCCGAAGAACGTCTTAAATATTACGGTTAACAGTCTTCATTATTTACTATTCTGCTACTGATTGGAACTTATGTTACCACAGACGGCTCGAGTGTCTCAGAATATACGTCAAAAAGAGGTATATTGCTAAATGTCATAAATTGCTGCGTGAAATACGGGCGTAAAGATAATATTTTATTTAGTCGGGTTAATCAAGCACGTGGTATTGCTGCTATAAAAAAATAATTAATAATAGATAAAATAAGCACGGGTTTTTAAAATCAAGTGCTGGTATTTGCACATGGTACATACTATTAACAATTACGTTTTTTTTAATCGCTTAGGTAGGAAGAAAAAAGTTTTTTGTAATTTCATACATGCCAAAAACCGCTTTAACTGTATATGTATATGTAAGTATAAAAGCTATCGTGCCATTTGTGTACTGCCACTGTACTCCATACTAATATAATAAATGCTAAAGTAACTCTCTGTCTGTCTGTTACCTCTTCACGCTAATATCGCTGAACGGATCAAGATGGAATTAGTAGGTATGGGGATAGTTTTACTCCTAGAAAAGGACATAGGGCAGTTTTGGTCAACTTCTACGGAAACGTGGTCGCGAGCAAAAAATAGCAACATATATAAGCGTTCACTAGTCGCAAGTAGGTATTTCGAAGTATGGTGCGATTCGACAAGCGCCCTTGTAATAATACAAAAAGTGTGGTGTTTCATCAAATTTATTTATTTCTAATAGAAAATTACATTTATGCACAAAAGAATACCTACATGCTTGCCTGATAGCAGTTATTTTGCCTTAATGTAGGTAAGTAACTTTTTGACTTTTTGCGGTATAGTTTGATCACATCAGTTAAATCGCAAAATATGACGAATTCATAAAATGTTCTTCAAGGTATGGAAGTACGTAAAGCTTCTATTGAAGTAACAATATATACAGCGTGCGAACTAATTTTGACAGAAAACGTCATAAAACCTAAATATGTTGCTGGCGTGGTAGGCAAGACCATAGAGGTATGATTGCGCGCTAACGCTATTACATATTAGTTCTGTAGGCACGACAGCACACGCCATTTTTAGGTTTTTGGCGTTTAAAGGGTTAACCTTTTCGCTGCCACGGTAAATAGATAATAAAGTACGTCATGCTCCCGGCAGAACCACCTCGTTATTAATGAAAATAGAAGCATCAGAATGTATATAAAGTATACAAGTATCTACATAATTCTTTGACCATCTGTAACAAATATACATGCCTGGGGTCCTTGTAAACCTTGTTGTAAAGAAGTCTTGAGTCTTGAAGAAAACCACCATAATTTATTTCATACCACACATACTATTTACACATAAATGCAATCAAATAACTTTACATCAATTTAACATGTATAATGTAGAACTGATGTATATGTGAAGTGTAAGAAGTATATGTGGTAAGAAAGATGGTAAATTGCTTACAGTATGCTTAGCACAACTTACACTGTCGCCTGTCAATTCATACATTAAGTCGCGCCCAATGTATGAACTCGCGCGCGAGAACGTAACATATGCTAGCCCTACAGATGATAGAAATATATATATATAGATATATAGATATATAGATACATTCTGATGCATTTATTTTCATTAAAGACGAGGTGATCCAGCCGGGGATCATGACATTATAAAGTGCCACCATCACCAAGTAACAAAATAATCATAGCTAAACGTATATTTGATATGAAGTCATGGCGTGTGAGGCACGAAATGTAGGGATAGGTGAAATAGTCGTATTTTTATAGGTACCGTAAACTAGGACTACTTTGACTTTTGTGGTCAACAATTCACTTAGGTATATAATGTACAAAAGAACCGGATTTTTGAGCACAGGTTTTAGAGTTTTATAATTTTAACAGAAAAACATGATAAATTAATGAATAGCTTCATGGATTCATCATACTATTATATTTCTAATGCTCATGCTATTGCACGATAAATTACTAGTTGTTGGATTAACAATCGATGAACGCACCATTTCAAGTAACCTGAGTTTTCCGGTACCTATACATCACTTGTATTTGGAAATCAAACAACAACTAATTTCAATTTATTGGTAGGAATAAATACTCCTAAGACTTAGGTGCTAAAAATTCTTAGTAAAAGGTTGAATACGTATTTAACAAGAGTATAGGTACAAAATCTTCAGATACAATCATCTTCCGATTGCCGCATGCCAAGTTCTTGATGCAGAACTGTAGCTTGGTGTCCCGTATTGTCCATGGTATATGAAATTAAAATACAATAATAAAAAAAAGGTTAAATCGCTGCCTATTCATATTTTAACTGTAAAAACCTTTGTGACAGAATGACCCGACTAAATTCATGATTATAGGTCAACGGGAGGTATCCTATACGTACATTTTGATTCTCTAAACAAATGTATGGGAATGTATCGATGTATGGGAATGTATCGATGTATTCTCTGATTGCGATGATGTAGAGGCAGCGGGGTGTCACTAAGCGTTCTACGGTACCACCAATAGGTAGTGCCTTACTAGTACTAGGGCAGCCCTAACTATAACGGGTCTAGGCGGAAAGACGGACGGATGGACGGTCGGATAGATAGACAGACGGACAGACGTACAGCAAAGTATAAGGGTTCCGTTTTTTTCCTTTTTACGGAACCACAAAAACAAGACCTTCAGTACAATACATACTTTCAACCGTTTTCTTATCTTATTTAAAGTCAAGAGGCCCTAACGAATATACTTCGACCCATTGGGATCCATCCACATCCACCCCTGAGCTCCATCTCCATGTGAGGGAATATGGAGCTCAGGGGTAGTGCTCTGAATTCCTTTGGCTCCAGGTATCCTGCAACAGGGTCAAACACAAAACGATGTTCGGAGTCTTTCCGGTGCACTTTTCGAAAGTTTGATTTTCTTATTGAACCTAGCCACATAAAAAAGTACTCCTTTTTTTTGAACTGTATAATAAAAATCATGTCTATATATCTAAAAGCTGGTAACTGTTGGCCACGGGAAAGATTGGCTGTACAGTTCAGCTGAACACACATTTTTTTCTTGTTGTCAAATGGAAGAATTTCTATTGAGGCAGCTAGAAAACGAACGATAATTTAAGAAATGTCATAAAATGTGTGCACTTTCTCTCACTACCAACTGATAGAGAATTAATTATCCAAATGTATAATGCGACAGTGATATGTTAAAGAAAAACCGGCCTAGTGTGTATCGGGCCACGTATTATTAAGGGTCCGTCACACAATGAAAAAGTTGTGCAAGCAAAAAGGCGTAAGTGTCTTTATAATATTAAGGCACTTATGTCCTTTTGTAATAACGTTTTATATCCTATCTTCCAGATTTATTCAAAAAATTTTTGAGCTCGCGTTCAAAAAAAAAGTAAGAGGACACACTTTTTCAGAAAATATAAGATTAATAATAGTTATAAAAACATCTAAATTATTTTCAAAGGCCTATCCGATGATGTGCCAAAAGCCCCCCTAAGCATATTTCTGTTCGCAATTTATAGGTAAAACTAAGTAGCGGCATACAAAATACACTTATAGCTATAATATATTATGTATCATATGCTTTATAACTACTGAGTCAAATAGCTGTGACAAACGGACGGACGGACAGACGGACTGGACGAAACTAAAAGGGTTCCGTTTTACCCATTTTGGCTACGAAGCCCTAACAATGACTATACAAGTTAAAAACTATTTTTGCATGACAACGCAATTTTGACACACATCTATATATTACGATTTATTATATAAAACTAGGTTTAGCAAAGGACTAAAAGTTTTTAAAATAATACTACATCATTTAACTAAGTATGTTATCAAGAACATTGACTGAGTGGTATGTTGTGGAGTAGGAGTAAATAAGTATAAGGATTAGCTATGCCACTGATCTGCTGAAAAATTTGTTTAAGAATGTGCAAATCCGCCCAGCCTGCAGACAGATAGAAAGACAGATAGACAGACACACAGGTGAACAGATGGTCAACGAACAGACAGACGGACGAACGGTTTATAAGGTATGCCGTTGAATTGAGAACCTGTTTCAGTATTAGATGTCGCCCAAGAATGAGTACTACTATTATGAACTTATTGTACTTCATTAAAAAAACATATAAGTTAAATATCCCTGTTTTATATTTTTAGATGTAGAGTTCGAAAACCCTGACTACTTAAAAATACTTTTTTGTATTTTAATAAACTTAGGTACCTACTTATTAAAATACAAGAAAATTAAACTTCTTACTAGGTGGTCAGTTGCCCATTCTTGTAAACTTAGAACGCAGCCCATTTTTGAAAATAATAGTTTCACGAAAGGGAGTCCAAATCAGCGTTTATACAGGCTGATTCATAAGATGTGAGTAGGATTTCTACTACTATTATAAAGCGTACTTCGTAATCAACTTTAGTTTTCTGACAAGCTTTGTTCTTTAAATATTAGAAGGATTTCTACTAGGTACTATTATAAAGCGTACTTCGTAATCAACTTTAGTTTTCTGACAAGCTTTGTTCTTCAAATATTACACTCCGGAAACAAGCGTTCTGTTATTTTCTTTTAACGGAACCCTAAAAAACCTCCATTACACACATACTTACAATAAAACTTTCTCGGTTTTAGTAAGAAGTCTATATATACATGGGCACCATTGTAAATCTCTCCCTCATAGGCAGGAGCTGTCACTAAGCGTGTTACGTTATTACTTAGTAAGGCAGACTCTTACTATAAAAGGCCTTGACAGACAGACAGACAAATGGACGAACGAACTACAAAGTGATTCTATAAGGGTCCTGTTTTTTTTTTCCTTTAGTGGGAACCCTAAAAACAAAACTTTCACTACGCACTTACAATACAATCTTTCAACCGTTTCCTTAAACCCTGATATTACTTGTCTTGTTTTTTTCTATATATGTATACGTCACAGTAAGATTGTGAAAACCACTAAATTGTATATATAATTTTCTTCGTGAAATAAATGAACTTAACTTAACTTAACCGGCTTATAATCTAACTAGGGAGATTCTAATGTATGGGAAAATTGTGAACTGTGTCGAATCGTTCTATAGATGATTAGACCACCGGTTGGCGTAGTTGGTGGTGATCCTGCCTGCTATGCCGATGGTCCTGGGTTCGAATCTCGGTAAGGGGGTTCCGAGGAATTGTTCGGATTAATCCCTGCCGCTTCTTTCCGCCATCGCCCTACGCGACAATATTTCCACTCTCACCATTTAGATGGTTGGCAGTCCTCAACTGTGCGCTTTTCCCGGAACTTCCTGCCTCGCACAGCTAAACTGTGGAACGAACCGTCGCCAGCGGTGTTTCCGGACCGATACGACCTTCAAACCTTCAAGAAAAGAGCGTACTCCCACCTTAAAGGCCGGCAACGCACTTGCGACACCTCTGGTGTTGCGGGTGTCCATGGACGACGTTAATCGCTTACCATCAGGCGATTCGTTTGCTCGTTTGCCACCTATAGCATAAAAAAGGGCATTTATTTGTGTGATGAACACAGATATTTGTTTCTGAGTCATGGATGTCTTCTATGTATTTGTATATTATATATATCGTTGTCCGAGTACCCGTAACACGAGATATTTTGAAGGCAATTACGCCTTTTTGCTTGCACAATTTTACTATAATATTTATCAACCCATAATTATGTGGACTTAATATCTTGAGGCACTCTCTACCAGTCAAACAGAAACTTGTCTTTGGTACACGATCATAAACATTGACAATGAATTCTTAGACACAAACCAAAAATAATATATTGTTCTATTAATTGTACAGTCAACTACTAAGATATGAATACAGCCATAGTGCCAGAAATATGTATACAGGACTTTATTGCCTGAACATTAAGGTGTTACCCGCCTGTAAGGGTGCCGCGTAAAAATTGCGATGTCCATAGAAGAGATATAACCATACCAAACCTTTTTTAAGAAGCGCTTGCAAAAAAGTGTTTGCTGTCCAAATCTTCAATACAATATGGAAAGAGCCATAGCCTCTTAAACTTCCACGTATCCTAGTCGAACTGTGACATTAACTATCTTCGTTTACTTGTATTGATTACAATGACCAAATATCTTTTTTGACGATACCAAAATGCCCGAGCTCTCCATCCTAAAATAGAGGGAGCTGGTTTTGAACGAATCTTCAGTAGTCAAAAACCTGCGAATAATACTTTTTTTTAATAATTACTTATCTTTAAAATTATACTTTCGGGAAATATTGCTTAGGTACGCTCTTGCTACTCCCTCGTCAGAAAAATTGTAACACTTCGTTACCAAGCCCCTTAATTCGCGGGCTCTAATGTAGGCAGGGTGAGGGAAGGAGGTACTTATTTATTATGTACATGATAGCCCGCGAATCACCGGGCATGGTAGACGAAGGATTAATCCTTCCTCCACTTTTAAAGTCAGTTGTAAGTAGGTACCTAAATAAATATTTCACAAACATGCTCAGAAAGTCAGTCTCATTTCATTCCCAAATAAAAGACGTAAAGTATCTAAGTAATCATTTAACCACCTCTAGCAGGGCGCGGACGCAGCGGATAATAATGGATTTTGTAGGGTTAATTCCACTCCTAGTGGAAAAAAAAACCTCCTGGCCCCGGGGGCCCCGCCCCGCAGGCCGCGCCTGGACGTAAATGTTCGAAAAAAGCACTAGATAAGGTGCCGTGGCGGAAACAAGGGTTGCCTCGCCCCAGCAACCACCTCGTCAGTCAATCCCTTACTTTCTCGCCTCGCCAATAATGTACCCTCATCACAAATACTCATCAAATGTATCCTCATCATCATTTCACCCTCGTCACAAAAGCTAATCGGCTCAGTATAGTTTTGTATGTATCTATGATGTTGCAGTAGAATACACTACACAACAAACCCACATAATTAATAATTATATAGTGTTTTGTATTTAAATATTGCTTATGATGATACCTAATATCTATATTTTACCTGAAGCAGCAAACAGACTGACTATTTTTCTTGGAATGAAGCGCCGAGCGATAATGTACATAAGACAAACTCCACAAGTATATTCCGACGCATATTACTATTACACACGATGCAGGAACATAAAAATATAATGTATTATTATGTATTAATAGTTTAATAGCAATCGCTAAGATTAAATATTATTAAAACGGTGAAGCAAAAAACATTGACATTTAAAGTCGATGACAGCTAGCAAACCTGCATAACATCGATGCGCGCGCAAGGCTTGACAAAAGTGACATTTGAAAAAATCGTCTAGCCCGGATAGCCCGGACACCTCGGATAGGCCCGTCCCGTGTCGGTGGGTAATCGGTGACAGCTTAGAAAGATCGGAAGCCCCGTCCCGTCCCGTCCCGTCCCGTCCCGTCCCGTCCCGTGCTAGTGTGAGTCATCCTTAAGGCGTGTCTCCGCGCCATAAATTCCATTAAATACGTGTATCCTATTATTTCCTAGAAATGGAAGGAATAACTTTAAATACATATAGTGTAACATAGTGCTGAACTGACAACCCAGAGGAACGGAACGACCAGACGAGGCTATTAGAGGTTGTAGATAAAGCATTGCCCCTCAGAAATGTGCGAGTTTGCAAAGGACTGGGTTTTATGAAGGAATCCGCTTAGTCCTTTTTTTACAAGATGTTTTTTTTAACCGTCTTCGAGGGAAGCTTTTAAAAGCGTATTCCGTATTTTCTTAAGTTTGTTTTTTTCTATCACGGGAAATTGCTCTGCACGCTTAGCACAAGACAGCATATGAATATTACTACATTTATGTGATTACTATAGTTGACAAGCAATCGATCACAGTAACAGTAGGTTAGAGAGTATCATACTGTCTTTTTCTTACGGTAGTATTATCACCCGGAAAATAGGGATGGATATAGATTTTTTGACCTACTGTTACTGCGATTATTGATTTGTCAGACTATACTCAAGCCGTCAAGAGGCACACCTGTCATTGTCTAATCCGAACAGGGGCCTTACCATGGCGTTTTAAAGCGATTCTTTTTAGGACCAAAACTGAGTCGCTGCCATAAAAATGAGCACAGTTAAAAACCTAAACTGAATCGCGTTAAGACGTCACGTCATGGTAAGGCCCCACGCAACCGAGCCACGTAGTTACGTCGCATAAATTACATTATAAGTAGTATTCAGTTTTATATGTTTTAATTTTTTATTTGCTGGTTGCAGTGCTTTGGTTTTTACTGCTATGCTGTAAACAGTTTTTTTGAATTAAATAAATAGTAAATAAATAAAAATCATAAATTTACTAAAACGGGGCTTAATCGGAGGATTAGGTCGGAGGTTAGTTTTCAAATTGATAAAGATGACTTACACCAATCTGATTCGATCCGATCCGATCCGACACTGTGAGAGGAGTAAAAAAAGGGCTTTTAAGATGTTCCCGCGGGACCCACGTTCCACTAGCGCCCTTAACGGAAAATCGACTCGCGGTAATCATTGATCCCTTGCTCTTATTTCGTCTTAAAAACTACGAAGACAACCTTGACCTTACTACCTTGAAGTTACTGGCAGCTCATATTTTATAAAGAATATTTATTTTAGATAAGAAAAAGCGTGAAAGAGAGCTAATTAACAAAAGTTTTAATTAAATTTGGTAACTCCGCCGTAGTTATTTGTATATTATGAGTTTCGTACCGAGTTGTTTTCATTAATTACTATGAGAACAACTAAAATAATCTTTGCTATACCATTTAGGAACTTTGAAATTTAAATTTTAAAGTTGATACCTTTTAGGTAAGTTGTACCTTGCTACCTACCTAGAATAGTTAGTTAGTAAGTTTTCCTAGGCTTTTTCCGCAACTCGACATCCATTGTGCCTTTTTTGCGTGGTAACGAGGTAGCCCTATTTCAACCATCCCAATTCCTCCATGAAAGCCAACATTGGTTTCAGGTTGCTAACTGCCTCCTTTAGTGTGTTTATAGTCCCCTAAATACCTAATCCTGTATACTTCTACCTGTCTACAAGCTAGTAGAATATATGTTTTGTCGTTTCCTCTTCTTTCATGCAGGCTCTGCACATAGGACTGTCCATTTTACCCATGTTGTATAGTTATTTGTTTAGTGTGTTGTGTCCTGTAATTAGCCCTACTATTTTTCGTAGTTGGTGTCTGGGTGTCCTCAGTAGGGTTTTCGTGAACTGTTCAACAAGTTCACGAAAACCCTACTGAGGACACTAGAGGATGATTCTGATTTGGAGGCGCTGCGCGCGGTAAGAAGAAGCTCAGTCCTCATGGCAGCATGTTGAAACCCTCAATGCCAATGCATTTTTACCAGTTGCAGGCTTGACAAACTAAACGTCAAATGTAGGAGAATGAACCTTCTGTACTTTAGTACTATTATTTATTCTGTGACAATATTACAAATCTAGTACAAAATTAATCTATCCTATATTTGCAACGAATTGCTTTCCCCGCTAGTGGATAAAATAAGCTTTCCTGTTTTTAAAGGACAAAGGCTCTCCGAACTAGTTAAGTAAAAATTTGTACATTCAAACTTATTTTTTACTTAAAATACTTCATGTAAATTAATATTAGTCTGCGACTGGAACCAATAGCTATTAAGTTTTATTAAGTCTGCAGATTTAAATAAATCCTCGGATTCCTTAGGAATTACCCCGTATTAATTAAGGTTCCAACTTTCCATACCGACTTAAGTAAATCGAAGCGGGGCAATAGCTAAAGAAAATAAGTATTAACCACTGCCAAAGACAAATAGATAGTAACGACTGCCGATATTTACACAAGGTATGTATACTAATAGCGAGTGCATATTTAGTAGCAGGGTTCCCATATCCACTACAATATATATATATATATATATATTTTTTTTTCTTTCGCCCGTTACTAGAAAGACGTAGAGAGCCGCTTAGGATGACGGACGCAAAAGTAAACACTCTGTATAATGATGCTGGCCAAATGTCATCGAAACGTGTCACACCATTGTCATTAAACACGTGAGTTGTTTACCATTGCTTCAATAAAAAAATATATGCTACCCTTTTTCTATGAAACAAATGTTTACATTTGCAAGTAAAACGGTTTAGTGCGGGTGTTGTCTGGCTTTACAACATTAAATAGCATTTTATGGGAAAAATATAAGTGTACAACTTGATTTCAACAGCAACCATTTTACGAGGGAAGTACCTTGTATTGACACTCGAGTCTGGCAACTCCCCTCATCATTATAGAGCTTATAAACTAAAATATTTACTAAAAAGGTTACTAACAAACCTTCCCGAGTGGAGCCAGCGAGCGCTTGTGCCACTATTGTTTTTTTTTAATGCAATAGTTTTATTTCAGACTACATTCATGTCCATATAATTAAGAATTAGGAAATAAATTACATTACAATAGAGATAATTATATACTAGCATTATTTTTTAAAATATTATCTACAAATAAACATATTATTAAACTAAAATAAGCATAAGAATAATGCAAGGGGCCCCACCCCACGAGCCTCCCTCTCTATCTCTTAGCTTGCTTTCATAAACAGCATAAGGTTACTATCGAACCTTCCCGAGTGGAGCCAGCGAGCGATCGTGCCACTATTGTTTATTTTATGTGAGGGGCCCGCCCCACGAGCCTCCCTTATTGTCTCTTAGCTTGCTTTCATAAACAGCAAAAGGTTACTAACGAACCTCCTTGAGTGAACCGTTGTGCCACTATTTATTTTATACTATTTGACCAAAACAAAAAGCTACCAAACCCGATATAAGTATATTATTCATTTGGTCAGTCTTCTTTAAAAAAAATCCATATAATTTACACAAAGTAATGTTTGTGACAATTGTGACACTATTATACAAATTAAACTTAGTTGAAGTTCTTACTTGAATTAAACTAGGGTTAATGTACCGCAATCTGATTTTCAAAATGGCGTATTGCATTTCAGAAAGTTTTTCGATTTGGAGTCTTATATTTAAGTGTTAAAGTAGTATTTTCAATTACAACCACGAGTTGAGTTACTTCGTTGAGAAGATGACTTATCTAGCTGCAGATGGGCATCAGTTTTCTCAATCTTCCAATGGTCTTTTTCAATTTTAGACTTTAAATAGCTTCGGATAAAGTTGTATTTGCATTTTCGTTTTGTCAGATAGGTTTTTATTCGTAGTTCTTTAATTTTGAACCTAACCCGTTCGTGATAAGGTCATATTTCGTCTGGCAAAAAAGGTTTTAAAGGATATCTTAGACCAGATGGAGTTTTAATTAAGAGGATTTAATTACTGTGGCTTTAAAAGTAGATGCACAGACAGATCATTTCCATTCGGCTATCATTCCGTTTGACAATTGCGGTTTATTTTATTTACTGCAGTTAATTTAATTCCAATCATTCATTTTACTCTCGTGTCGTGAATTGTCGGGATACAATACAGGGTGTTCTTTTGGTATACTTTATTCCTTAACAACTTTGAGTGGACTAAGAGCTGGCTAAGGATATAGGTTCGCAATTAATAGAGCGACGAAATTCATCTAGTTAGTGTGCCGTACTATCATTATTAATAAATATTGGAGGTATTCCCGCTATGCTTCTACGTTGTGCGGTAAGAAATGAGGAGATCCGGGAGAACCGAAGTCGTTGACGTAGCTCAGACAGTTCTTCTTCTTCTTTCTAGCATTTTTCCCGGCTCATGCCACAGTTCAGGGAATCTAGGGTCCGCTTTGATAACTAATACCCAGATTTGTCAACGGCAACCTAGAGGGTGTGATAAGTCCAGTTTCCTCGCGATGTTTTCTTTTACCGAAAAGCGATTGGTAAATTTCAAATGATATTTCGTAGGTACATAAGTTCCGAAAAACTCATTGTTAAAAGCCAGGGCTTAAACCCGGGACCTTTGGATTGAAATTTGCTCGCTCTTGCCGCTGAGCCACTCGTGGGTTAGACAGTTACCAGATTCAAATGGCTGGGATAAAAGATTATCGAGCGGCGACCACGGTCCTTGAATAGTCTCTTTAATTGCTAAATTTATGTTTTTATCCTTTTTCGATGCCCACCCTGTATAGAGTGGTCACATGTTGGCATTCTGCCAGCATCTCGAGTTCTGTCTGGCATCTTCATTAAATACAATGCATTTAACATTAGTGCTTTTTAATTCTTATTTGGTCTGGGCTCCAGGAGGCTTTTCTTTTAACCGTTCATTTATTTACTTCTTTAATTGTGCTGTCTCGTTTGGTGCGTGGATAGTATTGTCCACATGTGTATCAGTATTAGGTCTTGCGATTCAAGGATTGTTTTGTATGGACGGTTCCTGAATTCCGGAACTGACCATACAAAGCAATCCATAATTCCAATTTAATCTGTATGTGTTTGATATAGTGATTCATGAAAAAGAAAAAAAAACGCACTTCAGTATATTGGTTCATACAGAAGTGCGTTTCTTTTTCTAAAATACGGTAAATTCTCAAAATCAAAATGTTTATTTTTACTATATTTGTGTACAATAAAGTGCTTACAAACAAACAAACAAACAAATTCTAGTTTAAAGGGATAACCAACGCCATTGACGTTCGGACAGAATCTTTTGGTTTTATTTTATCTTATGATGGTTTTTCAATCTTAGCATATTATTAACAGAAATAGCTTCAAGCAAAATAGTATTCCATACCTAATTCATGGCGAGATATTTGTCGTCTAAGTTGAACAATTTTAGGTCAATAATCTCGTTTTATGGCCATGACTTTCGTCTTAGTTTAAATTTAAAATCTCTGACAATTTTTTTTAAACGTCAAAGGCAAACCCATTCATGCCGATTTCATAGATGTAACACACTTTACTGAAATCATATAACAAAAAAAGTATTTTTATAGACATTTTTTAAAAGAATCATAAAAAATAAATATTTCTTTCATTCCAAATACGGCAGACATGAATTTACATGGTTACCGTTGAATCAAAGCGCTTTAAAATTTAAACCTACTTTACCGCGACTTAAGCAACTCGTGTTATCATAATTATAAATAAATCTATTTCGCGAAGCACCCTTTCAAATATGCAATAAGGTTGTCTTTCTACACAATACCCCTCATAAATATACCTCTACGTAACCAGGGCATCATACATAACCACTTAGGGGAGCCCCACAGATCAGCTGACCATTAGACGTAGCAAAGCCATCCGTGGTTTCACCAAATGCCCCCGACGGACGATTAGCGCTGGCTTTATGCTGAGGGACCATTTTGTAGATCAGAGTTCACATTTTTTTATTATTATTTCTATGTACTGTAACTCACGAATAAATGCATTCTCTTTTCTCTTTGTTTTAAATTGGCAAAATTGGTAAACGGCTCAGTGAATGACTTTTTGCAGTTTATTTGAAATAATAAGGATATCGCTATTAATATACTTATATCGGGTTACTCACGTCCATAAAGTCGAAAATAGTTCAACATGTTTCGGAACGGTCCGCGTCCCATAATCATGAGTAAAAAGCGCTTGCGACGATTGCTCTGCGCACACTGCGCGCGACATTGTACCGCCTTCGCCTGCGCCGGCGCACCCCCCGCGCCGGCCAGACGCCGGACGCAGCTTTTACCCGAAAAATCAAATGCATTGTATGGTTAACCCTAAAGAAGGGTGAAACAGTGACTATGCAAATATAGCTATTGAGGTTCTGCGACACATTAATAAATAAAATAAAATAAAATATAATATATCATCATAATTATCATCAAGTCATCGTTATTATTCATATTTTAGTCTTACAACGCATTAGCGTCTAGCGGTATATTGGAAAATATAGTTTAAAATATAAAGACTAAAGTAGTTTTTTGCGTTGTGACTTCACATTTTTTGTAAACACTTTGCCACGGAGTCTTTGCGCGGTGGTCTGTGGTTCAGTCTAACCCAAAAGGGGGCAGCGGAACTTTTCGTGCGGTTTTGGTGTAATTTAATTAAAGCGGCGTTTGTGTTCTTTACATGGAGATGAATAAAACGCGTTATTCTGTAATTTGCAAAGCTGTATTTATCTCCCTAATTCTACACTCTTAGATTAGGAGCCTCCTGAAAAGGAATGTTCTAGATTAATCAGATCTTCCAGAATATTCGGTCTTCGAAATTAAGCTTTGTTTGATTGAGGTTAAAGGATGACTTACACTAGGACGGGACGGGACGGGACGATTTGTCAATCTATAGAAAGAATCACGTGATAGCTCAGAGCCCTCAGATGTCACGTGACCTTTTCTATAGAAACTGACCGATCGTCCCGTCCCGTCCCGTCGCGTCATCCATAAATATGCACAGACATAAAAAAAGTAAAGTGATTCAACTTGTGTACTAATTTTTTTTACAAATGCACCGCCATCTACTTATTCATTTGCGCTTATAACCTGATAGCGATGATCGTTTTAAGTAAAGTGTCTAATGTCATAAAGGTTCATTACGAGAAGTACCTTATCAAAAACCGACACAAAGTGGTAACTTTTATTAAAACAAGCATGTTTAGACTTATACGTGGACTGCGTGGTAGGTAATATCCCGCAGAGGGGTTGCCCGTATTTACATACTTGCATCAATTTTTTTTTTTCTAGGTATGTACCTAGTTGGCAATTACTACATGCGCAAAAAAGTTATACCGTAAGTTTAATTTTTTTTTCTACATTTTAACGTAATGACTACTATTTAAAACGAGATATTTACCGTAAATATTTGTTTTTGTGAGCTCCCGATATTTCGGCACTGTTACAAACGCCATGTTCACGGCGTAACTGATTTACTGCGAGTTTTTATTTGTGGTCTACCCACACGCCGTAGCGATCATAAAAACAAAAATACAGGGTAAATACGTATATCTCATTTTAAATAGTAATTATCATGTAAATGACTATGTAAGTTTAAAATCGCACTTTAACTTTGTCGCAGTTAAAATGTCTTTCACTTAGTTTTAGGATGGATATCCTAAAAAACATAGGTACATTTTTAAATAAAGGTGTAAAACAATCCAATATGTTGAAGTAAGCACAAATCTATCCAAAGGCTAGTAATCTTTACGTCTTGTTGGTATATATATATTACTAACTTTTGGCCGCAAATTCGTCTGCTTACAATTAGAACATTCCTTACCTCTGGGCCACCGGTACACTAGTGCTACCCTCTGCTAAAGGATATATTCTGAGTCCAACATTACTTACTTAATATGCTGTTGAAGAACTTTGAGGAAGAAAATGTAAAACCTGTGCCGCCGTCTGTACTCATCAAATATTTCAGGTCTCTCTTCACAGAATTTGTATTCAGGTACTAAGTTTGGAAATTGTACTTGCGTGGGCGTTTCAATTCAACATAGATCACCTTCAATAGATTGAATATGAAAATAACATTTGATAGAAGTTAATGAAGCCTGCCTAAGCATAGTGACCAATTTTTTAACCAATAACATTAAATGATTCGATATCCGCAAAAGAAATAGAAATAATTTTATCAGAATCAACACTATACAATATTTGAATTCGCTCCAATTAATACAGTTGACCTAAAATCATTTAGTAGGCCTAAGATGAATATTGTCACCTGGGCGACGAAGAATTAAAGTCTGAAAATGTAAAAAAAAATGTTGATCGTTGGTATACTATTTCTCAAAAACTTTATTTTAGTGTGTGTCGATTTCTTCTTAATTCAAATTCTTAAAGTAACACAAGTCCGTCAATGTCCGTCTAAAAGTTGATTCGCCCAGTTTTCGACTAATATGGTTTATCTAGTGTGTAAGTGATAGGTTCTCTGGGTATTACGTATTCATTCGGTACACGTCTCACACGCCACTTGATAGGATTGTTGAGGAATGGCGGCGTTGTCGAGCTGTATAGGTAGGTGTAGGTATCCTTTAAGCACTAAATGCCTGGCCTTGAGACCTAAATATTGAACCCTTGTGTGAAATGTCTTGCTACTTTTGCCTCTTGCTACTATACTGTTAATGAAATGTATAACTTCGTTTTTTAGATTAGAAAATCGGGCTATTGTCGTCGTTGTTTTAGGGAAACGATATAAAAGCTGCCATATCTCTTATATTATTAAACATAACATTAATATAAATGTGACTGAAATAATTGAAGAAACGGAGGCAAAATCACCTTTTATTTTTCTAATACTGAAAAAACGAGGTGTAATAAAAGATAAAAGTCTTAATTAGTATAGCAGCGTAACAGTGTCTCGAGTTCAAGTCGCGCCCGAGGCGAGAAATTCTTCCCCAGCGTTTGCCAGTTCACTAGTTACTAATTATAACTTATTAACTATAACTAGTTAACTGCTTAGTAATTTATTATAGTGGTCGGTAATAATCCTTAACAATCGACAGTTTTTTTGTAGTAAAATGTATGTAGACTTCGTTTCCTCATTAAATTTAGCTACTGGTCTCGTTGTACACGAAGGTTTAAAATAAATAAATATTAACCATAGACAAACTCTAAAGTAATAAAGGGCTTAATTTATTCTAAAAAGTAATAAAACCCAAATGAATTACTTTAAATTAAAATGATTGTTACAAAGGAAGATTTTCATTAGATTGTGAAAACAACCTTGAGAGACGCAGTCGCTTTGGAATTCCTAAAATGGTACCAAATTAGTATTGGAAGAAAAGAAGATTATAGGGCCTACCGTGAACATCGGAAATTCGAAATTTCTTGCGTCTCTTTCACTTCAAGCAGTAAGCGTAAGAAGGAAGGAGATACAATTTCTCAATGTATGATGTTACTGGTGACAGAAGAGCTGGTGGCTTCCTCGCACAACGTATCAGCATTACGATACAATGAGGAAATGCCGCCAGCATCCTAGGTACAATGCCTCAAGGACCTACTTTAGATTTAAGGTAGGTAGAGGTAGGTACTTAGGTAAGTTACACTTACTGTATATATTTCGAAAATAAATGTTTTTTTTTAATTTCTTAATTTTTCGAGTACATCATTGTATGTTAAAATGAAGCCTTTTTGGTGTCGGCGGCGTATTAAAGTATGGTTCATTATATTCAAGAATATTCTACTAACCAGGAAACCCTTTAATTTGACAAATCGACGATATTTATTCAAATCGCTTGTACAAATATACACGCATAGCTTTTGTCCGCGACTTTGTCTGCGTAAAATTAGAGCAAAAACTATCCTACTTATGTCCTTTCTAAGGAGTCAAACTATCCCTGTACCAACTTTTATCTTAATCCGTCGAGCGGTTTTAGCATGAAGAAGTAACAGACAGACAGAGTTACTTTCGCATTTATAACATATTTTTATTTTCAAAATAAATACAGTAAGTGTAACTGACCTACCTACCTACTTCTACCTTTATATATAAAATAGGCCCTTGAGGCATTGTACCTAGGATGCTGGCGGCATTATCTCGTTGTATCGTAGTGCTGATATGATACGTTGTGCAAGGAAGCCAGCTGTTCGGTCTATTAGTATGGATAGTATGGATGATACAATTTTTTATCATAACTGAATATGTAAAAAAGCCTGTTTTTTTGGTTCCTGCTCAGTACTTAAAAAGTTGTGAGACTCTTTGCCTGAAGATCCTTTTGACAATGTTATAGGAGTAACTAGTAGAGTAACTTGGAGAATCTGTCACATTAATACGCTACTTGACTCATATCAAATTCTCTCATTGATTTTTTTATTATTTGAAAATACTTTCCCGTCATACCTACAATTTTACCCGAAATCAACCAATATTAGGTTCTTAAGCCAAATATTATAGAAAATAATCATTTATAATGTCAAATTTGATATGAGTCTAATAGTAGCCTATTGTAAAGTTCACCGGTCTTAACGGCCTTTTAGTCTAGTTGGTAGTGACCTACAAAGCAGGAGGTCCCGGGTTCGAATCCTGGTCAGGGCATTTATTTATGTGTTTATCACGAATATTTCTTCGTGAGTTATGGATGTTTCCTATGTACTGTAACTCCCCCCACAAAAACTAGTATTTTATAACTAAATTCCCCTTATAACATTAACTTAACCTAACTTATTTAATTGGCCTTGTGATTCGTCTAGTGGTGGACTCTAGTTTGTGACGCAGATAACCTTAGTTCTTTAAAGTGTGACAAGCTATGTTTCTGATTCTAAAACTTATTTATTATTAGAATACTTAACCATTAGTGAATGTATATATTTATTTATTTGATTAAGTCATTGAGAAATAATAATTAATGAGAATAATTAATATAATTTAGAGATTGATTTCTTTTGATAACAATTTACTTGAAAGATGGTATTATTTGGCAAACTTTGTAGTACATGAGATAGATAATGATGATGACGGTAAATAGAAGTATATAATATATTATTTTCCATTGAGTTAGATGATGTTAGACAAGGTTATCTAAAGAGATTTAGCAAGATATTAGTGATGTAATAGTTTTCTTAGATAATTGAATATTTTGGTGGATAAAATAGATAGATATAATCTTTAACAATAATCGAGATGGTAATCAAGTAATTAAACGTTTACAACAATTGAGAGAAGATCAGAGGCGTTTAAGGTGAGTATTCATAGTAGGGAATTTACAAGATTATGATTTTCATATGTCAAAAGGGTAGTATTTTTAGTATATGTGATCAATATATATTATGTATATAAATATAATTTGTTTAAAAGGTAATACTCTGCCACCCCTATTAGTCTCTCGATTATGGAGAAAGAGCTTTATTACTGGGCTAATCCCGAAACGTCCTATTCACTGAAAATTTGTCTTTAATACCTAACTGATACCACTCTGGCTTCAGCTACTAAGCTCTTCCTCCACTGGATGCAGTCTGAGAGATCCTATCTAAACCCATCAGTTTATTATATATTATTCTTTTATCAATGGGGCTTCCTACAGTCCTGCCTATCCCTAACGAGTTGTAAGACTCTGCGAAAGGCTTTAGTAACGATTCACAACCTAGTCACAGCCTGTGATAGATAAAGAAACGTTAAGTATCTATCATGTGATCCTACCTACTTTTGTTTTCTTATAAAACGAAACATACAACCCATTACCCAATTCTGTAAGTATAATGCGTTATTTCTGAGTTTGTTAGTGTAAATACGAAGTGCCTTAATTCAATTGCAAACAAACAACCTTTCAAAGTTTAATAGCTAAGTTCCGAGCATTTTTCTACTCATAACTTAAACAAAAAAGGATTCTGAACATCTTTTTGCTCATATCTCAGGAACTGCTCTTGCCTGTCCTGAGCCCTATGAACTTCACTATTCTTTTATTCTAGAACAGCTTGTTCAAAACGTGATTATATGTAATAATAATTGTACAACCTTGTTGCAATATCAAACACCTCGTTGCTACACCATTAACTCAGGAATTAAAATAATGATTGTTCTAACAATAAATGGTTGAAAATACTATAAGTTAGGCATTTTGATTTAGCAATCGTAAAACCGTTAATTATAATATTCCTTTTTATTTTATATTTAATCCCATTTTATAAGTATTTTGTTACAATTAAAGTGCGAATGATTTTAGAGCCTAAAAATAAGAACTGAAATGATCCTGTTGATATTTCTTCCTAAATTCTGTAATTTATGTCCATCAATGTTTATATTTGGATGGACAATGAAACACTAATTTCATGATTCTAAAAGAGAGTAATATCAAACCGAGTTTTAAACCTTTCTAAAGATACCATTGATCTGCTCTGCTTGTCAATGATTTCTTCACAATAAAATTCTTAACTGAACCCCACCTAGATTCTAAAATCAACCCCTAACGGTGTGTGCGAAGTTACCCTAACGTCCCCTTCCCTAATTTACAACAAAACTGCACAAGTCATACTTACCAGCGACTTGTGACATTTACTTTAATCGTGTTCCCTAAGTAAAAGAACGTTCAGCTGGCGAAACTGATAGATGCAAACCTCCCACCAGTATACCGAATTCCCCCCACTATAGCCGAAGCTGGAAATAGTGAGTAAATTCATTCTAACCATTGAATACGGGACTGAGGATAGGTTTTAGGAAATATATAAATAAGGACCTATACTTCAGGCGTCGCATGGGTTCCGTGAGTCCTGATCTCAGGATGGTTTGACTAAGAAACCCCCACTTTCGCCATGAAACAAACTGAAGCACAGGGGGAAATTCACCGGCCAATATAAAGGCTATATCGGTGCCAGACACCCCAAATCTGGTCAACTTGGACTCAAGAATGTTTTCTTAACACAGCAAGTGAAAACAAACTTGTGGCGTACTTTGCGAACAGTGATTCTGGTTTTATAGATAATAAAAGATTCTTAATAACAAATTACGTAACAAACTTCCCCTTAATAAACTGAAAACTTCTTGGTCACCTTGATCCAAGTTCAAAACTACGGAAAGGATCTCTCCGTAAAGTTAAACAAAGACCATATTCCAAAACCTAACTCAACAATTATATTGCTAAGTCTAGCCCAGAACTTCGGTGCACCAGGAAATACCCCTTAATAGTATAAATGAAACGCTTGTAGTAAAAATCAAAGTCCGGCGTAACGCATAGAAATTAATCTTGCATTTCGCTTACAGAGACTCATTCTACAAGGAAATACCCCTTAATAATACAAATCAAATGCTTGTAGTAAAGATTCTCTAAAGGAGTCAAAGTCCGGCGTAACGCATAGAAATTAATCTTGCATTCGCTTACAGTGACTTATCCTACAAGTCCAAAGTCGCAGGGATTTCTCCTAGCAAAGTTGAACCAGAGAAAATATTTAGAGAAACTTTACTTACCAGAGCTCTTTCTTACGTTACGACCAGTCTCACTGAGTGTCCCAGAATGAATGAATGCGCCGGGCCCGGCCCCGGCCTATTTATACCATCTCCGCTGACCGCGGCATCCGATCGAGTTTTGCTCCATTTCATACGATTTTGGGGTTTTTGTACTGAATTTGGGGTTTTTCATAGTAAAATGACCATTTCTATACATTAGCGCTAAATCTTCATAATAAATTGGAATCTCCGTGTTGCATGCGACAATGCTGCAAGAAATCCAAGAAAACTCCTGACGCTACTACTAGGCTATCATAGCCCTCAAGGAGGTCTATATTAAACTGGCATTTTTCCAAAATCACTCTTAATGCTTAAGCAAGAAGGTTTATATTTACATGCCAAGCATACTCTAATAATCGATCCGCCCAACGTGATCCAAGTGTCTGACTAGATTGTATTCAAAATGTATCCATGGTATGTTTTTATTAAGACTCATATTCCCGTGTCTAATATTTTTTATAATAATTTTTATGCTTGTTTATTGTCTCAGCCAATGAGTGAAAATTTTACGCAATCGCAACGCCTTTTTAGTCGGCCATTTTGTTATCTTATGTAATGGATCTTTTATGTACGACGAAACTCCGCGTCATCGGACATCTCTTTCTATCCTATTAATATATCTCGCAAACATGAGACGCAAATATTTTTCATCCGTTGCCTAGATGTAGTTGTTTAGACAGAAACATTACCAGGAGATTAGAAGTATTTAGGAGCCAAAACATATTTCGTTCAGCGATTCTTATAACATGATTTTAAGGATCTACAAATATATGGATGATTTAAAATATGATTTAAATTTTCCTTTTTAACTAATGTTACAATTATTGGCATGTTTTACTTATTTAAATGTGAAATACAAATATAATGTAAGGATTTTTTCGTAAAACTTGGTTTCTAAATTAACTTCTTTCGCATGACAGCTACTTATTACTAAACGAAACGTTTCTGAAGCTATGAAGTGTCAAAACAATGTTTACACTAATGTATGTCTATAATAAGTTTATTTCTTATTATTTCGATGGCTAAATTGAATAATGAATATAGTAAATGGAACCATAAATGTGACAAAGTGAATTCAAGTGAACCCAAAGTGTATTTATTGGAATATGACGTGAAATCGTGACAAACACCACCGGATTTTGTCAGGTTATTATTATGTTTATTTTGCTTTCTTTTGTATTTTGAATGAATCTCGCAGCCGAATTATGAGTATGATACCTGTACCGTCACAACCGCCCCCAATCGTAAGTTTTTTTAATGATGCACGGCTGTGATTCATGAAAAACACTTCGATTTACTAACTTAGACGCGTTGATAAAATCCCTTTCTATTATGATTGTAAGAAAAAAAAAATCTAGATCCGTCGGCAGTTTTCCCCCCTTAAATGCGTAATGAGTATTCCAATAATAAATGACCGCGAATGCTGCAGCATTGAAATGGGCCCATCAGAATTAAGACAATTGAAACCTGAAAGCTTTTTCCCCAGAAACCAAGCTTTGTCAGAGATACTGGGTTGTGAGGCCAGCAGACCCTAATAGTCCAAATTTGTTCTTTCACCCTGGATACATCAAGCTTACTTCTGCCTCACCCAATGATCCATAGTCAAACATTGTACTTGACACTAGTGAAACCACAAAAATTTCCCAAACAAAGCAAAGAGACCTTTAATTTTTATTGGTACGAAGCGTTCATTTCTCAGCCCCATTGCCAAAAATTCGAACCACATCTCTCTACCCCATCATTCCCAGCCATATGTTCTTGGTGCATGTCTCGTACATGGACTAAGACCACTCGACCCTTAAGCTTGCCTTCATTTTTTTTTTTTTGTTGAATAGCAAACTCAAAGTTTCTCACACATAAACACCAAACTTGTGGTTAATACAACCAAATTGATTGTTAAATTGTCATAAGTAAAATGATTAATTAAAATACTGTAAGTATACAGCATGTCGTTATTGCTTTTATTAAACTGTGTCTTAAAATAAGACATCAAAATATAACGTAAGGTCCTCGCCACTTTGACGATCACGGCCCTCAACAAATGTGTTATATCGAATGTATCTTAACCATGACAAGGTGTGTGGAGTTTCGATATAGTTTTCATACCTTGTGTAGTATTGCTCTGCAGAATCTACCCTTGTTAAATGGGTCTAATCTTATATAAAGATTACTAACCTACGTGATAAGACGTTGCAGAACAATTGTCCCCAACCACCCCATTTCTTGTCCCCGCGCAAATACCGACTGAACTAGTCCGATTACATTCTAGCCTTTGTCTCTCTGTATCGATCCTTTTTCTTATAATGCATCCATCACCTTCACTTATTACCTTTTCATTCATCATCTCATTTCCGACAATAGCATACATCTCTCTAATCACTTTCACTCAAATCATCAGTCACCCTTCCTCATACGCTCTTTCGCTTCGACCCATACAGCCAGCCAAAGACATGATATGTAATCAGTGTAAAACTCACTGTAAATTAATATACTAAGACTTAAAACTTCAAATTATTGACAATATTTCGGCAAAGTGCCTTTAAAATGACCGAACGCACGCAGTACCTAAAGTAGGTACTCCCAACTTTTATTAATTTAATCAACTAAAATTATTGAACTCAATTTTAATTGAACCGCTTTTACTCTACATTACCGTAAATAAATAAATATGAATGAGTCCTCATAGAGAAAATTTTAAGATTTGTTATTATTTGTAACTATTTATTATTCTCGAATGCGAACACACGTTCCACCTCGTCAACTTACTAACCTTATCTTTAATTACAAAATTAAAACCTTATTCCATCAAATCGTCTGATTAGATCATTGAATCAACATACGCACACATAAGTATATCAACATACTAGTGTACGACTCTAGAAGTCTAGACCGTTTTAGTGCTCGCTCTTTTGTTCAATAATATCATATGAAGTAATGTATAATACCCATTTGTATTGAATTCAAAGTACATACGACGTAACTAAAATATTTGTTCGCATAAGAAAAATCTATTATTACTATTAACCCGAAATTACGTTAATAAAACGATTTTGCCGTCTTAACTCGTCTTAGTTTGTCCCCGTAAAACCCTGTAATTTTTGAAGTAGGTACTTAAAACTCTTAAGGTACATATTTTATTACCGAAAATATGTTGATTGAAACAAATGGTTTTATATAATTTTAATTAATATAGTTCGAAATAATTTGACTCGTTAACTACACTCCTGTGCGAATAACTATAAGTATGTACATGTTATACTCCGTTATATAAAATGTAATTAAACCTTTAAGTGTAACTAACCTATTTAACCGATTTATAGTGCCGGGCCGATTCCATACGTATCGGAAAATCAAGTTTTATTCGAAGCCCTAAACTCGCAATAATAATATTATGTTGTATAAAAATATACCACGACGGTACGTATACCTATTGCTTCTATATTATGTACGTATGCATAACCACCGAACAAACTATAATATTACGCCAATAAACGCATTTGCATTGCATATGAATATAATCTACGCTAATTGCTTCTCGCTTCATTACCAAACCTTCACTTCTTAACCGATCAGTCTTCGTTTAATTATAACGCCTGCCGAAACTAGTGAAAATGTTACGCATTGCGTAAGTAACCGCAACGAAAACATACGAGGTTCAAGTACAACGCACAACGCGTAATTCCACGAAGGAAATAAATGCTCCACTCAATAATTACCGATATCTCGGATTCGATGCCAACTCAATCAAACTTCCATCGGCCGACCTAAGCAATCTGAGAAAAATCTTAACACCGCGTTCTACGTTTATTTTGCGCATGTTACAGCAACTTCTACCATGAAATTGGGTAAGCGTCGTAACTATTCTTATATGCATAACTATTTATTTATAAAGAAAATTACAATTACAATGATAATTAAAAAATCTAAGCATAACAAAAAACTAGGCTTCGTAATTTTCATTCTAAAGGAGAAATAATTTCCGATTAGCGTTTTCATCGATATTGAGGACTACTTGCGCCATCTAGTTTTTCGGAGACTAACTTATGCCGCCCGCACGCACGAACGCACACGCTTATGCCGCAAAATGCCTTAATATAATTTTGAAATCATTACGCAAAATTGCCAAAATGCATTACGCCAAATAAGCACTCAAATGTAAAAAGCAACACACGCAACGCAATATGCCTACCTAAGTATCTCAATTGCTTGCAAACAATCTACCGTAAGTCATAAAATGCGTAAAAACAATGAATGTTTAAACAGTGTTGAAAATTCTCCTCTTGGGCAAGCCGGATCTGGCTCGTCTTCAAGTTGATAAGGAAAAATGCACTACGTTAATCTTTGTAAGGAAAGCCTGCACACGTCACGTTCCACGAACGTCCTGCTAATAAAATTGAAATTTACTAAACCACCATCCACACAGTTATGTATTTAAGACAAGAAGTTAATTATATGTTTGTCAAAATAGTACAAATAAAACCGGAAAACATTATAGCTATATATGTATACCCAAAGTTGCTGTCAGTCTAGGGTTCCTCACAATGTTCAATCTGTTGATTTAAATAATGATATAAGTTAAAAAAACTTTAAACCTTTGTAAAAAGTATATAAAATTAAAAATTGGAAGTCCTGAAAACATATAACACATTAAAAAAAACCCAAAAGTATTACTTAGGTACTGCCAGGATTTGAACCCAGTCACATAGACATCACTTAATACAACATTACGTTGATCAACTTAGCCGTATCAACTTAATCAATTGAAGGGAATTTAGCTATCTAAAGGAACCTATCTTTATTTCTCTTCATTTAGTATTTTCGCGATAGAGAATGTAAACGTTTTATATTTCACACTAAACTTAAGAAATCACTCAAAATTGTGAGATTGTTTTAAAACCGTGCCCCTAGAATAAAATTGACATATAGAAAATTTAACATGTACCTAAAATATTCGTTATAAAAACCCCGTCCAATCGTGATTTAATTTCAATCAATAAAAATAACTTGCATGCTAATAATATTGTGTACATACCCTGCACCATACTGGAATCTTGATCTGCTGATATGGAAACACACTCGCAACACATTATTTATCGAAAACCTATCCAGTATATTGTTTATTATTTAATAAACGCTACTACATTCGTGTTATTTGTATTTTACATCAGAACTTGATGATTTTCTTTTCTTCGCTGATTTCCAAAATAAACCACGTTTGCTGCCCTATCTGCCACCAGCTGTCTTCATCTTGTACTGCCGTTTGCTTCGCTCGTAATGATGATTAGAAGTCTATCGAAACCATGATTGATCTATCTTCGAAGAGCCCAGCCACGAAACCATGATTCATCTGCTTTTCTTGCTTCCACCAACTTTTCCTTTGTTGTCAACTGTTCCGACATATTTATTCCAAACAGAATCTTCCACGACCACACACTAAGTACACAATCAAGCGCTTCACTGCTTCCACACTTTAAATCACTTCACTATCTGTTATTACACTTTACACTAAAGACTTTCTCTCTTTTCGTAATAAAATAAAATCACACGCGAACCAAATAAGTGAAACACCAGTAAAATAAGTTATTTCAACTCCACTGTCCCTTGACATTTGTTTAGTATTGCTAGTTTTGAAAATGCACTACGTTCGAACTTTACCAAACGATGGAGCTGTTAAACGAAACATAATTATTATAAACCCATTCATTCGTCACGTATTATTTTAGTTTAAAATATATATCAAGGAGAATATAAGTTTTTATGCAATATCACATATAAAGATAGTGAATTTTATTCATTTTGTACATAAACATTTCGATGAGTCGCGATGCCGGAACGTTAAAAAGAATGGCTCAAACGATATATTTTATTTGACAATACGGGACCTTGTCAAATCTGTCATTTACCCAACAAAAATGGCTGCCATTTTTTCTTCCTGCGCAAGATCAACTATTTGAATTATTTAACATGGCACGTTTCTTATCGCGATTGAAGAGGAAAAGTACATATTTTAGTCGGTGCATAAGTTAAGATACTTTTAAAGTGCCTAACTCAGTTCTATTGTACTAAAACAATTAATTATATTGGCCAACAACTTGTTTCATCGTTCAACAAACTTCATTGATGATCAATCAGTTGAAATTTATGGAAGATTCACAGTGTTCCTTATTAAACCGTGCTCCGAAGAGAAATTGTTACTACCGAATGAAACCAAATAATCAAATCGAGTGGTTTAAAGTACTTAACCCATCTTAAAGCCGAAAGCACAACTCAGGTAAGTCAATTTATTATTTACTAAATAACCCGCTCGTTTCATCAGTATGTTTTACCACGAATCAGCCCTAGAGAGAATAATTGCTATCATTGAAAGCTAATCATCAGTTAAATTTCTGTAAAGTTTAGATGTTTGATACTGAGATATAATTTATTACCATATTAAAATACCAAAAGTTTTTTATACTTCATGGTTTTCATGATATCTACCTAGTAAGTACCTCTCATTTTAATCAATTATGTCTATATTTTTCAGCTATGACAACAATATCTGTTATCCTAACCAAACATATCTGGAAAACCCACCGCAAGAACCAATTGTTATTGAAGTGAAATCTGTATCATTTTTTTTTCATACTAAGAGGATACCTGATTCTACCTGACAATAACATACAAAACACACGTAAGTAGTACCAATCTTCTATTTAAACCTAGTTTTAAACTTAGCCATACTAAATTCAAGTGTTTGAAAATTGTTATCGCTCTCCAGTTCCGACAACACAAATTTTTATTTTATTCTTATTTTTTCGCAATAACTTGTCATTGTTGATTAAGAGATTATTATTAAAGATGCTTAGAGACATATTACCGTTACCAAAGCTTACATGTTTTAATATTTTAAAATTTTATATTTTTAGGGGACTATCCCGAAACCAGATCATAGACATGAAGAATTTCCTACAACATATGTATGACTGCCACTATTCAGGACAGGTAATTTATTTACTTATTTGATAGATATTAGACAAGTTATAACAAGTACCAATTATTACAAGATTCTAGTGCTTGAAAATCCCATCTCCATAACCCGAGATTCTGCTCACCTTAATAATAAAAATCATAGTCTAACTTATTGATTTCTAATTTTACTGATTAATCTAACTTCAGCCTGGTCTATTAAACTTCTAATTTTATTAAAACATACCCTACATACCAAAGGTTTTCAAACTTTTAAAGAAAACTTGACTATGAACATGATTGCATTTGGTGATAATTACATTTTGTACTAATAATAAGTTTTAAATTCATCAACTTTGTTGAAAGTTAATGTCGCGCCCCCTAGTATGGTGTGAATCAATACATCCCCTTCAATACAACAAAATGCACAAAATTAACACTCCCTGTGAACAAATTTCATCATCAAATGCCGAATTTGAAACTGTTTCCTATGCCCTAAATGTTTTAACTGTAATTCTACATGAATAAACTTGCCCTATTGTAAATAATCTATGAATGTAATTAATATTTATTATATATTTAATGTGGTTCTATCTCATTTCAGCCTGCTGAGTCATACTGCTGAATTTACTGTTTAAACCAACCTATTGAGCCTCCTAATCGAGAAACATGTCTTCTATGATGGCCGTTCTACGCACAGTCTGATCATGACAAGAGAATAGTAGCATATGCCTCATGAAACTGTACAGAAGGTACTTCGGTTTGCTATATTTACCTTACATGTACTTACTGACTATGTAAGGGCCCGCAAAACGTATTTGCTTATCCTAAATAGTAAGATATGTATTAAGACACATGTATGTCTGATAATTTATGCACACATTATTGCAATAAGAGTGATGATCTCTGTTTGACAGGCATATTTACTTGAAGTGGTGTATCATTTAGTTCTCTGAGTAATTGTACTTCACCCTAGCTTGAGGCATTTAATTTTGAAGAGATACTTTAACTAATGAAGTAACTACTCTATGGGCAGTAATGAATCGTAAACGTATTGTATAAGAATATTTGTAATACCGATGTTCGCCCCCATTTGTTTAGTACCGACTGCAGCAAACAAATTATCTGACTATCAGAGTATTAAGAGAGAGACATTCGCATTATAATTATTGAAAATGCGCCCCCTGTTCGTTTAGCCTCTAAAAATCCTAACAATCATCATCATATCTGTTAAAATAAGAAAATAGAACGCTTCTAAGTTGTATTGTGTATTGGTTTAAAGAATAAACACTAGCCGTCAAGAGAAGGCGTCACTGTTTATGCATCATTCTCCCATGCAACTACAGATCTCTTGCAAAAGTTTAATTGGATTTTACACGCCCCCCAGATACTCATACTATATTGCACTCATAAACTTAGCTATATCGTTAAGTATTTAAGGATATTCATACATGAAAAGTCGAACCTGTATACCTACTCTTACTGCAACTTATCTACATACTGATATTAACTGTATATAGTTTCTCAAACTAGGTTTCCAGATTTTCTACCATATATTGGACTTAACAGCATACTAATCGATAAACCTGTGTTTAATTTCAGACGCGGCTCTCCTAGCAGATGTCAATACAAGAAAATATTCAGGAGGGACCGATATTCAAACATGAAAAGCGAACCATGACGAAACCACTTTCTGTGCAAATGTATTTCCAAGATCTATTCTAGTCTAGATATAAATTTCATTGTCAAGTAACTAGATTGATTTTTAAACTGGTTGAAAAATAAATAATTGTCCTATTGGAGTTTTATTCAAAAACTATATATATGTATGTAATTATGTGTTTAAGAATCAGAAACAAGCCCGCTGACACCCTCCTTTTTCACGTACAACAAAATGTGACACGAAGGCCACTCTAAAACTAAATACAATAAATTTTGTTTTAATAGTCAAATGATATACTTTAAATTATGACATTGCTATTCAAATTCTATTCCGCTTTTTATTCCAACTTTTGATCATGTCTCATTGTGTACCGTTAAGGCTACTCTAAGATAAGTAAGATTATATTTAAAATGGAAACACAATCCTGGTCACGGCACCAAAATGTAACTCCCCCCACAAAAACTAGTATTTTATAACTAAATTCCCCTTATAACATTAACTTAACCTAACTTATTTAATTGGCCTTGTGATTCGTCTAGTGGTGGACTCTAGTTTGTGACGCAGATAACCTTAGTTCTTTAAAGTGTGACAAGCTATGTTTCTGATTCTAAAACTTATTTATTATTAGAATACTTAACCATTAGTGAATGTATATATTTATTTATTTGATTAAGTCATTGAGAAATAATAATTAATGAGAATAATTAATATAATTTAGAGATTGATTTCTTTTGATAACAATTTACTTGAAAGATGGTATTATTTGGCAAACTTTGTAGTACATGAGATAGATAATGATGATGACGGTAAATAGAAGTATATAATATATTATTTTCCATTGAGTTAGATGATGTTAGACAAGGTTATCTAAAGAGATTTAGCAAGATATTAGTGATGTAATAGTTTTCTTAGATAATTGAATATTTTGGTGGATAAAATAGATAGATATAATCTTTAACAATAATCGAGATGGTAATCAAGTAATTAAACGTTTACAACAATTGAGAGAAGATCAGAGGCGTTTAAGGTGAGTATTCATAGTAGGGAATTTACAAGATTATGATTTTCATATGTCAAAAGGGTAGTATTTTTAGTATATGTGATCAATATATATTATGTATATAAATATAATTTGTTTAAAAGGTAATACTCTGCCACCCCTATTAGTCTCTCGATTATGGAGAAAGAGCTTTATTACTGGGCTAATCCCGAAACGTCCTATTCACTGAAAATTTGTCTTTAATACCTAACTGATACCACTCTGGCTTCAGCTACTAAGCTCTTCCTCCACTGGATGCAGTCTGAGAGATCCTATCTAAACCCATCAGTTTATTATATATTATTCTTTTATCAATGGGGCTTCCTACAGTCCTGCCTATCCCTAACGAGTTGTAAGACTCTGCGAAAGGCTTTAGTAACGATTCACAACCTAGTCACAGCCTGTGATAGATAAAGAAACGTTAAGTATCTATCATGTGATCCTACCTACTTTTGTTTTCTTATAAAACGAAACATACAACCCATTACCCAATTCTGTAAGTATAATGCGTTATTTCTGAGTTTGTTAGTGTAAATACGAAGTGCCTTAATTCAATTGCAAACAAACAACCTTTCAAAGTTTAATAGCTAAGTTCCGAGCATTTTTCTACTCATAACTTAAACAAAAAAGGATTCTGAACATCTTTTTGCTCATATCTCAGGAACTGCTCTTGCCTGTCCTGAGCCCTATGAACTTCACTATTCTTTTATTCTAGAACAGCTTGTTCAAAACGTGATTATATGTAATAATAATTGTACAACCTTGTTGCAATATCAAACACCTCGTTGCTACACCATTAACTCAGGAATTAAAATAATGATTGTTCTAACAATAAATGGTTGAAAATACTATAAGTTAGGCATTTTGATTTAGCAATCGTAAAACCGTTAATTATAATATTCCTTTTTATTTTATATTTAATCCCATTTTATAAGTATTTTGTTACAATTAAAGTGCGAATGATTTTAGAGCCTAAAAATAAGAACTGAAATGATCCTGTTGATATTTCTTCCTAAATTCTGTAATTTATGTCCATCAATGTTTATATTTGGATGGACAATGAAACACTAATTTCATGATTCTAAAAGAGAGTAATATCAAACCGAGTTTTAAACCTTTCTAAAGATACCATTGATCTGCTCTGCTTGTCAATGATTTCTTCACAATAAAATTCTTAACTGAACCCCACCTAGATTCTAAAATCAACCCCTAACGGTGTGTGCGAAGTTACCCTAACGTCCCCTTCCCTAATTTACAACAAAACTGCACAAGTCATACTTACCAGCGACTTGTGACATTTACTTTAATCGTGTTCCCTAAGTAAAAGAACGTTCAGCTGGCGAAACTGATAGATGCAAACCTCCCACCAGTATACCGAATTCCCCCCACTATAGCCGAAGCTGGAAATAGTGAGTAAATTCATTCTAACCATTGAATACGGGACTGAGGATAGGTTTTAGGAAATATATAAATAAGGACCTATACTTCAGGCGTCGCATGGGTTCCGTGAGTCCTGATCTCAGGATGGTTTGACTAAGAAACCCCCACTTTCGCCATGAAACAAACTGAAGCACAGGGGGAAATTCACCGGCCAATATAAAGGCTATATCGGTGCCAGACACCCCAAATCTGGTCAACTTGGACTCAAGAATGTTTTCTTAACACAGCAAGTGAAAACAAACTTGTGGCGTACTTTGCGAACAGTGATTCTGGTTTTATAGATAATAAAAGATTCTTAATAACAAATTACGTAACAAACTTCCCCTTAATAAACTGAAAACTTCTTGGTCACCTTGATCCAAGTTCAAAACTACGGAAAGGATCTCTCCGTAAAGTTAAACAAAGACCATATTCCAAAACCTAACTCAACAATTATATTGCTAAGTCTAGCCCAGAACTTCGGTGCACCAGGAAATACCCCTTAATAGTATAAATGAAACGCTTGTAGTAAAAATCAAAGTCCGGCGTAACGCATAGAAATTAATCTTGCATTTCGCTTACAGAGACTCATTCTACAAGGAAATACCCCTTAATAATACAAATCAAATGCTTGTAGTAAAGATTCTCTAAAGGAGTCAAAGTCCGGCGTAACGCATAGAAATTAATCTTGCATTCGCTTACAGTGACTTATCCTACAAGTCCAAAGTCGCAGGGATTTCTCCTAGCAAAGTTGAACCAGAGAAAATATTTAGAGAAACTTTACTTACCAGAGCTCTTTCTTACGTTACGACCAGTCTCACTGAGTGTCCCAGAATGAATGAATGCGCCGGGCCCGGCCCCGGCCTATTTATACCATCTCCGCTGACCGCGGCATCCGATCGAGTTTTGCTCCATTTCATACGATTTTGGGGTTTTTGTACTGAATTTGGGGTTTTTCATAGTAAAATGACCATTTCTATACATTAGCGCTAAATCTTCATAATAAATTGGAATCTCCGTGTTGCATGCGACAATGCTGCAAGAAATCCAAGAAAACTCCTGACGCTACTACTAGGCTATCATAGCCCTCAAGGAGGTCTATATTAAACTGGCATTTTTCCAAAATCACTCTTAATGCTTAAGCAAGAAGGTTTATATTTACATGCCAAGCATACTCTAATAATCGATCCGCCCAACGTGATCCAAGTGTCTGACTAGATTGTATTCAAAATGTATCCATGGTATGTTTTTATTAAGACTCATATTCCCGTGTCTAATATTTTTTATAATAATTTTTATGCTTGTTTATTGTCTCAGCCAATGAGTGAAAATTTTACGCAATCGCAACGCCTTTTTAGTCGGCCATTTTGTTATCTTATGTAATGGATCTTTTATGTACGACGAAACTCCGCGTCATCGGACATCTCTTTCTATCCTATTAATATATCTCGCAAACATGAGACGCAAATATTTTTCATCCGTTGCCTAGATGTAGTTGTTTAGACAGAAACATTACCAGGAGATTAGAAGTATTTAGGAGCCAAAACATATTTCGTTCAGCGATTCTTATAACATGATTTTAAGGATCTACAAATATATGGATGATTTAAAATATGATTTAAATTTTCCTTTTTAACTAATGTTACAATTATTGGCATGTTTTACTTATTTAAATGTGAAATACAAATATAATGTAAGGATTTTTTCGTAAAACTTGGTTTCTAAATTAACTTCTTTCGCATGACAGCTACTTATTACTAAACGAAACGTTTCTGAAGCTATGAAGTGTCAAAACAATGTTTACACTAATGTATGTCTATAATAAGTTTATTTCTTATTATTTCGATGGCTAAATTGAATAATGAATATAGTAAATGGAACCATAAATGTGACAAAGTGAATTCAAGTGAACCCAAAGTGTATTTATTGGAATATGACGTGAAATCGTGACAAACACCACCGGATTTTGTCAGGTTATTATTATGTTTATTTTGCTTTCTTTTGTATTTTGAATGAATCTCGCAGCCGAATTATGAGTATGATACCTGTACCGTCACAGTACCTATTTAAGTATTTATCTAACTATCAATTTTATTATATAATATCGTCGTCTAATACACACAACACAAGCCTTATTAGGTTGGTTTAGGTAAATTTGTCCCACAATATTTATTTATTTATTTTTAACTTCTGTGTTAGATACTTAGCCTGGGATCCCAGCCATAGTTATGCAAATATTCTTGAAAACCTAGGAAATTTTCACTGGAGCCGCACCACTAGTAAAGCGGCTCAGACAAATTACCAGTGAAGTCAATAAACTCACCCTTCAGTAATACGCCGCCGTGACAGACACTTAGCCTGGGGATCCGTTAGCTGAGGAAATTAATGTCAGATCTTTAACTTGTTAAATAATTGCTTTAAGTGTAACTTTGGGCTTGTAGTCAATTTGTAACGTAAAGAAACACGAGGCGATCGAGCGGTGTTCAGATTTTAAAATCTTGATTTGTTATGGCTATGTTTTGCTTATGATAATGATATAATGAGTATTAATTACGCGAGTCGATTCGCCTCTAGTGGTGCTAGTGGAATGTAGTAGTGAAACGTCACGTCACGTCACTTTGGCAATTCTTTCATATGTAGGTACGAGTACGTTTAAAAGTGCATGGGCAACACAAGACCCACGCATGAGTGGCGTCGCCTGTTAATAATGTCGCTCGCATATAATGTCGCGCCCGAGATGCATAGCCTGTCCAGGTTGTACGGTATAGGTATATAACAAAAAAAAACATTTATTTAAATTGGTATTGGTTGCGAGGGTTCTGTTTCTACTACTTTAGGTAAACCATTTCAAAAAAAAAAGAAGTCCTTCCGCTTTAAACTGTTGCGTTGAAGCGAAGTAAAAATCATAAAACTATACCCAGTTTGGGCTGCAAAGAGATTGATCATGATTTGCTCATAAGTACATACCTTAGTTATGACACAAACCAAACTTCGTGGTCTAAGCACAGTGAGAACATGCTTAAAAATCTGTATTATATATCAATAGAAAACCGTCACAATTCTTTAAAATCTTATTATTCCAGAAATCAACAGCGAAAAAATTCAGTATTATGCAAAGCTAAGCAAAATGTGTCGCAAAACTTACCTTAACAATGTACATCACAAAATATTATCGCGTCGTCATATTGGATATTATATAGTGCATAAATAATGATCACACGGCCCTCGACGCTCGTCTGCTCCCCTACCATGAAGGTTTCTGTTCTCGATACGAGATTCTCACGATGAAAGGACGATTCTGGAAAAATCACACTCAAATCGATTTACCCGATCGGGAGCCAAGATGCCACAGATACACATGCTAAACCAACCTCTCTTTATTGAATCGAGGAGTCAAAACAGATCTGTAAACCATTACATATCATTTTATAACACTGTTAGAAAATATTTTCGAAATTAAAATCGCCCTCATAGAACTTACAAACGATGTAAACAAAGGTATCACATGTTTTGTCACTGTTTCTCCTTATATTTTTACATTACCTCATCAAACACTACTAAAGACGTTCACTACTGATATGGACGTATATAAAATATTTTTATTTTTACTGTATAAAATTTTAGTATTAGTTTAGTTTATTGTTACTTTCGTTTGTTTGATAACCAATATATTACGTTATTAACGGATAAATAACGGAGATTTCATTAAAAACATAAAAATTAGGTTATTACGATCAATATGGCGGTCTGTTTACATTGTTAGGAAGTTGGATCGACGGCGATTTTAGTACTCAGCTTATTACCAAGCTTACCTCCACGATAAGAGTACAAAAAAATAATTATCACGCCATCATTGGGTATTATAAACAATAAAAAATAATAATAAAACCTTTTATTTCCCATTAAAAAAATACAAATAGTTTACAATTTTGAAAAGAAAGGAAAAAAGATAACATATTCAAATACTGGTATTGGTATAAATATTGGGTATTATATAGTGTATCAATAGCACACGGCCCCGACGCTCGTACCCTTACCAAGCTTGGCAATACGAGTTTCTTTTCTCGTAGGCTGAAAAGAAATATATATAGTTAATTACATGAACGATATCGTGAGCTGAAGAGAAAGGGTACCTCGTGCGTAGCCAAGATGTGATTAAGGTAGCCAGAGCTCAACGAGGGTGCGGTGTGTTGACGACGGACGGACCCGGTGTCCCTTATTGATATCTGAATCCTCAGCAGCCGTCCTTAATGGGTCGGCAACGGGGATGTAATACCCCTAAGATGCATTCCATCAAGCGGGCTAGTTGTTTGCCACCGACGTGGTATCAAAAGAAATATACGTATGTGAGAATTTATTCATTTATTCTATTTACAACAACGGTTGAAACCAATCACACGTGTAATTTTACAGTTTAAACAATATTCACATCAGACAGTATACCAGCAGGTCTAAGATGGTTATACACGAATGGCATCTGATAATGCTATAAGTTGATAAACCGAAAAGTTGCACGGATAGCGCGACAGTATAATTTTAACTATAAAACTCTCGTGAGACTCGAACATATTAAATAATATTTAAAACGGGTCACTCACGTAATTTAGTCGATTTTCGCTCGACATGTTTCGTTCTTTACGAAGAACGTCATCAGGAGCGCCCACTCGCGACAGAGGCAAGTCGTACACAGAACGAAACATGTCGAGCGAAAATCGACTAAATTACGTGAGTGACCCGTTTTAAATATTATTTAATATGCGACAGTATAATCGCTGTCAAATGTGGGTAACTGTTTGAAATTATCAGAAATTGTCATAAAATACTGACAAAATGTTACCTTACCTAGCAAGTATCAGGTTATCTGCGTGGCATCTTAGGCCTGCAGGTATGAATGTCAACATTTACCTAGATACGATACTACTCAAGCTTGCGAGTACTTACAAATCGTAGGAGAGATAAACTCGCATAGTCAATAAGAGCGTTCTACGCGGCTGTATCGTGCTTAAAACGTCTTCGTATTAGATTGTAGTTATACTGACAGTTAGATTTCGCGGGAGCTGACAAATACGAGTAGTAGGGGTGGTTCCATATTTCAGCGTTAACTTGCCAACCATCGTTCCTAGGCCTGTGATGTAACAGACTTTATGCAACGTTGGCCTCTGCCGGCGACTTTGTCTGCATTGCAGATATACGGACACTATATATTTTTTAACCTGGCAGGATCTGTATGCACTTAGCTTAGGAGCGTACGGACTGTGAAGTGGGTATGGTAGCCCGGGGACACTCTATCTTCTTTTACAGGAATTTATGGTCTAATTCCACACTTAGACCATTTACCAACCGGACTGGTAATTGACAGGTCTTCCCCTCTGCCAAAAGCATATGACCAATGATCATGTTCATTTTATGGACTAACGTTTATCTGACATAGCTATTTGTTCTTTATGTACGAACACCCATACGCTTTAGGTGCCCCTCCCCCGCAAAAACCAGCAAACTATTTTTGTATTGCAAATGACAGAAAATGCCAGTCTAGTTGGTTAAATGGTCTAAGGTTACATAAAGGATTGAGAAGAACTTTTAAAACTCAAATTTAAATGCTTACTATATAAAATGTTTTCCGATATGGGTACTATTCCTAATTTTTCTGCTTACAAATTTATTGAACTATATAACTACAGAGAGTTGGTAGGTACACATTCTACAGATTTATTGCATTATATAAATAATTTTGTACATGGCTCGTTATTACATGAAATAAGATTGGTTTCTTTTGAATTTCTAAAATAAAACAAATGTATATTCATGCGCATTTATATTATTAGTAAGTTTTTATGCGTAAAGCCTCGGTGATACGGACCAAGCCACAACGGTCACGTTTCTTATGACAATTCCCTTGATAGGGGACGGGGAATCTTAGTAATTGAATATTAAATTACGTTTGGCGACGTTACTTGGACAAATAAGATACTTGCGGCTTGGATACGGTTCGGATTTTTATAAGGAAAATTTGGGGACTGATAATACAGGGCGATATTTAAATGTGAGCAAAGCAAGTCCATACATTTTGATTTATGTAGGATATGTATTATAGTTTCTTTCGTATTTAGTTGAAGCCCAAAAGAACAAGATATGGGGTGCAGGAATCAGTGGCGGAGCGTTCATTGAACTTAATTCCTGCCGGCTTACCTTGCTTGAGCCAAACTAGTACATTTTTTCTCAACGACTCAAAGACATAGTCGGCTAAATCAGCTCCTGCTTGCCATAAGAACATTTTGACGCTCCCCCAACGGTAGGTATTCTATTTTCTTTTTTTCTTACAGTTACAGTTACAAATTCAGCTTAAATCAAATCAAATCAAAAATGTTTATTCTGTAAATAGGCTTATATATGCTAGCTCTTTTACAGTCACCTTAAATCTAATTCAACATAAATACTCTTAAATGTTTAGTCTTTAAATGCATTGTTATCATCCATCAAATAATCCTTAACACTTTAAGCTTTTTGTAAAAGCTGTCGTTTCACACTACATTTGAATTTATTCATTGACAATTCCAACATATTACATGATAACTTATTATAAAACCGCACGCCATTCCCCATAAATGTCACATGTAATCTGTGTAAAAGGAAACCCGGAATTGCTAATTTATTTTTACTTCTAGTGTTAAAATTGTGTATGTCACTATTTATTTTAAACATGTCAATATGTTTTCTTACATATATTATATTATTTACCCATGCGGCGAAACGTGTAAGTCTAACTTTAACACATCCTTTTAGATCGTAATTTTTAGTCACTATTCCAACGTCACCTGTATACCATGTTATCGAAAATCTTCAATATATCGTCACAATATTGACTTACGAGTAGGCATAGGTAAGGTAGGTATGCTATCGCACGAAGACATGAATACACCGAAAGTAACATTGCCAAACAAATCACAACTTTATAACCTGGATTTTAAGACCATTATCCTTTGAAAGGCAACGGGGTGTGTAAAATATAAGGGCCATAAATATCACCGCCTTTTGTGGTAGGTATCTTTTTTATTTCATATATCCACTAAGGGGATTAAAAAAGAAATGTTGCCAGCCGAAAGTGTTCGAATGAAAAATATAAAAGTGGATACCCAAATTGTTTTATTTTAATGCACATTTGTAAAAACTGAGCATTAATTCTCCGAGAGTAACGATTAAATATTACAATAATGACACGAAAATCCCTGCACCCACTTAATCTTTCTGGTTTAGCCCATTGGTTGACTGGTAGAGAATGCCTTAAGGCATTAAGTCCGCCATTTGTGCCATTTGTATTGTGCAATAAAGTTTTAAATAAATAAATAATGTACAGTAAACGGATATGATTTTTTTTTTCACAGGATGGGTAAAATAGTCTAATCTTCTAGTAAGTACCTGAAGTGTATCTGTATCAGAAGAACCCGCTCTTCAATAACATAAATTCGTCCTTTTCGCTATTAATAATCTTACCTACTGATGTGGCGCAGTGACCCAAAGTAGATCTTGGCCTGTAAAACTAAGGATCGCCAGGCTTCTTTGTCCAGCGCCGTTTCTAACCAATCGCAGGCACATAGCTCGTTCAGGTATTTCACGACCTCCAGCGATATCTAGGACGTCCAACGGGTCGTCGTCCAATCGGACGACCCGAGGATGCTCTCCAAACCGCTCGTACTTCACCCATACGGACCACGTGCCCGAGCCATCGGAGTCTTCACGCTTTCTTTCCTCCTACTTTGTTGGGCTTGCTCACTGGATCTTCGATTTAAGAATGACTCATATTGGGACGGGACGGGACAGGACGGGACAGGGCGGGACGGGACGATCTGTCAATTCCTGTAGAAATAATCACGTGATAGCCCGGAGCCCTCGGATGTCACGTGACGTTTTCTATAGAAACTGACAGATCGTCCCGTCCCGTTTTATTGTGAGTCATCCCTTATTGGTTTCAATGGGTTCTCCTGGATGGGATGGGTGGTCCTTATTGGTTGGGATGGGATTGACCTATTTTCCATGGAGAGGTAGCTAGTGTAAAATCTAAATACGATTAATTAAAAACCTGAAGTAAAATGCCACCGAAAGTAAAATTAGAATTTGACGCTTATTTTAGAGTGGTATCTAATATACTCGATAAGTAATTGAGTTCCTACTAATAGCGAAAATGTATGTAAACGATAGGCAGTTAGTATAGTACGCAGCTTTAATTAGCTAATGAGACATTAATTAGATGTTGTTATTGTGGACCTATTTATTTCTAGATAAGGTCACATTCCGATTGCGGTTGCAGCATTGATGTGGCCACGTTGTAGGACCGGGCATCAAATAATTGCCACCTCTCAGTGTCAATTTTTTTTAAGAATTCAATTAGTGTCGTTGCTGCAATGCTGTCGTGATTGAAACGATTAAGAAGTCATAGTGGTCAAATTTTTATTATTCAGACGTCTAGATCTCAACATGAATAACTAGGTACAGTCGCGGAATGAAAAGGTTGACCACCTTAAGACCTGTTTTTGCTTGTTCAGTATAAATTCTCAGTATCTGCTTTATCGAACGAGTATGACACATAACGTCATAATGAATGTCAAGTCAGTACGTGGCCTACAAATAGATCCAATATGAAAATTTAAAAAGGTAACATGTGCTTGCAACGCGTAAATGAATTTGTTTGATAACTGGTCAACCTTTTCATTCCGCGACTGTACCTGATATTCACATAACTTCAACACTGTTTACTTGTAAATATTTGTAAAACAGTTTTGTTATTTCTAGTTAGTTCATTTAGGTTTTTTTTTATATTGTTATTTGTTTTTGTCAGAAATAAACCTTTTATTCCACAAAAGGCTCGATAGTTTTATTTCTCAAACATAGGTCCTTTTTTACATGTTTTTGGTCAGAACTTCGTAACCCTTAAATTTACAAACATGATTCTTAGTTTAATGCAATAGAGTAGTAACTAGTTCTTAAATCTGGTGAAAGCTTTTATCTACAAAAATTGTAGTTTAGTTGTCAACAAAATTGACACTCTTTTTCTCAAGAATTATGAGTAACAATATTAATAAAATTACCCGTGGCTTCCTTGTGACTTACTCTGATCTTTCATTAGGAAAATAAGATTAGAAAAAATGTCGAACTGACATCGTATTTAATAATGGAGTAAAGTTTTGCAGGAAAAATAGTAACCTGAAATTATCGCGAGGAACGTCGTGACGAGAAATTTCTATCGCACTTTCATGCCAATTTAATTTGACCATAAAGGATGACTCACACAGGACGGGACGGGACGGGACGATCTGTCAATTTCTGTAGAAAAATCACGTGATAGCTCGGAGCCCTCGGATGTCACGTGACGTTTTCTATAGACACTGACAGTTCGCCCCGTAGACATGATTTTTGTCAGACTTCAAAGTGACACTGTCACGTCTTTGCAAAAAAATAAAATATTTTTATCACCGGAATGACTAAAAATCATATGACATTTTTTGTTTCTTTTAGCCTCAGGAATACGCTGTTAAAATCTCTCGCAATGCTCACGGGCACCGTGTATATAGTTTGCTTTCGAATGTAACCCTAAACCCATTCGGACGGGTTCCGCCTGCCAATACGATTCCACAATGAAATATCGAAAAGTGGAACAAATTGCCGCGTTTAAAGTTCCACTCGCAATCGGAACGATAGTCGTAGTCGTACAGTCTCACATCAATGTACCATTAACGTTGTCTCTCGTTGTCTACTTTTCATCTCGCTTCTTCAGTAAGTGTGAGCAGGATGCACTGACAGTGAGTTGACGTAGACGTAAATTTGCAGCTCGTGGTAAGCTCAGAAATCGGCCGCACGTGCTTGGACTGTGGATGGTGCCGTGGGAGAACTTCCTAATGATTTATTACTACTGATACAAAGATCGAAGTATGGTACGAGGGATTCAAAGCAAAAGGTATAAAGGATGACTCACACTAGCACGGACGGGACGGGAAAATCTGTCAATTTCTATAGAAATAATCACGTGATAGCTCCGGAGCCCTCGGATGTCACGTGACGCTTTCTATAGAAATTTATAGATTTTCGGACCTGCACGACCAGTCTCTCTACCGAGTCTGGACCTCTGCGAGAAACATGCCCGAAGTAGGTGAGGATTTTAATCTTTAGTTCGTTAAGAATTGAGACGTTGGTGTTGTGAGCGATGTATATCATTAAAATTAAGATGATGCTGAGATGGGTGAAAGACTACTATGGGGCAAACTGACTCTTTCTGTCGGACTTGTACGAAAGATCAAGTCAAAGTTTTAGAGAATTTGTGAATCTCTACAAGTTATGATTATGTGCGAAGTATGTGTCGTACGCTACTTCAAGGAGTTAGTGCAGTTTTGTCTTCACGTGCCAATAAGTGTAATATTTATTAACGGCCTCCCTAGCCTGGTAGTAAAGTGACGCTGCCTACGAAGCTGGAGGTCTCGGGTTTGAATCCTGGTAAGGGCATTTATTTGTGTACTTATCACAATTCCTGAGTTATGGACCTTTTCTAAATACATATATATTCATTTATTTCTCTATATATGTATGTACACATGCGTTCAAAAGTGCATGAAATTTTTACGAATGAATTCATTCATAAACTGTCCATGCAATTTGCCCATAGCACAAGTTTTTCTTAATTTGGGGCTAGGTCTATCTGTGCGAGATTCTCTCCAAATATTTATTTATTTATTTAATTATATTTTCCAATTAGTTGCCAATCGAAAACAATTGTATTGATTAAAATAATTATAGTTTCGTCCAGAATAAAAGGCTCAGAGTTTAACATGAACGGAATATAATATATGTTAAATCATATTAAAATTCTAAAATTATATTATTTAGAAATCAACCAATATATGCGTGGTTGGAATGAAATAAAATCCCAAGAAGGGACAAACCCAAACTATGTCAGACTTATAAGTATGACAAAAAGGACATTCTATAAAGGGCTAAGGATATGTTTTATAAGTACACACAATACAGCGGAAACGTCAATTTTTATCCCGACTTGTAAATTTTTCCGTTGGGAAATCATGGACGTACTAAACATGATATGGAGCGATATAAATTAAATACGGGTCGGATAACACATTCCCCATTCCTATATGGAGTTGAAATGTGGACGATACGAGCTTGAGAGAGGCAGAGGATCGATGTGTTGGAGATGTGGTGCTAGAGGCGCATGCTGAAGATACCCTGGAGCGGCTGGACCGCCAGAATATCAGAACCCATCCGTCCATAATATGCCACCAACAACTTCGGCCACAAGCGAAGAGGAAATGAAAGTCACACAGATGGTAAACGAGCTCGTGGCTGGTTCTCAATGAGATGGACCGATCAAGTAAAAAGACACATACTCCTCTAAGTTATGCTTGGTCTTAAGGGAAGCAATGGACAGGACTCGATGGAGGCAAATCATTCACTCCAAGTGCAAACCGTCCAATGATGACCACGATTCTCAGTCGTGAGGGCACGACAAGGCAAACAAATACATATAACATATAGACAAACAAATAAATACGTGAACACTATGTAATTTTATAATTTAAAATGCCTTTCATATAATTTAAACTATCGTGTGACATATTAGTATTAGGTATAATAGATCACGCACGTCACGCACGATCATTCACGCTTGATAATCCATTAGGATTATATTAGATGTTTCGAACATCTTAGGATCCTTGAGCATCCTAAGATATTCGAAACATGTCGTGCATAGTGACAAAAATACTTGAGTGTTATGCGTAAATTATTATAACGCCATTTAGGTATTACTGTAGTTTTAGAACGCGCCTGGCTTACAGGAGGTGTACGTTCAAAAACTGTTTATGGCGTTTCGTCGCTCTCAGCGGATATTACGTTTGCGGTTCCGTTAGGAAAGCACTTGTGCTTTCCTGTCGCAGTGCACAAGGACACAGCAGAACTAAATCTATACCCCAACAGGATCATTGGGAGAAAGTTGAAGGTGTTATCAACAAATTGAAAACCCATACATTGAGCTTACATAACGGAGTGAACGGGTGAAGCTTGAAGTATTTAGAAAAAAGGGTTTTTGATGCTTTATGTAACTGGGAGTTAGTTTTAGCTTAATCTGATATTTAGCAATTACTTTCTAACGGACAATTTAGACGCCAAAGTCTTTGAGTAAATAGTGGCATGCACTCATAGATTTTTTATAATTTAAACTTGTGAATTTAATGACACTTTATCACACCAAATCAGGCAAGCAGCATACATAATGCTGTAGGGCAAAAAAAAATACATAAGCTCAGTACGCATCTGCCGAATTAGTCGATTAAATCAGTGCTTTCCATGAGTTGTACGTAACCGTATTCGATAGCGACTGCGGCATTCGAAAGTATGTCTGTCTCGCTCTTACAACTACTCTGGCAGGAGCGAGATACGGTTATGGTAAGCACACATGATAGCGATAACCTGCGGCTTATCGACTGAGTCAACAGCGCAGCATACTGTGCATTTAACACGAATAGCCCATATGACTAAAAAACACAACCCTCTTTCGGTATTTTAAATAGAAAACTCCCGTGAATATACGTTAGTATACTCATATCGGGTTGCTCACGTCAATAAAGTCTAAACTCGACATGTTTCGGAACGATCCGCGTCCTATAATCATGAGGGAGATTGCCTCTTTCGATAGTCGGTCAAAGGCTAACCAGGGTGCCTAGTCAAGATGCCAATCGCTCACGCTCAGTCGCTAACGAAACGCAACTGTCATTGTCACACTAATAAGGAAGATCGATAGAGAGAGGTAGCTGCGATACGTTATTAAGCGTGAGCGGTTGGCATCTTGGCTACGCACCCTGTCCTGCTGTGTCTTGGTCTACTAGGCAGGTACAGGCTGCGCAGCTGCTCCGGTATTGTTCCGGCCGTCGGAGCCACTTGGAGCCGTTTCCGTTTCGCTCCTGTTCACAATGTTTAACTATTTACGAAGGTCTTACATTGTTTTGTCCGACCGGTTGGCGCAGTTGGTAGTGACCCTGCCTGCTAAGCCGATGGTCCTGGGTTCGAATCCCGGTATAGGCATTTATTTGTGTGATGAACACAGATATTTGTTCCTGAGTCATGGTTGTTTTCTATGTATATTATATATATCGTTGTCTGAGTACCCGTAACACAAGCCTTCTTGAGCTTACTGCGGGACTTAGACAATTTGTGTAAGAATGTCCTATAATATATATTTTGACGTGACAACGTCTTATAAATTGGTTTGCCGGGTGACACTTCAAGAAACTGCGTTACGCTCCGCTCACGTTATGTGCTCACAATGAGAGCGAGTGAGAGGCACGCATCCCTTCCACTCGGGCATGGTTAGCCCGCCTAAGAGCGAGAGAGACAGACATAAAAAGTGAAAGGCACGCGTCCCTTCCACTCGAGCACAGTATTTTACCACTCAAAGTCGTTGTCACGTAAAACTTTCGCCCGTATACCGACTTTACAGGCAACCATTTTTTTTTTGTAAATTTAAAATGAAAATAGCTTATCTTCTGTGGTAAAACTTCACGACATTTTTATTTTCTGTTGTCTAAAAAAATTTTTGCTTAATGCTTGGTCATGTGTTTTCTATTCAGAATCGCGAGCTCTTTCAATCCTAGTAGATAGGAGAATTGATTCGGTGTCTTTTTGGCATTTTACCACCATTTTTTCACTTTACATGCAGATTTTGTATGGCGGTAGCGCAATGGAAAATTAGAAAAAATTATGTAAATTTAGGACACTTTTTTTCTCCTACTAAAATTGAAAGAGCTCTCGATTTTGAACTCGATAACATTCAAGCTAAGTACATTTATGTTTTAGTTTTACCTCTGCGTAAATCGCCAGTAAATCAGTCAGGACATAGATAATGATTGAATGAGGTACGTAGGTATATAGTATATTAAACTAATCATTGAGTTATAATCACCACATGTGTCCTCAGCGGCGGATTATGATAATAAAGGGCCATAAATCCAGTCATTAAGCTGCCCCTAAACCATAATTTAGGGCCCCATAGTTGCCATCTACGAAACTGTGTATTGATTATTTATTTAAGAATTTTATAAGGTAGGATGCAGAACAATCAGTTGAATCTACAACTAAGGTATATTAAAAATACTCTTACGGTACAAGTCAGCACCTGACTGTAGGTCTCGAAGGGAACAAGAAAACACAGAGCTTCATTATAAACTGACGTATGTATTCAGCTTAACTATATTTCACACACAATTTTTCCGCTCTCATAACAACAAATATTCTTCAGACACCTCTTAAAACTAGGTTAAGCGTTAGCGTGATCTAGAAAATTTGTCATATGTAACAACGACATCTTCCATGAAATTGGGTAAACTTAAATATTAGGCGTATTATATATTTACATACAAAGGTATAGAGTGCGACAACGTTGACTTTGAACTGATTTGGCACACTTGACAGTAACATTGTATAAAAATGCCACACTTCACGTAGAATCCCTCAAGTTTTAAGAACCCTTATTGTATCACTGTTGCATTAACTAATATTCAACTTCTACATTCGGACACAACAATGCAGAACGCGTCAATAACACAACTGTCCCACCATTTCCTTTTCAATCTGCTCAGACTCTTTTGGCATCTGTGGTGTCCCGATGTATATGAACACAAATACACGCGTTCACCCGCATATATTCGAAAACAATTAATCACAAAGACCCCTTAAGAGGCTGATGGGGTGAAACCGTATTGTATTAAACATTAGTCCGAAACAGTATGTCAGAACATTGACCTACAAATGTTGCAGTCATTAGTCTTGGCTAATGATCCATTTGTGCGTTGTAAGCTTATTTCATTATCTGTAAATATCAATAACACTATGTACCTACAAGTATTTCGAAGCTGAATATTAAATATATTAAAGTTGGCTTAAACAAGTAATAGTTCAGCTATGCCTGATGGCCAAGCTATAAGCGAATAGTTTTTCAGATGTTTTTTACAAAGTATTATTTGATTTTGATAAAGCGTTTCTCATTTTAGGAAACCGTGAAGAAGCCGGCCTTATCCAAATGGAGCTCGTTTGGGTTTGACATGACAATTGATCACCCATGTAACGTAAAACTACGCCTAATTTTGGGGTTATATCGTTCAACAAATAAGTAAGAGAGGAAAATAATTTATTTTCAAATTATATACAGGAAGTATAACTTATTCAACCTCCGTACCTACCTACATACCTCTACCAACTATAAAATAGGGTCCTTGAAACATTTATTTATTTATTTATTTAAACTTTATTGCACAGTTAATAATTTACAATAGGCGAACTTAATGCCAGAAGGCATTCTCTACCAGTTAACCTTTGGGCCAAACAGAGATAAAAATTTGCAATGTAAGATTGTATTGTATGTATGCTGGCGGCATTTCATCATTGTATCGCAATGCTGATACGTTGTGCAAGAAAGCCTTTCGGTCACCAGTTACATCAACCAGACGTGTTGCAATTTATACAAAATACTTGCGTACGCTGGGACCCCATGGACCTAGAGTTTCGAGCGCAAATAGTACCTACAAAATGGTACTCTCTCTTATATTCATTACGGTTTAAAATTTCGGCGCTATCAGCCGCTCCGCCCGCTTTTACATTAGTTCCTTGGAGGTCCACACTAGCATTCTACCGAAACTAAAGAATCAATGGCACTCCAACTGGTCTCTTGCCATCATCCCATCTAAAGGTTGACTGGTAGAGAATGCCTTATGGCATTAAGTCCGCCTTTTGAACATTAAGTTTTTTTCTTTTGTGCAATAAAGATTAAATAAATAAATAAATCCCAGAAAATGCCAGGCGGCTCAAGCAGAGCGTGCGTAGCCAAGATGCCAATCGCTCACGATTAATAACGTACGAGACCTCTCTCTATTACTCTTCCTTATTAGTGTGACAATGACAGTTGCGTTTCGTTAGCGACTGAGCGTGAGCGATTGGCATCTTGGCTACGCACCCAGGCACGTTGATCGTGGCAAGGACCGACGGATTATGTCATTAAGCGACGCATGTCTCGAAAAACGGCCTGCACTTTATTTACAACACAATCCCTGGTGTCCCAGTCGGTCCACGTCTGCGCCACAAGGACATGTATTAATGAAATATTGCAAAGTTTACACTACTCGTACTTATCTGATGATTTAAGCAATATAGCGTGACCTTGACCATTTACATTAAAATAATATTTCTTTTAACAAACGTGATAAATGGAACAAATCAAACCAAGAAGCAATCGGTACAAAAATTGTCAGATTAAGGACCAACACAATCAGACCTTCACTATAAATTTCCATCACCTATAAATATCTAAATTTAGCAATGTTAAAACTTCGTTCCTTGTCTGCGTCACATCGGTGCATAGCCTCCATTTACTTGGCCGTAATATAACTCCTAACAACGCTCGAGTAACTACTAATTTAGCATGGTGGGCTCCCTAACTAAAATGAAACTTAATAACTATTCAATTACACGTAACAATGATGATAACTATGTCCTTCAATGTTGTAAGTACCACTCCGGTACCGCAAGTGGTTTATGGTCCATTGTTTTCTTCTATTAGGCATTAACTAAGACCCGAGGTTTTGTACTTAACCAAACCAAAGATAATGAACACTCCAGGAAGCAAACTAGGCTTTATTGGGATTAGACCGGTTTTTTCACGATATTTTCCTTCACCGAACAGCTAGTGGTACATATTAAATGATATTTAGTAGGTAGGTACAAAGCCTCATTGGTTTCCTTTATATCTAAACATAGTAATATCGTTCGCCAATGATTCTGCTTACTACAAATGTTGGGTAACTTTTACCAATAACTTTTAACATTTCAGTAATTCTGTGACAGCCAAACCTTTACCGTTTCCATAAATACATATTAAAGACCTTCCACACAGTTTCACTGTAGATACGAAACGAAACCACTAATAATGATTGACAATTCCGAGTCGGGAGTCCCGACTCGGAATTGTCAATCATTATCGGGACGGAGTTTACGGACGCAGATGGTTGGATTTACTAAAAAAATACTGGTATATTTTTAACCTGGTTATTTTACACTTATTTATTTCGTATAACTTTTGTAAATGTTTTTAGTACGTTTTCAAATTTAATGTTTGCTGTTAGGTAATAGTTTTTTTGTTTCTGAATCTATTTAATTATCGACCTAGATATATCTAACTGACTAAACTAAGTTGATTTATTTAAAAAAAAACAAACATTACATAAAAACAAGAAGAAAAAATACAATTAATACTAAAATTAAAACTAAACCTCCTACGGCCTCCTAGCCTAGTTGGTAGTGACCCTGCCTACGAAGCAGGAGGTCCCGGGTTCGAATCCTGGTCAGGGCATTTATTTGTGTGTTTATCACGAATATTTGTTCCTGAGTTATGGATGTTTTCTATGTATTTAAGTATTTATATGTATATATCTATTATATATATCGTCGTCTAGTACCCACAGCACAAGCCTTATTGAGCTTACCGTGGGACTAGTTCGATTTGTGTAAGATTGTCCCACAAATATTTATTTAAATATTTATTTATTTAAACCTACAAATAAAAAACTGGCTCCAACTCGGTGCCAGTCTAAACTAAGTTAGTACTCAATATGGTCACTAAACGACGATGTCGCTAATACGTACAAAGCTACATAGAAATCCACCACGCAGAAGAATATATACTACTAAAAGAAAAAAGGACGACTTAGAGTTATGATCATTACAGGAAAAGTAATTTCATGTTTATTAAAATATGTGAAAAAATAGTATGAATTAATTTTTTTGGAAGTAGTAATAGCAACCAAAGATTTGTTAATGTTATTAAAAAACAATACAGGATATTTTGTGAAAACTATAAAATGTGTAAAATGTAAGAGAATTTGGAGATTTGCTATCTTTTCTGGCCACGAATAAATCTAGTAACCACGTTTTTTTTAAATGAATGCTTACTGAAAATGATAAATATTTTCTCATACAATAAAAATATAGGCCACGACCACCTATATTTTTATTTTTTAAAATATTTAATTTTTATATTTAAAAATATAGGTTACCACTTACATTTTTTATAGTAATGTTGAAACGGTTAAGACCTGTAAAACTTATCCAAATAAATATTATAAACTGAAAAAACCGTTCGATTAGATATCTATATGTAAGTAGCTCGAAACTTTAATAAAAATTAAATGAAATTACTCCATTCCTTCTAATTTTACCATTTTGTTAGCAAAACCTAATCTATTCATTCTACTATCCACCCATTAAACCACTTTACACACTCATTTACCTCCCACTTAAGCTCTGTATGATTTATCACTTTTTGTCCGTTCCTAAATATTTATGTCATTTAAAACAGCCTTTGCTGATTCGTCTGCTAATTATGGCCGGCCGTTCTGGCGAGTAAGTGTAGACTTTGTTGGGCCGTTGGCAAGGTGGAGAGTCGGTTGCGCGGAGCGGGCCTTCAATTATGCAATAGCGGACCGTGGGCAGCCTGGCTAATCTCATGAATACGACGCGTGCTACGGATTTAGAGAGCATAGATGAAGCAGGGAGTTGAATTTCTGGAACCTCTCTCATTTTCGTCACAAAATTCATCTTGTTATAAAGTACATGGAACTGCATGCCTACCACGAACATCGAAAATTGGCATTGACGGGACAACCTCTTTGTCACTCCAATATGCAAGTGTGACAGAGATGGAGATACAAATCCGCAATCGTTCGATTTTCGTGGTATAGGCCCTGTATGTATAAGGAAACTTTACAGTTTGGAGTACACCAAAAAAGGTAACCGAAAATTAGCTCGAGTATAGAGAAGAGATTGCACTGTTGTCTTTACTGTCTCGATGAATATTGTTGTACTTTCAAGTTTGCCTAAGCGTCCATTGAAAGATGAAATAAACCCATCTCTCTTCATCGTAAACATTTCTTGCACCTGCACTTAGTTCTTGAGATTACAATCAGTGCATACTCGCATAGTTGTTTCATTTATGTTAAATGTATTATTTCAAAAATGAAATTCCTATTTCAACATCATGTACTCGTATGGTATGTATCTTAAGTTCTTAGAACCTTTGTTAATATAGAATCAGTTTGTTGTAATATTTTGTGTTTAATGAGATATAGGATCAGTGTTTTCTGATCATACTTGTTTTTTTTGTTTTTGTACATTACGTAAGCGTATAGCAAAAAAAAAAAAAAAAAAAAAATACATACCTGAACTCATATTAACTCATATTAACACATTCTAAATACAAGGCTAACGAGTACTGTCAAAGAATTGTATATGCTATAATTGATAGTTCAAAAAATATTAAAGGGCAAGAAAAACGCAACATCCTATCAGATGAGGCACTCGAGCTTATGAAAAAAAGAAATCAATTACAAAAAAAGTCAAAACTCAGTAATAAGGACAAAAATAATTTGAAAGAACTATACAAAGCAACCAACAAAGAGATAAGAAGATGCTACGATACTCACAGAATTAACACTCTACAAAGTCATATCGAAAACTCTAGATCTACTAAAAAAGCCTATAAAGAATTAGATCGATCAAAAACTTGGATCCCGTCCCTTCAGCCAGGTTCTACCAAAAGTTCATCTCGTAAAGAGATTATAAATTCAGCTACCGACTTTTACGCTAAGCTCTACAGTCGCCCAGAGCCTGTAACGCCTGTAAACGACAAGAGTCAACGCCAGGAGACTCTGCTAAGTCCATCTCAAAGCTTCACAGAGTCTGAAATATTAATACACATAAAAAAGCTTAAGTCTGAAAAAAGCCCGGGTCCAGACGGGATCACAAACGAACACATCAAGATTGCAAAAGCTCTACTACTGACTCCAATTACCATTTTATGGAATAAAATACTAGAGGAAGAAGCTGTTCCACACCTATGGACGGAATCCGAAATAATATTGCTATATAAGAAAGGCGATCCAGCAGACATAGCTAACTACCGCCCTATAAGCCTCATGCCTTGTCTCTACAAGTTATTTGCCTCGTGTCTGTTGGAAAGAATGACGTCTGACATCGAGAAAAACCAACCGATAGAGCAAGCCGGATTTGGAAGAGGTTTTAGCACAACGGATCACATTCAAGTAGTTGACCAAATAATAGAGAAATACCTGGAATTTCGAAGGCCCTTGTACCTAGCTTTCATTGATTATAAAAAAGCCTTCGATACAATATCACATGACAGCATCTGGGAAGCTTTGAATTCACAGAATGTAAAAAGCAAATACATAAATATACTAAAATACATTTATACCAATAGCACAAGCAGAGTAAAGCTAGATAGAGTAGGTGCAAAAATAAACATAAAACGAGGCGTGAGACAGGGCGACCCGATTTCACCAAAGATCTTCATAGCTGTTTTACAATTTATAATGAAGGCTTTGCCATGGTCGAATCAAGGTATCAACATGAATGGCAAATTCATTAGCAATCTCAGGTTTGCGGACGATATTATACTGTTCTCGGAATCTCCAGTTCAACTTAACAGAATGATAAACGAGCTGCACCAAACTAGTATAAAAGTCGGCTTAGATATGAACTTTGACAAAACAAAAGTGATGACAAACCACCTCTTAACGCCAATCACAGTCAATAATGTCCCTCTTGAGTTCGTACAGACATACATATATCTAGGCAAACAGATCTCTTTTAATAAAGAAAGAAACGCAGAAGAAATAGACCGAAGAATAGCCATCACATGGAAGAAGTATTGGGCTCACAAGGAAATATTTAAGTCGAAGCTCTCACTAGCTATTAAAAAGGTAGTTATGGATTCTGACATCCTGCCATGTCTCACTTACGGGTCACAAACCTGGACGTTTGACTCAAAATCCAGAAACAAAATTCAGACCACCCAAAGGAGATTAGAAAGGAGCTACCTAGGACTAAGATTACAGGACAAAGTGAGGAATGTCGACATTCGCATGAAAACAAAAATAATCGACGCACTAACTTTCTCTCAAAAAAGGAAGTGGAGATGGGCAGGCCATATAGCCAGATACGAAGATGATCGATGGACTCAAAGATCTGTCAAGTGGCCCGGTCCAAAAGGCACTAGAAGAAAAGGCAAGCCGTGCGCCAGATGGGCTGACGAAATTGTGGAAGTGGCGGGGAAAAACTGGCTAGATACCGCTCAAGACAGAGATAAGTGGTGTGCCTTGGAGGAGGCTTTTACCCGAAGGGGGTCTACACATATTATTTAGATAAGCAACTAAGAGATTAGATTAAAACTTAGTTTAAGACATATAATTTAGTTTGCTGCTTTCCAATCTGCTTTTATACTGTTATTTTGTGTAGAATTAATAAAGCTTAATAATAATAATAATAATAAAAGCGTATAGCATCTCTAGAATTACATAGCCGTACATGCTTTGAGATTTATCTTTTGCATGTACTCCTCCATCCGGCCTATATCTTTGATAGCAAAATCTCTACACCGTGCCCGGCCAGGCGTGCTCTCTCGTATAAACAATTCTTCAATCAGAGCTAGCCTCGGTATTCCGGATTCCCAGACCAATTGTAACCCCTATTGCAACGACATATAATTCACACTATGATGTATACATTCACTACTTAGAATTTGGTCAGTGACAAAAAATCAACCTGTATACTAGGAGTTTATTATAAAACCTTACACAATTGCCCGTGAATGAGTTTTTTATTTTATGGAGACTTGTGCTACAACCCAAATTTAATCATTCTAGGTCAACGGGAAGTACCTACCTTATATGTAGGTACCTATTATAACATGTTGATTCCCTTAGCAAATATATAGGCAACGCGACATAAACGGCCATATCTTTTGATTGCGTTGACGTAGAGGTTTGGATTTGTCTGCTTCAAGGGACCGCAGACTTGTATGTGGTGTAGTATTCATTTCAACCAGCTGCCTCTTCCGCGTGAAAAAGGGTCTTGACAGACGGACGGACAACGAAGTGATCCTATAAGGATCCTTTTTCTTTTGAGGCACGGAACCCTAAAAATGGAGGGTATTTTCAGGTAAGATTAGTAAAATAATACAAGTTAACATGCGCAGCTATCGTCGCCCCCAGCGTCTAAGTCTACGTCCTCACGTTACCGTCGGACCAATGGGAGCTACCGTATTGTCGCTCACCAGACGGCGCCACTCATGCATGGGTCCTGTGTCAATATGAGAGAATTGTCAAAGTTACAATTGAAATGTTCCCGCAGGACTCACGTTCCACTAGCACCTCTAGCGGAAAATCGACTCGCAGTAATCCTCATTGTAATTTGCATATAGTTAGCTGAAGTTAGTCAAGTGCCAGCGGACCAATTCCATGGTCTGTCTAAAACTAGAATACCCAACCGTTCTTGTAAACTTACTATGACATAATATTGTCTTCTGTTACCTGATTGTTAATTTGTTATTCATTGAAATTAAACACTCATCATCTTCACCCTGTGAAAACGAGTGCTGTAAAGGGCTCGAAACATAGGGTCATAGTGTTAATAAACACATGTTACATACTCGTACATACATGGAATTTTTTAATAAGTCGGCCACGCGCATGTGACACCCCTGAACAGGCGTCCATAGGCTACGGTGACCATTTCCCAACATGCGAGACGTATGCTTGTTAGCCACTGACGTGGTATAGAAAAGACGTAGAACAAATACTAGGCTTTTAGTGCCTAGGTCAGGAATAGAACTTGACTCTTGCAATCACGGAAGACACCATATAAAATAACCCATGAATCCACATTTACCACAGACTATAAAATACAATATAAAGTATTATATAATACTAGCTGGTGCTCACGACTTCGTCTGTTCACACAATATCTTTATAAATTGTAGCCTATGTGTTATTCTGATGTATAAGCTATATTATTGTAAAGTTCAGTAGTTTTTTACGTACCTGAAAGAGTAACAAACATCCATTCTTACAAACTTTCGCGTTTATAATATTAGTAGGAAGTTGGATTTATAATCGATCGCAGGCAACCCTAGCCTTGTGCGGGGTGAGGGGGTCCGCGTGTCAATTGTTTTTACGTAACTTTCAAAACGGTTTGTATTCGCTTTTTTATGAGATATCTATATTAAGAACTATAATATACCTAATCTGTGATAAAACATTCTTGTTCAGAAGTTGGCACATTCGGCACCCCGACGTCTAAATGCTGTCACCACACCAATTGTAACTTTTATATTGAGTTAGCTGAAGTAAGTTAGTCCAGCGCCAGTGGTCCAATTTATGCTCTGTCTAGACTGAACTCGCTGTGGGCCTTCTTTAGTCCTTCGGGAAAACGTCGGCAGGGAGCTCATTCCACAGCCAGAGCGTCTGCGGGAGAAAATTTCTCTGGCGTGGTGAACTGATCCATCATATTTAGAAACCAAAAAGGAATAATAGATGAAAGTTGTAGAGAATTTCATAAGCTTTGAATATGTAGTAAACCAACATTTCGTATAACGCATCGTTTTCGAGGTGAACTCAAAATAAAAATAAACGGGACCTTCTTTATCCCCCCCCTCCTCGGTCTCAAGTCCGAGGGCAATGTCTTTTATTATATTTGTCTCCTAACTATTCATAACAACATCCTGTAGTTAAACATTCTGCTTTCCACCATTGACCAGGCTACTCTGAAACCAGAGTCTGCGACTTAGGTTGTAAGGTGTGTGGACGAGCGCCCTGTCGACAAGGAGTTTCACTACGCAACATATTTTTGCAAGTAACTGTACCAAAGTATTTCATCAAAAACCTTTGTGAAGACGAAAATGGAACACGAATACAAAGTTGCAATAAACAGGAGACTAAAAAATAAGGGCTCGGTTACACGGTACGGCTTTGTTGGTAAATTCTCCTCTAATTAAGGCGCGTCTCCATGGGCCAAAGAATTGGATTCCGAATATAATATTGTAAAGCATTCCCAGCCGTATAGCTGGTTTGGTGTTGGAGTAAGGAATGAGCGAATAGCGTATTTAAATTGAGACCTAATTATTGTGTTGCACATTGATTTTAAGTTAACAATCATCCGTCATGTACCGCAAAACGGTGCTACTTTGTTCCAAAATTTGTAAAAAAAAATTAAATCACTAAATAAGTTTAATATTTTTATATAAATCAGCATGTTGATTAGTAAATAGGTAGATTGGTAGATCAGCTATTCCGTCATTGTGCAACACTAGAATCATTCTATTTTGAGACAAATATACAATCGTAATCCAGTCCATGTCAAAGTTTGCCCCTAAGTGAAATTTGTTAACTGGAGCAATTTCACCCCTTAGTGTATTTTGCTCCCTACAAATTGTATGAGAGTATAATTATACTATTAATGATATTAGAACAAAAAGACCTGCTTTGTAGCTAATCCCGATTATTTTCTTTCTACGTAATCAAATGAGACATTTTCCATTTTACCTATTGACAACATAATGAGACTAAAATATAAACAGTTAAATCATTGTTACCCAGTGTACCCATCGTTTTACGGCAGCTAAAATAATCATCATTTATTACAGAGCACCAGTACGTGTACACTGTACGTGTACAAGTTCTGGATTAATTATTTGCCCGTAACAAATACCCACGCTGTATTCCACATGCTACAGAACTACACGCACGTTTCATTATGGACAGAAACTTGACAAGGCATGAATCTTTTACGAAATTATTTTTGTCTTGTTCACAGGTAAGCACTGCACGTTCATAACTGTAACCAAACGTTATGCTGCCTGCACACTCTCGGTCGAATGTCTCGGGCGAAGGCACCCCATACACACACATTCGAGAACCTCGGGCTACAGACTATAATAGAGACAATTTAAGCGTTGGGTAAGTTAAACTATTTAAAAGGTGCCTTAATTAGCTTCGGTTACCGAAACTATAAATTAAGACATCTTTTAAATAGTTTCACCCAAGGTACCTTAAAAAGCTTAAATTGTCTGTCGTCCGAGCCCGAGGTTCTCGAATGAGTGTGTAACAGGGTGCTTAGCCAAGATGCCAATCGCTCACGCTCAGTCGCTAACGAAACGCAACTGTCACTGTCACACTAATAAGAAAGAGTGATAGAGAGAGGTAGCTGCGATACGTTATTAATCGTGAGCGATTGGCATCTTGGCTACGCACACAGGGGTTGCATTTGAGTTGCTGTGCCGCAAATTAAGTGAGGTTTGTAAAAATGAAGACTAATCGTTAATGGGCAGTTTAATAATATCTACTGAAGTATTTTAATTAAAAAGTGCAAGTATTTGGTGATGCGTGCTAAGAAGATCGACAGGAAACTGAATAATGTACGCTTTCGTACCTTTTCACAGTGACGTTAACATCAAATCCTTAGCGGCTATAATAAAACGAGGGAGGGAAGCGAAAGAGAGAGACAGAGGAGACTTAGACGACTTACTACTACTTAAACTTACAATTTACTACTTTGACTGTCTGTATGTAATGTTCGTATGTATGTTTGGCGGTCCCGGGTTCGAATCCTGGTCAGGACATTTATTCCTGTGTTTATCACGAATATTTGTTCCTGAGTTATGGATGTTTTCTATGTTGTCTATTATAATGGCCGTATGTCTAATATAACGGCCTCCTAGCCTAGTTGGTAGTGACCCTGCCTACGAAGCAGGAGGTCCCGGGTTCGAATCCTGGTCAGGGCATTTTATTTGTGTGTTTATCACGAATATTTGTTCCTGAGTTATGGATGTTTTCTATGTATTTAAGTATTTATACGTACACATCTATTATATATATCGTCGTCTAGTACCCACATCACAAGCCTTATTGAGCTTACCGTGGGACCAGGTCGATTTGTGTAAGATTGTCCAATAATATTTATTTATTATTATTTATTTATTTATAATATATCGTCGCCTAGTACCCACAACACAAGCGTATTAACTTACCGTGGGACTAGGTCGGTTTGTGTAAGATTGTCCCATAATATTTATTTATTATTACCTATTTATTATATTCGAACTTAAAAATCTATTTACCTATTTCATCCAACTACCTGCCAAATTAATTTTATCCGTTCTAGTGTTTAATTTCAATGAGATAACAATTTTATAATTAAACGAAAAATTGAAAAATTTCCCGCGTCGAGCGGGATTCGAACCCACGACCTCTCTGAACACCGGTCAGATCGCTCTGCTGGCCATCCATTCCATTCCATTCATCGTCCATTTTTCGTTCAATTATAAAATTGTTACCTGCCAAATTTCGCGACGAGCAAACCAACGATACTTGAGGTATCTCCGAACAAACATATAAACGACGGATTGTCCAAGTAGATCGGGCGACTACTCTTGTCACTTGGACCGCAGCGCTCTGAGCAGTGCTGTGCATCTCAGGGAGATAAACAAATAATCCCTCAGCGCCGTCTGACTTTACGCTTAACTGCCTATTCGCTCTAAATGGACCTGAGCAGCATTCCAACTCAATTTGATCTCATTTTGACATCGATCACAACTACAAACTATAAGAGGCGGTATTACACGGGGCAATCCGTGAGGACCTTAATAGGAGTCGTCTTGGCCCCTGTAGAGAAAAGTTTGGGCGTCGGGGGAAGGGGCAAGGTACCCCTGATAATCGGGCTCGACCGATCGCACCGTGTAAGACTAGCATAACATTGGAATATAAGGCGTAAAATCGAACGCCTGTCTTTTTTTTAAAGTTTCCTAAAAATTAATATAAAATTTATTGTGACAAAAAAAAGTTTTGTAAAATCCGCAACATAGGCTTCGTCAGGAGGATACAGATAAAGCTCAGCTACAGGCTTCGTCACATACTTACAAACGATGTAATCCGCAACAGGCTTTGTCAATCATAACCACTAATTAAGAGTAGGTATAAGGTTCACCCCGGATCATAGCCGGCTCAAACGTCCCCATGACCTTTTGTTTTGTGTCGATAACAAAACTCGCGCACGGCAGCGCCCGCCGCCGCTAGCATTACTAGTCGTAACTATCGTAAGCAACCCTAGTGATTGTGCCGGAGAGAGGGGGGTCGAGCGTCAAATGTTTTTGTGTATAACGGTATGTATTTGCTTTTTCTATGACAGATCTCTTCTCAAGAACTATTATATATCCTGTGCTCTTGCGTGTGCGACTGCAAATAGACAAAAGAAGTGGCGCACCGTTAGCAATCACAAATCATGACGTAAACCTCGAAAGGGTGTAACTGCCTAATAGAACTCGGTGCAATAGCAGTATTTACTATTGACTGTCCAGTTTTGCGCCTTATTGCAAGGACATAAGGTCTACGTTTATACATCACAGTGTACCAGTTTCAGTTAGTACCTAATATGCTTTGGGTAGATAAACGGGTAATCCGATCCGACTAAAACTGAGTCCTTGCTTTTCAATGTAAATGTAGTGTCAAATCTTGCAATCATGAATATTTAAGCTGAAACTTCATATGCTTATGTAAGTTAGATGAAAATACAATGTTATGGGACCAAAGTAAAGTCAGCGATATAACCTTGCATATTAAATTGATGACAAAAAACATCTCCATACAACATGTTGACAAATATGACTTTCCGAATTTGATAATAATTTTAAAAGTGTAATGTAAAGGATGCCTCACACTAGAACGGCACGGGACGGGGTGGGAGGGGACGATCTCTCAATTTCTATAGAAAGAATCAGTTCTTTTCTTCTTCTTTTATAATATGGCCTCTGTCCGAGAATTGGACAATTTTGCTAGTGTCCCGTATTAATATAATCAGGGTATCTGATATAAATAGTATATTGCCTCTTGGACGACGTTCATCAATAACGCGATTACACGCGTTTCAGGATTAATTCTTCATTAGCTGCACACTTCTTCGTTAGTTTACTGCACAATAAGCTATAAATATTACACATTGAACAACATTTAGCACACAAAAACAAATAACTATTCAAGAAACGCAACCGCCATTTTGAATATCAAACGGAAGACCTCTCTAGAAAGAATCACGTGATAGCTCGGAGCCCTCGGAGGTCACGTGACGTTTTCTATAGAAACTGACAGATCGGCCCGGCTCGGTCTAGTGTGAGTCATCCTTAAATCATACATAACAGTTTCGTCGAAATAGCATACCCAGTATCTAAATGCCTACGTTTGTTAAACCCCGTTGAAAACAAAACACACAGCGAATTCCAGTTTGCCAGGATCAAATAACAAGCTAAAGGCTCTTTGTCTGTCAGTAATGAAATTCATAACGCATTTCCAACAAGAGCTATTTGCATGGTTTTTTGCCGATACACGATTTTTAATTTAACAAGCACATATTGGTTCCTCGTGATATCCGATATTAAACTTTCATTTATGAACGCATGGGAGTCAATGTGCGTAATGAAAAAAAACGTACAATTGTAGAGCATGAATTAAATAATTTATTAATTAAAATAAATGTTTTGATTCATGTTTTTAAGTAGTCGCACTACTATTTATAAATCATAAATTGATTGATTTATATTATACATAAATTATGAATTGATTATTTTTTTCAATTTATGAAAACCAAGACGATTAATTTCAAGTATGATTTGTTTTATGAGAATCGTTTTATATAGTTAATTTATTTCCCAATAGTCTGTAAAATGCAAAAAAAAGTACTGTTTTGCTTCTACGTGTTAATGTGGCAAGATGAAATAACACTTTAACACATTTGAGAAAAACCATTAAAAAATTTAGTATGATGATTTTTAGTAAAGGGTTTTATATTGTCGGTTACAGATATGTCGCTAATGCCAAAAAGATTCTTTGAGAAATGAACGTTATGTTAAGCGAAAATGTGGTACATTTTGCTACAAACATTCACATTTATCTTGTTTTTACTTTTCCTCCCAAATGGGTTAAATTAAAAGTATCAACCTACATTTAAGAAAACCGACCAAATGCGGGTCGTACTCGCGCACCGAGGGCTCCGTCCCTACAAACTTAATGTTGCAACTACACATAGAAGCAGAAATTTGATGTCAGCCACATGTATCGACAGAGTGGGTCAGTCGTTTGTACGGCATGGACTTAGTATGCATGTTTGTTTTTCCTTAATATTATTCTATCACGTAAACCAATTTTATTTATAAGACAGTACTTTTAACATACCACATAAGATATCCCATAAATTAAAAAAAAAGATCTAAGTTGGTTAAATTTCAAATTTGGATCCGTAATTTTTTTTTATTAAAAAAAAGTTATTGAAGTTTAGGGTCCATGTTTTATTTTTTCTGTAATAATTCTGATAATATTAACTTTGTGTAAAAAAACTCCTCTCTAATAATCCAAATTTTAAATAGACAGACTGAGTCTTACATAAGCGTTCCTTTTTTACCATTTTGGTACGGAACCCTAAAAAGTGAAGAGTTAAACTTTCCATACAAGGCAACTTTTATCGTTTCACGAGCTCTAAATATGTATCTACTATGTATACAAGTGAATGGTATGAATGAAAACTGCAACAACATACTGTTTTTTCAATACAAAAATTACACTATCGTCACAAACTACATTTTACAGCAACCACTTCTAAAGAAAAGTCCTTTTAAATGTGAAAAAAGTAGAAAAGGAGCTTTTGCATTGCCTTGTGTCAAAGGGAAGGCAGAAAGTAGGGAAACTGAAGTGCACAACTGAAACGTGGAAAGTGGGAAAATATAGGTTTATGTTCCTACATAGAATTCACATAGGAGCGTTGGTAAGCGGTAAGTGTGTGCGACATTCAATCCGAAGGTCGGGAGTTCCCAGCTCGTATATATAATTTCACGAGAGTTGAGGTGAATGATTTCACACACGGCTACATGAAGTATTAGTTAATGAATGAATGAAAGAGTAAGTAAAGTTAATGAATGAAATGAAACACATCAAGATATCTTTTTAATAGGTTTAAACACTTCTTGGTCTATCTTGCTATTCACTGTTGAACTTGCCATCGGTACGAAAAAAGAACAGTAATTTCAAAATCTCGATATTACATGACAATGTCTTTGTGTGCGTGACCTCAACTCCGGTGGAACTATCACCATTTACTATCATGACCATTTACCAGGAATACATATACGTGATGAGTACTAATACACGTGATGAGTAGCGGAATTACCGTATAGCTACGGACCGTTCCTCGAACATTATTACACTGATATTACTGTGTTGGTAGACTAAGAGCTAAGCACAGAAAATAGTCAACAATTTGGAGACCAACGATTTCTGTCTTGTAGGCATTTCACGTGAGATTTCGTAAAAAGGGACTAGAGAGAACGAATCTCACCCAAAAAGGGGAACGTCAAAAAAATTACAATAATCTGAGACGTAAAGAGTAAGATGACCTAGGAATGTCATGACTAGGAACACAGACGATACAAAAGTACTTATTAGGATGTAAGGTCCGACCGAGACTTCTTTTTTGTCTCGGCCGAGACCGAGACCGAGATTTTATAATAAATACGAAAAACGCGCATTTTCCACAAAAAACATGTAATAGTCAAGAATTAACTGTTGTTTAATATAGCCATCACTAAAACACAATATTTACGGTCAAAACTTGAGAAAAAAAATTATAATTTGCATTACGTACGATAACACGGTAAACTATAATTGCTTAAAATACCCACCAAAATCGCAAAAAGTGCCAAGATGGAAGGTCCGGCCACGGCCGAGAATCTCGGCCCTTTTTGGCCGAGAGCCGAGACCGAGATCTCGGCTCGAATTTTGGCCGAGACTGCCGAGACTGAGACCGAGACCGAGATCTCGGTCGGACCTTATTAGGATGTAGTTCACATCCTGAGTAGTGGAATAACCGCATACCTACGGACCGTTCCTCGAACATTATTAAGTATACTGTTTAATGACCTCCTACGAGTAGCAGTCCTAGCCTAGTTGGTACTGTTGGTAGTAACCCTGCCTACGAAGCTGGATGCTTCGGGTTCGAATCCTGGTCAAGGCATTTATTTGTGTGTTTATCACGCATATTTGTTCCTGAGTTGTGGATTATATATATTGTCGTCTAGCACCCACAACACAAGCCTTATTGACCTTACCGTGGGACTAGGTGTATATTTTTGTGTAAGATTGTCCAATTTTTTTTGTTATGACTATGTCAGACTGGTTCAAAACTCAGCTTCCATTAACTGGATAATTCTCAGAGCTCCACCGATGAACAGCTACCAGACGCTTAGAACTAGTTATATTTAAGATCAATACAGCGAGCCGTGTAGGCATGAGTTTCCTTGCTTCCCAAGTCGTTAACCATTTTCCGGGGCTAGCTCTCTGTATTTGATTACTTATATTAAGTTTCTTGTTAGTGTTCTAGACTAACATTACGAGTACTAATCTAATAACATTGGGATAATAACCACAGACCACACTCGGGTTATTACAAAGGCAAGTTAGCAAAATTATCTAAAGGCCCACTACACGCAACGACTTGCATGCGTAAACGTTTTGTGCAAAAATTGGCATAATAGCTGTATGGCGTCCACACGATAGCGCCTTGCATGTGCAAACGTTCTGTACAAAAAAATGGCCAGTAAGCGTTTTGTGAAAGTCATTTGCACGTTTTGCTGCCACATGCTAATTTGTGCAAATCAATTTTGTGCCAATTAGCGTTTTGTGTAAGCCATGTGCGCGGTGTACCGTTTTGCCGTTTTAACGCTTGCTTGTGCAAATTGAAATTTGCACAAGTATAATTGAGCATGTGGCCGGACCCTTACACATCACCCCTAAAGTCAGGTAAGTATGTAATCCGAATTTAACCGAACGAAATACATTTTTAATATTACTAGTAGACTCGAAGCCAAATGCTAGCCAATTATCAATGAACTTTATGACCACTCCTTACAATAGGCCTTAGCTATACAGCAGAAAGAGATGGCAGTATTGCGAAGCCTATCATGGCCCATTGTGTGGAGCGGGCATTACATACACGCCACAAACCTCACAATATATTTCGCAAAACCCTACCCTGTCAAACACTGTAGTTACAATACCGTCCTAAATCCGTAACTATAAGGTTTAATTTCCTGTACGGTCCGTACAAAGGTTAACATTTCGCCCGTCAGCACTTTCCGTCACATAGCATAAACTTATTACCTATTTCGAGCCAGTACATGCCCGACCGCCGCGGACTGTATTCATTAAGCCACGCATTGTATCATTTTATCATAATTATCAATAAATCGTTATTTCGGTGGAAACTGCAGTATTATCATTATCAACTATCATCTCAAGACTGTGCGGGAAGCAACCCGTACATCTTTTTGGTCCTTCGAACCGGATCATTATTCGCCAAACGAAAATTATCAAGTAAATCAAGCTAAAAATTATCAATCATTTTCAAGCAACAGTTATAAGTGTCCTTGTTGCACTTATAACCATGATCTATTTCGATGCTCGAAGTTTCTAGGTATGACACCCGAGACGAAACTTGCAACAATAACTACAAAAGAAATATGTCCGAACTGCTTATACAAACATTACGGCAATACATGTTTGTCGGGAAAACTTTGCAAGCAATGCAATGGCGAACATAATACGATCCTCCACGAGGCCTTTGTCAGCAGAAAGAAGGGGGCCACAAATGAACAAAGTACATCAACAGTTATAAGTGTCCTTGTTGCACTTATAACCATGATCTATTTCGATGCTCGAAGTTTCTAGGTATGACACCCGAGACGAAACTTGCAACAATAACTACAAAAGAAATATGTCCGAACTGCTTATACAAACATTACGGCAATACATGTTTGTCGGAAAAACGTTGCAAGCAATGCAATGGCGAACATAATACGATCCTCCACGAGGCCTTTGTCAGCAAGAAAAAGGGGGCCACAAATGAACAAAGTACATCAAAAAACGGGGCACACGTGTTTCAAGATGAAGATTTGGACACTTTATTATCAACTGCCCAAATTAAGGTGCAGACAAAGGATGGATCTTCTATCAAGCTTTAGCTTTAGCTTTAGCAAGAGCCTTAATCGACCCAGGAAGCCAATTAAACCTCATATCAGAAAACGCTGCCCAATTGTTAGGCCTACCACGCCAAAATTACAGCGGTACGGTCTTTGGTATCAACAAAAAGGAGAGTAACTGCAAAGGGTATACTATTATCAAGGCCGAATCTATTCATACGGATTACACATTTATCACAAAAGTTTACATACTGAACCACCTTACCATAGATTTGCCAAATGAATCATTTATGCCTTTATGGCCGCATCTTGAAGGCTTGCAGCTGGCAGACCCCGAGTTCAATGTCTGCAAACCCGTTGACATTTTATTGGGCGCAGGCGTTTACGCAAGGATAATTGTGGGCTCTATCATCAGGGTGAATGACGTAACCCCTATAGCTATGGACTCTTATCTTGGATGGCTTCTCTGCGGCGACATGAAGTCATATCATTGCAACATGGTCCTAAACAACATTGAAGATATCAGCAGATTTTGGGCAATAGAAGACATTGCCGAAAATTCGGACAACTTATCATCAGAAGATCAATACTGTATCAATCAATACAAATCTGAAACCACGCGCCGACCCGACGGACGCTATGTGGTACGATTACCCCTGAAACCTGACATTGAAGATAAATTGGGGGAGTCAAGAAACAAGGCCGTGGCACAATTTTATCAACTTGAGAGAAAACTCATGAAAAATGAAAAATTATCAAAGGATTACAAATCATTTATCAACGAATACTACCAATTGGGACATATGCGCGAGTGCGAAAGAGACGCACAACCTAGCAACTACTTACCACATCACGCCGTGCAACGCGCTGAATCATCAACTACAGCTCTTCGAGTTGTTTATAATGCATCGGCGCCTACCTCGTCAGGTTACAGCTTGAATGACGAAATGTACAGTGGTCCCAATTTACAATCAGATTTATTTAAATTGATTTTAAGATGGAGGCAATATAAAATTGTTTTTCTGGCGGACATAGAAAAAATGTTTCGTCAAATACTGTGTCACGAGAAAGATCAACTATATCAGAAAATTATTTGGAGAGATCATCCAAAACAAGCGCTACGGGAATACGCCCTAACAACGGTGACTTATGGTACAAAGGCCGCACCGTTTTTAGCCATGATGACATTGAAGCAGCTGGCCCTCGACGAAGGTCATCAATATCCGGAAGCAGCAAAAATACTAGATCAAGACTTTTACATGGACGACCTTCTAAGTGGCACGCACGACATAATATCAGCAAAGAAATTGCAAACGGATCTTATCATTCTCCTTAAAGCAGGAGGATTCAACTTACGGAAGTGGTCCTCGAATAATCCCAGATTGCTAGAAGGCGTGGATACCGCAAAACAACTATCATTCGATTTCAAACATCAAGAGTCGCAAAAAACCTTAGGGCTTCGATGGAACCCTCAAGATGACGAATTTACATTCCAACTCAAAATACAGCCGTCGTTTACTGGTAAAACGACGAAACGCTCACTTTTATCAGACATTTCGAAGATTTTTGACCCTCTAGGGTGGTTGTGCCCTACTACAACCAAACTGAAATTATTATTTCAATTGGTCTGGAAAGAAGAAGATTTAAAATGGGATGATCAAGTATCCGCGACCATTGAAAACGAGTGGAAAAGTATCAAGCAAGACCTGTATCAAATCAATCATATGAAAATCCCTAGATGGTTACAAAACGAAGAAAAAGACACAATCGAACTGCACTCCTTTTGTGATTCCTCCGAACGTGCGTATGCGTGCGTAATTTACAGTGTAAGAGAACGAAGAATTATCAACGCTATTATCCCAGGTGGAAGCTTGTCTAAACAGCCGACCATTGTGTGCTATCTCCGAAGACCCGGACGACCTGGATTTTCTGACGCCGTCTCACTTCTTATCAAGCGGCCCAAATTTGACATTATATGAAACCGAACGAGACGAGCGGACGAGATGGCAACTGGTGCAAAAAATATATTCAGATGTATGGAAAAGGTGGAAATCTGAATATTTGTGCGAATTATCAAAAAGAAGCAAGTGGCAAAAACCTAAAGAGAATTTAAAGATAGGAGATTTAGTTATCATTCATGACGCCAACTTACCCGCCGGAAAGTGGGCACTTGGCAAAGTTGTGACCGTTCACCCAGGTCACGATGGATATGTACGTGTAGTATCAATCAAAACGAAGAATGGGTTCCTCAAGAGACCCATTACCAAATTATCAAAACTGCCTGTTAATCAAGAAACGAAACAAGATTTGAAGTCCAATCCCGAACCAAAAAAGGCAGAACCCGAAGTTAAAAAACGACGTCCCAAGAGAACGGGAAATTAATTAACTCTTGCGCTCGTCCTATTATTTTCATTAATATCACCCGCACAGAGCGAACACAGCTTTACGAACATAAACAAACATCAAGGAATCTATTTCGACAAGATATCAAATATGCACCTGATTCGCGACGAATGGAAGCTTATCACATATTACGACATGGGACATTATTGGCAAGGACAAAAATTATTAAAAGAATATCTTCAATCATTAGAAAAAATGTGTATCCAGGCGGACAAACAATCAAAATGCGACGTTATTCTCATACAACTAAAGCACGGGTTCGCGGAACTGGAGTACTACAACAGCATAATGCTCGCTCAGCAGCTCACACGCCCGGCTCGCCGCCGGCGCGGCCTTGCCAACGGTGTCGGATATGTTGCGAATACTTTGTTTAGAATACTAGATGAACGTTGCGCTCAACAATATGAAAAGGATATCAATCTTATCAGAGATAATGAAAAACACCTGGCGCTGCTGTGGAAAAATCAAACTTCAGTAGTTGAGGCTGAATATAATTTACTAAAAAGGGTGGAAGAAGCCATGGACAAGCAACATAAAATCCTCAACCGCAATATTATCAACCTTGAAAAGCTCAGCACAGCTGCCCCCTGTGCCCCCCAGCGACGCATCTGCGAATATCAGAATTCAATACGCTACCAGAGATGACAACAGCGAGGAAAGGAACCCACAACCCTCGCCTAAGATAAACGTGCAAACCAAAACAAACCCGAAGATTCACTTTTCAAGAACACGGGGACTCGACAAGGCCACGTCACCCATCGTTGGAGGACGATTTGCTACGAGTGAATGATTTAATATTGTGTTTATTTTATACTTAAGTTTTATCAATGTATTGTATTGTGTAATTTTGTAAGTCTAATCCTTTTTGTAACATTTTGTCTTTTTGCATCTCGCGCCCGGGAGCATGTACGGTCCGTACAAAGGTTAACATTTCGCCCGTCAGCACTTTCCGTCACATAGCATAAACTTATTACCTATTTCGAGCCAGTACATGCCCGACCGCCGCGGACTGTATTCATTAAGCCACGCATTGTATCATTTTATCATAATTATCAATAAATCGTTATTTCGGTGGAAACTGCAGTATTATCATTATCAACTATCATCTCAAGACTGTGCGGGAAGCAACCCGTACATTTCCATCTTGAGTTTAGGGGAGGTACGGATAAATGGGTAGTCTTGAAATTACAGTCTTAGCGGAGATAAGCAGTGGTTTATTGGGTTAATGCACATGCAAGTGGTTTTGCTGTTAGGTGGCTGTCTTACGTTGTGAGATAGCAAACGAACTAGCAGTAGTCATTTTTTGTTGGTTTCAGTTAATTGCACTGAAAACTAAAACTTTTTAGTTTCCCACTTCGTCGGCATGATTGATATGTTATGTGCCTATATTTATACCAATTTACAGCTTTCTAGTGCCGCAGACGGACGGGCATACAGACATGGTGAAACTATAAGCGTTCCTAGTTGACTACGGAACCCTAAAAATGGATTTTATTACGCAATATCTTGCAGTGCAATTAACCGAATCACAATTATTGTGAGGTATCGTTGGATAGATATTTGAAAAAATTATAGGTGGTTAAACCCACAATTGCAAAAATTGATTCCAATTTTTTTAAATCCAATTTGCATGTCCCCTTCACTCTAACTTTTGAACCACACTTTCAAAAAATATGAAAAATTCATGAAAATGTAAAAGAATAACCATTTTGAACTTGGTCAATTAATTCAAATACAAATTCAATTAAGCCATTTGTATGAATACTATTGAATACATATGTTTATTTGAAAATACGCTAATTTTTATTAAAAAATACGTAGCCGTCGTACATTTGAATACCCGAAATCAACCATTATTGGGTTCTTAAGTCAAATGCTATAGAAAGTAATCATTCATTGTGCCAAATTTGATATGAGCCTAGTAGCCTATTTAATTGAAGTAGATGCCATAAACAGGCATTGAAGTAAGAAGCATTTTGTAAGATACATTTCGTGGAACGCATCTAGCTAAAGATATTACTTAGTATTGCTGTAAAGCAACCAGAATGTAACTACTTAATTACTTAGATAACAAACATACTTAGGTAACAAAAATAGGAAAAATGGCAATAATAAACTCAAAATATTGTTTTATTTATACGTAAATTAGTTAATAATTTTAATCAAAAAGTTTCTCAGTTCTACTAATAAGGTGACGTGCCTAATACAATGATTAGGTGGTAAGAGTCCACATATGCGAGCAAGAAAACCAGAAATAGAGCGGGATAGACCTAATTGCAAGAGCACGCGAAACATGAAAAGGCGATAGTAGGCGGGCGCGTCAAAATACACGGCATAATCAGATATTCTAAAAGGATGTAAGGAGTATTTTCTCCTGCCTATAGCTTATATTTTCAACCTATCGCTTGCGATGGGCGTGTATCCTGAGCGGTGGAAACTGTCGCGAGTCACCCCAATTCCTAAATCTAGCGACTCTTCTCGTGTAGATAATTATCGGCCCATTGCCATCCTTTCGACGCTGGCGAAGCTGTTTGAGTCTGTGCTAAAAACTCTGATCTCTCCCCAGCTCAAGCCTTTTCTATGTGACGCTCAGCACGGCTTTAGATCGAGGCGATCAGTGAACACCAACCTTCTGACGGCAACGAACTTCATTTCCGAGCATTTAGATAAAAGAACGCAGGTTGATGTTCTTTATTTTGATTTTAGGAAAGCCTTCGATCAGGTCGATAATGATGTTTTACTAAGAAAACTCTGCCTCATTGGTTTCTCGCCCCATTTGTTAAAACTGTTTGCGAGTTACCTGCGTGGTCGGCAGCAATTTGTTAAGCACGGTTGTTTTGTTTCCTCGCCTTATGCTACTCAATCTGGGGTCAGTCAAGGGTCTATACTCGGCCCACTACTTTTTGGCATAATGATAAATGATTTAGACTCAGTTGTAACACATGCTAAGTGCCTGCTTTACGCCGACGATCTTAAGCTTTTATATGGGGTCAAGCAAATAGCTGATTGTGAAGCGATGCAGGCGGATATCGATGCGGTTTTGAAATGGAGTGTCGCGAATAAACTGTACTTCAATGTGTCTAAATGTTCCGTTATGTCCTTCACTCGATCTTCAAAACCACTTATAGCTCAGTATATGCTTGGCTCCCAAGCTATTGCTCGCGTTACTACAATAAAAGACCTCGGGGTTGTATTTGACACGTCTCTTACTTTCCACCCGCATGTGAAAGAGCTGGCTGCCAACTGCTACAAACGACTAGGGTTTATCACGAGAAATGCGCGTGATTTTAGTGATCCCAGAGCCATCAAAGTGCTTTACACAGCTCTGGTCAGGAGTAAGCTAGAAGCGGCTAGTATAATTTGGAACACAGCCGAGGGTTCATACACCCTACTTTTGGAAAAAGTCCAAAAAACCTTCCTCAGGTTTATGTATAAAAAGTTAAAAACTTACTACCCTTTTCTGTACCCGACCAAATTTCTGTTGGGTTCACTAGGCTTTAATTCCCTGGAAGTTAGGCGTAACTCTAATTTACTTATGACAGCTTGTAGCATCTTACGAGGCGACACAGACTGTCCTGATTTGGTAGTACAAGTTGTGAGGCTTGCTATCCCATTCGTGCCAAAAAACCTCTTGAGACCGCGAAATCACAACCTTTTGGCAGTCCCAACTACTCGCACCGTCGCGCATAGTAACTCTCCAGCCGTGCGGGCCCTAAGGCTTCTGAACTCCCTTCTGTCATGGGCACCAGAGACTGATATTTTTACAGACCATTGGGCAAATGTTTGTCGAACATGTCTGGCGTACTGTGAGACGTTGGACTGATTTTTTTTTTTTTTTTTTTTTTTTTTATGCTATAGGGGGCAAACGAGCAAACGAATCACCTGATGGTAAGCGATTAACGTATTTGATTTACTCGTATTATACAATTCTGTGTGCTAGTTACTATAATTAAGTGATGCTACCTTTGTACATACTTGAATGTTGAATTATACAGTGCCTTGGTTTCTCTGTCATGCTGTATATTTTTTTGTAAATAAATAATAAATAAATAATAAATAATTGCTGTTTACACGTTAACTACAATTTATGTAGATAAAAGCTTTTACCAGATTTAAGAACTAGTTATTACTTAACTATTTATCTAAGAATCATGTTTATAAATTCAAGGGTTTCGACGTTCTAACCAAAAACATGTAAAAAAGGACCTATGTTTGAAAAATAAAAGTATCGAGGCTTTTGTTAAAAATCATGTTTTCACGTTTACCAGTTTAAAGGAAATATGTTGAAGTTTTATGTGTATGAATATCAGATACCTAGTTGTTATCAATATTGAGATCTAGACGTTTGAATGATAACAATTTGGCCACTGTGGCCTCTTAAAGCAAAAACATCATTACCTTTTCTCATTTAAAACACAAAGTTCTCTAAATTGGACATTTACAAAGAAACCACCAGATTACCAGGTACAATGTTTGCTGATATTTCTGGCTTCATTTTCTTAATTAAAAGCTTTTTACTCGTTCATTATGAAAAACAAAGTTTTTGAGGTCGGTTTATTCGCGTTTAGGTCAAATTCCGAATTCGATAGAGGCGGTTTAGGGGAAATTAGGCAATTATGTCCATCAATAATCTTGATAAATTGAGTTTTCGCTACCGCATTTGAAAGGTCAACTCGCCACTCATTTGATTAAGAGTATTTACGCCTTTGTAATAATATAATATAATATAATATAATAATATATTAAGTCAAACTATGACGAAACTTTAGGTTATTTTAACTAACTGCTTAATATTTGGGTGGATTTTTATTTTATTTTCGTTTTTTTCGCGTCAGTTTTGAATTAAATTTGGTAGGTAGGAGGAGTTCCTTATTATCTTCAAGATATTTCCCAGTATGTCCCACAGTTTTTCCACTGACTTACGAAATCGTATGGGATTTTCGTAACTCAGTGGGCAAGTGGGGTTTAGTACAAAATTTTTGTCGCACATTGGGATTATGTGTCTATCTAGCGTAAAAATAAGGATCTCTACCTACTCACCAAATTTCATTCAAATCAGACGCGAAAAAAAATGACAATAAAATTAAAAATATGCCCATTTATGATGCTCTGATGACAATTTCAGGTAAATCTCTTATTTTCTAAAATTTTGTCGAGTTCGAGTGATGTTTGAATAGAGATTTCTCAATAAAAATTCACTATTTGCATTATAACTAGAATAAAAAACGGGATATTTCCCATGTGTGTTTGGTATGCTCCCATATATGGGTGCTCAAAAAAAATCATAGTAATACACCGTTTTAGATTGTAGTTATAAATGTTATAATACATACAAACAATTTGTATGCCACTAGACCACAAAAGCCATTTATAAGATAGTAAAGGAAAAAAATGTTATGATTTACGTTGAATCACACCGAAAAGGCTAAATTTATGAGCGTTTTGAAAGGAATAAGGACTCTTAAACAAATTGATAGTGTAATTTTAACTATAAAACTCTCGTGAGACTCGAACATATTAAAAAATACACAACAACATAAACATATTAATAATACATATTAAGCGGAAAATACGGGAGGCTATTGAAATAAGTCGTCATCCGAACTTCAACCGTGATTGTGGTTGGTCAGTGCCTCCCAGTTGGAAAACGGTTTTGGGTACCGCGTCAGTGGACTGTGTGAACGTGCCCTTAGCGAGTGACGTAGTGAGTGTTGTTTGCAACCCGGTTGGCAAAAGCGATGATAATGAGAACGAGGGTAGATCGTCCGCCGTGTCGCCCCCCGCGCCGCTCCCACCGCCAGCTGCAAGTACCAGAGCAGATAGGGCATTAGCCCGCAGTGTACGACTTGCCTCTGTCGCGAGTGGGCGCTCCTGATGACGTTCTTCGTAAAGAACGAAACATGTCGAGCGAAAATCGACTAAATTACGTGAGTGACCCGTTTTAAATATTATTTAATAAATTGATAGTGTAATCACCCGTTACCCCCTGCTGGGCAGCAATAATTTCTCAGACGAGTAGTTCTACGTGTTTCCTTTGTACGTATATCATACGTATTAGCTAGCCCCCGATGGACATTTCCTGAACAAGTTTCAACCCCATTTACACACTTTTTGGAGTTACATTTGAAGGGGCTGACAACACCTAATTCACAATATTATAATGTATTATAAACCCTCATGTATTGTTATTCACTACGCGCATATGTTTCGTAGATATTCGGCCTCCATTATCAAGGTTGAGTACCGTTCGCGATGACACAGTCGATGAACATATTAATATGTTTCACTGTTTCACGATAGTTTAACTATGATAAGCTTCAATAACATTTTTACAGCAAAGAAACAATATCAACAATACAAAAGTCGGAGCAGATTTTATGACGAAATTGTGCGTACAAAACAAGAGACCCCAAATAAAATAGTCCCTAATAAGATCTTTTGAAGAATGTTTTCAGAGTAAATATTTTTATTACAGTATAGTAGATGCTTGTTCACCTTATTGGCTCTTTGAACTTTGTATGTATTTAATAGAACACGTGTATGTTATTTGATGAAAAAACAAAATAAGAAACAGAATTAAATATTAAATTTACTTAACGCAGGCATTTACATAGGTATTAACAATGTACCTATAAAACGAATATGTATTCGGATTTACTTTACTTACGAGAAGCAACATTGACTTCTAAAATTATACGAAGTACTATTTATTTATCAAAAATACTATTTATTTCAACCAGTCAAATACATAATGTATTTTATTGAACTCCATCCACTTGGCTATTTTTATATTTACACAGGAATTAATTAAGCTAATCGGCACTGTGGATGACACTGACCCAATAAATTACTTTTTGCAGTTTATATGAAAAAATAAAGATATCCCTATTAATATAAACAAAAATAGATAGTCGTTTGAATTCAGTGTAAGTATTCCCAAACGCACAGTGTTCTAAAACGATCAAAAGTGGATAGCGATTTGGTTTGGCACTGACTTACAGGAACATTTGATTTTTGAAGCAGTTTTTAATTTTAGTTAAAAAGCGCTAAGTCGCTTTTACTACAAGCGTAAAATACTGATATAGAGGGTAAAATACTGATAAAACCAAAGAGGTAACTAGAGACGCCCTTACCATACTTCGAGTGCGCGGAAATGTATCCATCCTGAAATGAGCGACTTCGTTCAATCTAGAGTGTGGCCAAAGGCGTCCTTGCAGGCGCCATGGCAACGGTGAACAAAACAACATTTGAAAACATTGCTACACGTTTTCCCTTTGAAGGCGTCTCTATCTACTTCAATCTGAATGGATGAAACAGCAACGTCAGTGGCGTCTATAGCACAGCACAGACACACCCATGAGTATCCGATTTATCTATTAACGAATCAGAGATACGGCTGGCTCGCAGCCAACAGATGTTCCCGTAGCTTTGGAGACTGTGCGACCGCCTGCGATTAGCGAGCGATTGTTTTCTGATCGTGTTCGGGGTCAATCCGCGGCAAGAGTAACGCGAGTCACCATTTTATTGAATGTTAAATTAATTTGTATTAAGCAGAGACGTCTGCGAATGAAATTTCCCCGTGTCGAGCGGGATACGAACCCACGACCTCTCTGAACACTGGTTAGATCGCTCTGCCAATTGCTATCCACGCCCGATCGACCCTGGCGAATGTTTCCAGTATTTCTTTATTATTAGACGCGTAGCGACAGTTGCCGAAAATGTAAAACACTTTTACGGCATCAATGTTCTAAGTCATTTTAGAAGTCATCGATAACAATGCGCTACCCCATACTAAATTACTTTAGTATTAAGCAAAAAATTGTAAAATTAAAATTATTGCATGATTCCTTTATTTATAATAGGTGGTAGGTGAACTTTCCTTTTCCAGTGAGGTGTTGCATATTATAATAACTAAATTAAATCTTAAATAACACTACCTGCGGCATGGTACCGAGGACGCACACATTTCCTCTCTGGATTGCTAAGATGATGCGTTGAGAGAGTAAGCTGCCAGCTATTGACTTTCCTGTGGCATCTCTGAGCGTAATGATGACGGGACGGGGCGTGACGGGACGATCTCTCAATTTCTCGTCAAATCAAAATGACGAATATACAGTGCGTTCACGTTTCACGTAACGTCACTATTAGGTACAATTAGTATTAGTGACGTCACCAGCCCCCACCCCGGAACTTTGATGCGCTTTATCTTGGTCAATTTTAGTTAAATTGAAAAAGGAAAAAATAAGTGTCTAATCATTTTCGATAATCTAGTTGGCGGACTAATTAGAATAATAGGTTTTTAACCACTAGGTTAATAGCGGCAACAGGTAGATAAATTCTCAGACAATTTAGTTATTAATTCACTTTAGAAATGAGTTACTAAATTAAAATAAAACAGATATTTAAGGGGGTTGCTATACAAAAAAACATATGGTGAAGACTACTTCACCATATGTTTTTTTGTATAGCAACCCCCTTAAATATCTGTTTTATTTTAATTTAGTAACTTATTTCTAAAGTGAATTAATAACTAAATTGTCTGAGAATTTATCTACCTGTTGCCGCTATTAATATCTAACAAAAACGAGAGAAAAAAATATATATTTGTTGTATGGTAATGGGGGCCCCCTTAAAAATTTATTTTATTCTGTTTTTTAGTATTTGTTGTTATAGCGGTAACAGAAATACATCGTCTGAAAATTTCAACTATCTAACTATCACAGTTCTCTATCTCACGATCTGTCATTTTCTATAGAAATAATCACGTGATAGCCCTCGGATGTCACGTGACGTTTTCTATAGAAACTGACAGATAGTCTCGTCCCGTCCCGTCCCGTTCTGAGTCATCCTTAAGACGTCATGGTAAGGCCTCTGGTTCCCATTCGGCAACCGCTCGCCCTCCATCTTCAATAACAGCCAACTTATGCATTCATAGGGCGGCTAACACGTACTGCGGAAGCGAAATAGCGTTATGAATTTTGCAATTGTTTCTACTTTATTGGGACCGGCGAGATAGGAAATAGGATTATATTTGACCTGTCACTTGTGGCTTGGAAAATATCGTTTATTACGTGGACATTTTCATCTTAATTTAGGTGTTTAACTGTTTACCTATTTGTTGAGACCTTAAAAAACAAAGAGTTCTATAAAGGGTAAAATTATTACTAAGACTTCGCTGTGCGTCTGTGACTAGACTGTATCTATCTCATAAACTGTGATAGTTAGATAGTTGAAATTTTCAGATGATATATTTCTGTTGCCGCTATAACAACAAATACTAAAAAACAGAATAAAATAAATGTATAAGGGGGCTCCCATTTCCATACAATAAACATATTTTTTCTCTCGTTTTTGTTAGATATTAATACCGGCAACAATACAATACAATAATTTATTAATAACTCCAAAGTTACATGTCAAAATGGATACATTGTACAACAATTAAACTATATGCAAGGCAAATCAAAAAACTCCTCAGTACTGTACAGAGTTAGCTGCAATAGCCATTTTCGTAGTCTGTTTTTAAAACTATAAGTGGAAGCTGCATTTCTGACTGCTAAGGGCAGTCTATTGTAGACTGACGGGCCCATAATGTATGGCGATCGCTCAGACTTCGATAGTTTGTGCTTAGGAGTGACCAGGCGATAACTATGTTTATTGCTACGAAGCGCGTGATTTTCGTTCGTGCCGCGCTTTACGAATAGGTGTAGGTTATTGTGGGTGTATAGCGCCACCTGGTATATGTGTTCGCTAGGCAACGTCAGTATTCCCAACTCCCCGAAGATGTTCTTGCACGAGGTGTCGCTTGATACTCCCACTATAGCGCGCAGTGCTTTCTTTTGTAATATAAATGCGCGTTGTGAGTCGGCGGCGCGGGCCCATACCTCCGCTCCATATGTAAGGAGACTGTGAACAGTCGCGAAGTAGCAGGTGCGCACAACGGCACGTAAGGCGGTGCCAGCTAGCCTACCCAAAGCAAAACAAGCGCGCCCCAGTTTTGCACTGAGCTCATCGATGTGACCATCCCAGGTGAGAGAGTGGTCGATCAGGAAGCCAAGCAGTTTTGTCGATCGGACCTGCTGCAATGTGGTATCGCCAACCATAACCTTAAGCGGATTTTGGGCTTTACCGTTTAGGTTGAAGGTCAAGAAGCAGGTCTTATCTTTGTTTAATGCGAGGCCGTTTGACGAGAACCACTTTGCGAGTTTTTGGGACACATCATTTAGTTTTTGCTCGAGCAGGACGTCTGAGGGTGCAACTATAACCGCAGCTACATCATCCGCGTACATATATATTTCGGCGTCCCTTATCGTACCGGGAAGGTCGTTCAGGAGGAGGCTAAATAACGTGTTCGACAGGCACGAACCCTGCGGAACCCCGAGGACGTTTTCCAGCTCCGAGGACGCGATGCGACCCGCCTCACCCACCACCACTTGTGTCCTTTTGGACATAAAGGAGATGAGTAATGAGAGTAACGGGCCTCGGATTCCGTGAAACTGGAGTTTGTCTGCGATGAGAGCGTGGTCAGCGGTATCGAACGCGCGCGAGAGGTCGCAGCACAGCAGCGCCACGCGCAAACCCGCCTCGCGCGCGCTCAACACGCGCCACACCACTTCCCGCACCAGATCCGTGGTCGCGCGGCCCGCTCGGTATGCGTATTGACGATCCGATAATATATTGCGATCCAATACAAATTTTATTATCCTGTTGTTTATCCCTACCTCTAGTATTTTGCTTATTGCTGGAACAAGGGAGATCGGTCGGTACGATTTAGTATCAGACGGTTTCCCTTTACCCTTATAGAGTGGGCAAATTTTTACCCTTTTAAGTGCAGAGGGGTAGGTCCCTTGGCGGACGCTAGCGTTACAAATGCACGAAATAATTGATGCGAGTGGTGTTCCGACTATCTTTAATAAACTGGCGGACAGCCCGTACAGGTCGGTGCTAGTTTTGGACGCGATGTGACATTTTAATATAGTGACAATTTCCGAAGGCGTAAACGGCGGTGATCGTAGTGATACGTCACTGGCGAGCGCGTCGGCCGCGAGCGCGGCGCCAGCGCGCGGCCGGTTGGCCGGAGGGGCGCCGCACCTGCTAGCCGCGGTTATAAACTCGACGTTCAGTGCGTTAACTAATTCCTGTTTGCTTGGAAAAGAGTTCCCATCGGGGTCCTTTATGCGGTCGGTATAGTCGACACGATCGCGGCTCTCACGACCTAGCTCGGCGTTGACGACCTGCCACATTCGTTTTGACTTATTCGGGTCGTTACGAATCTGATTTGAATAGTGCTCAGTTCGCTTATTCTTTAACAACAGCTCGTATTTCGCGGTTAATTCTCCAGCGAATCCGTCTATTTCTGAGTTAGTAGGGAAGGTGCTTTTTAAATGCAGAATTTCGTGGACTAGATGTTTTAAATTTACTACGTCTTCGTCAACCCAATTGTTCATATATGCCGTTGTGGGTTGCTTTCTAAAGGGGAAGCATATATCGATTTTACTTAATAAGATTCTGAGGAGGGCTTCTGTTAGATCGTTGCAATCGTGCTTATATTTTTCTATAATCATGTCCCAATCGACAGATTCGATCGCGGATATAAAGTTGATTTTGTTAGCGGTGGTGAAGCCGCGGCGCATGACGTGCGCGCGCGCGCGCGCGGGTTCCCGCAGGATCGTCAGGCGCTGAGCGCCGTGGTCGCTGAGCCGGGTCTCGACGCTGGTGAGGGCCTCGACGCGGTCCGCAGGGAGGTTCGTGTAAGCATGGTCTATCAGAGTGCTACTGACGCCATCTACCCGCGTTGGAAAATCTACTAACTGGGTGAAATTGTGCACTGTTAGTAGGTCCATAAGGTGTTTTTTAGCAACGGAATCGCCGAGGAGATTTAAATTAGTATCGCCCATTATAATTGCGTTAATATTTTCGCGTGTAATTTTGTCCAAAAGATTTTCAAAAAGTTTTAGGTATTCCGAGGTACTCGTTTGATTTGAATGGTAGATACCGATTATAACTAAATTATCGTCAACAAGCTGCGTTGCACAAACATCGAAGATCTGTTCTCGCGCTAAGTCACAAATGTCTTGCCTATTACTAACCTTAATGCCCGAACGGGCGTAAATGCAGCTCCCACCGTGTGCAACTTGAGGCCTACAGTACGAAGAGATAAGGTCGTAATTACATAGAGTAACGCATTCTAATTGACTATCGCGGAGCCAGTGCTCTGACAGTATAAGTATATCACAAGATAATTCTTTATTTAATAAGACTTCTAGTTTCTTTGTCTTGTTGTTTATGCATCTGATGTTTTGATGGCATATTGTAAAATACTTCGGTTTGGGCGTAGGTCGTCGGGTCGGCGGGGGTGGATCCTGGTTGGGCTCCTGGGCTTCCTGAGTCCCTGACGGTGCAGTCGGCCTTGGACGCGTTGATGTTACGGCGCGAACGACGGCGGCGTGGACGGCGGGTGGGGGTGTTGGGGGTGGACGCAGCTCCTGCGCGTCCGGCGCCGCGCCGAAACCACTCACTCACCTCGGTGCCTAATGGCCAGTTTTCTGATCGCGTAAAAAAGTCGAAAAGGCTACACGGTACGCTGATGGCAAAAGATGCATAGTAATTGTGGTTCAACTTGATTTTCGTTACATGATAGTCACTGCAGGGATATTTTTTATTCATGTGTGACGTGATACTTTCTGGTGTCGTTTCTGGTCTGAAGAAGCATGCATGAATTTTGCGCACCCGCTCAACAGCCTTTAATTCGGTGTCAATTGAGCAGCTACCGGTTATTACGATACGTCGTCCTTTGTTTACTCCGCTCACACATGTCAGTTGGTCAGATGTTTTGGCGTCAGTTTTCTTAGTTGAATCGCGCGGGATGTGATTGTGTGAGTGTGATAGCGCAGATGACGCCAGAGCATTGGACGGCTGTGCGCGTGTGGCTAACGGTGGCTGCGTGTGTGCGTGGATACCGGTTGGCGACGCGACTGGTGGCGTGCTTGCGCGCGGGGCCGGAGGGGGGGCGGTGGTTCTTATCGCTGCGGCTGCGGCTGAGGCAGCTGTCGCTGTGTGCGTGGGCTTGCTCGAGCTACCAGTAGATACACGAATCGATGCCCTGCTCAGTTTTGTTACGTGTTCGGCAGTTGTACTCCTACCTCCGTCTTTTTTTTGTGTCTGAGTATCTTCTTTGGTTGCGAACTTTTCAATTTTTTCTTCTAGCCTCTTTATTTCTTTAAGTGCTGAGTTCAATTTTAGTTCGATTGGGGCAAGATGTTTTGACAACAGTTTATCTAGTGAGTCTAGAGTTGATTTTGCCATCGCAATCGAATTAATAACACGACACGAACGCGCACGCGACCAGTCGCAGCGAAGGTGCGAGCGAGACCCGTTTGTAGCTAAATTCTAACAGGTAGATAAATTCTCAGAAAATTTATTAATTCACTTTAAAAATTAGTAACTAAATTAGAATAAAACAGATATTTAAGGGGGTTGCCATACAAAAAAACATATTTGGTGACGACTAGGTTAAAAACCTATCATTCTAATTAGTCCACCAGTTAGACTATCAAAAATGATTAGACACGTATTTTTTCCTTTTTCAATTTAACTAAAATTGACGAAGATAAAGAGCATCAAAGTTCCGGGGTGGGGGCTGGTAACGTCACTACTGGGTAAGAATTGTACCTAATAGTGACGTTACGTGAAACTTGAACGCACCGTATATTCGTCATTTTTGATTTGACAAAAGAAAAACACGTGTACAATATTTGTTAATAATCTAAAAGACGGACTAAATAGATTTTTTAGTCGTTTAGCCTATACCAACGTCAATGCTATGCCCGATGTTCGCGGTAGGCATGCAGTTTACGTTCGGGCCGAACTAGTACCTAATATTAGCATAAAACGAATACATTACTTACTTATGACTATCTATCTGCACGACACGTTTAGTCACCAGGGGAACATTACTGCGATGAACTTTATATGAACTATGTGTTTATATGCTATTAAGTCTATAAACCACATAATCTACATACGAGAACAGACAGGACTGTTCCTAAAGCTTCTTAAGCCTGGCAGCTCTCGTGTGTATCATTCTCACTGTTTGCGCTGCCAGTGTGCACAAACAGAGGATATCGGATGTACGGAAACTGCATATAATGAATATTGTAACTCTCTCCAGGGATCACCTGGACTGAATTTAGTGTTGCAACAATAGTAGGGAACTACAGATAGATCTTTTAAGGCATGGTCCTGGACATTATGAGGGCGTAATTATGTAAATAACTGCGTGATGCGCTGAACGTGATTAAGTATCAGTAGTAAGTCTTTTTTCATCGTTGTATGATTGTTTTTTTGGGCTAGTTTCACCAACCGGGGGAAGGCAACTAACTTGGAGTTAAGCGTGTATTTCATATACAATTTGGCAGTTACCGTAGGGTTAACGGCTAACGAAATCATAAATATCTAGAAGCAAACCGTTTATACCTATCAGTGTCCGAGGTGAGTGGGATTACGCTTAATTATGTTGAACGCCACGCGGTTTTTTAAAGTTTTAAGACATTCTAATTTACAAAAACCCGTAGTAAGAACGCGTATTCAATATTTTCCGGCCATATACGGTTCGGGCAAACCGTCAGATCTGGGCATCGTTAAAACAAATTTCCCATACATTGATAGGCATACCCGAACGTAATACGCCTAGCAATTATTGTTTAAAACTGCCGCCAATGCACTTCAATGCAGTGAATATGGTAGTAGTGATAGTTATTAGAGGAAAACACCACACCTCATACCAGGCTCGCATGAACATTACAACCACCACACTGTAATTTGATGGCAGGTTATTAACCGATCGCCCGTGGGGGACAGCTTTTAACCAAATTATACCGTGTACACCAGGCTTAGACTAGTTCACGTAGACTCCGCATTCTTGCCGTTTAGTTTACGAAGAGGGCTCATTGTGCCGCTATTTTGTTGCTGGCTAATAGGTATTAAAAGCTCTACACTCATATGTGCTGTGTACAAATACTTACATATATTTATTACACATGTGCAACTTGAAATACTCTAGATATGCATTTACAACCTGCAAGATATAAAATATCCTAACAGTTGAGTGCAACTGAAAGAATCACACATTATAAAATGGCCGATATAATAATATGAACGTAAAACGCACATTCTTTTCAGAGCAATATTATCTCTGAAAACATTTTTCTTATAATTTTTTTTTTAGTTTATTTAGAAAACAAACAGCCTTGTGAACCTATAAATATATATGAATTTGCGATTTGTAAATTTGTGAATGTGGTTTTTTTTAAGATACCTTTCAATTATTTCAAAGACCTATCAAATAATGTGCCACAGTAGATTTTATATGTTTTCTTGACATTTAGTTTGTGTATGAAGTGCCCCCTTAAATTTGACGAATTTATATACAAAAGTAACCTCAACACACCTTCCGTTAAAATTTTATTAGCTGGGCATATCCGACAGATCTGTCAATAAATGCCATTTAGGCTATGAAAGCCTAAAAATGGGGCGCCTTTAATAGACTAAGAGCTGGTTACCGAACTCCGAATGCAATTAGTAGAGTGACAAAATTACTTTAGTTAATGTGCCATACTATCATTATTAATAATCCGGGTACCTGGCAGCTGTTCATAGTTGCTCTTTGTCGTCGCCTGGCGGGGTGATTTGCGCCTGTATTTTTGCATACACGATTTTGAAGGACCACTCAAAAAATATAGGCCCAGACCTCTGTTTACGGAAACGGCCTTTACAAATTAGGTATTAGGCACCTAGCTTTGCCCTCATTAAAACACCTGGAAATGTTATATTCGAATGAAATAGGTACATTATTAGCTACACACACGCACACCAAACTCGAGAGTTCTATAAATTGCACCCCTTAAATTGATTTTAAAACCTTTGTTTCCCAACTGTCACACACACCGCTAGTTAGCTGCCAGGCGCCCAATTAATAATGATAGTATGGCACATTAACTAGAGCGGTTGCTTGGCTCTACAAATTGCATACCTATTTCCGTTTGCTCTCCCTCTATAATGCTTTGTCTAGTTAGTAGATGATCAGTGGTACCAGGCGAGCAGGGCGATGTCGTATTAACCTTAATGGTCAGTCTTATGTAACCTAATTATGGGGGAAGTAAATATATTCCCGGCTATCTTGCTAATATGAGAGAAGGTGAGCGTTATACGGAGATAGGAAACGTTTAATAGACGCTTAATGCGGTTATCACAACGCTGCGGGGACCGTTCGCCGGTAAGGTGTAAGGGTGACAGAACTATGCACGTACATAGGTGTCTCGGTCGTACTGCCGAAATAGGGGTTATGGTGCTAGCAAATAAATATTTAGGGACAATCTCACATAGATAAAACCTAACCCCAAACAAACAAAACTTGTACTATGACTTACACAGATAAATCCATATAATTTAAACTGTCTGTCCGATGATGACTGCCAGATGCAGTCGAAACATGTCAGGCCTTTTGCGATAAAAATACGTGAGTTTACATTTGACGTGCGTAAAAATGGTAGACATTTTTGTATAGGAACATTGCCAGTTCCGCTGATTAAAAGTCAAAGCTTCACACTGACGATGGCACGGCGTCATAAATTGTGAAAATCCTGCAAAACATCGCCTGTGAAATTGCATGACAGAAGCACATAAATATTTGACACGATAAAACTATTTATGCGACTACGGGACTAACACAGCAACGATCAATGTGCAAATATTGTATATAGGCTTGTACACACAGAATGAATTCATTCATAAACTGCCCATGTAATTCTGAACGCGATAGTACATATGTACTATTAGTCGAGTGAAATATGAAATGATACTCAAAGTATGATTTGATCTTTATTGCTTGAAATCTCAACCGCAACTGCTCGTAATTACAAGTGACCGCTGCTTATATAACTTCACAGAACAAATAACTGGTTTGATCGAACGATTGCATGACGTCACTTGAAATATCGACCACCATACTATTATTTATTTAATTTACGAGTTTTACGAAATGAAAATAACAATTAACTCCTTTTGAATTATTTCGTTGTGATGTGACAACACTAAACTGCAAGTGACATCAAGCGATATAATTACAATAAACTTAGTAATGGTTCGCTTATAACTAACAGTACACATATTGTTGAGAAGGTATGGGTTCGAGTCATATAACGTGTGCTCCGTCGTAACGTCGACCCAAACTGAGTCTCTGCCATACAACTCAGCACAGTTAAGGATCTAAACTGTATCGCGTTAGACGATCGTGGTAAGGCCCCTGGGTGTGTAGCCAAGATGCCAATCGCAAGTGCTACGAAACGTATGGTAGTTATCTCTCTCTATCACTCTTACCTTATTAGTGTGACAATGACAGTTGATTTTCGTTTGCGACTGAGCGTTAGCGATTGGCATATTGGCAACGCACTCCGATCTGATAGTGCAGTGGAACTACACTTTGTTAATGATTATAAATGGGAAAATTTTTGAGGAAGAATCAATCTACTCGTGCGTGAAGAACTTGCCGTAAAAAATCTTAATTGATGTACTATGTAAATAATTGTACATGTGCAATTATTTTGAATTAATAATTAAACTTGTGCGTACATAAATTAAGACTTTTTATTAAAATTTAAGTGTGAAACCAACTAATAAAGGCGTCATTTAAAAGCGGAGCTATTGAGTTTAAATGGAGACGCTTTTAGAAATGCCGACGAATTGTGTAAAACTTTGATTGACTTCGCGAAAACTAACGCAAATTATTAGCAGCCTCGACTCGTGCGAGTAATTTGAAGGATTCTTTGTTATAACTTAATTTTAGTTTGTGGGATTTGGTCTACGAAATTTATTTATGATGTATTAGAGCTGTCCGCCGCCGAGAGGACGACCGCAAAACTGGTTGGCAACATCTATCAATTGAATGTCTGGGATCTATACAATATACGAGATATCAGAAGTCAGAATGAGGTGCGCTATTTTTGCATTATCTGGATACATGGCTGCATCTCAACTAAGTTCCAAAAGCGCGGTAATTGGCTTTTTTTTAACAAGCGCACTAAATGTAGTTTTGTCTGGATCTGTTCTCATTCGTGCATAGGCAGTGAGAGACATACTATATTTTTCTTATGTTTATTCACTTCGAAAAAAGGATATAGATTTTTTTCGCCTTCCCAATTTGGTTTGTCAAACTAGAGATGTGTTATAAATAATCGTAAACCAATTTTGAGTAACCCTGTATATTTAATCCTTTATAGTGATAATACTAGCGTAAGAAAAAATGTTATGGTTGTCTCTACTGACAATCGATCATTGTCAAACTATAATTCCACTAATATTATCAGAGAAGAAATTTTAGGTTAGGTTATAGTAGAACTCTATATTGCTACTCTCAATAAAGTTTTTGTTCTCAAGTTGGAAGTTTTATTCATGCAACATCATTTAAAAATTCTTTCTTAACACATTTGGTGCACAAACTAGGTAAGTGTATCGATGTCTAACGATGTATCGATGTAGAACATTAGTAGGTACATTACGTGATATCTTAATGCTTCTTATTTATAGCTTAATAAATGTATTTTCTCCATTTTCGACTGATTAATGAGGTTGTCAGGCGCGCTCTATTTTCATTTTTTTTACATTCATTTTGCGAAATATTGATATTGACTCTCCGGCTGGTGTGAAACAATGAATATTGATAGAGAGCGGTGAGTCGTGCGTAATACTTTTGATTAAGAGTTATGACATGCAACACCCTTTCACGAAAATACTGCTACAATTGGGATGGATACAGAGGGATTTAAATACTCGTACGCATAGCAATAATATTTGGAATTGTGAAAATTTCTACCTTTTCAATCTGAAAAAAAAAAGAAATAAAATGACGTCATCGTCTGCCTCGTGGAGCAGGTTCTATAGAGCGAACATCGGACACCGGAATTTGGTTTTTTTTTTGTTTTGCTGAAATAATGCTGGAATATCGTAAGTGCGACAGGGATGGGTATAACAGTAATTATGATTTTCTGTATTCGCGGTAGGCGTTTAGCGAAAAAAGATCCAACTGCGGGCCTCCTATCACAATTCACAAGAGTCTGTCTTTCCTTTACTAGCAATTTATCATTGTTAAACTATAGTTATGCATAAATAATCCGTTCTAAAGTGTTTAATTTCAATTAATAACAATCGCAGTTACAGAAGACAATATTATATGTATCATTATTTTTATCATTTCCGGGGGACTTTTCAAAAGTCTTTTCAAAATGGCTATGAAGGTTGATTTTCTTATTGAAGCTTGCCCACATTAAAAAATACCAATTTTCTATTGATTTGTATGATAAAAATCATGACGACAGTTCCACAAGCTACAAACCACATGTTTATAAATTTTTCCCCAAAAAAAAAATATATTATGGGTATCCGGCTAGTAACTATCAGCATCACTCGAAACAATGAATATTGATGGAGCGGCGAGTCGTGCGTAATACTTTTGATTAAGAGCTTTTGATGAAATGCAGTGAAAATTGGGATAAAAAAGCATTTATATGTATAGCATAACGTTGAAATAAGTAAATTCGTAAAAAAACTGTACTGCAATTAAAAATCAAATAAAATTATTGTCATCACACTAGTTCAGGTACCTAATAAATTTATTTCTTTGGATATCTCAAAAACTGTAATAGTTAAGACACTAGTTTGTTAGAGAAACTAACTCGATTTAAACTGAAGAATATCCCCTTCAAGTTAACGGAAATCAATAAAAACAAGGTGTATATTTTGACTTGTTATTACCCCGTTGCCCCGGCTTGGCCTCCGTCTTTAGCTTATGCTGTGCAATGTTTGCGGAAGGCATCAGCTTGTGCGTATAAACGTCTTGGCGCAGGCCTTTCTCAGCGGCTAACTTCAAGCAGTACCTAATTTTCCTACAAAAATAGGTTCCAATGAATTTTTATTTTATTCCTGAAAACGATCTTCGAGTAAAACCTTACCGTACATTCAAAAGTGCATGGACATTTTATTCTTGCATTCGTTCATAAATTGTGCATGCACTTGCGAACGCGATTGTCCCTAAGTACCTAATATTTAGTTTTGCTTAGCATTTTTCATTTCCAATCCTTGAGTAATTTAAAATGCCTCAAGGACCTACTTTAGATTTAAGGTAGGTAGAGGTAGGTAGCTAGGTATGTTACACTTACTGTATATATTTTGAAAATAAATTATTTATGTTATTAAAACAAATAACCTCTTTTAAATTTAAATACCTACTCTTAAAGCTATTTTTTAAACAATCACGGTAATTTGACATTCTAACTTTTGAACATATTCATACTTTCTGACTAAAGTACCTGTAACCTGCATGAGCACATTTTGCTTGATAAACAATTTTCTGAATAAAACCTTTACACGTTACATGACCGTGTCGTTCACTGTGTGTACGTTGCGTGTTACTGCATAAACTGCTAAAATGAAATATGTTCCATCATCGGTTCAATGTGTGTTTATTTATTTTGGGGTGTACCTAGTACTTAATAATAATTAATTTGAAAACCAGCCAGAGTATGTTAGGCCATGCCCAGTCTGCCATGTAATGACAAAATGCCGAATCTCTAAGAATCAAGTCTGTGAGAAATCTCTGTCACACTTGTATATTGGAGTGACAAAGAGGTTTTCCTGTCAATGCCAATTTTCGATGTTCGTGGTAGGCGTGCTGTGTTGTGGGTCCGTACATAAAATAGATCGAAGTGTGCAAAATTTGTTAGTGTATTTGTATAATATCTATTATATTTCTTAGTGTCGTCATTACGGATTATTGTATGTAATGTGTGAGAAGTGCTTTTGTATCCCCTCGCGAAAAGTGACAGAACAATCTGTACAGTAAAAGGTCGCTTTGCCGTCCCCTTCATAGGAAGCCCGTATTGCTCGAGGCTTACTAAGTATTTTGTATATTCGTATACGTACGACTTGCTAATAGAATAACTGAACTAACAGTGAGCTCTGCCAAGTAACTGACAAACTTCATGTCCAAGTCTTTAAATTTACTTATTTTTATCATAACAAAGGGCATCTGCTCTAACGCAGAATATATTTAACGTGTCTTGGCATCCTGCCTACTCGTAATTGAATTTTATAAAATACCACTTGCATGGTTGTCTTTTATGGAACAGCGTTCTTATTTGTACTCCGTGAATATTCTCATTTTTATAATTTTTCTCCTGACGGACCGAATATGATAGCATGCATCTAGTGTAAAATAAATGTATGTACGTCATTTCTTTACTTTTGGAACGTTGGTGGTCCAACGGTATGACGTGAGACTTTCAATCCGAAGGTCTCGGGTTGAAATCCTGCCGGCTCGTACCAATGAATTTCTCGAAATTTATGTACGGTCATATTACGGTCAATTTATGTAAGTTACCCTCTGCATATTAAGTTTGTAAGGGGGGTCACTAGACTCTTCAGCTGACTGTACAAAATATCAGTTGATATTTACCAATCACTTTTAGGTGAAGGAAATCATTGTGAGGAAACCGGACTAATCCCAATAAGGCCTAGTTTACCCTCTGGGTTGGAAGGTCAGATGGCAGTCGCTTACGTAAAACCAGCGCCTACGTTAAATCTTGGGATTAGTTGCCAAAGCGGACCCCAGGCTCCCTGAGCCGTGAAAATGCTAGGAAGAAGAAGAAGAACGTCATTTCGTTACTTTAAGAGTAAATGTACATTACTGGCCCCTTGTTCATTACTCTTGCCACCCTAAGCGGCCTCTGCTCTAAGACAAAAAAGTTACCAAAAGTTACTATACCTATACCTCGTTTTTTAGTATAAGAAAAATAACGGCTGATTTAGCCTACGTTTCTTCCATTATTTCAGTCGTCTCTAATAAACCAAGTATGTATATAAAAAAATAAAATAAAAATCGCCGTCAACAGAACTTACAAACGATGTAAACAAAAAGTCATGTTTTGTCACTGTTTCTCCTTATATTTTCACACTACCTCATTATCTTCAAACACTACTGAAGCCATTCACTACCGACGTGTTCGTATTATTGTACCATACAAACGTAAGATAAATCTTAGAGATTTCGTTAAAAACATAAACGTTTGGTTATTATGTTCAATATGGCGGTTTGTTTACATTAAGTACTAGGAAGTTGAATTGATGCCGATTATGTTGGACCGCTCTTTAACAATATCATCTTTCCCTAAAATTACGCAATACTCCATATATGTAACATAATCCCGACGATCCAAGAACAAATTAGTCTACCTTTACGCCATGTAATATATCTTTATTGTTTCAGGGAAATACGCTGTCAAAAGAAATACTCCGGTAAGTACCTTCCTTATCTACCGTATAAATCTTATCAGCGCCGCAAAAGATAGTCAAATATCCACGATATTAATTTAAAAGGGAAATTTACGGGAACGCGAGCGTTTTGTAGAAAATTAAAATTGCATATTCCGGCAATTTATGTATAAGAAATTTTACCTCAAAAGGTAATTTATTTACGACGACGCTTAGTGTTATTACCGTCATTTTTGGGGCTTTATTATGTGAATTCCTAAGCCTTTTCATGGAGTTTTCGTGGTTGTAAAGAACTTGTCTTTTAATCGGTGTTCTGCGGTAAAAATAGGTACCTAACTATGTACTAAGTAAATTAGGATATTGAAATAGACTTTCAAGATTCTAGATATAAATTTTCAAGTAACGGAACTTCTAGTTGTTATCTAACAATTAAAACAACTCCAAATAGAGTTCATAGTTTTATTTCGACAACTTAATTCCACAAAATCGAACACCATATTAGGTATATTCAACAAAACAACAATAGTATTAACATTTTGTATTAAGGGCGGGTAAACAAGAATTTACGAGCGAGTTTGAATTTGAAACGGGGGTTTTAATTTTAACACGAGTTCATAATTCTTGTACCGCCCGTGATACATACAATGTTTTTCATCACATTTGCGAGGAAATAAATAAAATTACTAGTATCTGCCTGCCTAAACAATAATTATTAGTGGTAGTGTAGTAGCACAGTTCACAGTACTCTGAGGTAAGCGGCGGCTACGTGCGGCGTGCGCGTCGGGCGCAGGTCCTCAGGGGGCCCCGGGCGGGGGCGGTAAAATAGTATGAAAATCCATTACAGCCATGGGCTTAATACTGCTCATTAAGTCTAAGCATGCTTACATTTATCACCATTTATGAGCAAGTATGATGAAAAAGTAGATTGCAGAAGGGCTGAAATGGTAGCCCACAATTTTTTTAATTTGGCGTGTTTTTCCACTGACAGAGTTGGATTGTTCTAATATTTTCCATTTTGAGTATGCAGTAATGTGTGGCTGTACCTATAACTTTGCGCATATTAAGGATTAAAAAAAACTTTGTTGGTTGATTCCTTTTTGTCACCGCTGTATAGAACCAATAATAATTAAACGAATTCACATCATTACGTATGAAAAACGCTACAATAATAGTACATTACATACCAAGGCCGTTTAAGTGGGAAATGTGACGGAATCCATGTAATTGTCGGCCGAGGCGAAGCCGAGGTCGGCTAACATGTGATCCGAGGCTTTCCCATTTACCGGCCGAGGTTTGTATACTATTTTTCAGCCCGACGGAGCCGGGAGGCGGCTATTTAGTTTTGCGTAAAGTGGCGCTTACCGGCCGGAGGACTGAAAATTCCAATAATTTGAGAGATGACTATACTCGTGGATTTGTGTCTGGCGTGAGTAAATAATAAGCATATTGTTGATACTTTGTTCTGCTTGGTGCTTACAAAGCGAGACCCAAAATGATTTTTTACGTGGAATTAAAATGGCTAACATAGTAAAATTTATTTAAAATGTATGCTTATTAAAAGACCAAGATATCGCGTTACATGCCTTCGTTTGCCGTTAAAATATCCAAGAACACTTATTTTTTTATTAGTGTAGGTACCACTTCCAATCTAAAGCTATTATTGACTCACAATACAGAACTTCTGATAAAAGAGACAAATCGAAATGCATACTTAATGACAACTAACATCGAGGCACCTTTTGCAGCAGGTCGCAAATACTTATTCAACTTAATCATCCAAATATGCTAGCAACCTGTCAGGAAAAAAAGCGACGTAATGACAATAAAGAACCCAAAGCGCGGGTAGTTTCCGAACGCCATACATCTTGGTGTTGCCAACGATGATAGATGTTGCCAGGGAAATTACCGGGGAAAATGCACTTTCAAGATGGCGGCTATGAAGATTTATGTACACACGTGGATGTTGCCGTAACGGGTTGCTCTTTTGATTTTCTTTTTTTTGTGAGGTTGATAAGTAGGTGTATTAATCTTATTACTTTTTCGGTACTGAAATGTGTTTCTTTGATGTTGACTGTTGACTCAAGGCCTGTCTTTTAAAGCCTTGTAAATTTTGAAGTCAAAATATTGTAGAAGATTCATGTTTTTGAACACACGTTCGTGAAAAGTGCGTGGGTAATTTTATGAATGAATGAATTCATAAACTACCCATGCAATGTTGAACGCGATATTACCTATACGTGCACTAGAACGGGACGGGACGGGGTGGGACGGGATGATCTGTCAGTTTCTATAGAAATTGACAGATCGTCCCTTCCCGTCCCGTCACGTCCTGTCCCGTCCTGTCCCATCCCATCCCGCCCCATCCCACCCATCCCGTCCCGTCCAATCCCATCCCGTCCTAGGGTGAGTCGTCCTTAAAACATGCCATTTTCAGAGCTGCAAATTTTTTAAAGGGTTTTAAACCATTTTAGGCAAACGTTTCAATAGTTTAAACTGTTCCTATTATTAAAGATAATTATGTTGAAGTAACTTAGAACGTACTCTAGCCAGTTTTATAATAGTTTTCCTAGAAATTTTGCGACGACAATCGCACGATGCGCAATCTTAATTCACGAAGTAGGTGTAATAACGACAACCATTCCGGCTGACGTACTGCTAATACCTTCTTTCTGCACATCTAAAACTATATCGCACATCAAACAAATGTACACAATTTCCGCAAACACCAGGACAACACGTTTAGCAGCAGTCCGTAATGGCGACGTGCATAATGAATGGACTAGACGCCCGAAGGCCTGTGACGTCCATAACGCCCGCGTTTAATAACCGCCATGTGGAATTGCAGCGTGAGACTTGCTAGTTATGTGAAGATATTTCCAGTTAGTGCTACATTTAGCACCATTTTAAGCCAATTAGCATCCAAGTTTGCCAATTAGCAATATTTTTCCATACAATTGGTGTCCGTAATAGCGCCGTGTATAATGAATGTACTAGTCGGCAGACGCCTGGAAGTATGCAACTTGTGACGGCCATAACGTTTAATAACCGCCATGTGAAATAGCAGCGTATTATGAGACTTGCTAGTGATGTGACACTTAGCATCTTACTTTGCCAATTGGTAACATTCTTCCATAGATTTGGCATCTAAAATAAATGCATCCAAACAAAAGCCCAAATGTTGTCCATCTAAGTTATTTTTGTATTAAGAGGATGTGTTATTTTTTGTATTTATTAATTTTTGGATCCATGTTTTCTTTGAGATGAACTGGAGAATCCACGAGTACATAGTTGGAATAGTTGGATATGTGTTAATTACAATCGCAAGCTCGATTACTAGTATACTATTGTATCAAAATACCAAGTATCTTATTAAAAGTAAAAAAATAAAAATGAACCTAATCAATAATAAATTAAATTCACATTCCGTCATCATGGATACCATATTCCCCTTTTCTGGTGATATTCCCCTAAGGCATTTTTACCGGTGACATCACTACTGGTTTCCTTCCTAGCGTAAGAAGTTGGCTGTAATATGTCTTGCGTATCCTGCACTCCTAGTAGCAATTTAGTCTCGGTATAATGCTTGTATGGTTTCAAATTAGGTAGGTAGACTTTACAGTTTTCTTTTATGGAACTTTAATAATCTAAATTTTAGATTATATGCTGGATCTGTCTATAAATGTATGAGATATTTGTCAGGCAGATGCCCGGCAGACATACCCATTATGGAGTTCTGACGGATTGCCCGAACGGCAATACGTCAACTAACTGCGAGTTGATTTTGTGTTGTATAGTTCCCTTTAAGATTTCACACTTTTTTCTCCGTGGTTGGGACGCGGTAAGTAAAGTCGTCTATGCTATGTTTGCTAGATTTTTATAGCACGAACTGTGACAGTGTCAAGTAAACGTCATTATATCATAGAAGTTTGACGTTTAAAACAAAACTGAAGTTTGACAGTACTTTTGATTGAAAGAGATAACGTGATTTATCTATGTGCGTACCACGAGTTGCATTCGATTGCGACTGCGGCGTTCGAAAGTATGTCCGTCTCGCTCCTACCACTACTCTGGCAGAAGCCTAGTTTTCTTCGTTGATTAGTGATCGTCATTACAAGAATAATAAGGTGATTTTTTTAATTCTCCTTCATTCTATCTATCGTTAGCACACGTTTCTATTAAATACAAAATAAATGCCAAAGCCAATACAATACAATTTTTTTAGAATACCACGACGTTGGCAAATAAGCATGCGGCCCGCCTGATGGAAAGCGGTCACCGTAGCCTATAGAGGCCTTCAACTCCAAGGAGTTCACATGCGCATTGCCGACCCATTACAATCTTCTAAGTAAGTAATCATTTAGGCACACTGGAATAAAATATACTACTTTTTCTGACGTTCTCTTTTCTGTGTCCTGGGAATTCTATAAAATACCTGATTATACATATTGCCAGTAATAAAGACATAAGCCATTTTAAAACTAGAACCCAGAGCAGACGGTAAGCAAACACGGCCATCGCGATTCACGTGCCAGTGAAAAATTCAATTGTATTCGGTTGGACAGACGGACAGATAGAGGGATGTTACCCTGAATGTATTGTACAGTGACGTCTGTCGTACGTCGACGAGTTGAAAAAAAGCAGTAGACTTTTTTTTTGTATATGAGCAGAGGACGGATATTTCGTGGCACTTTTGACCTGTCAGCCTCTATTATCAATTTTCGAAGAATCTCCCCTTAAAGTTAACGAAAATCAATAAACATAAAAACAGGGTGTATATTGTACTGTATCAGCATATTTGGCACATTCGCGCCGGGTACTGTCGCTCCGGGGATTAGTAGTTAGATGTAGTTTAGTTTAATTTTAATGTAATTTTCTTATATTTATATCAGTTTATTTTCTTGTTTTAATAAAATTGTGCTTTACATTTATGTATATTTATTCAATACAATATACAATGTGTCCTACACTCTTGCTCTGCCAGCAATTGCAATGTCAACTGGTATTGCCTGCCCAAATATTAATACCTAATGAAATTACTGTCGTCAAAATGGAGCTCGCATTTACGCAGTTGGGTAAATAGAGGAATTTAACGGCAGCCATTTGGTATGATAATTAGTGCGTTAATTGGCTTCAACTGTCATTTAGGAACGTAATATTTAATGTGAATTTAAATTGCTCACTGGCTAGTCAATTGTTTCGTGAAAACTATTACTTGCGTCATATTACATGTTACTTACAGGAGCAAAGACGGGCTCCTTTGGGAAATAAGCGTGAAAAATCCGTACAAAAATAAATTATTGTTCACTACTCGTTTTGCTAGAGTATAAAAATAGTATGAATCATAAAATAAATATTTGAGGATAATCTCACACAGATCGACCTAGCTTCAAACTAAGCAAAGCTTGTACTATGGGCACTAGGCGACGATATACATACTTATGTATATACTTAGGAAACGTCCATTACACAGGAACAATTCGTGACAAACACGCAAATAAATGCTCTTACCAGGATTCGAACCCAGGATCTTCAGCTTTGTAGGCTCGGTCACTACCAACGGCTACGGAAGGGAGGCCGCCGTTATAATATACGAAGTAGGATAGATAGTATTGTATTATGTGTTATTTTTTATTTGTATACTGTTTTGCCGTCTTAACGCACATGTTTGCTTGTAGAAATTGGTATTTGCGCAAGTATGATTAAGCATTTAGACGGATCCTTAAGCTAGCTGCAAAAATGAAACCTTTATTCTTTGAACAAAGCTTTTCATAAGAAAAAGAAAATTCGATATCCGAAGTCTGACACTAATTGTGTCTCGCCGCGCCGCCGGAAAAGGAAGCCCTGAGAGCAGGTGACGCTTATACTCGTAGTATTATTTAAGGGAAAATAATGAACCGGCACACAGAAATTCCAAACATGTGAATATAATACTAACAAACATTTATTTTTAAAATATATACAGAAAGTATAACTTACCTAGCTACCGCACCTCTCTACCTACCTTAAATCTAAAATAGGTCCTTGAGGCATTGTACCTAGGATGCTGGCGGCATTTCCTCGTTGTATCGCAATGCTGATACGTTGTGCGAGGAAGCCACCAGCTCTTCGGTCACCAGTAACATCAACCAGTACTAACTGTGATAAATACTGGTAGTAAGTAAATGAGCATCCGCAAAGTTAGTACCTACGTTTAGTACTTCGTAGGTTAGTTTAGTATTTTTTCGGACATTTTATTAGTATCCTTCTTATGATTACGGAATTTTTAATAGAAAAAAAGGTGATAGGAATGAATAGAAGTTTAGTTTTTTCATAGCTTCAAGGGACCGCAGACCTGTGTATGTGGTATTCATTTCAACTTGGTACCTCTACGCTTTCCCGAGATAAAGGGTCCTGACAGGAGACGGGCAACAAAGTCCTGTAAGGGTTCCGTTTTTTTCCTTTTAAGACGATTAAAGACACACAATATAAACATTATATCTAGTTAGGTAATATATAGAAAAGTCAGAGCTGCTGTAGTAATAGTAACATATTTTGCCCCACAAACCAGTTATAAAGTTTTCTTTTAAATTCCGAAGGTTCCTTTGAATGCGTACTCATATAAGAGTTAGAAAAAAAAATCAACATGTATAAGTCCGAAAAAACCCCCATATACCCGCGTATCTGAGATGAATATATAAAGATAATATATGAATTCTATTAAGTATCTATTAATAGATGTTTATATACAAGAACTGCTCGTTAAATTTAGTCATATTACTAGTTGAGATTCCATTGGTTCTGAACTCGGCGATCATTATATACTATCGCGTTAAGAATTGTATGGGCAGTTTATGAATTAATTCATTGAGTTATAAAAATTCATTCATAAATTGCCCATGCACTTTTGAACGCGTGTGTACCTACTGATAGTAGTTTTTTAATAGTTGCTCAAAGAGTGCGGTTTTTTGGCTGATTTGCGTGCAAAATCAGCCGAATGAAATTGCGCAAAATCGGCAGAATATTATTTGTATAGAAAACCTCAGACAAGCTTACTCCCGTGCTCTATGCTCCAAATATCAGAGTCATAACCGCCTAGAAGGTTCCTTTTTACACGGAATTACACAATTGTATATCATTGAACTCACCTAATATCTAGTTCTGCATTATTGAGCGCCATTGATTTCCCCACTTTCTGTATAACTTTACTAGTTATGTTATAGCCGGAACTTCAGACTATAACTTATGAACATAGTTCGTACTTAGACAGTTTATTGGGCTTTCAGACGCGTGGTGCATTTATGTTATCCTCGTCCTGTCCAATGTTCTCAATAATGAACAGGGGCCTTACCATGATGTCTTAACGCGATTCAGTTTAGGTTCAGTTTAGGCTCAGTCGTATAGAAGGGACTCATTTTCAGTTTAGGTCGTCAACTGGGTGCGTAGCCAAGATGCCAATCGCTCACGCTCAGTCGGTAACGAAACGCAACTGTCATTGTCACACTAGTAAAGAAGAGTGATAGAGGTAGCTGCGATACGTTAGTAAGCGTGAGCGATTGTCATGTTGGCTACGCACGCTGAATCGCGTTAAGTCGTCGTGGTAAGTATAGGTAAGTAAGTTAAGTTTTGATTAAGTAGTTTCTGCCTTACTGTTTTTTAAAACGGATGGAGTTTGTGCCAATGTGCTCGATTATTCAAATACATTACATACATATTCCAATTTGATTCTAGGTCAACGGGATGTACCCGACATTTTGATTCCCATTGCAAATGTATGGGAAATGTGACATAAACGGCCGTAACTATGGATTGCGTTGACGCAGAAGTCTGGTTTTTTCACAGCTTCAAGGGACCGGAGACTTGTGTGTGTTATTAATTTCAACTTGCTTCCTCGACGCGTTCTCGAGATAAAGAGTCTTGACACTCTTGACAGACAGACGGACGGACGGACGGGCGGACGCCCAACAAAGTGATCGTATAAGGGTTCTGTTTTTTCCTTGTTAGTTTTTAGCGTTCTTTTAATATAAATATCTAGGTACCTATTTTTGATACCATGCTTTCTGTATCATAAGATTTTCCGTAATCCTCCATTTAGCGTTATTCGACGCACACTAACCCTGTTTTTAATGTTCCACGTAACGTGATATATGACATTCCTGTATCAGTACATCGCACGCACGCACTGTGCCCAATTTATTTCGCATCCCGTCAATATTTACGAGAATATCAAATTGGCTGTACTGGCTTATCTGAATACCTGACACGTAGATTCGGTAAACAACTGGAAGCCTATTCAACCTTTGAAAATTGCAAGTTTTTGGTTTACAGGGGCCTAATTCGAACTACTACCGATGTTTTGGGTGAATACGAAACTGTGCTAAGCTTCAAATATTTTGGCTCCGTCATCACCAATGGGGGCTGTGAGGTGGAAATCCGTCGACGCATCGGCATGGCCAAGTCCGCCATGACTCAACTGGACAAAATTTGGAAAGATAACTACATCCGAAGGAATACGAATGTATATTACATAATCCGCACGTTGGTCTTTCCCATTCTTCTACGGTTGTTTAATTTATGTGTGATAGAAATAATAATGTTTTTGACATTAGGGACTCATTGAGGAATAAAACGATACATACAGTTTGTTTAAAATGGTGTTAATTTGTACGGCAAACTTTCATAATTGTTCACTCTATTTAGTATCTCTACGAATAGTTAGCACAAGTTACAAATAATATCGAACAATGTTAAAACAAGTTACATTTATAAAATCCGAATAGGCATCCACACAAATTATCTGTATATAAATCGATAACACTGATTAAAATTATTTGCTAAAATTCCAGTAGCAAAATTACCCAAATACATTATGAATATTCTATTGTGAGCTTATTTAGAATTGTAAATAATTCAGAACCAATAAAATTCGATTGCCATTTTTATATTACGTAACGTTTGGTTACATTTTATTTCAAAGCTTTTACTTCAAGATAAATGGAAACCATTACACAATAGGTACACAAGGCATAGCCATCACAACGTCACTGCAAACACCAATTTTCGTTGGACTAAGAAAGAAATATAGTAAACGCACCGATAATGGACGGAGTATGGGTAATGAGACGCAATATGAAAAAAATCCACATTAAGTCGTTTATACTTCTTGAAACTATTTTAACATTGACACTTGACGGCGTTCATTTCAGTTGTTGATGATTGAGGGTTTTGGTTATTTCTGTCTTGTCGGTTCGAAATGGTGGAGGAAGGGAGTAGGTTGGGTCGATATCAGCGGAATAAGCTTAAAATTACCGTTATTTTTTTTTTATTCATTTATTTATTTATTTTAGGTATGGAAGTTCCTAAAGTCGCTTGGAGTTGGAAAGTCGCAACAGCACTCTTGTCCTAAAGATATCGACTTCAACTTGCTTAACCAGCACTTTTCAACTTCTGCGACCTTCGGTGGGCCCGCCAAGGAGAAAACCCTCCAGTATCTCTCGACACTTCCAACTCCTGACTCTTCTCCTTTCTATTTCATGCCTTTTACCGACAGTGATGTTAGGAAGAGCGTTGTTTCCATTTCGTCGAATGCCGTTGGTGTCGATTGTATTAGTCGTACTATGATCCTCCCCCTTCTTGATTTACTGACTCCCGTGATTACTGTTATCCTCAATAATTCCATTTCTTCTTGTTCTTATCCTTCTCTCTGGAAAGATGCTTGTATCGTTCCAATCCCTAAGAAACCTAATCCATCATCGTTTTCTGACTACCGTCCTATCTCTATCCTCCCTTTCCTTTCCAAAGTTCTTGAGCGCATTGTTCACCAGCAGCTTACTTCGTACCTTAGTAAATGCGATCTCTTTAACCCCTTCCAGTCTGGTTTCCGTTCCGGCCATAGTACGGCTACTGCTCTCGTTAATATCACTGACGACATTCGTGCAGGAATGAACGATCAGAGGTTAACAGTGTTGACGCTGCTGGACTTCAGTAATGCTTTTAATACTGTTGACTTTGATGTTCTACTCGGGATTCTGCGTTCTCTTAATATATCTCCTGCTGTAATTGGTTGGTTTCGTAGTTATTTAATTAGTCGTCGGCAATGTATAAAGGTGGATGATTTTCGTTCTTCCTGGTGCAACACGCTGGCCGGCGTACCGCAAGGCGGCGTGTTATCTCCATTATTATTTTCCATTTTTATAAACTCTATTACTTCAAATCTTTCTTCTAAATATCACCTTTATGCCGATGATCTTCAAATCTATTCGCAGGGTGGAACTAGTGATCTTCAATCTATTATTGGCTCGGTTAATAGTGACTTGGCAAGTGTCTTGAATTGGAGCCTCGGGTTTGGCCTTAAGGTAAATCCTTCTAAAACGCAATGCATTATTATTGGAAGTCCCAAGCTTTTACCGAAGGTCGATTTTAAAAATCTTCCCCCAATTTTATTTGATGGTGTTATAATTCCCTACTCACAGCAAGTTAGGAATTTGGGCTTAATTATAGATAAGACCTTATCCTGGGTACCCCAAGTCAACGAAGTGAGTAGGAAGATGTTTGCCGCGGTAGGTTCTCTTAGAAGGCTGCGAAATTTTCTACCCATTCCGACCAAAATTGCGCTTGCCCAAACTCTCCTTCTTCCCATTTTGGACTATGCTGACGTAGCATATCTAGATCTTAACGAGGATCAGCTTAAGGCCCTACTGCATTCCGTAATACCTATTCATAAGCCACTCCCACAGGGTCACACCCTCTCAAATCGCACGCACACATGCACGCAGGCCGACCCGCCGCCAGAGCGCTCCGCGATACCGCTCCATCTAGCGTGATAGTTGTTAACTACTACAACTAAGCGATAAGCTCCACATAAGCATTCAGGAAAATATACTACAGATGGCGTTTTAGCTAATATTACCAATATTTAAAAATACATATAAAAATTATAAATACAAAATAAAAATGAATTAGGCTTCGTAGTCCTTTTATGGGCATTTAATATTTAAGTGATTGCTGTTCTACTGGTACATTCCAAAAACATGTTAACTACATGTTAATTTGAACCTTAATTCCATTACGATACAGTTGCTTTTTATCTATATTGTTACCCTGGCTAACAGGGACAGGATTGGCACGAAGCGTAAATCTTACCTCAAAAGATCCGTAGGGACTGTATCAACATTCATTATCAGGGTTCCGTAGTCAACTAGGAACCCTTATAGTTTCGCTTTGTCTGTCTGTCTGTCCGACCTACCTACTACCTCTCGTACACGTAAGATTTTTTTTCGTTTCAACCCTAGAGTGTGACATAGCATTTGACAGGTATTTGAAAAACAATGAGGGTTTTCTAAAAACAGTTTTTGATAAAGTTAATATTTTCGGAAATAATCGCTCCAGAAGTTTAAAAAAATGGACCTCTAACTTTTGAACTACGAGTATAAGTTCAAAAAATATGAAAAAAATTACAAAAGTAGAACTTAATAAGAACTTTAAAAAAATAAAAAATAAATGTAATCGCATTAGGTAAAGTAAATAAAAATACAAAGTGAAGTAATAAAATATAATATTTCTCAAAAGATCCGTAGGGACTATCTCAACATTCATTATCAGGGTTCCGTAGTCAACTAGGAACCCTTATAGTTTCGCTTTGTCTGTCTGTCTGTCCGTCCGTCCGCGGATAATCTCAGTGACTGTAAGTACTAGAAAGCTGTAATTTTGTACGAATATGTATATTGGTCACAAAGTCGTAAAATAAAAAGTGGTTTATATTTTTTTTAGGGTAGGTCTAGGTACCTACCTACTACCTCTCGTACACGTAAGATTTTTTTTCGTTTCAATAGTACGGTACGTAAAGGAAATAAAATTGTATAACTCCCAAGAGCGATATTATTTGTCGACGGTTAGAATACTCTTAGAACAAAGCGTAAAAAAAAAGATAACAGATTTTGATATTGCTTTAGGAATTAAAAAAAAATTCGTTACCAACCTTTTAAATCTAAGGAAAAAATATACAAGAGGAAAATTTTTTCTTCAGATAATCGTATTTAACTATTTGAACGTCGCCTATCATTTAATAACATATTTGACCAGAGCTTATTTCAATATAATATGAAAACTTAAAAAAAAGATTACTCTTCGAAAACATTACGCAAGTGCTTTATGGTAACTGAAATGCATTTAATATTATTAAAGATAACTATTAGAGCCCATTTCTAACACATTCATCAATAGCTTAAATTTATGTAGGCACTAGAATTAAAAAAAAAATCTCCTTGCCATAATATAAATCTCATAATTTTCAAGTCAAGGTCATTAGTTCAAAATCATTTAAATAGTATGTATACGGAAACTCTAAGGATTTCATCGAAAGATTCAACTTTTATTATCTTATCAATTCTAGGCGTAATTCAAATGCTCGAAGCTACGCGCGGGAATTAATATCGCGTGTGTTTCGCGCGGAACGGGGGCGGTTTGACCAATCACATCACAGCCGGCGCGCCAGGCGCCTTTGCCTCTCGGTGAATCGGTACGTACATCGGTAATCGGTAGGTCGTTGTATTTGCACCTTGTCTCACTTGTCTGTCAATAACAACAAAATAACATAACAATGATGTCGATAATATGACTACAACTGAGTGTTTACGCAAGATAGTTATATCAAAATGTCAATGTCGTGTGATAAAGTCTGGGTCGATGTCAGTGAAAAAGACTTAAATGTTTTTTTTTACCGAAAGTGCAAAAAACATGGAGTTGTAAAAGACTTAAAATTTTGTGACGAAAAGTGCGATATTCATACATAGGTAAATTTAACAAAAACTTAGTTTTTTTACCAGAATTAGTGCGCTGGACTTAGTCAAATTTTCGATGGTTGGTGTGCTATGATAACACCTATTTTTTATGTTAGTATCGTGTACAGCACGCTAAAATAAGCATGTTTTGTATGGACAGTTTTTTTCTAAAATAAAAAATGGCCGACTTATTTGACCCCAAAGATGAACAGTTTTAGATCTTAGTAAAATTTTCGATGGTTGTTGTGCTATGATGACACCTACTTTTTATGTTAGTATCGCGTAGAGCACGCTAAAATAAGCATGTTTTGTTTGAAGTTTTTTTTCTAAAATCAAAAATGGCCGATTTAGGGTAGAAAGGGGACAATTGAAACACGTTATAATTGAAACTATTCAAATTTTTCAGCAGGACACAAAAACAGGCTATTACAAAAAAAAACAACGATGGGTATCGTGCTATGATAACACCTACATATGGTAGAATCTTGTAGAACACGCTAAAATAAGCATGTTTTGTAAGGACAGTTTCTTTCTAAAATAAAAAATGACCGACTGATTTGACCCAAAAGATGAGCAATTTTATGTCTTGGTAATATTTTTGATGGTATGATTTTGACAGCGAGCGAGCAAGACCTTCCCGGGCAGAGCTTCGCTTCCGCCTTAGACTTCCAGGTTATTTATTTTTAATAAGGAAAGCGAAGCTCTCGCCTTAGTCTTCTAAACTAACCAAATCCGTGTCGGTTCTGCCCCGGAGGATTTGCTCGCTCGCTTCGCTCGCTCGCTGTCTAAAGTGACAACCAACAGCCAGCTGTGAAGTTATCTTATTTGGACGGATAAAAAAAACCATCGTAGACTAAGGTGGGAGCTGCTCCTGCCGGGTGCAAGACCTAAACCACCAAACACCATGTGTCCCCCGATTTAAACAATGGCATATTTTGCCATTACCGTGTTTGTACATAAGGGATATATGCATTTTTGTAAACAACCACCAAACTTCATTCAAAACGCGAGGTGCAATTATGAATAACAGACAGACCCGACAAAACATTATGGATTTATTATACAAGCCACGTGCTCATAAAATGATTTATGATAAGAATGCTTTTAATATGTGTATAATTATTTATAATAAATTACTTGTTGACATAAAATTCCTGCAAGGCAATAGATTGAAGAATAAATTGACTTCTTGGCTTTTAGACCATTGCTTCTACAGTGTTAAAGAATATTTAGAATATAGCTGACATATTTATTTTTATTATTTTTAATATTGAATTTTTATTGACATTTGCATTCATTACCTACCACAATTGTTTTTTGTTTTTTATTTTTATTTTTGGGTTTTGTTCATAATTTACACATTGTTTCATGCATTTTTATCTATCTTGACATATTTTTTATAATTTTAGATATAATTATTAAGACATAAAAGTTTAATATATTTGTATATAGTACTGTAAATACTGCACGCTATTCGAAATATTTGCATGCAGGTTGAATGCACTGGACTTAACCATTCTAACTGTAAGACCCACTATACTGTGTTCGATGCAAATAAATACTTTGAATCTTTGAATTAAAATTGTTTATCTTTCAGGTCAAATAAGTCAGCCATTTTTGATTTTAGAAAAAAATGTTCATACAAAACATGCTTATTTTAGCGTGTTCTACACGATACTAACATAAAAAATAAGTGTCATCATAGCACAACAACCATCGCAAATTTTTATTTTAGAAAAAAACTGTCTATACAAAACATGCTTATTTTAGCGTGTTCTATACGATACTAACATAAAAAGTAGGTGTCATTATAGCACAACAACCATCAAAAATTTTACTAAGATCTAAAATTGTTCATCTTTGGGGTCAAATAAGTCGGCCATTTTTTGTTTTAGAAAAAAACTGTCCAGTCAAAACATGCTTATTTTAGCGTGTTCTATACGATACTAACATAAAAAGTAGGTGTCATCATAGCACAACAACCATCGAAAATTTTACTAAGATCTAAAATTGTTCATCTTTGGGGTCAAATGAGTCGGCCATTTTTTTATTTTAGAAAAAAACTGTCCTAACAAAACATGCTTATTTTAGCGTGTTCTATACGATACTAATATAAAAAGTAGGTTTCATCATAGCACAACAACCATCGAAAATTTTACTTATCTAAAATTTTTCATCTTTGGGGTCAAATAAGTCGGCCATTTTTTATTTTAGAAAAAAGCTGTCCATACAAAACATGCTTATTTTAGCGTGCTCTACACGATACTAACATAAAAAGTAGGTGTCATCATAGCACAACAACCATCGAAAATTTTAGTAAGATCTAAAATTGTTCATCTTTGGGGTCAAATAAGTCGGCCATTTTTGATTTTAGATAAAAACTGTCCGTACAAAACATGCTTATTTTAGCGTGTTCTACACGATTCCTCCATATAAAGTAAGTGTCATTATAGCACAACAACCATCGAAAATTTGACCAAGTAGTTACTTCTGGTAGAAAAACTAAGTTTTTTAAATTTACTTATGAATATCTCACTTTTTGTCAAAATAAAATCGAATTTTTTTACGACTCCTATGTTTAAAAAAAAATCTAAGTCTTTCACTGCGTACCCTTTGAAAGGGCACATCGTCTGTATAATATCGGTCAAAATGAGGTTTCTTTAGAAATAGTGATTAAACAGTATTTGAATAAATAATTTTATACTACGCGTGCATTTAATATTTTATTAAAGAAGAAAACAATTTTGCTTTAGGTACCAATATGGATTACAATTTAAAATTAACAAATTAATATTTACATTACAGATCATAATTTAATACGTAGCACAAACGAAATGTAAGAAACGCGTTGCGTAATCGTGATGTGATCGCACAGCACGGGCCGTAGCGCGATAGACTATCCCGCTCAAATCTCTTTGAGTTCGAATTATGATGCGAAGTGATAAGATCATAAAATTTAGAGCTATTGATGTATTTCTTATAATTTCGGTGTATGCATTTCTATAATACTAATGAACAAAATGTACCAACTTGAAAATTTCTAGATTTTTATTGAAGTTAACAGAAGACCTTAAAAGTTGAATTCTTCATATAAATTGAAACTATTGATGAATACGTTAGACATGGAACCTATTCGTTATCTACATAATTTTTTAACACATTTCAGGTACTTGGATGTACTTAAGTATTTTTTTGGAGAAAATATATAGGTTTTTCTCGCTTCAAGAAAGCTTTCGACAAATTTGTTATAAAATGACAGGTGACATTCAAATAGTTTAATCCAATAATATAAAGATAGAAAATATGACTTGCATAATCTTTCCTTGATTTTACACGCGTCGGTAACAAATACCTATATTTTACCCAAAGCTTTATCTAAAACGGTTAGACAATATTTTTCTCGATTAGTCTAAAGTGTACTCTAATAGGTAATTTTAAAAAAATCGACTTGTGAATTATGTTATGTTTAGGGGTCATTATAGTCTTCGCGTATTCGCCTATATTTATTTATATGTAAATTAAATCTATGGTAGGGCTAGGGAATTAGGGTTGTTTAGGGTTGACTAGGCTGAATGAAAAAAAAATTGGGACTCTTTTTATTTCCTAATAAAAATAGGATCAATAGAGCTGGTCGTGATTCTGAGTAGGAAAAACATAAAATTTACCCACCAAACTGTACTCATAAGTGAAACAAAGAAAACACTTGCTGCCGCAATCGTCTTAAATTTGATTTCTTGTTTTTCTTAGGCTTATTTTTATTTCCCATTTTGACAAGCCACTACCGCACAGTATATAGGTACTACAACTATCTCACAGACTCACTACATACACTAAATATATATAACTTACTTATTTACTAAATGATATTAACTTATACCTAACAGTCCTAACACTACTTTATTTATAATAGGTAGGTACCTACCTATTATTTACAAATCTAAAATGCAAACCGCTAGCGGAGGTAGGTAAGTAGGTATCTGCTGCGTTACATACAATCGTGTTCCATGCCAACTACAAACGAACTGAACTCAATCCGGAGCGAGCGCACGCGGCGACGATTGGCGCGAGCGAGATAGGTAATAATAATAGTCTGACTCGGCTATGAACATTCCACACGCACTGTGACACTGTCATATTAGCTCAAAAGACCAGTATAGGTAGGCGCTCCGGTTATGAATAGATCTTTCGGATTCGTGGGTCACATTAAACTGGACTACCAGTTTAGCGAGTCTGTAAGTATTTTGGATTTATTGAAATTCAATAACATAACTACTTCTGTAAGTTATATTTTATTAAAATTAAATATGTATAGGCAGCTGTAAGTACCTACTTATTTCGTCAAACTAACGCATACATAAAAAAAATATGGTTGGTTCCCAATCCCAACGTTGCGAGTTGCTGGCCCGGCGCCCCCAACGGTGAGCGGTAAGAGCGTGCGACTTTCAATCCGAAGGTCGGGGGTTCAAACCCCGGCTCATATCAATGATTTTCGGAACTTATATACGAAAACACGAAATATCATTTGATATTTATTTACCAATCGCATTGCGGTGAAGGAAAACATCGTGAGGAAACCGGACTAATACCAAAGAAGGCCTAGTTTACCCTCTGGGTTGAAAGGTCAGATGGCAGTCGCTTTCGTAAAACTAGCGACTACGCCAAATCTTGGGATTAGTTGCCAAAGCGGACCCCAAGCTCTCCCTGAGCCATGGCATATGCCGCGAAACGGCTAGGAAGAAGAAAAACACATCAATAAAAAATGGAGCAAACTGTTTTTTTTGCCTCCAGCTTATTTTGAACTATGTAAGTATGTAAGTACTATGTGTTTTTAAACTAAGTAGGTTATATGCGGTAGTGAGATAACATAAAAATGCATAATAATAATTAAAATTTGTTTTCATAACTGTTGTCAGTTTTTCATTATGTTGTTACGTAATAGGTACATACCAGTTCCATGAATATACAAAAATAAATTATTCATATTTCAGTAAAAAACAATGAAATGCTTAGATGTGGATGATGATGATGTTGATGTGCCTAATTTTTTAATTATTTATGAAATATTTTAAAATATAAATAAAATAAAATATTTCGTATAAAAAAATCAAAAACTTTTTTTCACAAAGTTATATCGATAATAAATGTAAAATATAAAAAAAAAAAACATTTCTAAAAACACCGAGATTTGAACCATAGACATCTTACGAACAACTTATACGATTAAAACCGATGTTCAGTACCACACAGCTAGCGGAACACTGTAAGAACGAGTGAAATTGTAAATCTGTTCATAAACGTCGATAGGGTATTGGCTTCCGAAAATACTCACACAAGCATCTCGTGTAAGCGTGTAAGAAACATAACAGTTTTAGTAGACCTCTGGTTTGGTAAATAATAAATGGAATCGTAGGTCAACTATTATTGGACCTTCCTTTTTTACGTAAATCGAATGGCTGTCGGAGCGCTGTGCGAGCGACATGCGTCCGACCTGTTCAAAGGCCGAGGCCCGTATGGCAATGGCTCGAGTAGGGGACGCACTTATAGCTGTGACGTAGGAGAGAGAGGGAAGCGACATCATTATGAAGTGGGCGTTTTGACTTGATTTCACGAAACCACAAATGCTGATAAATTTGTAGTTTTTATTATGAATACGATATTGTTTAGTTCATTGAAGTTTTAGTTTAGATGAAAACTCATACTTTTAAGCAGATTTGGTTACTTAAAGATGTGTAATTTAGACAAACTGAGGTAATTAAGATAAATGAAGACGTAACTTTGGATTTAAGAACTATCGAGAAAATTTTACGCATTCATGTGTCGGCTGGTGTCAACGTTCAGATCATATAGTCAAGAAACACATATCTGAAAATTATAGGTATTTGTTACCTGGGCTACCGACGACAACGTTCGAAAGAACCCGCTCTTCTCCAATTCCCCCCCTTAATAAACTTGAGCGTATTCAAAATATTTGCATCCGGTTCATATTTGGGTTACGCAAATATGACCATGTTTCCCTTTTCCGCACGCAGCTCAAGTGGCTCCCTATTCGTCTTCGCCGTGACTATCACGTTCTGTCCCTTCTTTATACTACTCTTTTCTTTCCTGCTACTCCCTGTTATCTTAAAGAACGTTTCAATTATCTCCGCTCTGTTAGATCATCTAGCAATTTGCTTCTGTCCTTCCCGTCATCCTCTTCAAAATTTTATAGCTGTTCTTTTACATTCCAGGCTGTTCGGCTTTGGAACTCCCTGCCCCTACACATCAGGCGCGCGCAATCTCTTGCTGTTTTTAAAAAACTGCTTAAAGAGCATTACCTGTCTCTCCCGTAATATATACTATATAGACTTACCTATCATTTATTGTCTTTCTATCTGCTTCTTTTTCACTGTATGGCTTGTATGTTACTGTTATAAGAATATTATATATATATATATATATATATATATATATTTATGTAAGTTTATGTATGTCTATTTATACTATTCTTATATGTGTATGTTTATTGTTTTGCTTGATTTGTGTGATTGTTAAGTGCATTTCATCCTTTTTTTTTTGCAACGCCTACTCTTCAAGGATACGTTTTTAATGTTTCCGCTACCCAAAGGTTGTCTGGAAGAAATCTCTTTTTAGCGATAAGACCGCCTGTTGTTTGCCTCTGTGTTAATCAAATGTTTGTACCTTGTAAATGTTTTGTTCTTTCTCATGTACCGAGGTGTACAATAAAGAGTATTCTATTCTATTCTATTCTAAACCAGCATGTGTTTCGTTTATTGGGTTAACCATGAATCAAGGTCAAGCTGCAATCAGTTGTTATTTCAGAAATGTTTAGTGATATTGGACTAGTTTTCACTGGAAAATCCCATTATTGGTACAAAAAAGATGCGTTTTTATTTGGCCACTATTTTGAAACTGATAAATATATCTTACATGAAACACTTTATAAGTACAAAACAAGAGTAGGAGTTTCAACTTTTAACACTCCGAATTCGATCCTAAATGTTCCATGATCGGTACATTTAATATATACCTAAGATTAGCCATACATTTGACGTGCCCCTCCCCGCAAAAATCGGCAGACTTTTTTGTATAAAAAATGACAGACATTTCCAATCCGGTTTGTTTTAATAGTCCCCAATGGGTTGACTGGTAGAGAACGCCTTAAGTAGTAGTTTGCCATTTTCGTTTTTATATTCCACGTTGGTGTTATAATTGTTATACAATTCTTAAAACACCACGCCATTTAAATTATCAACATTAACAACATTATATACCTATATCCGTTTATATTCTAGGAATCACTTAATGTTGCTAGGTAGATATTACCACGAAGTAGGTAATATAACTTATATAACCTGCATTGCAGTGTAGGTCATGATCATGAGCCACTCAATACAATTTCTCCTCTGCCAAAAAACTTGAACTGGTATGAGCTAACGTTTATCGGACAATTTAATCTTAGTAAATTCAATAATAACGTAACGCGGATGTCACACTGAATGCGTTTCGCACCGCACGCCGGCGTGCAAGGGGGACAGCACTTTTCAACGGCCTGCGTTATCGTACTCACAAACCGGAGTGACGTGTGTGTAGATTGCATTCACATAGGCTAACAATATCTACACGCTCACTCAATCTATTCAAACGCGCTTTAAATCGACCTGGATGCATCTAACAGCAGCTATTGGGAACTTTGACCTAAAATGCCAGCGCAAACATCGCAAAATAAAACAAAATTCCGTATCTGGGTCTCTTTCTTGTATGCGAGTGTGATAAAGACGGAATTTAAAATTTGAGATTTTTGGATGTTTCCGGTAGGCTCGCCGTGTGAAATTTGATTGGTATTTTTGCTGCCCGTTGACCTAATAAAACGTGTCGTCGCTTCGACGAACGCTTTTATACAGTGTTGACGAAGAGGAAATGTGCAGTCTGTCGGTATTCGACACTGTTTTTGACGTTTTAATATCGCTAGTTTTCCGAGCTACAATGTTAGGAATAAAACTTCTCTGGGACATAAATAGATACGCAGTCACTTGATATTGTATTTTCATCACACCTGCTCGTAAATGGTGATATTATATGCAAGCATACTTAGACTTAATGAGCTGTATTAAGACCATGGCCTTAATGGATTCTCATACTACTTTACCGCCCGCTCGGAGCTCCCGGAGGACCTGCCCCCCACGCGCTCGCCGCACATAGCCGTCTCACTCCGGAATTCTGTGGACTGTGCTACTACTCTACCGCTAATATTTAATTACCTATTGTTTATTTATCTGCCTAGAAATTTTACTTATTTCCTCGCAAATGTGATGAAAAACATTGTATGTATCACGGGCGGTACATGAATTAAGAACTCGTGCTAATTGTGCGTATTAACACTCGTTCGTGATTTCTTCTTTACCGCCCTTAATATACAATGTACTATTTTCGCAATGAAGGCCACAAAATATCTGACACGATGTTATTTCTACAGCCGTAATTGGCGGTCTAGATAATATCTTCCGTTAGTTTGTTATACAACTACGAGAAAGCGCCAGCATCCTAGGTACAATGCCTCAAGGACCTATTTTAGATTTAAGGTAGGTAGAGGTAGGTAGCTAGGTAAGTTACACTTACTGTATATTTTTTGAAAATAAATGTTTCAAGTTTTTATTATAATATTAATATGTATCACGATATTTTTATTTACGTTAATAGAAAAGAACATAATATAGTTAATTTTTTTTATAAAATTCCGGATAACACTCACGTATTTTTAGTTGCTATGCGCAACATGTTTCGGACATCTTAGGATGCCATTACCAAGCGTCAACAACCGTGTGCGACGACACGTGCGGGCGGAATGAGCTCTTACTTGCCGCGCGCAGCGCTCTTGATGATAGAACCGGTTGAGGATGATCCGGTCTTAGTCCTGGAACCACGGGATCGTTAGACTGTAGATCTGCTTCATCCAATGTAAACGGCGGCAAGCGCACCGAACTCACTGTGTCCACTACACTATCACTACCTGCACTGAACTTTTGACTATAGTCTATATAGTTAGTTATCTACTGTTACGTTATCCCACTCTAACATTTAACCCAAGTATGCAAATTGCAACGAGCGAAGTATCTACTAAACAAATAGTTGACTTAACTAGAGTGTTGAGTAGGTATCGAAATACCTTGACTCCGTAAGCTGGAAACTATGTAATGGGAAAGTTTTGAAAGCGCTGCGAGTTTTTAACACCTGTGGCGAACTATCCTGCTTCTCGTAGTTTAATATAGGGACCCATCCTGTATTTTGACCTGTATTTAGGCCTGCATAACTCCGAGTGTACTCGATCGATCGTCTGTTGTCAGTAGGTTTTACGCGTTCTTCAATGTTAATGTCAGTATCACGAAATGTTTATAAAAAATTTAGTCAATTAGAAGTGATTTTCAAAGTGACATTTCTCAATAAATTCCCTAGAGTATATATAAATTGTATTATATTACACTAGCTATAATAGTTCTGCACATTCTAACTAATGAATAACGGGTGTTACCAAAGTTTTTAATTATATTTGAGCTCCCGATATTTCGGCGATGTTACAACCGTGTGTGTTCACGAGGAAACTGTAGTAGGAAGTAGGGTTGGTTTTAATAAATAAAACCGTGGCAAGAACCCGTTTTTTAGTTACAGTGTCAAATAACCGTGATAGTTTAAAAAAGTGTACAATAGCCCTGTTAGGGTCAATAAAAGAAAGAAAATATTATGATGCACGTAAAACACACCGAAACATACATAGAATAGAATAGAATAGAATACTCTTTATTGCACTCCTCAGTACATGAGAAAGAAAAAAACATACACACACATACATAGTACTTTGTAAGCGTTTTTAAAGGAACAGACTCTAAAATAAATGGATGTTTTCGCTTTTAAAACATGTAAGGCGCGGGTCACACGTTTTTTACCGTAATGTCATTAATCATGTCATCACGAAGAAAAACACTGATGGCGGTGTTCATCACTCGTGCAAAATTATCGTTTTTGCCATTTTTTACGTTAAATTACTTAAAAAGGGTCTACAGGCCTATGAAAAGATATTTGACATATCTAAATTTTTAAAAAGTATACTCTTCGATAAAATTTTAACAGCGCAGCGCCATCTAGTGGTTTGGAACTTATTTAAGACCATAAAACAACAAATACAATTTTGGGTTGACTCACAGATATACATGTGAAATGTATAAAACATTTTACTCTACAAGGCATCTGCATTAAACTAGCAAGAGTATTTCAAGGATAAAATCAAAACTATCCTAATTTAAATTTACTTTGAGTTTACTAAAATCGAATACACACATTGAATGTGCCAAATCTGCATACTACGCATATGCGTATTCCTGGCTTAAATATGGCATTGTTTTATGGGGATACTGCTCGGAAGCGCACAGTTTATTTATTATTTATTTATTATTTTATTTTATTTCAACGGAAAACTTACAGCTAAGTTAACAAGAAAGGTAGTGACATAGAAACAGTAAGCCAATTACAAGTTTCCACAGATAGAAACAACTTAAGGTACAAAGCGTGCGCAGCATATGATACTAACAGTAGAGAGAAAATATACTAGTTAACGAAAGATACATAAAACAAAGATACATTAAACAAACCGGTTAACTAAAGAAATGCGATAAATCAAAGTTGCCTACTTACGAGTTATCAGAGAAGTCCTGGCTCATAAGTTTGCGAATTGAACTAAGGCTATCACAGAACAGATCGATGAGATCATGATGTTTGCTAAGCTGATTAAAAGATCGAGCGGCTCTTAAAAGAAATGAATTTTTCCTATAGTTACTATGAGCGCCGGAGACATGAAGTGTTGATTTAGTACGTGAGGATAGGCGTGAGGGGACTGAGAATTTCAAATTGGCCAGCAGATCTGGACAGTCTACTAGATTCTGAGCAATTTTCATAACATAAGTTACGTCAGAGATATTACGACGGATGTAAAGAGGTAGTAAGTGAAGTTTATTTAAGTTCATTTCATTTAACTATTTGGTTTGTTTATACGAATCTAAACCTGGTTTTGGTAGGCTATTACCCTACTTATGTAACTTTGGTTAAGTTACAGTTACACGAAAGAGCGGTTTCATCAATTTTTTTGTTTAAGTATAGGTAGGTACTAATTATTGAATTTATACCCATTCACTGCTAATGACGACACGTTGGCATCACCCCGCTACGCGCCATTTCCGCTACAAAGCGGGAAATGCATGTTATCGGCTACGGCGTAGCGCTACGAGAAATCCTTAGCAGTGAGTGGGTTACTAAAACTATGGTGGTGGTGGAGAAATTCGGAGCCACGGGAGTGGTCTCGGTAGCTCAGTTGGAAGATCGATGAGCTGGTATCTCAGAATTGCGGGTTCGAGTCCCGCCCGAGGTCACGCATTTTTCCACTTTTCTTTCTTTCTGAGACACTTGGTATAGTTCGCAGACGATTCTGCTTAAAATAATAGTTAATCACATATGTAGTTGTAAAATGTTGTATACAGGTAAAAACAGGGATAACTGCTGGTTTTCCAGCAATTAGCACTGAACAAAATCAATACGAGCGATGCGCGATCCCAATTAACAAGAGGGATTGCACGCTGCAAAGAGATTGCCCGCGAAGGCTGTCTATCATTCTGAACGCTTGAGTAGATCGGCTGAACCGGTGTTGAGAGATCTTTACAGTTTAATTAACAAAAAAAATAAGTTATCTAGTTCATGATGAAAAAAAACGGATAAAAGTCATGGGTTTTCATTATAATAGACATTAATGTAGCTGTAGTGGGTAACTGCCCACTACAGCTACATGCTACCCACTGTAACCATGCTAAACTTAAATGTAAAATAGATCCTTGAGGCATTGTACCTAGGATGCTGGCGGCATTTCCTCGTTGTATCGCAATGCTGATACGTTGTGCGAGGAAGCCACCAGCTCTTCGGTCACCAGTTACATCAACCAAACGTTTCGCGATTTCTACAAAAAAGCTTGCGTGCGCTGGGACCCCATGGTCCTAGAGTCCCCAAAAAATATGTGCTCATTTTTAGTTATAGGTAACACTTTTTCGCTTGTTGCTGAAGTTCATTTCTAATAGATTTTTTATGGCTATAGCGCTCGGAAACCAACAAAGTACCTTTTATCTTGAACAATCACATATAGCGTATAATCTACCTTTACTAACCTTCTCGAAACTAACGCTGTGAATAGTAAGCAAAGCACTAGCGAACCTACACAAACAGCAATACGAATCGCTGGAACATTGTGCCGTGATCGCGTGCAGCAATCAGCGGACATTATTGCCAATCAAGATTGATCCGCGTGCGAAATTGCATGCCGGCCATGCTCTGTTACTTAAGAGCATAAGAGGCTTCTATTAGTACAATTTTCTCTCTGCCAGTGTACTTGCACAATTGTGCATGCTTTTGTGGAAAAAGAGTTGTTCAAAAAATAAATATACATACCTACAAGTTTTAATGGATCGGCAACACGCATGTCACACCCCTGGAGTTACATGTGTCCATAGGCTACAGTGACCGCTTTTCATCAGGCGGGCCGTATGCTCATTTGCCACCGACGTGGTATTAAAAAAAGATATCAAACCATTCGGTGCCCAGAGCAGGATTCGACCCTACGTTTTCTGTATTTGCGGCCATCGCCCAGCACTAACTAAACTGAACAGCCTATTATTTAAGTTAAGGTAATTTAAAAGGTTCCAACCTTCCATTAAATAAGATACTAGCATACAACATTGTACGAAAATTGAGGGCATATTATTCTTATCTTATTCTGCAGTGCTAGCAGACTTTGAGGCCACATATCACTACTATATGTATTGATGTAGTTTGAGTTAATAACAAAAAGCGGTTATATATTTCCACATATTATAAATTAACTGCAACGGGACTTAATCGCATTAAACATTGAATCAGTCTTTCTCCGGTACCGCGGTACCGCGATTAAGCCCCATTACAGTAAATTTACAATAATACATGACTATTAAATTACTACGTTATGTACGAATAAACCCTTCCCCTCTTCCACTGCGCAAATAACTGCTAAATATATTGCATAGAAAATGCAAGACAAGATTACTCCTTTTTCCAGTTATCTATTTTCTAAGTCTAAGTTACATTAGTGGAATGCACAGATGTAGAGTGACCTATACTTACCTAAGATCTCCAGTAAAAAAAAACAATTGAATTGAATTATTTATTAAATTAAATAAATGGTTGATTCATGTGTGGTCGGGTGGCCTAGTGGTGGAACCAGCGACCTCCTGTTTTCGCGGCAGATGCCCTAACCACAGGTAGCCCAAACGCCCTAACCGTGATCGGGTAGCCCAGTGGTTAGGGCGTCTGTCACGAAAGCAGGAGGTCGCTGGTACGATCCCAGCCCTGCTCACCGGGGACCTTGGTCACTTTTTCTGTATTATATGACATCTCTTTCAATTTATAATCCGGTAATAAATTTTGGAGGGTTGGTAGACCAGCGTAATGAGTGTAAGTACTTTCAATTGGAAGTTCGCGGGTTCAAACCCCGTTTCGTATCAATGAGTTTTTCGGATCTTATGTACGAAATATCATTTCCTATTAACCAATGATTTTCGGTGAAGGAAAATATCGTGAGGAAACCGGAAGCAATAAGGCCTAGTTTACCCTCTGGGTTGGATGCCAGATAGCAGTCGCTTTCGTAAAACTAGTGTCTACGCCAAATATTAGGAGTAGTCGTCAAAGCGGACCCCAGGATCCCTGAGCCGGGAAAACGTTAAGAAGAAAAATATTTTTGCACTTTGCTTGCTTAATGCGTGCAAAAACATTTATCAATTCTAATTGTTGTATACTTACGAAGGTTTCTCGAATCTACCCAATCACACTCAAAGGCAAGATAACCAATTGCCAACTTTTCAAATTTTCGTTTTGAGTAATAATGTTGAATGAAGAGCAAATCAGGAGGCCTATACCAACTTTGGAAACCTTACCTTTATCGGTTATTGATATGATAATGATATTCATCATTGCTGCAGCATGAATATGTGTACTTATTAATGGATTGAGCCAGATAGACAGATGCAAAATGAGAAGTTTGATAACATAATGCAATTTTTTTTTTCAATTGAATGGGAATTTTCATGCTTTATCAGATTATCTGTCAACTTTTCAACCGATTTAAATAAATTAATAAATATTTGGAGACAATCTGTAGTGTTGGTGTTTCTGCTGTACGAGCGTGCGATTTTCAATCCGTAGGTCGCGGGTTCAAATCCTGGTGGCTCGAGTAGCGATGATACACCAATGAGTCTTTCCGAACTTACGTACGAAATATCATTTAATATTTACCTATCGCTTTTCGGTAATGGAAAACATCGCGAGGAAACCGGACTGATCCCAATAAGGCCTAGTTTACCCTCTGGGTTGGAATGTCAGATGGCAGTCGCTTTCGTAAAACTAGTGCCTACGCTAAATCTCAGGATTAGTAGCCAAAGCGAACCCAATCGAATCCCAAAACGCTAGGAAAAAGAAGAAGAAGATTTGAGGACAATCTCATACAGATCACTAGAGTAACCTCGCCCCAAACTAAGCAAAGGTTTGAAGGAAGGCTTTGTTCCACAGTTTCTGGATAGCTGAGGATCCGCGGAGGTGATAATACCACTCTAACTGTCCGACGATGACTGCCCGATGCAGTCGAAACATGTCACGCCTATTATGATAATAATACGTGAGTGTTACCCATTTTGAAATTGAAAGCTGAGGATCCATTGATATTGACGATATTAAAATATTAGATAATAATAAATTTAAGTTTAAAATGAAAACATTTTTAACTGAAAATGTATTTTATAGTTTAAATGAATATTTTGAGTTAAACGAAACAGCAAAACAGTTATACTAAAATTGTTTCTTTAAATTACTTAGATTGTAGTTGTTATTTAGTTTTAAGACTAAATATTGTACACTCGAAACGAGTAACTGTTGATACTTACCTTATACATATGTAATAACTTTTTTTTTGTACACAGTTTACAATTAATAAATTACTTACTTACATTGTACAACTATCGTGCGTGAAGGTGAAAGTGAAACTTTTTTTCATGTTTAATACGATTTTAAATAGAAAACTCCCGTGAGTATTAGACATATTAATATACTTAGACCGGGTTACATGTCGAGCTATCTTCGACTTTATAGACGTGAGTAACCCGGTCTAAGTTTAATACGATTTCCCGTTTAAGATGCTTTTTTTGCTAGGTCCCCTCAGAATCGTATTAAGCGGGTTCCACTGTATTTATTTGGTGAAACTAATTAACAACTTAATAACTAAACATTATTATATATATAGGTATCTACACCAAAAAGGATGCCACTCGTCAGAAGTTCATCAATGTGAATTACTTGTTCATCTGGGATCAATTATTTTTTGTAAATAAATAATTGATCCCAGTTGGTCGTGAATAAATGAAATTGAAATTGAAATTGAAAATAAGTCGTGAAATCACGATGCTGGTTTTCAGGGCAACCTGAACTTAAACTAAGACTTATATACCTAAGTATTAAAAATAGTTTAACAGGAAAATGTAAAATGTATTAGATGCATTTGTTTGCGTTAAAATAAAAACTGTTTATTAATGAATATGCGGGCAAAAGGTAAGTTAGTAAAAAATATGTAGTATAGGATATACATGTGCCTTATGTCAGAAATTTATTTTAGGGTTAAGCTCTTTTTTACCTAAGGTTGTGATTGAAAGATGTTACAGATCGTAACTCCAATATTTGTCGACAATTTTCACAAAACTAGGCCTTATTGGGCTAGGCTTTATTAGTCTTCTCACGTTTTTTGGATTACAGATTCTTTTTGAGAATTCGAATAGGCTCCAAAAACGGAATCTCATTAGTGACGAGGGGCATCCATCATCGGCGCCGACAGCTTCACGCCAAACACAAAGAGCAATCAATGTAAGGAATGGCTGGTAGCAACGAGTATTTATAGGGAGAATAATAGTGTTTATTCCAAATATTGGAATACTATACTCCTTAAGATTAAGATGATTCTACTGAACATAAGTATTCTTTTTTTTATAGGTCGCGCACGAGTCATAAGCGCTTGGCGAAAATGGTGGGGTAGTTTGCGCATAAGCATAAGCGCAGAGAGGTATGGGCACAGCGGATGCATATCGTTTAGTGCGGTAGGGCACAGCACAACGAATGTCTCGCTCAAATCTGGAGCAGAGCCCATCTGGGGACGTACCTCCACCTTATAGAAAACCGCAGTTTAATAACACTAGACCCTACTCATAGTTTTGTGTTTCTGTTGGTGAGTAATGTCGCCAGAGCTCCAAGAGGATTCACTGTGTTGACACCTGGGGACCCACGGAGCAAAGCTTCCCCTTTAGCTGTCAAAACAGCGAATCCTCCTTTTTTTTAAAGGGTCGGCATCGCGCATGTAACAACCCTGGAGTTGCAGGCGTACATAGGCAACGGTGACCGCTTACCATCAGGCGGGCCGTATGCTGGTTTATCACCGTCGTAGTAAATCCCTAACCCAAAAGAAGCTGCACTGCACAGCGTGCGTAGCCTAGATGCCAATCGCTAACGATCAGATGCGAACGAAACGCAACTGTCATTGTCGCACTAATTAGTAAGAGTGATAGAGATAACTAAGAAACGCTAGGGACTTCCGGTTGATACTCAAGATGGCGAGGATGTCTCTATAATAGTTTCTCTTTTTTTGTCTGCTAATCGTTGTTTAATGTGTAATATTGATAGCTAACTGTGCAGTGAACTAACAAAAGAAGTGTGCAGCTAATGAAAAATTAATACTGAAACGCGTCGGCCGGCAGTCAATGGCAAGTCAAGTGGCAATATACTATACAATTTATACGATATACTCATATTTTTATATTACATTGACATTGGCCAAATTGTCCAACTCTCAGATAAACGCAATTATTTAAAACAAGAAGTACGATACGCTACGTAGCGTGAGCGATTGCCATTTTGGCTACGCACCTACTAATTTAACCTTAGCGCTCATAACTCGTTGCGCGACCTGGGTGCGTAGTCAAGATGCCAATCTCTCACGCTCAGTTGCTAACGAAACGCAACTGTCATTGTCACACTAATAAGGAAGAGCGATAGAGAGAGGTAGCTACGATACGTTATTAAGCGTGAGCGATTGGCATCTTGGCTACGCACGCTGTTCTAAACTTGCTTGGGTAGACATTGCTCCATGACACATACTCGTATGTAGCTTAGTTTTTTACCGTTTGATAATGATCGAATTTCTACATAGCCATCAGCCCATGATATAACAAAACAAGGTATGGGCATCACGACTTCATCGGACACACCTCTTTTGGGTAAACTCAAGAAGAAATATATAATTTTGGCATGTGCGAATGAAACAACTAGCTGTCAGTGATGTCGTTAGTGGGAGACACCACTGTGCCTCTGTTCGTAGACTCCATAGCTAACTGCGATCGTACGCCGACCGTCTACGTAGTCGCTACGACGTAGCAGATTGCTTGCTACGAATATTAAGCTACGCCTTATTCAACACTAAGCTTTCCCGTTTTTTACTCATTTAGGTTCAAAGATCTTTGATTCCTCATAAGAATACATACAATATTCACTTATATGAGAAATTTTACTGAAGCATGCATTATTATTTTTTATTTTTATCGGTGAGCGGATACTTACGTAAACTTAACCTTTAAGCATTTCAATATAATATCCTGTATCTTAAAAGCATAAAGGTAGATTATTAAAGGTAGATTTATTTATTTCAAAAGAACAGTATTACACCATTATTATAAACTGAACGGGTCATATGTTTAAAGTGTCTTTCCGTCGGGTAGGCGAATATTTCTAGCAAGATCGCCGTTGACACCTCGTTGATTCATCAGCAGACATAAGTTTCGGTGGCACGAATAAATAAATGTAGCTAGGGACTTCTACACGATATTATTTCATGGATAACTTGTATTTTCTTATGAAAGTAGTTGCGATATGATCATGAGATAGATTCGTAATATACGAATATGCAACTTGCATACATATTGCATAGTATAAAGTCCGTTACAAGTTGGTTAAAGAAAATTATAATTTGAAGTTTAAAATTTCTAAAAAGTATATAGATAACATTAACGAGTATATTTTAGTTAATTTCTATTTTATCCAGTGAACTTAACAGCTAATGATCATTTCGAAATAAGTATTTAGTTATCGATAAATTTGAAATCGGAAGGAAGTCCCTAGTTAACTGACGTCATTGCCACCAGAACTTCTGTCTGTTCATCAGACCGAGACCTTGACACATGAAACAATGTCGAATCGTAGGTATACTAAGTATACCTAAATAAATTAACTAAATTAACTAAATTCGCGATAGACCCGTTCTATGTATATAATAATAATCGCCTAAAGGAAGACTCACACTAGTACGATCCGATCCGGGACGATCTGTCAGTTTCTATAGAAAGAAACACGTGATAGTTCGGAGCCAGCGCTTGGACATTTTGATACGACACGGCTTCTACTTTTTTCTTCACTTGGTCCATGTAGCTTCGTCTTATGTTCGTCTGTATCTTTTCCTCCAGAATAGTTTTGAAAAAGTGGCATGGCGTTGTTTTAATATGAACACGAGAATAAAGGCCGGCAACGCACTTGCGACACCTCTGGTGTTGCGGGTGTCCATGAACGACTTTAATCGCTTACCATCAGGCGATTAGTTTGCGCGTTTGCCCCCTATAGCATAAAAAAAAAACAATGTTTATACAATATTTAAACTACAGCTACACAAAGCAAATATTTGTAGTTATTTGTTTGAAAGGTATGCAAACAACTTCCGTTCTATCAATATTTTTGGATAGAATAATTTGACTGTTGATATTCATAACTTAAGCAAACAGATGAAATAAACTGTTTAGAATATCGTATAAACTGGGCTCGCAGGTAAAATATACTGTTCTTTTTTAGGGTTAAGTACCCCAAAAGGAAAAAACGAAGCCTTTATAGGATCACTTTGTTGTCCGTCCGTCTGTCAGTCCGTCCGTCTGTCTGACAAGATGCTTTATCTCGGGAGCGCATAGAGGTAACAAGTTGAAATTAATACCACATACACAGATCTGCGGCCTCTTGAAAGTGTGAAAAAACCAAACCTACGTCAACGCAATCAAAAGATACGACCGTTTGTCATTAATTTTCCATACATTTGCAATGGGAATCAAAATTTATAGGGTGCTTCCCGTTGACCTAGAAACACGAAATTTGACAAAAAGCAATAGCTTGTAGAACAAGTACAGGATAAAATCCGAAAACCGTATAATTGCCCTTAAGTACCTAAGATCATAAACGGGCCAGCATCCTTTGTGCGGAACCCTCGGTGGGCGAGTCCGAATCGCACTTGGCCAATGTTTTATTCCATAGATCATTTGCTCTGTGCGTGAGTGTGACGTTATCTGATAATTTTATTAACTGCTGCCGCATTCATCGCTAAAAGTTTTTTGTAACGCTACGCCGTAGCATTTCATGCATTTCCCGCTTTGCAGCGAATATGGCGCGTAGAGGAGTGACTGAATTTATAAAGCTCTGCTTTGTTTAGTGCTACGAGTATGACGTGTTCTATACTAAAAAACTCTTTTGCTGAAATGTATGAATCCGGTTAAATTTTTTGGTTTCTCTGTGTATACACCTCCACATATCTTTTCTATTGACATACCAGCATGACTGTTGAGTAAACCACCTAGATTTAGAAATTCCATCTAGAGCCCCATAAAGGGTCACGAGAAAAATGCTCTACAATTTCTGACTTGCCTCACTTTGCTTTGATGTTTTAAGACTTTGCATTATCACGGGCTGGTCGGAGACATTCTTTTATATTTATGACAAAATTGCCTATATGGGAGCTATAGATGAATTAATTAAAACAAAATCAACATTTAAACTTGTATTGAGTAGCTACAATAAGCGGCGTTAGGCAAACATAAGTAAAATCAAAATAATAACTAAAATAAATTTAGTCCATCTTTTACATTATTAAAAAATATTGTACACGTATATTTTCTTTTGTTTGCCAGACACAGGACCCTAAAACGCCAAGTTCATAGATGTGATGTAACTTTATTTAAGAATAATCAGTTTTTCGTAAACAGCCGTAACATTTTTTATTGCGGAGAATATTTTTCCGCCCTTTCCCATCCCGTCCCGTCCCGTCCTAGTATGAGTCATCCTAAATTTGAAACTAAATACTATAGATAGAGCTAGAGATACCTAAATTGAGTACGTAATTACTTCAGGTCCCATATGGTTACAATTTATATTTGATGACAGTGAAAACGCGAGCACTATCGGATTCGTTTGCGAGCATTAATCATTTTCAAATGTTCTCTGCAATATGATTCCTTAATGGTTATTTAATTATATGAAATCACTATTAAAACTTTATACAAACGCAATTTAAAACGCACTTAAAGTAGGCTCCAATGAGATATAAGTTATTTTTACAGACCTATCAGATGATGTACCAGTACATATTTGCAAAGCCTTTTTTGAGATTTACTAACATGCATAAAACAATAGTTATTGTTTAATATGCAAAACTGAGTAGCGGCATACAAAATACATCTCTGGTTCTAATATCATTTTTGTAATTTACAAATAATATTTGTGGGGGGAGAGGGACCACAAAACTAATTGGCGACATCTGCTATGTAATTGGATGTCTGGGATCTGTGCAATATATATCAGAAGTAAGAATGAGGTGCGCTATTTTTGCAAACGAACATCTCATTGGACCCTGAGGCCTCTATTTACCTCTCTATCGCTCGAATATGCGAGAGCAATAGAGACGGATATAGACAATTCACGAACGAAGTTGTTCGTGGTAGGCCTTCTTGTTCCAACTAGCTTACACAACTTTCATTTTGTGATTGTAATTGTAGGTACCAATTACTTTAACTACCCAACCCGTTATTTCGTCTGCGTAGAATTTGTTAGAACTGATTAAGTAGATCTTTGTTTCGCCTGAAACACGTCTATTACAAATGTTAAAGTGTTATATCATATAAAATTTTGTGTGTATCGTAAAAAACTGTTAATATTATTTTTTTATTTTAACTTTCTTTATTTTTCATTGGGCATCTTTTATATTTCGCTGTTTTTATTTAATATAGAACCATAAATTTACATATATTTCTAAGATTTTTTTTTGTATTTTGCTTTGAATCAATTGTTCCCGCCGAGTTTTGTGCCGATAGAATCTACTTGCATTGTGGTGTAGGGTTTGAACTCATGGTAGCTTTTTTAAGTTCATCGAATGTCTAAATTGAAAAAAAAGATATTTGTGTTTTATCTTCAACGGTTCAGGCTGTTCGTTTATATAATAACGTTTCTTATCTTTTTGTATTTAAAATATAATGTAGTTTATCATCTTTAATATGATTGCTCCTATGATATTTATACTATTCATAAATAAATGTGAATTAAATATTACATCTATCTAGTTATATATGAATGCATTTGTATTCTATAATTTCCGATACATTACATATAGATATGACTAAACAAATGTAGGTACTATCAAACAATCATTTTTTTATCCTAAATACATAAACCTAACAGAAGGAGACCCTTCTGTCGGGGAAAGCCCAAGAACGACTTAGGCGGTGCTAAGTATTTGAGCTATGGGTACAAACCTATAAACCTAGCTTAGTAAGACTTAGTCATTTCGTGTTAAACATGATGTGATTTTTTACGTCCACTTTTACTGGGCACATAACGAATTCGGCAGAAAAAATAGACCTCCGATAAAAAAGCTAGTTTCACAATTTGTATGGAAATGTCGATTTGAAAATTAAAAATATACCATGACCATAACTAGCAAAAAGAAAAGTATCTTCGCAGCACTTACGACTCTAGGGTTGAAATGAATAAAAAGCCAATTTTTCACTTTTTATTTTACCACTTTGTCGGCGAGATTGATAATTATTTATATTCAAACCAAATTACAGCTTTCTAGTGCTAACGGTCACTGAGCTTACCCGCGGACAGACAGACTGACATGGCGAAACTATAGGAGATCCTAGTTGAGTACGGAACCCTAAAACCGCCACCAAATCAGACAAGCTATAATAAATACCCTGAATACATATAACGTCCCCATTCGGTCAAGAAAAGAAATCAATAGTAAAGCATGAATTAAAACATTTATTTTTTATAATATATAAATGTTTTGATTCAATTTTTTAACATATTATAATTTGAAAAAGATGTCATGTACTTACTAAAGAAGTGACCAAGGCCCCCGGTGAGCAGGGCTGAATTCGAACCAGCGACCTCCTGCTTTCGCGGCCCTAACCACTGGGCTACCTGCTCACTGGGGGCCTTGGTAACTTTTTCTGTAGTACATAACATCTCTTTCAATTTATAATTAATAAAAACAAGACTTCTTCCTAAGTATCTGAAACTCAGCTTAGTAAAACATTTTTCGTCCTATATTATCGCCTAAAATAAACCCAAAGACAAGAAATGCCGGAATTTCGTCCTAAAGACACGAATCTCGTCCTATACATAGCCTAAAGACATTCCGGCGACACCAAAGACAATTTAATTACTTTGATGACACGCAAAACCTTCTATTTTCGACCCTTGTTTGAAGCCCTTTTCGGGTGAGCTGACCCAAACGGAGCAGGTGTGGTCGGACCAGATTACTTACGTATAGATTACGCATACAGAGGGCCTACCCCGAATCATTTCGTTCGTTTTATCTATTTGTCTCTTTTGCTCTTATACGAGAGCAATAGAGAGGTAAATAGACGAATGAACGGACGAATTGATTCATGGTAGGCCGTCAGACTAGGGGAAAAACTTTTATAATAGGTATTCACTATTACGCTATTTACTATTATAGGTAGACAATATTCACGTCGCCTCCCGTCATCTAGGTACCAGACATTGAATTTTGATTGAAATTTTTGGATGATTGGATTTATAACCAAACTGCTGCTAGCAAATTGCTCGACCGAGATGGTACATCCAACTTCAGAATTTTTAATTTTCTTTTTTTGTTTTTCTCTGTTTGTACAAATAACTACAGCTAGATTGCCTTATAATACCTATTTGTTTAATTCCTATACCCTTTATGTGCGGAGCCTTGGTTAGGTAGTCTTCGGACCAAGTATATTGGCGTGTTTCAATCGAGAACACCTGTGTTCATGTAATGCTGATAGTCAGGGGTTTATTTATGATGTTACCAAGTTAAGGTGAAGTTCGATGGATTTACACTTAAGCTAATATGGTTCAGACATAACTAGTAGGTATTTATATCGAAATCGATCAAATAAGCTCATCAATCTGTAAGGAGACTGAGCGTGTAATATTTTGTTTATATTATTTTAGGACTATACATACAAATGAAAGGAAATAGTTAAGGATGACTCACACTAGCACGTAACGGGACGGGGCAGGACGGGGCGGGACAAGAAAATCTGTCAATTTCTATAGAAATAATCACGTAATAACTCGGGGCCCTCGGATGTCACGCGACGCTTTCAATGGAAATTGACAGATTTCCCGTCTCGTTCTAGTATGAATCATCCTTTAATCCCCATCTTCAACTTTATTGGTGATGTTTATTTATTGACTAGTTAAATGTTGAACAACGAGTCATTTTCTGTTTCAAACCTGACGTCGCACGCAGTCCGCGGTCAGGAGCGGCTTGAAGTTATCGGAGCCGTTTGGTCTCTTTTGCTGCTTTTAGAGGATTTTCTGTCAAAAAAATTAATGACTTAAGTATATCGGGGGACTCAAGTCAATAAAGACGAAAATAGTTCGACATGTTTCTAAACAGTCCGTGTCCTTTATTCATGAGTCATGCGCCTGCGCCGCCCGCACCCCCCGCGCTGCTGCCTCGGTCCAGATCAGGGCGCGCTGGTGCTCGCAGTGTGCGTAGAGCAGCCGCCGCGGCCAGACGCATGACTCATGAATAAAGAACACGGACTGTTCCGAAATATGTCGAGCTATTTTCGACTTTATTGACGTGAGTAACCCGATATAAGTATTTTAATATGCATGATCCTCACGGGAGGTTTTTAATTAAAACTGAAATGAAGTTTATTAAGTAGATAATGATTTTTATTGACCTACGCCGGGATAGGACCTACGCCGAGTCCCTGCCATACAACTGAGCGCAGGTAAAAACCTTAACTGAATCGTGTTAAGACGTCATGGTAAGGGCCACGTTCTCTGTTTATTATCCGTCACCCGATATCCATTATGCCGTCAATGGCACGTCAATCGGATCTTCGCCTGTCCCTGCTGGTAGCGATATCGTGACCTCATTACTGAATAGCCCCTTAAAATATAACTAGGTATGTATACCTGGTAGTCTCATAGTATAGCTACTATTATTTTGCCTCAATCTTAAATCGATTGGCTTTCATTTTTGTTAATGATGTTTTCCATGTATTTTGAGGTATGCAATTAAGAGTATTCTATCTATATATCTATCAATTAATTTATCAAAGTCTCTCAAACTAAACAACTTTTTGAGTGATTTTTTAAATATGAATACGTTGGTGCCTCATAACAATCAATCAATAATATTTTTGAAAAAAGTTCTTGTGAATTACAGACGGACATGACTAAACTATGAGGGTTTTTTCTAAGTAACTACATAAATGCGATTCCAGGATTATTCTAGTATTTAAGTCCCATATCACTAGATTTGATTTTCTGATTACTTATTAAAGTAGTTCAGTATAAAATTAGACGGTTGTTAAGGGCATAATAAAAAATCTTGGGTTGATATGTTTTCTTATATGCATCAAATGATCTCGTGAGTATGAGTATTATGACATATTTCAATTAAAGCGGACTGATATCTAGTTTTAACAAAATGCCCGCGATCCTGCCAGTTGCTTAAGCAACCCAGGGGCTTTACCATGACGTCTTAACGCGATTCAGTTTAGGCTCAGTGGTATGGAAGCGACTCAGTTTAGGTCGTCAAATGAATCGCGTTAAGACGTCATTGTAAAGCCTCAGTAGCTGTGAGTAAAAATAAGCGTGTAAATATTACGGCGCGGCGGGCGCACGCATGAGCGCGGATCAAACGCGCTGCCTGCTGAAGCGCGCGACCCGCCCCGTCGAGCCGATACCCTGCTTCACTCTAGACAGTACTTTATATTCAGTAATATGAATCTTCTGAAATTAGTGACATAACAAAATACATTACTTTTGATAAAACTGCCCACCAGTTGCTCTTAAATCTAAAAGGCACTATTTAAAAAATAAAATAAAATAAAATACGCATTTATAAAACCGTACTGCGACCAATACTAATGTACGGATGCGAAGCGTGGACACTGACACTTAAGGAAGAGAACTTGCTGCTAGTCACTGAACGGAAGATTCTTCGGAAGATCCTTGGGCCAAAGCGACATCCAGATGGAAGCTGGAGAGCCCTAAAAAACCAAGAAATTGAAGATCTGGTGACTGAGCCTAATATCATAGGAGAGACAAAGGCCCACAAACTCCGGTGGCTCGGGCACCTGGAGAGGATGGAGGAAGATCGTAAGGCCAAACAAGCATACCTCGGTCGCCTGGGAGGTCGACGCCCCGTTGGCCGCCCTAGGTATCGATGGGGTGACATCGTCGGCGCGGATCTGCGCGAACTCCAAGTTACCAATTAGCAAGAGTTAGCGCAGGACCGGGAAAAATGGCGCACTCTGGTGGAGGCCAAGACTCACTTTGGGTCGCTGAGCCAGCGGAGTAAGTAAGTAAGTAAGTACTATTTAAAAATAAGCATGTTTTACGGCGCGGTGGGCGCACGCATGAGCGCGGATCAAACGCGCTGCTTGACGGAACGCTTCGCCGAGCCGCGATCATGTAAGTATCGCTACATGCCACGCGGTTGTTCAGTAATTTTAATCATCTGATATTACTAAGTGTAACATTTATGCTTTTATATACCCACATGTCATTAGCCCTCAATAATGCGTTCAAAAATCGCATATAAAGGCCCCCATAATAATAAACTTTTTTGTTACAACAAATTTCTTATCTGTGAAAATGTAATAATAGCTAAATTATATTATCGTTTTCGATAATATTATTTTTGTTCAAATTTCGAACACATCTGACACAAGAAAATTTGATTTGACCTCTATTCTAATATCAGTCGATATGACGTTTAGTTTGAGACGAATTGTCAATTGCATACAATGACGCACGCAAGTCGCACGTTATTTTGATATCGAACGATATGAAAATTGGCGCCAACTCTAGTTTGTCTCTGAATTTAAAAATATAAATGTCAAAACTTGAATGTCAGAAAAGTTTTAATTCCTGGAAGTCGCAATGGCGGTCGATATATATGCGCTTTGAATGCATCATGGAGAGTCATGATATGTGTGTATATAAAGCAGTGTATGTAATTGTAAATAATTAGGCATTAAAACACTCGTGTGATGTTATTATGAAACTCGGCTGACGCCTCGTTTCATAAACCCACCCACGAGTTTTAATGCCTTTCATTATATACAAATTACAATCACATAAACTACTATTTGATAAAACTATGTACCTACATCTTTACCTATACATAGTGCGATCTATCCAGGGAATCAGCTTCCCGCTTCTAATCTCACTTGTAAGTCCCATATCACGCATACCGAAGCCCACTGAATGCATTCAAACGGCAGATAAGCGCGAAATTGAATTAAATTTCGTAAACCAATTTAATTAATTCACGTGGGTATCTGCTGTTACAAATTTGGCTTATCGCTCGAGTAAGTTCAGTTGGTAGACGGCGGTGCTGTAATATATCTTGTGGCAATGGGGTAAGGACTTTTCGTTTGGTTGCGCTTAAAATTTGTACCTGCTATTGCTTATAGATTTAGAGTTACAGTATCTATCCAGAAAATTGATATGAGTAATAAAGGTATTATACAAGCTGTACCAGAATTCTCCAAATAATCCATCCATAATTTCCCAACCATTTCCAGTATTTTTCCGCCAATCGGTTTGTCTGATTTGTTGACCGAACACCTTTCAACTTGAGCAAAAATGGAGTTTGGAAAAGCCATACTATCGTATGGCTTTTCCAAACTCCTCATATCCTACTGCCCTGGTTTTCTCGAAGGATACTTATGAAATTAAGGGGCTAACTGAAGTTTTTTGGTCACAGTTTTAAAAAAAAGACCCTATTAATATACTTAGACCGGGTTACTCACGTCTATAAAGTCGAAGATAGCTCGACATGTTTCGATGTCTGATGTTTGATGTTTGTGAGTAACCCGGTCTAAGTATATTAATATGTCTAATACTCACGGGAGTTTTCTATTTAAAATTTCTATTTAAAAAGACCCTAGTTCAATCTTGTATACCTACTCCGAATATCCCGGAACTATCTTTATTTTATCACAGAATATGATCCAGAAAGGGTGCGGTGGAGCGAAATAGACAATTTACTGGCCATTATCAGATAGGCGTTAGTTATCGACGGCTCTGATTTACGGGCTCTCGCTCGCCACAATACCCGTTTTAATAATAGACGCTTTGGGACAATTACTGTTTTGTTGGTTTCTATTTTGGTTTTGTTATTGATAGATCATCGATTAGCGAAGTGGCGTTAATGAGATATAGTGGGAATGTTATTTATACGTTTGTTAAATGCTGTTGGTCGGCACCAATTAAAATTTGTATTTACGAGTATTATTAAATAATCATAACCTATAAAAAGGAAAAAAGAACACGTTTTTAGGAATTCACGTAACCGGCATTCAAAGTCAAGGGCTTTTGCATTTTTACAATCAGAAAAAACCTGACAAATTAAAGTAAAGAGAGCCAACAATGTATTACACTAAAAATAACTGATTTATCTGAGCATTAAAAATGTAGAGCTCAAATAGGTAAGTATGTTTAAATTTGGGCAAAATTAAATAAGGATTTATGTCCCAGCCATAAACGAGTCGGAAAACGGGAATAAGAGACATTCTGTACCTCAGTTTATTGCCAGTTAAAATATAATTACTGCTCGAGATAAGACCTCTTGGTTTACAAGCTTTTTGTCATTGTACTCTTATGCATATACCGGGTGTTGCCTGTAAAAGGAGCAATAAATTCAATCGCAGGAAGTACAAGTTAAACCTAACGACTTTTGTTCAACAACTTTTAAAATGTATGTACTTTTTAGATTTTCACTTTTTACATGCGTTATTTATAAGATGAAATAGGAGCATGTGCTCGAATTCACTCCATCTAAATATAGAAAAAGTAGTTCATAATTCAAAATACGTTTATTCATGACACTACAAAAACAATAGCACAGCGTACATAGCCAAGATGGCAATCGCTAACGCTCAGTCGCGAATGAAACGCAACCGTCATTGTGGCACAAATAAGGAAAAGTGATAGAAGAGATATTAACTATAATACGCTACAGAGCGTGAGCGATTTGCATCTTGGCTATGGACGGAGTAATCACGAAAATGATCACATAAAAGCATTTTTTCCCAAGCTGAAACGGAAAAGCTTCGCTCGCTTTTCTCACTCGGTCAAAAATATTCTTAAAGTAAATGTGTAATAACTATGATATATGATTAACTCCAAGTGATTTATGTATATGTGTCATATACTGATGTATTTTTTCTAACTGGCTATATTTAAGGAGGTGATTTTATGTAGGTCATACGTAACAACTTTTACTATGGGACCTCCGAAATGTCTTAAAAATCAAATGTCGATGCTTTGTATGGGACAGCCAACATTTAAAAAAAAACCTGTTAAAGAATACAGCCAGTATTTATTGCCGCCTCATACGGCTCAAAACAGATTGTAACGTGAAAAGGCTCGTAAATGGTTGACGGTTAGGTGTGCAAGTATCAAACGATATTTCTCGCTTGGATGGTTATTTCGCACGTAGGGACTACAAGGGCTGTCTTTAGTAAAGAGGAGGTATGTACGGACGACCGACGATGTAAATATATCACATATATGTTTACGATCTGGAACGACGATCCACGATTATTGGCCCGTCCAGCTTGCGTAGCCAAGATGCCAATCGCTCACGCTTACTAACGTATCGTAGCTCCCTCTCTCTGTCACTCTTCCTTATTAGTGTGACAATGACAGTTGCGTTTCGTTAGCGACTGAGTGTGAGCGATTGGCATCTTGGCTACACACCCAGGTGCAACCACAGAGTACGGGGGATATTGAACTATCATCGTCGTGGGTCGTAGTTCCAGTTCATGCGCTTAACAGGTCCCATTTAATTGAATTAACGTTTTTGGCATATTTTTTTCCGGAATTATTAATTGAAAGAGATGTCATATACTACCTACAGAAAAGTGACCAAGGTCCCGAGTGCTCAGGGCTAGAATCGAACTAGCGACCTCCTTACAAAGAAGATAAACGTGCAAATAACATCTTTAAATAATTACTAAAATATTAGTTATATAATAATTAGTCAAAATAAGTACACCCGCGTCCAAAAGTGCATGGGCAATTTATAAATGAATTAATTCATAAACTGCCCATGCAATATTGAACGCTATAGTATCTACCAAGCATTTTTCTTATTTCGTGGTTTTGGTTTTCAATACAGAAAAAAAGTGACTGAAAATACTATATAGGAGTTTGTGTGAGATAGTGAAAACTTACAGAGTACATCATTTTTAAAAGTAGTTAGGTTTGAGGAGTACTACCTGCAATTTTATTTATTGCTCCTGTTACAAGCAACACGCGGTATATCATAGTGTAACCAATTAAAAACAAACTGAATCAAAACATTTATTACTAGTGCTTAACAATTGTATAATTTATAACTTATTAGAGCTAGGTACGGATACTGATAAATTAACCTGCCAGTGACTGTATAGAATGGTAAAAAATAGATATGTTGAAGCTCTAAGTCCACACTAAATCATACCACGCTCATTTCCCGCACTTAACTACCTACTGTCAGAGTGCTCTCAATGGCAAATCCCACGAAAGTAATGGAGTTCTTAATTCTAGTTCATTCATTAATCACGGAGTGCCCGGGCCAGACAAATGCGCCGGACAAATGTACGGTAGTTCCCGTCGCCATTGTTGCAAGAGAGACGTCCAAATGATATCAGAAGTGGGATTGTGCTATACAAATACATGTAAACATATAAACGGCCTCCTAGCGTCGGTAGTGACCCGGCTTACGAAGCAGGAGGTCCCGGGTTCGAATACTGGTTTGGGTATTTATTTGTGTGTTTATCACGAGCTGCACTCATTATAAATTAAACTTACATAACCCTATATGATATAACTACACATATGTCTATATTGTGTGTTATTCTAACTATAAGTGAAATAGTGCAACAATAAAATGTTAAATGGTGCAAATCATTGCCAGATCATACCCATATCAGACCAAGATTTTAAAATCTGAATACTAGAGCGATATTCATTTTAAAATCTTGATTTAAAAATATTTCGTAATGCATAATTATGAAATACGATATGATTGAATGAAATACATATGATGCACAACACAATGATGTGAGTTTGTAAGGACCGGGATTATTATCGTACCCATTTGGTTGGAAACCCGATACAGCGAGGAGTCTCGGCGGGAACCTGATTGGCTGTTCGGTAACTGCTGTAAGGGCGGTTATTTATATTCAGTTCTGTGAAAAAATTGTTTATTTTACGGAACCGATAGTCATCTAAACATTGCTATTTTGAATATTTTACCAGCAATAGCTAATTCTGTAGCGAGAGTTTAGAACTGAAAAAAAAAAAGTTTTTTTCTGATTCTCGATGGTCGAGTTTTCAACCGATACGGTAAGGCACTGCAGGTGCAGCGCTGCGTCAAAACTACTGATATGATTTTGTTGAGAGAGATGTCAACCGATTTATTTTTATGCTAGATATTTAACCGAAATTAAAAGAGGAGGAAGTTTTTAAGAAAGTAATTCATAGTTAAAGATTTTACTAAGAATTTGCTTGTTGGTGTTCAGTAAACCTATTTTATGACAGTATTCTTCTTTTACCGACATTTGTCCTAACTCAGATTGTTATCCATTCAATTCCTCATTTTTTTTTCGCATATTGCATGAGTTCAAATCACGATTCAAGACACTATTACTGGTAGCAGACTCAGCTGTCATACACACTGTCACAAAACAGACATTTGAAACGTAGTCAGTGAAAAAATTGTACCAGGGGATCAACAGCAGCCAGGAGCGTGCCCAGTCGGTAACGATGCCAATAAAATACGTCAGCTGCTCAATAAGTAGACAGGTAGAGCGCTGTAAAAGGAAAACTCAATGTGTTGCTGCACACAGGTATAGAGCGGGCTCCAATAAAATGTTCTTTTGCTTAAATTGCGCACCTCATTCCAACCAATTGACCAACTATTTATTGTTGCCAACCAATTTTTTGACTCCCTCCCCTAATCTGTCTGAAATCTTCAATCCACTTTGCTCCAGCGTAGGGGATGTATGTAGTCCTTTCATGCATGAGAAGAAGCCTACGCCCAACAGTGGGACGTATATCGACTGAAGCAAACAAGCATACACTTGTTACAATGTCATTGCGAATAATTGAGCCAATAGTACATACTAGGCGACTATAGATACCAGGGCAACATAACACGTTTAGAAGTCTCTTAATGGCAAAATGCAAGGATGTCAAGCCAAGCCGTTCCTATCGACGTTAACTGACCCGTCGCATTTAGGAGCGGAAATAGAATCTGCGGGATAGATAGACTATTCACGAGTCATTTCGTGTGGCATGTGACGTGTCTAGTATAATTTAACCTCTATCCTGATGTCCTGGTCAACCATTTTTAGCTATCTATCTGTGTTCTTATTTTACACCGTTTACAACCAACTTCATGAAGGCGATTTGCAAGATCCTGTGGTCACATTTAGTCTCCATTAACCTATAAACCTCATTTCTCAGTTACAGTGCAATAATATTGCATAAGATTTGACTATGGTCAGTAGCCACCATAGCACCTTGTTCAAAATCGAGACATGAAGTGCGACTTGAGATTTGAATTTGAACATGTTGCGAAGTAAATATTATTAGAAACTTACAAGTAATTGATTGGGTACCAGTCTTCAAACCTTGAGAGCAACTCGGTTCCCGTCCCGAGTCGTTACTCAAATGGACCCGGATCGACGTGCCGTCTTTTTTTAATTATGCGGCGGGACATTTGAATTCGGACTTTTTCCGTTTTATTTGAAAAGTTTGCACGGACGGGCGGACGTTTTATTCCAATGAAAGGAAAATATTAGACAGATTTCCGTAGCAAATTGCTTAAATGCAGATGGATTTCGCAGAAGAGGTCATGAGGATATGAACAGCAATGTAGTAAATGATATGACGGGAAAGAGAGCTGCTATACGAAATAACCAAATATGTTTTGGAATTTCATTCATTCAGTTTATTGCAAATGTGGTAATTGAAATATTATTTATTTCGCATATCTCGTTTATCTACCTTATATATTTATGTCAATTGCTCAAAGGTTAAACTGGATTCCCAGAAACAAGCTCGAATTTGTGCAATGTATATAGAGTCAAATCTCTTCCTAGCAAATGAATTGTCAAACTTTAAGGTGTTCTTTCAAAGTCTGATCAATCAAAATCTAGGAAACTTAACATACTTATTCAGACTCTATTATGTAATGGTTGTAAAGTGTTTTCACACATACAAAGTAATATTTATTGACGACGGAAATTAAGTGTCACCGCATATTTTTCACGCTAGTGGCAACGTCATCTTACCTTAAATCCTACTAATATTATAAACGCGAAAGTTTGTTAGTATGGGTGTTTGTTACTCTTTCACCTAAAAACTACTGGATTTTAATGAAACTTCACAATAATATAGCTTATACATCAGAATAACACATAGGCTACAATTTATAAAGATATTGCGCAGATCAAGTCGCTGGCACCAGCTAGTATTTAAATAAATAAATAAATATTTGCGACAATCTTACACAGATCGACGTAACCCCAAATTAAGCATAGCTTGTACTATATATATTGACGTACCTATACTACCTATACGTAGCTCTATATCACAAGTTGTATGCCTATAAAAGCAATGGATTACAATGTTGTAATAATATATCGCTTTTATATGATCATGCTTATCGTTTTATACGTTTTAAATAATCCTCTCAAAAGCGTAGTACTTTAAGCTCTGGGATTATTGTGGATTCAATGGAATATCCACGTGGCACGTATCCATAAGTAAGCGTAGTTTAAATGCATAATATTATCATTATATAATGTTTCATAGTAGTTTCATAGTAATTTATTCATGAACACATCACTACATCTAAGTAGTAGTAATTGAAAGTAAAAACTCTATTTTCAGCGTCGTATTGGTGGAATTTCACACAATCTTTTCATAGCGGAGTCATACACGTACATTGAAATCACTTTTCTCTCGATAATATAGCAGACAATAAACACACGACATTATCATTAGCTTTCGAATGTCACCTAAATATTGAACCTTGGTAAAACCAAGATCTATTTGCAATAATTCTAAAATCAAAGTCTCTTGTCAGTTCTTATGTAAAACCATTAAGCGGATATATACTTCTTTATCTCATCCAGCGACAAATCCAGTAAGCCGTAATTTCACACCTGCCTGTACTCGTTCAATCTCTGAAATCTCTCCAAATCTCTGGGAATCTCGTTCTCAGTCTCGAGGCTGTGTGAGATTTATTAACGCTATACTGGCGACAGTATGTAAAGCAGTTTAGAGCGCCATAAACGGTGTTAACTTTGATATTTGTAGACGGATTTGTGAAGTGAAAGGTATGTACCTTAATACTTTATTTTATTTCCCTATATTTATTAAATTGTGAATACCTATGGATAAAATCTCATGTAAATAATCTTGCGTTTTACCAGATCAATAACTTTCCTTGTAGCAATACATGAAATATGAAATACATTCAAAGTAAATTAATTGATTAAACAGAGTCCCAGCCTAGTTGGTAATGACCCTGCCTACGAAGCAGGAGGTCCCGGGTTCGAATCCTGGTCAGGACATTTATTTGTGTGATTATCACGAATATTTGTTGCTGAGTTATGGATGTTTTCTATATTTTTAAGGATTTATATGTATCTAATTAGTCTAATATACATATCGTCGCCTTGTACCTACAACACAAGCCTTATTGAGCTTACCGTGGGACTAGATTTGTGTAAGATAGTCCCACAATATTAATTTATTTTATGCCACACCTGGCCATAAAGTGCCTTTTTCCGCACGCTAAGTGTATGGAAAACGCCGATTTCTGCCCAAGTGTAGGCATAAAATGTTGTACCTAGCACGTGAGGTAATAAATAAAGCCCTTGATCGCATGTTTACGTCCCTCGCTTGCAGCTCGGGTCGCAAATATCTGCGATCTCGGCCTTTCTTTGTTTTACCGCACTAGTTAGGTAATGTACTATTAGAGAATAATGTACTTATCAGAAAATCAGCGCTGTCCTTCGGGATAGCATTATGCTGAGGCGAGTCCATTTCGTGGTAAAAATATTCTTTTTTCTTTGTTACTTTAATGTTTTCTTGTATTTCTGATTTTTACCATGAATAAATATGATTTGATTTGATTGATTGATTGATTGATATTATAATTTGTAAAATCACATAAATAAACAAGACAAACAAAGATTAGGTTGTATCACAAACTTGACCCAACCCAGCATATTGCCAACCAATAAGCCAGCGTTGGTCTCTGTAGAGCTATTTCAGTGTAGCCACGACAGATAAGTCATGATGACAAAACTTCTGCATTGCGACATTGTGAAAACATTTAATCAAAATAAGTATTCCTAAAACAAAGGGGGTGGGGGGGACAATTTGTTACGGACGGTATACTTTCATCCCAAACATCTTAATAAACATTTAAAATTAATAAATAAAGAGTCGTTATCCTTCTATTCATTCCTTACGCTCACGCATACTTTTTCTTTTGCTTTGCCTCAAAATATACTCAAAATGCACCCAACATTGCTCGACGGGAAAATAAAAACTGATTTAATTCGCCCGCACGTGGTGCATGCATAATATATTAAACGCGGTAGTTACCGGCTCCTAAGTATGGATAACATAAGGTTGCCAGACGTGGGAGCTTAGACGCCATTACAAACTACAATCGAATGGGGATTATTGCGAGTCGATTTGCCTGGGGTGTTAGGAACTTTGGGTCTGGTGGTAATTTTACAAACGTCACTTTCACAGTTTTGTCATGTTGACACAAGACCCACGCGTGAGTGGCGCCCCTGGCGGTGATGAGCGACAAAACGGTAGCCCACATTGTAATTTAGTCAGAAATCTTCGCAATCATCAACGCAGGTTGTCATCAGAAAGCTTCATCCAATACCTATTCTCATGATCATCATCTTGGCATCTCAGCCAAGTGTCCCCCAAGGGTTTTGGCAATATGCTATCATGTTTTACCCACATTCAACTGTTCCCCGCCCATTTTGACTAGACCCTCGCTCCATTTGTTTTGTTTTTATGACGCAGGAGACATAAGATACAAATACAAATATTCTTTATTGCAAGATATACATATATTTAGCTACATATTTTTAATCAACTTCCAAAAAGGGAGGAGGTTTTCAGTACGTCGGAATCTTTTATGTTTTTTTTTTTATGTTCACCGATTACTCCGAGCTCCGTCGTTCGATTGAAAAATTATTTTTTGGTGGAAAGGAATTACTATCAAGATGGTCCCACAGTAATTTGGGACTGATGATGGGATCCATGAGGAATCAAAGGAACTCCTGAATTTTCAAAGGCATATGTATGGCGATTTTGGTGCTCAAGTTATTTAAGCATTTTCATCCGAAAACTATCTATTTGATAAAAATATGACCTTTGAAGTCGGTGCATTTCCAAACGATACTGCTTGAATAACGGTTTGGCATCGCCTTCAAAGGTTTCTGAAGTTTTGCCTGTTAGACATCATATCCTCATGAGAGCGTTAGTGGCTCAGCCGTAAAAGCGTACGACTTGCAATCCGAAGGTCGCGGGTTCAAACCCCGGCTTGTACCTATTAATATCTTTTTCGGAAGTCATGTACATACCAATTGCTTTTCAGAGAAGGAAATGATCGTGAGAAAACCCGGCTAACCCCAAAAAGGCCTGGTTTACCCTCTGCTAACCCTACTATATCCAATACTGAATAATATTTTACGAACTTGAAAAGTCTAGAACTGAAGAATCATTAAGAGCTTCCTTACGACCCTTAAGATATCGAGCTGATACTGTTTCAAGTTCTCAACTTCCACTTTGCCAACTTTGACGAAGCTTCAAGCTAGGCAAGCTTTATTAAGCAGCATTGGCGACTTTGAGAGTTTCTTACATTAACTACTTGCTGTTCGTGTTTTACATTGCGAGTATTAAATACATGAAAATTTAAGTAGTTAGATCGAAAGCCAGTATCCATTTCAGATACGAGTTTATTGAATCATTTTTAAAGTAACTTATCGTATTATTATTAAATTATTATTATTTAGAAATTTTGTGAAATCTAAAACAGGACCAAAAAGATACATTCGAAAACGACTTGTGGCAGATGTATTGTAACATCCCATGGCAACGCAATAAAGGCAACGCAGATGGCCACGTGCCCATTGACTTACTATTACGCTACACAATACACTGTAATACCTACTATAATGTAACACCTACGCCGTAGTTAGTGTAGTATGTAATTAGTTTAATATTCAAATGGCATGACCTGTAATGATGTTATAAATAAATATGTTTCTATTCTTTTCTTTTTTCTTCTCTTTTCTTCCCTTTTCTTTTTTTTTCTTTTTTCTTACTTCCTATAAAACTAGTAGACACGTCATCCCATCTCTTCAAGTATCTTAGTTAGATGTAAAATAATCTAATTGAATATATGAATGAATTCATTAATAAACTGCCAATGCAATTCTGAACGCGATAGTACGTGTCAAGTACCTACATATGTTTTAAACGAAGTGTAAATTATGTATTATTATAGCACTGTGCGGTACCGCGGCAACTATGTCAAGTGTGCTACGGAGCTGCTTTGTTCGTTTCGGCCCGCAGCCATATTGCGCGTACAGATGACTGAACTTATAGAGCTACAGCTTTATACAACCAACTTTAAACTTCGTCGAGAGTAGCATCGAGATGCAAATACATATTGCGATGGAAAGGGCAATGCTCGGAGTTTCTCGAACCAATCAGAAATAACGAGAACCAAAGATGACCAAAAGATCTAGGAATTCGTTCGTTATAAGATCGTTATTTCCTGAAATGTTCCAATACAAAGCAATCATCGTACGTCATATTTTGGAGGCCATGTCGTATAGAGTATTCTTACAACAAAAAAAACTTAATGGGTATAAAAGTATACTTGTGCTTTTAACCTATTGTTCAAGAAAGGGCCTAAAAAAAACAAAAAACCTAGATGAAAAAGCATGCCTTCGTTGTACTGTTTGAATACACATCAGATTTTTGCATCTATCTTTTGTTACAAAAGATGCAAAAATCTGTGATCATACAAGTTAATAGAAAACATGACGAGCTCCACCGACCCGTGTTGCCCTGGTAGCTCGTTACGTATATCAACGCACGTTTTGTGATTTCGGCGCAATCATTGAAAAGCTTGAAGTTCTTGGTATCCGAATACTTGCAATGTAGCTAACAATGGCGAAACCTGTTCCCGTTATATTGTGACCGCGAAGCAGCTGAACCTAATCCCAATAAGACACATTAAGGCTCAGTTTCATTGATTAAAGCACGCAGGGTGCGGGAGATTTCAACGCAATGTGGGCAATGTGACATGCGAGATGAAAATCGACCGCACCTCGTACGTGGGCCCTGTCACCCAATGAAACTAAGCTATTGAATATTATAACTTTTTCCGTACACATTTCTTGATCACACACAAACAGTGACATCAATTATGGTCGTATGAAGCTTACTATGTTAATAATAATTATAATTTATGATCGTATAGTTAATAGAAAACGTAGCAAACTCCACCGACCCGTGTTGGCCTGGTAGCTCGTTACGGCAAATGTGTCAAGTAGGCGCTTCAATGCACGCTTTGTGATTCAGTGCAATCGTTGCAACGCTATTGAGGGTCTTGTTATCCGAATACTTGCAATACAGTTAACAATTGTGAAAACCACGACTGAGATCGTGGCACCGAAAACTTAATACAATCGGGGCAAGTTTCCACACTGAGCTTTTTAATCCTATCAATTTAGTTTGACGGTTTTGAAAAAAAAAATGGTCTGCCAGTACCTGTAGCCTTACCGTGACGTCTTAACGCGATTCAGTTTAGGACCTAAACTGAGTCGCTGCCACAGCACAGTTAAGAACCTAAACTGAATCGCGTTAAGACCTCATGGTAAGGGCCTTAAACGCAGTCTATAGATGTAACACGCTAATATCGTTTAATCGTTTAATTTCGCTATAATCTGGTTTTCCAAATTTGAGACGGTTCCGCGGATTAGGGTTGACTCACCTTAGAACAGGACGGGACGGGCTATCAGTTTCTATAGAAAACTTCACGTGACATCCGAGGGCTCCGAGCTATGTCGTGACTCTTTCTATAGAAATTAACAAATCGTCCCGTCCCATCGCGTCCCGTCGTAGTGTGCGTCATCCTTAACTTTCAGTGCAGTAGTAAAGAGATACGGGAACGTTTTGAGTGGCTGTAGAATCCGCCACGGCGATAAACCAGGTTAGGTGATATAAAAATAGCTCAATCAATACTTGATGCCCAGTGACACCGAGCTATGGGTCATTCGCTCTGTTGCACTTGTACGGTACAAGTTGTACCTACGAGTAGTAAGACTCCAAGCAATAAGACTCTTTGTTGTACAAAACAAAACCAAAAAAAGTCTATGTTTATGCAGAATGAAAATATTCACTGTTCAAATTGTTACAGGAGACTCGTTTGAGATACTTAAATTAACAGTAGGTAAGGTCATTGTGGGTAATTCTGTCATCAGGCACTATTGCGACTCCTTCCCAATTGCGATTCCTTCCCAAGGTTCTTTTCCCAATACGTTATATTTTTTCTAGATTTTGTGCCAATATCGATAACCACAAAAAAAATCCAAATCAAAAAGTTGGGGGGCAAGCAATAAAAACGCCCAGAATTTAACAATAACGTTTTTACACTTTTTACTTTTTATGCATGGAAACAATCGCCGCGCCGTCCGCTTTCTTCTTTGCGATATAATTTTTCGTACGTTACAATTGGGTTTTATTTTGCAAATTACTCAAAGTAACTAACGACTCTAAATTCTTTTAACATCCTTTAAAGGATCTATTAGTTAACCTATGAATAGATGAGAGAAAAATAATTCGAACTTCAATTTATATTTTTTTCTAAAAGTTTGTCTTGCTGTCGGAATTTATAGGATTACTTAAATAACATCAAAAACACACACTACAAATAGAGCAAACTTACACGACGCCGTACAGGCGAACACCGTGTAAATAACGTATCTGCATATCAAACGCGAACTCTGTACCTACTCTGTCAATGTTATTGCGAGTCGACTCGTACGGTACAGCGCGCTGTATGTACATTCAGTGCGCTGTGCAACTGTGATATATATGGAATTTTGTACAAGATACGATGGTAGCCATTTTAACATCAATTATGCACATACATTATTCCAACGAGGGTAATTTCGTCGTCATAAAATACTGATAAACGTCTGGTTGATGTAACTGGTGACCATAGAGCTGGTTTAACGTGGAACTGTGATTTTTAAAACTAGTTTTAAGGTAAAACTTATAATACTACGTCGGCCTCCTAGCCTACTCGGTAGTGACCCTGCCCACGAAGCAATTTGTCCCGGTTTGGAATCCTGGTCAAGCCATTATTTCTGTTTATCACGAATGTTCTTGAGTTATGGGTGTTTTCTATGTATTTAAGTATTTACCTATTATATACAAGTATATCGTCGTTGTCGCCGGCACAAGACGTGTCCTAAGTACGTGACAAAACAGGAAAACATTCATTTTGTGACATTTGACGCTGTATGTGTCCAAAATGCTATGGAAAAGCTACAATACAAAAATGTATATCTATGTAGAGTTAATCCATATATCTATCTAATACATGCAAATAAGCAATTCTTGATTGAATGAATAATTAGACGAAAAATCGGTCTACCTTGTTTTTACTTCTAAGAAAACGCTTGTTTTCGAGTTCTCATGAATTTTTCGAGCTTCGCTCGGTCACCCAGGTACGAGTACGTCAGTTTATTTTATAAAAAATGGGAACCGCTCAATTACACCTTATTCAACATCTTATTTACCGACATTCCACTTTGTGCTAATAATAAATCTTGAAGCGATCCTGGATGACCGATCACTACTCTTCCCCCCCTCCCCCTACCATCCATCACGATACAAACCCGTTTTATTAAAACAGCTTGTTGTTTGCAAACTTGACAGCAAATTCTCTTTTGGGTTAGTGTGGTTGTGGTGTGTTTATGTTTCACTATTTTCTTTTGATATGGTTTCTTGTAGAACCACATATTGTAAATATTTTTACTAATTATGTAATTTGTTTTGAAAAAATAAGTCCCGCCGAGTTTCATGCCGGTAATAATCTTCTCGGGCTGTGGTGTAGGGTTAAAACCGGTAGGACCTTTTTTTGACGTTAATTATAAATGCCTAAATTACCTTAAAACCTTAAGACCTAAAGAGAATTTACACAAAGGAGTCGCCTTCGTACAGTTTCCAAAATAGAGAATTTGTCTGTACCTACCGACTTTTTACGTTACTAACCGAACATAAGTGTTGGAAAGATCTAAATGGAGACTGTAGGACCACTTACCCCAAAAATAATGAACAAAACGTCTAGCTTTGGCACTTTTTACCGCACCTTGCACCGACTTTGGCACTACTTTTCCCCCCATTTAAACGCCTGTCATTGTTATATTCGAATGAAATAGGTATAAAGTTAGCTATTATATCACACGAAACTCAGAGTTCCATAAATTTTACACCTTTACTTGATTATAAAACCCATTTGTTGCCCAACCACTGCCACACCCACCGCTGAAGACCTGCCAGGCACCCGGATTAAATAATTTCGGTGTCGCGGCTTCATAAATTATTCACTTAACTTCTGTGGCTAGCCACGGAAGTAGTTGAACAATTTCTCTTCTCTTAGACCATAGGTTTTTGTAACCAGCCAGTAAGCCAATACTACCAAGTACCGTCTACAAAATTCATGCATTTTAATCTTAAAATTAAGTGAAAAAACTTAAGAAGCCACCCTTCTCAGTATCACTAAAAACCCTTATCTAAAACTCTTCAAAGAAGAACATTGTTAAAAATTCATGAATGGCCCGACATTTAACTTTCTACTTGGCCAGTAACTCGCGCGAGTAGCTAAACTTTTTAAACCGACCAAGTTGTAGGGGATAAGTTGGGTATTATTTTTAGGGTTCCGTATCTCGAAAAGGACAAACAGAACCCTTATTGGATCACTTTTCTGTCTGTCTATTCGTCCGTCGGTCAAGACACTTTATCTTGAGAATGCGTGGAGTTATCGACTTCAAATTAAAACAATTTACTGTCTACCTTGGAATTTATAAAAAAAAAACAAAATTTTGAGATAGTAAGAAACATGGATTCGTCAATGAAATCAGTGATTTAACGATGACTTACACTAGGACGGGACGGGACGGGACGGGACGGGACGGCACGGGACGGGACGGGGTGGGACAGGGTGGGACGGGACGGGAAGGGACGATCTGTCAATTTCTATAGAAAGAATCACGTGATAGCTCGGAGGCCTCGGATGTCACGTGACGTTATCTATAGAAACTGACAGATCGTCCCGTCCCGTCCCGTCCCGTCCCGTCCCGTCCCGTCCCGTTCTAGTGTGGGTCATCCCTGAATGGTGTTTCCCTTGAACCTAAAATCGTGAAATTGGGCGAGAAGCATAATCAGGAAACCGTAAATTTGCTTCACACCATCAGTATTGTGTCATTTTCATTTATCGCCCACTGCTACGGAATTCAGCATAGGCCTCTCTTCTTGTACACCACTGGTCCCGGTTCTGAGCCCAGGCCGGTTCAGCCCGATCCTGAGAACCAGCATTGTGCCGTATATGGAACCCTCGGCACGCAAGTTGAATCTTACTTGCCATATTTTTCAATATTACTTAGAACCTGAAGGATCAAAGAAGCATATGAGGTTTTGGAAATAATTTATGAAGGCATGTGTTAGGCTTTTGATCGTTTGAAGTGGGTATTTATAAGAAAATCTTGAAAGAGAATAATGTAATGAAAAAATGGACATTGGTTTAGTTATTTATTATTGAGTAAATAAGGATTTTTTGGGGTCAATAGTCGCGGATGACGGCGATACGGTCGTTTATAGTTTTTTTTTTATCTGTGCTCTGTCATATTATTAATATGTTTATGGGGTTCCAGCGCACGCAAGTTTTTTGTAGAAATCGCAATTCGTCTGGTTGATGTAACTGGTGACCGAAGAGCTGGTGGCTTCTTCGCACTACGTATCAGCATTGCGATACAACGAAGAAATGCCGCCAACATCCTAGGTACAATGCCTCAACGACGTATTTTAGATTTGAGGTAGGTATATAAGTTACACAGTCTACATATATTTAACAAAATATATACAAGTTATATTTGTAAATAAAATATATTAGTTTATCGGTCGTGTTTTACAATCACGATATAGCAGGGGATCAAAATGTATGGAGTTGTATGAAGACGCATTTGGCTTACCGTCAAATTGGAGGAGAGGCAGGCTTTTTCTCAGCAGTGGAACACTATATGTCTATATGCTCTGAAATAAATAAATAATAATATTGTTTAGTTTTATTTTAGATGTCTTTGTAACTTATATTCAATAAATCAAGTAAAAAATGTAAGGTTATTTGACAAAACTACTTAATAAATTAATTGAGGGTGAGTTTAAAACCTGTCAGGTGGTAGCTGTCAGGAAGGACAAGTTGTATTGGCGGGAGGTGGGAGCAATGGCGGGTATTCTGGGGATGGCAGCGACGCACTGCGGACGTGCCAGGAGTTGTATAAATAATTATTGAGAGTCACTGTGTAATACTTAACGTTCCATATTGTCTAATCTAAATAAACTAGCATTATACCATATTGAGGAGTTTTACTACAAAAACAACAAACTCCATGAGGTCCCAGCGCACGCAAGTTTTTCGTAGAAATCGCGAAACGTCTGGTTGATGTTACTGGTGACCGAAGAGCTGGTGGCTTCCTCGCACAACGTATCAGCATTGCGATACAACGAGGACAGGCCGCTAGCATCCTAGGTAGTTAGGTAAGTTACACTTACTGTATATATTTCGAAAATAAATGTAATATTCTAGTTTATTACGTTATTATTGTTCATTTTCATATTAAATAAAAGCTCGCTTACCAAGGAAACATGATATGGTGTTGGTCATTAGGCCCCTAAGTGCAGTGGAGGGTCGCCGCTGGTTGCTAATTGGCACTCTGACTTTTGACTAATGAAGCACCCTTCATGATTTGATGACTTCAAAAACGGAAGGTTCTCAATTCGCGTCCATATGTTTGTTGTTTATTATAGTAAGATTTGATAATTATTTTTGTTTGAAAGTAGATACGTTTGAGGTATCTACTTTCAAACAACCCCAGGGGACCACCCCCCATAGAATCTGTTGAAAGGATTGACATGCGGGAGAGAGCATGCTTATTTTGTGTTTTGTTAAATAATTCCAGTATTTACTTCCGGAAACCACAATTTTTCCATAAAATTACATGATTTGGTGTAACAGGTCATTAGACGACTACTTTTGCTTTTTGATCGCTATTTGAGCTCTTTTTCATTATTGAGTCTTTCGGTTGATACTGTAGGTGGGGTGTCGTGAACGTGATCGAGTTTCAAGTGAGCAAAACGGACGGAAGTAGGCCAGTGACACGCAAAATTCGCGAACTTGTAAGATCCTGTAGATCGCCATAATGTGTGGTAGACCACAACTAAATACTCGCAGTACGATAGTTAATCCGTGACCATGGCGATGGCGCTTGCATCAGTGCCGATATCGGGTGCTCATTGAAACAAACATATAGATTGTAGTTATTGAGCCTCCTTCGGTTTTTTGCAGTTTTCTTTTTTCTTTTCATATACACCGCCGAAAGACTTCTGGGTAAAAACGATTTGAATTCTAATTCTGAAATGTATAAATGTCTATTAACTCAAGTTTCTATATCCAACATTCATTATCAGATAAATCATTTATTTTTTAAATAAATACAGTAAGTGTAACTACCTAACTACCTACCTCTACCTACCTTAAACCTAAAATAGGTCCTTGAGGCACTGTACCTAGGATGCTGGCAGCATTTCCTCGTTGTATCGCAATGCTGAAACGTTGTGCGAGGAAGTCACCAGCTCTTCGGTCATAAGTAACATCAATCAAAGGTTTGCGATTTCTACGAAAAACTTGCGTGCGCTGGGACCCCATGGATCAAGAGTTTCGACCCCTATTCATTATCTACAGTCTAGGTTTATCGTGTGTTCTATCGCAGTGTCGAAACTACTGAAAATTTAAAATACCATTTGCCATTTACGTCGGGCATATCTGCTTGATCTGCCAATAAATGAATGGTAAATTGGTCTGGCAGATGCCTGACGGACATATCCCATATAGAGATCTAACGGCCCGTAAGTATATGGCCGCCAAAGTTAAAACAAAACAATTGAATAACTGGTAGCAATGCACTGTTAACCTTTATACCTTATACAGGGTGTGATGGATAGCCCGTACCGGACACCTGGATGCTGACCGATGGACTCGCATCCATCTCGTCCCAAATCTAGCTCGATTCGTTGTGCAAACACAGTGTAACCATTTGTGGACTTAGTTGCGACGCAGTAAGGACTAAGATTGGTTATGCGTGGTTTAGGGGTAGCGAAAATAAAAGATCTAATCGCATTGCTGTCCCGCGGGAAACTGACAAAGAAAAAATCCAATCATGCGAGAGGTACACGGAGCGTTATTCTTGGATTCTGTGAATAACTATGGAAAGTAACAATCATTTGAAATGAATGCTGTTTATTAAGGCGTATCAACTCTCCGCGCGAATTCGAATCGATCGTCTTTTGCCTTAGGTCTCGGTGCTGACACACGGGCTGCCCACATATCCCGCGCCCGCCGGTGCACGCCACCGCCTGTATTATATAATATTTCTAATCATAGCCAACCCTAGCGTTGTCCGGGAGAAAGGGCCAGGCGTCATTTTTTTTTCTTCTCTTGTTCGAAAAATTCGACTTTAAGTCGTGCCTAGGCGACATAAAATCATTTTCATGTTACGCGCGCGTGTATTGATGTTTCATTTTCAACGATTTAAAATGAAATAAAACCTAATATTTTCCTTACACTCCAACTGAAAAGCTGTTCTATTGCGTGGTTTACAAAAAGGTTTGTAACTTTGTATTCGCTTTTTCTATAGGATATAAATGTCTGCCTACCACCAACTTCGAAAATTGCCATTGACGGGAAACCTCTTTGTTACTCTAATTTGCAAGTATGACAGAGATGGAGATAAAAATTCGCAATTTTTAGATTTTCGTTATACTAGCCCTTAATTTGTGGTATCACGTATCAAGAACAAATGTTGTGATTTATTTTTTTGTTGAGAATTTTATTCAAATATATATTCATGGCTCCCAGATATTTCAACAAACGGCTACTCTGAAAGAAACAATCCCGCTGAGCCGTTGTGTGGTTTTATAATCCTTCCTTCAAGTTTGCACCGTCCGTACGTGCCGGCCCCTCCGCGCCTGTCCTCAATAACACATTGTATTTTACTTTGAAGTATTGGATTTATTTGATCTTCTGGGATCCTTTCGAGCATTATGATCTTGATTGAAATCGGTATGAATATTTATTCCCTAAAAACACAACTGTTTATTAAAATACATACAATTTTTTACAAATAAAAAATGGGAGCTAGCTCAGCGCCAGACGGTAGGGTGCCACGAAGGCTGGTGGCATTGCCCCGCTGAATAGCGATACCGATTCGCTGGGCAAGATACGAGCCGGCCCTCTGGTCTCCCGAGGCGTCCACGAGGCGCTTCCCTAATAATGTTATAAAATTCACAGTTCGACAAGAAAATTCAGTGTGGTTCTTGAAATTTCACTTGTGTTTATGATGAAAATGTTTGCAGCCATGTTTGACAAAAACTAATTGTGTTGAAATTAATTTCGTCACGCGTTTGGCTTTTCTGCGACCACGCAACACTGGGCGAGCAGTTTTATAATTCGACATCCTGTATCACCTATTTAACACTCAATATATTGGAAGAGAAGTCATATATACTACAGAAAAAGTTACCATTCTGCCGCGAAGGATCTTGGTCACTTTTTCTGTAGTATAATTATGATATTTCTTCCAGTTTATAATGATAATGTTTTGTTGTTTCTAAATGCTTATTTATGGTACAAAGATTAACAATTGTTTATTTCTGTTACAGGTAAGTTGATATTTCACTCAGGGAGCCACTAAATCAAGTAGGTAGACATCATCATTGGCTTGCCCTGATCCCTTACTCAGGGTTGAGGCAAACATGTCTTCCATATGACATATGGAATTGATACATTGTACCAACATCAACGAAGGATTGGACGGGGCGGGACGGGAAAATCTGTCAATTTCTATAGAAAGAATCACGTGATAGGAGCCCTCGGATGTCACGTGACGCTTTCTATGGAAATTGACAGATTTTCCCGTCCCGTCCCGTCCCGTTCTAGTGTGAGTCATCCTTTAATGATTGATTGAACGATCGATGAGATGAAATTCGTGTCTGGCAAAATGTGTAAACGTTACATGTTCAGGAATTAATTTAATGATTTTATTCCTTAAAAGTAAATTCAACCAGAACGACACCTGTGGTTGTGTAATCCGGCCCGTCCGTGCCGACCGCACCTGCGCCTGTCGTTCATAACGATTATACGTGTACTTACCATGAATTGCACGCAACCTTATTCGACAGCGACTGCAGCGCTCGAAAGTATGTCCGTCTCGCTCTTACCATTACTCTGGCAGGAGCGAGACGAACTATTCCCGAACGCCGCAGTCGCTATAGAGTACAGACACTTACAACTCATGTTAAGCACAGTGTCTCTACCATGAGTGGCTTTAGATTTCGAAGCTTAGATTTCGACACGTTATCTACAGTTGCGTCCCGCTTCCACTCGCAAGTGCGAGCAAGATGCACTAAGCTGACAATGCGTTGACGTAGACCGCTAGCGACTATTAATATCTACAGTAGATTTCAAACTTGGAGGTAAGCACACAGTTAAGATTGAGCAATATCACACTGACGGCCTCCTAGCCTAGTCGGTAATTTGATTAATACGAATAAATGAATATGAATAATGCCTACGAAGCGGGAGGTCCCGGGTTCGAATCCTGGTCAGGGCATTTATTTGTGTGTCTATCACGGTTTGTTCCTGAGTTATGCATGTTTTCTATATATTTATATTTAAGTATTTTTATGTATCTATCTATTATATATATCATCGACACATGCACGTAGTCCTAGCATTATTAGCCTCCACTTGTCATAAATGGGACACTCAAATTTGTTCTCTTGTAAAATGCCTCTCTTGCAGATAAAACGCTTATGCTAGTAATATTAATTCAAAAATGGAGCTTATAGACAACCGACATAATGGTACCTTGCACTAAAAACAAGCTCATACAATACTTAACATATTATGAAACTCTAAATTTCTGCACAAAAATTACTTGTTATTATGAGAAGTTTATCGAAACTAGAGAGCACTTTCCCAAAATGAAGCGAAGTGCAATTTTATAGAGCAAAGTTGGAGAAAATCAGTGATGTCGACCACAGACCGATATTATATAGACTACACTTATACACATCATATTTATATAATTTATTTTCATAATAGGATTTTACAATCATTTTATGACGCCATCCCTACGATAAGCTGATTATGGGCTTACCTTTTCTTTAATGGTCAATATATATGTTCAAAATAAACTTTCTTGATTCCTTCTCTCGTGGTCTACTTGATTTTAATCCGAGCATTTAAAACCCATAGAAAATGGAGTGTATTATTTCATTTTCATTTCATTTATTTTCTTAAACAATTTTCATTGTGTTAGAAATAATACATACACGAGCATAACAGTAAAAATAATAACACTAAAAACATTCAATCAGAATTAATACTACTATTATTATACCTACAATAATATAACTAAATTAAAATAATATAATTATTATAATAATACAACAAAATTACAATAATATACCTAGATCTTAAATTAGATATGATATGAATAGGGGTTCACCGATGAGCAGCTGGCAGGCTTTGTGAGGAGCCCCAGCATACCGACAGAACCGGACCTGTTTACAGAAGTTATACCCAAGAGACTAATCTGTTGCGATGCGCCATTAGCGCGGCTGTCTCGGTAATCCAGCTTCCAGCTTGTACATTCGCCATCAGATATATCAGAGCGCCCGAGGTGTTGAAAAATATCTGAACAAGCACTCTAGCGCCTTGACAATAGAGGCGTGTTCAGATATTTATAAGCATCTTGGCCGCTCCGATCTATCTGATGGCGACTGTATTTTCCACTACCTTATTCAGTTCCCATATTTTCACTTGGCTTAATCATCAAATGGCATACAACGTTTTGCATAAATTCGTATTCTTAAAACCAATAAGGGATGACTCACACTAGAACAAGACGGGACGGGACGATCTGTCAGTTTCTATAGAAAACGTCACGTGACATCTGAGGGCTACAAGCTTTCACGTGATTCTTTCTATAGAAATTGACATATCGTCCCGTCCCGTCGTAGTGTGAGTGTGATTTGTGAGTCCTCCTTAAGAGCTATCAAATTATTTATCTACTTATTTTAGAGCTAATATTTGATAAACATTTCGGCTTTTACAGATAAAGCGAATAAAATAGCTTATAATATTATCAGAACTATATCATCATAATCCCACAAAAGCCGCTACGATATTCTGTCCAAGTATTGCAAGCAAATAAGTAACTAAAGAATTTAGTTTATATTGCTCCTTCCATTTCCATTCCTTCTCATTCCTTTGCCGACCTTTATAGGCTAAGAACAAGTCCCGGATAATGGTTAAGAAGAAATAACAGTATGGACTCAATTGCGTTCACTCCGTTCAGTTGATATTTAGAGGTTCCGTAGTCACCTATTTGGGTCAGACACAAATCAATGTTACGGTCTTTCCTGTAGACTACCCGAAAGTGAAAGGATATAAAAAATTGTAGCATGAAACTAGTTTGCGACCAACGGAAACGCTTGGCAATGTGATATTTGAATGAAATATCAAATTAATCTTAAAACTATGAGCTACGCCAAAACAAAGAATTTTATAACTAGCATCAATCATGTGGCCTGCGTTACTTTACTCCCACCGATGAACCACTGCCAGAAGTCCCTAACGAGCGAGCTATCTAGTAATATAGGTAGTATAGCTAACTAGACAGGGGCTTTAACATGAAGTTTTAAACTGAGTCGCTTCCATACAACTGAGCCAAATTAAATTGCGTTAAGACGTCATGGTAAGGCCCCAGGGCTAGTACCACGAAAATCGAACGATTGCGGATTTGTATCTCCATCTCTGTCACACTTGCATATTAGAGTGACAAAGAGGTTTTTCCGTCAATGCCAATTTCCGAAGTTCGTCGTAGGCGTGCTGGTCTTGTTGCTACGGCTACGTAGCAAAATGAGACTCCACCATGCTACGCTTAGCGCTACGCCTTAGCCAATAACGTGGGTGGTGCGAATACTTCGTAGAGGCGAAACGACACCCATTATCCGGAGCTACCTCTTTGTCTATTATCACGTTTTTATCTCCGTCCTTTTATCTCGGTCCTCCATAATGTTTCTTTGAACATTACCCGGCGCGGACATTTTTTATGGTTTTTAAAATTGTTCTTGTATCGCAGTTTTATCTAAGGATTACCCGAAAGCTCTCTTTTATAGCGCCGTTGTTTTAGAAGTAAGTATTCTTTCGATAAGTTGGGGCTCGTTATAGGGCCAAAGGTTTTTAAGTTGTAGCGAAATAAGTTTTCAGTTGACTGAGGAAAGAGGGTGATACCTACATACAACGTTTTGAGAAGCACCTATTTACAATATTGTGGCTAATCAACTACAGCTAACCGCGTTAGCTGAAGATCCGGATTCGATCCCCAGCTTGGTCTCCAATGGACTTGGTCTTTTCCTTTAGTACACTATTTAAGTCGTGAACCGTACATTTTATTAACTCCGTAAACAACTAGCAATTGAATGATCCGGGTCGAAAAACAGGCAAGATTTTTCTCTGTTTTTTTTTTCTTTTTTAGGTCATATTGTAATGATAAAAAGACTTTCTAAGCTGAACCCGCCGTTAAATTAATTAAATTTCATTTCTAACTGGGATAAATGTAAAAAATTATATTATGTTTGCGACAGTTCCAATTTAAAGAAGCAATTCAATTCACTAATCTTAATATCTTAAAAAACCTTTTGAATATCCTAAAAGTTAAAAGAAAAATGAATGACAAAGAAATGGTTAAAAGACAGAAAAAATCTTGGCTGTTTTTATTGCGAGACAGGGCATTTAATTGCTGGTTATTTATGGAGCTAAAAAAATGTATTACGGTTCACGACTTAATGTATAGCTAATATACCTATTAAAGATAACTCACAGTAGACCGTACCAGATCTGTCAATTGTTTTGCGCGGCAATGGCAAATGCAAAGGCAAGGCAAATGGAAGCGAATCGATCGATCAACAGAATTGTGTTTGTACCCTATATTACTACTGCGGTAACTGCATAAAACATTAAAGATAATCAGATTACTTGATGTAAAATAATGTGCTGTGTATGTGTGTGTGTGTGTGTGTGTGTTTAAGAGAGGTATGGGCACAGCGGAGGAATGTCGTTTAGTGTGGAAAAGCTATGGCGCCACCCGAATGCGTCACACTCCTTAAATTTTGGTACGCAAATCAGGTTAACCAGGTAAGATGCCCATCTTACCTGGTTGACCTGATTTGCCCCTGATTGGGGCACACAACGAATGTCATCTCGCTCAAATCTGGAGCAGAGCCCATCTGGGGAAGTACCTCCACCTTACAGAAAACACAGTTTATTAACACTAGAGCCTACTCATAGTGTTGTGTTTCTGTTGGTGAGTAAGGTGGCCAGAGCTCCAAGAGGATTCCCTGTGTTGACAGCTGGGGACCCACGGAGCAAAGCTTGCTCCTTTAGCTGTCAACACAGCGAATCCTCCTTTTTTTTAAGGGTCTGCAACGCCCATGTAACACCCCTGGAGTTGCAGGCGTCCATAGGCTACGGTGACCGCTTACCATCAGGCGGGCCGTATGCTTGTTTGTCACCGCTGTAGTATTAAAAAGAATGTGCACGCAACGCAACGTAATGCGTCGAACGCAGCAATTTTCGCGTAAAACAACCGTGCGCTTGTTTTCGTGAAATTGACAAAATTGGCATCGCATGTCTCTTGTTATAAATAGGCAGTATAGGTACTTATTGTGTGTGTAGGTGTGCACCACACACAAAACACAGGCAAGTAGGTGCAATTTTACTTAAAATAAAAAACTAACGATTTATCAAGGAACACCAGCAACGCTGCTGCAGTCGCTAGTAAAAAGTTATTCTATAAATAAAATATTTTATTTGAGAAATGGGTTCAAAAACACCGCCCGTTTATTATCTGAGCCCTAAAGTGTGAAATAGCACCAATAGCGGAGGGCCAGCGGTCGCGTGCGGCTCATTTCCCGAGCGCAGATATCCTGTTAGTAATATCATGCCAGCCGGGTAATTTGGGTTCGCCATGTTTGCTATATGTATGAAATTGTTCTAAAAAATAATGCAGACACAACCGAAACTTGAAATACTGAGGTACTCAAAGAAGGGTACGTAATAATCATCTTGTAAGGTTGAGTTACTTTGACCCAATCGATGACAACTTTAACCAAAATGAACATCACACACCTATTATGTACATAAAACCAATCAAATGTCGATTTGCTGTGCTTCTACTTATGCAATAAAAACCCCTGGGCTAAATAAATGCTAATGGACAACATAAACCAATTTTACGGTATTTAGGTCTGTATGTGAAAATGCCTGACATTTCCAGCATTACAAGGTTTTGTTCCTGTCAAAATACATTTTCCTGTTTCAGCAGTGACTCAAATATCTGATACTAAAGTTTTGCAATGTATATTTGTATATTCTGAATACATCCCCTGTCCATTAGCCAAATGTTAAATAACAAAAGTAGATGCTTTCAAAGCTCAGAGCTCCCATTGAGGTCTGAAAGGCATTTGTGGCCGGCGAAATTATTTGTTAGAAATTGGAGGGAAGCGATCCTTTTTCCCGTTGCCCGATTTGGCCCATATTAAAACTACATGTGAAAGAAAAGATGTTATTCATTTTATACATCTCTATGACGTTATCGTACCGTTACATTAATCAGACTTTAACTAGGTTATTGTTTTTTTTTTTGATTTAAACAAATTGTTTTTTTACCTTGTTTTTAACTTGCCCCTATCCATTACCCTTAAGTCTGTAGCAAGATATGTCCTGCATATCGTAATAGGTTATGCAGTCCTTTGCAAGAAAATTACGCGTCCCTGGCAACTTCATTTACGCTTTTTAACCCTTTATAAGGCATAAGCATCTACGGGTGATATAATAAAACTATTTATGTTTCTAGGTTGGTTTTTTTATTGCTTTTCACAAAATCAAAAAAAAATTAAAAAAAACATGGTGGTAAAAATATTCCCCCTGCCCGCCGCGTGGCTTTTCTCCGCCTCAGTACATGATTCAAATAGAAATGTGTTTTTTTTGTGCCATCTTTCCGAGTCCGTAAAATACTCGTTTTACCAATCTTCAGGAATCATCATAAATATTAACCGGTGATATTGTCCTTGGAGCTGAGGTCCGCTGAGGAGCAGATGAACTAGGCAATACTTCAAGCATTGTGGCTCACCTAGGACGATCACGTTGGGACGACTCGGGTGTCAGGCTAGGTGGAAAATCAGCTGGTGATCTGCCGGCTTGTAAATAATCATAAATTTTAGGATTTTATTAGTTCTTCATGCAACACAATTTTCTAATATTACTAGTGATCATCTAAAATAATTATGCAACGCAAAATAATCGAACTAATAATTTGTTAACTAGTAACTAGCATTATTCTCTATTAATTATTAGTCTAATTATGCAATAGGCCCGGGTCTCAACGAATGCAACAGGCAAGACGCTTGTCGCCGTTCTCTAAGTAACATCATCGCTTTGTATCGCCATCTCTCTCGCCATACCAGAACCCCTAAGTTTGATAAGGATGGAAGTACTAACCCCTAAGTTTTGGATGGATGTCATATACTACAGAAAAACTTCATAGCTTCATAGTGGTTAGTAGGGCGTCTGACGCGAATGCATGAGATCGCTGGTTCGATCCTAGCCCTGGGCCTTGGGGGCCTTGTTCACTTTTCTGTAGTATATGACTAATATGACTCCTCTTTCAATTTATAAAGTATTTGAATACTTCGTATCGCCTAACTTTTTACATAAAACGCTTTAAAAATGCTCTCAAAGCCGGCAAAAATACGGAGCTCTAGGGAAATCTTATTGAAAGCCATATGAAATGTACCAGGCAATAATGGGCGATGAGAAGGTTCCCGGGCGACTGTTCGGAATGGATGAGAGAACCGGCGAGTTAAATTTTCATGTTAACCAACGTATAATGACCTAGTAGTGCCCACCGCGAACATCGTTATCGCGCTTATTATTTAATATAGCAAAATGGGTGTGTTGGTGCTTGGTGGCCCAGCGGTAAAGCATACGACTTTTTTTGCGGAGGCCGTGGGTTCAAGCCCCGACTCGTAATGTGTTTTACGGAACGTATGTACTAATTTGATATTTACCAATCGCATTTCGGTGAAGAAAAATATGGTGGGGAAACCGGACTAATCCTATTAAGATCTAGTTTACCCTCTGTGTTGGAAGGTCAGCGGGCCTAAGATGGTTAACCACGAATGTCATAGCATAGGATAATGATATAAGTTGATAAATTGCGGATAGCGCGACGGTGTGACAGCTGCCAAATGCAAAGACATTTGACAGAACTGTTTAAAATTATCAGAAATTGTCAGAACGTGCCGACAAACTATCGTCTTATCCAGCAATTGTCAGGATATCAGCTTGGCATCTTAGCCCCGCAGATGACAATTGCTTTCATAAAACTAGCGCCTACTCCAAATCTTGGGTTTAGTTGCTAAAGCGAACCTTAGGCGGAGAAGATATTTATGGAGCGAAAATGGCGCAAATATGGAATTTCGATTTTCCGATATTTTCGGTTTGCCAGAAGTCTCTTCTGAAACTTTAACATACTGCCGCTGCTCTGTCTTTACTATTACCAAGTGGCGACTTTCACACATGAAAATTTAAACATTTTTAAAGTCAAGGGAGTAAACGATAATTACCACCTCCGCAGCAACGCTAACAAAGACAGACTGATCGCCGAACCGCACAGGCTAGTTAAGTTAAATTCACATTCGTCCGTAGTTTCTTGTTTACTGCCCTGTACTATTAACGCGTTACCTGATGCTTCAGCATCGCGATCAGAATTACCCCTGAGTAATGAAAGCGAATTGCTCATCGACGCAAATATTATGTATGTAAAGTGAGACACGTATTAGAACACCGCGGCGGTGGAATGTGGCAATTTACATTTTTTATACGCGTTGATAGGACGGGATCTCTGAGGGAAACAATTTTATTGTTTCGCAGGGCTTCTAACCTTTTTGCCCTCAGAAAACGGCCAGTTTTTTTTATACCACGACGGTGGCAAACAAGCATACGGCCCGCCTGATGGAAAGCGGTCACCGTAGCCTATGGACGCCTGCAAGTCCAGAGGGGTCACATGCGCGTTGCCGACCTATTAAAATCTTGTAAGCTCCTTTTCGTCCAAAGCGTTCGGGAAGCTGCGACACATCTTTTCATCCAATATTCCGCAGTGCCTGAAGACGAAATTAAGTCTTCGATCAGTGTGTGTTGCCAGTGATGACATACGGTACTGAAACGTGGTCGCTTACAATGGGCCTCATACGAAGGCTCAAAGTCCCCAAAAGGGCAATGGAGAGAGCTATGCTAGCAGTCTCAGTATCAGCCCTAAAACGAGTGTATCTCTAACGTTTTATCCGAGATATTGATTCACTGAAGCTTAAGGTAAAATGAGAGATCATTTTTCACACGCGCGTTGAGTAAATAAATAAAATACATCTCTAAATACGTATGAACGTTCGTGTTTCGCTCGCTGCACATAGGAAGATACGGGATGTTTTTTTAACGTTCAGATAAATGCTGATGTGAACTGTATTTTGATCACACTGAAGGCACAGGTCGTAAAATGGGACCTGAGGCCTTGCGATGACGTTTTAACCAATTTCAGTTTAGGCTCACGGTTATAAAAGTAACTCAGTTTCAACTGAATCGCGTCAAGACGTCACGGTAAGGCCTCAGTATCTGTTTAACCAATAAGCAAAATAAGTTTTCTATAGAAAACCTCAAGAGCTGTCGAATGTAAAATAATAGACAATTTTGATCGCAACTTCGAAGATAAAGTAAAAGTTAAACTATTTTTTTTAGCAGAAACTTCTGTAAAAGATAATAAATTTCCCGAAAGGAAGGAAAAGCGGAAAAATCTCTGGGATTCCATCCAACCGCTCTGCCAACTGAACCACCGAGACCACACCCATGGCCCCGAAAAGGACACTTTTTTTATTAGGATCGACGCAGCTGACGATTCCGAGCAGAAATAAAATAAAAATTCCAAATCCAAAAAGAAAGTTAGGTTTGGAAAAAATGTTCCTGAAACAGTATACAAGCTACCCTGCAGAGATAAATTCGCAACCGAGCTCTGATCCGTGTTTGATTTGTTCTTGATTAATGGTTCTCTTGTTGTGTTGTGTTGCCCTAGTACTTTGCAGCTTTAAACGTACGCAGCTAATGGTGCATGGAAAGGAATTTCATATTCATTTAGGGTGAGGGGTGACGTGGTAGCAAATAGTTAAACTGGGTTTAAGTAATCTACAGCAGATTTAACATATACAAAACATATTTTACTGGCGTCTACGCCAAGTCTGCGCCATCTTGGGAATAACAATGTACCTCTAGGCATACTCGCGTTATACTTGACATAGTACCGATTCACAGAAGCAGGGGCAGAAAATGTATGAAACAGTTATTAATTTCATAGACATTCCGCGCCAACTTTCGTGAATCGATCTGTACTTAATGTGCAGAATTTGAATTAACAATTGCAAAATTATACTAATAGAGAAAAGTGTTATACTTAATAACTTAACGGAGCTCACTTGCTAGCAGCAAAACATAATAAATTGAATAAATCAATACATGATTGAATCCCGCCCGACAGGGAGAAATTTTCCTGTTCTTCAATTACTTATATAATTAAAAATAGCAAACAATATTACCTACTAATAATGCAAAACATTCTTTGGCATTGAGCCATTGTCATGCCACAGGAGACCTCTTCTTACTTTACATAGTCGTCCTCCAAGGCTCTATTCCAAGTTATATTTTGGCAGATCTTAATAAAAAGCAGCTATTTTTCTCAGAGTACAGCAAAAGTTTTAAAAGTAAAGCGAATATGTCTGACTTAGACAGATTCGATAAATTACATATCAATTACAATAAAAAAATTCTGGTGTTGCATATTGCAGTGCGCAATTCCCAATATAATATCAAAATACGATATCTCAATTACGTAGGGCAGAAAACGTATCAACCTTGATAAATTAGATTTCCGAAAAGTATCCAATATCAGGCGCCATGACGGCGCGAGGCAGCATAACGAAGTAAAGCGGCATTTTCACGGGTGGCTGCGCGCGCGCCTTGCAATTAGCGCACCAGACGGAAAATTAACTCCTCGTCCGACATGCGTCCCTGGTACTTCAGCCGTGCTTCACACCTTTTACACTAAATTCTGTTTTTAGGGTTCCGTAGCGTAGCTCAAAAGAAAAAAGGAACCCTCATATGATCACTTTGTTGTCCGATCGTCCGTCTTTCTGTCAAGCTCCTTTAACTCGGGAATGCGTAGAGGGAGCAAGTTGCAATTAATACCACATACACAGGGTCTGCGGTCTCTTGAAGCTGTGAAAAAACCAAACCTCTACGACTAACGACTCTACGTCAACACAATCAAAAGATACGGCCGTTTATATCGAATATCCCATAGATTTGCAATAGGAAAATATATAGGTATTACGGTACTTCCCGTTCTCTTAGAATCACGAGATTTGGCAAAAAGCAAGAGCTTGTAGCATGAGTACACAAAAACATCCGAAAACCGAATAGTTGCCGCGCACTTAGACTTGAGATTTGTAACCGTTGGGGCGAGCGAATTAAACTCCCATCTAAATGGAAGGGGTTACTCCAACATTTCCGATCATCCATCACTGATCTCACGAACACGGCTCGTGATCGCATTTGTTACTAAAGCTACAGTCTCAAATAAAAACAGTTTGCAGGAGCCTCAGTTTCCCTAACAAGTAGTATGTTTTTTAACCATCATTTTTATCACAATAGGCGTGACATGTTTCGACTGCATGCAGTCATCGTCGTCGGACAGACAGAGTGAAGTATATAATATATTGAACTAGCGACCCGCCCCGGCTTCGCACAGGTTATTATTATACATATAAACCTTTCTTTTGAGTCACACTATCTATTTAAAAAAAAACGCATCAAAATCCGTTGCGTAGTTTTAAAGATTAAAGCATACATAGGGATAGGGACAGAGAAAGCGACTTTGTTTTATACTATGTAGTGAAGATGTCCTCTTCGGATCTATATTATCGGGATCCCCAAAGTTATTTATCCTATTTTAGCATTCCCTAAAACTGTTTGACATAATGATCATTTGTCCTAAACTCATATGTCTTAAATTGTTTACCCTAACATCATTTTAACATACTATTCTAGAAGCGATTCGACTCTTTGTGAGGTCACAGTTCTAACCTAACCTAACCGACTTTTCCAACAGCGATTTGGTTCTGTGTGAAGTTATATTTTAGTTACCTAGCAATAATTCGATTATGGTAAATAATCATTAGGATAAAATAGTTAGGGCAAGTTAGGGATGTCGAAGGAGGCCCGTCCTATTTCTATTCAGGATCACGGATATGAAATTTGTGAGCTTAGGTAATATGTCATGTACAGACATACTAGAACTTTTGGCGGCCCGATTAAAATGTAGATACATAGGAGTAGGGACAATACGATACTATTTACGATACACGATATTATTTAATCGATAAATTGTACTTTCTTATAATAGTAGTTATGTTGTGACTATGAGATAATGTAGATTATGAATATGAAACTTGCTTACAGTATGAAGTCCATATAGGTTGATTAAGCAGGAAACACGTTAATAATAAAATATATATAAGTATTACAATTTTAAAAGCCAAAAAAGTATAGTACTTACGTCCGCATATTTTAGTTAATTTCTATTTTATCCGGTGAACTTGATATATGAAATGTCCTTTAGAAATAAGTATTCAGCTATAGTAGTAGGGATTCGCCGGTTCTGCCGGGTTTTTTTGGCTGTGTCTATGTACTGACCCGCCCAAAAACATGGCCACCAAAACTAAAAAAAAAAAAAAAAAAAAAAAAAAACAATAGCCCCCCACTTAGAGCGTTTGGGTGGGGTCCTGAGAGTGTAAGATGGCGTAACACAATACAAGGCGAGCATAATCCCTTTCTCGCATCGCCATTGTTCTTCGAAAAGGGTCCTATTGTCCTTCCTACCTGGATCGAGCCGACCCACGCTGACCAGCGTCGCGTCAATGGATTTTTTTGCGTCGTCTTTCAATACATAAACACACCTATTCCTGCTGTACTATTACAACATATGACTACTGTGATTTTACTATGACAGCGATTTATATTTCTACCATATAATACCACACTTAATCACCTATCCTAAACCTACTTTATGAAAACGGGATAAGGTATATTATTAACTTTGTAAGTCAATGGAATTTGAGAAAGCGTTCAGTTTGTATTTTAAAGTGAACAATGAAATAAGTAAATAGTGTGTGATTTACTATGGTATTTAATCAATTGTTCATTATTCCTTATAAATAAATAAAAATTAAAACCTATTGTATATTGTCTGATGTATGATCAATTTTCTAAGAAACTATAAAAAGTGCGGGATTTACCGCGCAGTATCTTATATATCAACACAAGCTACAAGTTTTAACAGGTTTATTGTGGAATGTGAATCGAAACGTTTTATTCAGTTTCCAAACCTTTGTTAAAATATATGAACACCTGAATGGAACCTGTTAAAACCAGTTTTCTAAGAAAGCACAAAGGATGGCACAAAAGTATATTGTTAATTATTTCGCTATTCATCTAAGTCATCCTTCTCAGATATACGTTGTGATGTAACAAAGAACTTGTTAAGTTTGAGTGCTCTTACGTGGTTTGAAAAGGTTTTATTCTTAGTTTCTTGGAAGCAGTCAATCCTTTATTACAATAATATTATCCGCACAGTCCAAGATCCTGTTAAAACCAGTCGTGATGGGGAGCAACGGTATATTTTTTATATGGTTGGTATTCCTATAAAAGCGTCCTCTCAGTAGCTTCACTTAAATAGTCCCTTAGTGTCAGCCATCAAGTGTGGAGTACCAATATACTACCGAGTGAAGTTTCCATTCAGATAATTTCAGTGTATAAGTCAAGTGTTGTGATCATACCGGCTGCATAATGGATGTAAGTATGTAAATTAAGTAATTATTAAGTAATTTTTTGTTATGAAGTGTGTAGGTACCTATATTTTTAGTTTGATTTTGTTTTTTTTTTATTAGTGTACCTTTAGTAGATTGTAATTTAATTTGTATTGTATGACATTGTTTGTATTTATGTTATTGTGAATGATGTTATATTGTAATGAAGTATTATTTGATCAATTAAGTAATTATATTCAAGTAATTATTACTTTTACCCAAGTCTTCTTACAAATCTTTTTACAATTTTAATTGTTATTATTTTGATAGTTGTGAAATTAATTGATATATTGTTTCAGTTCTCTGAAAATACTTTCAAAAATTATTACTACCCCGAAAATCAAGAAGCATCCTCCGATGAAGAGGGCACGGTGGGGTTAAAAATAAAACAGGCGATTGCAAAGAAAAGACATGCAAACAGCATTGAGGGTTTTTTTGAGAGACCCAAGAAGAAAACCAAAGCAGCTAAAAGATCTTCGAATGTGTCCCAGAGTGCTACGGATGGGGTAGCATATTTATCATCGGGACAAGACGACGGTGCGTACGCTTCACATCTCATCAAGATCGAAGTGTATGACCTGGACAAAATACGAAACGTTGCACCTGCCGACCACTGGAAACATTGTGATGTGCGGCTTAAATATTACACGCCTAATGAGGACGATTCCCATCTTAAAAGTGCCCGAGATGTGATTTTTAATATAACTAGTGAATTAGCTTCTAAGGAAAACTGTGCTAAATACTTTATAGACACTGATAAGAAAAAGTAAACAAATAATTGTAATTTAGGTTAAACTGTAAAATAATGTATTTTATTATATCCTGTTTGTATTTTATGTACACCTTTTTTAAGTACGAATTTAAATAGCTATGTATACACTACTTTTTTGTACTTTCAATATTATATCCAATTTTAACCTGCTGTAATTAAACATTTAAGTAAGTCTTAACTATGGAATCATTTAATTTTTTGATCTTAACTATATAATACCTTTTAATTGTAATTTAGGTTTAACTATAAAATAATTTATTTGATTATATCCTGTTTGTATTTTATGTACACCTTTTTAATGTACGATTTTAAATAGCTATGTATACACTACTTTTTTGTAGTTTCAATATTATATCCAATTTTAACCTGCTGTAACCACACTGTTATAAATAAAACACATAAACGTTTCTTATTTGCATTTTTTATTCATAAAAATTGATTTAAACATAGTTCCTAATACTAGATCATTACATAAAGAATTATTTGTAAACTGACTTATAAAGTCATACATAGTTTTACCTTGGATCTTAAAATAAAGATAAACTAAACAATATTCTCCACAAACGGAGGTAAAATGGTTTTGAAGGCTTTGGCAGTTATAAAACCACCTCTTTGTGTTTCTTTTTAAAAATAACCTATGATAACCAGTAGGCTTTCTACCAAAACTATCAAAGTATTCACCCACACCGTTATTATCAATGTGCATGGCCACCCAATGAGAGCCGGGTTTTGAGTCAGGATCCAAATTACATACAATAAATACAGGTAGATCAATCCAAATAGGAATTTTGTTAGCAGCAAAAACATTGAAATTAAACAATGGGTTTAATTTCTTCATACAGAATTGAATTTCATCAGTATCCATAATAAATGACAAATTGTGTCTTTTACGATGATGTTGCTAACAGTGACTACTACAAAGTAGAGTAAACTGGAGGAATACAATATATTTATATGATTATTAACTGTTGTAATCTACAGATACATCACGATTTTTGTTTATTTCAATAATATTATCAAATTCCGCATACACAACACAATTAATTGTGCTAGATAGAGCCGAATCAAAGCGTACTTCTATCCGAACGCTTCCATGTCTAACAAGGTTCCAGTGTGAAGTTGAACTGGCAGATAAATCAGGAGTTAAATCAAAACATAACAAAGAATAACCTCCCCCATAATCTGTTCTGCTTATTGCATTACCCTCGTTGTGAAAATGAATACCAGTTCCAGAAAATAAGGTGTGATATGTTGTTGCAATGATACCAGAACTAAAGGATGGTTGTAATGTTTTAGAAGGAATTTCATGACCATCAACAAACAAACTAAATGAATTCATATTATAATGTTGAAAATTAAATGGATTCAAAGCCAAATTACCATTAAAAGCTGAATTTGATACAAATCCAATAATACATCTTTTAGGAATTTGCCCAAGAAATATATTATCCAATGTTTTTCCCTGGACCCCTGTTGGTATTGTAAGAACTTTAACTTCTGCTCTCGTAATGGGATACTTCGCAGTCGTTGTTGCCAATACTTTTTGATGGGCTAATAAAACGCTAGGGTTGATTCTTGTTCGTCTTACAATCAGACTAGCATCCATTATTTGTACTTTGAATTTTTTTTCTTGATGACAAATAAGATTAAAAGATTCTTTTGACCGTACCAATTTAATACGCATTTCAACACCATTGATCAAAAATTTCTCTTGATTAAATATATCCCCATGCAGATGTCCAATCATTTCGACTTCTTTACTTTCTTTGATAAATTCTAGTCTTTTATGAAATCCTTTATTGTTGGCATCAACGGTATCCATGTACTTTGGAGTATCCTCATACCACAATCCGCAAGTAAGATGAGTTTCTTTGGCTGCTGGTCCATAGTTGAGAAGATTTTCCATATAAGCACGGTAAGCATATGTATTGTTTGGTGGGGATATGAGTTTTTGATTCAAATATACATCGAGTTGGTTGAAAAGGGAGTGTAACCAGTTGTTGGTAGGTCCAACTGCTGCATCTGCTTTCATTTTTGTACCATCTTGGTTTAATACTTTAGCAGTAATGTGTAACATTGTGTGTGATAGGTCAATGTAGTCATCTCCAGATCCAGGTACTTGAAATTCAAGGGGACCATCATCACTTAAAGATGAAATTGGTTTGTAATGAACCCATTGTCCGCTCTCGATGCTTGTTTGAGTTGATGGAAGGGCAAATAAATCTAATTCTGATTTAACACATTCACACGAATGACTGTGTAAAAATGACATTTTTTTAACTTGAAAATATATCGTTACTTTTATTGTTTTTATTTTTGTTACTTCCTCTTCGTCGTGATGCTTTTAGGGAAATGAGTGGTTCCCTCCTTTTATTCGACATTTTATACCCAGATCCTGACATGAGAGAATCAATTTTTTCGTCAGCCCTTCTTTTTAAGTTAGCACTTGCTTCCTTGAACCGTGATTTAATTGAACTATCCATTGGGCGAGAATTTACCATGTCCGATAACAATCCAACTCCTGCTCCCAGAGTTTCTTTTCCAATGGTTTTAAAACCACTAGATAGCAAAGGAAGCACTGATCTAAATAGCCCACCCAAAAAACTACCTATTCCATGTCCTCGTTGATATGGAACTCCCTTATAAACAATTCCTATTCCAGAACCGGCTTGGTGTGAATAATAATGTTGGTAGGGACAAGAAACCGACGATCTGTTGTAAATCATTTTACTCGTTGAAAGTGTAGCTTCACACAAGAAGATCCAAATTGAAATGGCACCTTGGCACCAGTTGTTGTTCTTATATCTATTTCAATCGTATCAAACTCTCTTCGTAAAACTGGTACATAGTGAGCGGGTGAGAATATGTGTGTTTTATGAGCTCCATAGATGAACTTAGTTGGATCTAATGGTATAATCCTGAGCAATGAAGTAATAACATCACCAACTATTTGTGGATGAATTATGTCAGTATAAACAAATACTTGAGAAGGTAAACCTAAATATAAATTTGCAGGGGTTTTTCCTAATGAAATTTGTTTTAAATTTGTTCTTGGTTTGAAACCCAGCTGAAGGCTTAGTATCGGGGTTGTTGTGATAGAAGTTATTTCTTTATTTGGTGTTGATACCCCAACTATTTTTGTTAATTTATCATACCGAAATACCACACTATTTTTTAATTGAGGGTTTTCATTAAACGCTTGAATTAAATGTTCTATATTATCATAAGTAGTGGCTGGTATATGAGTTTTAATATCTACTATTTTTGAAGTCTTTTCGTTGGGAAGTAACACCTTTTTCTTTATATAAATTATATTTTCATGTTCTTGAACATTATACATGGAACAGGGGTATTGAAATTCTACCAACCCAACTACCCATTCTCCATCCAATTTAATAGTCCTAGGTAATTTTGTTAAGAAATTTGCAGTCGTATTATCCGTGTAGTAATTTGATGAGCTGTTACTCAACAATGTTAAATAAAAACTATTTTCGCTCATATTTTCTTTAAATCTGATTCTGGTAACCAAGAATTAAATTTATCGGGATAACCTTGCCACTTCACTAGTATTTCCTTTCTGCCAGCAACTCGACGTGAGCGTATTATTTTATCAATTTTATACTCTTTGGTGGGGAGGTATGTTACTTTTTGTAATTCTTTAGTATAAAATGTACCAATGATTGGTTCACCTTCCAAATCCTTTAAAGTATAGACAAACCGCGGTGATCTCTTTATAATCGAATTAATAATAAATATTTCTTCACTCCAATTACTTTCATAACCTTTTTGAAATACGTGTTTATATTTAGTGATTCTAACATGATCACCTACATTGAATTGCGTATTTTCTAATGAAACTTGCCTATCTTTTTGGCGATCATATAAATTACTCCAAACAGTCATAATATTATTAGAGTTAACATCAACTGGACGCATTTTAATGCTAGAATGATAGCTGTGGTTATAAGAATTAAGAAGATCTTGTAGAATATTAGTGAAATTATATGTATTATTATGAGTGAAGTAGCGCCACATTTTCATTTTAAGAGTTCTTTGAAACCTTTCCACTATACTTGCTTTAATGTCGGGGTTATTGGTGGTATAGTAATTTATATTTTTGTTCTTAAAGTAATCTCGAACTACCTTGGAAACAAATTCTGTGCCTTTATCGGATTGTATGTGAAGCGGAACAGATTTGGCTTCAGTAAATATGCTTTCAAAACATTGTTTAACCGTTGTTGAATCCTTCTTTTTCATGGCTCTTGCGAAAGCGTATTTACTGAACACATCAATAACACAAAGAATATATTTGTATCCATCATTATATTGAGTATAAGTACTCATATCACTTAAATCAGCTTGCCAAAGTTCATTAAAGTTAGACAAGATGTATTTATTTCTAGTAAATCGCCTATGAACAGGTTTGTGTAATGTATACGTATCTTGAGATTGTAGCCAGTTTTTCACTTCCTCTTTTTTCATTTGACCTTTCATTGCTCTTGTTAAATTATCCAAACTGCTATATCCAGCTGGATTAGCTACATCGTAGTAGATTCTAGTAATATCTAATAGGGGGTCCATTTTTCCCACTCTATTTTTTTTCCTGAACGCTTATGTGACCGTGTAGTAAGAGGGGTAGACGTGGTATTCTCTTGATCTGATGGGGCTCTCGTGTTTACGGAAGTGGATGGCACAAAGCGGTCGATTAAAGGAGTGCCATCAATAAATGCCAAATTTGTAGGATTGCCTATGCATGACCTAGGAACTTTTATATCTTTTAAAAGTGCAGCGAACACTTCCCATCCAATTGGTTTAGGACGTTTAAGACATCTAACCGTATCGCTCACCAAATCAATAATATTACTATTTTGAATGGTTCGGTTGTTTATAACCACTTCTCCAGTCGGTTTCCACCATATTTTCGGTTTACTTAAAACAATGAAATCTAACAAAGTCCGAGTTTTTTTTTCGTATGATTTAGGTAATATTCCTAATATTTTTGAAGGTGTAATTGGCATTGGTTCTTGATTTATTTCTCCGGGCGGAGTATTAAACGATGATGGTGTAGCTGTTTCAGTTATATCACTTGTAACTGAATTATTATTTTTATTCTCCTCTTTTTTGTTAACTTCGGACTTTATAATATCATTACTTTCATTGTTGAATTGATTAATCCCCTCCATTACAATAGGTATCTTAAACGGTTTTCGATCTGTTTCAGCAAAATGTAGAAATCGTTGCAATGCTTGTGAATATAACGTCCACTTTTCGCGATCATTCATTTTACTTTTAAGGATTTTTTGCATCTCTCCATCTAGTCTAGATGATGAATTTTCAGGTGAACTTTCATTGCGTTTTAATCTTTCAATAAAATCTGATTCAACTAATAACATTTTTTTTGTGTTTTCCATTTTGTTATGATAACGAGTTCACCAATGCACTTAAAACTGCGCCTAAAATAATAGGTAAAAACCCTTTTGAATTATAACAGTTTTTCTTATTTTATGTTTTCCTTTAGAAACTAAGGTTCGTAATGTATCTTTATATTTTTTTAATTTCGACTTTTCTTTTTTTTCTAATGGAATCTTACCATTAAGCACATTATAAATACATTCGCAAATAATGTTTATTTCATCATCGTCACAAGATTTTAGTAATGCAGTACGATATTTTGGTTTAAGCAATTGTAAAGCTTCAAGTAAATGTTTATATGTGTTAACTCTTGCATGCATTATGTAGAACTGACTAAAATATGTTGATGTTTATCATATTTAAACCCCTTTTTGGGTACATACACTGTGCAGTGACCATCAAACGGAAATATTTTTGTTTTAAAACGACACATGTCATTTGTATTTTGTTTAAGATCAATCATGAGATACCCATGAGCGTCCTTGGTAGCATCTTTGTAGGCTTCATCAACGAATTTCGAGTTTTCTGGGTAAACTTGTCGTGATAGGTAGCGTATCTGAGTTTTATCCCTGGGATTCTTAAAAAATATTATATAGCTTGTATTCAATGATATATCTCGTTGACCTCTTCCCTGATGAAATATATTCTATGTAATATAAAATACACTTAAGTTTCTATGATGACTACCCTTCGTGAAAATATCAACGATTCGACCATCCGATTCTCTCATCAAATCATCTATAATAAGAAGTTTAGGTTTCTTTCCATCAAACATTGAAAAATCTGGTATTCCTTGATTATAATTTACATTTTCCAAATTGTAGAGAGGTTGCATTTCATCATAACACCAAATAATTTCGTCATACTCAACATTACATATCTCTTTAGAATTACTTACAAAATCAGTGACAAATTGAGTTTTACCACACCCACTCGGACCTGCGACAATGGCAGTGAAAGGATGACAAAAGTGAATCATTATTAAATATGTGTGTTGATTTGAAAACGGCTGAACATCAAATGGTGTTATTCAAGAAAGCCGTTACTCTTTAAGTGAGCGAAGCATAAAAAAAAGAAAAAGGAATGACAGTAAAATAAAAAAACTTTTTTTTTGTACACTTATCTATTTAATTTTTATCTTAACTTAGGATAACTATTTTTACCACCACCAGGATTTACATTTACACATTTAATTGTTGTAATTTTTTTTACAATGTTAATATATTTACAAGTATTATTCAAAAAATAAACTTATAATTAAAAATAATATACTTAAATTATAAACAATTTCATATTCCTTTTAATAATTAAAACATGCAATGTACAATAAATAATGATTAATTCGAGTGTTCTGTGCTTATACATTACGAGGTTACAATTTATCAACAATTACTTTGATATCTTATAATGCCCCCACGCAAGAGTATCGGTAGAGTTTTCTAGTAGGTAGCGTTTTGTATCATTATGTGATAATGATATTTTATTGATTTTTTGTGTAAAAATAATGTGTTTAATAGATTTAAATCTTTGCATCTGTGCATATTGTTCTTTTTTGTTAAATAAACACTTTTTGTAATCATTAACCGTAAAATTTTCGGTGACACATTTATTTACACCTTTAGCTTTTGACGTTACTCCGTGTTTTTTATCAGGTTTTTTTTCAACATCCATAGTATACATTTTAGATCGCAGACCTACAAATTCTTTGAAAATTCTTCCATTATTTTCATCTTTGAAAAAACCTAATCGCTTTTTATTCATCAACGGTAATCCATATTTATTGTTAAGAGGATAGTCGGAGGTATCAAAATACAAATTAACATCAGATTTTATGTCTCTATAATAGTTTTCCGTAAAAATTTGATAAACTAAGCTATCAGTATCTGTGTAAAGAAGTTTTAGGTTTTTCTGATACTTTGTTTTCATATAATCGTAATGAAATTGATACATCAATGTTTTAGATATATCTAAAATACAAAAACCAAGGTAAATAGGTTTGTTATATAAAACCTTGGTTTTTTTCAGTTGCACAGCTACTAAATTCTCTGAAAATATTGATAAACTATGGAATTCTGGTTTAGCTATTAATGATTGCGCTCCTTGAGATTTGCCACGATTTTCCCAATGATTTAATAACTTTACTTCAACCCGTTTTAAAACATTCTCCATGGTTTTACCAAATACTGAATTATTCATAAGTTTGTAAAAATCTTTATCGAATTCTGAAGTTGCTTGTGAACGCATGCAAGTGTTTAAATCTATATATTTTTTCAACCATGGGGATTGTTTGAATTTCAAAATTCTGTGAATTTTAGTCAATTGTAAACCATTTCCTAAACACTGTTTAAGATTCCTGTAATGTATCACATAGTTTGTTTTTTTATTTAGATTGGGTATCAATTTATTTTCTTTTGTGTTGCCTAAGCAAACATTTTCTGGACAAAATGGGAAATCGGAATGAGAATCATGCAATTCGTGAGGATATTCTAAATCAACTTCTAAAATGAGACCATGATCGGCATCGTCTGAAATATTAAAATCCGTATCTACATCTACCCATTCAAATTCACCGGTTGGAAGACATTGAGACATAGCCCAACCATAAAGGTTATTGGCATCTAAATACATCAGAAAGGAAGAAGGAATGTTTGGATCATAGTCAGACATGAATTTATTATTAGCTTTTGCATGTCTGTTGCTGCATTGAGATATACCTCCTCGAATATTATTTGCAATGAAAGTAATCTTATCGATATCGGTTAAAAGTTCCAGTTTAATTTTCGTAACATTTAACATTGCATCCCAACTCAATCCTGGAGCAGTATAATAATGAGCAGGATCCAAACCGTAAGTTTTAAGACAGACGTTTCTAAAATTTTCGAATACATCTGTTAGTAATAAAACGTCTGTTTTTAAATACAAATCTGAATAGTCACCCATATTTTGACATTTGAAATGATTCCATACATCAACGGCATGTTTGTAATCGTCTTCTGAAATATGACTGTTAGTCAAAGAGCTGTAGAATTTGTCCTGAGAGGGAAGGGATGTTAATGCCAAAGAACTAAACGATGTCATGTATTCATACGGGTAAACACCCTTACGTATTAAGCGTTGAAAATCTTCTTCATTTGGGAAAATTAATTTTAGATCATGAAACTGTTCAGGTAATAGATTTTAAGCTAATTTGTCAAGACTACTACACATAAATTTCAGAGAATCAACAAACCTTAACTTCATAATTCGATTATTGATATGTAGAACTTTTGTGAAAGATATGTACTTCTCTTTGTTCTCTGGGATAAGTTCTATGTCACCATCCTCAAAACCAAGCCCATGCACGATAAAGTGACTATCATAATTGCTTAAGTTGTGGAAAAATACAGGAACACAATTAGGGGATCTGTATTTATCGCGGCAGAGTTGGTGTGCAACCCCTTCGTAAGCACCAGTATACCAATTGTGTGAAATTACTTTATCACCATTAAAAGCTCGATTACAGATATAACAACTCGTACTCTGTGAAAAGTTCGTTTTGTTTGCAAGCGTTAAGGGTAAAGGTGATTTTGCAAATGTATTGTTTTTGCAAATGTTCTGTAAATCTTTTTTAACGAACTCCATGAATGTTTTTGAGCAGTTTTCACCTTTATAAGTTCGATAGATTGATAACTGATCATCAAATGAACATTTAATATAATACCCAAAACTATAAACTTCATGTTTTTGCACATTGATAGTTGAGGGTTTGTCAGGTGATGGAGATGTTTCGTTAGAACATGAATGAATTGGGTTTAAAAACGCTTCAAAGTCACAGTATATTACAAATGGATGTCGCAATTGACGTTCATAATTATTGAAAGTAATTTCATTAGCAGGAACTATTTCATTAAACCAATTCTTCGTTTTTTTATTTCCTAAAGGTAAATTCGTGCAAACATGAAAACAGTCGTTTTTTTGGTGGTTTATTAAATTATCACGTGATGTAAGACTTGTCAAGCAACCATCACATATGTGAGCAGTGTGTTGATGGCGAGTCAACTGAGCGGATACTAACCTAGATATATTTTTAATGAGACAGTAATGGCTTTTACTACCTTCGTTTACATACAACAAGTTGAAATGCTTGACCTATTTACATTTTGTAAAATGTAATGGTCCTACAACAACATTTGATTTACTCTGAGAATTGTATTCTAATCCAAAGACGTTTATACTTATATTATTCAATTTCTCAAACTTATGGATATCTGTTAATTTCATAGGAAAAGGGAGATTTCTAAAGTTTAATTTATCTTTATGTGCTTTGTACGCACGGACAGTATATGCACGATTACTCTCTAGTGGTGGATATAGTCCTGATAAAACTGCCCAGCGAAAACATTCATAATCATTATTTTGAACGTTAATTACCGCTTTTTTAAGTTTAATATCACGTGGCAAATCGATATATGAGGAGCCACGTAATGGGCTATATTTGTTTACATTGATGTCTAAATGATTTACCTTCACCAAACTCCATCCACTATCTTTTTTTTCAAAGTTCGTTAATCTATTGGAAATTTCATTTAAAACACTAGATAAAATATCATTTTTATTACTGCTAACGCTAACAATATTGTTGCTTAATTGAAAATCAAATGTGTTGTTTAACTGTTTGGTTTCTTGAGTAAATAATGCGTTTAGAATAAAATTAACTTTTAAAGCACTGTGATTTGAAAGTGAGCGATCTAATAATGTGAATATGATATCTTTATTATTTTCTATAAATGCTTTAGGTCTTTCAAAGGAATGGTAATCATTTTCTTTAGATAATATTCTGTAAGTAGCAATTCTATTTCTGAATGCATTTTCAATAAGTTGAACGTTAATTAATTCACTGTCAGATTTTTGCGGAACGTTGTCTTTATGGATCTTGCTATTTAAATGACTTGTTAAATATCTCTTTGATACAAAGACGTGACATACAGAACATTCAATTTTACCATTATTTTTTGTACTTACATCATTATCAGGTGGTTGAGTTTTTGATGAATCAGCACAATTGGTTGATGGACAATCAGCACAGTCAGTGGATGGACGATCAGCATAGTCAGTTAACGGAGAATCAGCATAATCACTTGATGGATGATCAGCATAGTCAGTCAATGGATGATCAGCATAGTCAGTTGATGAACGATTAGCATAGCTGGTGGATGAATGTTTTTTTCTTGCTGACTCGTTCACGTCAATAGCACGTCGTTTCATTCCACGTCCAATTTGAGAAGATCTAAAAAAAAAATGTTAATTAAGATATATAAGCTAATACGTAAATACAATATAAATCATTTATCGGTTGGTTGATATACTAACTTAAATCTTTTCGACACCGCTGACAATATGCCTGCATCATTAATACTCCATCAATCACATCTGATGATGGGGTATACCTTTCGGAATCTTTGGTATGACCGTCACATGGAGTGAAATAGGGCGTGATATCAGAATCTTCTAATAATGAGATAGGTAATTTATTTGATATGTACCACATTCTTATGTTTCTATGGAAATAAGCTAAAATAAATTCCTTGCTTAATTCCTCAATCTTATCACGAGGTAAAGTGAGCCCAATATGATAGTAAGTGAACACCATGATTTAAATACGTAACAAGACAACACAAGCACAATCGACACACAAATACTGAATGATCACAGCTCAATAACATCCTGCTTATATAAGTAAGCCTCCCCGCCTTTCGTTTATCTGAACAATACGATCGAGTCACAACAAGATAAAATCCCACCCTTTTGTTAAGGAGGTCGGTTGGTTAAGGGCTTTTAAACGTGTTTCAACTGGTTACGAGTTTTTGACATGCAGAGACAGGAATATTTTATTTTGAAAAATTACTTACGCGTCTCGGTGTAATTGGCTAACAAGTCGGGCAGCCTCACATAGGTCTTCATTCTCTTCCACTTCTTCACAAAGTCTGATGAGTTCAGGATCGTAGACATCATAGCTTAAAGAATCCATTGCGAAATGTATTAGCCCTCATTGATTTCCCTCGTTTAAATACTTGAATATAGATATGAGATATTTAAAACAAAGTGGGGATTAGCAAATACAATTACCTTTTCTCAACTACTTACAATTGTTATAAAAGATTATTAAAAGGTATTATATAGTTAAGATCAAAAAATTAAATGATTCCATAGTTAAGACTTACTTAAATGTTTAATTACAGCAGGTTAAAATTGGATATAATATTGAAAGTACAAAAAAGTAGTGTATACATAGCTATTTAAATTCGTACTTAAAAAAGGTGTACATAAAATACAAACAGGATATAATAAAATACATTATTTTACAGTTTAACCTAAATTACAATTATTTGTTTACTTTTTCTTATCAGTGTCTATAAAGTATTTAGCACAGTTTTCCTTAGAAGCTAATTCACTAGTTATATTAAAAATCACATCTCGGGCACTTTTAAGATGGGAATCGTCCTCATTAGGCGTGTAATATTTAAGCCGCACATCACAATGTTTCCAGTGGTCGGCAGGTGCAACGTTTCGTATTTTGTCCAGGTCATACACTTCGATCTTGATGAGATGTGAAGCGTACGCACCGTCGTCTTGTCCCGATGATAAATATGCTACCCCATCCGTAGCACTCTGGGACACATTCGAAGATCTTTTAGCTGCTTTGGTTTTCTTCTTGGGTCTCTCAAAAAAACCCTCAATGCTGTTTGCATGTCTTTTCTTTGCAATCGCCTGTTTTATTTTTAACCCCACCGTGCCCTCTTCATCGGAGGATGCTTCTTGATTTTCGGGGTAGTAATAATTTTTGAAAGTATTTTCAGAGAACTGAAACAATATATCAATTAATTTCACAACTATCAAAATAATAACAATTAAAATTGTAAAAAGATTTGTAAGAAGACTTGGGTAAAAGTAATAATTACTTGAATATAATTACTTAATTGATCAAATAATACTTCATTACAATATAACATCATTCACAATAACATAAATACAAACAATGTCATACAATACAAATTAAATTACAATCTACTAAAGGTACACTAATAAAAAAAAAACAAAATCAAACTAAAAATATAGGTACCTACACACTTCATAACAAAAAATTACTTAATAATTACTTAATTTACATACTTACATCCATTATGCAGCCGGTATGATCACAACACTTGACTTATACACTGAAATTATCTGAATGGAAACTTCACTCGGTAGTATATTGGTACTCCACACTTGATGGCTGACACTAAGGGACTATTTAAGTGAAGCTACTGAGAGGACGCTTTTATAGGAATACCAACCATATAAAAAATATACCGTTGCTCCCCATCACGACTGGTTTTAACAGGATCTTGGACTGTGCGGATAATATTATTGTAATAAAGGATTGACTGCTTCCAAGAAACTAAGAATAAAACCTTTTCAAACCACGTAAGAGCACTCAAACTTAACAAGTTCTTTGTTACATCACAACGTATATCTGAGAAGGATGACTTAGATGAATAGCGAAATAATTAACAATATACTTTTGTGCCATCCTTTGTGCTTTCTTAGAAAACTGGTTTTAACAGGTTCCATTCAGGTGTTCATATATTTTAACAAAGGTTTGGAAACTGAATAAAACGTTTCGATTCACATTCCACAATAAACCTGTTAAAACTTGTAGCTTGTGTTGATATATAAGATACTGCGCGGTAAATCCCGCACTTTTTATAGTTTCTTAGAAAATTGATCATACATCAGACAATATACAATAGGTTTTAATTTTTTTTTATTTATAAGGAATAATGAACAATTGATTAAATACCATAGTAAATCACACACTATTTACTTATTTCATTGTTCACTTTAAAATACAAACTGAACGCTTTCTCAAATTCCATTGACTTACAAAGTTAATAATATACCTTATCCCGTTTTCATAAAGTAGGTTTAGGATAGGTGATTAAGTGTGGTATTATATGGTAGAAATATAAATCGCTGTCATAGTAAAATCACAGTAGTCATATGTTGTAATAGTACAGCAGGAATAGGTGTGTTTATGTATTGAAAGACGACGCAAAAAAATCCATTGACGCGACGCTGGTCAGCGTGGGTCGGCTCGATCCAGGTAGGAAGGACAATAGGACCCTTTTCGAAGAACAATGGCGATGCGAGAAAGGGATTATGCTCGCCTTGTATTGTGTTAGTATACCAGCATATAAAAGCCTGAAGACGCCATCTTACACTCTCAGGACCCCGCCCAAACGCTCTAAGTGGGGGGCTATTGTTTTTTTTTTTTTTTTTTTTTTTTAGTTTTGGTGGCCATGTTTTTGGGCGGGTCAGTACATAGACACAGCCAAAAAAACCCGGCAGAACCGGCGAATCCCTACTACTAGCTATCGTTAAATGGAATATCGGAAGGAAGTCAAGAATTGATTGGAACGTTCAACTTTGTCACTTATTTAAATAATCTTACGGAGACGACGCGTAGCAAGTAGCAACATAAATATTTTCGGTAAATGTCGCTACGCGTCTCCCTAACGCGTGTAACCAAATAAAAGAAATAGTGGAAATATTGAGGCGTCGATATCTCAATTGCCAGAGCGATCTAACCGATGTTCAAAGAGGTCGTGTGTTCGAATCCTGCTCGACGTGGGGAAGTTTCCCATTTTTCTTTGCTTAACTAAATTAATTCCGATTTTTTAATCTAATAAATCCTGATATGTTTTATTTTATCTAAAAAAACAGTCAGAACATTGTTACCCAGTGGCTAACAAAGCAACACAATTTTACAGGAACGGGATTAAAATGGAGATCCAATGGAGAGGCCTTTGCCCAGCAGTGGGACCCTGAATGGCTATTGAAAAAAAAATGCTTGTTACTCACGTCAATAAACTAGAAAAAACGGTTGTCGCACCGAGTAGTTGCGCAAGCAGAGCCGCTGCCCGGACTGCGCGTAGGACAACCGTCGTGAGCGTATCTCATGATTAAGGGACACGAATTGTTCCGAAACTTGTCGAGCTACTTTCGACTTCATTGACGTTGAGTAACCTTATATAAATATTTGAAAATACTGACCGTATTCTGACTCTTAATGAAGTCGCTACTAAACTTTCAGTTGCTTTGTAAATTACTTATATAAAAACATGATCATCCGTAACAGTTCGAAAGGCAACAACTGATCTTTCTAATATTCTAAAGCCTCTAGACATGCCATAAACGCTCAGCAGTAAATATCGCAAGCCTTTCAACGCGATGACTCGCCAAACATAAGGCGCTACAAAATACAATTTATTATCCATTATTATAAGATATTCTTCGAAATGTAAGCGTATTTTGTTTGGCAAGGGCAAATATTGTTGCTTCGAGAATATAAAGCGTGCCGTCTCGAGTGGGTACGTATTTTGAATACACTTTATATTTTGAGAATATGCACTAATAAAAGTTTATCTAGTCTAGAAATTTGATATTTACTTGGGGCAACGAGAAGATACTATTTATGCTTTTGGGAATTCGTACGTATAGGTACCAATAAAATGCTTTTAGAGATGCAAATAACAAAACCATCTAAGGTTTTACTTACGTATGCACAGAATATACCTTTTTATACTACAACCAGGTTCAGAATTAAAACAAAACTTTTGTAAATATTTTAAGTCAACGCGGGTACAGGTCGCCAGCCAACGTAGACGCAACTGAAATAAGCGGTCGCGCTCCCATAGTAAATTAGTACGGGACTGAATACGCCTGGTAACCGCTACTAGTTGTCTTATGATGCGCTGTTTAGTCAGTTTAGTAGTTGAGGTGGTCTGTGTACCTTAGCTAGGTACCTTAAGGTACCGTGCCGTTCGTACGAGTAGACACACGCCTAGGTACTTCATTGTGATCATGATACAACAATACAAGGCTGGGTCGCCATGACGTCATCGCAGACACCAAATTTGTCTGTCACTTTTAGCGGGGGGAAGTGACACATGCGCACTCACACATGACACTAACATTTAGGCTTGTACTTCGACGTATACCAACTCCGTATTGAAGCCACCGTCCTACGGGCAGCGATCACTGACAAATAGGTAGCGATGTTCGCTTGTTTAGAACGTAACTATTACAAAAAATGCTCGCTCATTCGCCCGTATGAAAACCCAAGTTCAAAACTCATTTTAAACTCAATCAGTGATCATTTGATCAAAGACCCATATGCATTTCTCTTATTGATATGATACGGACTCTTCAATTATGTAGGTACACATATAGTTGACCGTTAAGATGAGGGGCAGTGATATCTATCCGCAAATGCCAATTGGCAATGGCCTGAGAGAAACGAGTCAGGGCTAAGTTGACCGGTAGAACGGTTGAACATAATATTATACCTACTTTAGTATTCCACTGCCGACTGCAACGGCATTACTGTCACAACGCGACATTTTACTATCCTTGTCTGTTGAGCGCCAATGTGATATTAACTATTAAATTCTTTTGTTACAGATGATCATGGCCCGCTACCTGTTCAGCCTGTGCGCGCTGCTGGCGCTGTCAGCGGCCCGAGGTCACACTGGTATGTCTTCGCATGCACCAGGTACTCGTCTAAGCTTATATGCTTCAGTTGCAATGAGGACTACCGCGAGTTGATTTTCCGCTAGGGGCGCTAGTGGAACGTGGGTCCTACGGGAACATTTCAAACGTCACTTTGACAACTCTCTCATACTAACACAGGACCCACGCATGAGTGGCGCCGCCTGGTGAGCGACAATACGGTAGCTCCCATTGGCATGCGGCGCGATCTGCCGGGAAGCAAACGGGAAGACCAGCATCCATACAATGTGACTCAGTGAGGCCACTCGATTAAATTTAGGACGCAACGCTTAAATTGTTTTGCATAATAGGGACTTGGACTCTATTAGCGTATGGAACCCGGTCTGGCATACCGTATAAACTCAAACCAAGACGACAATCAAGCGGGACGAGTAGTGTCTGCAAATACAAAACATACGTTTCATACGCAAGTGGTCACAATACCCTGGTGTGGTCACAATCAGGTGGGTTGACGCTCAACAACGAGCCATACACTTCGAAGTAAGACGTCTGAAAGATCATACATGCACTCATGCAACCTCCGTCTTTGTACGTAGTTTAAAAACTTAGCCATCAACTTAATTAGTATAAGTGCCACTAATGAAAACGTTGGTTCACATTAAACAGGCTAGACATTTTGTTTTTCAGAAACCGAAGCACCAACCACCATCACCACCAAACTGCCGACCACTACCACCACAGCGGCGACCACCACCGTCGTCTGGGAGACCAAGACCCTGAACGAGGGCCAAGCCATCCAGAAGGCGTTGCAGTACCTCCTGCAGCATCGGCAGCCGGATTGGGGCTGGGGGAATGATACGCATGATGTCATGCTCACTCTTCAGGTATGTTTTATGGGGATCTCTTACAAAATTCTGTGACCCTGGTACCCGTGACTTTACTCAACATCTCAATAGCTCTTGCTTGTATAGCAAACTTCACACAGGAACCCGTGATATCAGTTTTGGGTCAAAATTCGGTGTTCCTTACCCGATCGGATCTGCGGACTCTAATTAAGCTGCACTCCATTTACTCGGTGGAGTCGGTGGCAAATCTTGAGTCGGGACTTCTGGAAGCTAGGCGTATAATATAGGGTATCATAAATAAATAATTCCTGTACTGTAATTTACAATTAATGTTACAGCTCGCAAACAATACTGGAAAGGAAATAGAGCAGCAGGGATTGGAAATGCAGCTATCCGCCAAGCAGATGGAGATCGAGATTTTGCTTATGATGTCCAAGTAAGATAATTACATTTGTACTTAATGAAGATCTAAATACTAATGAACTAGGGTCCTGGTCTCAGTCTTACAAATGATTTGGAAAAGATGTACGTAATTGCTCATGACACTAGTTTATTAAAAGATCTTCCAAGTTGTGGTGAAATTATATCTGGTATTAGCTACATGTACCATTGTACCTATGACTGAATGTGTTGATTGCTCAACAGACATCACGAGTCTCCCCCACCGCTGGCGCGCCTCGCAGCCTACACCCTAGCCCTGGGTGCTCTCTGCAAAGACCCTCGCTCCTTCCACGGACGCGACTTAGTGGCCGCCCTGCTTCACCGCGAGCCTCCACATGACCTGGACTTCGCCTACGCGACGCTGGCTGCCTGTTCGTCTGCTGCTCACGTCAGACGTCGTCATATCAGGCGACTGTTGGATATCGCTAACGCTGCCGCTGATCATAGCCTTGGTGAGCTTCTTTGTTGCCCTGGTAGCCACGCTCTAGGCGCGCTGTATGAAGACCCTCGGTCATTCCACGGGCGATACCAGGTTGTCGCTCTGCTTCACCGTGACCCACCACATGACCTGGACTTCGCTTATGCGACCCCTGTCTGTCATGTCTGCCGGTTCATCTCAGACGTCGTCATATCAGGCGGCTGTTGGAATCGCTAATGCTGCCGCTGATGACCTCAGTGATATTGTTAAGTTTTGTTACTTTAGTGTAGCCATGCCCTGGGCGTTCTATACAAAAGAGAGGATACTTTTATTCACGAACTGGTTGCAGCCCTTTTCTACCGTGAAACTGCCGGGCTAACAGAATACTGCTCATAAAATCACTGGCTGTATTTGCTGCGTAGCCAGGAAGTCTAAATTTAAACAGTAGAAAAGGCGTGAAGTTTTTTTTTTCACAACGCAAATAATCATATATGAGTATGATTCCATTCATAATACCTACATCGTAAAGTCTCATTAGCCGTGGTTATATTACTTACATCCCTAATTCTATTCAAATTAATAAATAACATAGAATAACAATACGAAAACGACTGTGATCATAAGTATTGACTTTTTACACTTGACTTGCTAATAAAAATCCCTTTGCAATGGTTTTGTCTTACAAACACTACAATTATTCGCATTTATTTTCCGGGTAGACCTAAATAAGGAAATAATCTGATCACAAAGAATGTCTTGATTGGATAAGGGGACAAACAACAAGGAAAAGTGATGCAAATAAATAAATTGGAGAAATCCGTCTCCGATCTAATTCGATTTTGATTTTGATTGATGTCACGGTCACTGTTACGAGTGTTCCTGCAATCGTTGCGGGTACTAGGAAAAATATAATGCAGGATCTTCAACGATACTTTCTTTATTGGGGCTTTGACACGGAATAAGATAATTTTATTAGAATATTTTACTGAAGTTTCTAAACATTTAAAATTTATGTAATCGTAATGCAAAGGCACAGCTTTTTAAAGGATGACTCACACTAATCTGATCCGATCCGGGGCGATCAGTTTCTATAGAAAGAATCACCTGATAGCTCGGAGCCCTTGGAGGTCACGTGACGTTTTCTATAGAAACTGACTAATCGTCCCGGAATGGATCGGATCGAATCGGATTGGTGTCCGATTCGATCCGAGGCAATGTTGTTAGCTCCGAGCAAATCTTACAACAATGCCGATGCCGGTGCCGTTATAAATTATAACGCAAAATGTACATGTACCCTCAGGTGCCTCTTGTACTCATAAATAGTTAACGGATTTGGACTGTTTGAAGCATTCATAGCAGTGGCAGCGCGTTAGAAATATTTGTAACTGCAAACGAACCTCCTCCCAAAGATTTTATCGCCTCGCCCGAAACAAACGCGCATTCGGCCTTCGCGAGAATACAACCCTTCATATTCATCCATTTGCATTACAGACACAATCTCAATGGTGATCCTGGCGCTGCGGTGCGTGGTTCAAGACCACCGGCACCGCAGCCTCCTTCATTTCGTGCGGCGCCCCATGGCCGGCCTGGCGCGCCAACAGCACCCTGATGGGGGTTTCGGAACGCAGCTGACTACCACCGCACTAGCTATTCAGGTATCCGTCTCCATCATCACTACATTATTATAAAACAAAGTCGCATCCCCCTGTCTGTATGTATGTACCTATGTATGCTTAAATCTTTAAAACTACGCAGCGGATTTTGATGCGGTTTTTTAATAGATAGAGTGATTCAAGAGAAAGGTTTATATGTAAAACTTGCACTCGTGCGAAGCCGGGGTGGGTCGCTAGTAACGGATAAATAACTCAAAACCAAAATTTCGGGTAATTTGTCCAAAATTCCATGAAAAGAATCCACAGTAACAACGAACTGTAAACTGTCTAGTGTGTGTGTGTGGAACTGTTAAAGACCAACGGACTGTAAGGCCATAAGCGACATCAGAACTTATTGGACAGACCAGCGTGCGTAGCCAAGATGCCAATCGCTCACGCTACGTATCGTATCTTAGTTATCTCTCTCTATCACTCTTACTTATAAGTGCGACAGTGACGCAGATAACAGTAACGACACAAACCACCAAAATGTAATGTTTCAGCTACGCTAAATCATCAAACCACGACCACCAAAGACTAAGGACATTTTCATACCTACTTGTTACCCTGCGGGCGGTGATCTTACTGCTGCGTTGTCTAAAACACATTTCTTGTATTCTTATATTCGTATAAGTTAATGACAAATTTATCAGTGACAAACCAAAACTATTTTCAGGCTCTCGAGGACTCTGACAGTGGACCAGGCGCGCATCAGCACTGGAGTCTTCCATCAGCTCGTAAATGGCTGTTGGAGCGCCAACGTGCCGACGGAGGCTGGGGCGACGTGCGTGACACCGCTGCTGCGGTTGCCGCGCTCACTCCAGCTTCCCTGGCGGCTGTTCGGCCTCCACATTGCAAGAATAAGCTGCAAGATAACCGGAATGAACCTTTAGGTACAAATCTCTCAATCCTTTCAGATGACCCCTAGCTTCCGAAACCCACGATCAAAATGAGCCACAAAGTTAAACGTATAACGTATCTTAACTACCTCACGCCCTCTAGTGGATCTGGAACTATCAAATTTTTAGCCCAGGTACTCGTATTGAGAAACACTTTCTATAATTATGTGATTTTATATATTGCGTATAAGGGCCTAATCTATACATATAAAAGGAAAAGTCCTGACTGACTGACTCACTGATCAACGCACAGCCGAAACTACTAAACGTATGATCCTGAAATTTTCACATTACGTTAGGTGTTTAATGAAGGTAACGAATAAGAAAGGGTTTTGAAAAAATCATCTTCTAAGGGGGTTAAATCGGGGTAGAAAGTTTGTATGGAAGAAAGTTTTTTTTTTTTAGATAGAGACTCAAAAGTTGGTGTAGAGGTTTGTTATTAAAATACAAAAAAGTAATTTTAGCGTTTTGGAAAAATCAACCCCAAAAGGGGTGAAAAGTGTGTTAAAAGTTTGTATGGCGGAAGCGTTTCCCTTTTAGTTATAGACTATAAAATTTGTGAAAAGAATCCTCATTAGAGTTTACAAAAAGTAATTTCAGCGATTTCGAATATTCGACCCTTATAAGGGTGAAAAGGGTGTTGAAAGTTTGTATGGCGGAAGGTTTTCCGTTTAGCTAGAGACTTTATTTTATGTGTAAAGGTTTCTCATCAAAATACAAAAAAGGTGTTTTTATCTAGCTATAGGTATAATATATAAAAAAGAAACTGACTGACTGAATGACTAACTGACTGACTGACTGACTGACATATCAACGCACAGCCCAAACCGCTGGTCCTAGAGATACCAAATTTAAAACGTAGGTTCCTTATAAAGTCTAGAGGTGCACTAAGAAAGGATTTTTCAAAATTCAACCCCCTAAGGGGGTGATTTGGAAGTCCAAAGTTTTTATGGGGAAACAAGATTAGTTGGCCTATTCCATTTGAAACTTTACAGGAGTATTTATAAAGATAAATGAGGTAGCGCGTGTTTCAGGTTTTTTGAGAATTCAACCCATATAAGGGGGAAAAGGGGTGAAAAAGTAAAAAAACAACATGGGTATCGTTTTCTGGTTTATCGGGTCGCTGATTACAAAAACAACGACGATTTTAAAATCTAACGTGGCGATTGTGAAATTCCATCTTCCCTGTTGGGGCGCGAGGGGGTCGAACTCTAAAAATATAAATATGGGTGTCGCTTTGTTGTTTATTTCTGGTTCTATAGATTCCAAACTTAACACTTAGGTTCCTTACAAGGCGTAGGGGTGCACAAACAAAGGAGTTTTCAAAATTCACCTCCAAAGGGGGAGAAATGACGGTACAAACTATGTATGGGGAAACATGATTAGTTAAACTATTTTATTCAAAACTACACAAGAGTATTTCTAAAGATAAATGAGTAAAGACGTGGGTGAGCAAAAAGGGGTAACAAAGTCAAAAAACATCATGATTATCGTTTTTATGGTTTATCGGGTCGCTGAAATCAAAAACAACAACCATTTTAAAATCCAATGAGGTGGACGTATGATACACCATCTTCCCTGTTGGGGTGCGATGGGGTTGAAATCTCAAAATATCAATATGAGTGTCGTTTTGTTGTTTATTTCTGTTTCTAGAATTTCAAATTTGGCACGTAGGTTTCTTATTAAGGTGTAGGGGTGCATTAAAAAAGGATTTTTCAGAATTCACCTTCTAATTGAGATAAGAAAGAAGATCCGAGAGGTTCTTTACAATGAATCTAGAGCCAAAACTGCGAGAAAAGGCCGCCATCTGAAATTTCGTCAGTTATGATCTGATCGTGATGGAAATCAATATCTGAGAATCCGTAAGGTTCTTTCTAAGGAATCAGAAGTTCACATTGATCGTAATATGTACTTGGTTGGTACATATCAAAGGGTTCAAGAGGTTCTTTATAACGAATCAAAGCCGCCAACTTGATTTTGAAATTACGTTACGGTTGAACATTTATTTTGTACGCGGGCGAAGCTGCGGGAAATAGCTAGGATTTTTTAGAATTCTCCTCCTAAAGGGGTGTAGTGGGATTTGATTGTATATCGGGAAACAAGATTTATTACAGTATTTTATTCACAGGAGTATTCCTTACGAGAAATGAGTAAATAGGAGTACGAAATGGGGTGAAAAAGTCAACATGGGAAATATACACAGTAAGTGTAACTTACCTAACGACCTACCTCTACCTACCTTAAATCTAAAATAGGTTGATCAGAATTGCGAAAAGGGGCTCCATCTTGAATTTATTGAGTTTTAATCCGACCTTGATAATAACCGGTATTTGGGGATCCGACAGATTCCTCAGTAACGAATCTGTAGTAAAAACTGCGAGATCCAGCCGCCATCTTGAGTTATTTCGATTTTGATCCGATCGTGTTAAAATCGATTTCCGAGGATCTGTGAGGTTCTCTTTATGAATAATCTGAAGTTAAAACTGAGAAAAACGGCCATCGTCTAGAATTTCTTCAGTTATGATCTGATCGTGATGAAAATCGATATCCGAGGATCCGAAAGAACCACCAACGCCACCATCAACGGCCACCATCTTGAATTTATAGTTAAGTTCGTGATAAAGCTCGGTAGGCACATATTAAGGGTTCGAGAGGTTCTTTATAACAAATCAGAGGTCAAAATTGAGAAACAGCCGCCAACTTGAATTTTTCAGTTTGATCACTTTTCCGACAACCATCCATTCCATTTAAATCCGTTCAGCCAAACGCAAGATAATAGTTTTATTTATTTATTTATACAAATATACGGGCCCAACTAAGAACCTCCTTATTTGTAGACGGTTGAAAATTACGTTTAGTACGCGGGCGAAGCCGCGGGTAAAAGCTAGTAATGTATAAGCATGACTCACACTAGAACGGGACGGGAAAATCTGTCAATTTCCATAGAAAGCGTCACGTGACATCCGAGGGCTCCGAGCTATCACGTGATTCTTTCTATAGAAATTGACAGATTTTCCCGTCCCGCCCCGTCCCGTCCCGTCCGGTGCTAGTGTGAGTCATCCTTAAGTAATAAATTAATTTAGTATTAAGCAGAAACGTCTGTGAATGAAATTTACAATTTTATATTTGAAATAAAAAATATAAAAATCCCGCGTCTCCCTAAGGCGTAAAACAAATGAAAGAAGTAGTGGAAACATTGGCTCGCTTCGAATAACCGTCGATAGCTTAATTGGCAGAACGATCTAACCGTTGTTCAGAGATGTCGCAAGTTTGAATCTTGCTCGACGTGGGATATTTCTCTTTCAATTACAAAATTGTATAAGTAATAATGCTGTCGACGCGGCTATGGCGTTCTAACAAGTCCATACGGCACAACATAATAGACAATATAATGCCAACTATCTTACATCCTTGCAGACAATAACAACGGTGACGGCAGCCTGAAGATGTCCTACCTATCGCACCCCAGCAACGAGTCGGATGCTCGCAACGTTTCCTTTACCTACACGCTGTGGCTTGGCACCAACGTTACTGAGAACTACACGCTGTACATGATGGCTCCAAGGTAAGTAATGCTTATGACGCCCAATTCCCAAGCAAAACTACTAGTAATTCTTGTTCGATGTTACTAAATAAGTTGAAACCTAGTTCTAATGAAGTTCCCTCATGAAAAACACTCGAGCGCGTAACCCTTTAGATAACATGCTGCAGTAAAATCCCGACTTTCCTCTGGCAAAAGAAGTGTTTAAGATTGTTTTATCAATTTATATGATATTGATATTAAGCCTCAGAGGCATCCTGATACTGATACAGATTAATAACCTACGAGTACGTACGATACACAATAACTGTTGTTAGTCTTTTGACCACCACTATCGGCTGTGGCCATCAACAACAACAGCCGACAGTTGACATACCCCGACTGTGGACAACAAACAAGCATACGGTATACCTGACGAAAAGCGGTCACTGTAACCTATGGACGCCTGCAACTCCAGGGGGTCCCATGCGCGTTGCCGACCCATAAAATCTTGTACAACCCCATACTGTAATCTTTTAGGTAAACCTCGGCAGGGAGCTCATTTCACCGCCTGAGCGTCCGCGGGAGGAAATGCCTCTGAAACCCCTCAGTGCGCGACCATTTTGGTTGCAGGGCGTGTGGATGAGCGCCCTGTCGAGGGCGAGCGGTACGATGGTGAAAAGTCGACGTCGTTGTCATTATTTAAAACATTTTTTTAGAACACAACCCACTGCAAAGTCTCCGGAAGTCGTTGTCCGCAGTTCACAAAGTTATGGTTTTGGTAGAACTTTACTAGTTATCCACTTATCCAAACCCAAAGTAAGAGTGTAAATGACACAAAAACCATAAATATGTTTGTCATTTCAGAAACATCTCTTTTTACCACGTAATGCAAATGGCTGCCGAGCAAGACCCGAAGTTCAAGTTCGAAGCCAGCGAGTGGCCGAACGGCCATTACGTCCACACGCTAGCTGGGCATAAGGAGGAGCCCATGGGCTACCACTATTGGTTGCTGTACCGCCTCACTGAGATCCCGGACCCAGCCAGCCCGCCTGGCAACCAGCTCGTGGCTCCCGTTGGTGAGTATCTTACATGCAGACACAAAGGGAACCCCTCACTTTATTTACCAAAGTTTAGTACCCCCCAGCCACGCCTGACAGTTGCCCCGGTTTGCACCCCGAAGTCGGCGCTTTGCCACCCCCTACATTTACACTACCCCCTACTTTTTTTACATTTAAATGACTATCCATTTTACTATTCCAGGTGTTGACGACCTGTTGGTGGAGGATGGCGAGCACTATCTCTTCTGGTACAAGAAGCTGTAAATCTTATCATTTGCCGCGCTCACAGCGGCTCCTAGGTCGTAGGTATCTTGAAGGACTTTTCTAGAAACTTAATAATGTTTTAATGGAGGCACAAACCGAGCAGATTACTCATTTCGTGCGCAAGTTAGGTTATTCTCTGAAAATCTACTGGAAAAGATAGACTTAATTTTATATTCAGGTTTTTTGGTTGGACGGTCATCTTGATGTCAAAAAGGCCACTTTTTATAAAGATAAAGTGCGTCTACTTTATTTTTATAAAAAGTGGGCTTTTAACATCAAGATGACTGTGGTATGGATTCATTTAGGATGCTATTAAGAAAGTGTCAATACTTATGCGGAGATCTGCATATAGTATATAATACCTACACTATCCAACCTCTAGCCTATCAACAAGCAGAAACTCCGAGATTTTTCAAGCTAGATACGAGGTTGTAGAAACGGTAATTTCTCCTAAAACGCCACGCAACTCGCGGAACTTGCGTACGAAATATTACGTCGGCCCCTGTTCTTATAATAGTATCAAGTTAGGACCTAGTATTTTCTTCGTTATACCGGCTGAGATGTAGAATTTTAATATTTCTTTGTTTATTGAAATGTTGAGGCGCATACCAAATCTATCATTAGTGTGGTTCATTAATCAAAAGACTTTACACCAGACATTCGAGAACGGGAGTGTACAGGCGGCCCTTGCGAGATGAGAGCTCTATGTTCGTTCGCGTTCACGGCTTCTAGAATGTTTGGTGTACAGCAGGTGAACTATTTTATTCTATTTAGCTGTCAAAACCAGCCTCAGACGCCATAACGTCTAAAACCGTCATGATCGCAACGCCAACAACACTTTAAGGCGTAAGCTGTCAAATTTATATTCATGCTTTTAAAAAGTTTTACATTAGTTATGTTAAGAGTCCTTATACCTCATAATAAATATAAAAAAACGCTCATGAATTCAGTACTTTTTCGACGTGATTTAACGCAAATCATAATCATTTCTGCCTTCTACTATAGTAAACTAGTTTTTGTTGTCTAATGATGACTATTTGTATATATTTTAGTGATTGTTTATTTAGAAATCTCGATTAAAAAATCATTGGAAATCGACTAAATTTGGGAAAAGAACGGTTTTTACATATAGATATTATTATATACGAAATTAATTCAACTGTGGCTCTTTTACTATCTTAATTTATTTACATACAAATTAAATAACAAGAAAATAATGACTAAAAATAAAATTAAATAAACAAAGAAAATACATTTAAATTAAAAAAAAAAAAAAACTAATACCTACCTCTAAAACAACCCACACTGCATAGTACCCGGCTCAAAGGTTCCCATAATGCCTGCAGCATTCCCCCGCTGCACAGCAATGGAAACCTGTTGAACCAGGTACGACCCTGAGCGAGGGTCGCAACCCCTTTCTCGGAGGCGTCGCCCAAGCTCCTTTATAAGACGACGAGCCTCCAAACCCCAGGGCCCCGCCGTCTCCACCGCCACCGGTACAAAGTCATACCCTGATTCCAGGGCAGAGTATTTGGTGTGCTTACTTTTCGCAGCGAATTCGGCTGCTGAGCCAGCACACCGTATGGTCCGCCTCAAATGGGACGTCGCAAATGTGCTAACACAGGTTGCATCCCACAAGAGGCAGCGTCCTCTCCGCCATGGAACCAGGGTAAGCCCATCAGGTCGTTTGCCGTCCGTGCGACTCAAGCCCGGCGGTTCCAGGACGCACGGCACACCAGCCGAAACCATAGCCCGCCGAATAATTTCGTTTAAGGACTGGTGCCTCGGGAGTCGACCAGCGCATCTTTGGCAGCTTAAACCATGGTGACCATTTTCGGCAACCATTGCCCCGCATCTGCAGCGATGAGCTTCGCAAACCTTAGTCCCCAACCGGAGTGCCACTGCTATCCTCAACGAGTCGTTGTCTAGCAGTGTACCCAGCTGGGGCGAAGGCAGTGCGTGTAGCCAGGCCCCTGACTCTGGCTGTGTGAGGGCCTTAAGGCGCGCCAAATCGACTCCCGAAGCGCCAGACAATAACATGTTGTGGATGCCCCTGCTCCAAATAATTAAGTTCAGAGTATAATACCCATACTTACATTAAACAGTTGGTTCAAATTGTAAGATCGCCGTCAATGGGACTTCCTAACGAAGTAAACAAAAGGCGTCACATATTTTGTCACTGTTTCTCCTTGTATTTTCACACTACCTCATCAAAAACCACTGAAACCATTCACTACTGAAACGGTCGTATTATCGTAACATACAAAACATAAGACAAATAAGTTAATCTTGGAGATTTCATTAAAAACTTCAAAGTTAGGTTATTACGATCAATATGGCGGTTTGTTTACATTGTTAGAAAGTCCCATTTACAGCGATTTTAAGTAGTTTCGTCAGTTTTTGAGTTATAATATCTTAAAAGCGTAAGGACTCTTAAAGTGTCATAAAATTTTTAATACATTTAATTATAGTTTTACAAGATTTTTGTATGAATAATACTTTCTTTTAATGTAAATAATTGTGTCAATAATCGTGTTTAATTGTAACTTTGAGTAGTCTTTTTTTGAACCCTAAACTTCAGACTAGACTGTGTTATTATATATGTATAACAGAAGATAGAATACCTATATAGTACCGTCATAATATCTCATAGGTATTTATCTGGTTCTAAAACTAAACTCGACTTTCAAATATGGGTTTCCGTAAATCGGTTTTATATAAAAAAAACTGAGGTAAAATGAAAAAAAATACTTTTCTACTTCTTGTTTAGTTGTTATTTATTGTTATGTAATTTAGTATCAAGTTTTTACTTTAATATAGGAGTATCGTTTAGTTAAATACAATTTTGTAATATTTACAGTACGTAATTATTTACGAAAATTCATGTTTTACCAAAGTATTGTAATTGTTAAAGTAATAAAAACCTAACATAGCAAACACTACTGTTTTAGGAATTATACCTAATATTAGAAAACTTTTAATCATTTTTATACTTCAAAATATTGATGTTACTGTTAAAATAATTGACATTCTGATAGTTAGTTGGGCTGCATGTACATTTAGCTCTCTAGAACCGTTATACCTAACTGCTATGGACTTTGTGTCAATCGGAATAGTTTATGACTGCCAAACGACAGTCAAAATCATAAATTCACAAAACACACGACAGGTTGAATTATAATCACGCAAAAACATGACAAGCTCTTATGATCCTATAAATAAGATTGTGTCCGATTATTTTCGTGGCTTTGTGCAAGATACTATATGTTTGGCCACCAAAGACATAGGTTTCACGTCGACAGAAAATCGTGCCATAAGCGCCATGACGCCAATGACGTAAGATAAAGATTAATTTCTTGTCAAAAACTGTGTACAATGCCAATGCATGTTAAATACCTAAATCAATACAGTATCAACAGTTCCCATTCCAAGCGTATAATATCTTATACATTGGGTAAGAAAATTTGTCAGTAAGACGTCAGGAAGTAACGACATACCTACTCCAGAATAAGTTACTCTCTTTAAGAAGTGTCAAACTTTAGTGTTATTTAAACTTCAAACTTTTATGAAATTTTGACGTTTATTTAACACTTTCACAGTTTGTGCTTCCAAATGGAACATTAGCTTATACGGACTCTATCTACTTGTCAGCTTTGATTTTAAACGTATGTTATTCGATTATATATCTACCAACAGCGTAGAGAGCAAGTACATTTATTTGATGAACTTTGCTCATTTTTGAGGGGGCTTGGCCGTCTAAGAGTTAATAACCGCTAATGTTATTTTATCATTCAATTTCAAAGATTATTAGGTACTTACAAAACTGTATGGCAGTATATAACTATTTCGATTAGTCGACATTTCTACGTGTAATCTTCAATAGTAATAGACGTGATTAATCATTTTAGACGAGACTGAAATGACTCAAATATTAAATACATTAGAATTACATTTTTATTGTACCTACTGAATGATTCTTAATAATAAACTATTAAAAAAATAGTTGTTTTTCATTAGTTGAGATAAACAGTATCCTTGCTTTTTTTATCAATAAAAGTACACAACATTTTACAACAATTTATGTCCTCTCCAAACTGAGATAACAGTTTGTTGGCGAGATCGCGCTCATTGTTAATTTTTAAACTTATTTATACTACTTACACAATACTATAACTGTGTTAGGTATGCGACATGTAAGTGCTAAACAAATAGAAAGAAAAAAAGGATTTGTACTTACAGAACAACTTATTTACATTGGTATAATTAAATCAGCGTTCTTAAAAATTAAAATTCTTTTACAAAAGTTACCCTATATATCTTTTCTCCAGCCCAGCTTCTCCAGTGTTCCTCTTACCCCACCAGATCCTTTCATGTTCGTGATGACATCATCCAAAATTGATTGTAATTTTACTACTATTTTGAAATAGTATTCAAAATAGTAGTAAAATTACAATTAGAACTCATTTGGTCCGTTAGTTTTTAGGGTTCCGTAGTCAACTAGGAACCCGTATAGTTTCGCTTTGTCTGTCTTTATAGTTTCGCTTTGTCTGTCTGTCTGTCCGTCCGTCCGCGGATAATCTCAGTGACTGTAAGTACTAGAAACTGTAATTTTGTAAGAATATGTATATCGGTCACGCCAACAAAGTGGTAGGTAAAATCAAAAGTGGTTTTATATTTTCTTTAGGGTACCATACACGTAAGATTTTTTTTCGTTTCAACCCTAGAGTGTGACTTATCATTGGATAGGTATTTGAAAAATAATGAGGGTTTTCTAAAAATAGGTTCAAAACCACTTTTGAACTATGAGTTCAAAAAATATGAAAAAAATTCCAAAAGTGGAACTTAATAAGAACTTTATTGGAAAATTATTTTGAACTTGATTGGATGAACGATTTTGAAAAATTGTACAAAATAATTTCAAAATTAAGTTAAAAAGTCATAACTGCTCAGTTGTTTGGCTTTCAGTTTAGGTCCTAAACTGAATCTCGTAAAGACGTCATGATAAGGGATTTGGACAGCGTGCGTAGCCAAGATGTCAATCGCTCACGCTTAATAACGTATCGTAGCTACCTCTCTCTATCACTCTTCCTTATTAGTGTGACAATGACAGTTGCGTTTCGTTAGCGACTGAGCGTGAGCGATTGGCATCTTGGCTACGCACCCAGGTAATTTCTCCATACAATCGTATCTGGATCGTTCTGCTTTTTAACGACAAACTGTCTGATTTAGATTTTTTGTGGTTGGAGGTAAATGCCCAAATATTGAATTACCTTATCTTATCAGTATAGTCGCAGGAGTCCGCTGGATGCGGGTGGCGCAGGACCAGTCATTGTGGAAATCTTTGGGGGAGGCCTATGTCCAGTAGTGGACGTCTTTCGGCTGAAATGATGATGATGATGATGATGATCAGTATAGTATACTTGTTAAATCCCTTAGTTGGTAAGTGACTGTAAACTTACCTACATTATTTAACTCATAATCATAACACTGTGACAGAGTATTCAATCGGAAAGCTGTCTGCGCTGAAAAGGTGTTTCCTAGAAAACCACTGTAAAGGAAAATACCTTACCAACATGAAAAGAACTATCAAATAGTCTACTTTAAACACATGTTTTTTTAAATAATTTATACCGTTAGGTATATCATTTTACACATGATCAAAGATCCGAAAAATCATCCATCCCACTTACTCGACTGTATCCTCCTTGGATTTGAAGCTGACAGCAATGATTTTTAAAACAGAAAGAATTATACATTTTAACAGTCTGTGTCGGAGTGCATTGCTTTTTTTGATATTTTTAATTTCCAGAGCCCTTTTAACATGGTCAAAATTGGCCCTACTAAGTATGCCGCAAAGAGATGCATGGTATTCAATCTCATATCGATTATCGAAAAAACAGCTACGAGCTACGGCCTAGCGGCTAAGGCCCACTTTCACCACGCATTATAAGCCGCTAACCCGGAGTTAACCATCACATTTTATACAAAAATCGCTTAACTCCGGGTTACGTGAGTAGCCCCGGGTGGTGCAATTGGGCCTAAGAATAAAAACCGACGTAGTAATTAATTCGCTAGACGAATTATTTATAACTTAACTTTTGGGGGAATAACGTGACTGGGAGAAGGAAGGGGGATAAATTAATTATCGAATTTGATCTCCCATGAGTCATATTCATATTATTAAAAAAAATTGGATAACACACGTGTTTTGAGTCACGCGCGACATGTGAATACGTAAGTATTGTCCGTAATTTTTATTATAAAGTAATACGTTTATTGAAATTAAACACTAGAACGGGTTAATCGCGTTTATTAACACCATGACCCTACGTTTCGAGATCTTTATAACCCTTTTCCAAGGCCTTTTTAGTGTTTAATTTCAATGAATAACAATCGCGGTAACAGAAGACAATAATACGTTTATGTTTCTATTTACCCTTTTCTCTTATAAATAAAAAGCAAACAAGTTTTAAGATCCAACGTTTATTAAATTTGTACAGTTTACAGTAAACACCAAGTTGTCACGTCAGGTAGTCAACTGGAACCATGTCCACTCTAGAACCATGTCAAAATGACAAGCAGTAAGAGATTTCTTACAGTCTGATTTATAGCGTGACTATGGTTCCGATTGGTCGACTGTACATACAATACCTAAGTGCAGAAAGCTAATACAAAATCTCATACAATGCCTCAAAAATGGAAAAATCACATCTCCTCATAAAAATATTGGGTAGCATTTATACATTTAATATATTAAGATTATTAGTGCTTAGGTTCATAAGAAATTCAGTAAAATGTTTTTAAAACATTTTCAGTGTTTAAATTAGGCACACAACCTTATTAGGATTATATCAAAAATAACATAGTTTTGTGCTTACATAAAATGTTTGATTAGGTAATTCATAATCGTACAATTTTGATAGGTACAATTTTTAAAGGCGTTCGTAATTGTAGATTTTTTATCATAGTTAATATAGGTATACGTTTCAAAGGTTTCCGAATCTTGGTTTATTGAAATGAAAGTATACTTAATAAATAATATAAAGAGGACACCTTTAAAAAAATGCACCTACCCCATTAAAGTGGCTTAAAAATAATTCTCACTCTGTAAGTAACGCAGTATTGAATAGTAGTCGAAATTTTACTGTCACTTTCACCGGGATCAAATAACAATTTAACTACAAAAATACTGAAAATACGGAATAACAAAACTACATTTATGAACTAATAATTATTTATCTTACAATACCAAAAAGACCGTTTGACAAAATTAAGTATCACTATTGAAATGCAGTTTTCGTAAAAAATAGTCGGCCGTCCAAAACTTAAGAGGGCGCAGAGCGTCCAATGGCACTCTCATTCGAGCGAGACATAGTTTTTTCTTATAAACCTTTCCATTTCTAATCTTTCATAATCTATTGGTAAATGACACATAATTTCGATACGGCGAAAAATCTTTTTTTCGTTTAGCCAAAAGTAAGTAACAACGAAATATACGAAAAGTTGGAGAATTAGTAGGACCACAACGATGGTGTCATACTTCCTGGCGGTGACATGATGTCTTTAGGAATTCAAAGCCACATTAAAAATTTGTACATAATTTGTACGTATTCGTACGGTATTTAAAAAAATTTGTACTACACGTCAGATATGAGCGCCGATGACCAAATGGTCGGCGGCGGCGCGCCGGTCAAAATCAATCGGCGGCGGCGGCGAATCGGCGGCGTGGCCTTGAAAACACTTGTCTATAGGATTAAAAGTCAAGAAATATCACTAATTTCTTTAACTATGCGTTACATAATCACCTTGTAGTAAAATAATTGATTATTTTACAAATTCGAATGTCAAATAATGTAACAATATTTCAAACAAATCTCAACACATAAAAATATAGAAGTCATAGTATTTGCTCGATTAAAATGCAGAATGATTACGCTTCGATAAAAGTATCTATTGGAAAAATATTTACAGTGAAAAACAATATTGATATGGTATAAGAAGGGATTAGGGATTTGACGATCCCATCGCCCATTGGTTTCGAATCAGTCTACGCACGGCAGCTCGCCGCGAGTCGTTGGGGAGTAGTGACCCCACGTACCTGAGCGCTTCTGAGGAGGCTCTTTCATCCGCCCAAGTCATCTGCCTCTGGCTTGTCTTAAATAGCCGTCCAGGGTGGGGTCGCGAGGGCTGTGTTCTCCAGGGTAGATCTATAAACCAAAGTGGTGACTTGGCTATATGTTTAAAGTCCAGGGACACCTCTCTACCCCTGCCCTCATACTGATACTGCCCTTGAGCCATCTTATCTTATCTTATCTTTTTGTGGGGGTCCATTTTATGTTATATGCGACTCACCGTCTGCCAAAAATAAAATTACTTAGCATTGTATTAGGCAGGCGTCCGGTTTTATTCTCCATTACTCAGGATTTAGTTCACCCCATCCATCCTTATAGTCCAGTATATTTTGAGATTCCAATAATTCTGGATAGTCCATACACCTTGGCGGGTGCTGCCTCTGCGTGCGTTCCATGACTCGGACAGGTGCATAAGCTGCTCGGTGTTCTCCTTATATTTCATTAAATGATCTAAAGGGACTCTGCGTGTCGGTTTTGGCTCCGAGTACACCTCCCAAAGATCCGAATCACCATTTTTCCGTGATGAGAAAGAGTTATATTATAATAATATTTAAGACGAGATATATAAAACAAGATATTTACCATGTGTAGGTATTTGTTTTTGTGAGTTCCCACCAGCGCCATGTTCACGGTGTACCTGATTTACTGCGAATTTTTATTTGTGGTCTACATGCCGTAGCGATCTAGCCGTTGAGAAACTCGGTTGAGGTCATCGTGCATCATGCGGAGTTCTTCTGTCGACCTGCCATGACTACGATATCGTCGGCAAATCGAAGGTGAGTGATGTATTCGCCGTTTGTGTTGATGCCAAGTCCTTGCCATTCCAGGAGCTTGATGGAAGACGTTCCATTGCTGCAGTAAACAGTTTCAAAGAGATAACGTCTCCCTGTCTTACGCCTCTTCGCAACGGAATCGCCTTCGAGCTTTGCTCCTGTACTTGAACCGACATTGTGGCGGTACTATACAAACACTTCGATGTACCGGTAGTCAATATGGCATCGCTGAAGAGACTCAAGCACCGCCCATATTTCCACCGAATCGAAGGCTTTCTTATAGCCCACAAACGCTAAGCATAGTGGCAAGTTATACTCTTCGGTCTTCTGTATAATTTGCCATAGCGTATGGATGTGGTCTATGGTACTATAGCCTCGTCGGAATCCGGCTTGTTCGGGAGGCTGGAAGTTATCAAGTTTGTGTTCGAGACGATTCGTGATGACCCTTGAATACAGTTTATAAACATGGCCCAGGAGCATGATGAGTCTGTAGTTCTTCAAAAGGCTGTTGTCACCTTTTTTTGAAGAACAGCACCACCTCGCCTCTGTTCCATGTTCCTCTGTTCCGTTTTGCCCTCTGACAAGACGGAATTAAGACGCGGAAGAGCTTCTGGAAGACTTTAAGTACCGGTGTTCCACCCGCTCTCAGAAGCTCTGTGGCGATTCCGCCATTGCCCGACGCCTTGTTGTTCTTAAGCTGCTTTAGGGCCATCCTAATCTCGTACAAACTGATGTCTGGGATATCTTCGGTGTAGTGTCTCGATAGCCTGGCTCTTGAGTCTCCTACCAAGCTGTCAACGGGCTTTGCGACCGGTGTATAATTGTCCATAAAACCTCTCGATCTCACCTAAAGCCTCTGCTTTTGCTGACGCTATGCTGCCGTCTTCCCATTTCAACTTTGTCAGCTGGCTTTGCCCAGCAGATTTTTCCTTTTTCCTTTGGTTTCGCTCAATAGTCTCTTTAGCACCGTTAGTATTAAAGGGACGCATATCATGTCGCAAGGACTTAGATATACGTCTGTTGAGCTGCCTATATGACTTAGCGTCATCTGGAGACTGCAGCTGTAGTGAGCGTCTTGTAGCCATGAGTTTTATAGTTTGCTCGGTCAATTTCTGAGGTCTTAGAACTTAGACCCTACGACGTGCACAGTTTCCACTAGCCGTTAATCTCGTCAACTGAAACAAAGTTCTTTAGGCAAGAAAAGCGCTTCGAGAGCTCGAGTTGAAAGCTTTCGGGGTTTTGAATGTGGGCTTGGGTGGGTCGGAGCGTAGACTTCATAAGATTGGACCTTTCAAGTATAATATTTATATTCAGTGAACCACTAACCATTCGGTGATCACTACCGGTTTTTATCCTGTTGAACACAGAAGCATAAACTGCCACGCCATCACACCATACACGCCATTACCTGTTGAGATTACCTGAGGGTTATGTAACTCAATCCAGCGATTTTTTCCTGCCTCCAAAAGATATTCGGTTTCGGCGACTGCTGATTTTCTGAGTTCGTTGTTTTTAAACGCTTGTATGTGTTTTTTATACGGCATGCGATTGTACGCTTAGTTTGTCTTATGTAGGTTCTACCATAGCTACTATTTTGTAAACTCAACACTGGTCGTTCAAGTGAGAAACTGTCCTTCGACGTCCGTAGTCTATCTTCATCCCCAACAGTTTTCTCTCTTATTTTATTAGCAACCTTATCTGACACTTCTTTTACATACGGTAAAAGGGTTGGTTGACGTTCCACTGTGTAGTCCAGACGCTTTGTCGTATCAGTGCGTCAACCATACCATATGTATAAATATGGAGAAGGATCATTCAAGGATAAGTTTTATCTCAAAATTAAAATTCTGATTTAACAAAATCCGTGTAATTTCGACTGCAACGTGATTCCCATCAATTACTGAGTTAGACAAAATAGTATCCGATCACTGATTAAAAATCATAGTGTATAAAAAACATCGCCGGGATGAAAGTTGATTTTAAAATCAATAATTAAAAAGTATTAAACATAATATTCGTCAAAACATATCGAAAGGTGGCTTTTAAAACGACTTTAGCTATTAAAAACATTCAATTTTTAAAGTTCCAAAATAAGTGCAATTTCGGTATGCCTCATCAAGGTCACGCCGATTCCACGCCGGTGGAGGCGTCGGCGGCGGCGGCGCGAGCTTTTTTACCGGCGGCGGCGGCGCGCCGGCGCGGCGCTCATATCTACACTTACGAGAAAACAACGATCAATCTGTCACCGCTGGGAGGGATCCTTCCTGGCGGGCGCTATCTGCTTCACTATGTTCCAGTCAACTTTTCAACTTTCTGCTGATACAGAAAATTTGTACGTAATTTGTACGAATTTGTACGTTAATAAACAAAAATAGTACTACACGCATTTATGAGAAAACAAAGATCAATCTGTCACCGCTAGGAAGTATCCTTCCTGGCGGGCGCTATCAATTTCTTTGTTAGGGTCAAATTTTCAACTCGCTTCTTATACAGAAAATTTGTACGTAATTTGTACGAATTTGTACGCAAATGTAAAAAGTACTACAAGAACTTATGAGAGCATAATAAAGTGAGATGGCGCTGTCAAATTGGTTTCGATAAATTGTGTTGTGTCAAGTGGGCAGTCTTTATCTATATACTTGCTTTAATATTTGGTTTCTCATTATGCTCTCATACGTTCTTGTATTACTTTTTACATTTGCGTACAAATTCGTACAAATTACGTACAAATTACGTACAAATTTTCTGTATAAGAAGCGAGTTGAAAATTTGACCCTAACATAAAGAAATTGATAGCGCCCGCCAGGAAGGATACTTCCTAGCGGTGACAGATTGATCTTTGTTTACTCATAAATGCGTGTAGTACTATTTTTGTTTATTAACGTACAAATTCGTACAAATTACGTACAAATTTTCTGTATCAGCAGAAAGTTGAAAAGTTGACTGGAACATAGTGAAGCAGATAGCGCCCGACAGGAAGGATCCCTCCCAGCGGTGACAGATTGATCGTTGTTTTCTCGTAAGTACGTGTAGTACAATTTTTTTTAAATACCGTAGGAATACATACAAATTATGTACAAATTTTTAATGTGGCTTTGAATTCCTAAAGACATCATGTCACCGCCAGGAAGTATGACACCAACGATGATACCGTGGATTATAGAGAAAAGGTTTATTAGAAAACACAATCTCCCAATGAGGGCGCCCACTGGACGCTCTGCACCCTCTTAATAAGTAAGGAACATAAGTAGCATAATATGAACTTAATTACAAAGACATAATTTTATACAATTTTCAGCTCTAATCTTTGGGGAAGAGAGTTCAAATTGGGTTGGGTTAGTATTTACACTTAAAGTTGTAAATCCCCAAAGGGACAAAGTGCTACAAAAAATTGACGTGAATTAACGTCACACAAGAGTATCGAAAAGTTAGTCAAATTAACAATGTAAATAATATGTTTAATTAGATTAAATCACTGTCTATACCAAATATATATATAAATAAACAAAAATAAAAAAGAGAAAAACGCCAAGGATTTTCGCAGTTTGGCAAAATAGACTACAAATTAAAAAGTAGCAACATCGTAGTGCCGTCCCTTTCAAATTAATATATGTAATAACGACGACGACGACGAGCGGGATGGAGCGGTTATGACTAACTCCTCTATATTCTTCATAAATAAGTATAAACCGTCTAGTACAATTAAAGTCAAATAAAGCTAGTCACAATAACTATAATAATTTAATACATACGTATATAAATACAATATTAAGTGATTTGAGGACGCATATATTTGACAATAACTGTAAAACCATCATATTCACAGCCTAGCTAATACTACCCACCGAGATAAAAATATTGTATTCATTTGAACTTCGGTTTTTAATTCTGACCAAAATAACTAACCTCACCGAGCTATCGTCTTGTATTTAAATTTAAATATAATCAAATAAGAATAATTTAAACAAATAAATCACCTCACTATGATTTCTTGTATAAAATACATAAAGAATTATAAAAGAAAACCAAGAAAGTTAGGTTAACATTCTTTAGTTACATTCGTTAGGTTAACGGTCTTGAATTAAAAATCGGAGTCCCTACAATCCATGTTTTTAGGTATTCAAGTGTAAATAAAATACATTAATGAATTAAATAATATTTAAAAACCATTAAGATTAGATACTCATATAATGAGGACTACCGCGAGTCTATTTGCCGCTAGGGGCGCTAGCGGAACTTGGGTCGTGCGGGAACATTTCAAACGTCACTGTCAATTCTATCATATTGACACAAGAGTCGCAGGACTAGGGCGTGCAAACCGGTTTTGAATTGTATGGAAAAACCGGTTAATAACCGAAATTTCATACAAATAAAACCGGTTCGCACACCCTACACAGGACCCACGCATGAGTGGCGCCGCCTAGTGAGCGACAATACGGTAGCTCCCATTAAGGACCCCGGACGCCATGCGATATTTAACTTTACGGTGTCCTGCGTATTGGCGAAGCTGCCTGCTGTACCGTCATCCTTGGCAAGACATCCCGATGACGGACACACCGGACGGTGGCAGTCAAAGGATTAAAAATGTATCTTGACACAAAAGCTGTCTGTCATAAAAAAGTCAAACAAAATCACACAAAAATACCTAAAAATACGGTCCTTTAACACTTTCGCAACCAGGAAAAATTTCAAACAATACCCCTGAAACCGACAGTACTCGCTAGGCGGGCAACGACGTGCAACTCAATGCCGCACGCCGCGAACCCGCTAGGCGGGCAAGCGGCGGACGTAGCGAAGATGCAATGCTTGCCCGCCTGACGGGTACTTTGGCGTCGCGTGTAGGTTTATAGCTTTTGCCCGACTAGCGGGTACGCCGGCATCTGAGTAAAGTTTACGAGTGCCCGCGTGGCGGGTACGCGGTGTCGAAAGTGTTAACCACAGCTATACATATATTATAGTTTTATTTATACATGTAAAGGGGTACAAAACATCAGGCTAGACAGGTGAAAATAGTACCCAAAAATATTATATACAGACCTGTATTCCAGTCAAAGAGGTGTTTTATTTAAATTAAATAGTGACAAGTGATATAGCCAAGCAAGATAAGAAAAAAAATATTGACTTGTACTTAATCTCTCTCTTAATCTGTGTTTTCATAAAAAGCATAGGTAGTAATATTTATATTAAACAGCGGTAAACACTCACGTATTTGACACCATCGGCATTGTAATGTTTCGATGGAATTTGGCGATCATCAGACAGTCTTTGGTACTCTCGCGTCGCGGTCAACAAACGCCATTGTGTTAAGAAATCTTGAGATTTTACCGTTGTTTTATCATAATTATATGATTTTCGTAGAAAAATCATCATCAAATCTTACGTTGATTAGAAATGTCAAAAAAAGAATAGGCGACAAAAGCATAGTTATCATATACCTCTCTGATTCGTTTATAATGTATATGTGTGTATAACTATAAATATTCACGATGAGGTTTAGAATAAAGTTGTACCCACGATATCAGTGTTAAATACTAAAATAGTATACCTAAATATAGACACTTACGGTACCATTCTAAACTATATTTTATACAAATCACTGGATTAAGCACTGCATTAATGTATGAAGAAAAAACCCGTCTGACACATTTATAAAAAGCGGTACATTTTAGAGCTCAGGTTTCGACTTTTTTTTTATTTACGCTGAAACTGAGCTCCTGTTTGGTTATTGTAGGAGAGTGTAATGGAGGAGCTGAGTAAAATGTAATTGTATAATCTAACATATAAAAAAAAATAGTTTTTTGCCCTTTTTTCGTCTGTTAGAAAAGACCAAGGAACATTTTTTTTTAGTGTCCTTACAATTTAGGAAATTTCAACTGAATTCCGGAGATAATAGTCTTTTTATATTTTCAAATTATCCTCCCGGTTTTGACTTTCGAAATTAGCCCAATATAGGGTGTTTTGGGGTTAGTTAGTTATTAAGTATCAAACAGAATTTACTACTTATATTTAAAATTTCGCACTAAGGTGAATTACCTACAATATAAACTATATCATCTTCATAAGTAGGAAAATAATTGGATCTCATAAATAACAAAACACTATCAATATTCTTAAAAACCCATTTTCACAACTTTATTTCACATAATCTTAAAAAAAAACATAAGTTATTTTATAAATAAAATATGAAAATGAAATTGTACGGAGGCACAATTGTGCTTGTTTATAGCAAAAGGTACCGTTTTTGTCACTTATTGATAAAGTGTATTTCTGAACGAATCTTTATAGCATTAGCGACTTATAGTCAACCGACACAGTGGTACCTTTTACTAAAGATAATACCCAATATTAGACCTTAATTCGATTTCAATAAGATTTACAATCAATCATAAGTGTGTCTTTTGAAACATTTTCTACGAGAAATAAGTTTTTGGCAAAACAGTGCTATTTTCACATTTATAAAATGTTTATCTTAAAAGTATCTACAAACGTGGGTTAGAAAAACTAATATAAAATAAAATTTCTCTACTAAACTACTAAATTACATAAGAAAGTGCTGTTAAAATTTTTAATAGTTGCCAATTGTTAAAATCACTGGGAAAATATACAATTCAATATTTGCGAACTTACTGTTTGACAATTAAAAGTAAAAAAAAATGTAAAGTGGAACTAAACGCAAACCACAGTACAGATCGATTCACGAAAGCTGGCGCAGAAAATGTACGAATGTCATTAATTACAGACATTCCGCGCCAGCTTTCGTGAATCTGTAGCAACACGTGTTCTCTTGTCACATAATGTTGTTGTTGTCGTAAACAAACATCTGTCAAACAGCAAACTTATTAAAATCGGGTTATTGATTTGTCGCACTGCACTACGTAGTACGTACGTACGTACGTGTAGTTTTGCCTAAAACTTTTTGACTTCTGATATTACACTGATACCTACTAATATCCTTACAAGGTCAAGAAACTCTTTTTCAATATTGGCAATATTGCTTCATTAATGTGCCCAACGGTGGCCTTGGGTCACATTAGGGCGTCTACGTCGACTCTATGGATTATGTAGGAGTAAGGGCGCGTCTACACTTTGGTCTCGGCGAGGCGGTTCACTACCGACGTGTAGGCGAGCCCTAACGCCCAAGAGACTTCGTGTCCGTTCACTTTCTTGAATAGCTGTTAAAAAACAAATAAAAAACGTAAATGTTTGAATGAATGAATGAATGAAATATTTTATTTAAGACAGCAGGGTGTCCATATTTTTTTATATCTATACAAAGTTATGTTATTAAACTACTTATACCTAATGTTAGTAGAAAATATAATGCTCATTGGACCGAACATGCATCAGCATCCAATGAGTGATAAGAGGGCTGTCAACCCTTTCTGCGATCACCTAGCATTTGAGCTTAGCAGATATATTTAACCGCCTTCTAGCCTAGTCTATAGTAACCCTTGCCTACGATGCAGAAGGTCCCTGGTTCGAATCCTGGTCAGGGCATTTCTGTGTGTTTATCACGAATATTTTTTCCCGAGTTTTGGATGTTTTCTGTGTTTAAGTATTTATACGTATCTATCCATTATATATATCGTTGTCTAGTACCATCACAAGCCTTTGTGAGCTTACCGTGGGACGGTAGGTCGATTTGTGTAAGATTGTCCCATGATAATTAATTATTTATTATATTTATATAATTAATGCAAAAGGGATGACGACTAGGTTGAAAAAGTATTATACTATTTAGTATGTCAGTTATATTGTACAAAATTATTAGACATAGTTCCGGTCTGGTGACGTCACTATTAGGTAAGAATTGTACCTAACTGTGACGTCACGCGAAACTTTAATGCACTGTATTTCCATCATTTTGCATTTGACGAACAAAAGAAAAAATACGTGTCCAATATTTTTTAATATCTAACAGGCGGACTAATTAGTTTTTTTTTGTCATCTAGCCTATTCAATTTTCAACTTACCTAAATTTGCCGTCAATGTAACTTACTAACGATGTAAACAAAAAGCTTCACATGCTTTGTAACTGTTTCTCATTGAATTTTCGCACTACCTCATCAAAGTGATCAAACACCGATAAAAGCGATTATTTACTGAAACGGTCGTATTATCGTAACATACAAAACATAAGATAAATAACTTAGTCTTGGAGATAACATTAAACACTTAAAAGTGAGGTTATTACGATTAAGGTCCGACCGAGATCTTGGTCTCGGTCGTCTCGGCCAAAATTCGAGCCAAGATCTCGGTATCGGCTCACGGCCAAAAAGCCTTCCATCTGGACACTTTTTGCGATTTTGGTGGGTATTTTAAGCAATTATAGTATACCGTGTTATCGTACGTATTGCAAATTATAACTATTTTTCTCAAGCTTTGACTGTAAATGTTGTGTTTTTTAGTGATGTGACAAGTTTAATTCTTGACTATTACATGGTTTTGTGGAAAATGCGCGTTTTTCGTATTTATTATAAAATCTCGGTCTCGGTCTCGGTCGAGACAAAAAAAGAAGTCTCGTCGGACTTTAATTACGATCAATATGGCGGTTTGTTTAAATTATTTACAAGTTGGACTGATGGCGAATTTAAATTGTACCTTTTGGGTCAATTTAGTTTATTGAACTGTGATAAATGAAGTGTACTTACGGAGACCGGTGAGTGGTCGGGGATCTTGTACCCCTGCTGCAGCAGCGCGAGACAGAAGCTGAGGTCGAGGCAGGCGAAGGGCTGCTCCACGTTGCTGGCGCCGCACGCTCGCAGCGCCCCCTGCCGGTACGCCGACACCGATATGGTGCCGCCCTTCATCACATCTGGAAGTATACAAATTATTGTACATTATTTGTACTCGCCCACAAGGTGGACAGATGACCTTATGAAGGTCGCCGGGAGACGCTGGATCCAGGTCGCTTCCAACCGGTACATATGGAGGTCAAAAGGGGAGGCCTATGTTTAGCAGTGGACGTCTTATGGCTGATATGATGATGATGATTTGTACTCGCTGAGACCTAGTGGTTATGGCGTTAGCCGCGTAAGCTGAAAGACCCCGAGTTTGATCCTCGGCTTGGCCTCCGATGGTCTTATTGTTTAGTATCTGACATTCAAATACGAAAACAAATAATCTTTATTGCACACCTCATGGAAAAAAATATATCACAAGACAAAGAAATACAGTAGAGGCAGAACACAGGCGGCCTTATCGCTAAAGAGCGATTTCTTCCAGACAAACTTAGAGTAGCGAAAAACTAGTATTAAAAAATGCTAGTAGATCATGACATTTATTTTAATATGAAATCAGTATTGTGGATAGTATTAAAGCGCTTGTTAGGATTCTACAGTGTAAATCGAAAACGGACGAACCTTTTAACGGGTGATAGTATGGGACATAAGAAATGTAATTAGGTAACTTTTAAATGGAATTGCAATCAAAATTTTATCCATAGAAAATAATTCGGCCTGCAATGTAATGCAAACACACCCGCGTGAAACATTCATTGACAAGTAACTGTCAGCGTCAAATTTTATGTAGTACATTGCTGCTGAAAATTTTATTAAAAAAATAATTGTGGGGTCAAAATTAAGTGTAACCTAAAGATATGTTGTAATTATTGATAACACTAATGAATTCTGTTTGGTTAAATTTATCGTCCGTATTAAACTTACACACTGCATATGTCAAAGGAAAAACGGAACCCTTATAGGATCACTCTGTTGTCCGTCCATCCTTTCGTTTGTTTGTCTGTTAAGATCCATTATCATGCATATGAAATTCTTGTGTTGTGTCTGTACAGTCGAGTGCAAAAATATGGTTCGACATAATCGACTCCTCGCGAGCTGCCCGCATATCCCGCGCCCGCTTGTGTTTTTTAGAACACAACCCATTATATAGGCGATAGAACATACATAATGAGGCAAAGTCTCTCCTTAGACTTAAAGGACTTTTTTATCTTTTTAAGGTCGCCAACGATAGCTATAGCAGAGAGTTTTGCCATTGCAATAGGGACTGACGCGGAACTCCGTAAAGAGCAAGTCAATATCGACGTATCACAGTATTAAAGTATTTTTTGTGCGTAAGAATTAGGTTACATTTGATGGTGACATATACATACAGTTATACTGTAGTTTAACTACTCGACCGGGGGTCGAACCCGGTAGGTTGCGTTAGCGAGAGGGAGCGAATGCGATCGAATTAATTTATGATTTAAAATGCGCACACAAAATAACACAAAAGAAACAACACAAATTTGGAAAAGAAATAAAGGATACGAACAAGTCTTAAGCCACAAAGGAAACTGAGAAAAGCACAATTACATAAAGGTCAAAAGCAAACAAAAGCGAAATGCAAAAGCGAGTGACTCGATATAAACAAAGCGCGCGTGTATGCAAGGCAAAGGCTAGGATCGCATTGCCTGGCAGGCGAGCGAGCTAGCCGAAGGAGGTGGCGTGATCCAGGGTTGCCCAAGCTCACAAGCGGGAGCGATTATACTCGCGGGTCAGTCCGCTACAATACATTTGTCTCACTAAATCTTTACCTTTTCAGGTGTACATACGTACATTTACGTACGAACAAGGCATAGTCTATCGCCGTGATGCGTTCAAAAAGTGAACTCCCTAGCGTCAACTCACCGATGAGCCCCGCGTCGGCCGCCACCTCGTAGAAGAAGCTCATGGCGGCCACCTTCCCCTGCGGCGCGCGCTGCGGCTCCCAGTCCAGCGCGGCCCTCACGTACGAGCTCACCAGCTTGTAGCAGCGCTCGAAGGCTGCCTCGCGCTTCATGTTGGCAGACCGGGAGGCTCCGCTGTAAACAATAACAAATGGGAAATTGAAAGAGATGATACTACAAAAAAGTGACCAGGGCAGGTGAGCAGGGCTGGGAACCAGCGACCTCCTGCTTTCGCGGCAGACGCCCTAACCACTAGCTGTGGTCGGGTGGCCTAGTGGTTAGGACGTCTACTATTATATACATTTATACATAATATAAATTTAAGTTAAAAAGCAATCTCGTCCACACTACCTTTACATTTAAATATTATATTATACGCGATGGATTTATCATTCAGTTATTCATTTATTAAAAAAAAATACAATGGCGACTCCACTGCATTACTTTTGCTAAAATGCCACCAGAATCCTAACACATAGAGCTTTATAGGTGAACAACTTAAGTAAGTTACCTGTTGCACGTCGTAGTAAGCTATTCGAATAGGCAATACATGCTTAAAATTTGAAAAGAAATATAATAAATGCCAATTCGAATAGCTGACTACTACATATAACAAGTGACTTACTTAAGTTTTTTACCTATACAAGTCAGCGCAGTGCAGCGTGAGCGTACGTAGGGGGCTCAGCGGTGGGAGCGTGCAACTTTCAATCTGAAGATCGCAGGTTACCCTGGCTCGTACCAATGAACTTTTCGAAACATGTACGAAATATTATGACATTTATTTTCAAAATATATACAGTAAGAGTAATTTACCTAGCTACCTACCTCTGCGTACCTTAAATCTAAAATAGGTCCCTGAGGCATTGTACCTAGGATGCTGGCGGCATTTCCACGTTCTATCGCAATGCTAATACGTTGTACGAGGAAGCCACCAGCTCTTCGGTCACCATCAACGAGTCGTTTCGCGATTTCTACGAAGAACTTGCGTGCGCTGGGACCCCATGGACTAAGAGTTTCGCCCCAAATATCATTTGATAATAACCAATCACTTTTCGGGAAAGGAATACATCGCGAGGAAACTGGACTACTAATAAGGCCTAGTTTACCCTCTGGAAGGTCAGATTACAGTCGCTTTCGTAAAACAAGCTCTTCAATCAAATCTTAATATTAGTTGCTAATGCGGCCCGAGGCTCCAAAAGCCAGGAAAACGTTAGGAACATGCGCTGTTGTATGTTGAACTGTTGAAACAGTTTGTTTGGGAATGTTGCTCCAGAACATTTCCAAGAACAGTTTGACCCACAGCGTAGGGATGTATTCCATACAGTGAGGTAACTTCATACACGGCTCGGCTCAGTGGTCTTGCTGAGGTTCAGGATTATCAAAAACTATGCGAAAGATATTACAGTCAGGCAAACTAATTTCCATTTTACACCCCTTAAATAGACCGCGGAATTTTCATAGCAATTCGGCGGAATTTTCATAGCTGATGACTTTCATGCGATAATGCGGAAAAAAATTACGTCGCTGTTGGGTCGCGTCAGGATAAGTCGGAACAGCATTCTGAAGGTCATTGCTAATAGATTTCAGTGTCATATACTGTGGCATTGGATTGAGCAGGTCAGGACACCACTGACATATGTCAAGTAGGCCAGGACCACAAGTGTCTCTTTGTTTTGGTTCCTTTTTAGAAATTAGAATACCTACTAACATTCGTTTTTAAGTGTTTTGTTGTTTTTGTTTTTTTTGTTTTGGTACTAACAAGATATGGATCATGTGTCTGAAATAAAATAAAATATTTTTTATTTTATTTTTATAGCAATTCGGCGGCATTTCCTCCCCGCCTCCTTCCCCGCGCGCCCCCCATCGATGACCCAGAAATCGTCGGAGTTAACCCACTGTATAGAATACATACTTACAGCGTGGTTAGGCTGGCTCACCTGATAGTGTACTCTACTGGTTATAGGTATAGGTATGTGTACGCGGGCTGGTTTTCCGCAACTCGACGTCAAATAGTGCGCCTATTTTGCGTGATGGGTTGCTGGCATTACTCCAGCCAACCCAGTTCTCCCAGGAAGCCTAGCAGACCCTTGATCGTGGTTAGACCGGCTCACCTGATAGTGTACTCCACGTTAGCGTAGGTCCACTTCTCGCCGGAGACGATGGGCTCCACGCACACGGAGCTCACCTCCCGGGAGTCGTTACCGCCGTTCTCCAGCTTGAAGATGCCGTGCCGCGCCGCGTACATGCCCAGGCCTAGGTAGCTGGAAACATAAATAAATAAATAACACATAAATAAATAAATATACAACATTCTTACACAAATTGACTAAGGCCCGCAGTAAGCTCAAGAAGGCTTGTGTTACGGGTACTCAGACAACGATATATGTAATATACAAATACATAGAAAACATCCATGACTCAGGAACAAATATCTGTGTTCATCACACAAATAAATGCCCTTACCGGGATTCGAACCCAGGACCATCGGCTTAGCAGGCAGGGTCGCTACCAACTACATCATCCGGTCGTCAAATTAACGTTACGTTACCACGTTAGTTTTGTTCTACTATGTTTTATAGTATGGAATTCCCATTCAAATCTAGGGCTGCCATTTTTTCACCCCATAACCACTACATAATAGTTCTTAAGAACAGATTCACTTTTTCACTACGCAGGAAACAGTTGACGCCGGAAACCCAAAACTTCCTAGGTTTTCAAAAAAAAAGAAAATGGTACCCTATTTTTGAAAATGCCCGTGTAGAGGTTGAACTGTCCTTTTTATTTCACATTATGACACGTCGTCAATGAGGATAACCGCGAGTCGATTTTCCGCTAGGGGCGCTAGTGGAACGTGGGTCCTGCGGGAACATTTCAAACGTCACTTTGACAGTTCTCTCATACTGACACAAGACCCACGCATGAGTGGCGCCGCCTGGTGAGCGACAATACGGTAGCTCCAATTGCGCCCAACATAGATAGATAGATAAATTTATTTCTCAATAGCAATACATTGTTTTTCATTATACACTAACAAAAATATGCACACATATTGAGATCGTCAAAGTAGGTACACCCAAGGTACCCAAGTTACATATATAGATTAGTAGGTACATACAATTTAACTCACTACACATTATTTTTACAGTACAACTTCAGTCTTATAATTTGTCAATTTGTCATTGATTGGTTCGCTTTTAAGAACGTCAATATACATTTAATTTAGAAATCGCTATTTAAGTATTCTTTTACACTATATAATGTCTTGTTAAGGAGTCGTTTAACTTTACGATGGAATGCGTTGATGTTTGTTTCGTTTTTTATTTCTATCGGTAACTTATTATAAAATATTTTACTCATTGTTGTAGGACACTTTTTTGCCATTTGTAATCTACATCTATTTTGCCTTATGTTGTCAGCATTTCTTGTCGGGCGTCTACTAACATCTCCAATGCTACCTGTATAGTCATGGTACCTGTGCGTGTAGACGGTGAGGTTGGCGGAACTGGTGGGAACGAGATGCTGGTCCCTGGCGGGGAAGTCGGCCGTATCCTGCGCAGACAGCTGGTAAGTGATCTGTGTCGAACCCCCACCCAAGTCTAAAGCTGCCATCGTTTCACCGTCCATAATATCTGGAAAAATTGTATTGATTATACTACAATAGTCCTTTCACAGTAGAACATAGCAACGATTTTTAAATAAAAGCTTTTATTATATTTTTAAACTTTCGTGACTCATACGTGAGAATATATTAAACATGTCACGCTTATTGTGATAAAAATACGTGACTGTTAAATGAAATAAATAAATAAATGAAATAAATATTACGGGACAATTTTACACAAATCGACCTAGTCCCATGTTAAGCTCAACAAGGCTTGTTGTGGTACTGCACGACGATATATATAAAATAGATAGATACATAAAAAAACTTAAATACATAGAAAACATCCATAACTCAGGAACAAACAAATAAATGCCCTGACCAAGACTCGAACCCGGGACCTCCTGCTTAGTAGGCAGGGTCACTACCGACTAGGCTAGGAGGCCGTTCAAATTAATGAATACTTTTATTTATAAAAGATCATAATATATTAATAAACAGCACAATAAAGAGACTGACAGACACATCCTAAACTATTGAAGAAAGACACCTTATTCATAAAAAAATTAACAAACACTTTTCTCCGTTTTTAAAAAGGCAAATGTCAAACAGACAAGGAAGGCAAATAAATTATTGTATGTAATTTAGCTAAACTGTATGTGATATGCGTTTGTGAAAAACGCCATTGTAATTTAAATCATATTTTCTTTAAATGTCGTTAAGTATCTAGACTAATCGTACAAACTTACCTCAGCCAAATAAAAGAATTGGATACCCAATCAGTCGAAAAAAATGACGCCATAAAAATGCTGCATTTGCAGAACTTTTTGATATAGTCTTGTTTGGAACGTCATGTTTCGTTAAGTGTTGTTCGATCTTAACCCTTAAATGCATGAATTAACAGTATTGATCCTAAAACATCGCAGTGACAACCAAATTCATTTCAAATTAAGAACTTACGACGATATGACAGTCTACATTCCAAGAGAACTTGATTGTCACTTGTATTGTTTCTGTCATAAATGCATCATCATGCATTTAAGGGTTAAAATACACAACCGCTTTAAATGCGTCCGGAACAAACGGTGCTTAAAAATGTTCTAAGCACAGTTGAGCTGTTAGTAGCGCGTGAACGGTCATGCCGTCAACATGCCTAAGTGATTTTACTTAAACAATAAATAAATAAATAACACTGTAGCTTACCATGGAGCAGGTTGATGGTGTACCAAATGAAGATGCCCTCGTCAGCGGGATCCATTATCTCTATCCCGGCGCGCGTGTCATACCCCAGCCTGTAACAACGTGTTTAGTAAGTCTTCTTTTTTTTATACTACGACGGTGGCAAACAACCATACGGCCCGCCTGATGATAAGCGGTCACCGTAGCCTATGGACGCCTGCAACTCCAGGGTGTTACATTGGCGACCCTTTAAAAAAAGGAGGATTCGCCGTGTTGACAGCTAAAGGGGCAAGCTGTTAACACAGTGAATCCTCTTGGAGCTCTGACGAAATTACTCGTACTCACCAACAGAAACACAACACTATGAGTAGGGTCTAGTGTTATTAAACTGCGGTTTTCTGTAAGGTGGAGGTACTTCCCCAGAGGGTTCTGCTCCAGATTCGAGCGAGACGACATTCGTTGTGCTGTGCCACACTAAACGATATGCATCCGCTGTGCCCATACCTCTCTTAAAATGTTCCCCGTATGTGCCTAAGGGCTTATCAACATCTACTGAAAGAGAGCACTTCTTAATCATCAAGTGGAGTTTCAAGTTATATTGAGAATTCACCGTTCACAATTCGCTACCCCATACTAAACTTATCCCCATACTAAATGTATCTAATAAAACCATAGATATAGATTGAAAGAACTGGATACCCATTATAAATTGAAAGAGATGTCATATATTACAGAAAAAGTGACCGAGGTCCCCGGTGAGCAGGGCTGGGATCGAACCAGCGCCCTGCTTTCGCGGCAGATCGCTGGTTCGATCCCAGCCCTGCTCACCGGAGACCTTGGTCACTTTTTCTGTAGTATATGACATCTCTGTCAATTTATAATTTATCTATAGTAGCTACTTAAAAACATGAATCAAAATATTTATTATAAATAATAAATGATTTAATTCATGCTTTAAATTGAACTGGATGTAATCAGACAAAAAAAAAATGACGCCTTAAGTGCAGCAGTTGCGACTCTTTTTCATATTCTCTTGTTTCGAACGTGACGTTTCGTTATGTTAGTGTATGAATTTGACACTTAATGCTTACTGAAAGCTCTTTTTCGTACGAAACATTTAACGTTTATATCATTATCAACGCAAGTTCGCTAAGGTCATTCTGACGCACATTTTTTGACATTTTTATTCTGCTTTGTGGGTCTCTTTTAATAGCTTATTTTGTGTCCCACTGCTGGGCAAAAGCCTCCCCTCTCTTCCTCCACCCGTCACGGCTAAGTGCATGTCTCCGCCAATCGCTACAAAAGACATCCAGAAGGCCTAGTATAAAAGTTGTACGACACTTACTTCACGATCGCGTCAGCGTATCGAGAGTTCAAATTATATTTGCCGTTTATTTAAAATCATCCGGCAACTTTCATATTTTGACCCCTCGATACGCTAACGCGGTCGAGGAGTTAGTGTCGTACAATTTTTATACTAGGCCTTCTGGTCGTTCCGCCATCTCTTCTTTGGTCTGCCTCTGCCCCGACTACCTTCTGAGTAGCGTTGAAAAAGTCTGGAAAAAATCGGATTTTTGTCCCAGACGACTCCTTTTTTTCGGATTCTTTAGGAAAAAATGCAATGAAAGTTTCCGCTCTATATTTCAACTCTAAATCAATGCATATTAGGTCTAATTTACACCTACAACATGGCTACATCAATTACATTGACGAAGAAACAATTGAAACAGATGAAAGGAGTGACAGTGATAGTGACATTATATATATATTTCTTAAAAAACCCGAAACCTTCGGAAAAAATCCGAAAGATTATTAAATCATGAAAAAAACATTCGATTTTTTCCGGCATTTTTAACGCTACTTCTGTGATCCGAAGATCTGAACGAATTAGGAATACCGAGCTGCGCTCTAAAACTGGTATAACAGATGTGGGTGTAAAGGCCGCCAAGCTAAAATGGGATTGGGCTGGACACATCTGCCGAATGCATTGTATTGTATTGTATTGTATTTCTTTATTGCTATTCACATGTACATTACAGACATTACACAACAAACACACTGTTTAAGAAGGTAGGTACATAAATGCCACATGCACCAGAATGCTTACTACCTAATTTAATAATTTCGAGAGCGTAATAGTAACAATATTATTATTCTATTTTGGTACATTGGCGTTCGGAAGGTATTAAGCTATATGTTTGAAATTATGCACCCGGAACGATGGGCCAAATTAGCTATTTATTTTAATAAATTAATAAACAGAATATACTTACTTGCCAACAGCATCTGCAACTGATTCCAGCAGCCGACGCGCCTTCTCCTGTAATCACAAACGGTTTATTAGAAAGAGACAACGTTTTAAAATTACAACTTTTTTTTGGGAAATACTTATCACAAATTAAACAACGTGTTTTTGAGGGGTTTTAAATTCAAGGCTGTATTCTTTAGCTTAAATTAAGTTAATTTCTCAAAGTCACTGGTATTCCAATTTGCTCCATTTAGAAAATACCTACTAATTTAATTTTATCTCATATGGGATTTGCATGTGTGTTAACGGAGTTTGAGTATTCGACATGTCATTGATATGTCATAGTTGTCGCTTACTTAGTAAAGTCAATTCTGATGCCCGTTTTACATTAGCGGTTGATGCAACATGTAATTATTTTGTATGAGAAATTAAAAAAATAAAAATTAACGAATTTAATTAAACTAACTATACCATTCTGTTTCCTTAATTGCAAAAGCAAATGCTCAAGAACACCCTGTATATAGTCTGACCAACAAACCAACGCAGTAACAGTACGACAAATAAACCTTTTTCGGGGGTTGTAATAGGGATGACGACTAGGTTGAAAAACTATCATTCTAATTAGTCCGTCAGTTAAATTATCTAAAATGATTCGACACGTATTTTTCCTTTTCCAATTTAACTAAAATTTACGAAGATAAAGAGCATCAAAGTTCCGGGGTGGGGGCTGGTGACGTGATGACGTCACTACTAGGTAAGAATTGTACCTAATCGTGACGCTACGCGAAACTTGAACGCACTGTAATTTCGTCATTTTTGATTTGACGAACGAAAGAAAAAATACGTGTACAATATTTTAAATATTTTTGATTTTTTTAGTCGTCTAGCCTATATTAGCGTTAGAAAAAGACCTCTGACCTACTGTTACTGTGTCCGATTGCTTGTCAGCCAGAATAAAAATCGCTATGGACACTACGAAAAAAACAATTGACGCCCCCCCCCCCATGCACAAACGCTAGGGTTGTCTATGATTGGAAATAATATATACTGCGTCCACTGCGCACTGTAGTGCGTCCGGAATGTTCGCTGAAGCGCGAATTGATGACTTGTATGCCATCAGACGAAAACGAGTGGCATCAATGTTAAGACGTGTTCGCGGCAGCAGTAACAGCATGCTAAGGGCGTTGGATGAGCGCCTCGACTGCCCGCTCATTAGGTACTGGGTAGAAGTAGTTATAGGTAGATGTAAGTAATATAGCTATTACTAATATAGATTATAAGCCTTAAAACCTTTTTGTTTTTTTGTTACTAACACAATATGGATCAATTGGTCTGAATTAAAGTATTTTTTTTTTTAATAGAGTCCCTTATTTTATGATTTTTAAAATTGAATAACGCATCCCCTAAATCGGTTTCTTTCACCCCAAAACGCTCTGAAAATAAATTTCAGGCCATTACTGTAACTGCAACCCGCGATTTTCCCATACAATGTATGAAAATGACCATAATTTTTTTTTAATTATTTTTTCATGTATATACTACTGCCGTATAAACATATTGAAAACTCGATTCCAACAGAAATCCAGTAAGTAATTATAAAGTTACTGTCTGACCAAATTTCTTCAGTCATTTTTACTAAATTGACTTGTCAGTCCAATTGTAAAGAATTATTTAATTCATGCTTAACAATTGTACAGTATGGTGGCGCCATCTCTCGCTTCTAGTTGAAAATAATCTGTAAAGATTATCTAGAAGGACAGCGCTAGACGTAAGTATGAGCCGTAAGATGGCGTGAACGCACCTTAAGCGTTTCAAAAATAAGAAAGGATTGCATATACTTAGGAAATTTCGGAGTCTGTTCGCGGTGGTCGGGTGGCTTAGTGATTAGGGCGTCTGCCGCGAAAGCAGGAGGTCGCTGGTTCGATCTCAGCTTTGGGCACTGGGGGCATTGGTCACTTTTTCTGTAGTATATGACATCTCTTTCAATTTATAATTTGACTTGTCAGATTATTTCTAAAATAAAGGACCATGTGCAAATTGGCCCAAAACCCAACAGAGCTGAGAGTTATATCATTTGATAGGTATTTTTATTTACTTATTTTCTTTATGTTGACACCAAGTTGAATTCCATTGCAGAACTGAGATATTTAGACTTTTGTCAGTCAATAATTGGTACATAAATGCACCCGAGTGGTATGCGTAACGCATTCCCCCCTAACAAAACAAAAGACTGCGTGGATCCGCCATCAATCATGCCGCGCGGCTGTGAATATTTTTACTTACATAATACTCCCGTTTCAATACGAATATCTCAGATCTGCAATAGAATTCAACTTGTTGCCCATGTAACGAAATGAAGCAGACAATAAGACCTGTTTATAGACATAAGTCTCATCTCTGTTGGTTTTTGGGCCAGCCTCCATACAAATTTGCCCATGGTCCTTTGAATGAAAATACCTGTGGTAGTAGTCTCAGGCCGGCTGTAGCCCGGATTATGAGCGGTGTGTGTCGCCTTTTCTCTAGAGGCGTTAAAAACTCCGATTTCTTAATTAGCTGCACTATTGTGTCCGCGCCCTGCAACGTTACAACAATTTGTTACATTATGTTGGTACAGTCGCCATCAGATATACCAGAGCGTCCGAGGTGTTCAAAATATCTGAACACGAACTCTAACGTCTTGACAATAGAGGCGTGTTCAGATATTTGTGACCACCTCGGCTGCTCGGATATATCTGATGGCGACTGTAAACACTCGTGGCCAGGTGAGTAGGAATAAGATATTTTCCCCATACAAATGCCTACAAATAGAACTGCAAATTTGATGATAATTTAAAAAGTAATTGAATTTTTATCAAATAACTCTACAATTTATTCATGATTCAATAAAGCTTATAATAAAAATATGAATATGATACACTAGGGTCGTCTGCCGCGAAAGCAGGAGATCGCTGGTTCGATGCCAGCGCTGGGCACTGTGTGCCTTGGTCACTTTTTCTGTAGTATATGACATCTCTTTCAATTTATATACAGTAGTGCAACTACTTTAAAACCTGTTTTTTTTTTTTATTCATCCTTTACAATTTGTAAAATATGAATGATCAAATGGAACATATAAATACATTTGTTCTTCCTATGTATAGAGATAAAATCTTGATCCCAGATTATCTAGCTATGACTGTACATACAGTAGTGACTCTCCCTATAATTAGGTCTAGTTTGTAACAGCGTAGATATCTATATATTTAAAAAATACGAATTCAAACCGTTTTGAACACTACACAAAAAACAATCGACGCTCGGCCCCCCGTTACCCTCGCAAACACTAGGGTTGTCTACGTTTAGAAATATTATATAATACCGGAGCCGGCGGGAGCGGTGAAGCACTCGGGTCGTGTGGCAGCCCGTTAATAATTTCAATGTCTTCGGAGACACAAAATAGTCGATTCCAGAACGCGCGCAAAGTCCAGTCGGTGCCGTCACATAAGTATCCCCACAGATGCAACCGCGTAGCACGCGTGGATACTTATGTGAAGGCACCGACTGTATCATAGGCCTGGTAAAAGGCAGCCATATTAAAAAGTATACATTATAACATCGCTGAGCTTTTTCAGATTTCGCATTTTCGCTGTCGTAGAAAAACTAGCGTATACAACACCTTATAATTAGTTTTTAAAATTCTTGGGTCTATTATCGGGACCCTTGAACTTGACTTTTGGGTGCTCGCCGTGGTTCTATACATATCACTGTTGCGTTAATTACTATTAACTATATGTTGAATAAACAGCATACCTTAGCAGGGTCGTCGGCGAAAGAGGACAACCCCGGTTTTGACTGCTCGAAGTACTCCTCCTCTAAATCTAAATTAGGTTGTCCGAATACTGTGAACAAATACATATACATAATAATGATGTCTTAACTTTTTAATACCTATGATCTAAGTGGCAACATCAATTTGAAGAAATACGAGATGACGGGCTGACAAACCTGTATAGTAGATTAAAAATGTCTATGCCTATTTTTTTCTGAGCGAAAATAAAAGCGTAAGAACAATACGGTATGGCTCTCTTTGACTAAGCACGAATGAGAGCAGCTGCATGTTTGTTAGAGAAGACGGGCAGGAAACTTTAAAAAGAAGGTACCGCTTAAGACTTTATTTTAGCCACAAACAAACAACCGTACATGTCTAACTAACATGTAACCAGGAAAAACAATCAAGTCTATCTACTTGATTGAAGAATTGATTGACATTTGTGTATAAGAATATATTTTTGAATCCCATGAAATAATTTGTAATGCGATTCCGATTGCCAAGACTATTGCGTACCATTGTGTAATCACAAGTAATTAAACTGGCCGGTCATTATTTCTTTTTACATTAGCCTTGAGAATTGTTAATCATGGCTAGTCATGTTATCAGGTTTTAGTGTTATCAACGCGCGGGCGCAAGATTATGTTGAGAAATTGGTTATTACTTATTAGAGTTCCTTGCCCAAAGGGTAGTCGGAATACGGAACCCTATTACAGTGCGACAAAAGGTAGAGATTAAATAAAGTGGCAAGACCTGTTCACTTGTCATTATTCTCGCAAAATCTGTGAAAAAGTAAACTTACTGCTCGCACTGAAGCGACAGAATGAGATATACAATATATAATGTTGCCTGCTGAAACATACGTAGTCTTACACATACCTTATCATTGCGAAAACTGAGCTATTAAAAAAGCCGAAAACTGTAATTCGTTTTTTTAGAATAGAAAAATCGTGCGTTTGTCGTCGTGCGATTTTTAGGAAGGCGATTTAAAATCTGGCATAATATTTCATTATTATAATTGCTGTAATCTTATTTAAATATTTTCCACAGATGGCTGAGATAACTGAAGAAACATAGGCAAATAAGATATTTTAGACATCCTAAAATAACGAGCTATAATATGTAGAATGTCACTAGTAGGTAGTATAGTTGACTTGGCAACCTGAAATTTTATATTTCAGTCCGTAATTCCTCAACTTCACAATTTACCGCTTGCTCTGGCTAGCGGTAAATTGTGATCTGCATCAGTGTAGCGTAACGTTACGTTAGCGGGGCCATGGCCAAATTTGCACGGTGACGCAGAAAGAATCGATTGTTTCACACAATCGGACTGTTGACGAGTGTATTGAAGGCCTACATTTGACAGGACTCACGTGTAAAAGGCACCCGGAACTTGTAGGCCAGCACCCTGGAGCCCGAGGAGCCGGCGTCGATGATGACCGCGTGGTGACGCTCGCTCTCGTAACCGAGGCTCTTCGCGATGCCATCGAACAACTGTGTCTGGCCCGCGAACAGACCTGCAGGCAAAAACAATAGCACATAAACTTGGCGTTGGCAAAAATGGGCGTTTTTATATATTTTTTTAATTAAAAATGTTTATCTGTTTTCTTGAGCAGATGGCCGATGGGGTCGAAAAGTGCTTGGGTGGAGACCACGGCTTGGCAAACGCAGCGTACGACGTTCACCCACAAGATGGACAGATGACCTTATGAAGGTCGCCGGGAGACGCTGGATGCAGGTTGCTTCCAACCGGTACATATGGAGGTCCGAAAGGGAGGCCTATGTTCAGCAGTGGCTGATATGATGATGATGATGATGATTTGTTTTCTTGTCAGAATCAGGAGCTCTTTCAATCATAGTAGAACAAAAAAAAGTGTCCTAAAATTTCCATACATTTTTCAAACTTCCCATTGCGCCACCGCCAATCTGTGAAAAAATCTGTGAAAAAATGGTGGCGAAATGGAAAACAAATCTTGGGACACTTTTTTTTCCCTACTATGATTGAAAGAGCTCGCAATTCTGAGTTTACCAATGAAAATTTTCGATTAAGCAAAAAAAAATCACATTCATTCAAAGCACACTTCCAAAATTGCACTTTGCCTGTTTAAAATTGGTCTACTATAAAGGATATTTTACAACCGTCTGCGGAAATTGAATTGTAGAGCAATACAGGTACCTATTTCGCTTTATGTAAAACAAAGGAGATTAGAATATTACACTCTATGGATATTATAAATTTAAATATATGTCATATATACAGTATGTATCAGAACGAAAGACAAAAAAAGAAACCCGTTAATGTTTAGATCATAAATATGAGCATGGTACCTAATTCATCAAAAATACGACAGGTTTTACGTGAGGTATAAAAATATACATTTAGGTATTATTATTGTTTTGCAACTCCCCTGTATTATTTGTTTACAATCTTATAAATGACATTTCTTAAATTACCAACTGACAGACAGGCGTCGAACCTTGTTGAAGTTTGTATTTTTACCTAGTAACAAACAAACAGTTAACAAAGCGCTTGCGCGTTGCCTATGACTACAGCCATTATTAAAATAATTACCTAGGTTACTTATAAACAGAACTCAAAGCGCATGTGCATTGACATAACAACGTTAATGTTGATTAGTTGCCCCTAGCTACATACATATCAACAGTACGCAATACGCATGCACTGTCAAAAATCAAAAACGTAAACAAACCCTATAGGATGTTACAAAAACCATTAACCGACTGCAAAAATATGGTCTTCGAGTAATTCATTTAGTAATTTTATGCCATAAAACATGTGTTTAGGCACGTGAAATGCACGTCATTACATTGTACTCGAATTCCCCGTCAACCAGTTTTAAGGTTTGCTCTTCGTTGTGATACATACTGTATTTTAATGTATAATATCCATAAGCGTAACGCGTAAGCTGAAGACCCGAGTTCGATCCTCGGCTTGACCTCCGATGGCTTTGGTCTTTCTCTTTAGTATATGACATCTATTTCAATTTATGTCTACAGTAGGACCTTGATTATCCGAACCCTCAATTATCCGAAGACTACATACATACCTCGGTTTATCCGAACATTCAAATATCCGAACACACTCGATACTTACTATGGATTTTCTACATCGACTTTCAGACTGAAGAAATTTTAAACTAAATACTCGACATTTTTCAACTGCTTTTTAATTCAATGTTAATACGTTTTTACATGACAAGGTGTTGTGTTTAGGGTTTTCAATTCGAATACTCGAACATTCGAATTATTCGCGAAAATTTTATTCGAATTCTACACTCATTATTCGAATAAAACGAATATTTCAAATGGTGCAGAATTTATTCAGATTTTTTTTTACGAAAACCTGTAAAGTGCCCGTTTTAATTGTATTTCACTTTAACAAGTCCGTGGAACAGATTTTAATTCGAAGTAAAAAAATCGCCTTTTGTATGGACAATACCAGGATTCATTATAAATCTCGGGATATAGTCCAATTGCATGCCCTAGTACCGACTATGCGTTTGGCCGACTAGCCGATTAATCGGGGCTCGGATGGCCGATTAATCGGCCGACTAGTCGGCGAAGCCGATCTATGATTTCGGCTAAAGCCGGGAGCCATCGAGAACTACCCCACTATTGGGTATTTGAAACCGTTATTGCTCAAAATTTGGAACACATTTTTTTTTAATAACCGGATTTGACGTGAAACTTTCTCTGAAAAGTTTGCCTTTGAACTGCCGATATACACAAACGCAAGACAAGTCTTTGTTAAAAAAACTGGGTTAAGTATATGCTGTCATGAACATGACAACCATAATACATCATTTGTTGGTACTTGGTATATTGTCCATCTAAACTCGTTAGACATGCTGGTATTGACAAATGTACAGTCGAGTCAAATTAGTATACACTATACACCTTCCTTTGAAAAAATGTTCTTACACAAATGTTCTTGCGCTAGCCCGCAGCGAGAGCTCGTAGTCAGAGATTAAAATAGTGCCTTTCACTCAAGTTAAACACTCCTTTTCATATCTCTATCTACTGCTATCCATGTACTAGATACTAGAGTTATCGTCGAACATATCTACATACAACAAACAAACAAGAGAGAACGGTCTCCTTTTTAGCTAAAATTAAACGTGACTTTCTCGAATTCTCAGATATCTGATTTTGAGTAAAATGATAACGATATAAATTATTAAAAAAAAACTACATATTTCTATAAAGTAGACAATTTGATAGTTCCTTTCGTGTAGGTAACGTATATTTCTTTTTAGTAGTTTTCTAGAGAACATCGTAACAGCGTACCCCTTTTGAACGAAAACAGCCTTCCGTTTGACCACTCTGTCACGGTGTGTGAACACCGTAGTAACCGGGGAAGTAACAAGTACCTAAACTGTACTGTTAAGGTACAATAAAATTTCGGGCATTTACCTCTGAGAAAATGATAATAATTATATTCTAAATCAAGCATTTTGCAGCGAGGAGATAGGTCATTGTCGCTAAAAAAAGTAGAACAGCCCACACACGTCGGAAGACTCGAAGACTTCGCTCGCTTTTTCGCTCGTTCAATAAAAGCATAAAATGGACAACGATTAAAAATATAATAGATGAGATGACTTACCTGGAACTAAAATCGGAAATCTCAGGAGAATACTCGTAACATTTAACATTGTGCAGCTCGATTCCCGAGAGCTGGCACGAATGAATCGACCGAAAGTAATGTCACTTGTCACTGTTAGTGACAGTGTGAGTGCCGTTCTTATACAGGCGCCTCCTAATATTTTGTAAACATGTACCTAATACGTGTTCGTTATTCAAGAAAGAAATAATTACTTTTAATTTATTTGTATCTTTTTTTTTTCACACTAATGCCGCAATCTACAAAATTACAGCGAAAAGATTCGAAATGCTTACGAAACTTAACTGTTAGTTTTGCGTTTCACTGTATTTTTTTACGTGTTGTCAAAGAATTATGGCACACCAACACCATAGAGCCTCTTGGCGTCCAAAATTGCATGCAAGATTTTAGCGGGTATGCTAGATTCTCTTAAAACACAATTAAGTATCATCACTTTGCATCAACCTGTTTTTAATAATTATGTAATGCACACACAGAAATTATCATTCACTCGTTCAATTAATTCGTGCCAGCTCTAGTGAATCGACCTTGTAGACACTTTAACCGAATAAATAACCGGTATTACGGTATTATATACGTGTATTACAGATACAAATTGAACCGTTATGGAAAAGATCGAAATTCAAACTTGCTATGAACGAAGGAATGAAACGTTATACCGTCTGATATGTAGGTATGTAGTTACGAACGTTTACTGCAATATGTGCGCGTTTTTAGGGTTCCGATGTCAACTCGGAACCCTTTTAGTTTCGCCTTGTCTGTCCGTTTGTCTGTCCGCGGGTAAGCTCAGTGACCGTTAGTGCTAGTGCTGAAATTGAGTACGAATATACATATCAATCACGCCAACAAAGTGGTAAAAGAAAAAGTAGAAAAAGTTTTTTTTAGGGTAAAATTGGGGATGTTTTTTTTCTGAACCCTAGAATGTGAGGTATCGTTCGATAGGTATTTGAAAAAATAGGGGTTTGCTAAAAACGTTTTTTGAGAAAGTAAATATTTTCGTAAATAATCGCTCCGGAAGTTAATAAAAAATTGTCCCCCCACCCCTCTAACTTTTGAACTGCAAGTCCAAAAAATCATGAAAGATAGAGCTATAAAAAGAGTTTCAAGGATAATTATTTTTTAACTTCTCCTTTTTTTAGGTTTCCGTAGTCAATTAGGAACCCTTATAGTTTCGTCTGTCTGTCTGTCTGTCCGTCTGTCCGCGGATAATCTCAGTGACTGTAAGTAGTAGAAAGCTGTAAATTTATTTAAACATAATTATTAAACGGGTCTAACGCGAATTAACTTGTTTACCTTATTTACCGACGTTTCGACACAGGTTTCACTGGTCATGGTCGCGGCTGACTGATGTCCCAGCAAAATGTCAAAACAGAGATTTGTGTAACTACCCAACGAAAAGTCTATGTAGAAATTTGGGGTAAACACACAATTTTTAAACTACCCACAAAACATATGTTAATTATTGTCAATAGTCCGACACACGACACTCACAATATCCCCGCGATATACACAAATCTCTGTTTTGACATTTTGCTGGGACATCAGTCAGCCGCGACCATGACCAGTGAAACCTGTGTCGAAACGTCGGTAAATAAGGTAAACAAGTTAATTCGCGTTAGACCCGTTTAATAATTATGTTTAAATATGTGTTCAAATCGCGAAAGTTTTAAATGTTATTTAGCTGTAAATTTGTACGAATATGTATCATATCAGTCACGCCAACAAAGGGGTTATAATTTATTTTTAGGGTACCTCCCGTACACGTAAAGTGGGGGGGTGTTTTTTTTTTCATTTCAACCCTAGAGTGTGACATATCATTGGATAGGTAATTGAAAAATAATACGGGGTTTTCTAAAATCAGTTTTTGATAAAGTTAATATTTTCGGAAAATAATCGCTCCAGAAGTTTAAAAAAATGTGTCCCTCCCCCCTCTAACTTTTGAACTATGAGTTCAAAAAATATGAAAAAAAATACGAAAGTAGAACTTAATAAGAACTTTATTGGAAAATTATTTTGAACTTGATTGGTTCAACGGTTTTTGAAAAATTGTACAAAATCATTTCTGAATTAAGTTGTAATTTAACCGTATATGCAAACATTTTTCTTTATGCAAACACTTAATTTATCATCCCGCACGTATCTTCCTTCTAATAAAAAAAGAATGATTCAAACTGATTCACACGATCAAAAGTTACCCCTGAAAACCCAACATACATAACCCGTCTAGTTTATATAAATTAGTAACCCAATTTCCTGAGAGATTTTTCCGGAGTTGATGAGGTCGGGACAGGTGTGCGGAACCCTACACTGAGCATGGCCCGACATGCTCTTGGCCGGTTTTTTATTATTATGAGCATATTAAAACTCTTTTTAAGTTCGCCTATTAATTGTGATGGACCATAAACTATGGAGAAAATGTACAGTCAGCTGCAGAGAAAATGGCCCTCTGCCCCCACAAACATTCCATGCAGGGACTTATTTCTGCAATTCACAAAAGATACAGTTGTCGTCAAAGATATGTTTGGAAGAATCATTTAGGGCATAATAGCACAAATCAGTAAATTTTTGTCCATCATCCATAGCTTGATGATACCTCAAGTACCATTGATAGTTGAAATTTGGCAAATGGTTAGATGAGATACTCGAAATTATGACAAAATAGAAAAATTACAATTCGAAATACATCAGCTAGGAAAATTGTACAACCCGAATAATGTTAACAAATAATCATGTTCCATAGTAAAATTGTCAAATATAATAGAGGTCTAAAAATATATATCCATTTTAATTTACATACACTCAGAAAAATTACCAAATATAAACACGACCCATTTAAAATACGTAATGTTATATTAGGCCATGTAGTTGGTGTATTTAATTTTGCTTATTTTTCATAGTGGACAAAATTCCATTCTAGCATAGTTAATTTACAACTAAATAAATATTAGGAAAAAAAATGGGACAATTTTACACAAATCAACCTAGTCCCACGGTAAGCTCAATAAGGCTTGTGATGTGGGTACTAGACAACAATATATACATATAATAGATAGATGCATATCAATATCACGATGAGGTCCATTTATTAATTAAAAATTCCTTAAAACTATTACATTACATTCAAATATAAATAAAACTCATCAAATTAAACTTAAGCGCTAACTAAAATCTAACCTATCTAACACAAAATAATACAATCAAAAGTCAGCCATCCTACTCATCAAAAAACCCCAGCGTATATCAATATTAAATACATAGAAAACATCCTAACTCAGGAACAAATATTTGTGATAAACACACAAATAAATGCCCTGACCAGGATTCCAACCTGGGACCTCCTGCTTCGTAGGCAGGGTCACTACTGACTAAGCTAGGATGCTGTTAACCCGTGGAATGATCTGTCAATAAAAAATGTAGTGTGATTTCGGCCTAAACATATACATAGTTAGGTTCGAAATTCAAAATTTATGGACACACGTGCGTCCATAAAGCGCTCCACGGGTTAAAGAGAATTTAGATATAAAAAGTTGTCAGAACAATAACATTTTGACTAAATTCACTTTGGATAGTATTACTTTTGATCCACCTTCAAATTGGACATTTTGGATGGACAATTTTCCATTTGTACCTAATGACAGTAAATTGATAAATAGAATTTTCAACTTAAAATATTGTTGCATTCCAACAGTCAAATTATTCAAGAGGTTGCCAAGATATATAGATATAGCGATGTTTAGGGCAAACCATTAGGATATTGTCAACCATAGGTTCAATTATGGTAACTGACAGGGATTTCCATATCCCTTACCCTATTTGAATCATGTACAAGTACTCTGAATACAAGTCTCAGTGGGAATTGCCTCAGGACTTAGTTTAAAGCACTTTGTTTAAAGTTACTTGTACTGTATTACTCTTTGTCTGTTTATCTCTGTTTTTTCCCTAATAAAGATAATAAAATAAAATGTTGTTATTTATATGTTTGTCCTTAAATTGATAAGTCAGTAAGACACTTTATTACACACTCACCCATAAAATATGTCATGCATAGTGCTGCAACAATGAGCAGTATAAATGTTTTCCTGAGCCGCCGCGGAGGCTTCAACACCCTGTTGCTCCTTATATTGAGGTTTGTCGCCGAGCTATCTTCTTTTAACTGAAAATAAAACCAAAATTAATGTCTTGCACACTGGAATGCCAATTGGAAATTCTTACTTATGTTTGGATACATTCTTAGGTAAGGTAAGTTTACTTATTGTTTTTGGATTTTCTTTGATGTGATTTCTCATAACTGCCACTTAAAAATCAATCAAAGCAAAGAACAGCCCCAAAATGTACGGCCCAAAGCATTTCATCATATTGATCAGGATATAAACAATTTATGTCGTAAACAACTACGTTTGTTTAATCAATATTGACTAATTTGCGACGCATTTAGACGCTTATGATTGGGGGTCTAGTAACGCCTAATGAATCAAAAGAACAATTTCAGAAGATTTACGCAATGTGATTGCGGGGTTGAATATAAAATTATCCAACTACGGTAAAATATTCATTCAATATTTACTATTTGCAATCATCTAGTCAAGGAACAACCAACACCCTTACCTCTAAGTACCGGTAAGTACTGAACTTTCCCATATCGAGATGAAACAAAACATCACAACCAGGCACTATATAAAATAATAATACTGTACATTGAAATACTAAAAGAAGTCTACTTTTTGTAACATGATTTCAGCAACTACAGCCTTCCATATTTTGCTGAAATCGCTGACAAAATTTAAGAGACAAACTACAGCTGTCAAAATGCCGTCAGCGAAGTAAAGTTGTTAAAGCTGCACCAATAAGCGTCAATCTGTACCACTGCATTAAAGTTTTTGCGATTTAAACCGTACTTTAAATAGCTTGAACTGAAATTAAGAAGCGTTTTTCCGTATGTATTGAATTGAAATCTTCTAGGTTGTCTATGAAAGCGACTGTTTGTTTTTTGTGTGCTGCAGCGTGTGAATACAGCTTGACTTGACACATGTAAGTGTTTTTTGATATGTGAAAACATGAATAAAGCCCAAATTTTGAGGTTAAGGTTAACTATTATGTATTGCTAATGTAGTTTTCATTGACAATCTACTTAATTTGTCAAAAAGCTCTTTTTGATGACAAATACAATGAATTATTATTCCCTGATATATTCATACCACATATATTCAATGATAATTAATATAATTCAATTAATACTTCATCTAATCATACTAAGATACCTACTTTTTACCTAAAAAGTATCAATACTCAATTAAATTATTAGTTACCAAATAAACAAAGTTAGGTTATAAACATGAGCATATGAGCTAAAGTTAGGTACATAACACTTCAAATCACTAACCACTTTAAGTCTAATATACGAATTCTCGAAGATGTCACTTACAGGAAATTTATTTAATTATATTACTTACTTAACCACTAATAGTTGTAGTATTTTTTGTTGAAATTACCTTTCTTCTGCGGACATCAGCCATTGTATTAAAATGGTATTTATAATAGTCTTCACAAGTTCACAACTGCACTAACAGTTCCGGTTGCTACAACGACTAGGTATCTACTAGATCACTAAATTGGTTTTCCTCGTTGTTATGCCTCTATCGTATAGTCAACCAGTCATGATGAGTTGCTATTATTATTTTATTAGGTAGTTATGAGTTACTCGCGAATGGCGCGAAGTAGTCTGCAATTTAACGAAAGAACTTATTATATAATGAACTGAATTATGATAGCGTTATCATATCGATACCGGTACCACGTATTGATAAGTTAAAATATTGCAACATATTGTATAATGGGCCAGGCGTGATGTGTGGAATAAAAAGTATTATGTACCTGCTAATAATAAGCATTAGGTAAATAATTATGCCGTTATTCATTCATAACCGATTATCAAACCTCCGTTACCTAATTTCTCTTTTGTCCTTATCTGTCAGTTTGACATTTGCGTTTATTAAAAAGGGACAAAACATATTTTAACTAATATGGGTCTGTTACGTTTTTATGAATAAGGCGTTTAATCTTTAATAGTACCTACCTACATATAGGTCCTTACTTACGTGTGAGCAATAAAAAAAGAAATATCGGTTAACTGAGACTATTTGGAATTTCTTAAATAATTAAAATTAAAGCTCGCTGAATTTTTACTTTTAGTTTATAACAATCATTTTGAAATAATTATTAATTACTATATGTTATAAAACACATATAAATATTAAGATGGTATAAAATTTGTAAACTTAAAGCATTTAGTTCTCAAGAGACCAAATAACCCAGGCGTCTCAAATAGTCCCATCTTACGGAAGTTAAAATGTTAACATAGCACTATTATAAACTCAAGGTCAAGGTCAACTGACTGACTGCTTGAAATTATTCCTCAAAACACAGACAACTGAGACAACCTTGAACGCCGCTATGTAGAATTTAATGGTACTATACATATAAGTACACATTATACATTACTACCTAGTACCTACCTCTGTTTGTTGTGGTATAAGATTAAGTACTTGATCATCAGATAAACAGAGAGAGACTTGAAACTTTGTGGAAAGATTTCTTATTAAAATACAAAAAATATGTTATTAGCGTTTTGAAAAAAAATGTTCACTGAAAAGAGTGAAAACAGTAAGATTACATTTACAGATAGCTACTAAAACAGAAGGTTGTCTGGAAGAGATGTGTCGCTTTTTTAGCAATAAGACCGCCAAGACTCTTGCCAATCTCCTTAATAATATATTATCTGTATTGTTATTTTTTGAGGAGTGCAATAGAGATTATTTGTATTGTAAATTGTATTTGTACACGTTATATCAAATTACATTTTAAAAGGATAAAGTAGGGCGTGACATTTTGAATGCGGAACCGTATTATACGCAGTCGAAGTCGCGGTATAGCTAGTTTTCTTATATAAGAGAGAAAAGTTGGAATATTTAAGGACATAACTATAAATAACATGTAATTTCCAATCTGAAATAAATTAATCTAATCTAATCTAGTACTCGCATCGTGCTGAATTCAAGAATTAAACCACGTGTAAATTTACACTATTATAATTAAGTGAACGGTTTATGTAATATCAATATATCAATAGGTAAGGGCGTAATCATTATCAGAATAAAAAAAATTACGCGAAAAAAACTTGCCGATTGGGAGGAAAAAAAATTCCCTACTTGGATCATGATACTGATTTCACCCCTAAATGGATCACTAACATTTTTGTTACACCCGTTATATCTGAGCAACCAAAATAAAATACCCACAAAAAACTAAACACATTGCACATATAGGTAATTATTGTCAAGATGTTAGAAAGATGCAATTTTTGATACCTTTTAGGCGATTATATTTCCTTATCTTATTATTAATTGGGATATTATTTGATTACTATTACTACACTGACATATGTCAAGTAGGCCAGGACCACAAGTGTCTCTTTGTTTTTTTTGTTTTGGTACTAACAAGATATGGACCATGTGTCTGAAATAAAATATTTTTATTTTATTTTATTTATTTATTACAGGCTGGTAACGGGGTTGAGACATATTTTATATTACTTATAACTTCGTTTCGCATTCCGGATCGCAATGGACAGACTGATGCTGATAGAGAAACTTAAAGAATACGGCGTGGGTCGCCGCAAGCTCACTGACGAATTGTTCAAAGATGACCCTCCACTGCCGCGGTTTGGCGTGCGGGATGACGATGAAGAGGAGTTGTGCCATGAGATGTAAGTGTACAGTCAACCAATTGGAACCCTAGGCCACTGTAGGACTATGTCACAGTGACGCTTTAAATCTGATTGTAAGAAATCTATTACTGCTTGTCATTTTGACAAGGTTCTAGAGTGGCCTAGGGTTCCAATTGGTTGACTGTACAGCTGTTATATATCATAACTATCATAAGAACTAGTTGTAAGAACTGAATCCGATCTCCCGATCTGACTGAGTTCACCGATGACTTGTTCAAAGATGTCCCGCCACTGTAGCGGATAGGCGTTCGAGATGAAGGAGGAGGACGTAAATTGTGGCATGAGATGTAAGTATGCAGGACGGCGTGGATGTGCCGGTTTTGTACCTATTTAGTTTCCGAAATAAATAAATTAAAGTATGCAACTGTTATCTTAGATATATGAGTACAATTATTGCTCTGTACAGGCTTATCCTTCGAATGAGTTCTCTCTGCGTTCTGACAAGCTCGGATTGTACTTTTGACATAACAAAGGCGTTTGACAAGGCTTGATCTGAAATTATTATATATAGTCTTGCAATAATTGGGTCAGGTGCGTTTATGTGTGCCTAGATTTCTCACATTTTGAGATAACAATCGATAAGAGAAAATAGTTGACAGATTTTCGTTCCATTGATTGATTATAAACGCCGGCGTACCTCAAGGGACTGTTCTTTTGCCTATTAGGTTTTTTACAAATGTTTAATTATTAATATTTAAAGTCGGATATTTAGAGTCAGACCACGTTTCCAAATAAATGAACTGTCAAACATTTAAAGTATTATTTAATACGTTATATAAACTTCTATCAAAATTGTGACGTTTAGTTACTAAACGCTTTTACAGTCTGTGCTATTAAAATGTATGCAAACTTGGCTTGGTCGGACTCCAGGCAATTTAAGAGGTTTAAAAACCGCGCTCACTTCATAAAATATAAATACATATAGGTATGTTTTCTTGTTATAATTTGTGAATGTCAAACTGTTTATGCTTACTTTATAGTTGTATATACTTTTTGTGATGATGTTATTGTTTGTGGATGAATAAAGATTTTTATCTATCTATCTATCTACTTATATATAGGGGTGGACCAAACTACTTACAAGGAAGTATGTGTTGATATTTATGATTATAAACATTGCTTTCAGAATAAAATCCACATGCAGCATCCCCGGCTGCCAGTTCACGACAGAATCTCTGCTAGAATTCGAAAGCCACTACAACACCTCACACCGATACACGTGCAGTCAATGCAAGAAAGTCCTGCCTTCGCCACATCTGCTAGACTTGCATATACAGGAACAGCATGACTCGTTCTTTGCTGTTCTATCTGCTAAGAAACCTTCGGTAGGCTTAATTATATCGTATTGTGTTGCGTTAAGGTCTTATTTTCAGTGAACTGTGCAGGACAAAATCCTAAATGGTTTTGTTTTTTTCTGATTGACTGCCACTGTCATCTACTAAATTCAACATTTATTTTCAGTATTGCTGTTACATAGAAGAATGTAAAGAAAAATTCATGAATGCTGATGAACGACTTGAACACTGTGTAAATGTTCACAAAATGCCTAAAGACTTTAGATTCGACCAGAAACCCAAAAGCAAAAAAGCTAAACCGAAAAATAAAAACAAAAAGTCGAATGAAGAAAATTCTATGGATGTCGATAAAGTTGCAGAACAAAAACAATTCTTCTTTTCTAATAGAAAGCAGAAAGCATTTCCTAAATACACAGGAAAAAAGTTTACCACAGAAAAAGAGAATGCTACCACAGATGTCAACATGGATGAAGTTGTAAAGGACTTAAAAGACAGTTTACCATCTTAATAAAACAAACTTTACATCATAACAGTGTATTTACTCTCACAATCATTACTAATAAATAAATAAAACGTAAGCTTATTACTACATTTCAACTTGTTATGTGACTTGCATATATTCAGTGATATATGATCATTTTCAGAGGATGTATATTAAAATATTTAATTTTGATAGTGCAATGGCAAACTATTCGAGATTCCTTCTTATTCAAACATCGAACAACAACACCAAGAGAAGCAGCATATTGTCTATTTCCTATCTTCTAGAATAAAAGTTATCTAGAACTTCTAAATATCTATGACAGGTAATAGATACGGCTGATAAAAATTTGAAGTTTATTTACTTGACTCACTGTCGAATATTGCCTTACACCAATAATTACGAATCATATAGTCCTATGACGTAATTTATTACTGCTCATTAAAATACAAAAGTGCACCAACTTCATAAAGGAAAATATGTACTATACCGTTCATTATCCATAAAGAAGTACCTTTTTTTTTCTGAGGACTTTCTAGGCACCACCTTGCTGGTATACAAATAGAAATCTCAAACCGTTAAAAAGTTAATGCACTTTAGTTAACATTCCAAACTTGAGCTTGACATCACATTCATTTAAATAATCACGTGACTCAACATCTTATACAAAAGGTAATAAGGTCTAATCTCGCTTACTTAGCCTTGCCTTGGGCAGCGACGGCGGCCATCGCCTTCTTAACCGTTTCCTCGTCTCCAAGGAACTGCATGGAGTCCGTTGGCTTCATGTCCTCGTCTAACTCGTATACGAATGGGATGCCGGTGGGCAGGTTGAGTTCCATGATGGCTGCGTCGCTGAGACCTGGGCAAAAGCGAAAAATACAATTTTTTTTAATAAAAAAAACATTTTCATCGCGCTCTTACCTGTGTATCTCGCAAGAAAGAGCAAGACGCAAATACTTTCGTATTACGTAGAGTCCGACTATGCTAAGTTTAGTAGGTTTTGATACCACAAAAAGTAAACGTCATGAAGAATTTCACAGAAGTTTGACGTATAAAATAACACTATTAACGTATATCATAACGTAGTTTGACTCTAGAACTGGTAAACTCACAATCACTTATTCTTTAGTATATGATATTTATTTCAGTAATCAGTATCAATTTCGATATTTAGATTTCAAATTAAAATTTGTAATCATACAGAGATTTTATCTTACCATCTAAATGCTTGACAATGCCTCGAAGGCTGTTTCCATGGGCAGCAATGATAATCTTCTTGCCTTCTTTGATCTTAAAAATAAGAATAAAAATCATTAAAAAAGGTTATAAATATAACCAAGAGATCAAAATTATATACTGGTTAATTTGAACGAGAATAATTGGGCCTGAGGACCAGGGGTGTAGGCTAGAATTAGGGAAGGTCTAAGTCCAGCAGCAGACAACCATGGGCTGATGATGATGATTCTATCCCTAGATCCAAATAGGCCCCATAAAAATTCCAATTAGTATTCATATGTAAAATACAATTTGAAGTATAAATATTGGAATAAATAAATACTTAAGAACACATCTCACACAGATCAACCTAGCCCCAAACTAAGCAAATCTTGTTTTATGGGCAGCGATAGACATTTTGATATAATATAAGCCTTTATTTCCATTAATATACAAAGTTTTACATAACGTTTACTTAATTTTATTTTGTCTATTTAATGGGCACTTGGGCAGTCCATAATTGGACGAAGGCCTCCTCCATCTTGTGCCATATTGATATACATACTTGTATATACATAGGAAACATCCATAGCTCAGGAACAAATATTCGTGATAAACACGAATAAAAACCCTAACCAGTATTCAAACCCAGGACTTCCAGCTACATAGGCAGGGTCACTACCAACTAGGACAGTAAGGCCGTCATATTATACTGAATATAATTCAAATAGTATATTGTACCTGTGGAACTATAACATCATTCCAGTATGGCAGTGTGCGCTCAATAGTGAGTTTAAGGCTCTCGAACATGGGGAACTCCTCGGGCTTTGGGTCTCCGGCATAGCGGGGGTCATTCACGATGGTCTCGTAGTAGGGGTGGTCCTTTTCCATGGCGGGAGGGGGCACATCAAAGCTTCGACGCCAGATTTGGACCTGGTAACAAAATCAAATACGTTTTTCAGAAATGGAAGCACCAAAAATGTTTGAAATTGTCTTTAAAGTATTAAAAGGGTTTATTGAGTAACCTTGACAATACCGTTCAAAACACAGACACTAGTTTTTTTTTTTTTTGTAATAATGCTACTTAGAGTCAGTCTCTATCTCACATGATGCCAGGATGGCCAGAACATATAATTACACCAGGAATGATGAATGATGGTAGGATGGTTAAAATTAAAGTAATTAGTGTTGGTAATGTATGTAGTAAAAACCTATGCATATGAAAAGATGTATAGATTAATAGCGAAGTGAAAGATTCATTTGAGGATCATAGTATTTAGCATTCTGTAGTCTGCCTTCCTAAATGGATACAGTTGATGTAATTTAAATTTGGATGTTTAGCCAGATAGCAGACAAATTCAGGTTCTGAGCCAATTATGTAATAAAAAGCTGGAATTTAAAACTAAATATGTCCAAGTTTGTAATCTAGTCATATACATTATAAAACTATAGGATTACCTGAGCCTCTCCATATTTGGCTGCGGTCTCAGCCTTGTTAAGGCCGGTAAGTCCACCGTAATGCCTCTCGTTGAGTCTCCACGTCTTGCTAACCGGCAGGTCAGCTTGGTTGATTTCTTTCAGCACAGAGTTCAGAGTTATTTGGGCCCGCTTCAGCACAGACGTGTGGGCGATGTCGAACGTGTAACCCTCGGCTTTCAATGCTTTACCGGCGGCAACCGCCTCCTCACGACCTGCAGCCATTATCTAATCAGACCAAATTTAATGAAGGAAAGATGAATATACTCTTCAAGTCTTGAAACTTACCCTTGTCACTCAAATCGGCGTCAAACCATCCGCAAAACAAATTCTTCTGGTTCCACTCACTTTCGCCGTGGCGAATCATAACAATTTTGTATTTTCCAGGCATGGTTTTTGATATTTTCGTGACCGGTCAAACCTTCAATTTAATATCAGTCTGACACCAATAACCTCTCTTTGACCTTCCCGGCTTCCCTAACTAACTTCCCTTGCAGTAGTTACATCAATGACGTTTTACGAGAATGGAAAAATAGGAGTAAAAATGAACCTTATTTGTAGGTAAACAAAGTTCTATAATACTTCATCTTGGTAACCATAGAGGTAACCATAACCTACGTTAAAACTACTTTACACGAAGCTGTAGCAAAAAAACAGGAAATGCGTTCCCGAAATACGCCTCTAGGATTAAAAAGTTTCTCACATGGTATTTTCATTCAGCCTAATATTTTGATGCAAAAAATTTTTTGAAGTTTCTTTATGTGCTCAGTGGTTTCTTTCCTTTCCAAATTTGCCTCTGTTGTAATTGGATCGCATAGTAAAATAAAATTGGTAAATGTGAAAAAATAGTATTTTAGGTGTGGAAACCGGCCAAAATAATGGCACCTAAAAAGAAATCCGACAACAGTATATCATTATCACTAAAAAGTCTAAAAACACCAAAAGAAAAAACATCAAAACTTAATACAAAAACGAAGAACGTTCTTAAAGTGAAAATTCAACGTAAAAGTAAGTTATCCACTTGTTCAAGTCGTAATATTTTGCAACTTAGCAAAATTCCTTAACAGCTCATCATGGAGTGTTTAAGGATTTGAAATAAGATACTTGAATGGCTCCTCATTTTAACAGACTTAACATGTATAAATCTATCTATCTATCTATGTTAGATCACGTTATATTACCTATATGTTAGTTTTTAATTGCAAAAATGATATGGTCAAATTTTGCAACATTTATGTTATAACATGTGATTGTGAGATTAAGACTTTCTCTCTTTTTCAACACATTGCTAATGCCAGCCTCCCAATTTCTTGTCTTTTAATAATTGGTGAAATTAATTATAAACACAGAAAGACTATAACTTCATAGCCAACCAGTGGTGCAAAGGATAATCAGTTAGTGATCAGTGATGCTCAACCCTGTTTAATAAAAGGTTTCTCGTTCTATTTGTATGTTTCATATTTTTTGGCCTATGATGCAATTATAGGTTCAAAATAGATTACACCATTGGTCAAATGGCACATATGCACATTTTGTTGTTGAATTTTTCCATTGTGGGATGCACTATAACTACTATATTTGGCATTTGTGATCATTCTTAACTCTTCATAACCCACACCCGCTAATGATATCCGATATCCCCATATATCATGTACTTTGATCCCCAATAAGTGCCTCCTTCCCTAACCTCCCCTACATTAGAGCCTGCAAATTACGGGGCGTGATAAAGAAGTGTTTCAATTTTCAACTGATGTGTGAGTAGCAAGAGTTAAAGATACCACTAGCTAGGCTAGCTGACAAGGCGCAAATGTCTTAAAGGTTCATTTAGGAATGAACCTTTACAACAAGCATCAAATTGGTACCTTTTATTAAAAACATATTTTCATTTGAATAGATTTTGGTTCTTCCTAGTGTTTTGTAGGCCTCCACTGCGAACTATTTACACTAATTGCTGGCTAAGAACATGTAATTAAATATACAAGTTGACCTCAGCCATTGGACAAACCCTGAAATGCCACATAGGGCTACATCTTAGTAATGCTCTAGCATAAATATTTATTTAGTTTGAATGAAAATAAAAACAGTTATTTTGAAATAAAAGTTATGCATCACACAATCACAATCAGGCCAAAGAAGTATCAAAAAATGTAGCCAAATAAACCTCACGCGATTTTTGCAAAATCTTATAAATGACATAAATAAAAATTAAACACTTTAGAATGGATTAATTACGTTTATTAACACCATGACCCACCATGTATATTGGACATGGAGACTAACAGAAGACAATATTATAAATAAAAATGATAATCAAAAAAGATGAAGAAGTAAGTAGTAGGCTGCTCCAAAGTAACAAATAGTAATTTTTTAATTTCTTTGTAACCACTGCACCAATAGTTATGAATGTTATGCTAATTTATGTACTTGTTCTAAACATTGTAACGCATATGTAACGACTTTGTCCATTGGCTAAGGATACCCTGTATAGACTCATGATATTATTCATGTGTTTTGGATCTAGTGTATCATATCTAATATAGTTCACATTACTTTTAACTAACCCTAGAAATAAAATAATCCACACCACATAATAATGCTTTATAATAATCTGTCTAGATGTTAAAAATGCCATTGCTAATAAGAAAAGGACCTCGGAAGATAAGAGCCCGGCAAAAGCGTCAATGAAAAAGATGCTTACAATGAATATACAGAATGACATGAAGATAGACAGGATGAATGAAGGTAACATTTATTATTTATATAATTAATATTTAGTAAGTTATAGTCATGTCAGCATAGAGTCAATTCAGCTGGACAACATGAAAGTAGAATCAATATAGCTGGATGGCTAAAATTTAAATTAATTAGTAGCTAAATTTCTATAGTAGTTGGCACTTTGGCAACGGACGGCCCATTGCCTCATGGGGCCTTGGTAGAATAAAATAATATATATTTACAAATGCCTTTTATTCTGAACATGTCTTTGTTTCTAAGTATATTTATTTAATTGTTTTAAGTTCAGTGGCCTTGTTTTGTCCTTGCCTTGTCAAACTGCTTCCAATGCTTTCTATTTTTTGCCACTCTTGTCCATAATAGTCTAACTGTTAGGATTGTTTCATCCTCCCTTCTAAAGGCAGAAGACCGACCAGCCTAGAGTGCACGCTTCACATGTTTTTATTGTTAGTAGTTTAGTAATTCTATGTTTTTGTTTCAGTGGCTCGAGCGCAATTAGTCAAAGAATGCCCTGTGGCCGAAACCGTGAGTGCTCAAGTCCCTGCGCCTAAGAAAAGAGGAAGGAAAAAGAAAATATTGGAACCAGGTAAATGCACCAACATTTGAATTCTGTTCTGCGGGGTTCAGATTGTGCGCGGTATACCCCACCGTTACATATTCTGCCGCAATTGGTAGGTCCACACAGAGCGAGGCGCCTCGCGAGGCAATTGCCGATTGAAGCTGTTCGGTGCCTCTTCCATGTCAAACGCGCGCGGCCGTGATGCTTTGGGCGAGGCAATTCAGACCGTGCTGCCTCGCGAGGCATTTCGCACGGCTCCTGCGAACCTTAATGTGTAATCTAGACTGCTTGAACTGAACACGAATAATGTGAGCTACATAAAATAATGCTAATAAATAATAATGTACTTAACTTATCGTAAGTGATAGGGTTACTCACGGAGCAATACATTTACAATACATACATTTTATACTTAACTAGAGCTGTGTTGTATCAATGTGTATAATATGCATGTTAATGTTGGTGCTGGAGCGAATTTTCTCTCAATTGCCTCCTAAGCCTAGCCGGTAGTGACCCTGCTTACAAAGCAGGAAGTCCCGGGTTCGAATACTGGTCAGGGCATTTATTTGTACTTTTATCACGAATATTTGTTCCAGAATTATAGATGAATGTAGTGTCTATTCTATATTATCGTGTACTTTCTAGAAACGGCTGAAGTCGTTCCCAAGAAAAAAGCCAAGTTGCCTAAAAAGGCTCGAACTAATGCGGTAAAGAAGGTGGCCAAGACAAAGGAGTCTAAAGGTAGGTAAATTCAGAATCGTAGCGAGAGATATACGTAGACAGGCTTTTTCTTAGTGAAAAGTAGAATATGTAATGTTAGTAATGTTACTGTTGGTACTTTTGGCTTTTAGTTTACACATGTAAATGCTAAGAAGGTAGCAGTGGTGGAGCGTTAAAATGTTATTTGGGCAAGCCGGAGCTTCCTTTATAGGACCACTTTGTTGCCTGTCGGTCTGTCTGTCAAGATCCTTTATCTTAGGAACGCGTGGAGGTAGCAAGTTGAAATTAATACCACATACACCCTGCGGACCCTTGAAGCTGTGTAACAACCAAACCTCTACGCTACGGCAACGCAATCAAAAGATACGGCGGTTTATGTCGCATTTCCCATGCATTTGCTATGGGAATCTGTAGTATTTAGGCTAGGAACGATATTGAAACAACGGAGTACACGTAACAGTTTAATCTCTAATTACAGACTGCCTGTGGGTAGGGGAAGAAAAACCCAACTACCGGCATTCATATACCATAATCCCTCCACCAATAGATAATAATATTACATAAAAAACAACTAATTATTTAAGACTTATAAATAGCGTTCTTATTTCTAGTGGACCGCACACCCCGACCACCAGCATCAGGATCGAGCGGTGCGGGTGTAGGTTCGCTCACGCCGTCTCCCGCAGGCACGGGGACCTCGTTCCCCTCTGCCTGGGGCAACCGGCCCTCGGGGAGGCCACCTGTGTCCTTTCCCGAATAAGCCATGTCCTCCAATTCCAAATTCAATGTCACGTTTTCCGACTGTTCTGCAGCGGTCTGTTCTGGTTGGTCTTCTTGGGCCGGTTGGCCATCATCTGGTAGCGAACAGAAAGAATCAGTTTCGTTGAGACCCTCGGTATCGGAGTCGCCGTCATCTCCATATAGGCTTAAATCATCCACTTCAATGTCTATATTTCCTCCTCTATAAGCCAACAGCTGATCTAGGTGTTTTTTTAATGTTAGATTTAAGTCCGGTACAAACACCTCATACATTCTGGAGCCTAGTACTTTTACAATAGTCCCTTTTTTCCACTCGTGCTTATTACCATTCGAAAATAAATGTTTCACTAATACGGTATCGTTTATATTAAAATAACATTTACGTAATCCACCATAATGTTTACTGTGTAAGATCTGTTTCGCGCACACATTAGCAAGCGGGTTTGGCGGTGCGGATGAGGACGACCCCGCGGCGCCGGCGCCGGCGCCGGCACCGGCCGCGGCTGCGGGCGGCGACGTGCGCAGCAGGTCGAGCCGGCAGCGCAGCATGCGACCCAGCATCAATTGGGCGGGCGCGAAACCAGTTGTACAGTGCACTGAGTTCCTATAGTCGAATAAAAACTTGTTTAATTTCTGTATAATTTCTTGTTGCCTATTACTCTGCTGCATTATTATTTTAACGGCTCGTTTTACCGTCTTCACCGTGTTTTCCGCCTGCCCATTTGATGCTGGATGATACGGTGCGATAGTAATGTGTTGTATGCCGTTTATATTGCAGTAATCATTGAATTGACTTGAACAGAAATTACTAGCGTTATCGGTAACTAAAGTTCGCACTAAACCATACCTACTAAATATTTCACACAGTTTGTCAATAATGGCACTAGTGTTTGTAACCGTTAACAAAAAACATTCTACCCACTTTGAGTGGGCATCTACCGCTACCAAAAACTGTTTCGCTTGCCACGAAAACATATCTAAATGCACTCGCTCCCATGGTCTGGCAGGGTAGGGCCACGAAGCTAACGGCGCGCGGGGGGGGTTATTGCGTAATGCAAGACATATACTACAAGTGCCTACTTTGTCCTCAATATCCTTATCAATTTGTGGCCACCACATCCTAGCTCTGGCTTCCGACTTAGTTTTCACGACTCCAAAATGAGAACTATGTAATTCCGTTAGTAATTGTTCCCTGTGACCCATTGGAATTACGACCTTATGGCCTCTTAAAATGCAACCATTTTCCAATGATAGCTCCAGACGACAAGCGAAATACGGTTTCAAAGCAACATCTGGCATTTTAGCCGGCCAGCCGTTAGTTATGTAATATTTTACCTTATTTAAAACTGCATCGTCCGCGGTTCCCTTTTGTATGTCAACAACACTAAGTGGTTTTAAGGTTGAACTTGATATAAAATTTATGTACATAGCTTTGTCAGGCTCATCTTGGAAGTCTAGATTATCCTGAGGAACCGAAATGACGGAACGGGACAAGAAATCAGCCACATTATGTTCTCCTTTAATATACTCTATATTAAAATTATATGCAGATAAGAACAACGCGTACCGCTGCAACCGGTTAGCGGCTAATTCCGGTACGCCTTTTTTGCTACCAAAAATTGACAAAAGGGGTTTGTGATCCGTGCGGAGGGTAAATGGAACCGAACGACCATATAAATAATGGTGAAATTTCTTAACTGAAAATATCAGGGAAGCGGCTTCTTTCTGAACCTGGGAATAATTACGTTCCGCGCTAGAAAGCGATCGCGAAGCGTACGCCACCACACGCTCGGTACCATCGCGCTGCCGCTGCGCCAGCACCCCGCCCAGGCCGCGCGGACCTGCGTCCGCCGTCACCACCACCGGCAGTGACGGGTCATAGTGCGCTAGCACTTGATCCGACGCTAGTTCACACCTTATTTTGTTGAAGGCGTCTTGTTGCTCTTTTCCCCAAAACCATTTTTCACCTTTTTTAAGTAGCATGTGTAAGGGGTCAAGTATGCTGGATGTGTTTGGAACAAAACACCTATAAAACCCAATCATGCCCAGAAATGATTTAAGTTCGCTTACATTCTTAGGACACTCACAATCAAGAATAGCTTTAACTTTTTTATCGGATTTATGTAGTCCATTTTTATCGATACGGAAACCAAGGTTCTACAGAGTCCTTAAATAATTCACACTTATCCTGCTTCAGTCGCAAACCTGCTTCTTGCAACCTTCCTAACTCTAAAGAAACACAAGAGTCGCAGTGGAATTTAGAGATATTTATTCAGATAGCAAAACAGAATGATTGACGGTTGATTGTACATCAAACAATAAACATATAGGTAGCATAGCAACCTATACCAGCCAATACTTCAACACTTCCTCTCAAGCAACCATCCATCATGAGAACACCCACAACACCATCAAGCACTCAAGTCTAAACCTAAACCAGACACACACCTTTCAAACTTAACGCGGGGCAATGGCTTAGTTAAGACATCGGCCAGGTTATCTTCAGTTGGGATGTACTCCAACTGAACCAAACCCTCACTGACGCAATGACGAACGAAATGATACCTAATGTCAATATGCTTCGTTCGCCGGTGAGCAATAGGATTATGTGCCATCGCCATGGCGCTCTGGTTGTCTACAAACAACTTGACACTCCTAGAGTTCCCGTTCTTACACACACGACTCACTAACCTCTGGAGGTATACAGCTTCCTTGGATGCTTCAGATAATGCAACGAATTCCGATTCACTTGATGAACAGGACACGCAGTTCTGCTTTCTGCACTCCCAGGATATCATATTCGGTCCTACTTTAAACATGTAGCCCGAATAAGACTTTCTGTCTTTAATGTCGCCTCCCCAGTCAGCATCGACGTAACCTGTAATTAAATGATTGTTACGTTCACCTTTCGACTTCCGAAATACAAGGCCTAAGCCACAAGTTCCTTTCATATAACGTAGAACACGCTTAGCCGCATTCATGTGTATAGTTCGGCAACATGAATTATACTGAGCTAAGAAGCTCACAGCCGCCGAGATATCGGGTCTCGTGTTGCAGGCTAGGTAATTCAATGCACCAACCAACGACTGGTATCGTAATTGTTCTTGGCGATTCAACTCCTCACCACTACCACTCCAGCTGCGTCCGAGCTTTCTACTGTGTCTTCATAGTAAGAATCCTCTGCCATTGACGTACATGGAACCACCTTAGAAGAAGGATCGATTTCCCATACAATCGCATTGTCTTCTTTGCATACAGTCCTCTGAGATGATGTCAACTCCATCTTTGAACCAGTCTCCGACGCCTTTAAATCGGAACCTTCAATAAATGTAACGTCTCGACCTGTAATAATCTGTCTAGGGTTGCTAAGATCTGCAAAGCGATAACCTTTAGTATCTTCGCAATAACCGACGAAAATATACTGCTTTGCCTTAGCGTCCCATTTCTTTCTCTTCTCCTTTGGAACATGCACATAAGCCGTTGACCCGAACACTCGCAAATGATCAAGTTTCTGTACCTTCCCTGTCCACAACTCTTCTGGGATCTTCCCGTCATTGGCGCTATGAGGCAGTCTGTTTTTGACGTATGCCGCTGTGTTACAAGCTTCCGCCCAAAACTTCTTATTTAAGCCTTTATCCATCAGCATGGTCCGTGCCATCTCCGTTACGGAGCGCAGTGACCTTTCCGCGACCCCGTTTTGTTCTGACGTGTAGGGAACTGTCAACTGGTGCCTTATTCCCTTGCTGGAAAGAAATGCATTAAAATCTTTATTAACAAATTCCGTCCCATTGTCCGTTCTCAGTCGTTTGACTGTCAAGCCGGTCTCATTCTCCACATGCGTCACAAAATCCTTAAAGAAGTTCAAAGTCTGTGACTTCTCCTTAAGAAAATACACAAACAATTTCCTAGTGAAATCGTCCACAATAACAAACATGTAATGAGCACCCCCGTAAGAACGTTCCGACGTTGGTCCGCACAAATCGGCATGTAATAAGCCTAATTTGTCAGTAGCTCGTCCTGCTTCACCCTTTGGAAAAGGTAATCTATGTGCCTTACCTTTTATACAAGCAACACATGGTTCCATTACACCTTTACCTCCAAGATCGATCTGTGGTAGCTTGCGTAAATCTCCCAGATTTACATGCCCAAGCCTCCGATGCCAAAGCGCCAACGAGTCCTCAGCCTGAACTGTAGCCAAAGCCCCTTCTACAACAGGAAAACATTCATCCAACATATAGATACCTGAGACTTCACTAGCAGTAACCACAAGCTTACTCGTAACTTGGCCTATCGACTGGTGAAACATCCTACAACCATCGCTATCAAATATCACTTTCCATCCATTCTGTACCAACCTTGATATCGACAAAAGATTAACTTTCAAGTCGGGTACATAGTAACAATCTTTTATAGGCAACAAAACTCCTTTCAGACTTACCATAATGTCACCCTTACCCTCGCTTGACAATTTGTCATCATTCGCACATGTCACAACATTCTTATCAGTTATCATAAAGTCTCTAAACCAGTGCTTCTGAAAACTCATGTGCGACGACGCACCGCTGTCCAGATAAAATGCCGCGGGGCTGAAGGAATCATGTACGGACAGTGAACAGCACAATGCAACTTTCTTCGACTTCGTAGAAACCGTTGATTTGCCTTCTCCGTCTAACTCCTTTACCAGCTTCGGGCAATCTGACTTCTTGTGACCCTTCTGGCCACACCTAAAGCACTTGAGCTTCATAACTGAATGCTGACCATGTTTCCTTGCTACTAACGCCGAGTTCGCAACCGAGGAATCATTCGAAGAACTCTGACTGGAATCCTCTTGTAACAGCTTCTGACGTACATTTTCCGAGGTAAGCTTCATACCAGAGTGTTCTAATGCCATCCGCAGTGGCCTGTACTCATCAGGTAGACCTCTCAATAGTACTACGGCTATCAAATCGTCATCAAAGCTCTGATTAATCTCTTTCAGCTTCTGAGCGTGATTCATGACCGATGCTACGTACTCGTGCATAGATTTATGATTCTCTAGCTTTTCGTCCAAGAGATTATTCATTAAAGAGATCCGTCTGTTAATACCTTTGTCTTCGAAAATCGCTGCCAACGCATCCCACACCTCCTTAGCGTAAGAAAGATTTTGCACGTACGGATACAGATGCGGCTCCAGATGTAGACATATCAACGTAAAAGCCTCCTGATCCTTCTCACTTTCTGCAGAATCATCTTTCTTCGGTAGTGTTGACGTAAATTTGAAACATTTTTCACGAACTAGTAGCATTTTTATTGCGAATTTCCATGACGTGTAATCTTCTAATCCGGTCAATTTGGCAACAGAAAATTTTGTAGACTGGGCCCATAACCTCTAAAGAAACACAAGAGTCGCAGTGGAATTTAGAGATATTTATTCAGATAGCAAAACAGAATGATTGACGGTTGATTGTACATCAAACAATAAACATATAGGTAGCATAGCAACCTATACCAGCCAATACTTCAACACTAACACTTGTTCCAAACGCTGTAAATGTGTTTCCCGGTTGGGACCTGTAATTAAAATGTCATCTAGAAAAATGCATGTTCCTTCAATTCCTGATAACAGCTGTTCCATTGTTCGTTGAAATATGAATGGGGCATTAGCCAAACCAAACACTAGCCTGTTGTAGCAGAATAACCCTTTATGAGTATTTATGCAGGTTAAACGTTTCGAATCATCCAGGACTAATTGCGAGTATGCGCGCGATAAATCTAATTTTGAAAACTCCACTCCCCCGTGCAGCTTAGCAAACAAATCCTCGATTCTTGGCAGTGGGTAATTATCTAAGTACAACACTTTATTAAGTGTGACCGAAAAATCGCCACAAATGCGTATATTCCCATCGGGGCGCAAGACTGGGACGATGGGGGTAGCTATGTCGGAGTGGTCTACTTTTTCTAAAATACCTAACTCGACTAATCGCTGTAACTCTGCCTCCACTTTTGGTTTAAGGGCCAGTGGTACCGGACGCGGTTTAAAAAACTTCAATGTACTGTCAGGTTTAATTTTTAAACTTACCTTAAATTTGTTAAATTCCCCTAATTCATCCGAAAATAACTTTGCGTACTTGTTTTTGTATTGTTCCCCCAAATCTAAGCGATTACAATTATGTACGTTATTACAGTCGTTGCTACACAGGTGCAAGCCAAACGCAGTTATAAAATCGCGACCCAATAATACCGGCCGGTCGGATTTATTTTCCACGATAAGCATTTCAATTTGTTTAGTGCGACCTTCGTAAATCACCGGAAATATAACACATCCTTTTGGAAAAATCTTACTCTCATTATAACAATTCAACACATCTCTATACGGGTGAATTTCGTGCGAAGCAAAAACATCCTTATACACTGTGTACGGAATAATCGAAACGGCACTACCACTATCTATTTCGCACACAATGTTTTTACTCGCTATAGACACCGTTTCGAGCATTGGTTTATCTTTAGTGCAGTTTATAATTTTAAATAAATCAAAGCTACCTGTAATGGCGTCGTCATCATCCGCACCCGCAGTCAAGAAATAATTGCTTCTATATTTCGGCTTGCTCGTACACATACGCTTCAAGTGACCTTTGACCTTACATTTAGTGCACGTGAAATTTACGAAACGACACTGATCCTTCGAGTGACTTTTATAACCACACACTTCACAACGAGATTCCAGATTTCCCGCAGGTCGAGGAGGCCCGCTGCCGCTCCGCACGGCGTACACGGGCGGCGGCGCCGCGGCGGCGGCCGCTTGCCCGGCGGTGTTGAGCGCCTGACGCGCACAGCGAACGCTTTGCGCCAAATCTAGCGCCTTGTTGAACGTCAAAGTATCTACATTTTGCGTGAACAACTTCTCCTTCTCCTTAACGTCTTCCAACCCGAGAACAAAGCGATCTCGTAGCATAGTGTCGAGTTCCGTTTTAAAACCACAATACTCTGCTAAACTCCGCACTCGCGCTGCCCATTCGGCTAAATCTTCCCCGGCGCGTTGCTCAGCTTTATAAAACTTATAACGCTCTGCAAACGAACTTTTCTTTGATACAAAATGAGTGTCGAAATGATTTAAAAGCGTCTTAAATTCAACATTGTCGACCTCCGTCGGGAACGCCAGACTCCTAGCAACCCGGTACGTGTCTTCCGCCAACGCCGTCAACAGGATTGCCCGCCGCTTTACGCCAGATTTGTCAGATTCTTCATTGATTCCATTTGCCGTACAATACTGGCCCAACCGACTTTTAAAAATGGCCCATTCCTGTGTTCGATGGTCGAAAGTGAGACTGCCACCAAACATGTTTCCGTGACTCGCCATATTTGCTTCTTATCGCCTGCCTTCTTTTCCTTGTGTTCACAAGCACTAAACACACGCGTGAATTACTAGATCGTCGCCAAATTGTAGTATTTAGGCTAGGAACGATATTGAAACAACGGAGTACACGTAACAGTTTAATCTCTAATTACAGACTGCCTGTGGGTAGGGGAAGAAAAACCCAACTACCGGCATTCATATACCATAGAATCACAATGTATAGGGTAGGTACTTCCCTTTGACCCAGAACCACGAAATTTGTCAAAAAGCATGAGCTTGTATAGTTGCCGCACACTGAGAGTTCCGTGCCACCAGTATATTTAAGTTCCTAAGGTTATTAATGGGGGGAGCATCCTTTGTGCGGAACCCTCGGTGGGCGAGTCAGACTCGCACTTGGCCGGTTTTTTTTGAGATCTTAAGGAAAAATGTGCTAGATTGGCTCACGCAAGGGAAGCCGGCAGGAATCGAGTTCTATAAACGCCCCGCCACTGATAGTAGGAGTAGTGTAGTATGAAATAGAAGGAATTTTGATGAAGGCTTACAATTATGCAGCTATTTCTTGTTGTGCAAAGTAATTGCATTCTTTTGTACCTATCTCTATATTGTTCTTTGTGTGCTATATACCTATATCCATAATTTATATTATATAGGTTTTAATTAAGAGTAAGGTAAAGATGTCACGGGTGTTTAAAAATAAACAAAGTCCTTAACTTTGGGGTAAAATCGCAGTTAATAGAACTTACAAACAATGTAAACAAATAGTATCACATGTTTTGTCACTGTATCTCTTTATATTTTCAAACTACGTCATCAAACACCACTGAAGATGTTCACTACTGATATGATCGTATTATTGTAACATACAAAAAGTAAGATAAATAACTTAATCTTGGAGATTTCATTAAAACATAAAAGTTAGGTTATAACGATCAATATGGCAGTTTGTTTACATTTTTAGGAAGTTGGATTGACGGCAATTGTAGTTGTATTGTAAGGAAATGCTCGATGAAAACAAACTTCCCTTGTTATCCAGAAACCAATGTAATCAGTATAATTAAGTAGACATACTTTCAGATGCAGCTCTAAAGCGAAAGGCCCCTTCAAAAACCCCTCCTTCGATATCTCCACTTCCAAAAAGACACAGAGGCCGACTGCCGAAACGAGGTAAGCCGAAAGAGGACGAAGAATCCACCATCACCTCCCCTTGTGTCCTGAACTGCAGTCAGCCTGAGCAAACACCAGTCAAGGACTCACAGAAAACGGTAGCTCCAACCACCGACAACAATTACGGGTCCAGAAGGACGTCCGTAACTAGTGCACCGACGTCAGAGTTGTCTTGGACGAAAGATATATCGGGGTCCAGCACAACGACATGCGTTACGGTCACCTCTAACGACTTTTTCCGTATAGATGGCAAACTTCCGGAACTGAAATTAACCAAACTCAATCTAGATAATGTAGATAAACCCGAAGTTTTCACGGCCGAGACGATGGAACCGGGACATTCCCTTTCAGAAGACAGCTCTAGCAGTTCTTCTAGCTCGTCTTCTAGTCCCTCCCACAGCGATAACACTGCGACTGAGAACGGCTTGAACTTAAGCACGTCATCAATATCTGCCCCTCCGTACAGCCCAACTTACACTCCACGCGACAGAAGCTTCGATAGAAATAAACGGGACGAAGTCACCTCTATTTTAGAAATGCTCGTGCCCAAACTGAAAAGTTTAGACTTAGACTTTTCAGATAACGACAGCGAAGATTTTGACATGAGCTCCTTCGAAGAGAAGGTTTGTACCTATTTAGAGGAGGAGTACAACACCTTTTTGGAATGTGACTTCTTAAGCGGTATCTTATCCGAGAGTTATCTACCCCAAACTACACCTGAAATCGAACATAAACATAGCGAGGAACCAGATTTTGCTAAGCCTGGTTTATCTGTGATGTCCAATAAAAGTGCTTTGAACAATCTTAACGATACTCCAGGCAATATAACGCGGCGGCGCGACACCTATGATACTAACGAAGATGACGACGTATTGTCAATTTACGCAGAAAACGTGTTTGATTCTACCAGGATGAGTAGCACGGCTTCCAACTTCGACGAGTATGTACCCCAACCCCTTATTCCCAGGCCTTTTACTGCCGTGAACTACCAACCATCAAAAATAGAGGATAGTGCCAAAAAAACCGTTTGCGAGAAACAAAACGCCGATTCTACATCCATACACAAAGAACCAGAAATCGACGATGATTCTAACCTAACCCCGGAGCCAGTGAATGAAATTATACAGGGACAAACACAGACAGAGAATTCGGTGACAGAAAACAAAAGGCCACCGCTTACCATCTCTTGTTATCCGTGCCCTGCCAAAAGCTACACTCTTAGAGGCGTTTGCTTCTTTTATCTGATCTCCACTTGTAAATATACAGATAGGGAACATACATTCTACTACCCTCACCGTTTCATTGAGGACAATGAGTTTAAGAAACGACTGGCCCAACTTGGTGAAGAACAGTTCTTCCAGGAGTATAATCATATTGCGAGGAAGAGTACATTGAGAAAAAAGTATGTTAAATGCTTTATCGACGAGTGCCAAAGACGAGAGCTGCCTAAAATCCTAGTCGAAGTAGTGATAGATTTTCTCCGTAAAACCCCTCAAACAACAGTAGAAGATGAAGAATTGAGAGTTCAAACAGTTGAACACGCTTTGATTTATCTAAACGAGGTGGACCTGGCAGTTTGTGAACAGTTGCTCGATTATACAGTTCAAGACGTGGCCTTATGTGATATTTTTATGAAAATAATAGCGAACACCCAAAACTTTTCTCGGTTCAAGAATGTGTTCATAAAACTAACAGACTTCATGGTGCGTGCTAATCGGACGTTTGATTTTGATGTTGCTGTTCATATCTTGGAGAGATTGTGCATTTTACCCTTTGAGGCCTCGTTGGCAAATAGTCTGATATCGATTATAGGAAGGACTGACAGGGTGATTTTCAATAATACCATGTCAAATATTTTCGAGCTGTTGTTGGATACTTTTAACAAGGAGTTGCATCAAAAGTTTATGGCGATTAAGACGCAGAGTGTGACCGAAGCGTTGCCAGTGAGTGATCCTGGCCCGCCATGCCCGCCATCTTTGTCGTCGCCGTGCGGCAGCCGGGAGCTGCCACCGCTGGTTATTAACCCGAACAGCACGCAAGACTATGAGCAGAGATACACGTCTCCGGACACGACGAATACGGATAACGTGGTAAGTGCCTTGATCTTATTTTTTTTTTATTATTATTCAAAAGGTGTACATAGTTACATTAATTGGTATTATAACCCGCCAAACTGAGAAACCAGTTTGTTGGCGAGATCGCGCTCATGCTATCTAACAATAGGTAGCTATATGCACCTAGTAATTATTATACTATAACACTTTATAACTAATCCTAAAACATAAACAAGAAACAAGCTTTCTACAACTTCAATGTTAAGTTCTTAACACGTTAAGCAAACCCTGGCGTTAATAATTCACCAACAACTTTTTTCATTTTAAACTAAGGAGGCGTGGAAGGTTATTTTTGCAAAACTTGACCTAAGGCAATTTTTCCAAAAATATCCTTTTTAGAGAACTTTTCACTACTTTTTTGCTATATTTTTTTTCTCCTCTCAACCACTCAATTGTGTTACAAATCTTTGGTACTAAAAACTTATTTGTTCTCTTACCATAATAATTGTTATGTACATACGGCTCCGGCAAACCGTGCATGCGCTTGTGCCTAAGTTTTAATATTATAGGCAATTACTGAATGTAAAGTCAAACAATTGCAATCCTAGGCCACTGTAGAACTATGTGAACTGACGCTATAAATCAGATTGTAAATAATCTTTAACTGTTTGTCATTTCGACATGATTCTAGAGTGGCCTAGGGCTCCAATGAGGATTAACGCGAGTCGATTTTCCGCTAGGGGCGCTAGTGGAACATGGGTCCTGCGGGAACATTTCAAACGTCACTTTGACAATTCTCTGATACTGACATAGGACCCACGCATGAGTGGCGCCGCCTGGTGAGCGACAATACGGTAGCTCCCATTGGTTGACTGTACTATTTTTGTGCGAAAGTTAGCTGCTACAACAGACTTGGTTGTTATAAGAATCATTCATACTGTTTTGAAGGCTAGTGGAATATAGTGGTGGAAGACGAGTTTTATATTTTTCTACAAATATCTTCTTTTTCAATTAGCTTGCAATATAATTTTAAACATCCTTCCTCATTTCTGCTAACATCATCTTATTTTAATAAAGAGCTATAGAAGAAAACGTTTGTAGTAACTAACTTTTTTTAAATTAAATATCATGTGCCTCTTTTCGTTTACGACCCAAGGCATTAAGTTAAAGATTTTATTTGTGTCGCTTAAGCTCACACTCGCGTAAATCCTATACCTTCTCAGCAAATGTCTATTACCTTTTTTTACTTAGTAAATTCTGAACATGAAATATACAAAACAAAACAGATTACGGAAGGATATATTTGTGAATATTATAATCTAACCTGGATAAGAGTCTCCCTGACCGTTATCAAATGCTCATCTAAAACACATATTTTACTTTCTAGCATTTTCAGAACAAACCAGTAACGGAGCCAAAAATAATACGGACTTTAAACTACTTGAGGCCACCCAACATGAACATGTGTAGGCCTCCTCCGGTCCCGGAGCCGAGGCCGGGGCCGGGGCCGGGGCCTCGGCCACAGGGCATGTTCCGCAGGTGGAACCAGAGGAGTATCCTGTCTCAGGTTCCAAGAATGCCTTTCATGAGGCCACCGAGGCCTATGAAGAGGCCAATGAACCAACCTCCGTCTGAGCGGCCACAGTTTGTATGTTCATTTGTTTTGTGGTAGAAATGGCAATTCCAGGAACAGTGTGGCTTTTAAAATTCTTAGTAAAACTACGAGCGATTGATCATCTATCAAATTAGTAAAAAGCAATAGGAGATATTGATTCATAATTATGAATGCTGATCGTTTCATTGATTGATATTACAAAAATTACAAAATTGTCCTGTTTCGATCGACGATCGATCGGTCACAAGTGATATTGATCAATTCAACTTCAGTAAACCGTTTTTTATAAGAGGGATTTAGTTATACATATCCGTGACATGTTACCGCATCGGTGGGAATACCGCCTTAAATCGATGATCGATCGCCGTTGAGAAACTATAATAATAATCATCTGTGAAAGTTGGCACTTAATTTTTAAGATTGCTTGAAAAATATTATTTTTAATTGCCTACGTTAACGTTATACCGGGTGTTGCCTGTAACAGGAGCAATACATTTAATCGTAGGTAGTCCTTGCCAAACTGAATAAGGTTTGTTCAGCTACTTTTAAATATAGCCTGTGTTTTAATTTTTATTACACTCGCAATGTATTGCGAATTTTATCATTTTTGTACCATGACAAGAGACGTCAATTAGGCTGATGTTAATGTACATTGAAAATACTATTTAGTTTGTATGAAAAAGTGAAAACCTACAGAGTACATTTTAAAAATTTGTTAGGTTAGAGGAATACTACATGCGATTGAATTAATTGCTCCTGTTACAGGCAACACCCGGTAGACTCGTCCACTCATGATGATGCTTCCCAATTCGTGTGACTCCGTATTTATTGAACATAATTTTTGTTACAGAAGTTCCAACGAAGATATGGACCCGATTATTAAATTTATCCAATAATATATTGAATCGGAGGCGGGGCCTGTTCCGATGTGTGAGCAGGACACCAGTATACCCAGTGCTGTTTAACTTACACAAATGTAAGTTTAGAACTTATCTTTAAAACTTAAAGAGTTGATTAGTATTTTTTTGAATTGTTGGACCTGATTAAAACATATTTTATTAGTTCAATTAAGATATTCCTTGTTGAAAACATTTTTTACGTTTTAGTGCGAGTGTAACTTGTGTTCTTATAGATACTAATCATAACTATTACCATACGTGACTGTGTACTTAATTTGTATTGAAAAATGATTAACTGGCAGAAATACAATTTAATTTCTATAATCCATAAAGTACATATTTTTGAATTTAAGTAGAACTGACATGAGTAAAATATAAAATGTTAAGCTTACATGGGCATTTATATTACAACAAGATAGAAGTTATAACAGTAAAATGATATAATACCTAATTTATTTGAATTCTTAGCCTTATAAAAAGTGAGCTATTGTAAACTTTTGTGATACAGTCAATATTATTATAAATTTATTATTGGACCTAATAATGACAGCATGTCATATAATGCTATTTGCATTTGTTCTTGTCTTAAAAAATAAAAACTTCATAATTATATATTTCCGTCCTTGGTTCATTCTCAACTAGCTTTACCGTTTCTGGCTTTATGAACGACATCATATTTAACTTTAATCCTTTTAACTTAATTTGATGCAGACATTTGCCGTATAACGAATTGTTCTAGATGCCATATAATATAATGTATAATATCTAAGTTACTTTGAGTAAAGAATTACTATTTCTGTTAAGATTTCTTCGTATATGTAAAAACATGTAAGATGTGTCAAAGTTATGTTCATTGTTCTTTTTATAAAGCGCGCGGTTGTTTTATGCGATAAACGCTACTTTACACGCAATGCGTTAGACGCAGATCATTTCATATCAGGTAATATAATTATAGACCATTGTTTTACGCGGCTAACGCAACAGGTGAAACATACGGGGCAAACGCATTCCGTTAACCGCATGCGTCTAACGCTGCAATTGCCGCACAAAACAACCGGGCGCTTAAGTTTCCTCATTTAGTTAGGTTTTAGACGTTTTAGTCTACAATAGATAATACTGGTTACTCTAGAATTAATAAAGTATGTGTAATAAAAACAACATTGTGATCGTTATTTGGCTCGCAGGGTAAAATATTATTACCAATAGATTTGTACCTACACTGACTGAGTTCTTATAATATTAAATGTAGAGGAACAGTCAGCGTCTAAAATGGCCCAGTAACGCAAGGAGCGAAAGTAGGTATGCATTCACTTATATACTTAGAATTTTTTATTTTCACAAAATTAATTTACAAAATATTACAAATGACAAATAAATTCACTTAAGTTATTCAACTTTGAAGTTGAACCCTCTTCCTCAGCAATCTTTACCGAAATGTAAATTTAAACGTGATTTTGTGGGTGAGTGTACAGTCACCTGCAATAGTATAGGACTATATGAAGGCTGCAAAAAACTGACGCATTCTTGTTTGTACTTACCACTGTTTTGTAGTCCCGAGGTCAAGCTGCCTGCCTCTGTAAAGAAAATCTTCTCTCTTTCCTCTTCTCTCTCTCTCTCTCTTCTTTCCATTTCTTTACCAAGTCCTCCAGCCCTCCACCGAACAATAAGAGCAAATTTTTTAACCCACTGTACACTATTGTAACCCATGTGGCAATATACCTTGGCACTGGCAAAATTGTCCCACAGGACAGAAGCCATTTTATTTTTAAAAACTGAACTATTATAAGAACTCAGTGTGTACACTAAAGAAAGTTTTAAGTTTTCTGACAACTAAAAGGCGGTAACCATTTGCTTTAAACTATTCTAAAGTTGACATTAGACTATTTTTGTTTTAATCCGGAAACCCTGAGAGGCATGACTGCGTAATTTAAGTGAGAGCAATGTGGTTAATTCCGTCTAATGTCCGTGTTGAATGCGAGTATAAGGACAGTACGTAGCTGCCAGCTCAGTCGATAAACTCAGCGTGCCTCGAACATCAAAAATTGGCATTGACAGGAAAACCTCTTTGTCGTTCCAATATGCAAGTGTGATAGAGATGGAAAAACAAATCCGCAATAGTTCGATTTTCGTGGTATAGGCCCAGGATAGCTTGCTGCTTATCGTGCTGCGTACTGTGCTTATATTCGACGAAGGTAAGCATTAGTCGCAATAATCCCTATGACGGAATTTTCCACATTGACTTGTATAGTTTAGGGTAAAAGTGGCATATCTCAAAAAACATTGTATACAGTTTTGCCACTACGTTATAAGCGTCGTTTTTGTTATTTGTACAATGATAATAGCTAGACCTAAACAATTGTACGCACGATGATTTTTAATCGGTGATTAGGTACCATTTTTTTCTTACTCAGTCATTAACGGGGATCTTGTTGAAGAAACTTTTTTTTAAATCATAATTGTTATTTGGAAGAAAAAAAACATCCTAAAATCCTTCTCACTACTAATCGGTATCTATGAGATTACTTTCGTTTAATACTCAAGATGGCGAAGGCGTCTCTTGCAGGCGTTTTTTGTGTGCCAAATGTGTTTTAATGTGATGTGTAATATTTATAGCTTATTGTGTAGTAAACTAACGAATGAACGAATGAAGAATTAATCCTGAAACGCGTGTAACCGTTATTGAGTCATTACTCGGCTGTCTCGGGATCTCGGCCTCCTAAGAAACTATTTTGTTACGTATAGCTATAAACTTAATAAATAGCGAGGGCAATTACCGAACAACGTCGCCCAAGTGGCAATATACTCTATATACTTACTGATATATTGATAATACGTGACACTGGCAAAATTGTCCAACTCTCGGACAGACACCTGTATTTATATAATTTTTAAGAAAAAAAAACCGACTTCATTTGGTTCCCGGTAAAAGTGAAATTAAGAATTTGTTTGAGTTAGCCAGTTTACTTCACAAATATCCAATACACCGCACGTGTACGATTGAAAATTGAGGAGCTTTCTTAATGTCCTAGGGCTTCCATCATTACATTTGAAGTATAATCAAACGGAACTCCCTTGTAGACCTTTAAACAAACAAAATAACAATGTGTTAAATTGGATGACAGACTGTAAATTAACGAGCATATTCATTATGCCATCCCTGATTATCAACATCAGGTCCACTCCAGCAAAATGATGGCCACAGTAAGAAAATGCCTAAGCTAATTATGAACACCCTCTAATCACAATTAACCTGCCGTTCAAATTTGAAGAGTTCTCTGAATTCTTCTAGAACTCCATCATCAGAATATAAATCAAATCAAAAAGATGAATGTCACAACTAGGTTAATAAGTAGAGCTAGGTTTATTAACCAGTTCCACTTTGCGATCCCTGGTCTTCATCATCAGATCAAGTTCATCAAAATTTTGGCTCCGCCAAAACACTGTTTTAGTTACTTAAGGAAACCCTCAAATCAGAATGCATGTGCCGTTAAAATTTGAGGAGTTCTCTCAATCCCTCATGAAGCCCATCATCAAAATAGAACTATAATCAAATAGGACTATCATGAAGGTATTTCTTTACAAAGAAAAGATGAATGTCTCAAATCGGATGATAGAGCTGGGAATTAACAAGCAGTTCCACTTTGCCATCCCTGGTCCTCATCATCAGGTCCACTCCACCAAATTGATGATGTTCGTAAAGAAATGCTCGAGTGTCTTAAGAAACTACCCAAATCATCATGCATGTGCCTTTCAAATTTGAGGAGTTCCCTCAGTTCCTCATGGATCCCATCATCAGAAATTGATTTTGAAAAAAACGGAACAAATCTGGAACCATCTATTTTCAGAAAAAAAAATATTTTTTAAAATCGGACGATAGTCCTGGGAATTACCAAGCAGTTCCACTTTGACATCCCTGGTCTTCATCATCAGGTCCACTCCACCAAATTGATGATGTTCGTAAAGAAATGCTCGAGTGTCTTAAGAAACTACCCAAATCATCATGCATGTGCCTTTCAAATTTGAAGAGTTCCCTCAGTTCCTCATGGATCCCATCATCAGAAATTGATTTTGAAAAAAACGGGACAATCCTGAAACCATCTATATACAGACAAAAAAATATTTTTTAAAATCGGATCATAGTCCTGAGAATTACGAAGCAGTTCCACTATGCCATCCCTGGTCTTCATCATCAGGTCCACTCCACCAAATTGATGATTTTCGTAAAGAAATGCTCGAGTTTCTTAAGAAATCACCCAAATCAGCATGCATGTGCCTTTCAAATTTGAGGAGTTCCCTCAGTTCCTCATGGATCCCATCATCAGAAATGGATTTTGAAAAAAAACGGGACCAACCAGGAACCGTCTACTTTTAGAAAACAAAAAAAAAATTCAAATCGGTTCAGTAATGACGGAGTTATGAGTGAACATCCATTAAAAAAAAAAATTCAGTCGAATTGAGAACCTCCTCCTTTTGAAATATTGAAGTCGGTTGAAAAGAAGAAGCATTTTACAAACTTAATGCCAACTAATAATTTATGGGTGATAATTGACAACTGATCTTTTTCTTATCCACTCAATTGCTTCTGGCAACTGTGGTTACCAGCTGTCATCCTAATTTGACTTGGCAATAAAGTCCACCAATAAATATGAAGCAACTGAGTGGTGCATTCATTGTTGACAAGATCCGTCAAATTTCCCGCCATAGCGATGGCACTTGACATATCGTAGTTACGTCATGTAGGATGACCATGTATTCAGTGGTTGTTCGTTTCAACAATGTTTTAATTGTTAATTAATTAAACATCGAGATAATTGCGTGAGTCCTCGTCCAATAAGTATAATTTGGGCTAGATATTTATATTTTCTACTCCTGGTCACCGATTGAACATCATCGTGTATAAGTAGTTCTAGTCTTAGAGGTATCAATTTTTTGTTAAGCCAATTAGGGTAAATTGCCATTTGTTACTTGTCTCCAATAACTACCCAATAAAGGTTTTAATTTCGCAATATAAAGTTACATTTTTGAACCTTATCCCTTTGTAAGAAAGCGAAAAATGTGAACATAATAATTTTTGTCATCTTTACAACTGTTTTCAAAACTTTATCATCTATACGAAACTAGCAGAAATTATTGGCGATTTACCTCATATTTTTTTTTAATTTCCAATTAGAATTAACCTGTCAAAAATATGATCCTGATAAAAATGATAGATAATTCAGCCAGTCGTTGAATTTATCGCTTCGTCGATCGCACGATCAACGATCGGTCGTTACAAGATGCTACGTCTTGATTTATAGTTTTAGTTCAAGAAAACAAGTAATAGCAATATGTTTCACAGTCAAATTGTAATTTTGCAGGATAATTTGCTGGGATTTTGGTGAAATAGTCTACTACATTCCTTCATTTATCGAAGCTTCTCTAAAAAACGCTACATTTCTAAACTGTATCGGCTAGGGACATTATTTCTATATTCTCGTTAGGAATCGCGCTGATGACGATGATGATGATTAAACTAGTAAAATTATAAAAACGGGAAATTATCGATTTTTTATTGACTGACAGACAAAATAAATAGATAAAGGTAGAATTTTGAAATTTAGAACGTATCTCGGCAATTCTTTGTACTCAATTAAGAAATTGTTAACAAAAGTCAAATTGGTCCGTTTGATTACGCTCTTTTTATTAGGGTTCCGTAGCCAAAATGGCAAAAACGGAACCCTTATAGTTTCGTCATGTCCGTCTGTCCGTCTGTCCGTCTGTCCGTCTGTCCGTCTGTCACAGCCGATTTACTCGGAAACTATAAGTACTACAGTGATGAAATTTGATGGGAATATGTGTTGTATGAACCGCTACAAAATTATGACACTAAATAGTAAAAAAAAGAATTGGGGGTGGGGCCCCCCATACATGTAACTGAGGGATGAAAATTTTTTTTTCGATGTACATACCCGTGTGGGGTATCAATGGAAAGGTCTTTTAAAATGATATAAAGTTTTCTAAAAAACATTTTTCTTAAAGTGAACGGTTTTTGAGATATCAGCTCTCAAAGTCGTAAAAAGTATGTCCCCCCCCCTCTATTTTTATAACTACGGGGTATAAAATTCTAAAAAAAATAGAGGTGATGCATGCTAATTAACTCTTTCAACGATTTTTGGTTTGATCAAAGTATCTCTTATAGTTTTTGAGATAGGTTGATTTAACTGTAATTTTGGTTAAGTTATTGTGCTTACACTGAAAACGATGGCTGAACCTTATAAGTTTAGGCTCCATTCACCAGGTGTATAAATTGACATAATAAGTTTATTATATTTGCTGCTACGGAACCCTTTGTGCGCGAGCCCGACTCGCACTTGGCCGGTTTTTTAAATAGGAAATCGCGAACAAACAGGTTAATTTTTTGTCCTTGTTAACACTGAATATACAGATTGTTACATTTTTATTTTTATTTATTCATTGAATAATTGGTAGCCAATCAAACTAATTTAACTTTTCATTTTCTTAATTGGGTCCAGCGAAAAATATAAATGCCCATCTTTAATCGAGCAATTCTTCAATGTGGATCATACAGATTTTATTGTAGGGGCTACTCGTTATCTCTTCTGTGGACACCGCAAAAGTAAAGATAGTTAAAAGCTTATCGTCCGTTTCCAAATCTGATATGTGCTCGATTTTTGACATTTAATAGGTAACCTAGTAATTAAACACATACCTACTTAAGGTTTTAATTCATTTAATTATAATCACACACATATCAGATTCGGTAAGCGCAACGACGTTATTTTACGCGTCTCCTAACATTTTTAAATATTTGAGACAAATATGATCATGATAATCTCGTAACGTAAACTTTTAATGTTTTGTTTTGTCCACAGAAGTGACGTTTTTCTTAAATCTAGAATAAAATATTAGGGCGAGCTTGGAAACGGCTCTAACGATTTCCACAAAAATTGGTATATAGGGGTTTTTGGGGACGAAAAATCGAACTAGCTTGGTCTCATCTCTGGGTTTTCATATCTAATCTAATTCTAAATCTAATTCCCTAAAGCCACCGAGAAAGGTTTTTTTGTAGTTAAACCCCTACAGGGGTGAAAAATTAATTGAAAGTTTTATCGACTTCCAAGGGGGTAAAATTGTTTGTGAAGAATTTCTATGTATGTAATTTTCGGTTCTTTGATAGAGGGCTGGTACTTCTATCCGATAACTAGAGGGCGTACACCGAACGTCGAAAAATGGCATTGACGGAATAACCTCTTTATCGCTCGAATGTGCAAGTGTGATAGAGACGAAGATATAAATTTTTATCGTTAAATTTTCGAAGTAGTAGGCCAGAGATCGCACCAATATAATGCCATTCCTATGTATTCAACTATTCGCTAAATTAATCCCGATAAGACTTATGTTTTGCATATTCATTCTTAATTCAAATATCATATTATGACTGTCAAATGGTTGACACAAAATAAATGGATGAACCTTATTTCTTATTTTGTGTCAATCAATTGACAACCATATGATATTTGAATTAAGAATGAAGTGTCCATAAATGTTGCCTGTCAGCTTAGGGTTCATAATTGGTGCAGTCACCCTATATAACCACGAACTTAATTGGCTATGAGGAATGTAGTAGCTCTAAATAAAAATAACAAATGTAAAGTTATATATTTTTCAATAAAACTGAATAATAATTATAACCTATTGTTTTATTTTGTTTTTAGAAAGTTAAAGCTTAAAGCACAGATATATGTACGAAGTTAAGGAGATTGGTCATGTCGGCCGTTTCTTGTTTGCTTGTAATGTATGACAGTAAACCCAGAGAGCTAAGGGGCCGTGCATAAATCACGTATTTTTGACCCCCTCGCCTTGCTGATCTTTGGTGAGGTTCGAGGCTAACCCCCTTCCCCAAGTAACCTCACGTGTAATTTTTTGTCACTACCTAATATTAAAGTAAATAGTATTTTCATAGAGTATCAAGAGTGAACATTCGGATACATCGTGTTGTGACCAGCGATGGCGGCCGATTTATATGTGTGCGTGCAGCCGAGTGATACCATGTGATTTTTTTTTTCCGAATATAATCAAATCGAATTGATGACCGGGGATTCAATGAAAAGTTAAATATTTGTTTTGATGAAAATTATTTCTGTGCTTATAAATAATTACAAGTAAATATGTAATATACACATCATTTAGAAGTAAAATTTACTTTAATAGGTATAGTAAACAATTTCATATGGATTACAGTAAGGTAGGTAATTTTCTTTCTAAACAATGTTGAAACAACATTCATGCGACAAGTGATGATCGGGGATCATGTGGAAGGTAGGTAGTAGTAGTACAGTTACGTCTATAAATATACACTTTGGAACGTATTCCAGGGAAAGAAGGGCCAAAATTTAATACAGATGCAAATACAAAACTTAATATATATATTAGGAAAAGTACCATTTCATGGATTTTCATATTTCCATAAGTATGAAATACGCAAGACGAAGCAAGCATTTACGCGACTTTCGGGATATAACCAAACTCAAGCTGCTGGTCACACTACGCGTAATGAAGTTAATATTCGATTTTTTTGCATAAACACGTGTCAATTATAATTTTACCGATGAAAGGTCATTCCATGCGACTTGTTTTTGTGACCGGTTGCGTTTTTACAATGTAAAACTACGCACGTCGGCATTTTCACATTATTTTCACGGAGATGTTTGTTGTCGGTTGGTTTCGTTATCGCTGACAGATGACAAGCGTAATGTTTTGTCTGTGCATGTGTGCGTTCTTGTCGGAACAAGGTGACAGGCGTAATATGGAATCCCAGTTTCTTCTTAGTGACACTACGTCTCGCAAGTACAAGTACTCGCAAGTATTCTAAGCTCAGTGGGTTAAATAGTAGTTTCGCTAGCTTTGGCGGGTTCGAGACAGCTTGCGCCAATAAGATTTCCGGAACCTTAGTGGGCGTCCAAACAGGGACAATTTTCTCACTTTATGAACAAATTGGCTATTTGATTGTGTAGTGTGGACTCAAAATGTCATATGTTTCACTAAGTTGACGACAATGTCGGCTGTATATTAAAGTTCATAGAAACGTGACAATTCTCGCCATTTTATTTTGACGTTGGGGGACCTTTTACATCTCCAAACTATAATATGTACTTATATATTGTAAATGTTTGTACATGCAAATGCTTTATTTTAATGCTTATTGACTTCTAAAAGTGCCCTTGAGGCCTACTTTGCAGAATAAACTTTTGAATTTTGAATGTCAGCGTGGCGAAACAGGCTACTGATCAAATCAAACCTTTATCAATAAATAAATAGACATCGTTAGTTAATTAAAACAAGTAAATATAGAAAAAAATCGTATATTCAGTATAATATGTATATAAAATACAACGCATTATAGTTATTACATAAGTGTATGATAACTTATAGCCTTCAGTAAGTAGCATTTTTACATTTAAGGTCAAATTCAAATTTCGACCGCAACCAGCAGGATTGATAGAAATAAAAGCCTAGAGTGATCGAAATTTGAATTATAAGTACCATTATTTTCAATTTACCTTTTCCCCGCCAAAGGAGTAGGTATATATTGTCACCGCAGATTCAACGCCACAGACGGATTAATCGGTCACAAACCACAGAGCAACATAGACCTTGATGAACGCTCATAAAGTTCAACCTCAGTTTTGACGCTTCGGTGACGTGGCGTCCGGGTGAAAGCGTTTGTATTAACCCTTAAATGCATGAATTATCAATATTGATCCTAAAACATCCTAAGTGACAGCCAAATTCATTTCAAATTGAGAACTTACGACGATATGACAGTCTACATTCCAAGAGAACTTGATAGTCACTTGTCTCGTTTCAGCGACATAAATCGATCATGCATTTAAGGATTAAAACGGCGTATTAAATGGTTAACTAATTCTTCATGTAAGTATTAAAATGCCTTGCTATTTTATTTGTTGTTAGCTACACTTGCGAAGGCAGTTTAGTTGATTGGGCCATGCTAAATGTTTTGGACCAACAATCCCCTCCTTTTCCACGCGTTTCGACGTTCCCAATAGACTGCGTAGCATGACCCATTAAGAAGTGCCCCTGGTCTACGTAATGTGTTTTTGTATGAAACAAAACTGTATGTTATAAGAACCCAGAAGGATTTTAAAACTGTAAAAAAACAGAACCACGTGACTTGGCCATTTGACCAATGAGATGCATTTTGTATCTATTATCATTGACCCTATGACTAAACCACATGTTTATTATATACCCTTCTCAAATGTACCGTACTGGATACACCTTTGTTATTTATACAACTGCATAGACGGGGCACTTCTTATATATTTTACCTATATATTAGGTACATTGACGCAACGAAGCGTCTTATTGCCTTACATTGAATAAACAATATTGCAAATACATCTGCTATTTGGCGTACAGATATGTCGTATCATCATACTTATGCACAATACACAAGCACTCTGTATTCAAACAGTATTTCACAGTAGGCAAGGTACAATTTTTAAACCTTTTATTTAGTTAAATAATGCACCTTTTAAAAGTTGTACCTTACCTATTATAAGGTTACTCAAAACTCATCCTCCTCATCACTCATCACCTTATCGATGAAATAAATCACAACACAAATTACCAAACTTATACTTGTTCGAAAAATATCTAGGATAAATGGACATTTTTTGATGTCGATGTGGTTAATTCCGTCCTAGGGCCTATTCCGTCTATAGTTCGCGTTTAATATAAGCAAAGTACGCAGCTGCCGACTCAGTCGATGAACTCAGGATAGCCTGCTGCTTATTGATTGAGTAGGGTAGTGTTGGGTAGGACATTAATTTAAAATGAGTTTGAGTTAAGCTGTCAAAATACATACAAAATAAACGCTTAACTCCGGGTTAATTCGCTAACCCGTCGTAAGGCGTTTATTTCATACGGAATTTGACAGTTGATTCGGGTTAGCGGATAACCCTGATTGGCGCAAATGACGCTTACAGAAACGCCCTAGTTACTAATCCAACTGATTGGATAAAATTATATCATAATGCGTCGAACAATTATTGACGAGTATGGATTACATTCACGATATGATTTAGAATATTACATGAAAAAATTAAAAAACAGGCACGAATCGATCCCAGTTTATCACATATAATTCGTAACACACTTAATTTGCTTTTAGAATGTTGCATTAAGATGTTACCATAATAAACGATCGAGGTATCCAAAGTTACAGTGCAAAAGAAAAGGGTACTAATTAAATAAAGTGCAACTAAACGCAAACCAAAGTTCTCTTGTCAAATATGACATTATTTTCGTAAACAAACATCTGTCAAACAGTAAACTTGCTGCACAATTCACCTTGCTAGGATCAGCAAGAAGTAAAAGCCAGAGAAAGAAAACTTACTGCTAACACTTATGCGACAGAATAAAATATACAATATATTAATTCTGTTTGGCCTGTAGGTTGACTGGTAGAGAATGCCTTATGGCATTAAGTCTGCCTTTTGTAACTTTTTCTACAGTGCAATAAAGTTTAAATAAAATAAAAAATATACAATGTTGCCTTCTAAAGCTCAGTGGCGCCCTCCGTACTTGTATTTGCGTTGGTCGCTGCATAGATCGATGAGTATGGTAACACCCTCTAATGAAGTACCAGTATGAATGTCAAAATAATTAATACAACTTATCAATGGATCAATGTTTTCCATATACTCTTATCAGCCCCCGTAACGAAAAGGTACCTTATCATAAGTAATTTATAAATATAGGAGCGTTAAAATCTAAAAATTATTAGTTCGAAATCGTCAAATGATAACCGACATTCACTTAAGTAAATTTTGAAGTCCTAGGCTAATGGTTTCCTGCGTTGAATATAAACACTACAGCGCTGCCGACTCAGTCAATACGCCGCATAATGTCTAGGTTAGGTACGGCTGAGTCGGCGTACCTTCTGTTCTTATAGTCAACGCAGGCAGCATTAGACGGAAAAGTCCCTATGACGGAATTATCCATATTGGCATTACTTTACAAATAATGTTGATTTGGTTTTTTTATTGATAAAATGACAATTGAAAATACATAGAACGCCGTAGGTTCTTAAACTTTTAATACTACAAAAGAAATCAACTCGTCGTTTAAAGTAAAAGGCCGGATACACGGAAATGTCCGCCGGACATCTGTTGGATTTTTTTTCCATACATTGATTTGTGGATATGCCCGAACATATATGGTGGCTAAACAGAATAAGAGTTATAGATGCTAACAAATTAGATTCCAATTTTTAGCACTGATAGTAGGTACTTTGCTTTTTGAATATATTTAAGTAAAAAATATACTACGTAATATTTAAGAATCTTGTCAGTCAAATATACAGAATGATAATGGTATGGGTAAAAGTAAAACGTTTTCTTTATTTATCATTAATGTTAGATGTTTTAATATAAGTTATACTTTTAAAATTTTTGGTTTCTTATTTGTTAGCAACTTATATTTAAAAATCTTAATATTAAAATCTACTAGAAGTTAAATTAAATATTTGTACTGTAAGAAGGCGGAAAAACAATCAAAACCGATTTGACAACCAAATTGTTATTGCATTATGTTATAAATAAATAAATAAATTATATATGTATATTCAAGAGCTATCAATAAGATACTCTCAAGACATTTCTGCCTCCAACTATAGGTCTACCGTTTAACTGAGGCGTCTCGTCATACTATACAATCTTCAAAACATCACCGCTACCGCTACACATAAGACAGGGACTTCTGGTTGATACTCAAGTTGGCAACATTGTTTCATAATGTTTTTTGTATTTAGTTCGCTACAAGTTTTTTAGTGAGTATTTATTATTGATATTATACAGTTAGCTAATGAAGAAGTGTGCAGGTTATAAAAGAATTCATCTTGAAACGTGTTAACCATTCTTTGGTCATCACTCGATAGTCTCATGGCTGTTTCTAAAGATCAGCTACCACTTTACAAAGAGCAAGCCCCTCACGCTCAAAAACGATTTTTATTACAAACCGTACACTAGCTAAATAAACCTTTACACTGGCGACATAGCCCCAGTGGACATAAGCCATTTATTTTTAAATACTTAAATACACATAAGATAGATCAAAGATGGCTCCGTTACCCACGACCCCTCTTACCCCGTGCTCAATCCTAGGGAGATGCCTCAATTAAACGGTAGACCTATACCTAAATATTAAATAGCAGCCTACAATATTGTCATAGCTAAGCGCAGCTCGTATGTTATGTATAAAAACTTATCCTATAGCCTTGAAAGCGTTATTTTGGCGTATTTAATACTGGTGTCATAAGAAAGTTAGCAATAAATGACGAAGTCATTTTAATTTAAAATTTTAAGCACGTAAGCCTCAGAGATTTTTATAGGGTTATACCCAGTGATCGTAAATTTTATAGCAATTTTAGTGCAGCATTTTTCCGTTAAAAGCATCTGTATGCCCTATTCTAGCTAGGATAATTAGAGTTAATAACAGTAGTATGTACCTTCATTGATCATCTCATCCATCTCCCTTTGTTTTTGTAGAAATTCCTTTATTTCTACCATGTTGCAACGAAATCGCTTCAAAATGTACGATCACTGGTTATAACACGTTACATGGAGCTAAGCAATATAAAGACACCGCTAAGACAAAACTGTTATAATATAAAATAAATAAATAAAATAAATAAATAAATAAATATTACAGGACATTCTTACACAAATTGAATAAGTCCCGCAGTAAGCTCAAGAAGGCTTGTGTTACGGGTACTCAGACAACGATACAATACAATACATAAATACATAGAAAACATCCATGACTCAGGAACAAATATCTGTTTTTATCACACAAATAAATGCCCATACCGGGATTCGAACCCAGGACCATCGGCTTAGCAGGCAGGGTCACTACCAACTACGCCAACCGGTCGTCAATATACCCCGGCCGGTGTGATATTCATGATATATCATGTCATGCATTCGCACTTCTAGAATCTGAGTCCCTCACCGTACAACGGTTATAATAATAATAAAGGCTTATATTTAACCAAATTTTTGATTTAGAATATTTGTCCCATGTCCCATTTTATCACTTTCGCAAACCAGTTCCCCTAACATGTGGTTTAGGAATTCCGTTTATATTCAATGTAGGTTTCTAAATATTTGTTCCAAGACCGCCGACACAACGGCGGCACACCGGTTAGTTATAAATAATATGTTTCTTAAAAATGTCCAGAACCGGTCCGGAAATGCACGAAATCGGTGTGATATGAAATGTAGATCTATTTAATCAGCGTGGTGTCCGTATATTCCTTAAACCGTTAAAGACTAATGTCTTACAATATAACATCTCAACATTTTTCAGTCATAGCTCCGTATTAAGCCAAGATAGTATTTAAACACGTGTTGTAAATACTTATTTTTCTGGTGCAAAGCCATTATAATACTTGAAAGGCTGGCAATATTATAAGCATAGTTAACATGCTTATACACTATATTCTGCTTAAATGCTTGTTACCAAAATACCATATTCTCTAAACTATGTTTTCAATCAATTATTTTACACCAAGGAAATCTTGCATTAGTTGATAGTGATTGTCTATTCTAGAATTTTAGACATCTGACCAATTGTCGTGCAGTTATTTTTCTTCAGAAGCAAAAGCATTAGACCAAAGATAAAGAAAAATATCTTAAAGGCAGCCGGTTTACACTCAATCTGCTGGTTATATTCTAATTGCCTTGCGCACTAAATACCTAGGTCGCTTATTCTCTGTAAATTCTTAATTTTAATTTAAAAATACGGTATTTTGGACAAGCATTCCCAAACTCACTCAGTCAACAGACCTAAATATAGCACCAATCGCATAATATAGACAATACAAAGCTATATAACCTTACACAAGCGGTGGGTATAGTGCATGGCTGAAGGCATCAGTGGAAGAGCGCGCGGGGTCGCTTCTTGGCGAGGATCTGCCAAGAGTGGGTTACCCCTTTGCGCCGTTTGGGGGATAACCTGAAATAGTACAGAATACATTCAAAAATGGAAATTGGCGTTAGGAATGTGGATGCAAATGTGCATGAGGCCAATGTAGCTAAGTCATAAAGTCTAATCGGACTGCAGACTCCAGTCTATGAACTCACAATAGCCTGCTGCTTATGGACTGCATGGTGAGGTCTGCGTAGGCGAGCATTATACGGAATAGTCCATATGACGGAATTAGCCATATTGACCTTACTCACATTGGAAACAAATTGACTTATAAATTGCTTATGCAATAGACAACATTTCAAAATTTCCCTAAATCGAAAACCATTTCGCGATAAACGCCTGTGGAAAGCATTTTTTTTTCACAGTAGTTTACTACAAATCGTGAGAAATACTGAATCAGCTTCACATTTCTCATATATATATTTTTTTATAGCCTTTATTGACCAATAATATAAATGGATGTTTTTGACCAAAACATAATAGAAACGCAAATAAAAAAATACCATTAATTAGTACATTCTTTCCAGCCATACCGAAAACTGGACTAATTCCAATAAGGCCTATTTAAACCACTGGGTTGGAAGGTCAGATGGCAGTCGCTTTCGTAAAACTAGCGCCTGCGCCAAATCTTGGGATTAGTTGCAAAAGCGGAACCCAGGATGAATTCGCCGGAAATAACGCTAGGAAGAATGTGATCCTTAGATTGTTTTTAACTCACTTAGAATATCATTTGTAAGGATTGGATAAGGTTGTACTGGTAACCTGGTAGAGGTAGCGGAATCCATTAGATGCCGATATATGTAGCATTCTCTGGGGGAGGCCTATGTTCAGCGGAGGACGTCTTGTGACAGATAATTATGATGATGAAGTAAGATAATAAAATCTTATGTTATATCACTAGGGATAACCGAGACAAAATAATTCCCACTTCAGAAACAACCATAGCAATTATTGCTATATTTCCCCAAGTGGGAATTCTAGAATCTAAATTTTTCCCATCATCTACATCTAATTCTTACATTTCCACAACAGGGTAAAGTATAGAAATACGAGTAAGTAGGATTTTGACGTATAAATTGAAAGAGATGTCATATACTACAGAAAACGTAATTCAGCCAGTCATTGAGCAGGGCTGGAATGGAACCAGCAACCTCCTGCTTTTGCGGTAGACACCCTAACCACCAGGCTACCCAATCACAGAAAATAAGTAAATAATATAAAACAAGAACATTTATTACAAATAATGAATGATATGCTCTACAATTGTATCGGATTTTAACTGGTTTTTTCTAATATCGTCTTCTGTTACCGCGATTGTTATTCATTGAAATTAAACACTTTATAACGGATTAATCGCGTTTATTAACACCATGACCCTACGTTACGAGCTCTTTCCAGCACTCGTTCTCACAGGGTTAAGATGATGACTACGAGAATGCGAATTCTCCCCATCAATCAAGAAAGTTACTCGTGTTTTGTTTTTTTTGAATCATAATAAAAAAGGTACATACCCATGGTCTGGAGTATCAGGCATGTATGGGGACATCCTAAAGTCTCGGCTATGAGGTGTCTCTATTCCAAACGGACTGTACAGCTTAGCAGGGCTCCTACCTAGTACCTGAAATGTCACAACATTCAAATAATGATTTAAAAAAAAATGTTATTTAATAGAAAGCCAATAAAGGTATTAGGCTAATAATAATAGGATTAATGAGTTTAATGACAGATATATTGAAGACTTAAATTGTTTATTTAATTGAAAACAAGTCTATTGCTTTAATTCGTTACATATTTTAATTTCTGCTCAGTATTTATAGTATTTAAGAGGTAGGAATTTAGAGTTCCGTACCAAAATGGTAAAAAAGGAACCCTTATGGTCTGACTCTGTCTGTCTGTCTGTCACATCATTAAATATCTCGAGAACTACTTAATCTACTGATTTGAAATTTGGGATGTTATAAACAAAGTTAATCCAGATAAATTGAGAGAAGATTGATCATATGCCTTACTTTGTTTTCAAAGATTCAAAGTATTTAAAGATTCAAAGTAATTTTGAATTACTTTGTTTTCAATGACTAATGTCAATAAAAGAGGCGACAAAACTTAATTAGTTACTCGGTCATGTGGGGTATCATTTGAAAGGGCTAGATTGGCACATTCTAAAACAATATTTACAGGAAAAATACTCACTTCTCATATACTATTAGCAGTTTATGTATTTTTTCTATAGCTGTATCTTTACAAATACTTGTTGAAAATAGCTGTCAAAAAATTCTCTGACATTTTAATCATTATTTTTTCATGGAATTAAATATTTTAAAAAATCAGAGTTATACTCCTACCCATCCTTTGTAGCTATGATTTGGTTTGATTGCTCTATCTTATATAGTTCAGGAGAAAAACGTCTGAAAAATGTGTCCATAAAATGACGTTTTTGACAGTATCTCGGTGACGGTTAATGATAGGGGGCTGAAAGTTAGGGTGTTTCTATATTATGAGATAGCCAACAAATGACATTATAAAAATCCGATATTCAGCCCAGGGGCCACTTCTCCTTCCTTAGCCTGCTAGACCCTTTCTCGAGTAGCAGACATTAAAATAGTAAATACTATGTTATGTAGCGTTACTCACTTCTGCAAGTTTTAGCTTGAGCTATTTCCAAATTAAGTATTATAATAGTTGTTGTTTACTTCAATTTGTTTCAGAATAATTCCCCAAATAACAACCAATGCCAAATAGAAAAGTATTAAAATAGTTATTTTATTACCTGTTTTTTCTTGGTAACTGGAGTGGATGGAGTTCTGCAGGGAGAACCAGTCTCTGCTAGGCGATGCCTGCGCCTTCCTCCCAACCTGAAATGCTGTTTAGCACCATGTTTGATTTTTATTTGTTATAGTAGATAAAATGTAATAATACCACATTGTCTGATAAATTCTACGAACTACAAGAGGAATACAATTAAATATTGTACTTATTTTAATAGAATTTGCTGGATAGGATTATTTTACTGGCAAGATATTGATTGTTTCACATACCTGAGACAGGTTACCAAAAGTATTTCTAACAGTCCTAAAAGTCCTTGAAATCTTCTCGGCGCCGGACTGTAAGGCACGACGGGAATTAGCGAAGGATTTGTTCTTAAATAAGCTGTTATTATAACATCCATCCACATTTCTGAGGCTTTCTCTGGCTGGAGAATCGATCGTAGAGTCCGACACAAAGGGATCCTTCATTGTATAAATTTCACGGACCACAAAACACTAATTATCACTTTGATTTATTAACTAGGTGATTAACTTGCTAATGCAATATAAAAATACCACTAGTTAATTCATTTTTCTTAAAAAATGGTAAAAATCAATCGTATAGTTTGACGGCTTTGTAACGTTTTTTTCTATTTCGGCCGTTACAGTTACACTAACACATCCATAGTGATGTACCACAGACTAAACAACCAAAACAGAACGTGTACTAGTTTGTTACCAACATGACAAACACGAAAATCTAGTTCAATAAAAAGGGACCGCACGAAGTTTCTCTTTCTCACGATTATGAAACAAGCTAGCGGATTCAAATCTTTTATTTCATTTGACAGTTTTCTTAACAATTTATGGATCGTATATTCTACTAATTAAATAACATTCGCTACAATAGTTTGTGGTTTGTTCAGGAACCTCGAGAATGCATATAGTAATCGATAACTGTCGAGAACGCCGCAAAACCAGCTGCACCCAAGACACCTGCTCTTAGGCCACCTGGAATAGATGAAGGATAATAATTAAGATAAAATTACAATTTCTTTTGAATTTGTCTATTGAACTGACTTATTACAGGGTGCAGAGGGCAAAGAGCATGGCTTATAAAATGGAATTGAATTAAGAGTACAACCACACTATGTTTATCATCTTTGTAGTGTAGCCAGTGTGGTCCATGAAAAACAGCAGTTCTGAAGAATTCGGACTTTGAAGTGTTTCGGGATGGGAGTGAAGTCAGCAAGATGAAGGAAATGACTGATATACATATATATCCACAAGCAAAAGATAATAAATCACTCCTTTCAACTCAGTGAGCGGTTTTGCACATCTCTACAACTATAATTAGATTTTACATCCAATGATTATAAATTAACAAGTTTGAGGAACATGAGAAACTCCAGACAACAGATAGGTAGTAGGTGTCAAACAGTAATATGCTACTATGGAATAAACACTAAATAATAATAAGCACTGCTAGACAACAGACAGTCTTATTGCTAAGAAGACAACATACCAAAACCAAACTATACATTTTGGATCTGTGTGGGCTGTTGACTAATAATGTTCCAATCATTTGTTCATAATACAACTTGATACCTCTCAATCCGATAAGTCCTCCAGTGACCCCTCCAGCATACGTCCCATTCCTCCAGTCTGACTTCCCTCTTGCTGACTCTATACAACACTCAACACCAGAGAACACTGCTCCAAGTATCGCAAATGTCTTTGCATTGCTTAACATGGCTGTTTTGAATTCCCGAAATATTTCTCTGGCTGTTTGGGTTTGTGGTGCTGTGGTGTCTGTGACGTTTGGCATGAGCGAGGATGTGAAGAGACCAACTGCAGCTCCCAAGCCATAGCCTAAAAAAGTACACAATATTTAAATATTTAAAATTGCAGCTTGAATGAAAACTCTTCAAAACAGCAGCAGCGAGTGCTGTTAAATATTCAAAACATAGTGAATGTGGTTAAAATATGTGATTTAAGCTGTTTTAAAGCGTTTTATTTCAATGAGTACTAATTGCAGTAACCAAACAATATACTATATATATGTTTTTCTCCAAATTCAAGTTTTGGTATACATATATGTCCTAATGGGTTTGGTTGTTAAAAAGATGTAAGGGCTTGATTTATATATTTGAAACAAGTCAGAGGATGGGAAAAGGGAGATGATTTTGGGAGTCACTAAAATATACCTACTATACTATTAAAGTAATACTTACCCACAACACAACTAGTGAGGGATTTAAACGGACAGCTCTCTACAGCGGCTTCGATCATTTTCTCTTCGTTAGTTTTTATCTCTGGTGGACCCAGGAATCGCGGTATAAGAATGTTTTCGCGATATCGATAATTATTACCGATCAGATATTGCGCCAGCGAATCATAATCATTTTTTTCATAAAATTTTACTAATCTAGGATCAGGAGGCAGTGGCTGTGTATAGTCTGTCATTGTTTCTTATTATTTATTCACTTTGGAAATGCATATGCAACTGTATTTTGGTTTAAATACGGTATTTACGTAAAAAAAGAAACACTACAACATAACCTTAACAAAATTTATCTGTCAGCTGGTTATGAAACGTTTTTCATAATTGGTTAAATTCATCATTGTTCGTATTTCATGGTAACACTAAAAATCGATTACGATAACCGCGTTGAAACCACTCGTGTGGTGTGGTTGAACCCGCCAGAAAAAGACGCCTAGTATTACCATTAAAGAAAAAAAATCAAAGAATGAGAAAAAAAATACACGACCTCCGCTTCACTTGTGTTTTTTTCTAATTTTACTGTCAATAAGCTGATAATTCGATGCATATTTTGTATGCAACAGTTATTTTGACTTAATATCGTGCTCTATTATGCACCAAACTATCGCGGGGAAGGCTCGAAGTGCTTCTATTAACTAAAATCAATAACAATCTGAAACCAACAAAGGTACGCTTGTGTTTGCTTTGGCCGAGAGTATAACCTGTGTTTAGTGCTGGCGTCCGGTTGGCGTCTGTCACGGCGATCGCGAAACTATCCAATTAGTCTTATTTTGTAACAATATTGTGGATAAAATGTGCTCTAGTGTTATCGGGGGATGTGTATTTAAGTGTTGTTTGTTATTTTAGTTACGAAGATGAATTATGAAGCCGAAAGAGCCATGAACCAGAAGCGGTTGCGTATGGACGGTGAGCCGGGCCATGGTGTGGTGCAGGGGAACGGATTGCCTCTCAGTTACATGGGTAAGTCTTATAATATTATATATAAATCACTTACATCACCTATTTAATGACCATAACGAACTATAACAGCGTAAAATCTGACTTAATATATGTTGTTGTAGATAATGGCCACCAGATACCATACCAACCGTACGCTGGAGCGTACAACACGCACTATCCGCCCCCAGATGCGTTTGCGGCGTACGGGCCGCCGCCGCCTGGGGGCTATGCCCCCCAAAACCTCTCTTATGCCCCACCGGCCCACCAGAATTACCCACACCACCAGAGTTTCCCTCCCCAGCAGCCGCAGGCTCAGCTGCATATGCCACAGTCTCACATGGGTAAGTCATGTAAGTTATCAAACTTGTTTTTTATCTATTTGACCAGATATTATTATAACAGGCACAAACATCAGAATCCTGATTATAAAAATGGACTCTGTTTATTTAGATGTCTTGTGTTGTCATTGTCTTTCAGTAGTTTTCTCCATAGAACAGTTGTAAAAATAAAGTTACAAGTTTTAACTGTATGGTAATGGTTGTAATAAAAAGCACAAATAATTAGAACCCACTTGCCCAACATTTACCTTGCCTCAATATTACACATATAAGGAGTGTTTTTTCAAAAAAGTTTATTTCCACTTAAATATTTTTTTGGAAAATTGAGGAACACATGAATTCACAGTCTCCATTTCGATAATATTACTTTATTTTCGATATTTATTTATTTATTTAATTAAGAAACAAACAGTCTTTTATAGTTATATATAACACTGGAGCTATTACTTAAAACAAGACTTACAGTTTCCTTAAGAAAACATTAAACATCGTTTTTAATTTTGGTTTTGGTGGTTGATATTGTAATTAAGTAAGTTGACATTAATGTAATGGCACTACATACGTACTTTGTTCTATCAAACTTAATTATTATGCTAATTTACCATACTTTTCAGAATTAAGCCCTTTTGATGCAAACTTTTGGAAATAAGCCATTTTTTTGCCGCCTTATGAGCAAATAAACCTTTTTGATTTGTACATTACACAGAAAAACTCTTTTGACACGGATAATTTTTTTTGTAAAATTAAAGTTAACTACTAAATTAAAGTTAACTAAAAGTAAGTACAGTTCAAATACTTTTTTCATTCACTGAAAGAGGCTGAGTTTTCATATCTGCTGTCTCAATTTGCATTGGAATCCTTTTACTTACTTTGTTTTAATACTGTTTTAGGTAATTTGCTTTTTTCAGTTACATACTTATAGTAATTGTAACCTTTTATTTTGCAAGTAAATGTCCACTGTCTCTTGTTTTCTCATACTATAAGAAAGAGATAGGCCCTTTTGATCCAGACTTTATTAGAACAAGAAACTCAAAGAATATATTTATACGTTTTTATCAATAAATTAAATTAAATTAAATATTTAAATTCCTATTTTATGCAAAACTACATTCATAGTTTAAAAAAATTACCCCTTTTGAAAAGACACTCCAAATATATTACTGCAAGGTTGGTGGGTTTTAATGTTGCATGCAGCCCATGGAGGTTTTAATTGTAGCATGCGGAAAGTTGCAAAAGAATATTTTACATCTATATTTATACTTATATTTTAGTTTAATGCTAATGAAGTGAAATCATTAAAAGTATTTTAATGATTAGAAAAATAACATATATAATTAATTATTTGTCATTAAGCATATTAGGTAAGTACTAAAACATTTGTTGTTACTAACTGTCTAACTGCTGTTGATAAGCTCATTAAGCTAAATTAACAGTAAGATAAGAAAAAAATAAAGTAACTCTGATGGCTAACACAGTATTTCTCTCCTAAGACTCAAACATATCAAACAATATTTAAAATGGGTCACTCACGTTAACTTCTCAAATTTCGCTAGACATCTTTACAAAGATCGTCGTTAGGAGAAAATTACAGGAATGACCTGTAATAAATAATCTTTAATAATTCTACATGCCTTTGTTGAAACTATGCTGTGGGTGAGACAATTTATGTTCCTGCACACATATGTTTAATACAAAACAAGTAAATACTTGGCAAACTTACACAGAACAATTTAGCCCCAAATTCTACTCTTCTACCTAGTGTTATGACGATTGCCAAGGTGGCTTGGTAGGCATGGGGCTTAGCCCCAAACTAAACAAATAACAATATAAATACATACTTAGACACATAAACAGTGTTACCAACTGTGCCCATATAAAACCATATAAAAATATTCTCTCAGATGTAGAAATCAAAAGATTATAATCAAAACCTCCTCACGTAAAAAAGTCGAAAATAGCTCGACATATTTCGACCGCGCTGTTGCATCAGTCGAGAGCTGACCGCGCTGGGGCTCGCAGTGTGCGTAGAGCAGTCGCCGCGGCTAGACTCATGACTCATGAATAATGGACACGGACTGTCCCGAAACATGTCGAGGTTTTTTCGACTTTTTTTGACGTGAGTAACCCGCTATGAGAATTTTAATATGTCTGATACTCACGGGAGTTTTCTAATTAAAAAACCTCCTCAGTTCAAGGTTACGCCCCAGAACTGGTGCACAAAGCGGCCTGGGCGCCGCAGCCGCACCTGCTGCCCCCGTTGGACGCCCAAAAACCACTGGATGTGAAACAACTCAAGCCGGAGATCAAGCTGGAACCTCAAGATGTACATAAGCGACCCCACCCGGAGAGTGAAATGATGGTGAGAAGTTTTTCTCAATGTATTCCTTAGTTTATCTTGTATTTCTCGGAAATGCCTGCTACCAATATCACAGTGTTTAGTAAATGGGCGAGAATCGAATATTATCAAAGACTTCAGCATATTCCGCAGCTCTCAACCGAATAATGACTCAATAACGGTTACATGCGTTACAGGATTAATTCTTTATCGTTAGTTTACTGCAATATAAGCTATAAATATTACACATTAAACAACATTTAGCACACAAAAAACTAAGTATTCAAGAGACGCTTTCACCATCTTGAGTATCAAACAGAACTCCTTATGACCACTTTAAGCTGACAGGCACCAGTGATGGACACTTCATTCTTAATTTAAATATCATATGCTCGTCAAGATTTACACAAAATAAATGGATGAACCTTATTTCCTCATAATAAGAGTGAATATATATTACTGGATGCATAGCCAACATGCCAATCGCTCACGCTGAGTCGCTAACGAAACACAACTACCATTGTCACACTAATGAGGAAGAGTGATAGAGAGAGGTAGCTACGATACGTTATTAAGCGTGAGCGATTGGCATCTTCGCTACGCACGCTGGTCGCTTATCAATTACTGGTGCCGCCACTAAGTAAATTTAGTAACTTAAAGACAGATCCAGATTACGCGCGGTACTTATTGAGCGTTTCTTTTTTTTGAGATTTCTACTCCAAATCACGAGCTCCTTCTATCCCAATAGGAAAAAAAAGTGTCACTAAGGATTATTTTCTTACCATATTCCATATAGTTTGTATGGGGTAACAAAAAAGGAAGGTAACAAAAATGTGTGGGTATTTCCGGACACTTTTCTTCTAGGATTCTTTTTTTTTAATATCTTCTTTTTAGAAGATATTAATTTCTTTTGATTTTTTTTTTGGGTAGAAAGAGCTGAAATAAATATAGCATAATATTCCCAGAAAATATCACAATAAATAAATGGACAAAAAAGAAATGCTCTATCTACCAATTAACTACTTTTGCCTCGCGACGCAGTTCAAATGTTTACGTACTCGAATCTCGCCACTTTGTACTATACTCATACTGCTGTTCTGAAAAGAAAGTTTGACATATTGATACTGTTCCAGGGTGGAGACTTGGAACAGCCTAAGATAAAGATCAAGACGGACATCTTCAAGCCTGACGACTTGGCGCACAGGCCAGACATCGACAAGCCTCATGGTAAGTCAGTTTTGACATTATATATTAGGGCTATTGTGTGTAAGGGCTGTTATTTTCTCTGGACTATTGGGTGAAAGTAGATTAAGAGGGCGCAGAGCGTAGCACTCTTATTAGGGGGGTTTGTGTTTTGTCATAAACCATTCCATTTCTCAATTAGAGATGCAACGGACAGTGGTTTGGCCGGATACCGGATAACGGATATCCGGCCTTCGTGTCCGCCGAATATTCGGCCTAAAGTTTTTTTTAGGCTGCGTTTTACCAAATATTTATTCCAAGAATAACGCTTACTCTCAGATAGTAACGTCAAATTACTATGGGATTTTGACATTGTGTGTTTGGTCAAATCCAGCCAAAATCGACCAAATTCATCCGCACGTTTGCGTCTGTTTGTCACAGGTTGCAACGTATTTTTATAGAAAACTTGTTTACTCAATGTCCATTTAATTCCAATGATATTATACTGTTTAAAATGGTGTACTTTCTGAGTGTTTGAAACATTAAACTGACATTGACCTTAAATACTGAGTACTTTGTGATAGTTTTTACCTAACCTGGAGGTGACAGCCCATACTGTGGCGCACAAGCACTCTCCACTCGTCCGCGCGCAGGAGTTACTAACCAAGTTGTTATCCGTTGCACCGGACTGTGACTTGTTCTTTTTAAAGTTGCGTGAACTACACGCCTTTTTTCTAAATTTTTGTGAATGTCACATTTAATATTAGGTTTAGGTCTATATGCTTATGTTAATTTATATTTAATTTATTAGCGAAATGGTGATAAGATAACTGTAATGTTAATGAATATTTGTTCAATAAATAAATAATAATAAATAATAAATAAAACATTTGAATAAATATCGTATAATTTAAACTTTCGTGAGTCATACTGATATTAAATTGCAGCGGTTAACACTCCCGTATTTTTATCACAATAGGCGTGACATGTTTCGACTGCATCGGACAGTCATCGTCGGAAAGAAGTAAATGGGGGGAGCCGTAAAACAAGAAACTTCACGTCTTCATTTCGTGACATAAATGCATACATTTCCGATCATGTTTGAGAAAATACTATTTATGATTTTTATGTATTTGTTTCAGATGTTTCCCAAAAGTCTTTATCCTTGGATGTGTCTAAACCAGTTGAGCATAATAAAGGTATGTACTTTAAGACTTTGCTATTTACTCACTTTATTTGCAACAAATAACCTAATTGTTGTTTATAGATGATGGTCAGCCTACCATTGGAGTTGATGGAAAACTTGTGGAGAAGCCAGCAGGTAACTTATTAATAATTAACTTAATAATCATTACATCCCTTCTTCTTCTTCTGTTACACATGGCAGACTGGTGGTGGCTGTCATTTCTTCTGTGGCAAACATCACCATACGGCGCCTTCTGTCACCGCCTCATTATATTCCAGCTCTCATCAATTTAACCTCTTGGATTATGCTTTATTAAAGTAAATACAACTATATACAATTATTGAAATGAAACACTTTAGAACGGGTTAATCGCGTTTATTAACACCATGACCCTACGTTTCGAGCCCTTTACAGCACTCGTTTTCACAGGGTTAAGATGATGACTGAGAGAATGCGAATTCTCCCCGTCAATCAAAAAAGTTACTTGTGCCAACTACCTACATACAAAAATAAAAAACAAAAACAAAGGTTGGTATACAATTAGCGTTGAAAATTCCGGAAAAAATCAAATGTTTTTTTTTTATGATTTAATGAAACTTTCGTTTTTTTCCGAAGTTTCCCGGTTTTTAAAGAAATAAATAATGTCACTATCACTGTCACCCCTTTAATCTGTTTTAATTGTTTTTTCCTCAAGTTAATCGATGTAGCCCTGTTGTAGGTGTAAATTAGACCTAATAAGCATTGATTTAGAGTTGAAAATTAGAGCGGAAACTTTCATGGATTTTTTCTTAAAGAATCCGAAAAAAACGAGTCGTCTGGGAAAAAATCGGATTTCTTCCAGCCTTATTCAACGCTATCGACGATGCTTGACATCGGTTATATGTTCCTTCATAAGTTAATCAACATCGCTAATGAAATTTTTGTTATTCCAGAAGCATGCAAACCGGAGGGCTTGGCGGAAAGCGGCGATGCTCAGCGTTCCGAGGCCAAGGCAGCCGACAAGAGGTAACCCTTTTTCAACTTGTGATCTTGCTTGTATCATCCTGTATTCCAACTAGGGATGTTACGGAGTTTCGGCTTCTCTAGCAGTCAACCATTGGGTAAAACAGAAACTTGTATTTGGTGCAGGATCGTAAACATCGAGAAGAGATAGGAAACACAAATCAACAATAATACATTGCTTTAATAATTGTATAAACATATAAATACACATATAAATATACCTACATATACATACATAAATAAATAATGTACCCAAGTATAAGTATGCAGAACATCTATCACATGAGCTAGTTAGAGAGGTATTTTGCTCTTGCTACTTGCTCTGTGCTTGCCTCAGGGGCAGAGGGAGATCGTTCCAAAGACGAGCTGCCTAAATGGCGAAGGAGTTAGACATAAAACCAATAATATCTTCAGAGTGTCATTTTAGTTTTCAAAAATTGAGCACATATATAAGAGAACACCATAAGAGTACAAGGTCGATTCACAAGAGCTGAGATGAATGAATTGACCGAAAGTAATGTCACTTGTCACTGTTAGTGACAGTGTGAGTGCCGTTCTTATACAGGGGCCTCCTAATATTTCGGAAACATGTACCTAATATGTTTTCATTATTCAAGAAAAAATAAGTTATATTATTATAATCTGCACAAAGTTCATGGTTAAATGCCAACAGCCTATAATAGGCGTAATTTTTTTCGGCTGATGGGGTATCCCGTTCTTTTACCTATATTTTATATCAATAGATTACGCACATAGGTAAGTTTTGAAAAATGTATTTAAACTTCCACGGCGCGTGGTATAATTATATGATCGCCTGTTTTTCAAATATAATTGACTTGTTTGCAGCGAGGAAGACCGGAAACCCTTCAGCAGTCCGGAGCTTCCGAAATCAGGGACTCCAGGGAAGGCCTCCACCCCCGGCCTGGAGGTGAGCGTAAGTTTATTGGCTTTTTATTTTATTTTCATGTTTTTTTAATGTCTTGTGTCTTGTTTCATTTGCGCTGATAGTTAAATTGTTTAGGCTGGATTTGACCAGACTTTTTGACCAAGAGTAACGCTAACTCTACGTTACTATCTGATAGTACGTCAAATTGCTATGGGATTTTGACATTAGTATCCCAGAGTAAGCGTTACTATTGGTTAAAAAATTTGGCCATATCCAGCCTTAGTTGTCTAATCGAGTTATTTATTAAAACATTAAAAATACATAAAATCCAAAAACAATAAAAATTTAAACTATCTTATATTTATAAATAAAAAGCTGGCTCCAGCTCGGTGCCTTGTGGCATAGTGCCAAGGAGGCTGGCGGCATTGCCGCGCTGGACGGCAATACCAAGACGTTGCGCTAGGTACGCGCCAGCCCTCCTATCGCCAGTCGCTTCTACAAGAAGCTTCGCTAAGCCCTTATAAATGAAGTGGGCGCCAGGTCCCCACGGTCCAAGCGTTTGTCTAATCTAGTTTGTTAGATAATTTATATATGTATATCAAAGCGTTTTGATTTTTGAAAATGTGGATATTTCTGGTGAAATTCGCATTTTCTCTAGATTTGCATAGTTTATGAAAATATGAGTAAATTGTAAGACAAAATTGAAGTTTGTTGAATTTGTAGTCAACAACGTATTATTTATATTTTTTGTATAAGAAAAGTTTATTAAAATTAAGATACGGACAATAATTTGTCAATATTATTCCAGGGAATATTGTTTTAGGAAGGATTTGGGTCAGTTAACTTCCGTTTAACTTACGTCGATTGTGTATAAACCATTTAAATAATTATTAACATTATTTATTTATTTATTTCAAACAACAGTTTACAGCATAACAGTCAAAACCAAAGTACTAGTACATTATAGTTGATTGGATTGGAACCTAATAGTGCGGTAATGATACTAATGATTTAAGAAAGTGAAATTTAATTTGAATATACCCTGCAGTTAAGAAAGGATACGATTCGGCCGCAATGGCGAGAAAATGCTGTTTTTTTGTCTGGCGTTTAAATTTACGCATATCATTAAAATATCCGTTAGTAGTATCATGCGCACTGTGAGGAGTCTTGACGTTACAAAAAGCTTACCTAATGGGAGCTACCGTATTGTCGCTCACCAGGCGGCGCCACTCATGCGTGGGTCCTGTGTTCCCGCAGGACCCACGTTCCACTAGCGCCCCTAGCGGAAAATCGACTCGCGGTAATCCTCATTGGGCCGACATGGCAAGAAAATGTTATGTTTTTTTTGACTAACGTCTAAATTTACGCATATCATTAAAATATCCGTTAGTAGTATCATGCGCACTGTGAGGACTTTTGACGCTACAAAAAGCTTACCTAATTAAAACCATGGGATTAATACAGTTCTTTAAGTCTAAGTATGCTTGCCTATAATATCACTATTTATGAGCAGGTGTGATGAAAAATAATAAATTGGCATGCTTTTTTATGAATGTTATGATGAGAAGTAAACTGTCTAATTGTGTTATAAGTGAAAAATTCAAACATCACCGATTTAAAAATGTTAATTAATTACGTCAACCTAAATGTAAACCTATTGTCAAAAAAAAACGAATAATAAATTGAAAGAAATAAAAACTTTTTTTTTGTTTATTTCAAGAAATAAAAACATAAAGAAAAGTTGTTTTTTGCCGGAACGCGGATCCACGTCGGCACACAGCCATATTGTAATTCCAGCAGCCGCGGCATACCAAAGGTTAAACGTTAGTATTTGTTTAGCCAAAGAAGCGCGGTCGGCCGAAGGGGTCCACCAACAAGCCGAAGCCGCCCGGCGCCCCGGCGGCGCGCGCCCCGGGCGCCCCCGCGCCGGGCGCCCCGGGCGCCGCCGCCCCGCGCCCCGGGGCGCCGCGGGCCCCGCTGCAGGCGCCCCGGCCGCGCCCCGTGGGCTACCAGTACGCCGTCAGACCCTTCCGGAAGGACTTCTCCGGGATACAGTTCCGAAGGTAACACCTATCGGCTATTTCAAACAGCGAAAGAAATAAACTTGATTATTTTCTGAAATTAGAGAAATATTACAACTATTTAGTATATCGTATTTTGTTTCAGAAAGTACCTAAGTAAATATTCTAATTATTATATGTCATGCTAGTATCAAACAAAACATATTTTTTACGGTTCTGTACCAAAAAGGGTAAAAGCCTATTACTAAGGTTCCGCCGTCCGTCTGTCCGGCCGTCCGTCTGTGAACAGGGTGTAACTCAAGAACCGTAATAGTGAGTGTGATATATTTGTAACAAATACTAAAAAGCAGAATAATAGTACATTACTGCAGAGGCCGTGAAGTAAGAGATTGCAGGACGAGTTTGTAGAGACGAGGCCGGATTAAACAAGTCCTGCAATGTCTCTTCCGGCCGAGGCTTGTATAGAGCTTTTCTCAAACATTGTGAGGAAATATTAAAATTAAAATAACTACTAGGAAATTAGTTAATAAGGAAAAAATTGTTTAATTTGCCATATTTTTATTTTTTAAAGATGCCATTTCAATGAGCTATTCGAGCACCATGTTTAACCGCACATAAATATGCATAGAACCATAGAATTTGTTTTTTTTTAATGTCGCAAGTATCTAGTGGTCGTTGGCTGTATGTAATTTTTCCTTTGTCAGTTTAGTGTTAGTACGCAAATTTAAAAAGTTAGAGCAGCGGACAATAATGTTTCGTGCATACTTACGCCATACATTACTTCACGGCCTCCGGCCGTAAATGTAAATGTGGGGAGCCGTAAACAAAAAACTTCATGTCTCCATTTCGTGACATAAATGCATACATTTCCGATCATGTTTGAGAAAAATAAATAATTAAGGGAGCTCCCAAACAATACATGCGATTTTTTGCCGTTTTTAAAAATAATGTACGGAACCCCTCGTGCGCGAGTCCAACTCGAAAAATGCCGGTTTTTTTTACATGTGACATCTATTTCAGTTCGACAAATTACATACGAATCCACGAAATTCTATTTCCGTCCGAGGCATATATAGTGCTTTTCTCCAAACATGAAAGGAAATAAAATGTATTCTTGCATAAGATTTGAAAGGAAAAATAAGGTTCCCGCCTAAACTGTTCATAAAAAAAGTTGAAATGTCTTTAGTTTTATTAAGCCGTATCTACACGACCTTGCACAGTGAGCCGTATGCAACTCGCAATAGAACGAGACAACCAAGCATTTGATCTCCTTCTCTCTAGAACTACAACACTACTACAAAGCCAGCCCAGACGGGGCATTTTTAAGCACGATATGATCAGATTGATAATTTAATGCAATCAGATTGTCTCGTCTGTGCAGACCGTTTGGTCGCGGCTAAAGTATATTTGGCTGTTTGCAATATTGATAGTCCAAATATTTATTTAAAAAGTAAAAAACAATACAGTAATGGATTTTAGTACAACTTCCTGGACGCTAAAACCGTAAAATAATGAATTCGATTTTTTTTAATTTGAGTCGGTACATAAGGAGGTTCTTTTGGTACCAATTTTGCTACATTAATGTGAACATTTCCGAGCATATTGGAGAAAACAAATTTAACAATCAGTTTCATTTAACACAAAGCCAGAAAATGTTTATTCAATCATTACACAGGGTGAAATAAAAAATGACCATTCAAATTCTACATAGTGAATGTACCTATAAGTCATCATGTTCTTCAACTTCCATTATGGGGCCAATACCGAAAACGCCGAAAAAAAATTGGCTGTCTCATACATTCCGGCCGGTGGAATGCCGCCGATTCCTATTGGACAGCCAAATTTTCATTGTAATTACTATTTAAAACGAGATATTTACCATGTATATTTGTTTTTTTTCGAGGTCCCGATATTTCGGCACTGTTACAAGTGCCATGTACACGGTGTAACAAAAAAAATCGCGAACCTGCGTCGCTCCCTGCCCTAGGAACTGAACCCTTGTCACTTTTTATTTAGTATATAACATCAATTTTATTATAACATTCATTCCCCAGGCGATGGAGCGACGACTGCCTGGACTCCTCGCACATCCCCAACGAAGTATACTTCGGCGACGTGCCCGTGTCTACCGAGGTGTTGTTCAACTACTACGACGCCAACGCCGAGCGCGAGCGGCTAGCGGCGCAAGCGGCCCAGATCGCGGCGCAGAAGGCCGCAGCCGCCAAGCTAGCCGCTGCCAAGCTGCAAGCCAGAGGAATCATATCTAATGAGGTGAGCATACCAACGCCGAGCGCGAGCGGCTAGCGGCGCAAGCGGCCCAGATCGCGGCGCAGAAGGCCGCAGCCGCCAAGCTAGCCGCTGCCAAGCTGCAAGCCAGAGGAATCATATCTAATGAGGTGAGCATACCAACGCCGAGCGCGAGCGGCTAGCGGCGCAAGCGGCCCAGATCGCGGCGCAGAAGGCCGCAGCCGCCAAGCTAGCCGCTGCCAAGCTGCAAGCCAGAGGAATCATATCTAATGAGGTGAGCATACCAACGCCGAGCGCGAGCGGCTAGCGGCGCAAGCGGCCCAGATCGCGGCGCAGAAGGCCGCAGCCGCCAAGCTAGCCGCTGCCAAGCTGCAAGCCAGAGGAATCATATCTAATGAGGTGAGCATACCAACGCCGAGCGCGAGCGGCTAGCGGCGCAAGCGGCCCAGATCGCGGCGCAGAAGGCCGCAGCCGCCAAGCTAGCCGCTGCCAAGCTGCAAGCCAGAGGAATCATATCTAATGAGGTGAGCATACCAACGCCGAGCGCGAGCGGCTAGCGGCGCAAGCGGCCCAGATCGCGGCGCAGAAGGCCGCAGCCGCCAAGCTAGCCGCTGCCAAGCTGCAAGCCAGAGGAATCATATCTAATGAGGTGAGCATACCAACGCCGAGCGCGAGCGGCTAGCGGCGCAAGCGGCCCAGATCGCGGCGCAGAAGGCCGCAGCCGCCAAGCTAGCCGCTGCCAAGCTGCAAGCCAGAGGAATCATATCTAATGAGGTGAGCATACCAACGCCGAGCGCGAGCGGCTAGCGGCGCAAGCGGCCCAGATCGCGGCGCAGAAGGCCGCAGCCGCCAAGCTAGCCGCTGCCAAGCTGCAAGCCAGAGGAATCATATCTAATGAGGTGAGCATACCAACGCCGAGCGCGAGCGGCTAGCGGCGCAAGCGGCCCAGATCGCGGCGCAGAAGGCCGCAGCCGCCAAGCTAGCCGCTGCCAAGCTGCAAGCCAGAGGAATCATATCTAATGAGGTGAGCATACCAACGCCGAGCGCGAGCGGCTAGCGGCGCAAGCGGCCCAGATCGCGGCGCAGAAGGCCGCAGCCGCCAAGCTAGCCGCTGCCAAGCTGCAAGCCAGAGGAATCATATCTAATGAGGTGAGCATACCAACGCCGAGCGCGAGCGGCTAGCGGCGCAAGCGGCCCAGATCGCGGCGCAGAAGGCCGCAGCCGCCAAGCTAGCCGCTGCCAAGCTGCAAGCCAGAGGAATCATATCTAATGAGGTGAGCATACCAACGCCGAGCGCGAGCGGCTAGCGGCGCAAGCGGCCCAGATCGCGGCGCAGAAGGCCGCAGCCGCCAAGCTAGCCGCTGCCAAGCTGCAAGCCAGAGGAATCATATCTAATGAGGTGAGCATACCAACGCCGAGCGCGAGCGGCTAGCGGCGCAAGCGGCCCAGATCGCGGCGCAGAAGGCCGCAGCCGCCAAGCTAGCCGCTGCCAAGCTGCAAGCCAGAGGAATCATATCTAATGAGGTGAGCATACCAACGCCGAGCGCGAGCGGCTAGCGGCGCAAGCGGCCCAGATCGCGGCGCAGAAGGCCGCAGCCGCCAAGCTAGCCGCTGCCAAGCTGCAAGCCAGAGGAATCATATCTAATGAGGTGAGCATACCAACGCCGAGCGCGAGCGGCTAGCGGCGCAAGCGGCCCAGATCGCGGCGCAGAAGGCCGCAGCCGCCAAGCTAGCCGCTGCCAAGCTGCAAGCCAGAGGAATCATATCTAATGAGGTGAGCATACCAACGCCGAGCGCGAGCGGCTAGCGGCGCAAGCGGCCCAGATCGCGGCGCAGAAGGCCGCAGCCGCCAAGCTAGCCGCTGCCAAGCTGCAAGCCAGAGGAATCATATCTAATGAGGTGAGCATACCAACGCCGAGCGCGAGCGGCTAGCGGCGCAAGCGGCCCAGATCGCGGCGCAGAAGGCCGCAGCCGCCAAGCTAGCCGCTGCCAAGCTGCAAGCCAGAGGAATCATATCTAATGAGGTGAGCATACCAACGCCGAGCGCGAGCGGCTAGCGGCGCAAGCGGCCCAGATCGCGGCGCAGAAGGCCGCAGCCGCCAAGCTAGCCGCTGCCAAGCTGCAAGCCAGAGGAATCATATCTAATGAGGTGAGCATACCAACGCCGAGCGCGAGCGGCTAGCGGCGCAAGCGGCCCAGATCGCGGCGCAGAAGGCCGCAGCCGCCAAGCTAGCCGCTGCCAAGCTGCAAGCCAGAGGAATCATATCTAATGAGGTGAGCATACCAACGCCGAGCGCGAGCGGCTAGCGGCGCAAGCGGCCCAGATCGCGGCGCAGAAGGCCGCAGCCGCCAAGCTAGCCGCTGCCAAGCTGCAAGCCAGAGGAATCATATCTAATGAGGTGAGCATACCAACGCCGAGCGCGAGCGGCTAGCGGCGCAAGCGGCCCAGATCGCGGCGCAGAAGGCCGCAGCCGCCAAGCTAGCCGCTGCCAAGCTGCAAGCCAGAGGAATCATATCTAATGAGGTGAGCATACCAACGCCGAGCGCGAGCGGCTAGCGGCGCAAGCGGCCCAGATCGCGGCGCAGAAGGCCGCAGCCGCCAAGCTAGCCGCTGCCAAGCTGCAAGCCAGAGGAATCATATCTAATGAGGTGAGCATACCAACGCCGAGCGCGAGCGGCTAGCGGCGCAAGCGGCCCAGATCGCGGCGCAGAAGGCCGCAGCCGCCAAGCTAGCCGCTGCCAAGCTGCAAGCCAGAGGAATCATATCTAATGAGGTTAGCATACTGTTGAAGTATAGGTCACAAACCAAAAAGCGCCTGCTTCATTGTTACAGGCAATACGACGATATGCGCGAGTGTCGATCCTTTTACTAGGTGCGCTCGCTCGCCCTATATTTATTTTTTATTCAATAAATTTCACAGCATTACAGAAATCCAAGGCACTGTGAAGTCAAGAATACAATATTGTATATACAAAAATAAAAATTAACAAGGTACTAGCTAAAAACTAACTTGTCACTGAGGAAGGCCGTGCATCCGTCATCTCGCAGAACCTCAGCATTCATCACATACATATATATACCGTATTTTATAGTAAATCCTTTTCTATACCTCAAAAACTCGTATTATTTCATTAGGTTATGGGCCCAGCACGCTTCCACTGCTTAAACTCGGCAGCCCAGTAGGGTTAGCATGGTTGCCATTTTATCGCTTATCACGCTATGCGTCACTTTCGCACATACATACTTGTTAGAACGTGACAGCAACGTCGGTAAACGATAAAAACCCGACCATCATAGACTGGCAGGACATCTTAATGGGCATTTTTATTTTTTACTGTAGAAATTTTTTTGAATGTTTGTAATGGTTTTCTATTCAGAACCGCGAGCTCTTTCAATCCTACTTGTTGTGATGAAAAGAAAGTCGGGAATCCACTTAAACTTCTTTTATTTTAATTTAAACTTATGGGAGCAAATTACAGTTCATGTTCACATGACGCCATCTTGGATAGGAGAGAGATTGCCACAGGTTGAATATATTAACCTATTAGATTAAACTAGTGAAGTGACATAAGTACCAACCTAACATCCCTTTCCTTAAGCTAGTATTTCATACAATAACAAAATTAATTACCAGTCTTTCAAGTTAAAGTAAATTACAAATTTAAGTTTATCAGTCTATTCCTTTAACTAGTCTTTGTTCTAAATATAATCTACAATTATTATTTTTAGTCTTTAGCAAGTAGTGATCTATAAATTTAAGCAGTATGTGACTTATGTGAAAATCTCAAGTTTAACAATTATAACTGTTACATGCAGCTTATATTAAATTTTAACTCTACGTTTTACATTTACATATTTGTTGATGCCAACACTTAACTATAATTAACATTCTGTAATATAACGTTTGGTAGGTTTTACAACTCGTCCTGATCTGGTTACCGTTCTGTCAGTCATAACTGGTGCTGGAGTACCTGTCTCCTGGCCTGCCTCTGCCACCTCCATACCTATCTCTTCCCTTCGTGGTGAGCAAGATCGCATAGGAGACACTCGAGTCAAGTCACTATTTAAAATACTATAGTTATGAATGAGATGAACTCTATTTCTTACATAAGTTGCACCATTATTATTTTTTACTACATAGGATCTATTATCATCTAACCGTTTTACAATTACAGCCTTTTCCCAAGTACTGTGAGGATTTTTCTTATAATATACCTGATCTCCTGCATACAATAAAGATAGTGGTTTAGCATTCCTATTATAATATCTTGACATTTCTTCATTGTTTTTAACAGCTGATTGTTTGTACTCCTGAAATGTTACAGCTTTAGGTCTGAGCTTATTACAATTTACTGGTATTTTAGTTCTTAATTTTCTGGACATCAATAATTCAGCTGGTGACAACATGTGATTTTTAGGTGTATTTCTAATAAAAAATAAAAATAAAAATAAAAATACTTTAATTCAGACCAATTGATCCATATTGTGTTAGTAAACAAACGACAAAAAACAAAAAGGTTTTAAGGCTTATAATCTATATTAGTAATAGCTATATTTCTAAATTGTAACAAAGCTAAGTAAGGATCAGATCCATCTTCTCTACACTTTTTTAGTATAGTTTTCAAAATTTTCACAGATGATTCTGCTTGACCATTAGACTGTGATCGATAGGGAGCTGTGACTACATGTTCTATGTCCCATTCTTGTAAAAATGATTTGAATTCCGATGACTGAAATGGTGGTCCCCCATCTGACACTAGTGTCATGGGTATACCATGTCTGGCAAATATTGATTTTAAATTTATTATGACATTTTTAGCTGTACTATTATTCTTTAACATGGCTGTCTCTATGTACTTTGAGTAATAATCAGTTACTACAATATAGGTTGAGTTGTCAAAATGCATTAGATCAATGCCCACTCGTTGCCAAGGATATGTACTTATTTCATGGTTTTTTAATGGTTCTTTTTGGTTGCAAGGCTTGAACTTGGCACAAACATCACATTGATCCACTACATTTTTTATATCAGCTGACATGTTAGACCAATACAATGAATCTCTAGCCAATCTGAGACATTTATTTATCCCTTGGTGACCTTCATGCAATTTATTTAATATTTCTTTTTGCATGGACTTTGGAATTATCAATTTTGACCCTTTGAACAACAAATCTCCTACGACATGAATTTCAGCCTGCATGTTCCAATATGGTTTTGCTAGTGAACTGATTCTATTTTTACTATTGGGCCACCCTTCAAAATAATATTTTTTTAATATTTGGAGAGTTTCATCATCAATGGTTGCTTGTTTTAAATTACTTCTATAATCTTGACTGATTGCTAAATTTGACTCAAGTAAGTTTACATGGTAAGACATCTCAGATTCATTGTCAGGGATAAAATTATCTTTTAAGGCTGCTCTAGACAAAGTGTCCGATATGAACATCTCTTTGCCTGGTACATGTATAACTTCTAGATCATACTTTTGTAAAGTAAGCATCATGCGCTGTAATCTTGCCGGAACCTCATGCAATGGCTTTTTGAAAAGGTAGACCAACGGCTTGTGATCTGTGTGCACTGTGACTTTACGACCATAAATGTACTGATTAAATTTAGTGCAACCAAATTGGATAGCAAATAGCTCTTTCTCAATTTGTGCAAAATTCTCTTGTGACCTTGTTAAAGTTTTACTACTAAATGCAATTGGTCTATTATTTTGCATGATTACTGCACCCAGCGCTGACTTGGATGAGTCTACCGACAAGACTAGAGGCAAATTGACATCATAGTGTGCTAACACAGGAGTGTTGCATATTATTTCTTTTAATTGACAATATTCTTTTTCATAGTTACTGTCCCACTGCCAGGGTACATCCTTTTTTAACAAAGTTCTCATGAGTGTGGTTTTTTCTGACAAATTATCAATGAAACACCCTACAAAATTGACCATACCAAGAAATCTCTGCAAATCTTTCACATTACTTGGACTTGGCATTTCTTTGATCGCTTGGACCCTTTCTGAACTGACTTTAACACCATCTCGGTTAAACATGTATCCTAAAAATTCTACTTCAGGGACTGCAAATTTGCACTTTGACTTATTTAACTTTAGATTGACCTGTCTGGCTCTATCTAATACCTTTTTCAGTCTCTCATTATGAATCTCTGGTGTCTCCCCATAAACTAGGAAGTCATCTACAAATATAAGAACACCCTCAATGTCACCAAACAGTTCACAAATGACTCTATAGAAAATTTCTGTTGATGCATTGATGCCAAATGGTAGCCTAAGGTATTTAAACCTGCCAAAAGGAGTCTGAAACGTACAGAGTTCAGAGCTCTCATCATCAAGTTTCAAAGACCAAAAACCTGAGAACGCATCTAGGTGTGAGAAACAAGTTGCACCCTTCAATTGTGACCTAATTTCATCAATATTTTTTAATGGATAATGTTCTCTCATGATACTCTTATTTAAATTTCTAGGATCTAAACATACTCTAAGCTGACCTGGTGACTTGACTGTGACTACTACGGAGTTGACCCACGCTGTTGGTTTTGTGACTTTTTCAATGACTTTCATGTTCTCCATGCGACCCAGCTCATCCCGAAGGTCCTGCAGCAGCGCAAATGGCACCTTCCTTGGGGGATCGATGCATGGTACTGCATCCGGCTTCAGTTTCAGATGGCAGACAGGAGGCAGACACCCCAGACCCTGAAATACATCATTATATTGCTTAAGCATTGGACAGTTATCGGCCTGCTCCAGCCAATAGACACGTTTGACTATGCCTAAGTCTGAGCAAGTGTCAAGACCTAAAATGGTTTTACCATCGACAGTTGTGACAAGAAATATGATATTTTCTACTCTGTTATTAAAATTACATTCCAGTTGACACTGTCCAATTATAGGTAGATTCTCTTTATATGTAGTTACACCTGTACTAGTTTTTTCTATGTTGTTGAGTCCTAGGGTTTTATATGTCCCTAATGATATTAAATTAATTTCTGCCCCTGTGTCTAAAAGGCAATTTAGATCTCTATTATTGACTTTGACTTTTAAGTACCAAGATTTTTTCTCTCTATTTGAGCCTTCCCCTAACTGTGATATCTCCCGTAACTGCCCCACAAAGAACCTCTCAGAGCAGTTAGCATTTTCATCATCGAGGCTATCTAATTCCAAATATCTTAGCTCTTTATTTTTGAAACAAAATTTAGCATAGTGACCAAAAGAATTACATGACCTGCATTGAACGTTGACTGCTGGACATTTGTAGCGATGCACCTGCCCACAGCGAACACATGTGGACTGCCGACCTCCCTGCGATGATCCCGATGAAGCTTGACTGTGATGTGACTGACCCGATGACTGGTACCCACTGGTTGATTGCCCTCTTGGATTATATTGGTTTCTTGCCGCTGACTGATTTCTTGACATTGACTGATTTCTTGACGCTGACTGATCTCTTGACGTTGTCTGACTTCTTGAGTATCTTGATTGACTATTTGACCTCTGATGACTATGAGCACGACTATGACTTCTGCCCCTTAAGTACAACACATCTTTAATTTTTGTTCCAGTGCTTTCTGACACTATCCTGTCAGAATCCTGTTGAGCCGCAATGACAGCTTTTGCCAGCTCACGCATCCTGGAATATGACAAACTAGGCTCCTGTAACAGTCTTTGCCTGACATGTGACAAGTCTGAACACATGTTTGCAATAAAAATATCTCGAATCAGGGATTCTCTGAGCTCTTTAAATTCACAATCTTTACTTTTATTCTCTAAATCAGTGAGAAAATCGTCGATGTTTTCGGATTTATTCTGACGTCTCGTGAAAAACATGTATCGTGTCATGGTCAAATTCTTTTGTGGCTCAAAATGGTTATCAAATTTCTTCTTGACTTCTGTTAATTTACATTTATCCAAGTCTAGGTTAAATGAATTAAATATTTCCAGACCTTTAGCACCCATGGAGTGTAACATTATTGCGATTTTTCTCTTGTCATCCGCCTTGTCGAGTCCCGATGCCAGTAAATATATGTCGAAACGTTGCCACCACCTCTTCCATTCTTCAGCATTATTGTTGGTGGTGTCCGATGAGACTAATAGCTTTGGCAAATACGTGCCCAGCCCATGTGGTTTTAATTCCACTTCTTCTGTACTGGCCGCCATCGCCACTACACTTTTCGACTTGCCAGGTGCACTTTTTTCTTTGTCTTGAGTCTTCTCTTCCTTGTCACCCATTCTTCACTTCTGACACCATGTTGTGATGAAAAGAAAGTCGGGAATCCACTTAAACTTCTTTTATTTTAATTTAAACTTATGGGAGCAAATTACAGTTCATGTTCACATGACGCCATCTTGGATAGGAGAGAGATTGCCACAGGTTGAATATATTAACCTATTAGATTAAACTAGTGAAGTGACATAAGTACCAACCTAACACTACTAAGAGAAAAAAGTGTCCTAAATTTTCCATAGGGTCAAGGAGGGTACAGTTGCTCCGAGGGAACAGTCGCTCGAATGCACTGTGCTGGAAAGGGAAAGAGCTTTATATCTGTCCTCTACGTCAATGAGAAGCGTTCGACACGCGATCGTGTATGAACTAATCCGTGAGCCGCTCTGGCGCCGTGCGGTTGTGTTATGGCGTGTTCTGTTTTTTACCCGGCCGAATTTACATTTTCACGTAAGTTTCACTTAGTTTTTTAACCAAAATTGTGTGAGATTCTTAATTACTGTTGTTATTGTAGAAGAGTGTATCTAATCTACTTAGTATTGACTGATAATTCAATGCTCTAGGTCTTTGAGTTTGTTTCTAGTTTGAGCTTGATTCCAAAATGGTGTGAAGGTCAACAGTAGCTAGTTTTGGAGAAGTACACACTAGCTCGCGAGCTACTGTGTACGTATGAACCTATAAAAATAATACCTACCTACCGAAAAAGTTTAATTTGATTAAAGTCGAATAAAAAATGGTAGTTATTTGTTCCCAGAAAACTTCAAATTTAAAACCAAATGTCTGCTAATAAAATAAAAGTTAAAAGTTGTACCTACCTATTTACAGAATGCTGCGACGAAATAGATCGCCCTCAGTGCCCAGGAAAATAGGCAACCATACGGCGGAAGAGATCAAAACAGGGTTGAACCTGATACGAAGTGGTACATCTATTAAGCAAGCTGCTGCAACTACTGGAATTCCATTTACAACATTGTCTAATTTGCATTGTTTAATTACTAAAAATGTAAGCGCCCCTACGAAGTAACACGTGTTAGTAGCCACTGTGTATTATTATAATTACAAGTTCTGTACGGGTAGCGTCAGTTAAAACCTACAAGAACAGTCATTAAATGTTTATCAAAATTCCGGTAATAGGTTGTACACAGCGGCTCTATTCCATCCGTAGCCACTGTGTACTGTTAGAACCACTGTATACAGGGGGTAGTACACAATGGCTCCAGCCACTGTGTACTGTTAGAGCAACTGTGTACTACGGGGTACTAGTCACTGTGTACCTATAGAAGTACACAGTGGCTAGATTCCCATTTTTTAAAAAAAGGTCGTTATGTCTTTTTTGGAGAAAGCAATTGAAAATCTATTTACTACATACAAAACTTAAATAATGAACGCTGCTGTGTGCCCAGCAAAGATATTTCAGGCACTTATACTTTTCATGCTATAGCCCGTTGAAAAAATCCTAGCGACTGTACCCTCCTTGACCCTACATTTTACAAAATTTTCCATTGCGCTATCGCCATACTAAATCTATGAAATGATGGTGGTCAAATGGAAAACAAATCTTTTTTTCTCCTACTAAGATTGAAAGAGCTCGCGATTCTGAATAGAATAAAATTAAAAAATTTCAAACTCTCTACAACAAAAAATAAAAACGCCCTAATATCGTCACACTTTTATGTCTAAGCCCCACTTACTTCACCCGGGGTTAGCCGCTAACCCGGTAGTTAAGTTGACAAAATGCATATTTAAAAAAACGCTAACTCCGGATTATGTGTGAAGATAAAGAGCGTCAAAGTTCCGAGGTGGAGGCTGGTGAGGTCAGTACTAGGTAAAAATTGTACCTAATAATGACGTTATACACGAAACTTGAACGCACTGTATTTTCGTCATTTTTGATTTGACGAACAAAAGAAAAAATACGTGTACAATATATTTTGATAATGTAATAGACGGACTAAATAGATTTTTTTAGCCTATTACACATTCGTAATGTTACTGAGTAACACTTGCAAGTCTCAGATCTTACAATATTTGTAAATTTTCTCAATTACTAATGCTTTGTTTTTGTTTCAGGTGACGACTGTGGACTCTTCGTCGTCGGATGATTCTTCAGGCTCGTCGGGAAGCGACAGTGACGATAGTGATGAGGTAATGCAGTTATACAGTAGCTAATTTTGACGTGACAACGTCTTATAATTCGATGGAGCCGGCTGCACGTTCGAAAAAACATGACTCATGCGGCGTTACCTCGGTAACGCCACCGTTTTTTTTTATGGACAGTGTGAAGTTAAAGTGTATATAATTACTCATTAGTATGTGAAGTGTTTCATTATAGTTGGATAACATTCTGCGGCAAAATGGGGTAGTTTTCTTGTCGCTTCTTTCTGCTCCGTAAGCCAGTTAGGGAAGCGTTCGTAAGTTGTATGTATGTTAATCCTCACAGGGTTTAAACATTTTTTATTTTAATTATAGAATGCCCTTCAGGCTTTATATTACTAACTTTATAAGCCCCTCTGGGTATTGTAGACCAACCTTTTGTTAACAAACAACACACAACCTTATGTAGGTAGTTTGCACAAGTAACTTTTTAATTGTCGGGGAGAATTCGCATTCTCTCAGTCATCGTCTTAACCCTGTGAAAACGAGTGCCGTAAAGGGCTCGAAACGTAGGATCATGGTGTTAATAAACGCGATTAATCCGTTCTAAAGTGTTTAATTTCAATAATATATTCTGTTTGCACCAAGGACGCGCCCTTAAAAAAAGGCCCCGGACGGCCCAAAGGCTCCCGCAACTCGGCGCCCCGGACCCCGGGCGGCGGCGGCGGGGGCGCGGGCGCCGGCGCCCCGGGCTCCGGGCGCCGCGGCCGGCCGCCCGTGCCGCCGGAGCTACGCGAGCCCGGCATCACCGAGATGAAGAAATTCTGCAAAGCCGCTGGTATCCGGTTCGACTATAAGAAGCTTGTTGAAGGTGAGAACTATTCTAGAGTAAATGTAAATCATCATAATGGCTGACTTCTAGCACAGCGTAAGGATGTATTCTACACAGTGGGTTAACTCCGCCGATTTCTGGGTTATCGGTGCGCGGGGAAGGAGGCGCCGCCGAATTTCTATGAATATTCGGCGGTCTATTTTAAGGGGTGTAAAATGGAAATTAGTTTGCCAATCAGACTGTAATATCTTTAGCATAGTTTTTGACAACCCTGGGCCTCAGCACGAGCACCGAGCCTCGCCGCTGGCCGTGTATGAGGTTACCTCACTGTATGGAATACATCGCTACGCTGTGCTACATTAGACGTGTGCGCTGCGCTGTCGCCGATGATTTTGGCGTGAAATCGGCGTGACCTTGACCGAATGCCAAATGTATATTCGAGTATGTAAGTCATCCAAGTATGTACTGGACCATTTCAAGATTAAATCTATATATTTCCCATAATAAATAAATAAATATAAATAAATATTGTGGGACAATCTTACACAAATCGACCTAGTCCCACGGTAAGCTCAATAAGACTTGTGATGTGGGTACTAGACGACGATATATATAATAGATAGATACATATAAATACTTAAATACATAGAAAACATCCATAACTCAGGATCAAATATTGGTGATTAACACACAAATAAATGCCCTGACCAGGATTCGAACCCGGATATTGTTTGTTTATTGTTTATTTATAATTCATTTACAATGATTAATTGTGTTTGAAATCTTAAATCTAGTATATACAAAAGTAAAATTAAGTAATAATAAAACATGTCAGCAAAAAAGATTAATATCAAATATATATATAATATTAAAAAATAAAAAACACAAGCAAGAAAATAAATAAAGGGCTTGCATAAGATCAAAATTATAGTGTAACCAAATTATGTCAAAGAAAAATCATTAAAATATTAACATTAACATATTTAACATTAAAACATTTGATGACATGTCAACAACCTATAGAAATAAAAACATAACCACATAATCATATTTACAATATTTTAGTCATTTATACCATTATCAAAAATAAATTAATAATAATAATAATATTACACATTAATCGTCACGCTGAATGAATTCTTCAAGGGAATATACACATTTTGCGAGTAGATAAGAGCGTAGTCTATTCTTAAATTCATTTGGATTACATATCGATTTGAGCGCAATGGGTAACTTATTATAAAATCGTACAGCTTGGTAGCAGGAACAATGTTCCGCCAGTTTAAGTTTTGGAGTGAAGGGGTAACTCAAATTTTTTGTTCGCGTTTCAAGTCTTTGTTTCCGAGCTTCCTCTGTTTCACTTGTTGCCAAAAATTTTACTAAGTCTGAGCAGACTATTAAAATATAAAGACTTGGCACGGTAAGAATATTTAGTTCAGCAAAGAAATCTCGACATGAAAACCACTGAGGAGCACGCTTCATTATTTTTATCGCCCTCTTTTGTATTATGAATGCCTTTTTTAAATTGTGATCAAAAGAAGCTCCCCAGAGCTTTATACTATATCTAAGTCTTGATTCGACTAAGGCATAATACACTGCCTTCAGTTGATCTATCCTGACAACATCTCTTAAGCTCCTTAATGCGTAGCAGGCAGAACTAATTGTACTATCTATTTGATCCAATTCCTGCTTCCAGTTAAGATATTGATCAATATAAACACCAAGAAATTTTACAACTTCTACAGAAGACAAGACATCATTATCAAAGGCTACCTCAAAATGGCCCTTGTTTTTGCGATCACTCTTAAATAATATAATGCTTGTTTTATCTGTATTTAACTTTAGGTTATTTTCTTTGAACCATATATGAAAAGCTGCAAGAGCTGCACTAGTTCTATTTTCGAGATCATATTCATTCTTACCACTAATAATTGCATTCGTGTCGTCAGCGAATATTACTATGCTCAGATTAGTTATAAGTGTCTTCATATATTTTATAATATCATTAATAAAAACAAGAAATAAAACAGGACCTAGTATAGACCCTTGCGGTACTCCCCTTGCTATAGCAGTAATTTTAGACTTGGAAACCCTTACTTGGTTTCCAACCGTATTTCTAATTTCAACATACTGTTTCCTATTCTGTAAGTAGTTTCTTAGCATCTCCAGATTGTTTCCTCTGACACCATAATAATCAAGTTTTTGTAAAAGGATCGCGTGGTCAACTGTGTCAAATGCAGAGCTCAGATCTAGAAAAAGTCCCGCTACTTTCATACCGTTGTTTAGATTGTGCACTACATCAGTAATTAAGGCGTCCATTGCGTTCGTAGTGCCGGTATTTCTCTGGTAACCAAATTGCCTTGGACTTATAATATTATGTACTCGCAGATGTGTACAGAGTCTCTTATTTATTATTTTCTCAAACAATTTCGACAGCACTGGCAGCAAGGAGATTGGTCGGTAATTTTTAGGATCATTTTTAGCATTCTTCTTATAAATAGGTATAATCTTTGCTATTTTGAGCTGGTCAGGAAAGATACCCAGCTTATAGCATTTATTAAAAAAGTCTAATAATATGCCTATGGTCAAGGCGAAGTCGGTCAAGGTCACGCTCATTTCACGTAACTTCGAGAAACGTACACAAGTAAACATGTAAAAAATTAGCATAATATATTTCGAGAAATAGGGCCCAGTGCACCGTTGAATATTAGTGCCGTGACCAGGATACCCGAGGAGATCCTTTAAGAAAGCCATTAAGAAAAATTGTAAATACATTTCTAGATTTTAAGTACCTACTAATACATGTGTTTTAGAATTAAGCTTAATATTTAATCAAGATATGACTGTAACTTACTCGAAATAAATGGTTTATTATTATAAATATTATGGGACAATCTTGCACAAATCGACCCAGGCCCACGGTAAGCTCAATAAGGCTTGTGTTGTGGGTACTAGGCGACGATATATATATTAGACAAATACTTAACTACATAGAAAACATCCATAACTCAGGAACAAACACACAAACACATAGGTGACATAGGTGATAAACACACAAAGAAATGCCCTAACCAGGATTCGATAACCGGGACCTCCTGCTTCGTAGGCAGGGTCACTACCAACAAAAAAGTTAAGCTTTTTCATAAGAGGTCTAAGCATCATATAAAATGGATTGAACTGAAACCAGCGTTAGTCTTAAAATATAAAACCAGATGGAGTATCAAAGTAGCAATGTTGCAATTGATAGGCCTACCTCTGCCGAATGCATATGATAAATAATCATACTCATTATATGGGCTGATGTTTATCTGCCATAGCTATTTGTACGTTACGTACTAAATTAACCTTACATTTGCCGTGCCCCTTCCTCGCAAAAATCGGCAAACTTTTTTGTATAAAAAAAAATGACATATTGTCACTCCGGTTGATCGAAATACCTTACATGACATACTTTGCAATACCCCAATTTTATATTTCGAAAAATACGAGTGTGTATTGGCATTCAATTTCCTTTTGTTTTATTCGTTTATGCGCCTGAGTTTTAATCCAGACGGAGTAGCAATTGACAGGCCTATCCCTCTGCCGAATGGGTATGACATAGTATCATACTCATTGTAAGGACTGACGTTTATCTGACATAGATTTTTACACGCTACGTACGAATAGCTGTACATTAGACGTGCCCCTCCCCCGCCAAAATGGGCAGACATTTTTGTATTAAATTGCAACGGTTAATATTCACGTATTTGTATCACAATGGGCGTGACATGTTTCGACTGCGTCGGACAGACAGAGTGGTGTTGTCAGCTTCGCGGCTCGGGCATCACTGCCCGAGACCGGCATGTCATGTCACGCCTATTGTGATAAATATACGTGAGTGTTAACCGTTGCAATTTAATATCAATATGACTCACGAAAGTTTAAATTATAAGACTTTTTTGTATATATGTCAGACGTTACCGGTCCGATTGATTAAAAAGTCAAGGTTTATGATTAGACAAGTTTTTAGTTTCCCCGTGTTTTTACAGGCTGCACAAAGAACAAGGAACGCGTCGGTAAAATGATGGACCTTCTCACCGCAGCGGGCCTCGAGGGCAAGCCAACACTCGACAAGTGCAAGGCGCTCAAACAGGCCAAGGTCGACAAAAAGGAACAGGAGAAACAGGCCAAGAAGGAAGCCAAGGTCAAGAGTAAACCGGCGACCACGGACGGAGACGGTGAACAAAGTGAGTGCTTTTGAATTCCCATTTCAAAACTTGGGTAAAAGGTGGTCACCTTTTTGCGGATTCTAATATTGTGATCGTAAGCCTAGTGGGTATGTTACTTTAAGGCTTAGGTAGGAAGTGTAACTTGCTCAAAAAGGCCAAGGTCGACAAGAAAGAGTAGGAGAAATATGCCAAGGTCAAGAGTAAACCGGCGACAGCGAACGGAGATGGCGCGCAAAGTAAGTGAAATTTTAATTTATCAAAGTAAACTGAACACTGCAAAAACACGGCTACTTGCATACGGACTTTAAATATGGAATGACAAGCCAAATGCCTAGTTTTAAATGGAAGTGCGAGGCGCCCAAACAAGCAAGGTGGACCCCCCTTAAATTTTGCAATTTGGACTTATGTCATAATAAATTGGGGTTTTTATTTCTCTAACCGACAATGAAGTTAATTATAGGCTAAAGTGCGTCTACTCTACTTGGATGAGATTGATTCGTTTCGCTCTTTTGTTAGCAAATTGCCTTATATCTATCCTGCCTTCACTAAAACGTACAATACAGTTTAATAGCACAGTACTGTACCGATAAGAGATTTATATAAAAAGTTACATTTTTGGAAAAAAATAATTGTTTTTATGAAAAATTTTCATAGTCCAATTTCACTTTTCTCGGATTGAAATTTTACCCTTGTCATAGTGATGTCATATTGTCAGCCCCGACCTCACCCGACGTCAGTCGAACCTGACCTGAAAGTACGATATTGCAAATTTCGACGTGGCCGAAAACTTCGGCTGGTTTTTGGCCGAAACATGATTTTCAGGCCGAAACCGGCCCGAGACCGAAACTTCGGTTGGACACTAATTGTAAGCTTCACACCAGTCAGTAGATTTTATAATTTATCTATATGCCTCCTTTTTTGGAGTGTAATAAAAAGAGAGGCTTCTAAATTTCAGAAATATTCTATTGTCAGACTGTGGTTGTCAAACTATAACCACAGCGTAAGGATGTATTCTATACAGTGGGTTAACTTCGCCCATTTCTGGGTCATCGATGGGGGCGCGCGGGGAAGGAGGCGGGGAGGAAATGCCGCCGAATTTCTATGAAAATTCGGCGGTCTATTTCAAGGGGTTTTAAAATGGAAATTAGTTTGCCAATCAGACTGTAATATCTTTAGCATAGTTTTTGACAACCCTGAGCCTCAGCACGAGCACCGAGCCTCGCCGCTGGCCGTGTATGAAGCTACCTCACTGTATGGAATACATCCCTACGCTGTGCTATAACGTCGACCGTTGTGTTCCCAGCGCCGAGCGGCACGCGGCGCATGACGCGCGGCGCGACGGGCGTGAAGCCGCGCCAGCGCATCGTGATCTCGTCGGACGAGGAGGACGACACGCCCGCCGCGCGCCGCACGCTCTCCAAGCTGCGCTCCTCCGTCAACGACGACTCGGACTCCGACTAGGTACTTGTGGCGTTACTCGTGAACGTGAAGCCATCGTGATCTCGTCGGACGAGGAGGACGACACGCCCGCCGCGCGCCGCACGCTCTCCAAGCTGCGCTCCTCCGTCAACGACGACTCGGACTCCGACTAGGTACTTGTGGCGTTACTCGTGAACGTGAAGCCATCGTGATCTCGTCGGACGAGGAGGACGACACGCCCGCCGCGCGCCGCACGCTCTCCAAGCTGCGCTCCTCCGTCAACGACGACTCGGACTCCGACTAGGTACTTGTGGCGTTACTCGTGAACGTGAAGCCATCGTGATCTCGTCGGACGAGGAGGACGACACGCCCGCCGCGCGCCGCACGCTCTCCAAGCTGCGCTCCTCCGTCAACGACGACTCGGACTCCGACTAGGTACTTGTGGCGTTACTCGTGAACGTGAAGCCATCGTGATCTCGTCGGACGAGGAGATTTCTACTATTCTATGAGCATAACCGACTACCACCCTACACCATTTTATACTACAATAATCCAGATTCACCCTTAAAATACAATAATAGTAAAAGAATTGTCTTGTATGCTCTGTCTAGTAGTTGAACTCTGTACTCTGTGGTTTCAACACTTCTCACAAACAACTTGTATCTTACAGGGGCAGCGAATCCTCGACTTCTCAGCCTGGTAGTGGCCCTACACCCTACAGTGCCTCTAGAAAGTGCTTCGAAAGGCTCACAGGACTGCGTGCGGCATGTGTCATGCGACGGTGACGGTGCGTCATGCGTCACACGGTGATAGTGTTCTATGGAGTGATATGACACTGGTTTCGTTTGTGAAGCGTTTTATGTTGGGTTTTAAGTTGACCGCTTGATATGACTTCTTTTTTTGATGCTGTTGTTTGTTGCGGCTATATTTTAAAGGGTTGGAATTTGGTAAGCATTGTCCTGTCACGATAGAACAGTTTTTAAGAGAAATGTTAAAATAAACTTAGAAAAAGAATCAGAAAAGGCAAAAATCCCCCATTTATTATAAAAATTAAGATGCGGTATTCGAAGAAGATTATGGAATTTACTTCATTCAATTAAATACATCAATCGTAGTGTGATGGCAGCGCCACTTTCGCTACTGGTGGCCGTTCAGCGAACTACTTTGACAGCTTTTATTTCATTTATTGAAACGGAAACGTCAAGTGTAGACGGTACAAGGTTGGCAGCTCTGTTAAGTTGGTAGACTGGTCAGTCGAGTAAGTCAACTGAGTTCCGATGGTTCATCCTAGGGAGGTCACTCCTGCGAAGCTCGAAGATTCAGATTCGGACCGCTATAGCGAGCGGACTTTAAAGCCACTAGCCTCGTCCTGAAAACACCACGTTTCCTGAAGGATTATTTTTGTTATGAACTTGAGTCCTGAATACACACATTTCTGACTCATACATTTTAATTTAAATGTCATAAAATACAAGTAAAATCATGGCAACGAGTGACAAGAAAAAATGGATTCAGCCTTATATTTCTTTCCCTGTGATTTTTGTTTATCAACGAGCTCTTAGATTTTTTTTTTAATACCTTGGCCGTTTTTTCGTTAATAAGGGAACTTAGAGTCAGGCTCTATCTGCCCTCAGCTGACCTTAGCCGCTCCGAAATAGCTGTACCAAACAAGAGAAGTTGTGTCATAACACAATACAAAAACATTTTTAATTTGTAATTGTAACCTAAGTGCAAGTTATTGGCAGCTTTTAGTGATACATTTGTTTTTGTGATTATACTTTAATATTTCGATCTCACGTAATAATGCTCTGAAACAGAGCACAGAATCGTTTTTATAAATAAAAAATACCTTGAGGTATTGAGTGTAACGATTGTCTCAATTCCAAATTCAAATCATATTATTCATCAGGATTAACCTATTTATACTAAGAATTCGGCATTGAAAATGAGTGAACAATTTAAAATACGCGTCCTAAATAAATCTACGCTTACATTTAAATTTTATATGTGCGAGACACAAAACAAGAAAATTCTTAAATCATATTTAAAACGGGTCACTCACGTAATTTAGTCGATTTTCGCTCGACATGTTTAACAGCCAGCTTCTTTTTCTTTGATTCGGAGGTTGGTTTCAAACTAAAAGTTGTTGAACTACCTTATTTTGTCTAATATGGCTAAGCCTTGAAAAAACATTCTGTATATTATTTTTATTACCAGTTATCGATTTAAAACGCACAAATCTGGCCGGATCCAGTTGAAACTAAAGGCCAAATTGAATCGTTGAACGCGTGTATAATTTGCAACCTTATTGCTAACAACATAAGGTTTTAATTCGAATGTTAAGGAAAGTTTAGTGGAAAGTTGTAGGACTAATATCCCTCGCCTACTGTTTAAGTAGTGGTAGTGTAAAGAAGCTTTATGTAAGGCACCCGTACTGTTCATGTGTGCCTATATATATGTGGAACTATATACGTGTGTCGTAACTTTACCGTTTGTGTCGCTCTTAAGTAAAAGGGAGGTATGATGGTGAACTCGAGTTGCACACGTCCAAAGGCTACGGTAACTCCTTACCATCAGGCGGCTGCGTATAGTATGATTGTCTGCTACAGGCGAAATTAACAAATTGTAACTAAAGAGATAATGCGAAAAAATATTATGGGGTAGGTCGTTTAAATATAATTTACTCGTAATTTAAAAAAATCCTAATCTGGAAAGGGCAATTTTTTTTACCTGTATAAAAAGGAGGGTCGGATGGGGAACCTTTTACTTAAGAGCAACACACTTTAAATATCAACATAATTTTCCATTTATTTACATAGCAGAATATATGTTTGTGTGGAGTCAAATTTTATACTATAGTTTTAAAATAATAAAAAATATTAGATGTATCACTAAATTGGTAACACCAATCGTATTACGTGTAAATACGAAGAGAAATACATTATTGTGTGTCCTATCTTTATTTTTGTACAGTCTTGAGGGCGTTTGGCTTTGTACATACGCGTGGTTCGGTGTCAATGGATTTTAACGTTCATATTATACAGTTCGTTGGCAGTTCTAGTGTTGCCAGTGATTTTATTAAAATCACAAACTTTTTCAACGTAATTTAATGAATGACAGTTAAATCGACAATAAATTTTGACGAACATACTGCGTCTCTTTTCCTAGCTATGTTCTTGAAAGATATGTCATGTTGATAAATTGTCAGTTTGAGATTTCTGGAAGTAGACGTGTTTGTATCAACGCATTAATAATAGTTATTATTTAACATCAACGCTCAAAATTATGAATAAATCTCCAGGCAGCCATTTATTTTACTGTATTTTTAGCGGTACATATGACTTAGAATATTGGCAGTATAAATCATAATGAATAAAATATATTTAACATGTGATTATTATAATTTATTACTTAAATAATTAAGTTCCTTCAGACATCAGTTAAAGTAAGATATCTAAAAAATGAGCGAAATACAACAACATAATTATTAAAATGTTACCCATAATAAAGAATTGTTATAATTATTTTTGATGATCACGAATCTCATGGATATTACTCTTGAGAAAGGTAATGTGTGCAATTTTTCTTTACTAAATCTTTTTTTTTCTGATTTAAAGTAATCAACAGTTGTTATTGACAATTTTGTCTCTTTTTGTTAGTAGGCAAAAACAAATTGAATTGAAATTTATTTTACTTTGCCTATCAAACTTAATTATTTAGTAAAACAACACGTTTTACTTATATATTATTTCTATATAAACTACATTGATACAAAAAATTTCAAGACTATAAAGTAACGTTTATGAGTTTCAAAAACTATCATAACCAACTACAAAGGAAACTAACGGTTCTCCAAGAATCTTAGAATCAGTAAAATAAAAACGTAAAAATACCTATATACCATTTCTCCCTTGACATATTGTAGATCCTAGGACACCCTCAAGGGCCTTCAAAAAATCCTTCCACGCCTTTCTATCTTGAGCAACCTTCTTGGCTTCGCTCCAGCTGTCCACGGTTCGTAACTCGCTCTCCACGCTCTGACGCCACGTGTGTACTTGGGTCTTACCATGACGTCTTACAGCGATTCTGTGTAGGTTCTTAACGACTCAGGTTAGGTCACAGAATACATATTAGTACAAGTACAGAAATCCCTCTCCAACAACCCGTTTAAAGAAATAACGACTCATGCTACGATACTACTAAGTTCAAATTCCGACCGCGCAACTCTAAATGCCTACAATTATATTCACCTAAAGTGCGCTCTCTTTCTATCGCGTAACTCGTTCCTTTTCTGACGATATCAAGGTTGTCTCCTTTTAAAAAACAATATAATCTTAATACTTAGTTACTACCTTTTTTATATTGCTCTACTTTAGCTCGAATAAACCTAAGATATGTCTTAGTGGTATGTAGGTTTAATTCGAATAAATTCGCGTGTCACTAGTTAGGCATACTTACTTAGATAGGTACCTTAATTGAAACAGGCCTGATATTTCATATTGAATAATTCCGCCCTTTTGTTATTTTAATATAAATTCTGTGACAGCGGTCGAATCAGTACGTAGGTACCTATGCGACGAACAACTCTCGCGCGTGCGTCACCGCTCGCCCGTGATTCCCTACTGATTTGCCCCTCGCGAGGGGTACTTACAGTTCGATACCTACACGCGCGAGTGGGACAGGCCTGGTTAGGTCCTAAACTGAATCGCGTTAAGACATGGTAAGGCCCCAGGGCGTCCACGAGTCCGCTTTCCTTGAGGCTTCCACTCAAATGCAGGACAGGCGCTGTTCGTTGCTCCTCTTCTAAGGGTATGCCCGATCCATCTCCACTTCCGCGGCGCTACTCCTCAGGCGATTGGAGACTGATACACAGACTTGACATATGGCAACGTTTTTATACTTTTCAGTATTTTGTTATGTACCATCGCCAAAACTTAACTACCCATTTGTAATCTCAATATCTACCGGTGGCCAGTTAAGGTGGTCACAAATATCTCCATAATGCGCTTTGATAATACGGGCGTGTTCAGATATTTTTGAGCTCCTCGGTGGCTCTGATGTTTCTGGTGGCGACTGCACAGTCAACAGAAGCGCTCAATTATACACAAACTAGAAATAAGCCGGAAAGGACTCGCCGATAAACTCATTTCTGACTGTACTGAACGCGATGATTTTGCGATGAGCGCAAAAATGCGTTGTTTCTGATATTATGCATTTACTATATACTGGTTGAATGGTTGGTGCTAAGATTTTCACTCATAATATAGTTATACATATTATGTTGTAGGTACCTACATCAATCTTAATACCAGTCAATCAATCAGACGCCTTTACCTATTTTTTATAGTTTAAGTTACAACCTAAAAGTTTATATTTGTGTCAAAATTAATTCCTCGTACCACGTGTGATAGTGTGGCTCTATTAATATCATTTATCATAATTATCATAAACTCTGTACATATTAGACGTAGTGTTTAGCCGTAAGTTTCATTATTAGGCGTATGTACAATATATTTAGATGTGTTTGATTTACCGTAACTCGACCATGTTCAGTAGGCAGCCATTTTGACTACCTGGTGGTAATCAAGATGGCTGCCTTCTTAAAGTGGTCGAATATTATAGTCAACTTATTGTAAGGCAATGCTTGATGACATTCTGATTTATATTGTTTTATAAAATCGTTATGTTGAATTATGTATACAACTATAGATATAATAAGAATGGGATTTTGGCGCTTATAATGTTATTAGTCATTTAAATACAACGGCGCAACAGTAAGCGCCAATTGAAGATTATCACAAGGGCCCGTCATTTTCATGCCGATTTCTTCATAATGACGTATATAAACACACAGGATGTTGTAATACGAAATTAGTTAATGACTGATAAAGTCTATCAACGTTCGATTCTAACGTTGAACGTAATAGTTTTGACACTATTCAATGACAGCATTATTATTTCAACCTAAAACATTATGTATGAAACTTGAAGTCATTTGTCTGTCATCAGCATGAAAATTACGGGCCCTGATTATCACGTATATATTGAAATATGTTTATATTGCTAGAAATACATGAGCGTTATATTACGTCCTTGCCAATTGTTGAGGCGAATTTATTTACTCAAAAGTGCTATTTCTTTTACGTTTAATTACAGTTAGGGAATTAGGGACTAAATTCAGGGCCTAGTTTTGTATTGAGCTGATAGCTGATCTAGCAGATCCTTATCAAATCGAGCCAAAAAAGTAACTTTTTTTTAAGTTATTGGGTTTTCTGACAGGCAATTAAATCCGTTCACAATTAAATATTTAATTTTTAAGGCTGTGTTATTTTCTTCGCAAAATCTTATGCAAAACATACGTTAATATAACGTAGAATATATTTTTCAATGCAAGTTACTAGGATTAGTAACGTCAACTTCTGCTGTCCTACCCGATTATAAATTGTATTTTGTAACATTGACTAATTCATTAATACGTGTAGGTAACATGTAGCACATTCTAAGTACAATGCAATACGTTATATTTGTAACTGGTACAGTGGCACAATTCAGAGGCGCTTTCGGTATTTAAAATGAAAGGAGATCACAATTTACAAGTAACAAATTTACTCAGAACTCAGCGCTAATAACGACATGCCATTTCTTCTTTTTTCGCTGCCTACTGGGAGACCCCATGTCGAGAATAGATCAGTGCTGAATGGATTAAACTGATGGAAAAAATTAGAAAAAGGGACATCCATCCATCCCCTTACAACTACATCATATCCTACGGGATAGGATGTAGTTCATGGAGTTTGGAAGCGACATACTATTAAATGACATCATCCTATTTACGTCAGTTTTCATAAATCTGCGTAGGATTTTATGTCCCCTATCACTCACTGCTACATATACTATTTCTTGAAAACTTTTTTTGTAACAGATCTCCAGGATAGCATTGTCATTTTATCGCCTATCGCGTCACACGTCACTTTCGCATTTACATATCTGTAAGAACGTGACAGCCACGGTGATAAACGATAAAACCCAACCATATTAGATTAGCGGTCATTACATTTCGAACGTCGTGTGATGTAACTACTGTTAACCTTTTCGACGCCATGTCAAACACAAAAGCTATCACTCAGACGCCACGTCATTGAAATGTCAAAACTGAAGTTGAACTTTATGCTTTACCAGTGTAGGTTTATTTTACTCTGTGGTCTGTGACCGATATATCGGTCATTGGCGTTGAACCTGCGGTGCCAATATATACGTCTTTGGGGTGGAAAAGGTTAACAATCGTTGGCGCCTCTCGTTTTGTTTCACTGTACATGATTATTATGAGAGAAGTAATCTAGATTTCGTGTACGTCACTGTTATTCAGCGGGGTAAAACACCACAAAAGAGCAATAGCTAGATTGTAATTTATAATTATGTGTAACTGACGGTTATTGTATTCGTATGTTTTCTTTGGGTTGTACTGGGTTGCTGTACTATTTTATATGAATTCGTCTAAAAGGTTCGCAATATTTTATATAACAAGCCTTAAGTTATGAAATGGAAAGAGCAAATAAGATGCGGTTGCTCGGTTAAAAAATTCAAATGTGGGAATATACTTACTTATTAGGGCTATTTTCATTTCACACCGGAATAAGGCATTGTCTTTTGGGGCAAAGTGTGTGTGTCAAAGCTAAAGTTTTGGTATAGTAATGCCGCCTGAATTATAGAACTAATTACTAATCTATTTCAGTGTATTATTTATTATGATTGTTTTCTAAACGAAAAAATGGCGCAGTAATATAGTAATATAGAACAGCAATCCATTATAACAGTGGCTTATTAGGAAATCATTTTACCATTGTATATATTTGGCTTGATTGATTAAAGAGGATAAATTCTAAATTGGAAGTGTATATACGTGTGTGTGTCGCGGCTAGGTGGTCTAAGCTGCTATATTTATTTGCAATAAGTTTTTGTAAAAATACAGTCTTTGGGATGTAGAATGCCATATGTGATTAGTTTAGCTACACGAAGTATTTTTCAAATAAAAGTATCTATGTATACATGATATAATTTTTGTTGTTTTATTCGTAGGCCCTTATTATTAGTGAAATAGTGAGACAGGTGGTTTTACGGATGTACTGCATAATGATTTTGGTTCGTATTTTCACGGAAACGTGAAGTGTCATGCTATTTCAGTAAGTGTCAGTACTGAAAGTACTGATGTCGATTGAAGTAGCATGACAAATACAAGTGTTTTCGAGATAATACGAGGGAAAACCATTAAGCACTATATCTGTAATCCATTTGTTGTTCGAAACACATAATGAAGACAAGCACGCCTACCACGAAGATCGAAAACTGTCATTGACGGGAAAATCTCTTTGTCACTCCAATATCTAAGCGTGACAGAGATGGAGATATAAATCCGCAATCGTTTTATATAATCGTTTTTGACGACCGGTTGGCGTAGTTGGTAGTGACCCTGCCTGCTAAGCCGATGGCCCTGGGTTCGAATCCCGGTAAGGGCAATTTGTGTGATGAACACAGATACTTGTTCTTAAGTCATGGATGTTTTCTATGTATTTGTATATTATATATCGTTGTCTGAGTACCCGCAACACAAGCCTTCTTGAGCTTACTGCGGGATTTATTATATTTATTAATGCGCGTGGTATTCGGCCAGTAGAAGATACCCCAAACGCATTTGTTTCGTTCCGCGTAACACGATTTGTTCAGGGGTCTGATGGATTTGGCGAAGAAAAACTCCAGGTTTTAAGTTTGAGACGTGTACTCTCTTAGCAAGTGGTTAGCGAACAGTGACATGCAAATTTTGATACTATATATTCTTAAAACTAATAGAAGTGATGCGCCGCGCGCAACGCATTGCTCATGCATTTGATCAGGCGCTATTCTGGATTCTTAGGCCCCAACACGATTCCCGGTCGCAATATTTCACATTTTTTTATTTCAACCCAAATGTTTAATGCGCAGTGGCTACTTGTATTTTTTTATAAAAAGAATCGAATTTTGCAAAGTGTATTTAAATAGGTACATGAGTCGTCGATGTGTGGACTCTTGTTAGCTTATCAATTATCATTCATTCACCACGCACTAGACATCCAATATTAGCTAATCACGATGGGTTTTTGAACTTGAAAAAAGTCTGCTGTATATAATTGCTTTTCTGTTATTTTCAACACACTAAATTAACTGAAAATTTGACATGAAACTTTAGTTTCTTAAAAAACAATAATAGGTAGGGAAGGGAGTTCATTCGCTTGTCTATGATTTAAAAAAAAATATATCAGAGATTCAAAACGGCGCCATATTCCGAGTTCCGAGTTATCATTTTTTTGTTGGATTTTTAGAGTGAAAAGTTGTTAAGAGTGTTACTTATAATTTCGTGAAAATGAGTGATACTGACTCAGATAATGTTATATTTTACAAGTAGCACTAGTAACAATACACGTTATTTCCCCACGGTTCCTGAACTCATCTTAGAGCACTTATAATATGTGTGTAGATAAAGTAGTGTATGCGACTACACATAAGTAGGCATTAAAACAGCCGTGTGATGTTATATGTAAATAAGTTTATTAAAAGAAAAATTAAAAATACATACCTACATATTTTGTGGATTTTATATACTTAAATTAAGCACCATTGGCAAATTTTTCCTGTGGTCAATAGTTAACAGCTTGTGGACATGTATAATGATTTTTGTCATACAATGCAATAGAAAGATAGTACCCCTTAATGTAGATAAGGCTTAAATAAGAAAATCAAGCTTGTCCCACGATAGTTTAAGATCGATAGACGAGAAATATTAACGATATTAACGAAAGTATTTTCCTTTTGGTATTAACATTTTTAATTGCATGGAAAAAATACGCAGATAGGTATAACGGGTTGGCACTTAATTGACTAGCACGTTTGGCGTTAGCAAAGTAACATTATTTTCGTTGTTATTTACATTTACCTAGTTTCTGGTCGTGCGTAATATGCTCTAGACTTCTAGACGATTTATATTATTAATTAATATTATATAATTAGTCATGCCGTCAGAAAAGTGATAATTACAGGTATATTAGGTACTTGCATAAATATGATCAAAAAAATCCACGCCACAATAACGTGCCTCAGTTATGCTAATGTTATGACTAAATGAATGATCTCATTTAAAAGAAACGTAAAAACCTTTTACTCCAATACAACTCAGATAGGTAGGTACATAATACTTACTTACACACAGAGAAAGACATTCCAGGCATCGTTACTACGAGTATGGAAATAACTTAACCCCTTTTTCACATTTACTTAAATAAATATATTAAATCTAATTCTTCACACTTGTTTCGTGGAAGAATATGTAGAAAACCTAATTAAGGTGCGTTCAATATTATTTGGGTGCGTTCGGCAAAGTTTCGGACGATTTTGGGTGGGTTGAGATGACGTTGGATTCGATTTTTTTCTCAGTTTGTGTGTAAGATACGGACATGATTCAAATAAGGAAATGATTATGATAAAATATTCAATAACACTAAAAATTTATATTTTTAAAGACCTTCATGTACGTGTATGCCGAGTGTTTTAATTTGTGTTTAATTTAGAAAACAAAAAAAAAATAGTTAAGCTTTTTTTACCTGATGGTGTAAAGAACGGACAAGCCTATAAGTTTGCTCCTATTGCCAGTAGCAAAGAGTTTAGGATTGGAATATATTCGTTTTTTCCCTTTGACTTACATATATTAGAATTGGCCTATCATTTCCGACAGGATTTTAACACTTTCCGTCCGATCTTATACCATAATAGAAAAAATTGTGGTTCTCAATATTTTTTGGTGGTGTCAATGAGCCCAGGTGGTAAAGTTGAAATGAGTGGAAAAGTGGTCTAAAAAAGAAGATACAAAATAGATACAAGCTTTATAAACCCTTCTTCGTTTTTATTATATGTTATTAACCGTTTTTATAAACGCACGCATGCCGATAACACACTTTATACGTTTGTGACTCGCGAAATGTTTGAACATTGCTGAGGAGCTTAATGATATTTTTTTCAACATTTTCGTTTATAAATCAAAATTTATTAATTTTAATTTTATTTTTACAATGTGCAATTCTAGCCCTTTCAAATGATACCACTCGTGACCCCAGTATACGTTGTGCGAGGAAGCCACCAGCTCTTAGGTCACCAGTTAAGTTACATCAACCAGAAGTTTCGCGATTACTACGAAAGGCAAAATAATAAATTAAAATAAAAAAATAACAAATGACAAGGCAAGAAGATAAAAAAATGTTTCTTTATCAATTATTCATAGCATTATTATTCGCTTGACATCTCGAGTCGTAATTAGCCTCATCACGCATAAAGGTTTATAGTTTTTCCTTACCCACAGAAACACACCTTTGTCATCATAACTGTAATTAAACCCTACCAATATGTGTTTACTCGTACCACCTGTAATCACAAAATCCTATAGGTACTTACATTAATGTCCATAAAATGGTTGGTTGTGGGGTTTTGAGCCTCTAAGGATGCCTACTACTGCTGGGCAAATACTTCTCCCTTGGATCTCCATAACTCCTTATTTTTGGTGTTTGATTATGTTAAAATTATGACGCTTTATAACTAAACAAAACAAAACTTGGTAAAACTGCATTGTTCTTTTTTTACGGCTTCCGCTAATAACACATCATAATAACAGTAACAAAAAATGCAGACAAATAGCTAACAGAAAAACGTCTTCTCTAAGTCGCAAATATTAAAATTGCAAAATACCAGCACATGTGAACATTACACTTGGATGTTGAAAGCCGTATCACTGTCTATCAATTTATGATCATATCAGCCTACTAAATCCACTGCTGGACCAAGGCCTCCCCTAAGGATCTCCACAACGGCAAGTTTTGTGCTGCTGACATCCAGAGATTTCCGCTACTTTCACAAAGTCGTCGGTCCACCTTGCTGGGGGCCTTCCCACGTAGCGTCTTTCTGCCCCATCGGCTCTGCAAGTGCAATATGCTAATATATGTACCTGTATGGACGCTTGCAACTTCACCTGAGTCACAAGCGCGTTGCCATTCATTTAAGAGTTTACTGTGTTAGGGAGGTTGGAGGTTATTTGTTAAAAACTTAAAATTCTGATGGCTGAGGTACTACAAAATAGTTGCGTAACTATTCGAGATAAAATGTCCTTTATAAAGGCTTCATGAAACCAGGAACTTATCATGAGCTTAATCTAATTTTATTGTGGTAGGTAGCGGTAGCGATTGTGAGCGTTCGATCGGTCTAGACCAGACCACTCGTAATTTGATTTATTTCGCACAAACGATTCCAGACATCGCATGCAGTTACCGTCTGGCGTGACCGGTTTCTTAACCCGTTTATGTAATCCCCAATTTGAGGTTATGGACACGTTACGTAATCATTTTGAGGTTAGAGTTCACAAGTTCACGCCATATCAGCTTGATTTCCTGGTTTAAACCGCATAGAAACTTCATGGTGGTAATAACATTCTAATTTTTTCGCGATACAGGCCAGACGGCCAATGGCGAGGCCCGCCGTTGACACACCTCCGTGGGATTTATAATTGGAACGGCTGCGCGCGCCGGCAGTCGACGCGGTATCGAGCGCACGTCAGTGTCAGTACTCAGTTGTCAGGTGTCGGCCGGACAGATCGCGTGTGTTTCAGTGAAGTGCGCGGGGCTCCAACATGGCTCTGCTCAGACGGTTGGTCGTAAACGCGCCCCGGGGCGCCCGCGCTCTGGCTTCAGCCCCTCCGCCGGCCCGCGACGAGCTCGACCTGTCCTTCAGCAGCCCTAAAGATGCCTTCAAAAGCAAGAAGACGAGCGAGCTCGTCCGAGCGTACCTCGTCTACCAACTCTGCTCCGTCAACTGGCTCGTTGAAAACAACGACATGGTAAGTTACGTAAGCGATACCGGTGTCACGACTGAGAGAAATAAATGCATAGCAAGAGCCACAAGTTCAATGGCATTTTTGCAAACGATCGATCGAAAGGATCGGGTATTACCAGGATTGCTGGGCAGTGATGGTACGGGAATGAATGGATTTTTGGTCGGTAGAAAAGCGCATGCGTCCTGCTCCTCAGTCTAGACTCTAGACATGGGAAGTTTACGTAAGACGTTGAATGACCAAGTTAACGGTAACTTTTGTAAGGGGTTCTGTGAAGTGCAAACTGGATGTTTTGCGGACGGTTCCACGTGGCTGCCTATTGTTATGTAAAACCGTTGACAATGGCACCGTCTGTGAACATTTCGTTTTACCGGCTTCACAGGCCTCTTACCAAACAATCGGAATCAGATACAACTTTTCAATAATCTGCCCTATTCAAGTATTGAGTGGGATTCAACTACCCTACTTGCCTGTCAATCATAATTGGATGAAATCTTTTAGTGAATATCATTCCTAAATTTATAAGATCTGACTGAATGAAGGGATTATTTTAATACGTCAGACTCAGACCTTATAAACTTACGATTATAGGTACCTAGAAAAGATAAAAACATTCATCAACCGAAGCATTTGAGCAAAAAACAGCTCATACTTTATGAGCAAAATTAACATATTATAAACTACGAGCAATATTTATTATTCTAGTACTTAAATAGGCAAGTTTTCAAAATTAAATTGGCATATCGGTTCATGGTAAAGACATGTACTGATTTTCTCCTTGTTGGACCAGAATCAAAAAGCACCCTAAATATCGAAAACCTAGGACAGACGCAGATTTAAGGTATAAAATGTTACTAAATACAAGTAGGTACAGTCAACTATTTTATTAATTTAATTTAACGTTAATTTCGTCAAGTCAAGTATAGATTATCATGCATTGAAACCGGAAGGTTAATCCTGCTCACGTCTTATGAATCATTCTGTATACAGCTAGGACTTTATTGCCTGAACTTTGGCTGTATTCATATGTTGGTAGCTGTCCTGTACAGTCAATTTTTCACAGTTAACGACCTCCTAGCCTAGTTGGTAGTGACCCTGCCTACGAAGCAGGAGGTCCCGGGTTCGAATCCTGGTCAGAGCATTTATTTGTGTGTTTATCACGAATATTTGTTTCTGAGTTATGGATGTTTTCTATGCATCTAAGTATTTATTTTATATGTATGCCTGTTACATATATATATATATCGTCGTCTAGTTCCCCTCAACACAAGCCTTATTGAGCTTACCGTGGGACTAACGCATTTTTTCATACATTTCGTATGGGCCGTTACAAAACTGACAAAAAAATTTAGTATGGAAAATTGAGGACCCATTTTCATCAATAGGGTGCACTTTTTTCTCAAAATGCCCGTTACACTTATATATTAAAATGGTAAAAGGTGGTTGTACAACACATGCTACTCAAAAATCTAGGGGCACGGCTCTTCCCCCAATAACTCGAGCAAAACAAACCACTCGAAGTACCCATCTTACCTAAAAATATGCATCTTATTCCGCTGTCCAACGATTTTGTCCATACGTACTCGTATTTTTAGGAAGTACCAGTACTTTTTGTGGGTAGTTTTACAACAAAAAATTAAATTAAAACTTAGCGAAGTTTTGTGGTACTTTCAAGTTATTTTTATTCTGATTAATAAACGAAGTCGTTTACACGTTATAACACTTATAACCATTAACAACATTTATACAGCGCCACCTAACCGCCATAGCCATACCCTAGTTTCTCAGAGAAACTATCTCCATTTAACCTGAAGAATATGTTCTTAAAGTTAACGGAAATAAATTAAAACAGAGTGCATATCTAACCGATATTAGAAAAAGGTACCATTTTTGTCGCTAGCCGATAAGAGGCTAGTACCTTTCAGATTCGTTTACAAATTAACTTTATCAACAAGTGACAAAGTGGTATCTTTTATTGAAACGTTGGAATTCTGAATTGAATGTGGAATACCTATATTCCACATTCACTTCAAAATTCCAACTCGTGGGATGACACCAGTGTTGGACACTTTAAGCTGACAGGCACCAGTAATAGACACGTCAATCTTGATTCAAATATCATAAAGTTTTAAATTGATTATCGCAAAATAAACTATATAAATAAATAAATAATATTATGGGACAATCTTACACGAATCAATCCAGTCTCACAGTAAGCTCAATAAGGCTTGTGTTATGGGTACTAAACGACTATATATATAATAATACATAGAAAACATCCACGAGTGAGGAATAAATATTCGTTATAAACACAAATAAATGCCCTGATCAGGATTCGAACCCGGGACCTCCTGCTTCGTAGGCAGTCACTACCAACTAGGCTAGGAGGCCGTTATACTCATAATGTCATTGATATAAGGCTTAATGTACACCATTGGTCCTTCTCCATTACTGGTGGCATCACAATATATCATACATGAATAGCTCAAGTATTCTTGAAACGTCACTCATTATAACGGGAAAACTATTGTAAAACAGTTGACAACAGTTATACAATAGTAATCTGAAACCTAAAGTGATTGTTCCACTACTCTGACGAATCATTTGTGATTCCTATTCCAACTTCATATAATCTACCGGTGATCAGGGGCGTTACCATGACGTCTTAACGCGATTCAGTTTAGTTTCAGTTGTATGGAAGTAATGGAAGTAGTGTTCCGAAGTTTCGGTTTCGGCCGGTTTCTCAGGATATTCGTGATCAACACAAATAAACGCCGCCCTTACCAGGATTTAACCCGGGCCTCCAGCTTCGTGGGCAGGGTACTACCAAGTAGGGTAGGGTGGCGGTCAAAACTTTACTTTTTTATATATCATAGCTTTATGTAAATAAAAAAGATATGTGTCATAGACGAAAAGTTGGGTCAAGAAATTAGTATGTATGACTACAATGATGATTCCAAAACTATCGTCTACGCCAAATCTTGGGATTAGTTGCCAAAGCGGACCCCAGGCTCCCTTAGCCGTGGCATAAGCCGGGACAAGAATAATAACGACCTATAAGGGCATTTTCAATGACACTCTTTTTTGTTTTGGGCAGTCGTGTAAAAATAGGGTACCATTTCCTTTTTTTTTATATAGGAAGTTTTGGGTGTTTTATAAACAGAATTACGAGTACTTGATTTAATAAAAGAAAAAGAGTGTCCCGTTTTTATTGGTCAGTTTCGTAACGCATTTTTTCATACATTTTGTATGGGCCGTTACAAAACTGCCAATTTTTTTTGTATGGAATATCGAGGACCCGTTTTCATTAAAATGGTGCACTTTTTTTTTGAAAATGCCCATAAGTGGCATGATGTCGATACTATGAGAGTAACATTCATATGTATAGATTTATAGATTTTCAAGCGGCGTTATGGATATTATCAATGATATTTAACTTTACTTTTTTTGCTTGTGTCGACTGAATTCCTACTTTTTCCTGTATTTAGTTTCGGTTTTCCTCAATAACGATGACTTGTATGCTCATTATTTAAAGCAAACTGGGTTTTAGCATATTTAAGTTATTGTTAACTTTGGACGTACCTAGGTACCTACTTTGAAAAGTATTTAGCAAAATCTCGCTCATAATTGGCCCATCTATTGTGCGCTTGAAAACTCATTCAACGCGGTCAAAAACGTTTTACATTACTTTTGCGAGAATATGTAAATAAGACGATAATATTCGTCGTATAATATTTAAAACGGGTCACTGAAGTAATTTTGTCGATTTTCGCTCGACGTGTTTCGATTTTTATGAAGAACGTCATCAACTTATATTTAGATAGAACAGAAATAGTCATCAGGAGACCAAAGCGTGTTATATTTTGTATAGGTAAAATTTTAGGAATGTACATAAAAATGTAAAAGGAAATACCTCGATCGACACACGTATCTATAGTAGTTTATGCAACAGTGATATAATAAGGGTTCTATAATAATAAACAAAAAGGTAAACTGTCATTTGAAGTTGCTACAGTAACACAATAAAATTAGCGACACAAGAAAAGCTATCTACGTGCGAACTTGGCGCATATATGGGACATGATAATTTAAGACACGAGAAAATCCGGTTTTTTCCTGCTTGAAGGAAAAATTGGATTTTGTTCGCGAGACTTGTGTGATCTTTCAATTTACATATGGAAACCTACGTGGTTTTCCTAAACTAAGTAGCTAAAATTTCGATACCACTAAAACAACAAAAAAAATATTAAATAAACTAGCGCCTCAATTGGCGAAGGCATCACGATGAATGTGTCTTCCAAAAACTCTTCCAAATCACATAAATAAATTATTTAGGAATCACTGGCCCGGCCCGCCTCCCTGATAATGAGTAGAATTCACATGGTGTTCAATTCTGTAAATACTAGCCGTGAAACTTGTTGAGTTGTTCACCGTCAACTTTGAAATCAAACCGAAGCCAATTTGGTAATTTCTACATGAGCTTACAGCACAATAGACTAACAATTAGATACTCAAGCCATTGGATATCGTGTTCAATAAACGCTCGATACTGGCAAGCACTCATCTCTATTAAGTAGGTACTTAAGTAATATACGGCACTTGATCCGGCATTGTGAGCGTTGGACGCCGAGGGGTTAGCCTTAGGCTTGTGTCGGTCAAAAACTAAGAACTAAAAGGAATGAAATCCCATCACGGACCGAAAGGAACTACTTCCTCGCCAAAAAGTTAAATCGGTCCTCGGTCTTTAGTTCAGTTCAGTTCAGACGGAGCGAAAACCATTAAAATGTTCATACGAATCACTTAGTTCCGCGCTCTGTATAGACCTAAACCCCGGTACTGATTCCCAGACGTCACAATTCGCTCTGAACTAAACGAACTAAAGACCGAACTAGTTCCTTTGACCGATTGAACGAGATGGGAGCGCTCCCTTCAAAGACCGAGCGGACACAACTCTAGTTAGCCCTTTTCAAGCTAAAGACGTATATATTGGTACCGCAGGTTCAAAGCCAAAGACCGAATCGGTCACAGACCTCAAAGCAACCTTAATTAACACTCATCATAAGTTTCAACTTCAGTTTTGAAACTTCGGTCGGTGAAGCGTTTGTATTTAACATGATACCGAAAAGGTTAAAATCGGTTTTGATCTAATAAATAATCAGTTATAATGACAAGACGCTTCTCGCTGGACAGTGCACGGATGATTTATCCTGTGATAGCTTTTTCGCGTGATAAACGCGACCATTATTTATTCTACTTCAAACATGCTTACTTTGGTTAGTATAATTAAATTAAGTGATATGATTGGAACGTGTACTGGAACGAATCCGGCGTTTTTATGTTTGTTCGGCGATAACTCGAGTACTGTTATGGGGATAGTATGTATGTCCGTCTCGCTCCTACCACTACTCTGGCAGGAGCGAGACGGACATACTGTCGAATGCCGCAGTCGAAATCGAATAAAACTCATGGTAAGCAAAAGTACAATCGTGAGGTACAATTTTCTCAAAGAGCGTTACAAGTATTGGTACAGTCAAATGCAATGTAGGAAATCGTGTCGTATCGTAAACATGGTACAACGGTCTTATTACACAGGAGTACAGGAGTAAGATGTAAGATGCCTTATTAGGACATATTTTTGAGTAAGTTGTTTTGTTTACACACATACTTACACCATTTTAAACTCGATGATTCGACTGTAGAATTTACTTATTAATCCAAAAGACCATAATGAGTAAGTATAATGACGAGCAATTACGTTTTAATAATCAAATAAAAATACGTATTTTGTATAAGTAAGTAAGTTATTGATGAACTTATCAACAAAAACCTTTCTAAAAGCTTTCTAACAACAACCAAAACATTGCATTTCCCTAAAACTATCCATTTTGTTATGAAAGCCACGACATAACAACAAAGTTATAAATAGAACCATTAAAATTCCTTTAATCCATCAAGATCGCGATAGCGGGAAAGCGATTACGCTGCCATTCATGTATGTGTGTTATATGATTGTATACATATAACACATGTAGTTATCTACTACACCCATGAGTGTTCATGTATACAGTCAACGAATGGGAGCTACCGTATTGTCGCTCACCAGACGGCGCCACTCATGCGTGGGTCCTGTGTTAGTATGAGAGAAATGTCAAAGTGACGTTTAAAATGTTCCCGCAGGACCCACGTTCCACTAGCGCCCCTAGCGGAAAATCTACTCGCGGTAATCCTCATTCGAATCCTAGGCCACTCTAGAACCATGTCAAAATGACAAGCAGTAAGAGATTTCTTGCAATCTGCTTTATAGCGTCACTAGGAGTACTATGACATACTAATTTATTTATTTATTGAAATCGTTTTTTTTTTACGTTGTTCGTGGACTGCAGGTGACTGTACTGTAAGTACCGCAGATACCTTAGTAACAGATTAGAATAGGTATTTTCGCCGAAATACCTTCAGCAAGGTCGATCCGTCTCACTACTCGTGTTCGCTAATTACGTAAACTCAAGTAATGTCTCATTCTGTTCAATGCCAGCGTAGGCAGCACGTCAGTTTGTCGTCAGAGTTCTTATGCACACGCTAGCCAGATTGTATGTTTCTTATTAGTACCGAAATAGGGATTTAAAAAAAAAGAGCTAGTTCACTAAACCTAACGATGTAGGTAGTTCAATGAACGACGTCACTACTAGGTAAGAATTGTACCTAATACTGACGTTACGCGAAAATTGAACGCACTGTATTTTCGTCATTTTTGATTTGACGAACAAAAGAAAAAATACGTGTACAATATTTTTTATTAATCTAAAACACGGATTGAATAGATTTTTTTAGTCGTCTAGCCTATTGCGTCCGGCAATATACATATATAAATATATATATATAAAGGCGGACACTGATGAGAACTACGTGCCACCAGCATTTTTAAGTAAGTACCTAAGGTCATAAATGTCCCAGCAACCTTTGTGTGGAACCCTCGGTAGGTGAGCCCGACTCGCACTTGGTCAGTTTATTTAAATCTGCCAGCTTAAGATCGTGGAATCACAAAAAAGTTATCAATGAGTCCTGAATGGCCGCTTACCATGAAAGGCGCGAGGTTACAATACAATTCCGAGTGTCAATGAACTTGGTGTAAAAACTAATAAACCGGTTTAGTGCAAACTGGGGGAAACTCATAATCTGTTATACTATACACCTTGGTACACTTTAATTTGAGAACGATAAGCGTTAAAGTTGCATGGTCATGCCAAGAAGCTGAAGTTTCAACTTCAATCAATCAAGCTGGATTATTGCGTAGCGTAACCTATGTGAGTCCATGCAATAAACACAATCGTTGGTCGTATGCTTTCGGTAGACTCGGTAGAGGGATATGCTTGTCAATTGTCAAATACTCCGTCTGGATTAATACTGAAAGATGGGAACATTAGTTTGTATGCAAACCTTCAAGAAAAGAGCGTACGAGGGGTGATCCAAAAGTAATGATAATCAGAATGAAAGACACATAAAATGTAAAAGAATATAATTTATTTTTCAACATAGTCTCCGTGCAAGTCTACACTGCACTTAGACCATCGTTTCTCTAGACCATGAATTCCTTTAAAAAAATATATTTTTCTTGACTTTTCAAAAATGCCTCCACAGCGGCCATCACTTCACTGTCATCCGAAAATTTGTTGCCTCTAAGATCTTCCTTCAGGCGTGGAAAGAGATGGAAGTCGCTGGGGGCTAGATCTGGCGAATATGGGGGGTGTTCAAGCACTTCGAATCCTGCATCATGAATAGCAGCCATCGCAACACCGGCCTTGTGGGGGGGTGCATTGTCCTGGTGAAACAGGACACCGGCACGAAGTTTGCCCCGCCGCTTTTCTTTGATTGCATCTCTCAATCTTCGTATCTGGTCAGCGTAGTAAGAGCCCGTAATAGTGGTTCCTTTTTCGAGGTATTCTATCATTATAATTCCTTCGGCATCCCAGAACACGGAAGCCATGACCTTCCCAGCTGAGCTTGCAACCTTGAATTTCTTTGGTGTGGGGGAACTTGGTCGCTTCCACGTCATTGATTGTTGTTTTGTCTCAGGATCAAAATGATGGATCCAAGACTCATCCATGATAACAAATCGACGCAAAAATGTTTCGGGATCAGCTCGAAATTTTTCAATATTACACTTTGAAATCTTATATCGTATTTCCTTTTGTTCGGGCGTTAACATTCTAGGTACCCAACGGGCGGAGACTTTTTTCATGTGTAGTTCATCAGTTAATATTCTTTTAACACTGCCATACGAGATCCCCGTGAGCTCAACTAGATGCCTGATAGTCTTTCTTCTATCTGTTAACACGAGTTTATTGATATTTTTTACATTATCTTCCGTAAGGGCCGTAGAAGGGCGGCCTTCGCGATGTTCGTCTTGAGTGGATGTTCTTCCTAAGTTAAACTCCTTCGACCAGCGTGCCACTGTGGAATACGGCGGAGCAGAGTTCGCTAGTGTCCCCACTAATTCAACGTATATGTCTTTAGTACACATTTTTTTTTAACAGAAGTATTTAATAACCGCTCTCAACTCAATTTTCTCCATTTTTGCGGTATTGTTCCGACCGCTCGTGAAAAAACAGTTGCAACTCAATGACAAATACATTTTTTTTTTCTTCTTTTTACTGAGGAGTCTCTCCTGCCAGTAACGCCATATGCAATTATTGTAAACCGATACAAAAAGTATTTAGTTATCATTACTTTTGGATAACCCCTAGTACTCCCACCTTGAATGCCAGCAACGCGCTTGTGATACCTCTGGTGTTCTGAGTGCCCATGGACGGCGTTAATCGCTTACCATCAGGCGATTCGTCTGCTCGTTTGCCACTTATTTCATTTAAAAAAACCTCTATCCCTATATGAACACCGGACAGCAGACACACCCGACGAACAGATCTGAGCATATCCCTTAATGACGATAGCAACAGAGAAGGACTTTGGCATCGACAACTTTACGCGAAATAAATCATACAAATGTGATCCTTGTTGCAAAAGTACTAAAGTCCTATTAGACCGCAGCTGTAATTCGGCGTTACACGAATCCTTTTACTAATATCTAAATTGGGTGATTGCGCGTCGAATTCGGTAGCGCAAAGAAAGATATGTTCACATCCTAGTTATACATAGCTGGTTTTAGACGTCCTTTTGCAGATTTTTCTGCTGTCTAAAGAGCAATGTACGTTGTGACGTAGCTGCGATCCTCTGAGAACCATTAACGAAGTTTTGCCTCTATCTCGCTTGTGAATTCGTAAGCAAGTACGACAGAGACGCACGACTTCGTAATTTGATTCACTGGTACCCGTTACGTAAGCCGGGTGTGGGTGGCGTGGTAACAAGGTACTCGGCCTCTCGGTAGCCGATTTTTGTTTTGACAGAACAATTTTCTGTAGTTATACCATGACGTCGATCACTATTGATACGATGTATATTAATAGATTGATCGCTCAAATTGGACTGTTTTTAATTAAAATCGTACTTGTTGTGGGTTTTCGGGTTCCTATGGCAACATTATCTTCAACCGACAATATATATTTAGCCTGATAACGTGCAGTCAACCAATTGGAGCCTATACCTTTGTAGGACTGTCATAGTGATGCTAGATTGTAAGAAATCTCTTCCTATAAGTACTTGTCATTTTAACATGGTTCTAGAAGGTTCCAATTGGTTGCAATGCGGGGCAAACGCATTCCGTTGATCGCATGGGTCTAACGCTGCGATGGCAGCACAAAAAAGCCGAGCGCTCGGGCGTATCTGCCTGATGTGCCATATACGTTCAGGAATATCTGCCGGATCTGCCGATAAATGTATGGGAAATTTGTCTGCCGGATCCGTCAGGTCTGCATAGCGGGTATGCCCGCCGGGCACCCGCTATGCAGACCTGACGGATGGCCGAAAGTATATGGCCGGCTATAAACGGATAAGAAGCGTTCATCATTAAACTTGTAAGTCTACTATGCCTATTTAGTATTAGTTTAGTTATCTTTATAGGTATAGTTGCCATCGGAGATATTGGAGCCCCTATGGTATTCAAAAATATCTGCATATGCATTCTATCGCCTTGACAATATCTGTGCGGCTTGCCTGTCCTGCTTTATTTACACGAACCTCGAAACGCCTACCACGAACATCGAAAATTGGCATAGATGGGAGAACCTCTTTCTCACTCCAATATGCAAGTGTGAGTGTGACAGAGATGGAGACACAAATCCGCAATCATTCGATTTTCTTGGATGCCCTGTAGGCACTGCATAATTCGAAATTGTCAGAAATGGTACGAGTATACATATTGTAGAGGCTCCTACCGCTCCTAGCGTCGACCCAGATTCCATAACTCTTTTTCTCACCCCCACATTACGGCGTCGTTGGCAATTGACCTAAATCCTTGCAAAGATGTAACTTGCACTTTGTGTGGGGCGTCCCAAACGTAAAGTATTAGGTCGGCTGAATTCCCAAACCTCTAAGCGCCACTTGCAACTCCCGGGGCTAGCCACGTAACCCGGAGTTAAGATTTTTTTTGTATGGAATTTAACAGCTTAATTAAATAATACTACATAGAAATATAATGTTCATTATTGAACCGCAATCTGCGTTCAAACATATACTGTTATATGGAGCTACTGTACATTTGTATGTATGTATGTTGCCAGTAATCTGTGCAATCCGCTATTCGGTAAAGTGTCTCAGACCTGTATTTAAGAGGGCGCAGAGAGTAGGATTGTATTTTCTATAGTCCATGGTATCATCGTTGTACTCTTACTAATTTCCCTATATCCTTAACTTTTCGTTTATAAATATGATATAGTTTGATATTACTTACTTTTGGTTTAAAAATTTTAAAATGTCCACTTGTCGCCGTTTAGGTGATCAAGCAAAAAATAAGTGAATCGAAATTAAGTGTCGTAGACTAAAAGTTGGTGAATTATTATGAATACAACGATGGTACCATAAATTATAGAGAAATGGAATGGTTTATTAGAAAACACAATCCCCCAATGAGGGCGCCACTGCCGAGAGAACGTATGATAATAATCAATGAGCGGAATTCTTCATAGCAAAAATCAAACTGTCACAGGGATTGACCTAACTGTTTTATCGACTTATCGATAAATATTTGTCACTTAACGAACCAAAGTTAAAGTAATGAAATCAGGCTTTTGGACATACATACAAACAAATTAACCGTGTCCCTAATTAGCTGACCGCCACTGTATTTTAGTATAATAGTAAAGAATAAAACAGAAAATACTTAATTAAAATAAATTAATTAATTAATTATAAATTTTTCTATATGAAACTTATCATGAAAAATTAAAAACAAATATTGCTAAGAGTAGGTAACTAATCTTCATTCAAAATAACAGAGTCTAAATCTAATAATTGTTAATTTTTTCCATTGAATATTGCACGAAACTAAAAATATGATTAAATCTATATAGAATGTGGCTGAACTCGTACTTTTTGAGCATTGTGACGAATGAGTTTTACTCACTAAGGGACTTTCAACTAGTGCTCCTGGTCGTGACCGTGTTTCGTGAACCCGTAGCCGAATCTCCGTTGCTGTGTTACTCGGCAACGTAGATCCGCTCCGTTTGCTCCGTGTGATTCGGCTACGTGTAATTAAGATACGTAGCTACGTGTACACGGAAATACGTATCTTATTTATACGTAGATCGGATCCAGTCGTGGCCGTGACGTTAAGTGTAGATTTTATGCGTGTTATTAAACCCCCGAATGTAATGCAAGGGGCGAGTTTTTAATTTCAGTTTCCATACTTTTGCATTTTAAATAAAAATTTAAGAGATCAAAAATAATTAGATGCAAATATTATGTTGGAGGCAAAAATAATAGACCAGTACAAATTGTAAAAGATGTGTATTAAAAGAAGCCGAGCGGAGCCGAAGCCGAGATTCGCGGGAACGTAGCCGAATCCAGAAACGGATACGTATCTTTGACGTGACCGTGTAGTACGGGATCTTAGCACCGCCGGTGCTAAGGCTACGTAGCTACGGTTCCGCGTGTAACACGTATATCACAAGCCCTACTTTCAACTAGTGCTCCTGGTCGTGACCGTGTTTCGTGAACCCGTAGCCGAATCTCCGTTGCTGTGTTACTCGGCAACGTAGATCCGCTCCGTTTGCTCCGTGTGATTCGGCTACGTGTAATTAAGATACGTAGCTACGTGTACACGGAAATACGTATCTTATTTATACGTAGATCGGATCCAGTCGTGGCCGTGACGTTAAGTGTAGATTCTATGCGTGTTATTAAACCCCCGAATGTAATGCAAGGGGCGAGTTTTTAATTTCAGTTTCCATACTTTTGCATTTTAAATAAAAATTTAAGAGATCAAAAATAATTAGATGCAAATATTATGTTGGAGGCAAAAATAATAGACCAGTACAAATTGTAAAAGATGTGTATTAAAAGAAGCCGAGCGGAGCCGAAGCCGAGATTCGCGGGAACGTAGCCGAATCCAGAAACGGATACGTATCTTTGACGTGACCGTGTAGTACGGGATCTTAGCACCGCCGGTGCTAAGGCTACGTAGCTACGGTTCCGCGTGTAACACGTATATCACAAGCCCTACTTTCAACACAATGTTTCTTTAGCTGATGTAAATGAACGTCACATTTAGAGCAATATATTGTGGAAGAATCTTCTTTGAAACTAAGAGAAGAATCTTTCTGTATCCTTTTGACGTGACAACGTCTTAAATTAGGTTGCGGCTGGGAGTCACTTATGAAAAAGTGTAACGCTCGGTAACGTTACGATGAGTCACCGAACGAGAGAGAGGCCCGCCGAATGCCTTGCGTCTCTCTCCCACTCAACTATGATCGGTCTGCCGCGCGCGCAGCACTAGAGAATTAGGCGCATTGAATCGGCGCATGCTTGTGTCTCTGTCTTTGTCTTTCTCGAACGTTGATAGTGTTAAGTAAGTTCCTATTGTGCAATTTAATTATATTCATATCAATAAATATTCTACCGAGAAAAAGACGTTGTCACGTAAAATCTTCGCCCGTAAAACCGACTTTACAGGCAACCATTTTTTTTTTATTGTTTTTCTTTTAGGGTTAATCATTTTAGTAACACGGCACGGAAATCACTCATGAAAACTCAAGTGACATAAATGACATAATATGTGACGCTGACATGATTTACTATATGGAGATGCAAGTTGCTTATCAATGAGGTCAAATGTTACAGAATAATCTTTTAAGTTGATTATGGATACCTAATGCGATATTATTCCGTAACATCGATAAGTCGATAAAACAGTTAGGTCAATCCCTCTGACAGTTTGATTTTTGCTATGAAGAATTCCGCTCATTGATAATAATTATGCTGGTGTGTCGTGTCCGTAACCATCAGTGTATATATCACCGTTAAATTGTTAACTCCCGACAGTTTATGACTAGGAATATTATAAACTAACCTAACCTATTCGTTTAATCTAGCGCGTTAGTTTATATATAAACTAACGGTACCTACTCACAATTTTACGGTGACATGTATACTATGGTTGCGTTCTCATGCACTGGCTGTGGCTTTATGATAAATAAAACATTTTACTTATTAGTTGTGAAGCATGCATTAAATCATTTATTATTTATACTTAATAAATGTTTTGATTCATGTTTTTAACTAGGTACACTACTAAAATAAATTATAAATTGAAAGACCCGTGATCAGCCGTGATCGGGTAGCCCAGTGGTCTGCCGCGAAAGCAGGAGGTCGCTGGTTCGATCCCAGCCCTGCTTACCGGGGATCTTGGTCACTTTTTGTGTAGTATATGACATCTCTTTCAATTTATAATTTTATTCATTCCCTGACATTCCACAAAATGCCTGAACGATAACACTTTGCCGGTGACATACATTCGTACAAATATAGTTCAATCTCCCACCGGCCTTGCGGAAACTGATGAATCAAATGAACGGACCGTGGCCCTGACATTGTTTTCGCCATAGCTGTACGTCCATAGAATGTGACGTATGGTGTTGCCTTGTTAGGCGTACTTATTAGATTCGTATCGTTTGGTTGGTAGTTGCGTACTAATTAAATATGATTGCGAATTATTGTACGGTGAAGGAATTTGATTTATAGTCTGACAAGCAAACAAACGCAGTAACAGTAGGTTATAAAGCATCATACAGGGCCTATACCACGAAAATCGAACGATTGCGGATTTGTATCTCCGTCTCTGTCGCACTTGCATATTGGAGTGACAAAGAGGTTTTCCCGTCAATGCCAATTTTCGATGTTCGTGGTAGGCATGCTGTACTTTTCTTACGCTAGTATCACCACCCCAAAAAAAGGGATGGATACAGTTTTTCAGTCCTACTGTTACTGCGATTAACGTCAGATCGATGTTTGTCATTGTGATAAGGTACGAAGCGGTTTGTGCAGTGCGACAAAAAAAGGTAAAGATTAAAAAGTGCCAACATCGTAGTGTCGTCTCTTTTAAATAAATATATGTAATGCTGCCAGGTACACTCTCGGGCTCTCGGTCGAATGTCTCGTGAAGCCATTTAGATTCTCGTGATCTCGTCGACATTCGGCCGAGAGCCCGAGAGTGTACAGGCAGCGTAAGAAAACGGGACGACACTTCCTCGCTAGCAGCTCGGGTCGCAAACATCTGCGATCTCGGCCTTTCTTTGTTAGGTAATGTACTATTACAGTACACATGGTGCCATATTACCGCACTAGTGCGATAACACCATGCACTTTATGTTCCTATGTCATCAATTCAAAGGGCCATATATACTGTAAAACGTCGTACGATACATGTGCGAATGGGTAATTCGCAACTCGTGTCGATTTAAAACACTCCCTTCGCTCGTGTTTTATTTTCTCCCCACTCATTGCGAATTTTCTCCTATTCGCACTCGTATCGTAATGTACTATACCTAATTAAATGTCTGAATGTTCCCAATCCCCATATCAGGGCAGTACAAAGTTGCCTTGATGTTTTGGAATCCGACTAAGCTAACTTTAAATCGGTTTTGATAGCATATACTGTGAAAGCGTTAAGTAAACGCATAATTTCATAGAATGCCTCATATCAAAATCGATTCAAACTTAACTCGGTCGGACTACTAATGTTACGTTGCCATGCACTGCACGCCTACCACGAACATCGAAAATTGGCATTGACGGGAAAACCTCTTTGTCACTCCAATATGTAAGTGTGACAGAGATGGAGATACAAATCCGCAATCGTTCGATTTTCGTGGTAGCCCTGCTGGTCACGAGACTCACTAGGTAATTACCTATGTATGAAAAACTCGGAAAATTTGCTGAAGCGACCTTGAAAAGATCATTGGCGTTTTACTAGCATTTGTTATTTAATGAGCTACTTACTGGAAATAATAATTCTAAATAAACTATGTTCAGTTGCTTGTTGTTGCATACATACATTTCTACTACTTTTAAAAATGACTGTGTGTCAGTCAACATCTACTGCGCTGCTGCAAATGAGAGTACTCGAGTTTATTAATATATGTACATTTCTTCACTTGTGTGCTTATCATTCGATAATGTTTGCATCTCGTTCCAACCGGTTAAGAACGAGCAAGATGCATACTATCGAATCGCGCAGTCGCTATCGATTACGGAACTCACGGTAAGCGCACATTAGCCTTTGTAATAATGGTGAAAAATGTACAGATATATTAATAAACCCGACTATACCTACGTACCTAATAGGTATTTATTATTTCCATCACACGGGTTCATCAGAAATACTTTTGTGTATAATAAACTAATCGAATAAAAAAACGCCTCTCAAACCGTTTCTTTTAAATTTGTCTCACCGATGCCCGACGGACATACCCAGGAGATCCGACGGATCACCCGAACGTATATGGCCCGCTATAGCGGGGTGTCCGCCGGGCATCCACCGGCCAAATTTACCATACATTGATTAGCAGAACCAGCGGATATGCCCGGACGTATATGGCCGACTTTGCCCATTACTCACGTCTACTTACTACTACTTATTTACTACCTACTTTATGCTTCCGTTTGGACGGTCGTGAGTTTTTGGAATAGGCGCTATGAAATAACTATGAGTAAGTATAGCTACTAGCTACTTTTATAGACGAGAGACAGACAGTTGAAATATTTGAATAACATAAAACAATCTTCCACAAGGTCAGCTGGTCTCATGACCGGATAAACGAATCCTTTTCTGATTAGGTAATATACATATACATAGGCTAAGGACGTTTTGAGGACGTTACGCCTGACCGTGGCCTTGACTGCAGCTACGCCGGATGGTAACACATGTTGTAAACAATACAAGTCTTCTCAAACATAATTTTAGTCATAATATTACTTACCAGAAAAAGCGTTTGTCAAAAATGATCACATGATTTTTGAACGAGCCCATACCAAAATCGCATAATTTTGACACACAGATTTACCAGAGTTTGAAGTTAGCGACTCTTTTGGCGTCAACACATTCGCTGCGTACCAGGCCGAAATGTCCTGGTACAGTAATGGACAATGGTTGATTGCGATGTTAACTAATTGCCGCTGCGAAGGTGTTAAGGTAGCTCTACACTGTGGGTATTTGCGTTTTGCGTCTGGCTTGCACCAGTTAAATATTGCTTGGGTGCGAGCGAGAAGCAAAGCGCATACACCCGATGCGTGGTATTGGCATTACACTGGAGACCGGTGAGGTTGATGATATTCCGTTTAACCAATGAATTACCCATAAACGATACATTTGAAAACGAAACCGTTTTTTTTTGTATTGAGTCAATTAATGCAAATCTAAAACATTACAATCATATTTTTTTATTTTGAGGTAATATTATTTAATATTTTAAAATTTTAAGTGTTCACTATCGATGAAACGACATTTAGTCAAACGAGAAACTCTCGCCTTATCATGTCTGACGGAACATGTTCTCGTAATAACCACACACACTCGTATACGGTGAACTTGACTTTGTAAACGCGGCTACCGGATTGTTAGGGTTTACTATTTGGCTACATTAAAATTTGGATATTAACGTAAATTATTTGCTCTAGCAACCCTGCCAAGACCTGTCAGATCCCTAGCCTGTGATTGGTTGACCAATCAGAGGCCGGTATTTGGAGTTTTGTGATTGGCTGTCAACAAAGTTGATGGACCAATCACAAAGCTGATTTTTTTTGGCGGGAAAATAACGGGCAGGATGGCGAACGGGTCGTGTCGGTTGGGCATTCTCGCGTTAACGGTTGAACGTGCAAGTCGTTTGTAAAACTAAAAGGAATTAAAATATCTTTAAGCTGAAGCACCTCCTCGTATTCTTTGTCGTCATGAGTGATCCACCTTAACCCTAAAGTATTCAGTATAGTGTGTGTTATTATAATTCAGAAGTGACAAGTAAACCCAGACTTAAAACGTAAGTACACGCCCAATTGGTTTTTATCGATTTGTCCTGTAATTTGTCTTTAAACCTATGCAAATGAGATCAGATAAAGTTAATACAGTTTATATACATTATGATAATTGTTCTAATTTGTCTTTAAACCTATGCAAATGAGATCAGATAATGTTAATATAGTTTATAATTATACATTATGATAATTGTTCTAATTTGTCTTTAAACCTTTGCAAAAAGGATCAGATAAAATTAATACAGTTTATATACATTATGATAATTGTAGCAAATAGCTTTGGAACTTTTTTTTTATAATGGAGGTAGATGTGCATCAATTATTTATTGCGATTTAATCATGTTAGGCTTCTTTGTCTTACATTCTGCGTTTGAGGTCATCTCCATTACGTGCACATACATACTTTAAGAAATATTCATGAGTAAAAAAAACCCACATGGTAAAAAAAAAAAAAACATTTTTGTATGTGCTTACCGATTTCATGGGTTATTAAAAGGGGTTGAAAATTTTGTTATTTTTTGCGTAGCACGCACCGTTTCCGAGATATTTCTATATTGATAATCTAATAATAATAAATGATCGTTCATCAATAATACCGTACTCATAAAAAAAAAGCCATGGTTAAAAAAAAAAAACATTTTTGTATGTGCTTACCGATTTCATGGGTTATTTGGGTTATGGGATTGTTAAAAGGGGTCGAAAATTTTGTTATTTTTTGCGTAGCACGCACCGTTTCCGAGATATTTCTATATTGATAATCTAATAGTAATAAATGTTCGTTCATCAATAATACCGTACTCATGCCTCATGTTCGAAGTATGAACATCCACTAATACCCCATTGAAAGTTTCAGATCATGAGTGACCATGCCAGGGGGCAGAGAAGTAGAGAGCGCGAACGCTCGTGCCGTGATCGAAATCTGCAGACCCCTGATCATGCGTATCGCTCACGAAGCCGAAGCAACTTACGTGATAGAAGTCGAAGCCCGGGCGACCTAGATGTACTTTTGGGTCGTCAGAGGGTAGAGATTTTGGAGACGGAGCTACTTCGTGAGCGTGAACGACTACGTGGAATAGACCACAGATCTACAGACTCGCGTGCTGGTCGCCGGGCAGACTCGCATGCTGAGCGCCGAGCGCACTCGCGTGACAGGCGCCGAGCACCCTCGCATGCTGAGCGCCGAGCGCACTCGCGTGGTGGGCGCCGAGCACCTTCGCGTGACGAGCGCCGAGCACACTCGCAAGCTGAGCGCCGAGCACACTCGCAAGCTGAGCGCCGAGCACACTCGCAAGCTGAGCGCCGGGCAGACTCGCAAGCTGAGCGTCGGGCAGACTCGCGTGCTGAGCGTCGGGCACACTCGCGTGCAGAGCATCAGCCGGAGGAACGACACGGCGGCAGCCATGGAGGACACTCTAAAAGGTCATGTAGATCATCTTTTTCTAAAAATGACCTCGTTTCAGTGTTAAAACTATTAAAAGAGGATTTGACGTCCCAACCTCATAATCAGAACGCACAAGCAAATCAAAAGATAGACCATAAAAATATACTGCCTAATTTTGATCCTAGTGCCAAAAACCAACGTGTTGACGTATGGTTACGAAAAGTAAATGAATGTGCTTCTGTTTATGGGTGGGACGACAAAACCACAACTCACTTCGCAATGCAGAAACTCCAAGGTCTGGCTAGGACGTGGTACGAAGGCTTAAATTCGATTCTTTTTAACTGGAAGGAATGGCAAGATAAACTACTGAATGCATTCCCTTGCGAGCAGAATTACGGTCATACCTTGGAGGAGATGCTAAAAAGAAAGAGCAAATTTAATGAGCCTATTGAACAATATTATTACGAGAAGCTTGCTTTGGTCAATCAATGTGACATAGAGGGCAAACGGGCCGTAGACTGCATTATTCACGGCTTGAGTGATAGGACGCTTAGATCCGGTGCTTTGGCACTACGATGCAATCACCCTGATCAGCTTTTACAATTCCTTATGAGTAATAAAGACTCTAGTCAGCCCACTTTTGAACGAAATCAATTTAGAAACAAAAACGTAGATGTTGCGGCTGGTACGTATAATAATAACCAAACGCGTACACAAAAGTTAATTCCGAAATCTGGGCAGGCGATGGGTTGTTATAATTGTAAGGAGAAAGGCCACAGTTTTTTACATTGTCCAAAACCTCTTTTGAGATGCCAACGCTGCAATAGACTTGGCCATACGGTAGATACTTGTTTCAACAAAACAGCAGAAAAGTCAGCTGCCTCAGCTTCTGACACCTTGCAAAAGACAATGTGCATAGATTCCAGTGGCAACGAAACTAAAAGCCGTAGCTCTAAATATTATAAACGGGTTATTGTAAACGGTGTGCCATTGCAAGGATTTGTAGACTTTGGTAGCGAAACTACATTAATACGCGAGTCTGCAGCTTTGCAGTTAGGTTTACGGCATGACAATACACCTTCGTTAATGACAGGTTTTGGGGAAGCCATTGTACAATCGTTAGGAGAAGTGCCGCTTGAGCTGAGTATCGACGATGTTAGTGCTAGCGTCATGTGTAGGGTAGTCAGTGATCATTTGTTGAAGGAATCTATGCTAGTAGGCCAAACTTATACAGAACTGCCTCACATAAGTGTCCACAAAAACTTCACAGATTTAAAGTTCTTCGATAATGGCTATAGAATGCCTTTCTCCGGTGCCGATATTGACAATGTCAATTCGTTAAAAATCAAGTCTTTGAGTGTTGCCCAATTCTATGGCCCAGTTTCCATTAGAGCTATTGTTGAACCCTCGATCAGTGGTAGCATCTTAGTGAAAAATAGCATCGCAGGGAAACCCAACCAGCAGTACACGGTCTGTGGAGGACTCTATTATTCGAAAAATGGTCTTGTCAACATCGCCGTTGACCCTCATGTCGGGTTTTGTAGTATTTCGAAAAATACCACGGTCTGTCGCGCAGAAAAGGTCGATATTGTTAATAGAGTTATAGTAGATTCACCCGAGTTAGAAGTCGGAGCGGTAGGCGGATTTGATGAAAGCCAGGTCCACGTATGTGAATCTGTTGATAGTCATGTTAAACAACAGCTATTCGAGTTGCTTAGGAAGTACAAACATTGTTTCGCATCAACTCTTAAGGAGTTAGGATGCACGAACGCAGCTCAAATGAACATAGAGCTGAACAGCGACCGACCGGTAGTTTATCGCCCGTATCGACTCTCCCTTCACGAGCGGTCTCAGGTGCGCTCGATGGTTGACGAAATGATCGAAGCCGGGGTAGTACGTGAATCTTCTTCTGCATATGCCAGTCCTATCTTGCTGGTGCGCAAAAAGGATGGGTCTCTAAGAATGTGCATAGACTATCGGTTGCTAAATTCCATAACCGTCAAGGAGAGGTACCCGATGCCGATTATAGAGGACGAAATCGCTCGACTTTCTGGCCAGGCTTGTTTTATCTCCCTGGATCTCGCCTCGGGATATTATCAGGTTCCAATCGCAGAGCAGAGCAAGCACGTCACCTCTTTTGTCACACCGGACGGCCAATATGAATTCAACCGTATGCCGTTCGGTCTGGCAAATGCGCCCGCTGTATTCCAGCGCATGATAAATTCGATACTAGGTTCTGCTCGTTTTAACAAGGCAACAGCTTATATGGACGACATTCTTATTTATGGAAAGGATTCATCAGATTGTCTTCAAAATCTTGAAGAGATATTAAAATTGCTAGAGCAGGCGAATCTCACCTTGAATCTAAAAAAGTGCGAGTTTTTGCAGGATAAAATAGACTATCTGGGTTACGAGATTGGAGCCGCAGGCGTAAGACCAGGGGAAAAGAAAATACTCAGTGTTGTAAATTTTCCGCAACCACAAAGCGTCCATAATGTTCGCCAATTCCTTGGGTTGGCGAGCTATTTCCGGAAATTTGTTAGAGACTTTGCCACAGTAGCGTACCCTCTCAGCAAGTTACTAAAAAAGGGGGTAGCGTGGGAATGGGGTGCTAGTCAAGAAACTGCTTTTCAAGACCTAAAGACTCGGTTGGTAGATAGGCCTATTCTCGCAATATACGACCCGTCAGCGGAGACGGAACTCCACACCGATGCGAGTAGGATAGGCGTTGGTGGAATCCTCCTACAGCGATCATCAGATGGGGCACTGCGACCGGTCGCATATTATAGCAGGCAAACCTCGCCGGAGGAGAAAAATTTCCACTCATATGAGTTGGAAACTCTGGCGGTGGTTTGCTCCTTAAGGAAATTTAGGGTTTATTTGCTAGGCAAGGATTTTAAGATCATTACTGATTGCAGCGCTCTGCGCTCTACTTTCACAAAAAGAGATTTGATTCCCCGGATAGCACGATGGTGGCTACAATTACAAGAGTTTAATTGCACAATAGAATATAGGAGTGGCCTTAAGATGAGTCACGTAGATGCCCTGTCCCGTAATCCTGTACCCGAAACTGAAGAGAATGCATTCGACGATCTTCCGATTGTCATGAGTATAACCAGCGAAGATTGGTTGCAAACCCTTCAGCTCGGGGATTCCGAACTCAGGAGGATCAGGGACATCCTAGATAGTAGTTTAGATGAAAAGGGGCTTCAGTATATAAAAGAGAACTACGCTCTTAAGGACAATAAACTTTTTCGTTGTGTAGGTGAAGAGCTTCGTTGGGCAGTGCCGAAGGGCGCGAGATGGCAATTGTGTCGCTTAAACCACGACGAAATCGGGCATTTTGGTATTGAAAAGACTCTAGAGCGCCTAAAAAAGAATTATTGGTTCCCCAAAATGTCCCGATTTGTGAAAAAGTATGTGGGTGCATGTATCGAGTGTGCGTACGCGAAAAGGAATCAAGATAAACATGAAGGGTTACTCCACCCAATAACGAAAGTTGAGGTTCCTTTTCATACACTCCACGTTGACCATCTCGGGCCATTCGTGAGATCCAAGCGTGGGTACTCATATCTGTTGGTAGTAATAGACGCGTTTACCAAGTTTTGTTTCGTCAAACCGGTAAGAAATACACATGCTCAGAACGTTGTCAGGGTACTGGAAGAGATATTCCGAACTTTCAGATCACCTGATCGCCTTATCAGTGACCGCGGTAGCTGCTTTACGTCGCATACGTTTAAAAGGTTTTGTTTAAACGAAGGCGTAAAACATATTCTGAATGCAGTCTCCAGTCCTAGATCCAACGGTCAAGTTGAACGGTACAACCGGACAATTCTTGACTCGATGAAAGCGTTAAATGTAAAATACGGTGAGAGAGAGTGGGACAATTTCGTAGGAAAAATCCAATGGGGGCTAAATAACACAGTTCAAAAGACGACCGGAAGGACGCCTGCTGAAGTGTTATTTGGTGCCTGTATGAATGTCGAGGTAAATCCGATACTCAATGAAATAACTGAAGAAACTCGCGAAGAAACCGATTTGTTAACAATTCGTCAAGAAGTTAAAGATAGGATAGATAGTGAGCAGATTAAACAAAAAGAATACTATGATAGAAATAGAAAATCAGCTCGTGTTTATGCTGAAGGTGATCTTGTTAAAATCACCAAAACTAATTTTAACAATGACGGACAAAGTAGGAAACTCTTGTCACCTTATATGGGCCCATATCGTGTTTCAAAGGTCTTAGGTATGGACCGGTATGTAGTAGCCCCAGTTGCAGGGTTGGATAGCACACAAAATAAGCGGTCCACCACTGTTGCGGCAGACAGAATGCTGCCCTGGATCCATGTTGCTGCTCTCGATGTTAACGAAGAAACAGAATCGGGAACTGATGACGATTAGTTTATTTATGCGCATTTTGTTCATATGTGTGTTTTTACCAACGCTATAAGAGTATACTAGTACTCACTATTTTTATTTTATTTAAACAGCGAAACATGCAACTACAGAACTGGTATTTCGTTACAGATTGGGCGGGATGATTGGCTCGCGCCCGATCATCAGTGCCAGAGCTATTCGTCTGACTGACATCACGCAAGCTTAATCGATCGGCTTGCGCGACGGGTCAGCTAAAGTTCCCTCGATATTGATCGTCGAGTTGTCTCTATCGATTCAATTCGTATTCGGTTACTGTTAGAGCTGTAATTGTCCAACTAGTCACATTTATGCTTAATCGATCGGCTTAAATAAGTGATTAGCGGTGACACCCTTGATTAATCGATCGTCAAGGTGAGCTTTGGTTACATACAGGGTAGTCGATTAATCGATCGTCGATTACCTTTGGATTGTCCGTTGGAATATATTTGAAATTTAAGTTGAAGTTGAAGTCGCATTCGATTGGCTCTATTTGAGTTGTTCTTTCTTTTTGATTTGTATACATTGCTGAAGTATTAATATTTGTATTGTTTTCTGTTTAAGTTCAAACGTTGATATCATAAAGTTTATTTTTGTAAAAAAAAAAAAAAGTAAAAAGAAGCTTATTAATCATAAATATATACCTATACTTAAGAAGAGTTACTAGATTACTAGTTATGTAAACACTAAAAGATATTCCTGTTTTTTTTTTATTACTGTATCATTATTAGCATTAATTATACTATATTTGCGCAGCATGCTCAACCACCGACATTCCGATTGTTAGGGTTCCACCTGGTACCGTGTGCAGGGACGCACACGATGTCAGGATGGTCGATTGTTAGGGTTTACTATTTGGCTACATTAAAATTTGGATATTAACGTAAATTATTTGCTCTAGCAACCCTGCCAAGACCTGTCAGATCCCTAGCCTGTGATTGGTTGACCAATCAGAGGCCGGTATTTGGAGTTTTGTGATTGGCTGTCAACAAAGTTGATGGACCAATCACAAAGCTGATTTTTTTTGGCGGGAAAATAACGGGCAGGATGGCGAACGGGTCGTGTCGGTTGGGCATTCTCGCGTTAACGGTTGAACGTGCAAGTCGTTTGTAAAACTAAAAGGAATTAAAATATCTTTAAGCTGAAGCACCTCCTCGTATTCTTTGTCGTCATGAGTGATCCACCTTAACCCTAAAGTATTCAGTATAGTGTGTGTTATTATAGGATGGTAACATAAGTGTTACCTAATTGGGTAACCGTGGCAAGCGTGCAGATTGCAGTAGACAAGCGAAGTGCAATATAAGCGGGCCATTAACATTTGGGCAATCCTTTCGATCTGCATAGCGGGTGTGTTCGCTTGGCATCCGTCGGACACACCCGAACGTATATGGCCGGCGGATGACCGACGGATGACCGGCGGATGACCGGCGGATGCCCGGCGAACATACCCGCTATGCAGGTCCGAGGGATTGCTCAACATACGAGTATATACGTATAGTCGGTTTATGAGTGACTTAACAAAAAGTATGTTGGACTCAAAATCCATTCATTTCACGTGCCACAAAAAGTAAATAAGTTGGTATCAGTATTTATACATTGCAGCTACATTTTAATGTATATAGCTACGTAACAAGACAACATTAACTTAAGTATAATATTGTCTTCTGTGTCCGCGTTTGTTGTTCATTGAAATTAAACATTTAGAACACGAACGCGAATAAACGCGATTAATCCGTTGTAAAGTTTTTAAATTTTAATTAACTTACATCTTTAGTTTCTATTAACAATAAAATACAAATGCCATTTAATATTGGCCACATTTTTACTAAGTATTTTGCCTCGCTAATTTGTATTACGTATACATGATATAGCACTTGTTTGTCACGCGCGATAAACGTGACCAGTTCACAATTTTTCGATTAAAGTTAACAAATACCTTATTGTTTTTGCATAGAATGTCTGTCGTATGTTTGTTTTTGTGTTTAACCTTGTGTTTGTTTGTGCAGCTGATGAAGCGGATGCGGCAGGTGGTCGGGAAGAAGCTGTTCGAGATGATCATGAAAGCCACCTTCTACGGGCAGTTCGTCGCTGGCGAGGATCAGAACAAGATCCGCCCCACGCTCGACAGGTGATTATAATTATTCCGCAAAGTTGTCAAACCACGTTATCTTTTCCTAACAAATGAGAAACAAATGAACTGTCAAACTTAACACGTTGGTGGACACGACCGACTGCTATAGAATTCGCGTAGTTTTTTGTTTCCTTTGGCCCATGATAGATGACTTCACTTACCGTCCGTGAACGTGTTAAGTGTTATTTTAAACGTCAAATTTCTAAAATTATGACTTTCACTTTTTAACACTTTCACAAGCCCTGCTATGAAAATCTAGGAAACTTAGAATCGACTGACTCTTAGCGGGAATCCACTAGATGAATAAGTAAACGAATTCACTAATGTATATTAATGTAATTTACCTTCTTAAGATAGTTCTGGGATTAAAGATTTATTATTAATAGCGTACCTACTAGCATTCGTCAAAATGGTGGACAGGAAGAAACGATGATCATTGGAATTTTATTAAATTTGATAAACGATTATTAATATTTATGAACCTCCAATAATGTGCATGATTTCTAAGGAGGTTGTTCTAAATCCATCAGAACTTGATGCGTTTGTTCCGCTGTTTCAAAAAAGACTTGCCCGATTTCATAAAATGTTTTTTTGTTTAATACACCCTGATAGTTATTATTTCCGTTAACTCGTGTCAATTTCTCTAAGAAACTAGTGTCTTAACTGTTACAGTTGAGATATTCAAAATAAATAAAATTATTAGCTGAATCAGTGTAAAAGATATTTTTTTCTAAATGCACAAAAATCGACATAAATCAGGTCCTATTAACGTACACAAGCAACGTGTCAAATTGGATCAGTCTTATATTTAGAATCATAAGAATTTCGAATTAGAATTAGTACTATTAGTAGTCTTAAATTAATTGCATTTCGATTAGTAAATTGTTTCTTTTTTCTTTTGTCTCTCTCTTGTTATCTGTTTTTTTACTTAATGCTATTTAAGACTAAAGTAGTTACTTCTTTTTTCAGACTACGATCATTCGGCGTCAAATCGATCCTCGACTACTCCGTCGAAGAGGACCTCTCCCAGGAGGAGGCAGAGAAGCGAGAAGTCAGGTAAACTTATAGTTCTTTATCTTTCTGTTATTGCGTTATTTATTTCGTTTTTCTTTTTCTGTTATCTACTAACGTAATCAGGATCAATCGTGTAAAGTGTAGGTAAAACTTCTAAGTTCTAAATATGGGATACCATATTTATTATCATATACCAGGATAACAGCGGCCATAGCTGTACTAGCATGCTTAGCACAAAACGGCCTGCTATCTCGTGATTGAGAAACACTCTCATTATCAATAATCTAACCAGTCAGAAAATAGCTGGCCATACACGTTCGGGCATACCCTTCTCTCTCTGGTCTGGTCTGCCAATCAATGTTAACATGCGAAATTTGTCTTGCGGATACCGACTATGGAGATCCGACGCGTTGCCCAAACTTAATGTAGGTATATTATTGGCCGACAAATGACGAGTGTCTGACTCGACCGCGAGATATCTCGCGGACCGTCTTGCGCTGACCGTGCTGTTGTCATCTCATAATAATTGATGATTGCAAAGTGGAAAATTGTACCGAAGTGACAATAAATAATAATATAAAAGGCACTTTAAAAACTGAAATCAGATATTAGTCAGGTTTTAAAGGCCCCTTGTCAACTGGATCCAGGCTAAGCTATACACAGCTTCGTAGTTTAGCTTCGTATAACATGCAAATTTTTACAAAACCATAAAACAGTTTAGATATATTTACCTAACGGGAAAATAGCATAAATATATACCCAAATTTGTTAAATAAAACTTTAAATTGTACGCATATCTGTACGATATACGATTTTAAGCTAACATGGTAATTTGCATTAAGTATAAATAATATTCAAAACGGGATAATTACCTACCATGCAGGTTTGTCGACATTTTATGTCAATTTCTGATAATTTCAACCAGTTGACAGCAATCACCGTCGCGCTATCCGTGCGACTTCTCTGTTTATCAACTTATAGCATTATCTTACATATATTATTATCTATAATTTTCGCGCACAAATTTTCCTTTTCCGTGCCGGCCATTTTGCTCATAATGGTACAAACTTTTGGCGACCAGACACATTTCTAATTTGCAGAGTAACAATAATCATTATTACACCCGTACCCCGTACCATTTCAACAAATTGTCTCTCTGTTAACTCATCTCATAACTCTTCATACGCGTCACAAGTATCTAGCATCCGAGCGTCACCCGTCCGCAATCTTCTCATTATTTTCGCTTGTCAGAGACACGGTGGTACACACATATACTACGAGCATGTTACTATGTAGTTATGTAGGTGTGCGTAACTCACAATGGAGTCGTGATTCTAAAATAGTTCAGCATTGCCCGGTGTTAGCGACGGCCTTCGGCTGACAATCATGGTACGCGAATGTGACGTGAGCAGGGCCGTCTTTAGTTTTCTTTTGTTTTTTACGTCGCCAATGTTCGAAGCTCATCTAATCGAAGGACTGGGGAACGAACTCGGTTCATTTATTTTCCCTCTCGTTTGAATATGCAAGAGCGATAGAGAGGTATAATGTAATTTCAATATAAAGGTTGTGTTAGTTTTGAGCTACAAAGGAGGTTTTGTTGCTCATATCGTTCTTGTATTGTAATCAATAAGACAACAAGTAACATAATTAAAGGTCAAATCTGTAAATTGATAACTCTATGTGAGAGACAAGGGATTCACGACAATTACCGAATCGTTAACTGATTTTAATCATACTGTACATACCTAAGTACTTGTTAGAAGGTGACAGCCACGGTGATAGTCGATAAAAAGTTAGAAACATTAGATACCCGACCCCTAGCTCATGTGTTTGGGTGACGAATGATGATTTACCACGATAACGTGATTACACCCAAGAAATGGATTAGCCATGCTTAAAACTATTTACTGCATTTGTTTTTTATTGAAATCCTTTCGGCAGTCTTCAAGTTTGAGGAAGGCACAAGAAACACTGAAAAAAATTAATTATATTTAATGACAGATCAAAACACAATACATCTTTACAGCTGAAGTTATTTTTGTAGAGTGATGAATTCGACTAATGTCAAATTCACCATAGACAGTTCATAATTCTATATATGAACCTGAACTGTTTTAAGCCAGGATTGATTGCTTAAAACCTTTAACTTCAACAGTAATAATTATAATTAAAACATAATGATAATGATACACATCGAACGATAAAGATGTTTAGATAGTTTATTAACTTTACATGTTCATGGAAAACATATTATTTTAAAACCCTATTCATGATAAGTTGTACGGTATTCTTCTTTAAAATTCTGTTATTGATTGAAACCACGAGTTTCCTTACAAAATTATCCTCAACAAGTAAAATAAGTATAATATATTTAACATCATTTGGTCATGGATTACTGTGTTATATCGTGGGATTTACCATATTTAACTCTAGACTTTGCTCAATACGTTATTTGTGATAAGAATGCGAATAAGGTGTATTGGGATAATTTCGAATGTAGGTGAATTTCGAAAATCATAGGAAAATCCCTCATAATTGTATCACCTCAAAAGTCTTCTGTTCTCGCGATTGTTATTAATTGAAATTAAACACTTTATAACGTATTGCCATGAAAACCTACAAAAAGTAGGAAATTGTTGTCAAATCGATCTCTTTTTGATAATACTCGCCCGTGCCTCTCGCTTTTACTTATATAACTCATAGTGGTGTGAGCAAGATGCATTGTAAGGCCTGCAAGGAATGACACACCAATAACACACCATAACAGTGTTGAAAATATGCTAGATGTGCACTTTTAAAGTCCCAAAAGGTGCGCCATTGAGAAAAGTTTACAAGCTCCTATTAGCAATTCATACAGCGTCCTCTTAAATTATTTCAGAAGCAGTACGACAAGTTTTCGCTTACAAGAATTGCTAAAAAACGGCCCCCGGAGCCTCCAAGACATAGCCGTTGCCGGGTTTTTTTATTTTATTTCTTTTCTTTTAGCCGCCATCTTGAAATCATCTAGTACACACAGATCCATCGGGTAGTACAACTTCGAACACAAAATATGGGAAAAAAACAAATGACGACCGGAGAGGTTTAAGATGGCGCAGAGCCTCTGTAGCGCCCTTATTGGGGAATTGTGTTTTATAATATACAATTCCATTGCTCTATAATCCATCGTGTTATCGTTGTAGTCCTACTAAGTCCCCAACTTTTGGTCTACATATAGTTTAATATTACTTATTTTTTGCTTTATCACCTAAACTGTGAAAAATTTACACTTTTTTCCGTTTTGGTGATAAAGCCAAAATTATTATAGTCGAAATGTTGGGAAATTAATCGGACGACAAGGAAAATATGATGGATTATAGAGAAATTGGGCGGTTTATTAGAATACACAATCCCCTAATGAGGGCGCCATGGAATGCTCTACCTTTCTTAAGCGTGCTTGCTAATAAGTACTTCACATCTCCACCGTCCGACTGTCGCTGGGAAGCAAAATTTGAATTTCGAACGACAATTATAAAATTTTCGAAGTTTGACTACTGCGTAAAGATATTCCTTCCCTATAATGTTCTCTAGCAAGTTCGAGTAGACCATTTAAAAAGTAATTGTCTCATTTTTAACGCCTTTAAATTAAAACTGTAGTGTTGGTAATTAGTTTTCTTTTAGCTAATTAGTGACTTTGGTTATTATTGTAATGAGATTTAGCAGCTACTTAGCTTGTTAGCAAGTGACTGCGTATTTTGTAACACTTGGAAATCATTATTTCATTATCAGTTATCAGAGTTTAGTTGGCTTTTTTTAGTTTTTTAGCCATGGTTCGATGGGAATTTGGATGCTTTGAGTTTATAGATATAGTCTTCTGACAACCCTACTCTGACAGTAGATTTTTTTTTATATGCCTCCTTTGTTTTCGGGATGAAAAAATATAGTAGTTTAATGCAACAGTGATATAATAAGGGTTCATAAAACTTGAGGGTCGCTAATACAAAACTAGACGAAGTCGAGTTTTGTAATAATAGACCCAGAACTTTAAGAACCAATTATAAGCTGTTTCATACGCTAGTTTTTCTACGACAGCTAAAATAGAGAAAAAAGCAAAATATCGAAAGGTGGCAGAATGTGGAAGATGTCGTATGCACACTAAAGAAATTAAAAAAACAACAGTGCTCATATATTGTATGAAAATCTGTACGAGCCGATGCTCGTACAGATTTTCATATTTAGCAGTGTTCTTATGGAATACCAGAGACAAATGTTATAATGTACCTATACTTTTTTAATATCGCTCTCAGTCATCTAATTGACAGATAAAAGTGCTGGAGTAGAAAAAGTATACATATTATAGCTACTCAACATCTGCAATTTTTATTATATTTCGGAACTGCCTGTTTTTTCAGAAGATACTTACTCGTAATAGTTTTGGCGTTGACATATATTTTATTTGTTTGCTTTCTATGTACGTATATCCGGGAGACCATATCGCGTACAGTCATCTGTCGTCTGTGACACAGACGACAGATGACTGTACGCGATATGGTCTCCTCTGTGTCTAACGTGGCCGAACTTTTTTTTAATGTACAGTCACCTGCAATAGTATATGACGCTGTGAAGGCCGCAAAAATATGTGACACAGTCTTGTTTGTACCGCCATAAGAGCGTGTCACATATTTTTGCGGCCTTCACAGCGTCTTATACTATTGCAGGTGACTGTACGCAGTAGCACTTGCGGTTTACTAACAATAAACAAAGGCGATTTCGTAGAGGCTTAGTTTAAAAGATAAATACTATACTTATGTTGGCATCTATTTTATAATCGGACGCCTGCCTGATCATCTTTCCTTTAGGATATGTACATATTTTATACCGCCTTCGAATATCATGATCATCGATGTTGTGCGGCTTCGCGTAAATGAGCATCGGACGTCATTCCTCGAGGGGTGTACAGTGTCGATTGTATACGTGTGGTTTTTTTATGGGGTGGCGAAGGGGCAAGCTCCAGCCAAATCCCAACAAATGTCGGGGAGTAGAGAAGTCTGGATAAATCATGGTAAACACTTATCGTACGTCGTGCTGGTTGAGTGTGAAAATTGACCGTCAACGACTGACTCATGACTTGGCTTCTTAGTGTTGATTTAGTTGACACGCAACACAAATTACAATAACTACAAGGTTATTTGGACCATCTTTGTTGTCGCCATTATTTTTGAATGACGTTACTTGAGCGGCCAAGTTGCTAGAAATGTTCTGAACTTAGAGAGCTCTAATAGAAGCGCTAATCCAATAAATATTCATTTAGAAATGAATCTTATCAACAGGCGACAAAGTGGTAAAGTTTAATTAAAATGTGCACAAATACTAGAGTCAAACCAAACTAAGTTTTTAAACGTCAAACTTCTAATAAATTATGACGTTTGTTTACTTGTGCGTAAAGCCGCCGCGGCCAGACGCATGGCTTACGTTACGAATAATGGACCCGGACTGTTCCGAAACATGTCGAGCTATTTTCGACTTTTTTGACGTGAGAAACCCGATATATGTATTTTAGTGTCTGATACTCACGGGAGTTTTCTAATTAAAATGATGACGTTTTCTTTAGACTTTCACATTATGTGCTATATATCAAAATCGATGCAATCTTAGCTTAGTCGGAATCTACTTATCTATCGCTAGACATGCGTTAGGTACGGTTGCCATCAGATACATTTGAGCTACCGAGGCGCTCATAAATATCTAAACATGCCTCTATTGTATTGCATGTTCAGATATTTGATTCTATGGAGAGATTTATTGGAGCTATGTTATATTTGATGGCGACTACATACACATACCTAATTACCTACTTACCTACTACTTAAGCGTTGAACTTAGCAAAAAATATCCACGGATGAACGAAATTGAAAGCGCTAGTTAGTCTAGCGGGTTATGGAAGAACAACTAACAGTTTTATATATTTTTTCACACAACCAACATGGTTCTTTGTAGAACTTGTAGATACTCCCTCTCTTTCAGACTGTACTTGTTAAAAAGGGACTTATAATTAGACTCTCGAGAGGCTATTGACGGGATATTAATAGGAACAATCACAATGCGTATGTATGTCTAAGAGAAAGTGATTTCTATCTCGTGCCAAAACCGTCCGCCGTCGAATATTAAGGTGACCCACTTGCCCACCGATTCTTTCTAGACTAAAATACACAGATCAACCTGAAATACACCTTATTACCTATTTAGCAGATTACATTTTGTTTTCACAGGTAATTGGGTAGAACATGCTAGTTTATTATATTGTGAACAACTTAAATTACACCCTATGATTGGTGGACGTGAGTTTATATTGCTTTGGCACGAAATGGTCTGGCGTTTTGCCAAAGTCGATGCATCGTATGTAAGTGTAAAGATTTTCAGATCGATTTGGTTGCTTCCTATTTGTTTAATGTAAGTACAGTGAAAGTGTTTCCTATCTTAACAGGATAGGGTACATATAAAAAAACCCCGCATATAGTATCGTTGCCTCTTTGTTCGTCTATTTTAAGAAAGTTTACTAACTGAAGAACAATTTGGGTTGCGACGAAAATTTACGAGTGTGCCATTTATTATCTTTTATACTTATGTGGACATCATCAAAGAACGATGGAGTTGACCGGTATAAGAATTTAGTAATATATTGTTGTTTTTGTTGTAGATTTTAAAAATTAGTTAACGAGCAGCGTTGTTCATTTTATTTAGAGAATTAACTTCTAGTAGTTACGTATCTTATGGTATTATTTTATTTTTTGTAAAAAAAAATATTCGTACATTTTTTATCTTATTTTGAACCGCTGTATTGTCGAAGTTTACACCAATTTTGACTATAAAATAAATAAATAAATATTATAGACATAGACATAGACATAGAAAAGTTTTATTCAACACCAAAAAAAAAAGCAAAATGTACAAAATTGAAATAATGTTACAAACTAAAAATATACATTAAAACTACCTATACCTATAGGACATTCTTACACAAATTGACTATAGAACTTTTCATTAGGGAATGCGGTCGGTTATTTTTTGTATGGAAAAAATTCGGCGTTTAACCGACACCGCGGTTTTTTCATACAATATCGGTTAACCGTTGCATTCCCTACTTTTTAAGTAGGAGTGCATATTTGCATTGAAGACATTTGTAAAACCCATCGTATCTTTCGGACAATAAGCATTTACGGAGTGGATAATCATTGCAATTTTAGGTCTCCATAGAGCCTCCATAGGCCCAATAACAGTAATAACTTGATTTGCTAAACTCACGCCATCCAAATAGGCGGAGCACATGTAGCTGCTCATGTGCCGTAAAATGGTGCTACTTTGCTCCCCGCTGGGTAACAATGCTCCAACTGTTTTTTCGTCTTATTCTCAGTAAGGAAATAGAAAATATCGCCATTGATTATATAAAAAATTCTCGGGATTAGCTACAGGTTTTTGATGTAATTTAACACCCACATACAATTTGTAGGGAGCAAAATTATAGATAAAGGGTGAAATTGCTCCAACTACTAATTTTGTTTAGGGGCAAAGTTAAACAAAGACTGTGTTAACATTAAACCTAAAGCTTTTGTTACACATGCTCATTACTAGCATGTTTTGTGCTTATTAGCATGCTAATAAGCATGCTTAATAGCAGGGCTTGGGATCGGGGCCCCTCCCACTTCCCCGCTTGCTAATAAACATGCTAGTAATGAGCATGTGTAACAGTAGCTTATGTTCAACTTTATATAAGTATTACTTGTTTGAAAAGAGAATGATTTTATCGTGCAAGTGTCGCATAATGACAGAATAGTTGTGCTACTAACCTATCTTTTTTGGCATTTAATATCAAACATTAAAATAGTTAACTGATTTCAAAAATCGGACAAAGTAGCACCGTTTTTCGGTGACACTTTTAACAATCGAGTAGTCTAAAAATAGGTTCCTAACAAAAAACAAATGATTATTCCTATTCAACTAATTTCCTCCTCTCTCTCCAGCGCTTCAATCTCCCAAAGCGGAGAGAAAGAGGAAGAGGGCCAGCTGAAGCAGTACCACGTGGAGCAGCGGTTCGCCGACCGCCGGTACAAGGTGCACAGCGCGCGGACGTACTTCTACCTCAACGAGGCGGCGTGCGAGCGCAATATGGAAGCCTTCCTCAAGAGCATCGAAGCTGTGGCCGGTGAGTCTCTTCCACCGCTTGAGGAGAGCGCCGCCACATCACTAGCTGGTTGGGAAAGACAACTGTCACTATTTTAAAACAGAAACATCTGTCAACGATACCAAACTTAGAAAAAAAGTGGATTTCAGCACGCCTACCACGAACATCGAAAATTGGCATTGACGGAAAAACCTTCTTGTCACTCTAATATGCAAGCGGGACAGTGATGGAAATACAAATCCGCAATCGTTCGATTTTCGTGGTACTAGCCCAAGTAGGGCTGCCATCACCGTGGTAGAATATTCGATCCCATGGTGCCCTCATTAACGGCCAGGAGGGAAACGCCGGAGTGGAGTTTAGTGGGTAGGGCCGCTCTGCTTCCCTCTCAATAGGAGAGGGAGAACTTAGCGGCGAGTCCCACACACCCCTCAAATGACCTACCCGAGGTCGGGCGACGGCGCGTTAATGCGTTCCACTCCGTCAAAAAAAAAAGGTAGGGCTGCCATCTCTGACATTGCCGAAATCTGTCAGAAAGTTAAAAACCCTCGCCCCGGACAATAAAGAAAACAAATTTTAATTTAGAAATATATTATTATATTTCTAAATTAAATATATAGCCCATATAGCCCAGCTGGGCTAGCACATGATGCGCGCGGGACGACAAAAGCCGCGACATAGAGCTTTCTCGATCTTTCCCGCGAATCCGTAGCATAAGATGCGCGCGGGACACCGGTGACGCGCGAGCATATGTCAAAGCGACACAAGTTTCTCGACTGACAGTTCCACGCGGGATACTTGCTCAAGTCGTAGCACAAGTGCACTTTAAGCGACAAAATACCTCGCGATTGAACGTCAGAATGCGAGAAATTGTCTTCGAGCCGGGTGGGTGGCGACAAGCATATTTCTTAGATGTTTTGTCTAATTTACTCCAATTTAATGAAACTACCATTCAATTTCATATTTAATTTCCAGGCTCCCGATCCGATAGAAAAGCGCGTATCTTTGTAGAAGCTGAACCAAATAGTTGTTTCATACAGCTAACCCAAGGCAAGAGGAAGATGAGCTCCATAAACGCAACCAATATTTTTTATTGATACTACTAACATGCACGCATATTTGCATATTTTACCGAACGCCAAAATTATAATATAATAAAACAATGCATTACGTAAAAATAAATTCTTTATTTTTGCCTATTATGTACATTTACAAAACTTGAAACAATATTTTCCACAAAACTCGTTCAAACTCCATTATACTGTGAAATTTTGAGACTGCAGAAATAGTGTAGGTGGGCTTGGGGCTTACAAGCTATAAGGTACCTATATGCTGGCGTGGTCAGCTTGCCATGCCCTACGTCTCCACTTTACCCATAATGTCGTTCTATCTTGTTTTGGGTTTACCTCTGCTTCTTTTACCGGAGATGGAAAGTTGTAGTAGGCACTTTTCCAGTGTAGTTAGGTCTCCTTCATACGAGGCAATACTATCTTAGAGCCTGCGTTTTGTCGGCCATGTCCCGCACGTCCAGACTGCCGCGCCGCACATGAAGCTCATCCCATGTTCATTTCGGCAAATTTATATCGGCCTTAGAATACTTTTATATACTTATTATCTCAGACCTTTTAGTTTGCCCGGCATTATTTTGAATAATTTGTTAAAGTATAGATACACGTATACTTTTATTTTCTTTCCGAGTTTTGCTTCGTCGTCCATGTATGTACGTAGCCATTGACAGATGAAAGTTTCTATTATTTATAGGTAAATCCTTTGCAAGATAATCTCAATTATTTCCACAAATAGTGGAACATCAGTAAGACGATATGTTTTCTTCGGACACAGAAATAAATTAATAACAACTACATATTTTATAGATCAATAAAATAAACAAAGCGACTTCATATTTTGACTTTTGACACATTGTCATTTCGGACTTCAAAAGTCATATTTGCTATCTTTTTAATCATTGTACTGCGAAAACGAGACAAAGTTATCGTGGTTAGTGATGTTCCATTTTTAAGGCTTACCATTCACTCATCATTGGATTTTTTAATACCGATTCAGTGTTGCCACAAAATTAAAGTTTGTTCCATTTATATATAGCAACACAAGCTAAGTCGCGCGCGGGATGGCTCTCCCGCATGGAACTGCTTTCTCGCACTTGCAACTCGTGCTACCGAAATCGAGAAAATGACAGCTAAAGAGAGAAATTTGAAAGCCGCGACTGCCTTTTGTCGCGGAGCGAGCTATCCCGCGCGTAATCATGTGCTAGCCGTGCAGGACACTCGAACACGCGACTCTGGGATATACCCATTTGCTAACTCAGCAGACCCGAGAGGTGTGGTAATATTGTAAATTAGATAAATATTTAGGAACTGACATTACGAAAACGGAACTTTATTTTTCAGCCGTATATTGGTACTGCCAGAATAAACGATTGATTGTTCTTTATCCAGATTGGGAAGAACGCTTCAACAATGAAGTCAATGCGTTGGAAGCTCTGGGATGTGACGTAAACCGTAATTTATTCACTTGTTATTGTATTAAAAGACAAAATATCTTGCAAAGTACGAAATATTGACACATCCTATATTTAGCGCCATACTAATTAATTACAACAAAAATATCGATGCGCATTTTTAGAAAAAAAATAGTTTCAATGGGCGACGTAACAGTAGTCGATAGAGCCTGCGAGATTCGATAGTGTTTGCATTTTGCTCGTTCTTAACAGTGTTCTTACCACTAGTAGTACGTGGCCCATAGCGACTGCGGCGTTAAGGGGTATGTCCGTCTCGCTCCTGCCAGAGTAGTTGTAGGAGCGAGACGGACATACTTTCGAGCGCCGCAGTCGCTATCGAATACAGTTGCGTGCAACTCATGGTAAGCACACTAGTGGCAAAAGCAAATACTAGGTATCGAATCGCGCAGTCGCTATCGATAACGCTTGCCATAATACCCCTTTTCAATGCAATGTGGGACTTAAACAGAAGAAATGGGAATCTGCAACTCTGATCCCTATCAGGGAGGTTTTATTTTTTGTTGTAGAAGAAACATTTTTTGCTAAATTGGGAATTTTTATCCCTATTCTACTCATAATCGCGATCTGTTTCATTCCTAGTAGAAGAAAAAAAGTGTCTTTAAATTTCCATACCTTTTTCAAACTTTCCATTGCGCTACCACCATACTAAATCTATGAAATAATGGTGGCGAAATGGAAGAGAAATCTTGTGACACTTTTTTCTCCTACTAGGATTGGAAAAAAATCCAATTTAGCAAAAAAATATTGAAATAAAAACGCACATCAACCAATGAAACTAAGCCTATACTAGCCTAATAATTATGCGTCGATATTTTATATTTTGACTGTATTTAACTATGGACTTTTTTTTTAGTGACTTTAAGTGATATTTATCATATGTTATTACAATTAGCTATAACTAGTGTCACATTCGAAGTATTATAATTAAATCGTCAGTCTCATTGTATAATTAACTAAATTAAGTATGTAGATAGTTGTCCACTTGTTCTCATAAATACATTGTAATGATCGTGAAAGGGAAAATACCTGGGTAAATATGTAAATAATAATAAGTAGGTAGGTATTATTTTCCATACTACTGTGTGTGGCCCATAACAGGGGAGAAGAATTTGAATCAAATCAAATCAAATCTCTTTTGTCAACAACTTTAAAAAATTATGTATTCTGTAGGTTTTCACTTATTCATACTAACTAAATAGTATTTTCAATGTACGAAGTCGCTGAGCAAACGTTGTTCAGTTATGGGGTGTTGATTGTTCAGTACGACTCAAATCCTCATGCTGTAGGTATAGGGTATTGATCCTACAAGTCACTCATGTAGGTAATTTAGCTCAAATTTCACTTGAAATTGGTCGATTCATTCGACGATCTTCGTTACGAGCACTCCGAAGCAGCAGAACATCGAAAATTGGCATTGACGGGAAAACTTCTTTGTTACTCCAATATGCAACAAACTATGTGTAATTTAAAGATTTATTGTCTCTTGTTGATGAGTGTGAACAATACAGGCTATTTTATTTTCAGACACCACGAAAAGCACCGGCCTGATGGCGGTGAAGTTGACCGCGCTGGGAAGGCCTCAGTTGCTGGTGAGTTGTCAATATACATTTTATTACAATATTTTAATTATTATTTATAACCTCAACCGATATCCCACTTTTGGGCAAAGGCATCGTTTCACCACTCGACTGCACCACGCCTACCACGAACACCGAAAATTGCCATTGACGGAAAAACCTCTTTGTCACTCTAATATGCAAGTGTGACAGAGATGGAGATACAAATCCGCAATCGTTCGATTTTCGTGGTGCCAGCTCAGACTGCAGCTCGATGGGGTTTAAAAAAACTGTCTTAAATCGTTCAATTTTCGTGGTGCTACCTTAGACCGCGAGCCAGACGAGGTGTATGAAAAAAAAATTCTGTAAAAAATTTGGAGATCCCTTGATCTAAATGATTATAAATAGACATATTTTGGGCAATCAGACCCATAATATCCCAAAACGTATTTTTAAATTTTATGCATCATCATCGTCATTATCAGCCAAAAGACGTTCATTGTTTTCGCATTCAATGGATTCTTGCGACCTCTATATTGCAGGTTAGGTTAAATTGTCTTGAAGTTTAGGTTAAAGCGTATTGCAGGTGGTTAAATTGTATTGCAGGTTAGGTTAAATTGTATGGCAGGTTAGGTTAAATTGTATTGCAGGTTAGGTTAGATTGTATTGTATTGCAAATATCCAATCTTTTCTCTAATGTTTCAGCTGCAACTGTCCGAAGTGATCATGCGTGCCCGCAACTACATGGAGCAGATCGTCGGCGGCAGGGGCAACGTTCTCACTCACCACAAGACTATCGAAGACCTGCAGCGGTACTTCGGGGACCACAGCGCCAAGCCGGAGGTCCAGGAGTTCATGAAGAAGATCACCTCGGACAAGGAAGGGTAGGTATCTGACCGTAGCTGGGCAATGTGTCCAAGTCGAAATTCTACACTTTAGAGTCACAGGTTCAAGCGGAAGATCCAAGAGATCCAACTTTCCAAAGCGTGTGCAGTCGCCATCAGATATATCGGAGCGTCCGAGGCGCTCACAAATATCTGAACACGCCTCTATTGTCAAGACGTTAGAGTGCTTGTTCAGATATTTTGAACGCTTCGGACGCTCCTATACAGGGTGTAACGAAAATGTAGGTGATCCGTTTAAGGGCATATCCGGTATCAAATCGTGATTATGAAAGTTCGTGATGAGGAGCGTCTTGCAAAATGTTTAGGGATATTTCTGTCAAGTTTCCATTTTTAGTATTTCTTAGAAAGACTTTTAAATACTTGCAAAAGATTGAAAAGGAATTTCGAAGACAACGCAAAGAGTGCAAAAACCCGAGTGCGGCCAGCCTATTGGTGAGTAGGGCCAGTGAATGAGCTGATTACCAGTAGTAGTATTGGTGAGATCGTCAAGCTTTTCGTGAATTAGTAAGTTTTAAAGGAAAAAAAGAAACCTTCTTCTTTTAAACAATAAATGACATCTTATCTTATCTTATCTTATCTTATCTTCATACCTTTTTATCTATGGCGAATTTTTTTTTTTTATATTTTATGTGGATACTACCCACGTATATGTATATATACGCCCTTAAACGGATCACCTACATTTTTGTTACACCCTGTATATCTGATGGCGACTGTACTATATTCGCAGTATTTCAATTATTTATAAGACTTTTAGAACGTTACTTTGAAGACTGCTTTAACCGACGTTTATGTAGTTACCTATATCAGTAAATATCAGTCTCTTCATAGGCGATTCCTCCCCCTCACGACCCTCAGGCTATGATCATCAGGAGCGCAGTTCTTCACCACAGCTGTCCATGTCTCTCTTTTTTGGGCCAGTTGATTGGTCTATGTATGTTGTTAATATGGCGTCACGAATCGCATATCGATCGTCGTGTAAGTGACCTGCTTCTATAGTCCTCTTTCCTTCAACGCAGCCCACCATGATGAGCTTCTCGAATTTGTTGGTTCTTTAAATGACCAAAAAAATGTCAAATAATCAACTTAATACTCGTATAATGCCTCATAATAGAAGGATTATGCCACGTCTTTTACGAACTGAATTGGATGTCTAAAACAAAAGTGACTAAGCCTAGACAAGAGGGTCTTCCCTTTTCCTTTTATGCTGACAATGTAGGTATACCGGTATAAGTATTCTACGTATGAATAGTCAGCATTCAATCTGCGTGATGCTATGAATGCTTTGAAGCCTATTGCAAAAAACTCTTCCGTTAATAGCCTTGTATCGGATATCCCGACCTCAGCCAAATCGTACTGTCGCATAACTGTTGCATAACAGTCGTCACCCGTCTGCCAAAAACGCCCGAAACTATTTCAGTTGTTCGCAGTAGTCGCTGATTCACGGTTGGCGGGCTTCCAATGGGCTTCTTTTTCTTTGTTAGGGACATATAACAAAATTAATGCCCATAGCAGACTGCTGTTTATTTGATGGATGGTTGTTCTCCAAATCTCCACCAATCAGGATACACTTACTGTATATATTTCGAGAATAAATGTTGTTGTTAATCAGGATATTATTTATATTATGATATTATTCGTTTATTTATCTTCTTTCTTAGGTTAGGATTTTTTACAATATGTATATAAAAATAAAATACAAAACAACATACAAAAAACAATACAAAACAAATACACATTATAAAAAACCTAACCTAGAGTGCCGCCGGCAACAGGGCAGGGCCCAGGCTGCCGGTGGTTAGGGCCGCAAAGAGAGGAACCTTCGGACTATGCGCGCAGTGTCCAGTATTACCGCCTTCTGCATCTGACCCTTGATCCAACCACAACTTCGTAGCGAGAGCCTCTCGAGATGTTGGTCGAGACTCTTCGCTATAAGACCGTTCGCTGAAACAACTATCGGTACAATGATCGCCGAATCAACCTCCCACATGGCGGTTACCTCGTGCGCCAAGTCTAGGTACTTGCTGGACTTGTCCTTCTCGGCCTTCACGAGGTTGTCGTCATGGGGGATGGTGATGTCGACGAGCATGGCCCGGCGCTGCGATCGATCTATCACGACGATATCAGGTCTATTGGCTAGAATAGTCCTGTCCGTGATGATAGATCGATCCCAATAGAGCGTGGCACGACCATTTTCGAGAACTGGTACAGGTAAGTACTTGTAGTACGCCACTTCGTGGTTCACAAGACCATATTGAAGTGCAAGTTGCTGGTGTATAATTCTGGCTACAAGATTATGTCCGTGCAAGTACTCGCCGTTAGTAAGATGAGAACAACCAGAAATAATATGCCTGAGTGACTCTCCGGGACGGCGGCATGCCCGACAAATGTCGACCGTACCGTCCTTCAGGATATACTTCCGGTAGTTATTCGTCATGATAACTTCGTCTGCAATTGCACAGGCAAAACCCTCGGTTTCTCCGAAAAGGTCCCCGAATCGTAGCCAGTTCACCGACGCGAGCAGGGCTACGTCCGGCCCCGTGAGGGCCCTGTAGAACCGCCCGTGTAGCTCCTTACTCTTCCATATCGTCTTGCGATCCTCGGTGTTTAGTACCACAGGTTTGCGCCAATTCTCGTTTGCCAAGGAGAGCGGCGTGAGGTTCCTATCTACCTCCACCACATCACGATGCATCCCACTCTCGCTAGTAAGGAAATAATTCCTGAGATTGTACACCTCACGGTTGTGAAGGTTTTTGGCATTTAAAAAGCCGCGGCCTCCACACTTCCGTGGGATGTACAATCTCATAACTGACGAGCGTGGGTGTAGCATACGATGTGTGGTGAGCAGTACACGGACCCTCCGATCCAGGGCATCCAGCTCGGTCTGAGTCCACCTTAGTATGCCAAAGGAGTAAGTAAGGAGGGGCATTACCCAGGCGTTGAAGGCGCGCACCTTGTTGCCTCCTGACAAAAGACTGTTAAGTACTTTTGTCAGCCGACCAAAGAAGCGTTCCTTCACCGCCTGTCTAATGCCCGCATCTTCAATACCCAACGACTGTGACATACCAAGGTATTTGTAAGTTTCTGATTCAGAGATAGATCTGAACGACATTGTCTCAGGAAGTTGTAAATTTGTTGAATTTACTACTTTCCCCCGCTGCACATGCATAACCGCACATTTGTCGACACCAAACTCCATTTTGATGGCACTACTGAAGACTTCGGTGGTTTTCAGTAGCTCCAACAAATCTTGGTCGTTTGGTGCAAATAATTTGAGGTCGTCCATGTACAGAAGGTGAGAAATGACTTCACCCTCTCTCCGAAGCCGGCAGCCTAACCCCGAATCCTTCAGCAGAGTGCTGAGCGGATTCAAAGCTAGGCAGAACCACAAATATTGTATTGTAAATATGATATTATTATTATTAGGAGTATGAGGTCAAGTAGAAGGGATAAGAATCAGGGGACGATGTCCTATCCGATGGATAAACTTGGAGTTATTGATCTAGTTATCTGTGGTCTAATTAATTTTTTTTTTAAATTTCGCGGCGAATTTAATTGTCATTAATGGAAAGGCAGGTTTAAGGCTTGTCCAGACGGGCTGATTGAATTGTCCAATTTGATCAGACAACCAGTTTCTATGTATGAAATTTTGGGTCCGAACGGTACCTACAGTTAACTTGCCAATCTGATCAGATTGTGATCAAACCGTCCTTTAAATGACCTAGGTTAAAATGGTTGTGGTATTGTAGTCTGTCATTTTAAATGTCACCTGACACATGGCACGATAGACGATAAAAGGACATCGATCTTATCTAATATTTGTGAATCGCGATTATCAAAACACGATCAAAGTATTTAAAGTATGTAACAAAACAATTGATATTTATCATGATTCATATCAATATTATTTAGTATGTCCATTTATTATCTGCTGTAATTCACACGCGACTTTGTCTACCTCGAAGTCGTTTAACTTTCAAATCCCTTTTCAACTCAGTGGTTCAAAAAGTGATGTTATGCTTTGCGAATCTACGCTCGTGGTTCAATTATGCAATCTTACTTTTGCTCGTGCAGGTCTCAATATACCTAAGCGCAACAGGTAAACAACAACTTTGCTCCCGTGTATAATAAATAACTATTATTTACGAGCATTATCGATTAGTCACTTGTCATTTTTGGTGACAAATTGGTTCGGACTGCCAATGAAGTCACCCGTAGTAAGATTTGGCTAGGAGTATGAGAGACAAAGGGGTCATGACCATACAATCATGTAAACTATTCAGCGTCTTGTGGTTAATAAGTAGGTACCTATTCATTTATAATGATTACTCAAAGTCTGAGCGTTGATGAGAACTTATGTACGAAATATCATCTGATATTTATCTACCAATCGCTTTTCGGTGAAGGAAAACATCGCGAGGAAACCGGATTAATTCCAATGTGGCCTAGTTTACCTTCGGATTGGAAGGTCAGATGGCAGTCGCTTTCGTAAAACTAGCGCCTACGCCAAATCTTGTAATTAGTTGTCAAAGTGGACACCAGGCTCCATGAGCCGGGAAAACGCTAGGGACAAGGAGCAGAAGAAGACTTAAGGATGACTCACACTAGCACGGGACGGGACGGGACGGGGCGGGACGGGAACATCTGTCAATTTCTATAGAAATAATCACGTGATAGCTCGGAGCCCTCGGATGTCACGCTTTCTATAGAAATTGACAGATTTTCCCGTCCCGTCCCCTCACACCCGTCCCGTTCTAGTGGGAGTCATCCTTTATTCTGTAGGCATGTACTATCGCGTTCAAAAGTGCGTTCATTCATAAATTGTTGCACTTTACATAAGTAGTAAATCATTTTAAGGGTCAGCAACTCTACTTGAGCTTCAAACGCCCGTTGGCTGCGGTGATCGCTTAATACAAGATAACTAGCCTCATACCTAAGTACCTATATGTCATAACGTGCTTTATTTAAAAAAAAACTCTCAAATTAGTTATTTTTATTGACAAAAGGTTTGTTTTAGACATAACGTCAAGCATTTTGGATAGAAAAGCTATGGCATTGCCAAGAAATGATGTTCACTTTTAAACTATAGGAAGTATGTACTTTCCGCAGACGTAGGTCGAAAGTGCAATATTTCCTTGTAATTTTGCCAAATGAGAGTGTTATCACTAGAAACTATTTCAAGGAAAAATTTAGACAAAAAAAGCAGACGCAAATCCTGCGCTATTGCCAAGAACATAAGTATTGTGAGCAAATTATAGGTATAAGTAACCAGTTTAATAACGGTCTTATAATATAATTGGTAATACAAGAAACTTGTATGGTTGGCCTCTTATTCAGACTATATTTGTGCTACAGAATCGAGCTGTTACAGAATTATGTGTTCATTCCATTTATAAATTGGACAATCGAGCATGTTTAAGACCGACGTTACACTATCATATAACTATGATCATAGATCGACATCTATGTTCATATCTACATCTATGATCTAGGTATTACATGGCAGTGTAATATTAAATAAATTATAGTGGGCAAACATTACGTAGCGTCTCAGTATACTTGGGAACATTATGTACGGAAAAGAATTTCTATTAAGTATAGGATTAGCCATTAGACAAAAATAAAACCATAAATAAAAAATGATATGGATTTTTGTAACTTTGAATGAAAGCATAATATAAAGAAATTGGCATATGGCAGTGGAGCCATCTGGAGAGCTCTCTGATGTGATTTGGCTCTGAAACGGATAACCAGCACGCCTACCACGAACATAGAAAATTGGCACTGACGGGAAAACCTCTTTGTCTCTCCAATATGCAAGTGTGACAGAGAAGGGGATACAAATCCGCAATCGTTCGATTTTCGTGGTATAGGCCCAGTACTTTTGTTACACCTGGTACTAATTAGTTACAGCTGTCCGCGTCTAGCACATATCCTAATCAAATCTGACAAGACTTATGTTGGTTTAACATGCCAAAAATAAATCGTTTTAATTATAAATAGTATGTATAGTCGATCACGATAATATCTTTACATTAAATTTTATTGACGTTATTCATAAATGCAAATGATTGTGTGGCCTTATCTGTCAGATTGCCTTTGTTAGAAAGGGAGAAAATTTTATACAAGTAAAACGTCACTTTTTTATGAATAAGGGTATAACTATAGGCACTGATGTAGAGGGTAGGGCATCACCTGCTTATTTTCGTGCGCTATGTGTGTGTACACTCAAGATGTGGATTGCGTCTCTGGAATATTTTTTTTATTTTTTGTTTGCTAAATGTTTAATATTGATAGCTAACTGTGCAGCAAACTAACGTAGCAGTATGCAGCTAATGAAGAATTAATACTGAAACGAGTTCAATCACTCCTTTAGTCATCAAGCGGCAGTTCCGGGATCTCTGCCCCTGGAGAAACTATATGTTACGTTTATAGCTATAAAATTAACATATAGCGAGGCCAATTACCGAACAACGTCGCCCAAGTGGCAATATACTCTTCTATTTATATAATATACTGAGATTTTGATAATACTGGCACTGGCACAATTGTCCGTCTCTCGGGCAGAAGCCATTATTTAAACGAAGAAGAAGAAGGCGGGTTTTGTCATTCTATAATGTGTATGTGTATTTATCTCTGCGGCACACTCAAAGAACTTGATCCCCGCCGGCGTTACTAATATCGAATGTTGAGATGAGACACTGAGATGCATTTTAACATGGCCGACGAAGGAAACTACATCATAAAAGCTATGACGTGTTTTCGACAACAATTAAATTCGACTCGCTTGTTGTTATTGTCTTTTTCACGTCTCCTACATTGTTTATACTCTTAGTTGTTTGACTATTTGCGGCATTGGCATTGGCACGACTAGGTAATGTCGCTTATACGTAATAGTAGATTGTATATCAAGGGCATAAAGTAACCCATTTTAGAAGAGGCTATTTCAACGAGGACCAATATAGAAGTCTAAATAATGTGTGCGACAGAGAGGCCGGCCCTGTAAAAACGCAACGTTAGTCATTTTGAAAATAGAATTTGAAAAAAAAGCCGGTTACATTATCTTCTGTTTTATTATGGCAGCAATAAGAAAGTAATTTTGCATACGTTCAAAATAGTAGAAAATTACACTGGCATTATTTAGTCGTACGTCCCGTACATACAAGCGAAAAAATCGCCTTCAAATGTATAGAATAAGATACATTTCAAGGCGATTTTTTCGCTTGTAGTTTATGTATTTATTTATTTCGAAAAACAATTTACAGCTTAACAGTAAAAACCAAACACTGCAAACAACAAAAACAAAGCCTAAACATATAAAACTTAACACTACTTATAATTTAACTTAGGTGACGTAACTAAGTAGCTTCGTTGTGTCGTCTGATCAGGCGTAGGATTCGGCAGGTTACCCCGGAATCGCCGAAATACGACACCCTTCGGCCAGAAGTCTAGGCTCGCGATGGTGTCCGGCGGAGTTGAACGGCTTTATGTAATCTTTTTATATTGGTTAACTAAAAGAGAATTAGGGTAGGTAATCCAGCCGATTACATAAAAGCATAAATAATGGACGAAAGATATTTACCAACGAATCTTATTTAACGCTCCACGCATTCGTTTCTGTGATCTTCTTTGTGACATCGTTAGTTCCTAGCGGCTGAACTAATTTGATAAAAGTATTAGAGTATTACGACACACATATGAGGGTTCTTGGATTAAGTTTGGTCATAAATCACTAGATGGCGCGAGTATAATATTGTTAGCTTTTTGTTTTTACCTTGCGAGTTAATAAAGCATTACTGTGTACTTATAAAGACACATGTCGGCCAGGAAGTAAAAATGATGTGTTATTCCAGCGTGCTGCATATATTCCCGTGGGACCGGTCAGTGGCGCCACCTATTGTCGTAACTCGTAAGCGCTAAATTATCGTTTACTGCTAGGAGCAAATAGATAGCGCTAGATGTTTTCCGTTCAATTCATACATCTTTTTTAAACCTTCAATTAGGTTACCTAACTAATATTTAATATGATTATCAATGAAAGTTTCACACGTACAATATATGTTTATGTTTTAGTCACTATAACTACTTCAACAAACATGCAGAATCCAAAGCTAAAAACATTGTGAAAAGTAGTAGTTATACCATATGATATCATGGTTGAAATCCAGAAGACTGTCATTGTTCATGCAAAGTTGCGTTCCTTTGAGGTAGTTAACTCGGGATAGCCTTTATTCAGGCTATTCCAAGTTTGGTTATGCAGTGCGATAACTGGCAAGTAGAGAGTAATTAACTTTTCAATAGATGGCGCTGCGTAATTAGCCTGGGCAACTTCAGGGGAACGGTTGTTTGTGTGGACATTCCCCTAGATTTTTCTCACGTATCATATTCAATTGTCACGTGATTCCACGTACACTAACATGTGTTTTGTTATTCTTTACAGTATCGTGCATTTGTTCCCATGGTCGGGTATCCTCGACAAGGATATGGGCCTGTCGGACTCGTTCCGTGTGCCAGACCCGAAGTCTGGACAGATGCGTCGGCTCATCTCACAGATCCTTCCTAAGGTATGTAATTTTCCCGCAAACTAGTTATCTATGTCTTCGATAGACATTCTCTATCTTTTGATCGATTATGTAGCTAGGGATCTGTCAATATTTCCAGGTTTCTAAGGGACCAAACAACGAAATTATAATAATATCAGCTTATATGGATGTATATTCCAGTTTAAAGAACTGCCTTTAATTTTAATTATAAACATTTTTTTTTTAATATATGAGAGAAACATACAATGACTGTTGAATTATTCCTAAACTTATGTTCTCTCTTACTCACTTACTTCCTAAATATATACTAAAGAGGAAGTTTTTTCGATGTTTAGGACATGTACCTAAAGGACTCTTTGTAATTTCAGGAAGAGGAGATGTTCCGAAACATGCTCCGGCGGCTCAACCACATCATCCAGACCGCCAACGAGGCTGACGTGCGCATCATGATCGACGCCGAGCAGACCTACTTCCAGCCCGCCATCAGCCGCATCTGTCTCGAGATGATGCGTCGCTACAACAAGGTAAGTTATAAGTAGAATACTGAGAAATTAAGAGATCTGGAAGGCAACCGAAGTCGTCATCACACCTCAGAAAGTTGTCAGACTTAACAACAGAGCGGGGCACATTGCTCGTTGAACTGACGACCGGGACAGAAAGGTTTGTGAGTGGCGACCGTGTACCTACCGTTGGGTTGAACTTTGTAGTTGATTTGTGGGAACCGTTGGATGCGGGTAACACACGATCGAAAACTGTTTACAACAATGTGTGAGGCCAGTCAAACCCTAAACCCGTTAGGCTGAAATGATGTAGATGATGATGACTTCATCCTAATTTATTATTTGTTTTTACATGATGTGGCGGCACTTTCATCAATTGAATCCTGTCTTTCATTATGTAATTTTCGTTGCCTATTTGAATTTGGAGACGTTGCCTTTTTGAATTTGGAGATCTGCGTGAAAATTCTTAGTAAACGTATTACTGACACTTGTTACAGGACAAGTTCCTAGTGTTTAACACGTACCAGACGTACCTGAAGAACACGTACAACGAGATCCTCACCGACCTGGAGCAGGCCGAGCGGCAGAACTTCTACTGGGGCGCCAAGCTCGTCCGCGGCGCTTACATTGAACAGGTTAGCCAGATCGTTTTTTTCTTGGAACATCCTTTAGGTGAACAAAGTTTCTGGAGCATACCTACGACGCCTTCTACAGCACTTGGCTGAAATAAGTTATTCTGGACGCCTCTGCCTGTCGTCTTTTGAATCTTGCCTTACAGAACATGTAAGAAAAAGCTTTTATACTAATTGTGGCGTCTATCTTTCCTCTCATATTTGATTATACAATGTAATAAGAACGAATTGGCGCTTAGTCCACCGACAACAGCATAGCCACGTTGCAAACATATGCGATGAAGAACTTCGTACATTTTACGAAGTGTGTGTGTTTTACTTAACAATGATTTTTATCTGTGGACAGGAGCGCGCGCGAGCTGCAGCGATGGGTTATGAAGACCCCAGCTGTGAGAGTGTGGAAGCCACCACAGTGTCCTTCCATAAGTGTCTCAAGGAGATCCTCTCCAGGGTCAAGGTGAGCACTGACACTTCAGAAAAGAAGTTCGGTTTTGTCTTCTAACTCTTGAATTTGCGTTTATAATGTTTATCCGTCGGAGGTACAACCAAATTCGTGAATAAATTATGACTTTGGTTTGAATTATAGTTTTGCAACTGCTATAAACAGCAGTTTAGGTGGTTCTAAAAAAATAACAGTATATAAGTGCCCTTAATGGTACATGGAACAGGATGCCTGCGTCCATAAATATATGTAATCATGCGGAACTAAGAAGGGTCTCGGAAGCCCTTTTACTGCTTTGACCAAACTTAAACATTTGTCAGAATATTTTGAATTCCAATATTTCCCATGATAACCTAGCCTTACCTTGGCATCCCCAGGGTCGCGAAGGCAAGGCTTCCCAGCTGGGCATCATGGTGGCGAGCCACAACGAGGACACGGTGCGCTACGCCATCGAGTTGATGCAGCAGCACGGCATCCGCCCCGGCGACAAGGTGGTCTGCTTCGGCCAGCTGTTCGGCATGTGCGACCACGTCACCTTCCCGCTCGGTGAGTTAACATTCTTTTGTCGTTATGGTACCACAACGAGGACACGGTGCGCTATGCCATTGAACTGATACTGTACGGCACCTGTCTCGGCGATCAGATGGTCTGCTTCCGGCGGACCAAGACACGTTTCTGCTCGGTATATGCATTCAACTGTCTATTCTACAACAAAAACCATGCTACAGTTACGACCTTGCGTAGCTACGACAGTGGTAAGACCGCAAGAGTTAGCTAGAGTTGTGTCGTTGTGTGTAATATAAAGGGTCGTCCGGAGCACGGTGTTTCGGTCTCACTTATGGCTACCGCTCGCCATAAGTCGTAGTTAGCCCGTATAACATAGGAAACAAAAATAGGAAATGGACAAAGATAAAAAAAAAACACGGCTAGCTAGTGATTCTTGACGAAACGAGATGTGCCCAATATGTACGCGACGCCGACTAGGTACATATTGGGCACGTTTTGAGATGTTAATGACTTTTTGAGGCCAGTCTTCACATTTTTTTTACCTTTCCAGGCCAAGCCGGCTACTCCGCGTACAAGTACGTCCCGTACGGCCCTGTGAACGAGGTGCTGCCGTACCTGTCCCGGCGCGCCAACGAGAACCGCGGTTTCCTCTCCAAGATCAAGAAGGAGAAGAGCTTGCTACTCAAGGTATTTAGTTATAAATTATAACTTTTAATCTTATGCCTTTGAACCATAATTTAATTCAAATAATGACGAAAGTATAGGTTATTGTAAACAACAACTGTTAAATAAACATGAGACTCTTAATTTTAGATAGTAAAAGAGTTAAAATAAGACTTTATTTGGTGCAATAATATACGCGCGGAAAAAACCGATGTTTTCCTAAAACTTTTTGGAATTTTTTGTTAAGTACGCCGTTTATACGTTAAGGTTTTCTGTCGTGGTGGAAGTGAGAATTCTCAATATAAACATTATTAATATACCTACATATAAATTGTATGCTATTATACCACAATAGCCCTTTTTGAGGCTATGAATGGACGAAAATAATATGAATAACGTGAAATCACACCGATAAGATACCGAATTTTTAGAAGAATAAGGAATCCTTATAATGTAATATTAAAACTAAGTTTAACATGTAACTAATAACAAATTTCTTATAAATATTTTTTTAAAGGAAATTGCGCGCCGCGTCGTCACCGGCAACATGTTCTACAAACCCGTCGGCAACTACAAGCCCGTGTAAGCTGCACTCTAACACCTTGTGCTGTAGTCTAATTTCCTTTGCGGAGTGTCCCGCTTAGAGTTGACAGATGTAGTGCTTCTTCAACTCGGAGCGGATTGTGATATGGATCATCGGGTTTGTTGGAAGGTGGTTTGAGATACTGGCCGGTCGGAATGTAAACTTTTTAAAACGTCTGTTAATTTTTAATATACCAGCCAGCACTGTCAGTAGAAAACCGCGCGAAATTCAAAACTTGTATGGCTAAGGTCTCCCCACCCGTAAAATTTGAATATCTCGCGGTTTTCTATAGTCTAACAAGCAATCGAACGCAGTAACAGTAGGATAGAGAGTACTATACTGTCTCTTTCTTACGGTAGTATTATCACCCCGAAAAAGGGATGGATATAGCTATTTTGTCCTACTGTTACTGCGATCGTTTACTTGTCAGACTATATGTCAACTGGTAGGGCAAAGTATGTATACACTGAGCTAAAAATAAAAACCTTGTTACAAGTAGCGACATCTGTCATGAAAAAATAGATCGCTACAGATTACGATACTACTAGCGCCATCTATTTATAAATGACAGTTTTAACCTCACAAAATATCATAGTAAATCTGTACCTAGAGATGTGACTTTTTAGGTTTAGCGTAGCGTAATAGTGAGATACTATGCATCTCACTCACGATTACAATAATTGTATGCGATAAAAGGAAACGAGTATGGCGGATTGACTCCGGCGGTTTTCGAACCATGTTATTACTAGTCAAGGAAAACGGTCAGTATTTTCGAACGTCACCTTTTATGTCAATGTGTGAGTGAACGGTCAATTCAGCAGTACACGAGGATAATCTGTAAAAATAATGTCTATGTCAAAATGGATCAAAATGTTGTTACAAACGTGAATGTATCCCGCTTGTCATATTAGGAAATTAATTGTATTTATTTTAATGCTTAATTTATTTTGAATAGGAAGGGTAATCGACTTTACGTAGTTGAAACAGTCCAAATTAACTTAAATACCTATTTATACATACTTATTTACAGGCGCACTTGTATGACATAAACAACATTGATGTATTTATAGGAATTTTACAAATGCAAGCAATTATGTGTCCTATTATCGGGCTTATAGAGTCCTTGTTACTGTTTTATTATTTAAAAAATCATCGAAATATACTCCAAATGTTTTTGTTGTGTGATTTTTCGATGGATATTAGACCTTATGACTCGTTCTGAAGGATGGTTTTACATTACTCGCGATCCTGTTACATGGGTATGTCTTTGGTGACATATTAAGGCCTGTAACTTTTATCGTTGTAAAGTAAATAAAAACTGTGTAGGTATACACATATCTGTTATCAATTCTTATGTATGGAATTTATTAATTGTATTATATATTATATGTAAAGATGTCTTCTGAATTACAATTGTTACATGTTTATAAAGTATATAAGTTTATATATGTATACATTTTTATATTGGATTTATATAATGTATATATAAATGTATAGTTGTTACTTGCCTTAAAATATCACCTAAAAGCGTGTCTATATGTAACTAGTACAGTCAACAACACAGCTGTGAATACAACCAAAGTGCCAAAAATATGTATACTTACAGAACTTTATTCCCAGAGAATTAATACATATTTTTGGCACTTTGGTTGTATTCACAGCTGTGTTGTTGACTGTACATCGGAAAAATGTTTAATTTAGACAATAACGAAAATGTAGAAATTGATGGTTTTAGAATAGAAATAAACAAAATGACAAGTGACTTTCCAAATAGCTTATTTCTTTTTGTTATCTGAATATAAATTATTTTGAAATAAAATAATCAGCAATTTTGAAAAATCACTAAAAGCAAGAATGTCTCTGGCCTGCGTCCATTACGATTATTTTTTATTCATCTTTATCAAAACTTCTGTTTGATCGTTGACGATACCAGTGTAAATGTTAAAGGTTTGATAAAGTTGAATGATAATTTCATTTATTATACTTAATAATTTATTTTATCAAGTAACCACAAACCTTGTATTGTAAATGTGTTTAGTTCTTTCTTGTTGGTGCCGTTTTTTTTACATCAAAACTCTACGTCAAATTTGTGCTGCTTTAATATCAGCATTTAACCCTTTACCGCACTCTGTTCCATATTCAGCCGTAATAAATTCACAGCTGATTGACACACACTTGATTGACAGCTGTCAAAGTTCAAATTTAAACAAATGCCTAACATGTTGTATTGGTCTTCCGTTTGATATTCAAGATGGCGGTTGCGTTTCTTGAATAGTTCTTTGTTTTTGTGTGCTAAATGTTGTTTAATGTGTAATATTTATAGCTTATTGTGCAGTAAACTAACGAAGAAGTGTGCAGCTAATGAAGAATTAATCCTGAAACGCGTGTAATCGCGTTATTAAGTCATTACTCGGTTGTCCCGGGATCTCGGCCTCCTGAGATATTTATTACGTAGGTATAGCTGTAAACGGAATAAATAGCAAGGCCAATTACCGAACAACGTCGCCCAAGAGGCAATATACTACGAGTACCTATTTATATAAGATACACTGATATACTAATACGGGACACTGGCAAAATTGTCCAATTCTCGGACAGAGGCCATATTATAAAAGAAGAAGAAGAAGAACATGTTATATGCGGTAAATGGGTAAATGTTTAAATATCATATTTTAATATGATTTTTTAGCCACTGTGATTAAGCATTCAGGGACTTGCCATTGTGAGATATAAATCAGAAAACAAATAAAATCTATAGGCAGTGGCGCCATCTATTAAAGTAGCATAAAGTTGTTAGTTTCTATGCACTATTAGGCTATTTAATGTCCCGTTGGAACAACTAATTACTTAAATCGATTACGAATGCATTTCATTGTGTTCCAGGTATGAATTAAGTTAGAAATCTGATTCATGTTATTTATTATGTAATATAGATAGCGGGCCCAATGAATTTTCCTCCTGATGATATGGGTTATACATAAGCGATGCCAAATTTTGGTTAACGGTTGTATGCTACAAATGTTTTCAGGTAAAATAGTTGAGCTGGTTTCAAAAGTTCAAAACTCTCTTTGAATAAAGAAATGTTGCAAGCGTAGTAAACAACGTATATGGTGTAAGTATTACGATTCATCGAACGTCAATATTGGTCGCTCTTATAACCCATATTTTAAGCGATATTAAGGAACAAATGGCTATTTGCAGAATCCTGTTCCTGTCAGATCAGTTCCTACTTTATTGATTTAGGTTCGTTTTATTTAATGATTTGTTTTTATTTTGCTTTGTAAAATATTATTAAGTTGCAAAGCCATATAATTTAAATCGTATCAGCCTATTCAGCCTCGACGTAAATGGTGACATATTTAGCACAAATATTTGTAGCCGTACGTAACGCTTATTAATGCCATATGAATTAAAAAGCAGGGCTCGGCGTACAAAGTAAGAAGTATTAAACAAAATCAAACGCTAATAAATGCAATATATGTTCTTTATCTTGTAACAGTTAAGAAAAGGAAAACCGCTAAACGATATAAACCGCGGTATACTACAAATCATAACTCTTGCTTATGTTCAATACGGGCCCTAATTTACATCCTTGGGGCACACCATGCAAGTTTTAGTATGTATACAGACTAATGCCTTATAAGAAACCATTTTAAACTTGCATTTTCTAACGAAAAGGTGGAATCATCAATCAGAATACATTAATGAAAACTACCAGGGGAGTATAGAACGCTTGATATATCTTGGATTTCCTGTGCGTTACAGTGTCAAATGCCTTAAATAAGTTCAAATTATGTAGGGTTACAGAACTTGTGCGAAATAAATGAAATTATAGAATCTCATTGCATTTTCAGTATTAAAGTTTACGTCGAGTTTTTCTGAAAATTGTTAATTTCGTATTATGTTGTTTAATTCAATTTATTTGTAAGCGGTTTTTCGTTATTTACCGTCGCTTATCATAATTGTGATGCTATTTTTAGATTATTTTACGAATAGACATTTAATAAAGACATAAGCTCGTTTTGATAATTTATTTTTATTTTAATCCTTTCTATTATTTAATATCATTACCGAACACACAACCCCCTGCATTAATTATTATACATATACTTAACAAATTATTGATAAGCGTGTGCTCATTGTTACTGGTTACGTAACATGTTTCATACATTTCTTCATATGTTTATTAGTGGAACAGAAACTCAAACAATGAAATTGAAATTCGATTACATCGCAAATTAAGTCAAGATTGTATCAAATCCACCTAAGATCATGATTACCTTTTGAATTAATAACTCGATGTAATCATACATTTAAAAAGATGTCATATACTACATAAAAAGTGACGCATGGCCCCCGGTGAGCAGGGGTGGAATCAAACCAGCGACCTGCTTTCGAGGCAAAAAAACGAATCAAAACATTTATTACAAATAATAAATGATTTTATTCATGCTTTAGAATTGTCGATGTGATCAGTTCCACCGATAAAGGTACTGAACTGTCCACAACTCCTTGCGCTGAATTAAATAGCTACCGCGTTGTTCTACCTGAAACTACCCTAAATCAAATAATTATTGAAATATCAGGGTCGGTAGGGACAAGTATGACTATGATTTAGTCACCGTTGGGGAATATGAGACATGTAATATGAGATCCAGGTAATTCCCATAGAGTCTAAACATGGTTTTAATTTACTGACTTTATGCCAATCAGTAGTCTGTCTACGAAGAACCTATGTAGCTACATTGTAGTACTTAATCAGTATAGCTCTTGGCGTGAAAACAGCGTTGTTGGACTATAGTGTGCTTACAACGAGTTGTTTTTTTTTGTTATATAGAACGTAGAGAATTTCTATATCAGCCAGTAAACAATGTCTCGTTATCTACAGTTCCTACGAGTAGCTCCCAACAGCAAAAGCCAGATGCACTGACAGTGAGTTGACGTAGATTATGGTGGCGATAACTTGGTAAGCACATTATTTTCTCTAATCTACATTCACTTATGTTTATCTGAAGTTTTGATTATACTGTTGGAATGCCTAAATTCTGTAATGTAAGTAGGTGTAAGAGTTACTTTTCTTCCCTAATGTGAAGAAATCAATTCGACCGGCCCTGCATAGTGTAGCAATTACTCATTGCAGACAATAATAGTAATATTTACTTGTATGTTATTGTCATTATCGGTCCACGTTGATTGGTAACATATTTGCGCCCTTTTTCAAAACCGAATATTAAAATAGATGTACGAGTAAGTTTGCTGTAACAGAAAAAATATTCAGTAGTTTGAAAGGTTGAGATTACTTGTTAATTATCGCATTGATTTTCATTCGTTACCTATTCGGAAGAAAATGCATTATGTATCAAGATATTTGGTGTGTTATAAGACTGGATGAACGTATGATGTGGAATTGATAAGAAAAGTAAAAATGTTTCCTTGGTAATAAATCTTTTTTGATGTTTTTCGGTGGTACATTAACCTAACCTTTGCTTGTAAATGGATTGGCCATCTAAGTGTCACTTAGACCATAATATGAGACTTAGACAACTGGACACGGATTTCAATACAATTTCCCCTCTGCTAAAAACCCTAAAAACTTGCACAGTTGTGCAAGTTTTTGTATTGGCTGACGTAATGTACGAATGTTTTTTAGAAAATATCAGACAAGCCGTGTCCTGTTTTGTCTGAAGTCCAAGGCACTTGACCATTCTAAAAAAAAAAAGTTGGAACAAACAACGAAACATGAACGAAGTGTACCTTGAAGCTACTCGGAATTTACTGCTTAGGTAGAGTCAAATCACGTTAACTTTTCTCAGCAAATGAACTGTCAGACTTGAAAGTGTTATTTTAAACGTCAAACTTCTATGAAATTATGATTGATTATGACTTAACACTTTCACAGTATACTCGTATGCTATCAAAATCTAGGAAACTTAGCATAGACTGACTCTACGTCAACCATATTAAGAAAAATAATTACTTTCTGTCTTTTCGGCACCCGTCATTAGGGTGAATTTAAAAAAGTTTAGACTTTATTGAACCTTAATTGAGGGCTGTAGTTAAGTAATTAATTTTCATTATGTTACGTCAATTAACTATCCGATGTACAATATTTCACAATGTTTATTCATTATTATTAAAATTTACTATTGCAGTATAAGTTTAACTTGACCTTTGCTGTTAATATAAGTAATCACCGTAACACAATACAAATAATCAATTAAGTCTTAACTTCTTGAAATTTTCTCATTGGCATTGGTTCAGCTAGACTAGAGTCCGTCTATGCTAAGTTTCCTAGCTTTTGATACCACAGACCGTGAAAGTGTTAATAAGTAAAATGTCATAATTCCATACAAGTTGAAAATAACACTTAAAAGTTTGTCAGTTAATTCGTTTGGAAAATATAACGTGGTTTGAATCTACAATACAGTATGTAAATCGAATACGGGCGAACCTCTTAACGGTGGTTAGTATAGGACATAAGAAATGTAATTAGGTATAACTTTTAAATGGAATTGCAATTAAAATTGTATCTATAGAAAATAATTCGGCCCGCAATGTAATGCAAACACACTCGCGTTAAACATTCGTTGACAACGGTCAGCGTCAAATTTTATATAGTACAATGCTGCTGAAAATTGTATAAAAAATTAATTATAGGGTCATAATTAAGTGTAACTTAAAAAACATGTATTAATTATCGATAACACTAATGAATTCTATGTTTGGTTAAATTTATCGTCCATATTAGACTTACACACTGTATATGTACCTACTCCTACAACAGTGACTTTGGTATCTTTCGTACCAATTAACGGGCATTTCATAGATGCTTTGTTGGGGCTGTGGGTCATACTGGCACCTTTGTCATACAAAATCTAGAATATATTTTATTTTTCAGTCCTCCGGCCGGTAAGCGCCGCTTTACGCAAAACTAAATTGCCGCCTGCCGGCTCCGTCGGGCTGAAAAATAGTATACAAACCTCGGCCGGTAAATGGGAAAGCCTCGGATCACATGTTATTGACAATGAATATGACAATTACATGGAATCCGAGGCATTTCCCACTTAAACGGCCTTGGTATGTAATGTACTATATTACCAAGGAAACGTAATAATTAGTCATGTTATCTGCTAGGTATCGAAGCTTGCATTTAGTTAGGCCCATAGCGACTGCGTAGGCTTCTGTAGCATTGTGTTTTCGGGTTTGGAAAAGGGCTTTAATTAGGTATTTGAGAAATAAAGACGTTTAATGTTGATGTTTGTGGTTTTATTTCAATTTCCTTGATAAATGGGCGCATTCCTTGAAATTTGACTAAGGCGGTATAAACTACATGGGAGTCTACATTTTTTGGCGTTGAAAAAAAAAACCGCCCACCTGGGCTAGCGTTGAAAAAGTCTGGAAGTATCCGATGTTTTCCCAGATGGCTCGTTTTTTTCGGATTCTTTCGGAAATAATCAATGAAAGTTCTGCTCTAATTTTTTTAACTCTAAATGAATGTATATTAGGTCTAATTTACACCTACCACAGGGCTACATCGATGACATTGAGGTCAAAACAGTTGAAAACAGTGATAGTGAGATTATTTATTTGTTAAAAAACCCCGAAAACTTAGAAGAAAACGAAAGTTTCATTAAATCAATACAACTTTTTCTGGAATTATCAACGCAAACCTGGGCGAACGAACGCAATAGTGACACCGCAACCGCACCGGATGCCGGTTCCCATTCAAATGTCATAAATGTCACGAAACAAACCGTTGATTGATACACGGAATAACTAAAGCAACTGTCAAATGACAACAGTTTCTAGTGGCCTTGAAATTGGCAGTGGATTTCTCAAATGATAACCTCTCTAACCTAATAACGTGGCTCTTACGACATCGTTCGTTATCGTTATCGTTATCGTTAACTGACGCCACCAGCCAGCCGTTCAGCTGCAAGGACGCGGAGGCGCTGGTCACACCAAGGAGGAAGGGACGGAGAGCCTAGTCGAGATTGCTCGAATGTACGTACCAGTACGGTCCGGGTCGGTCGGTCAGAGGCGTATAATTTGGCGTTTTAACAACCTCCGTCCGGACTTAACCCGTCCGAGATGGGACGGGTATCCGGGCCTTCTTGCATATTCTCTCCATCGTCTGCCGCCTTGGCCTGCCCAACTGGCCCTCCTGCCCGAGACACCAGTGGGCCAAAAATACAGGTTGGGAGTGTAGGGCTTGTGCAGTTAAGGAGGGGAGTTGACGGGAGTGAGAACCAGACCGAATACTTGCATCGTGCCCAGTAATAGGGAAAGATAGACATATACATGTGTAGATATATACAAGAGGGATAGTGACTGCGGTTAAGTCGATTGACTTGATTTATCTTATCTTTGATGTATAGTTAGTTGGGTGCTTCATTCATTTTGCCCTGCCTGTGGTTGATTGGTCTCGTCTGGCTCAGACTCGGTGTCAGTCTCCGGTTGTTTGTAGATAGTTTCCACTTTCTTGAATTTTTCTCTGTCCTGCGCTATAATGTTTCCAGTATGTTTGGCTTTATTTTGTGTAGCGGGTTATATCATGGTCCAACGAGTCGAGCCATGTGAAAATTGTCCTGCCCACTTTTCTTTTGCTTTCCCTGTATTCCAAGGCTGCGTGAAGGAGGTGTGGTTTAGGCCGTCGGAATATGTGGCCGTAGTAGGATAGCCTACGTACTTTAATAGTTTTCGTAATTGATTTTCCTTGAAGTATGTGTTGTATTTTTCGTTTTGGCGGGCATTTGGAAACACCAAGCATCTCTACCGTTGAGTGCTAGTCGGATGTCGCTGTCGTCTTTCTCGACGTATAGATGATTAGCAAGTGTCTGGCTGTTTCTTAAATCCGATTTGGTTTATTAAAGAAAAGCTCGGGCGTGTTGCTTAATTTGTATTAGAATAAAATATTGGATGTGATCTTTTGATGCGCGTTTGCTCTTTGTTTAAAACCTAATGTAAACTTAAGACATGCAATGATCTAGGGTTGTTGTCAAGCAAAACAATGTACTTGTATTGTATTACGCAGCTGCCCCTACAACACAACCACGTCAAAAAAAAGGGATTTATTACAGAGGAAGCAATGGTTGTCTTTTAACTCGGCGACTCTGACACGCGACTGTGGTGAAACAATGGGCATAGAGACAGGAACTATTGCTACAAAAGGGTCTAGTTTCAAGTTATTGGTAGTTGCCACATGTGGTTGCACTTGGTCTGTTTTGAGGGTTCGGAGTAAGGAGTCTCGAATTTTTTTGGTGCAATATTTATGGCAGTTTTTGTTTTGCAGAATTGGTACTATCCTTTTTTTTATTGGTATCTATTTTTTTATTTTTCGTTGTCTTAAGTTGACTCTTAATTGTGTTTAAAGGGTAAGTATTTGATTTCGGGTTCTGGGAAAGCTTGCACAATTATTATTTTTTGACTTTAGAACGCGATTTATGTGTTTTGGGACGTAGGTTTCCTTTTCTGGTCTTTTATTAACTTTCCGTAGGATTCAGGCAAAACTTTATGTCAATAAGTTGCTATGTATTTATTTGCTTAATTTCGCACGATAAGTTACAATATAGGACTTGGTTGGGGAGTGGCGGATTTTTAATTGGTGTTTCATCTTCTGCGCTGTTTTGTGTTTCTAAATATGAGCTAGTTAATGTGGGTACCTGGACTCAGCCTGTGATATTTCAGGTTATTAGTTTGTTGAAAAATGTTATTAACGGGTACTGTTCGAGAGATGTAAAGGCCGCGGTAGGGATGAATCTTGTAGGTAAGTATCTGTTACTAGGGGAGTTATTTGTTTTTATGTTATCACACCGCGAGTGTTAAGTTAGGCCCCTGAAATTTAGTATTGCAGAATAGGTATGAACCTATGTATGCGATATTTCCCGGTTGTTTCTGGTGTGTAAGACTGGTAGCTAGGCTAACTTATTGACTCTAGGCTACGTACATGCGAAGGTGTCGGTATTAACAGGTGGAAGAGGGACCTAGGTCTAGTTGAGTAGGTAACGATTATTGTAGCTGGCTGAAGTCCTAGGTGGCACGGCTAATGTGCGCGATATCTAGATTGGGAGCGCTAAAGCCTATGAGAGATAAGAATAAAGGAACGTCCTCACCGGATTTGTCAGTGGAGTAACTGCAGACAGCTATGTACACGTTTTTGAAGTTGGTCTGCGCCTGCTCTCTGTCACCGCGGTTGCAGTGGACACGGACTGCAGACTATTTTATAGCACTCACTGCAGCACTAGTAGGTACACTTGTTAATTAAACCTATTGACACTTCTCGTGTGATTCTGTAATGAGTCGAGAATACACCGCGCGGGAATGTCGTATCGTACGCGCACTTGAGGCACTTTCGTCGGCGTTATTGCAGAAACATCTGGTGACGGTCGCCTATTGTTTCGAGGACACTGGGAATACTGGGATGCGTCCGCTCCGCTTGGCGTCCGAAACCGAACTCCCCTAATAACGTGGCTCTTACGACATTTGAAAAATTCACTATCAAAATATGCGACTAATTTAAGTTGTAATGCATTGATACCGACTCCCAAATTACAACGACGTATTTAATTTGGCTGCTTGGACGAATTGCATCAAAAGAGATCAGCAAAACTGTCGACTGGAGAAATAAAAAACACATATACTTACATCTCTTTTTGACACTTCCTTTACTTGGTAAGGAAGTGAATAACAGGTTTATGACTTTGATGTTCCCAGTTTTGACGGGGGGCTTAATTGATACCTATTATCCGTGTCTTCGCATAAAGATCGCAGACGTAGGACACTTCCATAAGTATCAACAGTTCGTTTTTTCCGCGCCGCATCGCATTTCTTCGCCCACGTAGTAAGTATCTACACTGCGGCGTAAGGCGTAAGGCGTTTGACACTGTTGCGATTCTGATACTGCTGCTATAATGCTCTAATTTGGAATGCCTTGATCTGGCTCAAGAGCTACAATACAAATCAGTAACAATATCTGAATCAAGACAATTAAATTAGTGAACGCACCCCCCGTAGGCTCTAGCTTTCCTCAAGGGAGTATCCTAGGATCTACGCTATTCATCTTATATAAAAACGATATTATGCAATAATGCACCGAATGCTGATGTTACCTGCAATGCCGACGACACTGCCATTTATCGCAGTTCCACTATTGTCTTACTCTCCAAAAAAAGCTCTTTATCTTACCCGCACCTTAACCGCACAAACAAACAAAATTGAATCTTTCTAGTCGTACATATTTCAGTCGCCTGTAATGGAACATTTTTTTTTTTTTTTTTTTATGCTATAGGGGGCAAACGAGCAAACGAATCACCTGATGGTAAGCGATTAACGTCGTCCATGGACACCCGCAACACCAGAGGTGTCGCAAGTGCGTTGCCGGCCTTTAAGGTGGGAGTACGCTCTTTTCTTGAAGGTTTGAAGGTCGTATCGGTCCGGAAACACCGCTGGCGACAGTTCGTTCCACAGTTTAGCTGTGCGAGGCAGGAAGTTTCGGGAAAAGCGCACAGTTGAGGACTGCCAACCATCTAAATGGTGAGAGTGGAAATATTGTCGCGTAGGGCGATGGCGGAAAGAAGCGGCAGGGATTAATCCGAACAATTCCTCGGAACACTCCCCATAATACATGCGATAGAAAATACAGAGTGAGGCCACATCTCTACGCAGCGCCAAGGGATCAAGCCGATCAGAAATACGTTGGCAGTTGACAATTCGAGCTGCTCTCCGTTGGATGCGGTCTAGAGGAAGAAGCTGGTACTTAGGTGCCCCTGCCCAAAGATGAGAGCAGTATTCCATATGCGGGCGAACCTGCGCCTTATAAAGCTGTAGGCGATGGGCCGGCGTGAAATACTGCCTCGATCTATTGAGCACACCGAGCTTCTTCGAGGCCAATTTGGCCTTACCCTCTAGGTGGCCGCGGAACTGGACTTCACTCGAGATGTCAACGCCAAGGATTCCAATACTGGCTGTGGCAGATAGGGGAGTGCTCTCAAAACGAGGTGACGCGACGAACGGAAGTTTTTTTGCGGTGAACGCGCAAACCTGTGTCTTTGTAGGGTTAAAATGGACCAAATTAAGTCGACCCCAATCTGAGACTTCTTTTAGGGAGGTCTCAATTTCGGACACAAGTTTGTTCCGGCTCTCAATGACGTTTTCCCGGGAAATATTGGCGCGGCCGGTGTAGGAGGCATCACCCGTACTATCATCAGCATAACAATGAATGCCGCTAGTTTGCAACATGTCATTGATATGCAGGAGGAATAGCGTGGGTGATAGCACACAGCCTTGAGGGACACCAGCATTCACAGACATTGAGTCTGAGCATTCACCGTCAACTAGGACCTTAATGCTTCTGTCTGCTAGAAAACTGCTGACCCATTCGCATAATTTCCCGGGGAGCCCATAGCATGGAAGTTTCGAAAGAAGTGCTTTGTGCCAAACGCGATCGAAGGCCTTCGCTACATCCAAACTAACTGCCAGTGCCTCACCTTTACTCTCTATCGCCTGTGCCCAGCAATGTGTCAGGTAAACTAAAAGATCACCAGCCGAACGACCCCTACGGAAACCGTATTGTTGGTCACTCAGCAGCTGGTGATCCTCTAGGTACCAGAGGAGCTGACGATTGATGATGGACTCCATAATCTTAGAGAAAAGGGAGGTTATAGCTATCGGCCTGTAGTCGGATGGATTTGAGCGGTCGCCTTTTTTAGGGATCGGGTGCACCAAAGCTGACTTCCACGAAGTCGGGACTACGCCAGAAGAGTAGGAGAGCCGAAAAAGACGCGTTAAGACCGGCGCCAACTCAGGAGCACACATCTTGAGAACAATTGCAGGGATTCCATCAGGCCCACTGGACTTATGGGTGTCGAGGGAGCGAAGAGCCTTACGCACAAAGCTTTGGCGGAACTGTACATCTGGCATACAGCTCTCGCACCGCGGTATAGTCGGCGGCGCTTGTCCCCCGTCATCCAAAGTCGAGTTGGACGCAAAAAGCTTACCCAGTAGATCGGCTTTGTCTTTTGCGTCGTGGGCCAACGAATCATTTCCCGTGTGCAGAGGTGGAAAAGACGGCGTGCAGAAATTCCCCTGGATAGCTTTGGCAAGAGACCAGAACGCACGAGTTCCCGAGGGGAGACGCTCTAGTTTCTCGCCAATCCTACCAATGTGCAACGACTTTGCTCTGGCAATGGCTCTTTTGAAGGACCTGGAGGCAAAGTTAAACTCCTTTTTTAAAGCGCTGGTCTTTACATCCTGTACCGCCGCTGCATTTACCCAGGCTTGGTAGCACTCCAGCTTTCGGCGAGACGCCTTTTTGCAGGAGCGATCAAACCAAGGCTGGGTTTTGCCACCAACAGGTACCGCAGAGGATGGAACGAAAAGTTCCATTCCCTGAAGCACCACGTCAGCAACAGAGTCAGCAGCGATATCAGGATCATCCGGCGTGAAGCAAACCTGCCCCCACGGGTAAGACGCAAAGAACACCCGCATCCCGTCCCAGTCTGCTGACTTATAGTGCCACACACGGCGGCTACAAGCAACTCGCCGACGCGGCGGGCACGTGAGAGGCACTGTACTCCGGATGAGGCAATGATCCGAGGAACCGAGAGGGGCTGCAACGGATACATCATAGCCAACCGGGTGAGAAGTCAGCAGAAGGTCCAACAGGGAAGGTTCCTGGCTCTCCACATCTGGGATTCGCGTAGGCGCAGTAACCAGTTGTGTCAAGCCGTAGGTCAGAGCAAAGTCGTGAACATGGAAATAAACATCCCCTGAAATGAAAACAAATAGGGTTGTAGGAGTGACATGTGTTCCTAAGGGAGCATCGCAAAGCAGCCACAGAAAAAAACTAACCAGAGTAACAGGATAACAGAAAAAAAGTACTACTAATAATACAAGGCACCTGGGGGCCGTTTCTCAAAAGCTTGTATCTTGTAATATAAGGTCGATTCACGAGAGCTGGCACGAATGAATTGACCGAAAGTAATGTCACTTGTCACTGTTAGTGACAATGTGAGTGCGGGTGTTATACAGGAGCCTCCTAATGTTTTGTAAACATGTACCTAATTCGTTATTGCTATTCAAGTTTTTTTTTTAATTATAATCAGGACAAATAATATGGTAATCCTTTTAGTAATTATTATTAAAGTTCTTCGTAAATAGAAAGTATGTACCTATGGCTTGTTCGAATTGTGAAAATTCTAAAAATACAGCAGACCTAGGTGTCTGTCCTCAACAGAGTTTTTCATTTATTTATATCATGTCTTCACACTGACGCTTCAAATTACGGCAAAAAGATTAGAAATTCTTACGAAATTTAATTATATTTTCCCCTCACTAGCTTAGAAAGCGCTGTTTTGTCCTTTAAAACTAGCGTAGAAAAACGCATTTTATCCACAAGTGGGGCAAAGTAATCTAATTCCTATCACTTACCACCAGTCCAGTATAAGTGAGTCCTATATGCCCATAATAAATATGCGCAAACGGAGGTCACACCTAAAATTGGTCGTCTTATCCCGCACTTGGAAAGCTGTTGGCAATATCTACGTACCAGGAGCGTAAGTACCTACTCTATGACAAATTTTGAAATTGAATTTTGGTGGTTTCTTCAAGATAACTTAAGTACACGTGGATAAGATTTGTAATCGTATGTAGTCTTTATTTTTCTCGCAATAGTGAGGGGAAAAATGTTGTATTACACTCGGCGGCAAAGTTTGTTCAACTCTCGTGCCTTGAGACCCTCGTAAAGCTCAAGATTCCAGTTATTGAATTCTTTCGATTGCTCGGGTCTCAATATAAGCCCGAGAGTTAAACAACAACTTTGCCCCCTTGTATAATAAATAACTATTTCGCGTTTCAGGGCATCGCCATTGTGCATGAAACATGGTTATAATTCTACATTTTAGTCATGATGTTGGCGTGGTAGGCACGGCTGTATACTTTCGGTTTTCTTGGCGTCCATAGATTTAATATTTGGGCTAGATTCTCTAAAAACACAGTTATCATAATCACTTTTTGCATCAACCTGTAATTAATAATAATAATTTTAATTTTATTTTAATTATTTAAGTGGAACTCCTTGTCTCATAAAATAAGCAAAACAGAGACTTTCGCTTGTTTTACAACTTACAAGTTATATACGAAATAAAAAATAAATATATTATAAAAATTATATTTATTTCGTAGACGAAATAAATATATCTTTTTTGCTTTGAGATGGCTAGAGCCAGCTGTCTAATTTCACGACGGTTATCAATAATACTCGTGTTATCGTCGATCAAACATACATAAAAATATTCAAACGATCGTTCAAGTGGACTCGGAGTACTTACTCGCTTCGCTCGCTCGTTCGATTATTTATTATAAAAGTTGACCACAGATTCTCCAAATTTATCTGGACTTGTTACTCTGTGTAGTTATAGTCTGACAAGCGAGCGAGCGCAGCAACAGTAGGACAAAATAACTATATCCATCCCTTTTTTCAGGGTGGTAATACTAGCGTAAGAAAAAGACAGTATGATACTCTCTATCCTACTGTTACTGCGCTCGTTGGGTTGTCAGAGTATAGGCCCTCTGTGTCCCAGCTCCAGGAGGTCAGGACATTAATAAAACACGACTTGCACTGTCAACAATAAATAACAATATTTATTTGTCTTCTGACATACAATTTATTCTAACATTCATATAATTATATGCTTCGTAACCTAAGGCGGTGAGTGTTGAAGGGGTATTCAGATAGATTCTTTTGAACAAAATAATAATAAATAAATATTACAGGGACATTCTTACACAAATTGACTAAGTCCCGCAGTAAGTTCAAGAATACATAAATACATAGAAAATATCCATGACTCAGGAACAAGTATCTATGTTTATCACACAAATAAATGCCCATACCGGGATTCGAACCCAGGACCATCGGCTTAGCAGGCAGGGTCACTACCAACTACGCCAACCGGTCGTCAAATATATCGCATATATCGCTCTGAAAGTCTAAAAAAAGTGTGACGCGGTTTTATTTTGGCTGTACCCAAATTCGAAGTTTAAGATATACATTCAACGTACAATTTAACTCTCTTTAATACCTACTTGACTTGATCCATAAAGGCACGCCTCGGTCTTCCCCTGCCTCTACTCCCTTCTATCTTGCCTTCGATGATGGTTTTTATATAATTGTCATGCCGTATCAGATGCCCCAGCATAGTCCCAGAGTAGTAGCAAGTCAAAGAAAAGGCGAATGTGATGTCGTATCAGGAGCTCAAGACATTGGCAGAAAACCGAACGGAATGGCGATTACTCCACCGACAAGAGCTATGCTCTTAAATATATGATATATGATGAATACCTACTTGAATGACTTTTCCGTCTGACGTACCATTTTCGAGCAAGACGCAAAAAACTGAAAAGCTTAACTCCTGGAATTGGGAAAACTCGGTTGTTACGTCTTTAGGATCTAATAAAGCTATTACATAATCACAATGGTATCCAGCAAACTAGTAAAAAATAACACGAGTAGGTAATTGTCGGAATTATCTTGACCCCATAATCGGATAAATCTTATCGCGCAAATGATCGCTCGCTGAGACCTTTTCTTTCAAACGTAAAGATGTTCATACTAAACACACCACACTCGACCTATTACTGAGACGCGTTTTCGCATAAAATGTTGATGTGAGCAAATCCATTTTTCGGCTGACTGAGACCCGTATGGCGCATACACAATTACGTACCTACACATATAGGGCTATATATGTGAAGCACCACGCTGACAAGTGTGACAATTTCTATAATTTTAAAGAAAAAAAAACCGACTTCAATTGGACTTTCCGGTATAAGTTAAAGTAAGCGAATTATTGCTAATTTATGTTTTTATTTTGTTAATTTTCCTTACATCGTATTTAAAACTTAGGTACATACATATTACTACCAGGGTTCAGCATCAGCTCCATCTTGTGAACTGCTCTCCTAATTGCTCGTTAACATGAGTCGATTAACGAAAACAGCACACGCGTATCTTTCACCAAACCTGAGTTCCACTAGGTACTGGGGTTCAGCACCAGCTCGATCTTGTGAATTTCTCTCCTAATTGCTCGTTAACACGAGTCGAATGACGTGAATAGAAGTCGCGTATGTTGGACCAAATTTGAGTTTCACTAGTCACTGCCAGGGTTCAGCATCAGCTCCATCTTGAGAACCGCTCTCCTAATAGCTCGTTAAAACGAGTTGAATGACGAAAACGGAAATCAAAACAATCAATTTGATATACATTTAACGCAATTATGACCTCAGATTCGTTATATCGAACCTCTTAGATCCCCATGATATCGATATTTGTTAGCATAGGACCAAAAATGAAGAAATTCAAGATGGTGGCCATTTCTCGCCATTTTCACCGCATATTTGTTATAATGAACCTCTCGGACCCTCAGATATCAATTTTTATGAAGATAGGATGAAAACTGAAGAAATTCAATATGGCGGCCATTTTACGCAATTTTTACCTCAGATTTATTATAAAGAATCTCTTGGATCCCCAGATATCGATTTTTGTTAGGATCTGATTAAAAATGAAGAAATTAAAGATGGCGGCCATTTCTTGCAATTTTCACCTCATATTTGTTATAATGAACCTCTCGGACCCTCAGATATCAATTTTTATCATGATAGGATGAAAACTGAAGAAATTTAAGATGGCGGCCATTTTACACAATTATGACCTCAGATTCGTTATAAAGAACCCCTTGGGTCCCCAGATATCGATTTTTGTTAGGATCGGATCAAAAATCAAGAAATTCAAGATGGCGGCCATTTCTCGTAATTTTCATCTCATATTTGTTATATTGAACCTCTCGGACCCTCAGATATCAACTTTTATCAAGATAGGATGAAAACTGAAGAAATTAAAGATGGCGGCCATTTTACGCAATTATTACCTCAGATTCGTTATAAAGAACCTCTTGGATCCCCAGATATCGATTTTTGTTAGGATCAGATCAAAAATGAAGAAATTAAAGATGGCGGCCATTTCTTGCAATTTTCACCTCATATTTGTTATAATGAACCTCTCGGACCCTCAGATATCAATTTTTATCATGATAGAATGAAAACTGAAGAAATTCAAGATGGCGGCCATTTTACGCAATTATGACCTCGGATTCGTTATAAAGAACCTCTTAGATCCCCAGATATCGATTTTTGTTAGGATCTGATCAAAAATGAAGAAATTAAAGATGGCGGCCATTTCTTGCAATTTTCACCTCATATTTGTTATAATGAACCTCTCGGACCCTCAGATATCAATTTTTACCATGATATGATGAAAACTGAAGAAATTCAAGATGGCGGCCCTTTAACGCAATTTTGACCTCAGATTCGTTATAAAGAACCTCTTGGATCCCCAGGTATCGATTTTTGTTAGGGTCGGATCAAAAATAAAGAAATTCAAGATGGCGGCCTTTTCTGACATAAACAGTAAAAATACATAATTATGTTTAAATCAGTTCCCACGTTTCCTTTTGTGACCCCGTGTCAAATCCCCAAAATATTAAAAAAGTAGTAAATATCTTCCGCATAGTTATCAGCTCCATCTTGAGAACTGTTCCTCTAATTGCTCGTTAACACGAGTTGAATGACGAAAACAGAACTCTCGTAAGTCATACCAAACCTGAGTTCCATAAAGTACTGCCAGGGTTCAGCATCAGCTCCATTAATTCCTCATGATATCCATCATCACAATTTAATTAAAATCAAATTGGACTACCTCGAAGGCATTTCGTAACAAACAAAAGATGAATGTCTCAAATCAGAAGATACAGCTGGGGCCCGCGAATTATAGAGCAGTTCCTCTTTGACATCCCTGGTCGTCATCATCAGGTGTGCTCCACCAAACTGGTGGGTTTTGTAAAGAAATGCTCGAGTTTCTCATGAAAATACCCAAATTACTATGCATGTGCCTTTCAAATTTGAGGAGTTCCCTCAGTTCCTCATGGATCCCATCATCAGAACAGGATTTTGAAAAAAACGGGACCAACCTGGAACCATCTACTTAAAGAAACCAAAAAAAAAACTCAAATCGGTTCAGCAATGACGGAGTTCTGAGGTAACATACATTAAAAAAAAAAATAAAAATAAAAATAAAAATAAAAATAAAAAAAATTCAGACGAATTGAGAACCTCCTCCTTGAGAAATATTGAAGTCGGTTGAAAATTACTGAATTACTAGCTTCTCAGGCGGAAACCGCTCATCATCGCGCCGGCTGTGTGCTTGTTTACACCATTTCGATAATTTGTATGTACGAGTATGTCTATTACCATAAGTCAATGCCTAATAGGTACCTATACTATTTTGATAAAACTAAATATGTACTTAGAAACTATAAGAAGTTTCCTTGAAAACCACCACAAATAGGTAATAATCAATTTGGATCCTACAATTTAAAGGATTAAAATTGATAAAAAAAAAAACAAACGTATGTCATTGAAAATCTCCTTATAAATAAAATATTGTCTACGTGTACGGCATTCAATGTCCAGCCAGACTAGGGCGGGCCAGATTTAATTGTAAAACTTAAATAGGTCGCTCGTTGTGCGTGCCCCAGTTGCCAAGGTCGGCCCGCGCTGATTTTAAACATCTATAGGCTTCTATGAGCGCCTGCTCATATGACGGAGGTGTTTTTTTTAGTGTGTGACATGTGTAGACATGCATCTCATACTTTAAAAAAATATTTATTTAACTTTCTCCATAATAAAACTCATCCAAATCGAATACTAAATTCATATAAACTTAAATAAAACTAAACCTAAAAGTGACAAATCTTACAAGAAAATAAATTAAAGACCTACTAACCCGCCTCGTCGCGCGCTTGGGCGCAAAGGTGCCCATAACGCTAGCTGCGTTTCCGTGCTGAATCGCGATGGACAGACTATTTATAATAAATGTTATAAACTTATAAAAACTACTTCGTAAATCGTGGTATGCATCTAATAGTCCAGTCGGGTTAATTTATGCGTCTAATTCGTTTTCTTTTTTCGAGTAGGTACTTCTTCTGAAATTAAATTTGTTTGCAAAACTATTTCTGTCGTATAGAATAACCAGTATTTTCTTTCGCGAGATTTGTAAATAGATTTCAGCTTGCTATTCAGTCCGACATTGATGTATCGGCAATTTTACGGGTTTCCTTGAAAAAGGGTTAGGAATAACTTTATATGGAAAACTTTTTGTTCGTAGTTCGTGTGTCGTTTTGATGTATCTACCATAGTGTTGTACCTGTACAGAGGTGTTCAATTACAGAAGAAATCAAATTATTTTTAGTAAATATTTTGATTTGTGTTTGTGTGTAAGTTTAAATCGGTTGGCGATCCTAGTGGCTGTGGCATCTGCAGCGAATGCAGAAAACGAAGGTTCGAATCCTGCCCTGGGCAATGGAGGTCTTGGTCACTTTTGCTCTAGAATATGCCATCACTTTCAGTTTATAATAGGTTGATTGAGAAGGATACTTTTTCTATCTAACGATTTAATTATACAAACGGCCAGTGTCATATGCTGCCTGCTTACTTCCGAAGTTTGCATGTAGATGGTAATTAGTAACTGCTACCTAACCTACCTTGTACATTTGTATTGCAGGCAGAATACGATGTGTACATTCGAGTTCATAAATATATTAACATTTCCAAGGCTTCAAATATAACTGTACACCCTTAGGACATTGACAATAAGGTGTAAGTGTTTACACATTATGCATTCAGCTGTACAGATATTTATGAACGACAATACATAGAGGTATGAACACCCGACCAGCTTCCTGTATCTCGAAACTCGTGCATGAGTTTACAGAGAGTACACACAGATACACCTAAAACGGAAAACAGATAACTTACCGCTTCGATGGATATTTTCCCCTCAGATTGTAATTTTTTTATTGAATCATCAGTAAGTACATAACGAAGTACCTACATAAACATATATAGGTGAATTTAATAAAGTGGTAAATGATAATTATAAATTGAAAGAGATGTCATATACTACAGAAAAAGTGACCAAGGTCCCCGGTGATCGCCGTAGCCCAGTGGTTAGGGCGTCTGCCGCGAAAGCAGGGCGCTAGGTCGATCCCAGCCCTGCTCACCGGGGACCTTGGTCACCTTTTCTGTAGTATATGACATCTCTTTCAATTTATAATTTATATATAGTAGTGTGCCTACTTACAAACACGAATCAAAACATTTATTATAAAATAATAAATGTTTTAATTCATGTTTTACAATTGTGGTAATGATAATGTTCATTCGAAAGAATCGCTCTGAATACATAAAGGAACTTGTATTAATTGTATAAATATTTTTTGTAGTACATTTGTGTTGGTAAGGTACAGTATTTTAGAGTCAGCGGCAGTAAAGGCTGCGCGAACCATGTGCCCAACCTGCATGCCTACCACGAACATCGAAAATTGGCATTGACGGGAAAACCTCTTTGTCACTCCAATATGCAAGTGTGACAGAGATGGAGATACAAATCCGCAATCGTTCGATTTTCGTGGTATAGGCCCTGATTTGCACACGACCTTATTTACTAGACAACAAAGATGTGCTCAGAAAATTTTGATCACTTCGCCCGCTTAGTTACTTTCGCTGTTTACAGGTACACCCGCGTTAAAAATTGCATGGGCAGTTTATTGATAAATTCATTAATTAATTGCCTATGCACATTTTAACGTATGTTTATGATATTACAGCATAACAGTTGCCGAGTTATGTTTACTAATTAGATTAATTGGGAAAATATGATATGAAAGAGTCAGATAGGTAAGTATCTATTTCGTGGCTTTAGACACAAAATTGCAATTTCCATAATTTTAGTAAATTTCGATTGCAAAGTTTCGATCTATCTTTAAAAGTGCAGAAAATACGTCTCATTCTGTAAGAATGAAAAAGTTAAGTTTTTATCTAAAAACGATTGGAAGTATACAAAATGTTCAATGTGATAATGATTTCTTAACACGATTAGGGCCACTGTATATTTGTTGACAAGTATCCAAGAAATGGGAATAATTAGGGGACACAATCTTAATTCTCATTTTACAAACCACAAATCATTGTATTCGATTACTATTAAGGCAGGTATACATATAATTGGTAGATACATAATGTGATATAGGTATTTGTTCATTTATATAAAACAATTTTACAGCCAGGTAAAAAGTCACCTTTCAATGTCACCCCTTAAGGCTAAACCCGGGTTGGGTGAACGGTATTTTTTATAATTGTTATTTTATTTCATTCTTGTTTACCAGGCTGTAAAATGATTACATAAAGGTATTAAAAATACTTTGTATAGTTTAGCCTTTAACATTTATTATAATTTGGTAAGCAACAACCACTGTTATATACAACATATACAAACATCCTATTTAACAATTCTATGTGCATATGATGCAGATTTCACCATTCATATTTAGATTTCATCAGTACAAAGTGTTATAGTGCTTGAAAGTTACAAAGAGAAAATACATAAGTTTTAGGAAAAAACTTAAAATTAGTATGTAGCGGACAAATAGGTTTATTGTATAAAATACAAGAAAAAGTGGAAAAACTCGTAGTCTGCGACACTCGATGTAGCGACTCTAGGATATACTCCCATCGCTCTACCAGAATCCCAGAGTCTCGCCCGTGGCCATGACATTTTCTACATATTATTTCTTTCTAAGAAATTTTATTTTACGTACACGTTTCTGCATAAATTAAAATAACTTTTATTCCCGATCGTACTTTCCTCTTCCAAAGTAAGGCTCGTCAGAACCCAAAGTCAAAAAGTTTAGTAGCTACATGCGACGGGGCGTTCATATAACTTAATTCATGCTCCCTTGAGTATCTAGTATATTTGTTCTTAACTAAAATGACTCAAAGAAAAAACAATCCAAATCAGCTCCGGCTTGTCCAATGAACATTTATACTCTCCGCCACAGAAGAATTTCATCATCCATCTACTGACTCTATCGTCAGCGAGCGTATGGTGAACGTTGCTAAAATAAACGTCACTTATTAACACCGCGCAATAGGCTAGACGACAAAAAATGATTAGTCCGTCTGTTAGATTATTAAAAAATATTCGACACGTATTTTTTCTTTTGTCCGTCAAATGAAAAACGACGGAAATACGACGTCACAATTAGGTACGATTCTTACCTCTAAGTGACGTCACTAGCCCCCAACCCAGAACTTAGATGATCTGTATCGTCGTCAATTTTAGTTAACTTGAAACAGGAAAAAAAACGTGTCTAATAAATTTGGATAATCTAACTGACGGACTAATAGAATTATACTTTTTCAACCTAGTCGTCATCCCTATTTAAAGGGGCATAATAACGGCCTTCCTAGCCTAGTTTGTAGTGACCCTGCCTACGAAGCTGCCTAGGAAGCGAATCCGGTACGTTCGAATCCTGGTAAGGGTATTGATTTGTGTTTATCACAAATAGGTATTCCTGACTTGTCTGGTGATATGTAACTAGGGGAAACTGCTCAACATTTATGTTGTCATGGGCAACGCTCATGCGCTTTGAATACTGCTCATGAGTAACCTAGATAATCATTGAAATAATGGCCGTGTGGTTATTGGCAACACGCAAGCGCTTTTCGTGTTGTTAATTTGTAACTGGGCAAAAACTCAGACATCAAGATGCTTTGGGCCGTTTTTTTTTTGTAGAAAACTATTTTTTTGGTAAATTGGAAATTGTTATATTTTTCCTACCAGGATTGAAAGAGCTCGTAATTCTGAGCAGAAAACATGTAAAAATTTCTATTTTAGCAAAAAAATATTTTTCTACAACAAATAATAAAAATGCCCTTTGATGACTTTCTGTCAGATGTTATTGATAATATTGTAAACAAATAATACAGGGCTGTTGCAAAACGATAACGTAAAAGTGTCCAAATTTATATAAAATAGATACTATGATCATTTTTCTGATCAGAACATCACCGGGTTTCATTGCGAAGGCTGATTTGAGACAGGAATAGACTCAGCCTCCAATATCTACGGTCCGATAGCTCAGATCCCGCCTCGCTGCTTGCCTTAATAAATATACGGGGTGAACCTAGGGCTGCCATCTCGTACATTGCCGAAACCGGACAAAAAAGTTAAAAATCCCGTACGTTTTATTAAAATCGCATTCTCTCCCCGGACACTTAAGAAATCAATTTTTAATTTAAAAATTTAGCTTTTGCTAGGGATTGATCTGAACCCAAAAATTTCCGGGTTAGCCCCGGAAAGTTTTAAAAATCCGGGCCGGACGCTCCCCGGACGGGCTCCAAACTAGGACAAATCCGGGGAAACCCGGACGGATGGCAGCCCTAGGTGAGCCTTGTACACGAGCAAAAACGAACAAGTTGGTTTTTTTATCAAGCAGTCCAGCAAGCAGTATCCATTTTAAACTATCGTGAAACATAATAATTCTTAGGATGCCATTATTAAGTGTAAACAACCGTACGTGACGTCGCGTGAGGGCGGATAATACGTGAGTGTTATCGGAAATTTGTTATAAGCGCATTTTCAGAAATAGGATACCATTTCCTTCTTTTTTCAAAATATAGGGAGTTTTGGGTTTTTTATATCCAGAATCACGAGTAGGTACTATTGATTTTAAAAAAGAAAAAGAGTGTCCCGTTTTTTTTCGTCAGTTACGTAACGCATTTTTTCATGAATTTCATATGGACCGTTACAAAATTGTAATTTTTTTTCTATGGAAAATTGAGGACTTATTTTCAATAAAATGGTGCACTTTTTTCTGAAAATGCCCATAAAGCAGTATAAAGCTATAAAAACTTGAAACGGCTGATTTTAGATTGGAAAATATCTAGTCAATCTGGCATTTTCATACAATGTCACTGGCAAGTGTGCGAAATCAGTGCATGGTTGGCGTGGTCGTGCTCTAGATATTAGTATCTCCCTTTACAGTCAGGTTAAGGCATGACACCACAGATAAAACTGTACGCCTACCACGACCGTCGAAAATTGGCATTGACGGGATAACCTCTTTGTCTCTCCAATATGCAAGTGTGACAGAGATGGAGATACAGATCCGCAATCGTTCGATTTTCGTGGAATAGGCCTTGGTCTTCCGCGATGTAGGCTTTGCCTAGTTCCAAAAACCCTGCAAATTCTGGGTTAATTTAGAATGTCAAAAAGCGCAGGGTAATTTCCAAAATACGACTGTTAAGATGATGGAATCTTAAGCGATTTTTTTGTGATTTTCGAAATTACCCCAATGGACCCTACAAGAAAATAATCTTATGTAGTTGCAATAAATAAAATTTGTATGTTTATCTTTTTATCTTGCTGTGGGTACTATTATTTTTAAAATACAATAAAAATCTTGTTTGAATGCTTTATCTATCCGACACAGGATCCCATTATTACCCAGCGTGCATTCCTTGTCGGTGTTATGTTTTACATGTCTCTGGATATGTTTTATCGTTCCTCTCAAGAATTTAATACCTTTTCGGTAAATATGATATAACGTATATCATAATATTTTCTTCTACTATCTTAATAAGGTTTTTGTGATCTAATGGCATACAATTTGTTGTAGTTTAGTGAAGTTTTGTTGAGAAATTTCAATTCAATAATCACTCGAAATCCGAGTAAATTTTAGCAAAAAATCGGTTTTTAATATTATACGAAATAAATCTAAGCTTTGGCTCTTTTACTGTAAAAAATTAAGATTTTTTAAAGGCCAATACAACAAAGGCTCTCTCTTTCATAACTAAAATTTCGAAAATAGAAAACACACGTACCGTTTTTCTGCATGTATCATACAAAATAGGATACGCGTGACGTGACTCCAAGAAATCACCGCGTAATGTCCAGATTTCCGGACTGTCTTAACGACCGAGTGCCATATATCAACGTAAGCCAAGTGTCACCCCGACCTTAATGTGATTACAGGGCAAAATTTACCTTATTTGAACGTACGTAGGTTAAAATTGGGCTGACAGCGTTGGGTCCTAGATGGATGGTATAGATTTATGAGTCGGCAGAAAGATCAGCTAGTTTTATTCGAAGAATATAATTTGTTATTGATGGTACTTTGATTTGATTTAGATTGAAGTTGGTCTGTCAGAGTTGACGTTTATCGAGGTCGTGTCAATTAGATACTACGGTAGGTATCTAAATGAGATTGCTTAAGTTGAAAGAAAGTAACAGAGCAAGATTTTGAAGTTTCAGTATCGTTCTTAAACTTGTCTTGAATCCATACTATACTTACTAATATTATAAATGGGAAAGTGTGTGTGTCTGTTTGTTTGTCCGTCTTTCACGGCCAAACGGAGCGACAAATTGACGTGATTTTTTAATTGGAGATAGTTGAAGGGATGGAGAGTGACATAGGCTAATTTTGTCTCTTTCTAACGCGAGTGAAGCCGCGGGAAAAAACTAGTTACTAATAAAATGACATGTTTGTCTGTTGTTGACACAAAATTATATTGGTTAAAGATTTTAGTTACCATTTCTACTACCTTCCTATTAAAGAACTTAACGTAAGAATCCATAAATCATCACATCAATTCAACTTGATTTGATATAATATCAATGCGTCCGTCTTATGCCAGCGAGATCAATATAATATTCTTAAAATCCGACTGCGCCTCTGGGATTATGCAGCCCCAGTGCTACGGCGTAGACGTGTAGACATGACGCGAGACGTAGACGTGCTACGAATAGTCTAGAATCCCGCAGTAAAATTCAACAATGCGCTAGCGGAGCAAATACGCTCTAGGTGACGGCTACCAATTCGCGCCTTTCGCGGTAGAAACCCTGGAACCCTGGGTCCTTGTCCTTGCGCCAAAGTCTCTTTTTAAATAAATGTCTAAGCGCCTTATCAATGTGTCTGGCAACCAGAGGGCTGGCAGCTACTTTACCCAGTGGCTAAGCCTAGCCATACAAAAAGACAATGCTGCCAGTTTTATGGGCAACATTACACGCAATGATGAATAGAAAATGGGAAGCATTTTTTATTTATAGGTAAGTTTACTTTTAGTTTTATTTAATTCATTGTAAGTTATTTAGAATTTTTTATTGTTAGTATTAGTGATGTCTGACGATGACAGCCCGATGTAGTCGAAACATGACACGCCTATTGTAATATAATACGTGAGTCTTAACCGTTTTAATTGAATGTCAGTATGAAAGAAAGAAAGAAAGAAAGAAAGAAAGAAAGAAAGAAAGAAAGAAAAATATTTATTGCATTATACCATACTATATACAGCACCAAACTATAGAAACTTATACACTAAACACTTAAACTAACTAAGTCATGCTAAATACAATTTATTAAAGATATTGGTGCCATTATAGTACTAGTGGCTGCAATTGGACGCCACTCAGCATGTGCCCTGGCATCATGGATGCCATGGCGCTGGTCTTCCGTGGAGCCCAGGGGCGGAGGGTTGTTTAGTATATATAAGTATAGAAGAAAAGAAGGATGCAAAAAACTAGATAGTTGAGAAAATGAGGGATATAAAATTGATATAGTTTGCTAGTGGGTAAGATAACATGTTTATATTTATAAGTAGTTATATATAGTGAAGGGAATATATAAATCGATAATTGGATATAACTTATTAATATAAGGAAGAAGAGAAAGAAATAAATAAATAAATTGTATGCCATTTAATATAATATGTCCAAACAATCAACCAACGTGACACGCCAAAAGTATGAGTACAGGGTACAGCCTCAGATTCATAATAGTAGGTCCTGAATGATCACGGCAATTGGGAGCTAAATAGGTGTTTTTTAAAATTATTTTTAAAAGTGAAGAGGCTTTGTGATTTTCTAATAGGAGGCGGTATATTATTCCAGCACTTCGTAGCAGAGTAGCGAAAACTACCACGAAATGCTGCTGACTTGCCGTGTCTTGGACAAACTAGGCGAATGGCTTCTCTTGGTGGCCGTGTCGAGAACATAAGCTTGTCATAAAGGTACGGAGGTTGTCGATGATGCACAACGCCAAATAGCAACGAGGCAAAATGCAACGAGCGTCGCGCTTCCATTTTTAACATGCCACCTTTATTTAGATAAGGCGTGACGTGGGTACGCGGAGGGATGGGAAAACAAAAACGTGCGCAGGCATTCTGGACGCGTTGAAGGAGAGCCTTTGAGCGAGCCAATAAGCAACCGTTAATTACAGTGTCGACATAGTTGAGTTTGGACAAGATTAAAGTGTCACATAGTTTGATTCTAAGGTCTACACTTAAAAAGTTACGAACCTGGTACAAAACTTTTAGTCTGTAGTAACAGTTTTTAACAGCATCAAGGACATGCTGTTCGAAGTGCAACCGCTCGTCCACTAGCAATCCAAGATTACGTGCAACCGTGACCCGCTGAAGGCGCACCGTCCCCAGCGTTATATTTGGATCGAAACTACCAACTTTGTCAACTTGGCCTTTAGTACCCAACACCATGAATTTCGATTTATTGGGGTTCAAAACTAGGTCACAGCGGTCAGACCAGTCCTGGATCCGGGCTAAGTCCTTGTTCAGCAAATCTACGGCGGCTATTGTGTCTCGAGGATGGAACGTTTTGTAAATTTGTAGGTAGGTACTCGTCACGACAGTTCAAATTATACAGTGTGTTTATCGAATACGGGCGAACCTCTTAACGGTGGTTAGTATAGGACATAAGAAATGTAATGAGATAACTTTTAAATGGAATTGCAAATAAAATTTTATCCATAGAAAATAATTCGGCCCGCAATGTACCTAATGCAAACTCACTCGCGTTAAACATTCGTTGACAACTGTCAGCGTCAAACTTTTTATAGTACATTGCTGCTGAAAATTTTATAAAAAAATTAATTATGGGGTCTTAATTAAGTGTAACTTAAAAATATGTTTTAATTTTTGATAACACTAATGAATTCTATGTTTGGTTAAATTTATCGCCCGTATTAGACTTACGCACTGTATAAATAAACATCAGACTGTAAGCATTATCTTTAGAGTTGAGTTCAGAAACGCTTCCCCCACTTAAAACATCTTAACTTCCCCTCAATCTCAAGTTCATCCGGCGTGACACATTGTAAAACAAATAGAATTTACAACGCGACCGACGAAACTCTTCTGACATCGTGACGCGCTCCAAGTCATCTTAAAATGTCCCAACTTTATACAAAATGTCTAACAATATTAAGTGACAAGTGTCACTTAATGTAACTTAATGTGACTCCAACAGAGTTTACATGAAAGCTATTACGATTAAACCGCGAGAATATCCAAATTTTGTTGATTTAAGACTTGAACGATCGAGCGGACGAAGCGTCTGAGTTCTGCCAATCTGCCTGGCAATGCTTCGTTTCTATGTATGAATGCTTGTTTGATGATAACCCGAGTATCTTTGCTCGGATATTTATATGATAAGTTCGTTGCGTACGCAGCGAACTCACTCGCAAATCGCCAGTGTGATAAGTAGGGTATGCTTCCGGTACTGAATTTGTATGGCGAAAACCGGAAATTCCCAATTCCGGTACTATATTTGTATAGACCAGTACCGGGACCGTGCTCTAGTGATAAGGCTGTTTTCCGGTAGTTTGAGAGCTTGTTATTTGAAGTATTTCTGAAGCCGTGGTAGCGCAAGGGCTCTTGGCGGGCGACAAGGGTTGTTCTGAAACGAAGAGCGCGCGACTCTACTTTCGTTTTGATGTAAAATTAAAAAAAAAAGCGCTAAAAATACGCGACCATCGATATTAAGGTAGTAATCAAATACTGATAAATACCATAGGTTCTTCACTGTTAACTGTCTGGTCTTGACGAAGTTTGAGAAAAGTATTAGGCACGTAGGATGTAATTAGCACGTCTCCTCTTAAACAGTATACTGTATAATTTCAGCTTGGTACACAGAGTCAGTTTACACGTGTAGAATGGCAATTAATATGCAATGATACTTGCGAAAACGTTGCGTTGCGTAATAAAGGATATAATACGTAATATAAAGGAAGGCTTCATTAAAATTTACCTCTCAAGTATACCTACTTACTTACTTTGATGATTTAATTAAGAAATTTCCCAAGTTTATACCTAATAATTATGTTCATAATTTGTTCTGCTAGGTATGAAACGTCAATAAACAAGATAACTTAATAGAAATGTTATGAAAACTGATATAATGGTAATCGTTTCAAACTGTTCACTGTACAATCCCTTTTTTTTTAAGTCACTCGACAATCCTGGCCTTTTTGAATACATTCGAATGTAAGTTCCTAGTCGATTACATCTATCGTGTATTAGAATTTCAATTCACAGTTTTTTCATCAAATACGCCGAAGGTACGGTGTAAGAGGGGTGAACTTTTTGGGGACATAGTAATGCTATCGGCGCAGCAGGCGTCCCACACGATCACACGGTGTTAAAAATGACGTTTATTGTACAGTACCGAATTATTATCCGCAAAACGTGTCACCATAGGCCCGCTATTAGGGGATGCTCCCGATACCGAGTTTGTATGGCGAGTACCGGGGATACCCGGTTCTAAGTTTATATGGCAAGTACCGGGGATTCCCGGTTCCGAGTTTGTATGGCGAGTACCGGGGATTCCCGGTTCTAAGTTTATATGGCAAGTACCGGGGATTCCCGGTTCCGAGTTTGTATGGCGAGTACCGGGGATTCCCAGTTCCGAGTTTATATGGCGAGTACCGGGGATTCCCGGTTCCGGTACTGTATTTGTATAGAAAACCAGTACCGGGAGCACACCCTGCACGCTATCTATAATTAAAGTTTAGAACAGAGTGGTGATGGAAAACTACACAAATACCTCGATAGGTTAATAGGAGTAGTACGAGTATACCCTGTTTTATTGATTAATATACACTCTTCAAACTAACTAAATTAATTTACTTATATGTCGTTTAATGTACTATTTAATTAATATAAAACACTTGTTACATGTATAATTCCTTTTACAATTCAGTTTTAAAATAAAAATTTTTTAGGACTCAACACGGGTTTTAGACTTTCAACGCAATATTGGATATTGGTATTGGTCATACAATAAATACCGGTAAGCCCGTAATAACTAGACACCCTAACAATATTATGGTATAATTGTTCAACATTTTATGTATGTAATTATAAATATTATGTTTATTGTTAAAAAATGGAATTACCTATGTCGAACCATGTAGAATTCAGCCAGTTACAACACCAAATGCATTGGGGTCAGTTCAAAAATGTATGTTGAATAATATTTCCAGTGATAATTATTTGTAATTTTTATTGTTTGATTAACCTTATTTTGATGCTTGTGAAAAACCCTTTTTTTATTAAGCAACTGTATTAAGTACATTTGGTGTCGACTGCTAGTTTTCTGTTTGACTGCTATTACCACCAGTTCAGCACGCCTACCTCGAACATCGAAAATTGGCATTGACGGGAAAACCTCTTTATCTCTCCAATAAGCAAGTGTGACAGAGATGGAATTACAAATCCGCAATCGTTCGATTTTCGTGGTAGGCGTGCAGAATTAATCTTCTGTCGACCGGATACCTGCGTCTATAGGGCAAATAAGCTTTGGTATAACTACATCCAACTTTTTCCAATTCAGTTAGTTCTGGCTATAACACATTAAGGTAAACGTCCGAGTGCTCGACACGCTAGTGCCCAATAGGTGACAGCTAACTGCCACTTCTGTTGGGAATGATATGAAAAAGATGACATGTATCTCTAGGCCCCAATTTTACCATGCTGACAAGTGTGACGATTCCTAAAATTACAAAATTACTGGCGTTTTAGGCTTCCATAGGCTACGAAGACCGCTTAGAATCACGCGGGCTGTGTGCTTGTTTGCCACCATTTCGATAATATAAATAAAATCATAATATTTCGTCAATAAATAGATAATTTGTTTTTTTTTTGTTTTTTAATATTATTTATTATATTTAAGTTTTTTTGATATCTCAATTTAAAAAAATATATTTATTACAAAATCTTAACAATACAAAATTGAGTCACAAACAGTGCCAAACACATAATAATTTCTTAATGAAGACTTTACGACAATTGTCACCAGATCTTATAGTGTTTTAAAGAGTTATCGATAATTTTTGACATGACAATGATCCAAGGTCGGAATTTCGTGACATATGTCGTACCTATTTCTTGTGACAAATGTCAAGAGGTCTTCACAAAAGCATTCGTTTTTAATAGTAATAATGATTTTAAATAGAAAACTCCCGTGAGTGTTTGCCATATTAATATACTTATGTCGGTTTAGTGTGCGCAGAGCAATCGCCGCAAGCGCTTCTCACTCATGATTATGGGACGCGAACCGTTCCGAAACATGTCGAGCTATTTTCGACTTTATATACGTGAGTAACCCTATATAAGTATGGTAATAATCATGTTTTTATTCATAAATGACATGTTGGCGGCGAACAAGCATACAAGCCACACGATATTAAGCGACGCCTGTACTCCATAGATGCTGACAATTGCCACACCTGTCGCCGTGGTGAAATTTGGTCTAGCTCTAGTACGTTAACCTTATCACAATAAACGCAATTATCCCCGTTGAACTTATTCGCAGAATTCGAACTTATTTATCTTAAAAATGTTATTCAAACTGCCAGCATTGTAGAAATCTTATCATTAATGACTAACATCTCACAATCGCGAGCTGTTTCAATCACAGAAGAAAAAAAGTCGAAAACTTTCCAAAACTTTTGCAAACTTTCCATTGCGCTACCGCCCTTAATCTGTAGAAGATTGGTGGCGAAATGGAAAAACAATCTTGGGACACTTTTTTCTCCAACTACGATTGAAAGAGCTCTCGATTCTGAATAGAAAACATATGAAAATTATAAGTTGAAAGAGATGCCATATACTACAGAAAAAGTGACCAAGGCCCCCAGGGCTGGGATCGAACCAGCGACCTCCTGCTTTCGCGGCGGACGCCCTAACCACTAGGCCACCCGACCACGGCGGCCATAGTCCGAAATTTCCTAAGTATAATTATGCAATCCTTTCTTATTTTTGAAACGCAAGGTGCGTTCGCCACACATGAAAATTACCAAGTAAAGCAAATAAATATTTTCCAACAATAAAAAATAAAAAGTCCATTTCTTGTACAGGGGCCTTACGTCATGGTAAGGGCCCAGATCATTCCGGTATTAAAGTTTCAGGCGTAAATGGGGTAAACACTTAACTCACACCTTTTTTCTTCACAGATACCTTGCTACTGTCCCCACTAGTGACGTCGTGCCGCACGACGTCGCGTGTTCGCGGCTAGCTAATGACGTGCACGTCGGCGTCGTCCGTCGTCGCGATGAACGACGTCGTTGTCGTCGTCATTGTGGCCCTTCGCTAGGATCTGTCGGAGAATCTGGTTTTAGACTGGTTATAAAAGGTATTGCTGCAATTTTGCTGCAAAAAATCAAATTACAAACTGACGTCTTACCCGGGGTCAACTAACCCGGAGTTAAGCGGTTTTTTTTTTGTATGGCATTTGACAGCTTACCTGCGGGTTAGCGCCTTACCCTAGAAGAATATAAGAAGTTTTGTGTTATCTATGCCACTTTTTCAATATTGCAGGGAAAGAGCTCGATTAAAATTTAACCGAATTAAATTTTCAGTGGTAGCAGTAATTGAACAAGCGAGCGAAGCGAGATAGGTCTCCCAATCTACTTGGACACTCCGTTGTTTGTATGTATGTATGTATGTTTGTCAGACGATTACTCGAGTATCGTTGATCGGATAGATCGGATTATTTGAAACATCGGAAAGCAGGAGTTATTAAAGCATACATGTTTCATAGCTTGGAACAGCCTTTGACCTTGAGACTGAAAGCCTAGATTATAATTACTATTTAAAACGAGATATTTACCATGTACATTTGTTTTCATGAGCTCCCGATATTTCGGCACTGTTACAAGTGCCATGTTCCCGGTGTAACTGATTTGCTGCGAGTTTTTATTTTATTTGTGGTCTACCCACACCCCGTAGCGATCTACCCGCTTACGGGTTCGTTTAATTTGCGCGGTGTCACTACCGCTACTAGCGTCTACTTTCTCACTTAGAACTCGATCACGTTCACGACACACGACACTTACAGTATCGACTGGTGCATTTCTTACCGAACCAATAACTTTTGGATTTTTGAATTTCCGAAATAGTGCCGAAATATCGGGAGCTCATGAAAACAAATGTACATGGTAAATATCTCGTTTTAAATAGTAATTATAGTGTAAATGACCATGTTAGCTTAAAATCTTATGAAAGCCTAGATGCTGGAAACCCAAGTCTATGTCGTACACAATCCTTTTCACCATTGCAGCTGCATGATAGGTTTCCTGCATTCTCAAGCAGTAGGATTTTATCTTACCTTTGCCTTTGCGCCTCAGTGGGGCGCAGTCGCAGCTCCAACGCGACCTGGCTGACCAGCGCCGCGACCAGGGCGCTAGCTAGCGCGACTATCTGGAAACGCGCGCACAGGAGCTGCCGCGCCGCGCACGCTAGCGCAAGTCCAGTGTGACGGGCCGCGAGAGTGAGGGACCACGGCCCGCGCCAGCCGGGACCGCCGATGCAGATTCCGGACTGGGGGAATACAGAAAGTTGTTTAAACAATTTCTTTTAAATCACAAGTTATATTAAGTAGAATCATTTTACAACAATATGCTACAATTCCTTTATGGTTGGTGCTAAAAGTACACACCTTGAGCCTTGTAATGAAGGCCTTGAATTCTTAGGCCCTACCACGAATCATTGTTGTGGCCGTTTTTATTTTACTTCATTTTCGCAAAATATGCCAATTCACTTAAAGAATTGAGTGATGCCGCCAACCGGAACACTAAGGCGATTTTCCAACCTAGAGATCAAGAAAATAGACGGGTACGGGACGACAGTTCCGTCCTCGCAGCTCTCTACCGCAGTAGTGCCAACATTAACGAGGTATGAGCCGCCGCGCCCCCTGCAGCCAGCGCGCCTCGACTACCTCGTGTAGCAACCATGACATAGCATACCTGTAGAACGTCCCACAACGCTGCACAAGCGCCCCACGCCGCGGCAGCTACAGCTGGCAGCGCCAGATCCGTCCGCGCAGCTCTCCACCGCAGCAGTGCCAACATTAACGAAGCGTGAGCCGCCGCGCCCCCAGCAGCCAGCGCGCCTTGCCTAACTTGTAGCAACCATGACATGGCATACCTGCAGAACGTCCCACAACGCTGCGCAAGCGCCCCACGCCGCGGCAGCTACAGCTGGCAGCGCCAGATCCGTCCGCGCAGCTCTCCACCGCAGCAGTGCCAACATTAACGAAGCATGAGCCACCGCGCCTCCAGCAGCTAACGCACCTCGCCTGCCTTGTGCAACAACCATGACATGGCATACCTGCAGAACGTCCCACAACGCTGCACAAGCGCCCCACGCCGCGGCAGCTACAGCTGGCAGCGCCAGATCCGTCCGCGCAGCTCTCCACCGCAGCAGTGCCAACATTAACGAAGCGTGAGCCGCCGCGCCCCCAGCAGCCAGTGCGCCTCGCCTGCCCCGCGCAGCTGCCATGCTGAGTGTGGCCGCTGCTAGCGCTTGGAGGCAGCCTGCGCCGCAGAGAGCGCCCCATGCGCACGTCCAGCCGCCGACGCAGACGCCGTACCACTATGAAATATACTCTCGTTAGACTTTTCAAGTCTATAGAGAAATTAGCACTTCACGGTGTATGTTATAATCTTCTTCTTTTAATATACCGTTCATAATAAATGAGCAAATAAAGTTATCATATAAGATAATATTTACTTTAGAACGGATTTAATCGCGTTTTTAACACCATGACCCTACTTTTCGAGCCCTTTACAGCATTCACTCATATAAGTTTTCGGTCAATTCAAGAAAACATCGAATTTCACATACGTAAACTGTCAAAAATTGTCAAATAAGAGTGGGAAGGGGCACTCGTACATCGATATCATAGTGTGAGAATCATAGTCACCGATGAGTTTCACAAATACGAACTTTCTGAAATCACTCATTTCAGTGAGAATTAGTCACTCGATGAGATTAAAAAATCGCACTCTAGGGGATAGGACTTGTCTTATGTCTATTCACACACAACATGTAGCTATTTGCATTTAGAAGTTTCTTACCTTAATATAAGACGTATAAATAAACCCCTGCTGTAGACCAATAAACAGGCCCATGGGGAAGCTAAGCAGCGCCCTCGGATCCCGCACAATAGACCTCGCATCCGGCGGCGGCGCGGGCGCCGACGTAGCCCCATAGACTCCTAGTCCTATGGCCACTAGAGCGAGCAGCGCCCAGACGGCCACCAGGGCGCGCCGACCGTCGGAGGTGAGCGTGGTGCCGGAGAGGGACTGCACGTCGGGGCAGCCGGCGGCGCCGCAGGTTTGCTCCTGGGGAAGATACATCAGTTAAAGGAGGTTGAAGCAAAGCGGAGTTAAAAAAATCTTCTGGCTTCTTTCTGTAGACTTTGCTTGTGGGTACAAGAGAGTGATGTACGTTTGTGTACTAGGTAGTCAAATTTAGTTAAATCAACCTAAAAACATGCTAGAACATTCTATTTGCAAGCATACGCTTCCAGTGTGGGCCAGTTACTACAAGTATTCCATTATTAGGCTCTTATGAGGAGAAACTTCGGGTATATGGGGAAAAGCATGACCGGGGAAATAAAAGCGCTAACAGGCAAGGTATTGTCTGGCCACATTAGTATAATATCAACGAGAATATTACTAATTTTGTCTATAGCTAGGGAGCATCACAGACTTTTTACTGGTTTTCAAGTAAAAAAAATAGAAATTGAGAACAATAAAAACACATAAAACTAAAATAAAATAAATGTTAAAGTAAATATTCCTCCCTCGGCATGGTACTGTAGACGCTGGCAGCGTTTCCTCGCTGTATTGCAATACTAAATGCGTTGGGCGAGGAAGCTGCCAGCTCTACGGTCGCCGGTAGCGCCCACAAGCCTCTTTGAAATATCCTTAAACACGGCGTGGATGCTCGAACCCCATGGGCCGAGGGTCTCGACACCGAACGGAACAAGGTTTTTTTTCAGTAACTGTTTCTTAAAAATATTTATTATTACCTCATAATCTTCATCCAGAAAATACGAGTTGTCAGGAGGCGGCCAGCCCGGCACTGTCGCATTTGTCATCACAGTCGTGAACAGGGCAGGTGACATGTCTTCAGGCCAGATCAGTAACGCTAAACCAAGCAGCAGGGACCCGCAGACCAGCCCCAAGTCTTGCGCCGCCCGTAGCGCCCGCAAAGCTCTCCTCAAAGCTATCTTCCGTCTACACTCATCACCCGCAGCCTGAGCTAACGTAGTTGCTGACGCACATAACGCCAGCGACATTGGAGACAAAGCAAACCCACAAGCACCATAAAGAGGAAGCAACACAGGAAGAGGAGTAGCAGCCGTATGCGCTGTCAGCAACACACAGACTAGAACATGAGCCACAGTCACTACTACACGCGTCCCAGTCTTTTGAAGAATTAACGGAGAAAACGGTGCTACTAAAGCTGCGACTGCATGCATGATGGCCAGCGGCATAGCACCAGCTTCTGCCCCTGCGAAGGCCGTGAAAGGGAGTAATGCTGTCGCGCAAAAACCACTAGCTACACAGAGGAGGGTGAATCGTTGGACGACGGGCTTGGGAATCTTGGGGGGCTGACGGGCGATGAGACGGCGGACTGAGGCGGCGCCAACGGACGAGGCGACGGAGTCCCGCCGGCGGGAGGACGTGGTGGGCAGTGCGGGCGCTCTGGCGGAGGATTTCGGTTTCTTCCAAAGCCATTCTTTCTTGTATTTTGTGTTTACGGGAATCTGTTACAGAAAAAGACAGAGTTTATTTGCAAAAGTAAATTGTGATTCCCTCTCGACAAAACGACAGTACATTTCTAGGTTGGTCAAAGAATGTAGCCAAGCCATTAGTGGAGCCACATAAAATTTGGACTGCACATTCGGACTGTGCTCCAAGACTTCCAAGGATCCGTTAGTTCCTCATTTGTAACCAGAAATATAATTTCGTTTGTGTACTTACCTGTTTGATGGCATGGTGTCGATGCGGATCAGAGACCGTGCGGGCTGCAGTGCGCACGGATGCTGGGCGCGACCGCTCCGTCAGATCCGGCAGGCTGCCCATGCGAGCACTTATACCACTACCTCATCTGTAACAAGGGATATATTCCGTTAGAACCGTAGATAGGATCGTGCTAATGCTAGTAATTAACGGTGCCACTCCCATCCTGTCCATCGACTCCCTAGGTCCCTTTCGTCTATTACACGGACCGATGCGTTTGGCCACGACGGATCATGCCATGTAATACTAGTTTAAGCTGACATGGACTATCTATAGGAGTACCAATGAAACACAGTTTTTTTTTATGGAACCAACAAGGATTTTTTAATGATAATTCGGCTGGTGACTCAAGGTGTTGAAGGTGTTACTTCAGAATCGCCGTTTGTTTTTGCAATATCAATACTCAATAGTTACTTTCAAGCTGATACAGCAACTAAAGAATATCAATTTGCAGAAAGGAATACTGTCTAGAACATGGGTTATATAATAAACTTAACACCATGACAATGATAGAAAAAAAAAATATAAAATATGCGATGATGGATATAAGTACTAATACGTCAAATGATTGTAAAATAATATTATTTGAATATGTTTTCATAGTGAGATTTCACGTAAAAGTACTAAATAGTTTTCACAATTATAGCTTACTAATTTAATTGTGAATCTTGAACTATCACTTATTTTGTAATTAACGATTACTACCGCAGAAATACTAAAATAAATGCACCAGCAAGGGAAACAAGTTTGCGCTAATTGCAACGCGAGCTCCAGATTAAAACAATCTACTGAAGAAAAACACCGCAAATACGATCTGGCTGCAGAAGATCTAAGAGCGTCTTTTACTCCCCTTGTGGTATCCTGTGATGGCACTGTCGGAACGGAATATGAATCATTTATAAAGAAAACCTCCCTAAAACTATGTGAAAAATGGTCCAAACCATACTCACAAATAATTAGCTGGATCAAAGTCAAAATACAAATATCAATCATCAGAGCTGTATCTATTAGAATTAGAGGAACAAGAAGGAGGATACAAAGATTTAGCTGCGAAGACGGATGCGGAATACCTAACGTAGATAATTAGATTATTTCCTGATATATTTTTATGTTAATTGTTATATATGTACCCATAATACGAATAAATATCTTTCACATCTACTGAAGAATTGGTCGAGTGTTGATGGTAGGTATAAATCAAATCGATGAAATATAATCAGTACGTATGTAAAAATGAGACAGAGAATATGGATAGTAGCATAGGGAAGACGAGGAAAAGTATAACTTTGGAAATTTGTGCTTTGGGAGGAAAATGCCCCGCGGGCAGGCAACGGCATATTTTTTTTGGGTATAAAAAGTCACCGCAGGCAGACAACGGTCCTCTTTTTGAAATCTAGGGTCATACTCGTACAAGCGGTGCCATAAACTTTTTATAAGAAGCAAAATTATAGATTGAATAGATCGTTTATTTCGTCGTCGTCACATATCAGTAAATTATTTACAAATAGGTAAATATTTACAATTATAAGTATCATGTAAGTAATTAAATTGTTACAATATTTATAATACAATATCTTTGTGCTGAAATATTATGAAATAACTAAACAAACAATAAATATTATAATAAGTTACGTGTTTTCGTCATATTCACTCTACCGTCAAGGAACTCATTTACCGTAACTAGGCATTTTTGTGCAAAACGTTTCGAGTTTAGGTGTGAAGCCTCGCTCTGTACTCATATTTCTTATTGTCTCAGGTATTTTATTATATATCTTGGCACCCATTACCCCTAGGAACTTTCCTGTCTTCTGTAGTATAATATTTTCCTCTAACGTCCCTGAGAAAGGTTGGCTTAATTTGACATCAATATCTTCTGGCTGCGCGGGCAATATTAGATGTTTTTGCGCGATTGAGCTTCGTTATGGTTACTAAATAGTGTGTTAGGGCATTTTCAGAAAAAATGCACCATTTTAAAGAAAAAGAGTCCTCGATTTTCCATACAAAAAAACAATGGTCAGTTTCGTAATTGCCCATACAAAATGTATAAAAAAATGCGATACAAAATTGACCAAAAAAAGGGACACTCTTTTTCTTTTTTTTTCAATAGTACTTGGGATTCTGCTGATAAAAACCCAAAACTTCCTATGTAAAAAAAAGAGAAAATGGTACTCTTTTGAAAATGCCCGTTAGTCGTGAAAGTTTATTCAGTGTTTAATAACTTTTTTCAAGCAGGTAAAGTAAAACACAATCCAAGGTTTTCTCGATGACGCTAAGTAAATCAACCATACAACACGTAAGTAAAATGCTGGTGATCAATTTAAGGGCGTATTTTGGTCTGATTAAAATTGTGGTCTGATAATTATTGCGGTCTGAATAAGACAAAAAATAAAAAAAATTGAGGTTTTACCAAAAATAAAAATAAACCAATTTCCAAGGGATCATCAGCATTTTGTTACAAATGTACACATACGTTCAAAAGTGGATGGGCATTTCATTTCATTCATAAACTGCCCATGCAATTTTGGACGCGATAGTCCCTATATCAAAAAATGTTTTCATATTCAAGCATTCCCCATATCAGATAATCTTTTCCCTTCCTGTCCTCCGTGACTTTGACTAACACCATATTTGATATCAAACGTCGACCTTTCTAAATTCACGGACAATTAAACCTCTTTCACGTAAACATGGCAATCCTCCCTAATGAGGACTTTTGGAGAGATATCCGCCAAGCAAATAACTCACCCGTGAAAAATAGGATTTTACTAAAAAGCTTATATGTATACTGAAGGTTGCAGATAAGCAGGAACAACATTTTGGGACACGAAACGTGCCTATTTAATATGATACGTATGATGATAAGTCACGTTGAGTTTTATAAAGTAATTACGGAATTTAAGATAAATGGGTAGAATAGAACATTCGCAAGGCAAAGACCTTGATGTGTCGAAGCTCAATAGCCTCGGACGAAGAGTGTAGCCAAATTTACTAACTGTTATTAATGTTTTAAATATCATTCGCCCCAGCCATTTTGTACTCAAGTTAAATACTGACTTCAGGCAGGAAACTATACTTGTAAAATTGAAAAACATAATATTTTTCTCATTCTTAAGTGAAGAAACGTAATTGTTTGGCAACACTGACGGACCGTTCAACGGCCCGGCGTTCGAAAGCCACTAGCTGGCAGCATTCGATTTAAGAAGAATTTCCGTTCCAGAAAGTGTCATAGCACTGGTAACATCATAATTTAAGAAACAAAAAATGATTTAATTTTAAAAATATATATTTAATTTGAAGCAAATGCTTTGTATAGTTTGAATTAGCATGGAACGACATTTTCATGAAACGGAAGCTGTCAATTCATCAAGGACATTGAATCCGGTGGGACTTTTCGTATAGTAACCGCATTAAGTTGAAATTTGATATGGGGATCTACTCGTAGTTCGACTCCTCGGAATGGAGATAAAGCTGGGTCCACACTTTACACACTTTACACTTTGGGTTGCCATATCGTTTCTCCGTCACGTAGCACAGACGCGTATCATTATCGTTAGTAAAAAAACCGTCTAAGTGCGAGGCGGACTCACACAACAAGCACAAATAAGTCTCCTACTGAGACTGAAAAAACTCGCGATTCTGAATAGAAAACACATAACAATTGTTCATTTAGCAAAAAAATGTTTTTTCTACAACAAAAAATAAAAACGCCTATCTACCATTTTGTTAAGAGTGTTAAGTGTCAAGCGCAAGACCGACACTGCAAAGTTGGAAACCATTGTCTCATGTTGCGGTGAATGTTCCGAAATTTGCTCAATGGTAACATTAAAGCGTATTTAACGTTACAAACTAGGTTCAGAGGAATCAACAATGTGGCAAGGCACAAAGTATGGAATATGAGTGAACACATTTTTTAAATTTGTACCTACTTAAATAATAAATAAATAAATATTGTGGGACAATATTGCACAAACCGACCTCGTCCCACGTTAAGCTCTATAAAGCTTATTATTTTGTGGGTACTAGACGACGATACATACATTTATATGTATCTATCTATTATACAGTATGTATCAGAACGAAAGGCAAAAAAAGAAACCCGTTAATGTTTAGATCATAAATATGAGCATGGTACCTAATTCATCAAAAATACGACAGGTTTTACGTGAGGTATAAAAATATACATTTATTATTATTGTTTTGCACCTCCCCTGTATTATTTGTTTACAATCTTATAAATGACATTTCTTAAATTACCAACTGACAGACAGGCGTCAAACCTTGTTGAAGTTTGGATTTTTACCTAGTTACAAACAAACAGTTAACAAAGCGCTTGCGCGTTGCCTATGACTACAGCCATTATTAAAATAATTACCTAGGTTACTTATAAACAGAACTCAAAGCGCATGTGCATTAACATATCAACATTAATGTTGATTAGTTGCCCCTAGTTACATATCAACAGTACGCAATACGCATGCACTGTCAAAAATCAAAAACGTAAATAAACCCTATAGGATGTTACAAAAACCATTAACCGACTGCAAAAATATGGTCTTCGAGTAATTCATTTAGTAATTTTATGCCATAAAACATGTATTTAGGCACGTGAAATGCACGTCATTACATTGTACTCGAGTTCCCCGTCAACCAGTTTTAAGGTTTGCTCTTCGTTGTGATACATACTGTATAATAGATATAAATACTTAAATATATAGAAAACATCCATAACTCAGGAACAACTAACTACTACTACTACACTACTACTCGTGATAAACACACAAATAAATGCCCTGACCAGGATTTTAAATAAATAAATACATATTTAAAAAAAAAATATTATTTATTTTTTATAATAAGAAGGATATGCGGGCGTGTAGAGGTCGGTTCCATCTTTTTTTCCTTTTTTTTTGTACGTACCTACGATGGCTGCCTTGAAAATTTTTAGTCGTGCTGGCTCTAATCGGAATTTCTATGTTTATTGATATCGGTACAACAGAAGTCTTCCTAGCAAACAAACAATTTCGGTACTTGGTAAATTTTACTCCCTAATTTTTTTTATGGAGTTAAGTTTTTTACAGCAAGCTTCCTTTTTTACAGATGTGTACTTTAAAGAGTATCTTTCTCATCTTGCGGAAAAAAACAAAGCACAAGTAAATAATAAACTTTTCTTTGTAATGTAAAACTTGGAAAGGAGACACATACTTATATATACGTAGAGTATAATATAACCTTGGATCAGTACGTGGTAGAACCTTAAGTAGATTATGTATCGCTTGGTTTACAGAGAAAACAACTCGTGGTAACATAACAAGTAGGGCCCGGGATATGGGGGCGTGTAGCTATAACCCCGATTAAGTTTATCTACGTAGGTACGAGGGGTGCTCTGAAAGCAGCAGTCATACCACAGTTGTTTTTTACCGGGCGTTCCGCCCCGTTTACCGTTCTATTCTTAGTCCATGGAACATAACTATCGAAACAAATCGGACGAAAATTGCTGTCATGCCGTGATTGTTTTTTAGAACCCTCAAGCCCCCCTCACTATCTTATAGCTTGCGTTGGACATTTTGCATTAGACAGTTGTCAAGTGCTGAATATACTACTGAAGCTTTATCATCTAATACCAATATTAGGGGATGGAATGGATTTGAAGGTCGTAGTGTACAGAATTATACTAATCATGCCCTTTCAATTAATATCCATAGTGAGGGAGTTATGAAAAATTATCCTGCTCACGACTCATGAATCAGCCTGTTTAGGTATATATATACTGTTAAACTCATAACCCAGCTTTGCGTTGCGCAGTCGGGTGAAAAGCTTTCAATATAATTAGGGCGTGCAAACCGGTTTTTAATTGTATGAAAAAAACCGGATATGAACCGAAATTTCGTACAAATAAAAACCGGTTTGCGCACCCTATTTACAGTTTATACTTCACAAGCAAAACTTTTATCGCAGGAACGTTACAATTGCGATAAATGTTCCATGTTTCCACTCTGATTGTTCCGGAGTTTTCATCGCAATGGAGTTGGGAAGTGGGGCACATACGGAACAGTTAGGTGCTAATCATGAAATCGAGTTCCGATGTTACGATTTCACTGACAGGGCGCAATGGAAACGATTTAGAGGGTTACCCTGTTCAATTGTTTACTTAATACACTCTTTCTAGCGATTTCTCGGCTTATACTCAGGGAGCCAGGGGTCCGCTTTAGCAACTAATCCCAAGATTTAGCGGCGCTAGTATTACGAAAGCGACTCGCATTTGAGCATCCAACTCAGAGGGTAATCTATGCCTTAGTCCAGTTTACTCGCGATGTTTTTCTTCACCGAAAAGCCATTAATAAATAAGGTGATCAGCTATTTCTTGTCACTGGTTGCCAGGGTTACTTACGGTCTCCTGGAAAATCTCGGTTTTATGGCATTCAAATTTACAGAACATGTTTTCTTTTTGGTATTTATATCCCCTTTGCATGATGATCCATCCATCTATCAAGCATGTCAGTAGAATATACTACAACGTTTCTTCTAACAAACTGTCCTGCATTTATCCCCTGGCTGACGGGACAGAATAACAACAGGAAATAGTTAATTCACTCAACAACTCAAATATCAAATGATACTATATTACAAAATTTCCGAAAAACTAATTGGTACGAGCCGGGATTTGAATCCGGGACCTTCGGATTGAAAGTCGCACGCTCTAGATACCCCTGGGCCACCAACGCTCTTATATTGGCGCATAATCTTGTGAAAGTCCTTTGTCCAGCAATGGGCGTCTCTCAGCTGAGATTATTTATTTAATACTAGCTTAGAGACAATAAGTAGCCTATGTCAATCTCCATCCATTCAACTATCTCCACTTAAAAAATCACGTCAATTCGTCGCTCCGTGAAAGACGGACAAAGAAACAGACACACACTTTCCCAGTTATACCTAATATTAGAATGGATAAAAGTGTTATACATAATAAAGGTTTCGATCAACCTTGAATCTGTGGCGTACTTCATTGTGATTAGACGTTGGTATTCTGTGCACGTCCCAGCGTAGGTTTACCCTTGATCTCATATTGCCATCGCTCTCAAGGACATGCGAGCTTGAAGGAGACAGGAAGAAAGAACAAGGTGTAATGAAACGATGGTGATCAGTTGGGTGTATAGTTAGTCTCTTTTCAGCTGAACCCTTACGGATTAGTGTAAATTTTGTTGACACAAATCAAATTATTTTATTTAATATTTTTTGATTTGTTATTAAAGTCGTAACACTACTATGTATAAATTGTAAATTGAAATAGATGTCATATACTAAAGAAAAAGACTAACACCGACGAAGGCCAATCCGAGGATCGAACTCGGGTCTTCAGCTTACGCGGCGTCTTCCCTGTTACTAAGATTGCATATACTTGAGAAATTCGCCGGCATTTCGATAAGACCTGGCCTAGTGGTTATGGCGTTAGCCGCGTAAGCTGAAGACCCGAGTTCAATCCTCGGATTGGCCTTCGTTGGTGTTGGTCTTTTTTCTTTAGTATATGACATCTATTTCAATTTATAAATCAATTGTATTCAACAATGGCATTATCTATCTATGAGGCGCCGCCGCCGAATATGCAAAAAAATAATTACACTTACCTATCTGTTTTGCCATTATCAACTCTATTCCTAAAGAAAAAAGATTAAAAATACATAATTTCTTACGCACGTGCCATACTTCTCTCAGGTTAATCATAGGGACCACCGTGCTATGTTTTTTGCTCAAATAGTTCATATTGAATCTTATTACTATAGCCATAGAGTTGTAATTTAGGAAACGTTTAACGTGACCGAACCTTTCTTATGCGGATTGCTAACAATAAACAAAGATTTCTTATTGGCAGGCCTTATTATAGTGAGATACTTCTCTCTTACGTGAAAACCACAATATCTCATATACCGTTTTCAAGGTCACGTTTATTGTCACAAATCCAAAAGTATACATTTTATGCTCCTGCTTCGTAAACAAGGTCTCTACCAACTAGGCTATGAGTCCCTAGTACATATTATGGTGACATTAACGGTACTAAGTTTTCTGTCAAAAATTTAATTTTTGATACAAGGTTTTACGGCTGACTGTACTTTGGTATCATAACATTGTATTGTCACCCAACCTCCATAATCATGTAAAGTTTCAGCTTATTCTAATATCGGGAAGTTAGTCAAATTCAGCATGCTAGATTTGACCCTAACAAACACAAACACACATACGCTGCAAGTTAAATAAAAGCTGTTGGTCTTCTAATAAAATAAAATAAAATAAATAAATAAAATAAAAGCTTGTAAAAAGCGACGTTTTTCTGCTAAATGTACCACTTCGGTTGTCGATAAGGCGCATATGCCATTAAGATGAATTTGGAAATAAACTTTATCGAACTGGTAAAGCACCTTTACCAAATTCATATACATACCTATCGACAACTGGCAAAGCAGTACATTTAATAAATTCATAAACATACCTATGCTCAATGTACATACATAATAATCTGTGGTACTCACATAGAGCACTTACCGGATATGAATACATGCCCGCATCTTGTAAGTGCTTTGTACCGCGATATATCCGGGCTCGCCGTCACGTCTTGTTTGCTCTACTTAAGAGTGGGACCGTTTTACCCTTGTAGTGAGCTATGGAAAATTGGCATCTGTATATCTACACGGAGAAAAAAATCTAGCTTCCTTTAATAAGATAAAGGAGTTCCAATGTAACCTTAAACTATCCAGGCTTTTTATTCATAATTTGCTTAAAAATTGAATTTGTCATTCAGGAATCACAATGGGTTTAACGAGGATAAAACGGCTTCAGATTAGCTTTGATTTCAAAATTTAAAGATGGATCGCACTAACGTAACCTAGGTTAGGTCATCGCCTGACCTTGTTTAGTCAAGGTCATCGCCCGTGACCTCCGTGTTCCAAGCGAACCCAACTCGACTTTAGATTATCCAATTGTGCAAATACTTGGTAAGACGCCACAGTTGGTCGATCCAAAGTTTACGAGCCTAGTAAATGGTAGACGAAGTGAAATTTAGACTTCCAGTGTTTGATATTGACATAAATAAAGGTCATACAAGGTTACAAGGTCACAATATGTGACATCCCGCAGACATACGGACAGTCGGCGGGCAAGTCGCTTAGCAACACAATAAGTAGGTATACACGCGTTTCTATTACGAGTACTTTATACGGGTTGGCAGGCACTAATTGACTAGCACGTTTGCGGAATAGCAAAGTAACATTATTTTCGTTGTTATTACGAGTTTATCACCGGAATGTCACATTTGTGTTATGACCACGCCCTCTTTGTAAACGCTGTATAATGCAGTTTCCATTTTTCTATGGTGGTGTCGTCGGCATACCGCAAAGCAGAATATTACTATAGATATTAATATATATTATAGCAAGATAATATCATACTAATTTTATTCTTTACCTACAACCCGCTGCCACGAGTCTACGAAGTGGAGCGAGGCACCACAAATGAGTTTCCGTCGTCGATATTATAATAATTCTCTATTTCAGGAAGCACATTCAAAGAATATAATTTGTTATTGATTTGGTAATAAGGTATAAACAGGAAATCGCCTGTAAAATGAATTTTCCACTTTGCGTATTCAGTCGATTTGCTTTTTGACATCAATTTATTATCAAGTTGTGTACAAAAAAAATCTCATCTTGATATATAAAGCGATCGGATTAAGCGAAGTTTCCGGAAATAAAGTCAATAATGCGATTCAGCGAGGAAATGAAGCCCGCCTTATAGGGCAGTTTTGCAGCGAACAGATATAAAAGGACTGATAGCTAATAATATTATTGCATCTATTTAATCTATATTGACATCAAGAACAAATGAAGTTATTTTATAAAAAAAACATGCTAATTCTTCGAATATGCCTCCACAACGGATATGAAGGTATATATCCACTCCCCATTTTCTCCTCAACTTACCCCTTCATATTTATTAAGAAACGAGGCTGAAGTAATTGTGCCTAGCGTCCCACTTGCCAGGCCTCTCATTAAGGCGTTTATTACTACAATATAATTATGCCATATTTGTAGACAAGGAACTATAAATGAGGATACTTATTGTTTGTTGTTCCAAAACTTTACTGTATATGTTTGTGTGATTTTCTTTCAGAATCGAGAGCTCTATAAAAAAACCCGTCAAGTGCGTGTCAGACCACGCATGATATTCGATCAATCAAATTTTTGTTTAACCTTTAAGTTATTTCTTAAGGCCTATCCGATGATGTGCCAAAAGTACATATTTAGCAAAAATACAGTAAGTGTAACTTACCTAACTACCTCTACCTACCTTAAATCTAAAATAGATCCTTGAGGCATTGTACCTTACCTAGGATGCTAGCGGCATTTCCTCGTTGTATCGCAATGCTGATACGTTATGCGAGGAAGCCACCAGCTCTTCGGTCACCAGTAACATCAACCAGACGTTTCGCGATTTCTACGAAAAACTTGTGTGCGCTGGGACCCCATAGATCAAGAGTTTCGAGTTATGGTTATACACAAATCAGCAAATATGTATAAGTATAGGCAATTTCTCAGCGTGAGCCTTCGTTCATTAGCCAAATTGAGCATAAAATGGTGATGGCGGCGCATTTTACCGCGTCTTTATATTAATAACAAGGGTTATTAAGTACAAGTGCATGTAGCTGGAAGTAACAAAGAATTAAGTTTATTTGGTATTCAATCATACAATTTATTGAATCAAGTGTCAAGTCTTACTGATTACGACAATAAAAATATTGCTTTGCTTCTCCGCGATATAGTAACTTATAAGTCAAATGGTGACAACTGGTTAACATTAAGTTCAATCCCACTTCCCATTTCCCACTAATCCCACTTCCCGCTGATATTATAAGCGAAGAAATATTAGAGGGCTTTTGAAAGTGTCATAGAGTATTAAATTTAGTAATGTTGAAAGTTGTATTTATGAAACGTGCTTTTTAAATTTCGATATCGTAATGTACCTAGAACATTTGTAATTAATGCAAACTCTATGTGCTGTGCTTCAAATACTTTAAACGTGTACTATATGTATTTCCCTTTTAAGAAGCATATTACGGTAAATGGTATTTACAAAGTTATAAAGTAACCTGTTATTCTTTTTTTTTGCAAGTGAGTTGTTTATTTTATACGGTCCCGGAATTTAACTAGCAATTTACGGTTCAAGTTTTGGTATTTCATACTTATGCTAATAAAAATATACTACAAAAATTCTAATGCTACGCAGATGAAGTCGTGGGTAAAAGCTAGTACAAAAATAAAAGGAGTTTCCTTCATACGTAAAATGCATAAATATCAAATCTGTTATCTATGTGTAAGTACCCATATCCTGAACTTTGTCCAGTCAGACTAAGCTAAGCTTACATCGATTTTGATAGCAAAGATTGTGAAAGTGTTAAGTAAAAAATGGAGGCAAACTTAACTTGGTCTAAGTTTAGAGTAAAAACAAGCGTCCACGATCCAAGGATAGGTAACTACGAATACTTACTACGAGGATATTGATATGCGTATAAATATAGCGCTCTCTCGCTCTCTGAAAGCCTACCACGAACCACGAACGAAGTTTCACCTCTCTGTCCCACTTGAGTGAGAAATCACAAGTGCGAAAGGGAGGTATACTTTCGTTCGCGGTTCGTGGTAGGCGCTCTGATTTGCGCGAGAGTGAGCCGCAACATAGCAAATTGAGCAGAAAATAGATGACGCTACGCTGCGAAATTGCCGAGCTTTCCGGAGAATCCGATAAGGAAAAATCGGAGGAAATGTGGGGCCACACTCAGTGTTGGGTAAAGAAAACATAATTGGTTGAACATTTTTGAATATCGAGTAGGTAGGTACCTACTGAATTATCATACTTATCTCAATACTCTACGAAATATTAAGTCACGTCTGTAAATATCTATACACTTCGGAACTTATTACAAGGGATTTAGGTTCAAAATCGAATACAGGTGCATATATACTTATGAAGCCGATGGTATTCTTGATATCTGACCTACCTATATAAAAGCTTATCTAAGTTATTTATTTAATACGAAAGTAACAATGAGTGAACAGTACAACCAATTGGAACCCTAGGCCACAGTACGACATTCACTGTGACGCTATAAATCAGATGGTAAGAAATCTCTTATTGCTTGACATTTTGACCAGGTTCTAGAGTGGCAGGTGCTGATTGTTTGACTGCACCTAAACTTTGTGTGCGATTTTCTTTTCGAAGGCTCGGAAGTTAACCGTTAAATGCATGAATTAACAGTATTGATCCTAAAACATCCTAAGTGACAACCAAATTCATTTCAAATTAAGAACTTACGATGATATGATAAAGTCTACATTCCAAGAGAACTTGATTGTCACTTGTCTCGTTTCTGTGTCATCAATGCATCATCATGCATTTAAGGATTAAAAATCGCTTCTCAGTGTGCTTATGCTCACCACGAGTTGCGGTAGTAATGTCTCGTTTCCTCGTTAGCTACAGTTGCACCTTGCTTGCATGTGCGAGAAAGATGCACTGACAGTGAGCTGACGTAGACGCTAGCGAACTATAGTATTCTACAGTGAATTTCAAACTCGTGACAAGCACGCAGAACGTAATTTGAAAGTCGTACAACGATCTCCGCCACGACGATCTTCCGATAGAGGAGAACTTGTCAAAAGTAGTTAAATGCGAAGGAGGTAGAAATAAAAGAATCGTATACGGAGAAATCGAAGGCATGCGGGGTTGCAACATGTCAGGATTTCTCCGGATATGTCCGGATTTATGAACTATTCTCCGGAATGCGGACGGATTTCACAGGTGTCAGGATTTTTAGAAATGACCGTGCCTAAATACCATTTAATGCAGTTAAATAGTGTTTTTGCTAGGAAAGTTGTGGGGTAGTTCTGATTTCTATCATTTCATATGTAGTTTGGGGTGCTGAATCCGAATCTGAGGTTTGCATACTAAATTTCGTGACGCAACATTTAAAAAAATTAAAAAAAAAGAAAAAAAATCGCCTTTTTTCCGGTTTTTTGCTTAAAACTCGAAAACTATTAACTTTTAGTAAATAGTCTATTTACAGAAATTAAAGAACATAAAATTTTCTACAAATATCACTATTTAGTTTTTTTTTCGAATGAGCTGTTCGGTCTCAAGTGCGCGTTAAAAATTGGCAATTTTCAGCGGTTTCTGCAAAACTCACTTTAAACGTTCCAAAACTATTTTTTTTTACTTAGATCGCAGTATGGAAAAATTATATGAGCCGTTGACGTTTAAAAGGTCCCGGCTGAAGTTCTTCGGTGACGTTGGGTCCTGGTACATATTCTGCTTGACCTGCAAAAAAGGCAAAATGCGGAAGGTATGTTTAATCTCACAATCAATTTTGTAATCCTCATCCGTTCTCTCTCCCCTCTCTCCTTGAGAAATGACTCCACTTCTTTTTTTGCAGGTCAAGCAGAATATGTACCAGGACCCAACGTCACCGAAGAACTTCAGCCGGGACCTTTTAAACGTCAACGGCTCATATAATTTTTCCATACTGCGATCTAAGTAAAAAAAAATAGTTTTGGAAAGTTTAAAGTGAGTTTTGCAGAAACCGCTGAAAATTGCCAATTTTTAACGCGCACTTGAGACCGAACGGCTCATTCGAAAAAAAAAACTAAATAGTCATATTTGTAGAACATTTAATGTTCTTTAATTTCTGTAAATAGACTATTTACTAAAAATTAATAGTTTTCGAGTTTTAAGCAAAAAACCGGAAAAAAGGCGATTTTTTTCTTTTTTTTTAATTTTTTTTAATGTTGCGTCACGAAATTTAGTATGCAAACCTCAGATTCGGATTCAGCACCCCAAACTACACATGGAATGAAAGAAATCAGAACTACCCCATAACTTTCTCACTAGGGGCCTTTTAAATTACAATTTAACTGAATTAATTAGTTATATATAACAGTAGGCGTTCGCGACTGCGCGTTTCTAAAGTATGCCCGTCTTACTCCTACCATAAAATAATATAAAATAAAAAAAAACATATATGCACATAAAATCGCTTTCTTAGCATTCTCAGAAGTTTTTTTTAATACGACGGTGACAAACCAGCATACGGCCCGCCTGATGGTAAGCGGTCACCTTAGCCTATGGACGCCTGCAACTCCAGGGGTGTTACATGCGCGTTGCCGACCCTTTAAAAAAAAGGAGCAAGCTTTGCTCCGCGGGTCCCCATCTGTCAACACAGTGAATCCTCTTGGAGCTCTGGCCACCTTACTCACCAACAGAAACACAACACTATGAGTATGGTCTAGTGTTATTAAACTGTGTGCTAGTGTTATTAATTATTAAGTATTAGGAGAATCAAATTTTGTAAGCGACATTATTGTGGAATACCCTTGAGACTAGGCATGTTCTTATGTTCAACGCTAGGTTTGTATTAGTGTTGTGCGAATTTAAGGTGGAATAACCAAAAGCGATCAAGCTCGCCTTGCTAAAATCGTTATTATCAATTATCAGATAAATAACAATTGTGGCCTTTAACCGCCAGTAGGGCGCCACTAACCGACATAAACACTCCCACATACCCAGGAACGTACCTACACTTTTAGTGACATCTAAAAAACGTTATTTTAGTTAATATGACAAAAATGGTTTTATTACAGCTTTTATTGCCGTTTAATATATAACGGTATAAAACAGAATGAGGAAGTAGAAACTATCCGTCGGCGATTCCAGGAAAACGGCAGAATTTTATAAAGAAAATCAATAAAGTGTGGGTGTTGTATAATATCTTCGATCATTGTTGAATGTTTATTACGATACATCGTGTGGGACTTAACAAAATCTATTTTATAAAACGTAACTCCTGCAAGATGCCTAGCTGATATCCTGATAATTGCTGGATAAGACGATAGTTTGTCGGCACGTTCTGACAATTTCTGATAATTTTAAAAAGTCCTGTCAAATGTCTTTGCATTTGGCAGCTGTCACCGTCGCGCTATCCCACGGAAGAATTACTAGCGTGGAAGTAGTACGATAACTGTCAAATGAGAACAGTTTGGAGCGATCTATATTTTGGCAGTGGATTTCTCAAATGTCGTAAGTCTTACTTAATTACGTGCCTCTTACGACATTTGTAAAATCCACTATCAAAATATGCGACCAAGTTAAGTTGTAATGCATTGATACCGACTACCAAATTACAACGATGTGTTTAATTTGGCTGCTTGGACCAATTGCATCAAAAGAGATCAGCAAAACTGTTTTCAACCTACGGAATCGGAGAAATAACAAACATATATACATCTCTTTTTGTCACTTCCTTTACTTGGTAAGGAAGTGAAGGACGAGTTTATGACTTTGATGTTTTTAGTTTTGACGGGAGGCTTGCGCTATCCGCAATTTATCAACTTATAGAATTATCCGATGACATTCGTGGATAACCATCTTAGGCCCGCTGGTAGCAATTTCACACGGTCACATTAGACAGGCTTTTAGCGACATTAACCTTGTAACTTTTAGGACGAGTCCCGCGAGATGTTATCAAGTTGATATGTGGTGTACTGCGGACAAAGTTTGCCCTAATTCTTCCGTAATCTTTGTAGGTATATCAACAAAGTAGTAGTTAAAACAGAGTAGAGGACACATTCAGGAAAGAAATCATAATCAAATGTTTTAATATTTCGTATAAAACTGTTAATTTTTTTTTCATTTCTTATTAGCTCTCTTTCCCTGTTTTTTTTTATTGGGTTTCTTTTAAAACTACGAATTGACATATATTTTTATGATATTTTATATATAAATTCCGCCTAATGCGTCATGAATATCGCACAGAGCCTTTACCATGAGTTCCTTTAAACTGACAGTCGCTAGCGCCTGACGCTTTCTCGAGTATTTCCAACTCGCTCCCACCAATGAGAAAGAACAGGATGCAAAATACTCTGGAATCGAGCAGGCTCGAGAAACGTCACTGTCCAATCTGAACCGCAGCTGCTGCTTATGGACTGAGAGCGCTGTGCAATTTGCTTATATTCAAGGCAGGCAAGCATTACATGGAAAAGTCCTTAAGGGTCGTTCGAAAATCATGGGATTTGAACTGACTTCTCTGAACACCGGTTAGAGAGGTCGTGGGTTCGAATCCTGTGCGACGCGGAGAACTTTTTCCATTTTTTCAAAGTCAAAGTCAAAGTCAAAGTATTTATTGTATGTAAGAATTAGGTTACATGTGATGGTGACATTATCTACAGTTATACATTTGTCTCACTAAATCTTTACCTTTTCAGGTGTACATACATTCTTTTTCTTCACTACATAGTATAAAACAAAATCGCTTCCCGCTCTCTGTATGTATGTATGCTTAAATCTTTAAAAACACGCAACGGATTTTGATGCGGTTTTTTTTAATAGAAAGAGTGATTCATGAGGAAGGTTTATATATGTATAATACGTAGCACCGGTGCGAAGCCGGGGCAGGTCGCTACTGTCGCTAGTTCAATTATAAAATTGTAGGTACATTTCGTTCGCACTTCGCAGACATCTCTGCTTAGTACAAATTTAATTTAGTACATACTTATACTTACTTAACTTAAAAAAAAAACAGTGTGTGTGTATGTGCGTGGGTGTGTGTTGGTCTGTGTGTGTGCGTGCGTGTGTGTGTTATGTGGTGTTGTATATGAATGATTCTACGTCATCGTATGTTAATTATTTTAGCGAATTAGTTATCCTTTTCTTGCAAGCAGAGTGTAGGAAAGCGAAAATGTTTATTTCTTTATAAAGTATTTGGTTTGTTATGCCAATCGTCACACCTATTTGCTATTAAAATATCTTGCCACTTTTTTTACCTTTTCAGTTATCTACTCTTGGTTACATATCTACATATGCTTATTGTTTTTTAATATGATTTTATACCGAGTAATGCAACAAATGCCATTTTTGGTTAAATAACAAATAAAATACATACATAACAAAAAAAAGTAAAAGTATTCAAAAATAAGAAGTAGCTCCTGCCATTCGTGGTTACGAAGAAGATATTATTATAAAGACTAGCTGGTGCCCGCGACTTCGTCTGCGCAATATCTTTATAAATTGTAGCATATGTGTTATTCTGATGTATAAGCTACATTATTGTAAAGTTACAATAAAATCCATTCAGTAATTTTTACGTAAAGAGTAACAAACGTCCATACTTACAAACTTTTGCGTTTATAATATTAGCAGGATTATTTTGAACGGCACACACCTTATTTGATGCGACACACAATAACAAGTAGTTAAGTGAGTATGACATTTTTTTGTTATATATTTTTTATCCATCTTGTATTTTGTACCAACATATTGAAATGTGACAAAACCTATACCACCTTACAGGACTAGACAAAAATAGTTTTGATTAAACTGTCACATATTCTACCCAAAATAAACCACAATTCTCTTACCATTAAAAAAAATCTAATGCAACAGATCCAATGCACTGTCACTTATCACTAGACTCCATGTTCATGATATGGCACGGATATGTTGTGTTTGTCTGTCAGTCTGTTTGTACAAGTGGCGTCCAGAGAAGGTGGCGCAGTACTGGATTCTGGACGCTGGGGTGAGACGGTAGGGTGACCATGGGTTAGGGATGCAGTGGGATTTTGGATTTTTAACACTTTTACAGGCTGTGCTATCAAAATCTATGAAACTTAGTATTGACGGACACTATAAGTAAATACCCAGTAGGTACCTACTGGTAGATCTGTTAAAAATACCTACTTTATTTAATTTGTTAATGATCATTTTGTTAATTCGCTTCTGACATGCATACATGCATACGTGCAGGATTTTTCTGTGTATATTTTTTTTAGTTGTTTAAAATGGGTCAGGACCATTTTTTACTTATTACCATTTGTTTCTAGCGAAATAACACATCTATCACCCACCCACGCTGTACATTTTGTAAGTTTTACCGCTTTACGTGAAAAAAAATTCTTCTATTTCGCTTTTAACACATAGAAGAAAAATATGTCGTCATGTTCACAAACAAAGAAAAAAATTACTACTGTTTACAATTTCAAAAACTGACTTAAGAAGATTCCGCAAGAAGATTGTAGGTAGGATTTTTGCATACATTACGTACATACATACGTAATTTGAGAAAATCAGGTTATTATAATTTAATTTCTGTCAAAACCGTATATCCTGGGTTACAAGTCCTGTGTCTACCGTCGAAACCCTCGCAAATCCGAAAACGAAATTACTTAAAATTACAAAACGATCAACCAACATTCACAGCCTAGTTGATCACATTCCGAACCAAATCAAATTAATCCGGTCACTTAACTAAACCTCGGTCTTACAATCCACAGAATCGGAGGCACCCTAAGAATCAGGGAGACTTGGCTAAGGGGAGACTAGGCCTGAAACGCGCTTGCGCCCCGCCAGTGTGGACACCACAGTACCAAGGCAGCCTACGTCTTTGAACGGTCATAAATATATATTCTACTTTGGACCTTATCACTGCGTAATACGGTTCAAAATTGTACACATTAAATTGACGTTCATGGGTTGATAAGTCTTTTCGGTTTTAAAGTATCACCGTGTGGCAGAGCGTGCCAATACAACCTTATTAGAATGTATCCACATTTGCTGCGACAGGTGGATGCTGAAGGGCATACCTTAAGTCTGAAGTTATTAGGGTTATATTGGTTTGGCAGGGATCAGTGGCTAGTCTTGAGCAATTTGATTGATTGGTCTTCTAGTAATATCAGTTAACTGTATCGCTGGGCGAGTAATTTGATTCTTGAAAGGGGTTTGCATGTTTAAAACGAGTAATAGGTATTAATTAATACAGACTCTGCTAACAAAATTAATTAATTAAATTTATGAAACCATTGAACGTTTAGTACGTTTAAGGTTTCAACAGGAAAGGGATTTGTTTTATTCAATTTCGCTATTTGCTAGTTTGCCTATTCGTAATGCTGTAATTATTGCGTCGAAATACTCGATATCAGATCGATAAGAATTCAGCGGAACCCGATTATATCACAGAATAAGTAATAGTATTGTACCTACATACTTTTATACACATCATTCATCTTGTCCCGAAATTCTAAGGATGTACAATTGAACGACTCAATAAACTCATGGGTTGATCTGATCAATGATCATAATTTGATTTCACATTGAGAAACGTATTCACAAACCAAATAATGTTAGAAGAATAAATTGATCCTTGTTTCAGAAAAGATTGGAAATCACTGGTCTAAAAAATATTAGTGAACTCGTAATAAGTCGGATGATAAAAGATGCTGATTTGACTTCAGTGACAGAAAATTGCATTTCATTTATGAACGCGTGTGTACCTACTTAAGTAGGTACGCAGTGATATTAGCTTTATAAAGCCCCAGCCCCCAACCCAAACACAACAAAGCCCATAATGTAACAAAACAAAACTTATTTTAACAAATCCAATAATCAATAAAATATACTACTTGTATCATTATTTCCTTATGTCATCCCTATCGCTTCAATATAAGTACAGTCATGTTCAAAATTGCATAGATAATTTAATAAATTTATTCATTCATAATTTGCTCATACAGTTTTAAACGTCATCATCAACATCATCAACGTCACGATTGCTCGAATCAGCCTACTTCGTCGCGCGCGACCCGTTACCTGCGCCGGTCTTGGGCAGTGATGCCCGAGCCGCGAAGGTGACAACACCACTCTGTCTGTCCGACGATGACTGCCCGATGCAGTCGAAACATGTCACGCCTATTGTAATAAACATACGTGAGTGTTAACCATTGCAATGAAATGTCATCATCAACGTTCGAATTTCATGGCAGTGTATGGTCGGCAGAAAAACAAATACAGTTAGGATAGGATTGACGGAACGCATCCTAAGCGTTTCAAAAATAAGAAAGAATTGCATATACTAAGGAAATTTTTAACTTTGTCCGCCGGCCCGGTACGTACGATAACACGGTACACTATTATTGCTTAATATACCTACCCACCAAAATCGCAAAAAGTGTCAAGAAGGAAGGTTCGGCCGAAGCCGAGAATCTCGGCCCTTTTCGGCCGAGAGCCGAGACCGAGATCTCGGCTCGAATTTTGGCCGAGACTGCCTAGACCGAGACCGAGATCTCGGTCGGACCTTACCGCCGGGGTCGGGTGGCCTAGTGGTTAGGGCGTCTGCCGCGAAAACAGGAGATCAAATATGAGCCAAATCTGTCAACAGTTTGCAGTTTTATTGAACGGGACGCATTGCGAAGATACTATTGCTATAACTGTACCCATATACGTACACCATGTATTAATAAATCACGGGCCACACTCTCGCAACTAATGATAATTTAATGAAATCGCCAAACTTTCCTTTGAACCCTAATATTGTTTAAGTCTCGACAAACTTACATTTGCAGTTAAAGAAATCGCTCACATCAAAGCTATTTTACCGAAATGTATGCCGTTTATAAGTTGTACAACTTTGCCGTCTGTCGAGATAAGTTGGTAACGATTTTGTGGGTTATGGGGAGCTCGCAGTAAGGTTTTGATGAATAATTTTGTACTGATATGTTTTGAAGTTCACGAGCAGGGTAAAGGGGTATCTAAGGGTAGGATCTTTTATTTTATGTTTCAAAGTATAGCGTACTAGCGAATCTGAAGGGTCATTTCATAGATTAGGAGTTGTGGGTCCATATGTCATAGGTAGGGTAAACTGATGAAGTGATGACCTTGATTACTGTTGTATTTTGGATACCTACTTACTTACTAATATTAAATTGCAACGGTTAACACTCACGTATTTTTACCACAATAGACGTGACATGTTTCGACTGCATCGGGCAGTCATCGTCGGACAGACAGAGTGGTGTTGTCACCTTCGCGGCTCGGGCATCATTGCCCTAGACCGGCGTAGGTTGCGGGCGGGGTGATAAAAATACGTGAGTGTTAACCGTTGCAATTTAATATCAGTATGACTCACAATGACGTACTTACTAATTGATAGTTAAGCATATAACAGGCCATGGACCAATTGGACCATTAAAACCTCTGATTAACTTAGGTGTTACAGACAGTACCTTATGCCGAGGGTGTATGGAGACAGAAGAGATGGCCGTCTACGTAGTGCTTGAATGCAACGGAGTGGCCCCATACAGGACAAAACATCTCAGATACCCGATTGATCGCCCCTAAGTCCTACAGAACATCAAAGGTATGATACGATTTCTCGAGATGCTGGGATGGACTAGCCATTGTACCCAGATAAGCGAAATAGACGCTAGACGTCGAGCTGCGGATATCAACCCGTGATATAATAGAATACAATGATGTTTAAGCACTCAATCATGTTATTAGAATACGTCCAACAGGCTTTACGGAACTATTGCAACTAATAACTAAGCTGTGGAAGGACAAATAACGAAATTGATTGTACATTGTGTAGTTTTCAATGCTTATTTTATAATAATCTTTATCTTTTTAAACATGTACTCGAAAACATGAATTACTTATACACCAACCGTAATAAACAGGACTAAAGAGCATAACCATAAGCGATTTTTGTTCATTGAAATTAAACATTTATGAACGGATTAATCGTGTTTATTACCACCATGGCCCTATGTCTCGAGCCCTTTACAGCACTTGTTTTCACGATAACTGAGAGCGAAAGTATAAAGCTAGTAATACATTGCCTAAAGGGCATTCTACAATTAAGATTTAAAATACGTAGGGTCATGGTGTTAATAAACGCGATTAAAGGATGACTCACATTTGCACGGGACGGGACGGGGCAGCGCGGGAAAATCTGTCAATTTCTATAGAAAGAACCACGTGATAGCTCGGAGTCCTCGGATGTCACGTGACGCTTTCTATAGAAATTGACAGATTTTCCCGTCCCGACCCGTTCCTTTCTAGTGTGAGTCATCCTAAATCCGTTCTAAAGTGTTTAATTTCAATGAATACATCAATATTATTCATGATAAGTTAATAATTTTAAAGTTATAGGTATCTATTTTATTTGTAGAGTTTTCTAACCCCGTTTTACCCTGTGCCTACAGGTCGTGAGGTCGGCCCAACCTCGAGCTTGCGCAGATATTAATAGTACAGAAAACATAAAAAAACAGTGCAAAAAGAATCGGAGCGAAAACTAATGCCCGTCCTTTGTTTCGGAGTATAATGGAGTCGCATCGTTTTTTCCACAACTGCTGCTATTGTGGAAATAGTGGAGAATTGAATGCTGCAATGCGACAAAAGGATTATTATCTGAAGCTTTTACCTACAATGTATGGTAAGGGCACAATCAGCATCGATGTTTGAGTGAGAAAAAAAACGAATAGCAAAAGAAAAACTTATGTGGCAGGTCGTTCATACGGATCACCAGCATTTCTGTTACAGCCTGTATTTGATGCATAAATATGCAATGCTTTAATTTTAATTACTTAGATCATATATGTAATATGTTTGTAGTAATTATTTTTTCGGTCCTCCGGCCGGTAACCGCCACTTTACGCAAAACTAAATTGCCGCCTGCCGGCTCCGTCGGGCAGAAAAATAGTATACAAACCTCGGCCGTTAAATGGGAAAGCCTCGGATCACATGTTCGTCGACCTCGGCTTCGCCTCGGCCGACAATTACATGAGATCCTGGACATTTCCCACTATAACGGCCTTGGTATGTAATCTACTAATATTTGTTTTTAAATAATCCAATGTATGTTATGTATTTATTAAGATAATAAAGTGCTCGTCACGATTTAAAGCGCAGTTTACACGAAAACAAACGATAAACGATATTACTATGTCACTTATCAGTGTTATCTGCAAGTCATGTGCGGTCATCATGACTTGGAGAATTAAGATAGATTCAGTATATTTAGTTTATACTATTCTTATAACTAGATCTTAACAACTGGCAGTTATTTCAAGCACTTCAAATGGTTATTGGAAACAGGAGGTCCCGATCCGAATTTATTTATGTTTAACACCTAAAATCGCTTCTCAGTTATTTTACTAGTTATAAATGAAACTATTTTGGCCATGAGCTAAATAAAAACTTTGATTCCTTTTTACCCGTCTGAGCTACCACGAAAACCACGGAAATTGAACGAATTTCGGAATTATATTTCCATCTCTGTTACACTTGCATTTGCATATTAGGAGTGACAAAGAGGTTTCTCCTTCACCCTAGGGCGATAATGAGCACTTTACGTACCTGTGTCGAATATTCATAGAGCTATATGTACTGTAAAACGTCGTACGATACACGTGCGAAGAGTTATTCGCAACTCGTGTCAATTTAAAAGACTCTAGGCTTCTTTTAATTTATCGCCACTCGTTGCGAATTTCCTCTTTTTCGCCCTTCTATCGTAATTAGGGTGTGCAAACCGGTTTTTAAATGTATGAAAAAAACCGGTTAATAACCGGTTATTAACCGAAATTCCATACATGTCATAATTATTTCTTGCAATTTACCTTAAATCATCAAATCTAACCAGCCAGTAAAACAGTAAAGTCTGCCCGAGTTTGCTTAACCTCACAATGAATCCTAGAAAAAGTCAATAATTCTTGAATAAACTTTTAATTCAAGTACTTCATTATTTCTGTGGTAGGAATCGGGTTGAAGTGTGTCATTGGCGTTATCTTGTCAATCGATTGTTGATTATTTACTATCTTCCTTACAGTGCTTAGTAAATTAAAATAATGTTTATTCAATAGTAAAATCATTGGTTTCATACCAATTTCAAAATAATTTAAAAACTGTGATAGTATGAAACGAAAATATGACTAATGGTAACTATTGTTTTATAACAATAATTTTATTACTTGTCTTTAATTAACATAAAAAAAAAGTGTAAATTCAGTTATGATTCGGTTGTGGAGGAAATTCGTAGCTAACAATAATAACTAAACAACAACAACAAACGCTTTTCTTCCATGTGTCAACTAAGTGTACGCAATACATTGAATTTAAAGAAAATAGAAGATTTATGGAGAACATCAGTTAGAGTCATCAGTCATGACATATATGTAGTAGCACTGTATTTATCCGTAATTTTATAATAATGCCAATTTACAAGGAGTCTTTCCAGATCTTATGAAATATAGTAAAGTCATGCCTCTTTTTAAATCGAGTGATTCGAGTGATCTGACTAATTTCCGCCCTATCGATACTCCTTGTACTAACTGTACTAAGTAGGCAAAGTTTTTGAAAAGTAAATGTTAAATAATCTACAAGGCACTTCAACAGACATAGATTGCTAACAAGCAATCAGTTCGGTTTCACAAGGGGATGTTCCACAACAGATGCTGATTCAGTGCAATTGATATATTTTGTGATCTTTCTAAAGCTTTTGATTGCGTAAATCATGGAACGCTTATTTAGAAACTTAGTCTGTCAGAGAATGCTTTCAACTAAATGTCCTCATATCTTAGCAATAGAACACATACTGTTGTTGTAAATAAATCGCAGTCTAGTGGCGCCGTAGTTAACCTTTTGGCCGCCGGACCCTGTTCGCCAAGACGCTCACTCACACGCCAGAGCAAATTTTAAGTAAACAACTAATAAAAAGTTTAGGGATTGCAAATAGTGATATCGATATTCATAATTAAAGGTGGAATTCTTCTCAATTTGCCTTTTTTTATTTCCAAACTTAGATTTCTCTCAAAATTTCTAAACTAAACAGATTTACTATACAAGAAAATGTTGAAAATAAAGGACTTTATCATGAAAAACAACAACTAAACATTATCGAATCATGAAGTAATATCACCGCACTAGTCTGTACGAGTAGTCTTCTATACATGTCAACGGCGCGCAGGGCACGTCTTTAGTTCCGACTGACAAATACTGTTTACGCGCGAGTTAAGGCATAATAGCGTCTGAGTCAACGGCATAAGCGCTTGTCGGTACGTAAACTTTATAAACCATAAGATTAGGGACGCGCATCGTGTCTCGATAAATTTACATACTTACCGGAGGGTTTTCGGAGAAAACTAACAGGTGGATTTAATAATATATATATATATATACAGTATGTATCAGAATGAAAGGCAAAACAAGAAACCCGTTAATGTTTAGATCATAAATATGAGCATGGTACTTACCTAATTCATCAAAAATACGACAGGTTTTACGTGAGGTATAAAAATATACATTTATTATTATTGTGTTGCACCTCCCCTGTATTATTTGTTTACAATCTTATAAATGACATTTCTTAAATTACCAACTGACAGATAGGCGTCAAACCTTGTTGAAGTTTGGATTTTTACCTAGTTACAAACAAATAGTTAACAAAGCGCTTGCGCGTTGCCTATGACTACAGCCATTATTAAAATAATTACCTAGGTTACTTATAAACAGAACTCAAAGCGCATGTGTATTGACATAACAACGTTAATGTTAATTAGTTGCCCCTAGCTACATATCAACAGTACGCAATACGCATGCACTGTCAAAAATCAAAAACGTAAACAAACCCTATAGGATGTTACAAAAACCATTAACCGACTGCAAAAATATGGTCTTCGAGTAATTCATTTAGTAATTTTATGCCATAAAACATGTATTTAGGCACGTGAAATGCACGTCATTACATTGTACTCGAGTTCCCCGTCAACCAGTTTTAAGGTTTGCTCTTCGTTGTGATACATACTGTATATATCGGTTATATATATATATATATCGAGTTAAAATGTAGACCTCCGCTGTCACTGCGGTCAATAATTTATTCGGCAAATAAACCGCAATGGACAATTTACTGAAGAAGCTGCCTAAACTTTATCCATTATTATGCCTTTTTTTTTCTACATATACCTACTTACTACGAGTAGTTACCAACAATGACAATAATTGGCAATTAAATGTTTGAACGCTTAAATAAAACCAGATTCGTGAAAACATATTCATTTTAAAAACTTGCACATCAATTGAACTTTCCCATCCCTAGCTGTCTTTTATACATGCCAACGGCGACAGTGACACGGAAAAATGTAGAAATTATAAGCATATTTTTTAAATCCTTTATTATGAAACAATGGATTCATATACCTGCTTAAAAAGTAAATGTATGAAAAAACAAAGGGTCAACAAGTTGACACGAGTACAAAATAATGTTTAAATTCTATTATTTTACCATTTAGTAAGCGGTTGAAACTTTGTCTTGTATACAAGACGACGGCGTTAGTGTATCGTACTATCGTTGTCTTGTATAGGTGACAACGGCGGTCAAAGGGTTAAACCAGGAGTTCCACGGGGTTCTAGTTTGGGCCCATTCCTGTTATTGGTTTATATAAATGTAGTGTCGTATAGAATCGTTGTGATATAGTGCTTTTTGCAAACAATACATCATTACGGTTACGGTTTTCGGTTTACGGGAAATCTACCGATTCTAGTGTACTTAACTGGTTTACTATAAACAAATTGCTACTTAAAGCTAGGAAAACTAAATGTGTTAGATTTGCCATTTGCAATGCAACACTTTAGAACGGATTAATCACGTTTATTAACACCATGACCGTACGTACGTTTCGAGCCCTGTACAGCTAGGGTTAAGCTAGGGTGCAGGGTTAAGATGATAACCCTGTGAAAACGAGTGCTGTAATGGCTGTAAAGGGCTAAAACGTAGGGCCAGTCATGGTGTTAATAAATGCGATTAATCCGTTCTAAAGTGTTTAATTTCAATGAATAAAAATCGCGGTAACAGAAGACAGTATTACTTTATTATTTATTTTTACCATACTTACACTTACACTTTACGTTTATAGTTTATCATTTATTTTTACTACTCTTCTAATTTGTTTTGAAAAAATAAGTCCCGCCGAGTTTCTTGCCGATAATAATTTTCTCGTGCTGTGGTGTAGGGTTAGAAGTAAGTTAAGTTATTGTGTTAAGTAGTAGCTAGCTAGTTAAGTTGTGGTAATTAGTAGCTTTTTTTGACGTTCATAAGTGCATTGTAATGTGCATAAATTGAAAATGAAAGATATTTATCATTGCTGCTTGAAACAAATTCATGTGCATGCTTTAGTGGTTAAAACTAACTTATAACTACATTTTAATATTGGTTCATCGTACTTACTAAAATGTACGTTTGGTTACGGTTTGAGGAAGTGTTGAGTTTTTCACTCGTGAGGCAACTTATCGGTACCACTCAATTTGCTCGATTGTAACAGTACCACACACCACGAAAATGAACCACTTCAAAAATTTTGTCCCACATTCTTTCTTCAATTGGCCATGCACCTCAAAATTAGTCACACGCCGCAATAACACCTCATTTTTTCATATACCTCAAAATATGCCACACGCCTCAAAATTACAAATACAAATACAAATATTTATTTAGTAAAACATCCTTTAGTACAATATCCTTAAAACTAGGATTCTACTCCCTGAATAGGCAAGCCTGTACTTCAGGATCATTCAGGAGGAATTGAGTCATAGTCATAGCTCAATAGCTTTTATTTGTCTCGCGGCTCAAAATTAATATATGTCGAAGTTGTAATGATGCAAATTTGAAAGTACCTCGCCTGAAATGAGGTATGGCATTGTACCACCTCATTTAATAAAATGAGGTACTCACTCAAACTCATTTTAAAATGATGTCCTGGCCAACACTAGTTTGAGCTAATATTAAATATATTTACACGCTGTAGATAAAATATGCTTGTCATTGTTGTTGTCTCGCGAGTATAAATATAAAGCACGATTCAAACAATTAGTAGACATCACAACCAGTAATCATGCTTGCTTCAACGCTCGTAGTTTTGGGGTCCGTTCTGGGCCTCTTCTATCTATATTTTAAGAAAAAGAATCAATATTGGCAGTCCAGAGGGCTCGTTACTCCAAAACCTTTACCGATTGTTGGTAACTACGCAGATTTTATTTTTCTTAGGAAAAATCTTCCTGATACTGTATCAAGTATTTGCGAGCAGTTTCCTAAAGAGCCTATCGTTGGAGCGTACTACGGAACAGAACCCGTCGTCATCGTCAAGGATCCAGAACTCTTGAAGCTCGTAGTGACCAAAGACTTCTATTACTTCAGCAGCCGAGACCTCTCAGCACATACACAAAGAGAAACAATCGTCAAGAATGTGTTTAACGAACATGGAGACACATGGCGTGTCATGCGTCAGAACCTCACCCCAATCTTTACATCATCTAAAATGAAGAAGATGTTCTACCTCATTGAAGAACGCACGCAGGACCTTGAAACATTCTTGGATAGAGAGATCACCGCGAAACCAACCCACGACGTTAGGACCTTGATGGGAAGATACACCATGGACTGCATAGGCTCATGCATATTCGGACTCGAAACTAAAGTCATGAAAGAGCAGAGCGACAACCCTTTTGTGGTCATGGGTGATAAAATATTCGACTTCCGACCACGTATGGTATTTAAACAGATCATGAGAACAATCTGGCCCAACATTTTCTACTGTTTAGGCTTTACGGCCTTCTCTCCAGATGTAAGCGAGTTTTTCAAAAAACTGATCACAGGTGTTTTCTCTGATCGCAACAACACTCCAGGCTCAAGGAACGACTTCATCGATTTCATCCTTGGATTCAAGAAAAATAAGTATATTGTGGGGGACGAAATCAAGAGTCTGAAAAACGGAAGCGATGCCAGAGAGAAAGTGAAGTTGGCAGTGGATGATGACATATTAGTGGCACAGACTGTAGTATTCTTCGCAGCTGGGTTCGAGACGTCGGCGGCGACAATGAGCTTCTGTCTGTTTGAGCTGTCCAAAGATTCTGAAGTCCTGAAACGCGTCCTAGACGAAGTGGATAACTATTTGGTTAAGACAGGAGGAAAGATCACGTATGAATGCATCAGTGACTTGCCTTACTTGGAAGCCTGTGTGGATGAAACTCTCCGCCTGTACCCGGTACTAGGAGTCCTGACGCGCGAGGTGGTGGAGAACTATCGCTTCCCGTCAGGCCTGATGCTGGAGAAGGGTACTCGCGTGCACATACCGGTACATTACCTGCAAAAGCACCACGACTACTTCCCGGAGCCTGAGGAGTTCCGACCTGAGCGGTTCCTGGGTGCCAACAAAGATGATATCAAGCCTTACACGTACTACCCGTTCGGAGATGGCCCTAGAGTTTGCATAGGTGAGTTAGTTCTGAAGTTTCTTCTTGTGTGTAGTATAGCTTTTAACACGTAGGTAGATCGCTACTTAAACATTCCACCTTTTAATCGATCCTAACAGAAATTAGAGCGTTAACATAGACATAGAATAATAGAACTGGATACCAAATCGGCCGAAAAAACTCTAAATTTTCATATAGTCTCTTGGAATATAGTAGTTTGGAGCGTGACGTTTCATTAAGTGTCACCAACTACAATATTCTAACAGGGTTGGTAGTTCTGTGAATAATTTTGACACCCATACTGTTTCTTTGCATCACTGTAAATGAGAACGCACTGTCGCTGTTACCGGGAGGCCCGGTCTTAGAAGGGAATAATAAGAAATTGGTTCAAATAAAATAAAATATGGATTATTTGTGTAATGTAACGTGTCTAAGTTTTGGATATGTATATGTTGAAATTGTTGTTTTAATTTCAGACTCCTAAGTAAAAGAAAAAAAGACATAGGATCGTTTAAATATGTCTATTAGACCAATTTTTGCAATTATTTTCTATTGAGCCGATCTCGGCAAATCATGTTTAGAGTAGGTACGTTTAAGTTCTTTGAAATATGATGAACATATATTTATTTTGCTTTCCTAAGACTAACGAACGGTTTTCCTTTAAACACTGCTTAAGTAACATCAATTTCATCGAAATCAGGTAGTAAGCTCTTTCTCGTACGAAACATTTATCGTTTGTATCATTCATCATCAATGCAAAACTGTTCGATGAAGTCGTTCCGACCCACATTTTTTGATGTTTTGGTTCTGCCTTGTGTGTCAATTTCTTATGATAAGTAATAAGCGTTAACATATACAACGCCAGAATTGAAATCCAATAAAAGAGACAGACAACAATGTCACTTGTGTGATAGAAGATAAAGTTTGTTAACCCTATTTGATTAAGCGATATCGCTTGATTAAATATTTATTAGATATGGCTATAATACGAACTTTGATTGTGTCCGTGAAAAAACGCCTACCTATGTTGTATTGTCAAAGTAGATGAACAGTCATTTGAGTGATTGACTGACTCACAGTCACAGTCGCAAGGAAAATAGCCGTTGAATTTAATTTTCGAATCTTCTTCTGCGTATCAGTCTTGACAGAGTGACCGTGGTCATCATGATATTGTATCCTGAGTGACAGTTATATTATTATTTTCCTGTGTATTATCACCGATTTAGAAGTATCACCAAATTATGCGAGTTTACCCTATTTTATTTGTTCACAAAATGTGTAGATAATTTCGCTGTATGTGGGTCGCTAGGAAAGAAATGAGATGCTCGAACTCTAGACATGAAATGCTCGCGTATCATATATTTTTAAAAAGCGCATTTGATTATAAGTAGAACGCTAAGCCAGATTTGTTTCATGATACTAAATAACAATATTACAGCCATTGGAATCACCGATCCGGCACGGTGCGGCTCAACAAGTTTTTTTTACTACGATTTTAAGACTTCAAGTCAAGTATAAGTAACCTCGATTATGACCATAGAAGCGACCAATCGCTATAAAGGATGGCTCACTCTAGAACGGGTCGGAACGGAGCGGGACGGGACGATCTGTCAAATTCTGTAGAAAGAATCACGTCGACCCGACGTTTTCTAAAGAAACTTACAGATCAAGTGAGAGAGTCATTTATAAGCAGTACCTACCTAGTTACAAAAATCTGTGCTTGCGGAAATATTTGTGCTAGAAGAATCTCATACGTGAATATAGATATTTCTAGAGAGGATTAGGTATATCGTCAGGTATTTATATTATTTTTCATCGCCATTCAGGGAGTGAGAAAGCCAATTCTCGCGTCAATTCCTATAGTAGCAAAATAATGTCAAATTCTTCTATTTATTAATATCAAGAATATTTGGTAATGGTGTTTAATTGAAACTCCAAAATGCCATTCTAAAACATATAAGTACCTAATAAGGGTGCATTCAATTTATAGATTTTGGGCACTTCAAAACTTTTCTAGTAAGGTACAGTCGGTAGAAAAGCTAGGTAGGGTGTTTTACTAAATCCTGCAACTCATTAACCATCTCCGTGGCCGGCCTGGTGACCTTGCTCCGGCACTACACCGTGGAACTGCCCTCCCATATTCCCAAGAAGGTCGAATTCGACCCTCTGGCCTTCACGCTGCAGGCCAAACATAGGATCGAGCTGAATTTCCTCCCCAGGACCAAGGTCGCTAGTGATTAATTATTAGGGTTCCGTACGCAAAGGGTAAAACGGGTCCTTATTAGTAAGACTCTGGTGTCCGTCCGCCTGTCACGTCACCAGCATGCCTACCACGAACATCGAAAATTGGTGTAGACGGGAAAACCTCTTTGTCACTCCAATATGCACTTCCATATTGGAGTTGATACTTAACCAAAGAATATAATACCTGTGATAGGACTCTAAGAGAAGAATACATAAAAAAACGCCAAACGCGTTAAAAAGTTCGTTTATACTACTATCGACATCAAGGAAACGCAGTGAACTAAATTTGACAATTGGCTTAACCTAGCTAATAATCCTGCATATAAAGCAGATGGTTCTGGGTTCAAATCCCGGCTATGGAATCATCATATCAGCCGTAGTACGTCCACTGTTGGAGTCCAACAGTTGGACATAGGCCTATGGAATATTATTTTGGATTTATTATAAACTTGATTTTTCTAAGCATTCCCTTTTTACTGTTCCAGTTTTTAACTCAAAGCCAATTGTCAAAAAACAGTAAAGTAAATATTTACGGAAATAATCGCTCCAGAAGTGTAAAAACATATGTCCCCCCCCTCTAACTTTTGAACTACAAAAGTAGAACTTAATAAGAATTTTCTTGGAAAATTATTTTGAACTTGATTGGTTGAACGGTTTTTAAAAAATTGTACAAAATATTTTCAGAATTAAGTTTGTAATTCAACCGTATATGCAAACATTTTTTTTATCTTGAGTAGGTACTTAATTTATCATCCCGCACGTATCTTCCTTCTAATAAGAAAATAATGCAATTTTAAAGCACGAATCAAATCATTTATTAAATGTAATAAATGTTTTGATTCATGTTTTGGTGTTTTTTTAAGTAGTCACACTACTATATATAAATTATAAATTGAAAGAGATGTCATATACTAAAGAAAAAGTGACCAAGGTCCCCGGTGAGCAGGGCTGGGATCGAACCAGCGACCTCCTGCTTTTGCGGTGATCGGGTAGCCCAGTGGTTAGGGCGTCTGCCTGTCTAGTTTTGTATAAATTAGTAAACCAATTGCCCGAGAGATGGCGCTGTGGTCTACTTCGCGCTGTTAAGATTTTTCCGGAGTTGATGGGGTCGGAACGGGTGTGATCGAAAGTATCATCGAATTGTTAATTATTATAACCATATTGAGCATGGTATCTATTAAAACACTTTTTAAGCTTGCCTATTGTGACGGACGGTAAACTACGGAACCCTACACTGAGCATGGCCTGACATGCTCTTGGTCGGTTTTTTTATGAGAAGAGGTGATTATGAAATTAGAGTTTATTGACTATTAGTACGTTTTGGGATTAGTGCATTCGGTGACGGAAAGTATTTATCTACTCTGTACAAGGAGAGTTTACACCTGCAATTGCTAAGAATTTGTTAATAAATTATTAGTTTAATTGTTGTAAATAAAAATATGTAGTTTAAATGTAAGTCATTTTTATACCTGAAATTGTGTCTATTTTCTTTACCTTAGCTGACTCGTGGATAATAGATGGTAGGTACGAGTATGTATGTTTTTTTTTCATTTAATGTAAAACACATAATAAAATTAACTTGGACAAATATTTGTATTTTATTAAAGCTTTTGAATGTTTCAAAAACAGGAAACATATACAAAGGTTACATGGCGCATCTTAAACTGCATACAACAGCAGTTTCATTGAAAACCTTGACAAATATTTCGATGAAATGCATGAAACATTGATGTTGATTTTTTTTTCACGTTTACGTGATTAGGTCCTTTTACACTAAGTCATGGCTGTCGTCAGTCGTCACGACACTGTGGGGGAGCAAAAGGTATGGAGTTGTATGCAGAAGCTTCTACTTATCGACCTTATCGTGATCGTTTCCCAATCAAAAAGTGTAGCATCTTAGTAACACCTAATTAATTACGCCCTCAATATTTACCTGCCATAGAGTATAGTATAATCCGTGACATTCATAGACCCATGGTAGTGTTAGTAAAAGTATTCTTCCTCGACCATGTAGGAGGCCTATCATCCTTTGCCTGATGAAGAATATAATGACATTAAATTGAATATACCATTGTGTTTCCTTTAATCAAAACATCAAAAACGTACTGGCACATATGGTATGGGTATCTAAAAATAGTGTGATAATGATAAGATTAAAAATAACGAAAACAAATAAGTTTAATTTTATAAACATGATGTGGTGTTAAAAATAACAAAATAATTAATAGATAAAAATACGATAGTCATTGAGTTTATCGCGCGGGTATAAATTACGGTCCAACCGATTGGTAGACATCACAATCAGCAAGCATGCTTGCTTCAACGCTCGTAGTTTTGGGGTCCGTCCTGGGCCTCCTTTATTTATACTTGAAGAAAAAGAATCAATATTGGCAGTCCAGAGGGCTCGTTACTCCAAAGCCTCTACCGGTTGTTGGTAACTATGCAGATTTTATTTTTCTTAAGAAAAATATTTCTGATACTGTGACAAGTATTTGCGAGCAGTTTCCTAAAGAGCCTATCATCGGGGCGTACTACGGAACAGAACCCGTCGTCATCGTTAAGGATCCAGAACTCTTGAAGCTCGTAGTCACCAAAGACTTCTACTACTTCAGCAGCCGAGAACTCTCAGGACACACAGAGAAAGAAATCATCGGAAGGAATCTGTTCAACGAACATGGAGACACATGGCGTGTCATGCGTCAGAACCTCACTCCAGTCTTCACATCATCTAAGATGAAAAAAATGTTCTACCTTATTGAACAACGCACGCAGGACTTTGAAAAATTCTTGGATAGAGAAATCACCGCGAAACCAACACACGAAGTCAGGACCTTCATGGGGAAATACACCATGGACTGCATCGGCTCATGCGTATTCGGACTAGAAACGAAAGTCATGAAAGAGCAGAGCGGCAACCCTTTTGTGGTCATTAGTGACAAAATATTCGACTTCCGACCACGTATGGTATTTAAACAGATCATGAGAACAATCTGGCCCAACATTTTCTACTATTTAGGCTTTACGGTCTTCTCTCCAGACATAACCGAGTTTTTCAAAAAGCTGATCACAGGTGTATTCTCAGATCGCAACAACACTCCAAGCTCAAGGAGCGACTTCATCGATTTCATCCTTGGATTCAAGAAAAATAAGCATATTGTTGGAGATGAAATTAAGAGTCTGAAAAACGGAAGCGATGCCAGAGAAAAAGTGAAGTTGGCAGTGGATGATGACATATTAGTGGCACAGACTGTGATATTCTTCGCAGCTGGGTTCGAGACGTCAGCGGCGACTTTGAGCTTCTGTCTGTTTGAGCTGTCCAAAAATCCTGAAGCCCTTAAACGCGTCCTAGACGAAGTGGACAACTATTTGTTGAAGACGGAAGGGAGGATCACGTATGAATGCGTCAGTGACTTGCCTTACTTGGAAGCCTGTGTAGATGAAACTCTCCGCCTGTACCCGGTACTAGGAATCCTGACGCGCGAGGTGGTGGAGGACTATCGTTTCCCGTCAGGCCTAATGCTGGAGAAGGGTACTCGCGTGCACATACCGGTGCATTACCTGCAAAAGCACCCCGACTACTTCCCAGAGCCTGAGGAGTTCCGACCTGAGCGGTTCCTGGGTGCCAACAAAGATGACATCAAGCCTTACACGTACTACCCGTTCGGAGATGGCCCTAGAATTTGCATAGGTGAGTAATTTTTTAAATTCTTGCAAAGTGTTATGAAGTATTTCGATCGATACTAGTGGGAGAAAAAAGTGTCCCAATTCCGTTACCTTTTTTTCATAGATTTTTTTTATGGCGGTGACAAAAAAGGTTTGAAAAATGTATGGAATGTTTGGGACACTTTTTTCTCCAACTACGATCCAAAGAGCTCGCGATTCGGAGTAGAAATCTCATATAACTTGCCAAATTAAATACCGGTCAAGTGCGAGTCGAACAAGCGCACCGAGAGTTCCGTACAAACTGAGTTGTACCTGCACCTATTTTGTACTTCTATTTGATGTAGTTGTTTGCACGCTATAAAGTTAAGATATTTTTTATTACGTAAACGTTTTTCCTCGCGGCAATTCCCATAGTAGCAAAATAATTTCATATTCTTCTATTTAATTAATTCAAGGATATTTAGTTACATATTGTGTTTAATTGAAACTCCAAAATGCCAGTGTAAAACATATAAGTACTTACCTAATTTAATTTACAGATTTTGGGCACCTCAAAAGTTTTCTAGTAAGGTACAGTCAGCAAAAAAGCTAGGGCATTTTACTAAATCCTGGAGCTCATTAACCATCTTACCGTTTTGCAGGCATGCGTTTCGCGAAGATGCAGATGATGGCCGGCCTTGTGACCTTGCTCCGGCACTACACCGTGGAACTGCCCTCCCATGTCCCCAGGAAGGTGGAATTCAATCCTCTGGCCTTCACGCTGCAGGCCAAACATAAGATTGAGCTCAACTTCGTGCCCCGAACCAAGGTGTATAGTCATTGATTATATAAGAATCATTCATTATTTAAAAAATGAAGTGGTTCTAGATAACTACTCTACAATGTTTTGATACAACATACGAGTGAGATTTATACGAGCTGTGATAACAATTCTGATAATGTAGTTTAGGCAATATTACCTATTCAAAGATTTCTGGTTCGTGTGGCGCGAGTAGGCCATTTTTTCCCTAGGACCAGGAGTAAATTTACCCAGACTTCTTAAACTGTATATAACCATGTATAATTGTAACCGCTGTTGGCAGACCTAATAAATAATAGTCGTTTATGCAACAGTGATATAATAAGGGTTGCCCACTATAGAAAAAAAAAACAACAGTGCTCATATATTGTATGAAAATCCATAGGAGCTGTGTTCTTATGGAATACCATTGACAACGTTATAATGTATACTTTTTTTAGTATCGCTGTCAGTTATCTAATTGACAGATAGAAGTGCTGGAGTAGGAAAAATAAAATAAAATCACAAGACAACATTAAATTTATCAAAATACAAGTAAGAATGTAATGTCACATTTTTAGAAGTTTTTTATTCTTTCATCTCGGGGATTGATTTCATATTTTGTATAGGAATCGCTTCCGCCTCTCAGTATTAATATGTTTTCTTGAAAAAAAATGAAAAAAGAATGTATGTGAACGTACTGTGAAGTGATACTTTTCCGATTTAATGATATATAAGGCTATTTTTTATAATTTGTATTTAGTTCAAATCACTATGTTGCTAATTCCGTGGGTTAAATAGTGACAAAATAAAATCGACTAGTTTAATTGTTTGTTCATAACCATAAACCCTTTTTTTTGTAGAAAAAATTCATACAATATATTTTTAATAGATTCCTCCTCATCTTTAATTCATTCGGAAATTATATACTATTTACATGCCCTATTATGAATGGTTTGGAATAATGTGGGTCCAAACCAAACCAAGTGCGGCGGACCAAACTTTCCCCCCCTCTCCTCCTACTAAAAGATATTTGGCTCTCTATGGTTCCCGATCCACTCAAGAACACCTAAAATCAACTCTGCCAATTGTCAGCGCATAGCCACGAAGTGCAAGATTCATACGACATTTAGCCTATTATTTAGAGAAGTTTTCGAGTTTTCATGTATTTTAGTTTGAGTACTTACTTTGATATAACAGATTGTGTCGTTTCCAGGCTAAAGATACCATTTTCGGTTGTCGACAAGGCACTAATGCTTAAAAAATTCATTGGGAAATGAACCTTATCAATAACCAACAAGGTACCTTCACCCTGAAAACGCCAGATATACGGCACTTGTGTAGACACACACGTATAACGCTCGCACGAAGGTTAATGGAAGCAATACCGATGACCCTCCTTTACGCCTGATCGATTATTTAGAGCAAATTTCACTAACGCGTTTAGTCAGGCGCATACTAATGCGCGTCACTGGTTTAAAATAGGGACTATGGATGAGACTACAATGCTGATCATGGCACTAAACTCAGAAGAATAACAAAAGCTGACAGGAGTGCGAAATTCCGTCAAGTGTCACCAACCTACTTGGACTCCAAATGTTGGTGTCAATGTACTACAACTTTACTCGGTCGCATATGGACTTTTGGAGTATTTACAAGTAGGTTAATACAAACAAACTGGAAGAAATAACAAACATACACATCTCTTTGTGCGAGTTTAATTAATTGGTAAGGAACTAAACGACATGTATATATGTTTGGCGATATCTGTCTCGTGCCTGAATACCTCCGTGAAGCTCAAGATCCCAGTTTAATAAATAACTATTATTGCCGTAAATAAATAAAAACAACTTATTTAAGTTTATTTTTCATTATAAAGCCTAGCAACACCTGGCATGTAAACACTGTAGTGAGACTTCTTAGCTGGATAAAGTGAAAATAATTAACTTCGTTAATCGATAATCCGTTACAATCGCTACATTTAAGAATATTTAACGCAATTTAACGTTAATCGCTAATTCGTTAACACTCGATTTTTTATTATATTTTGAGTTAGTGTTCTACTTATAAAACTAAAATTTGGAGTTTTATAAGTAGAAGTTATGGCATAAGTTAGAAACAAATCTGATCTCCCGATCTGGAAACAATATTATAGCTACTCAAATGTGGTCACGGGTTTTCAGCTGGATCGGAACTAGAATCCGATTCTACGATTATGATATTTTAATTTGTTTAGTACACTTATTCTTTATACAGTTTATACATACAATCTAACACACAACACACACACACACAACATAAAACCTAATAAGTAGATACGATAGTAGTATTTCTATTTAAGTAGTACTTCTCGGAGTATTTTTCAAATTTTAACTCGGAGTATTTTTTGTTTTTAGGGTTCCGTACCTCAAAAGGAGAAAACGGAACCCTTATAGGAGCACTTTGTTGTCCGTCCGTCCGTCCGTAGCAAGTTGAAATTATTATTACCACATACATATTACTCTACGTCAACGCAATCAAAAGAAACGGCCATTTATGTCGCATTTCCCATACATTTGCAATGGGAATCAAAATGTTTAGGGTACTTCCCGTTGACCTAGAATCACGAAATTTGGCAAAAAGCAAAAGCTTGTAGCACAAGTACAGGAGAAAAATCCGATAACCGTATAATTGCCGGACACGGAGAGTTCCGTGCCACCAGTATTTTTAAGTATACCTAAAGTCATAAATGACCCAGCATCCTTTGTGCGGAATCCTCGGTGGGCGAGTCCGACTCGCACTTAACCGATTATTTTTACTCTTTACGCCGATCACGCCAATTACGCTATTCTTAGTCCTGACGCCGCCGCCGATGGTTTAACCGTCGCGTCGGCGCACACTTCTACATTACATACCAAGTATTATGGTGGCATGTAGTATGATTTTGTAGACAAGTTGATTGTTGGATTTGATCTCCACAATTTTTGTATTTAATTTAGTTTTTACGTAAACAACACCATCATTTTGGTTTCCATTGTAAAAATGTGTACCTAAAAGATAAACACAATGACTAACATATTTTTTATCATGGATAAAAAATATGTTAGTCATTGTGTTTATCGCGTTAGTACTTAGTATAAAGCTCGGTCCAACCGATAGTAGACATCACAACCAGCAATCATGCTTGCTTCAACGCTCGTAGTTGTGGGGTCCGTCCTGGGCCTCCTCTATCTATTCTTCAAGAAAAAGAATCAATATTGGCAGTCCAGAGGGCTCGTTACTCCAAAGCCTCTACCGGTTGTTGGTAACTACGCAGATTTTATTTTTCTTAAGAAAAATATTTCTGATACTGTTACAAGTATTTGCGAGCAGTTTCCTAAAGAGCCTATCATCGGGGCGTACTACGGAACAGAACCCGTCGTCATCGTCAAGGATCCAGAACTCTTGAAGCTCGTAGTCACCAAAGACTTCTACTACTTCAGCAGCCGAGACCTCACAGGACACACAGAGAGAGAAACCATGTCAAGGAATCTGTTTAACGAAAATGGAGACACATGGCGTGTCATGCGTCAGAACCTCACCCCAGTCTTCACATCATCTAAGATGAAAAAAATGTTTTACCTTATTGAACAACGCACGCAGGACTTTGAAAAATACTTGGATAGAGAGATCACCGCGAAACCAACACACGAAGTCAGGACCTTTATGGGAAAATACACCATGGACTGCATCGGCTCTTGCGTATTCGGACTCGAAACGAAAGTCATGAAAGAGCAGAGCGGCAACAACCCTTTTGTGGTCATAAGTGACAAAATATTCGACTTCCGACCACGTATGGTATTTAAACAGATCATGAGAACAATATGGCCCAATATTTTCTACTATTTAGGCTTTACGGTCTTCACTCCAGACATAACCGAGTTTTTCAAAAAGCTGATCACAGGTGTATTCTCAGATCGCAACAACACTCCAAGCTCAAGGAACGACTTCATCGATTTCATCCTTGGATTCAAGAAAAGTAAGCATATTGTTGGAGACGAAATTAAGAGTCTGAAAAACGGAAGCGATGCCAGAGAAAAAGTGAAGTTGGGAGTGGATGATGACATATTAGTGGCACAGACTATGATATTCTTCGCAGCTGGGTTCGAGACGTCAGCGGCGACTTTGAGCTTCTGTCTGTTTGAGCTGTCCAAAAATCCTGAAGCCCTGAAACGCGTCCTAGACGAAGTGGACAACTATTTGGTGAAGACGGGAGGGAGGATCACGTATGAATGCGTCAGTGACTTGCCTTACTTGGAAGCCTGTGTGGATGAAACTCTCCGCCTGTACCCGGTACTAGGAATCCTGACGCGCGAGGTGGTGGAGGACTATCGCCTCCCATCAGGCCTAACGCTGGAGAAGGGTACTCGCGTGCACATACCGGTGCATTACCTGCAGAAGCACCCGGACTACTTCCCGGAGCCTGAGGAGTTCCAACCTGAGCGGTTCCTGGGTGCCAACAAGGACAACATCAAGCCTTACACGTACTACCCGTTCGGAGAAGGCCCTAGAATTTGCATAGGTGAGTTTATTAATAAATTCTTGCCTCAATGTGTCTAGGTTAAGCTTGTTTATAACTGCACCACTTGCACCACCCAGAGTTGGCAGCTAAACCGGAGTTAAGCTGTCAAATTTCATATAAAAAAACGCTTAACTGCGGGTTATATGTCTAACCCGGAGTTAAGCGTCCGGGTGGTGCAAGTGGCCCTTATAAATTTGAAATCGGTAGCTTAAGTTAGTTCGCGAGATATTTAAGTATGTGACAGATAGACAGACAGACTGCGTCGCACCATAAGGGTTTCTTTTTTACGCTACCCTAAAAAACGTGGTTTTTTTCCCATTCTGTTACCATTTTTCATAAATTTTGTATGGCGGTGACGAAATAGAAGGTTTTATAAATGTATGGAATATTTTGGACACTTTTCTATCCTACTACGATCAAAAGAGCTCGCGATTTAGAGTAGAAATCACATATAATTAGCCAAATCAACATGAAATAATTAAACGCCCATCAACGCTTCATTAAATTAGAGATATCAATGTTATCGAGATATGGGTATAGATATACGAACTTTGATTGGATATCTTGTTGTTTATCAAAAACACATACCTCTGTACATTGTTTGTTTAACTGACACTCAGTCGCAAGGAAAATAACAGTAGAGTCATAGAGTGCAGAGTTTAATTATCGCATACATAATGCATTAATTTATTTGTTTGTTTACAAAATGTATAGGTACCTTTACTGCACAGTTTGCAGAAAAGCTAGGTAGGGCATTTTACTAAATCCTGCAACTCATTAACCATCTCACCGTTTTGCAGGCATGCGTTTCGCGAAGATGCAGATGATGGCCGGCCTGGTGACATTGCTCCGGCACTACACCGTGGAACTGCCCTCCCATGTCCCCAGGAAGGTGGAATTCAATCCTCTGGCCTTCACGCTGCAGGCCAAACATAAGATCGAGCTCAACTTCGTGCCGAGAACCAAGGTCTAGTCATTGATTGTTAGACTGACCCTAATAAGAAGTCCTTTCAGTATTTCGAGTTAAACCTGTGGGATATATTATACAAAAAAAGAAGTGGTTCTAGACAACGAATCTACAATGTGTAGATACAACATACGAGTGAGATTTATTCGAGCTGTGATAACAATTCTGATAAAAATACCTACCTAATATAATTTAGGCCGATTTCTGTTGTATATAGGCATCGGTCTATAAAGAAAGCGTTAATTCTTTGTACCATTTAGGTTAAAGGATGACTCACACTAGAAATGACCGGGACATGACCGGACCGGGCCGATCTATCAGTTTCTGTAGAAAACTTCATGTGACCTCCAAGGACTCCGAGCTCGGACTGATTCCTTCTTTAGAAATTGGTCGTCCCGTCACTGAGTCATCCTTAAGTAATATCAAAAATTAAGAAATATAAGACTTTTACATTTTTGTATTTAATATAAAAAAGTAAATATATAAATTAGAGAAATATTTGTGCAGCATTTAATTTTATGAACCTTTTGAACATTACAAAAAAACAGGGTATACCTACTTGTAGAATATCCACCCCCCGAGCACCCCAGCGGATCCTACTGCGTCTTCGCTACCCTAAAGAAGCCAACCTCCTCACTACCCGAACCCGATCCTAAAAATTTAAAGATCACTTTTTCACAATTGTTGGCAGTTTTTGAAAGTTACACCATTTTCTAACAACTGTTTTAGTATTTTCTGATAAGCGAGCTTCAAACATCTATCTGGTTTTCGACCACGTATTTTTATCACAATTAGGCGTGACATGTTTCGACTGCATCGGGCTGTCATCGTCCGACAGACAGAGCGGTATTGTCACCTTCGCGGCTCGGGCACATCGCAAAAATACGTAAGTTTTAACCGTTGCAATTTAATGTGACTCACGATAGTTTAATTTATATGAATGAATGCAAAGTAAGGGACACTTTTTCTCCTACTACTTAGAATCATAAGAACTCGCAATTCAGAAACCACATGTATGTAGGTTGATATGTAATAGAACTATGTCGCCGTCGGACGTCCACCAGTTCCCGTCAAAGCATATCCGTTTCCGTTTCGAGACGGCGAAGTGGGAACACAGTGTGGCCTGTCTCGTGGAAATGACAGACACAACTGTAATAAGAATAAGATATATAATTTATTTGGTATGTAAAGAACGAGAAAGGCAGGATAAAGGATGACTCACACTGACGGGACGGGGCGGGCCGAGAGAATCTGTCAATTTCGAGAGAAAGCGTCACGTGAAATCCGAGGGCTCCGAGCTATCACGTGATCCTTTCTATAGAAATTGACAGATTTTCCCGTCCCGCCCCATCCCGTGCTAGTGTGAGGAAACCTTAAATAACGAAAATCTGGCGAACTACGAGTATCTATGAAAAAATAAAACCCGTTTTGTCACAAGCAAAATACGAATCAATTATATATGTTCCATATCTCATTCTCTGACAAGGGTCATTGACAGTCATTGTTAACCTATGGAGCAGGTGATGAAAGTGATAAGGTATCGCCTAGGGCGTTCTACTTTCCAAAAATAAATAAATAAAATAAATCAAATATCGGCTTTAAATGGATGCTTCTACGATTTCCAATTTGATATTTATTTCCCGAATCCATAAATAAATAAATAAACCGGCCAAGTGCGAGTCGGCATCGCGCACCGAGGGTTCCGTATAAACTTTATGTAAGTACACCTAGGAGTAGAAATTTGACGTCAGCCACATGTATCGACAGATTCGGTCAGTCGCTTGTACGGCATGGCGTTAGTATGAGAGTTTGTTTTTCCTTGATATTTTTTAATGACGTATCCCAATTTATGTAACTTTAGTCATAAGACAATAATTTCAGCATGATATCACAAAAATTTGAAGAAAAAAAATTAGTCTAAGGCTGCGTTTTACCAAATTTTTATTCCGAGAATAACGCTAACTCTCAGATAGTAACGTCAAATTACTATGGGATTTTGACATGAGTATCCTCTTGGTTAAAAAGTTTGGTCAAATCCAGCCTAAGGTGGTTAAATTTCAACTTTTGTTCCGAAAAGTTTTTTTTTAATTTAAATAGAAGTTATAGAGTTAGGGTCAATTTTATATTTTTCATGTAATGTTTATGATAAACATGTTTATGAGAAACATGTTTTGTCCATCAGAATCTTCGGAAATAAACGGGGGAATGTAATTGTAAAAAAATAATAAAAAAATGTTTTAGAATGTGCAAATCTAGCCCTTTCAAGTGATACCCCCATGACCCAGTAACTAAACTTTTAATTTTTGCCCCCTCTTTTATCTGGCATTTTTCATTGAAAATAAATCAAAATATGTAACGATTTGGGGAGCATTTTTTATTTATAGGTTTTTTATTATTTTAAGTTTTGTGTTTTAATGTTTCGTAGAATATTTTTTTGTCATTCCAAATAAATAAGCAATCAATAAATATGTGACAAATCTTCTCTCAATGTGTCTGCGTTAACTTTGTAAGTACACAGTGAGTAAGTCCAAATTTCAAATCGGTAGCACTACTTGGGCCACTCGAGATATTTAACGATGTGACAGCCAGACAGACAGACTGGGTCGCACCATAAGGGTTCCTTTTTACCATTTTGGCACGGAACCCTAAAAACTTAAAATAACTCGTACTACAAAGTCACGATTAGATATACATACTTAGTTCTATCACAAAATTATCGCATGATAAAATTATAATCCATGCCTTTCGATAAATAATAGCGATTTAAAGCCTATTTTATACTAAGCCTATTGACGTGTAATATAATTAATTAATAATTTTATCTAGATGGAAGATTACAATTTGTGTTATTGTTGTAAACGTAGATAATATTAGTCATCAGACCCGAGCAGTGCCCATTCTAAAAAATATAGTTTCACATAAGGGAGTCAAAAATTCAAAATCAGCGTTAAAGTTGTCAAGGAGTTAACATTGTTTATTTATATAATACCTCTATTATAAAGCGTAGGTACTTTGTAATCAATATTTAGTTTTCTGACAAGATTTGCTATTCAGATATAAAAATCCAAAAACAAGCGTATTTTTCAGTTTTGCGCAAAAACGCAAACATTTTAACACATTCAGCGCCGGAAACCCGGTAGGCGAGTTCTTTGTGGATGGTCGCTTTCCGCTACAAAGCGGGAAAACCACGGAATCGGCTACGAGCGTAGCGCGTAGCACTCGCTGGCACTCAATGAATGTATTAATGTCTTAAACGAGTAGACTTGAGAAATCATATAAAGCAGTAGTGTTTTGTTAGTTAAACCTACATCTATACATTTAAATAAGGATTAAAATGCAGTACTAAAACATTTTAAGAAGTTAAGGAACGGGAAAGAAATTGAAATAAATATCCACTTCAAGAGATCGCAGATTTATCGACATACATTGGCACGGAAATGCTAACTGGTTAACCGGTTACAGAAATCGTGTTTCGGTAATTTACCGGTAATGATAAATGCCCGGGTATTGCATTCCCTATTCCAAACCATATACATGAATAACAGGGAATCGCCGCCTATTCGGATTTTAACAGAAAAAACCTCTTTAACAGAACTTATGACCTGGCTAAGTATTTTATTAATACACCTGTTTTTTTTTCCCCTGTTTAACTCGGGTGAAAGGCACTATTAGTACCTTCTAGTAAAATACCTCGTCTGAAGCAGGTGCCTTTCAGCCCTTGATTGACAATATATTAAAATAGCGGTTGACATTTTTTGATATTACATTGGTGCCATACAAAAAAAAAATTAAGTTGCAGTAAACTATCGAAGTAGTATGCAAATAATATGCAGTTAGACCCCATTTATGCTAAGTAAAACTTACCTACTTAACATTAGGTAAACGTCATAATTTCAAAGAAGTTGGGGTTTTAAATAACAATATAGAGATAACGTGGTTTGACTCTAATGAATAATTAGGTACTCTTGATACGCATTTAATCACTCTTTGGTCATCACCCGGCAGTCCCGGGGTCACGGCCGCGTCGAGCTTTTTGTAAAGTTTTACCAAGAGCAAGTATTCTACCAAACAACGTCGCGATAAGAGCTAACTTTTTTAACCTTACACTTGTAACCCGTGTGGCAATATACCTTGACACTGGCCAAATTAGAAGGCATGTTATTTTAAAAACTGAACGAGTATAAAGGGCGTTAGTCGAATGGATGGGACCTTTAAGGTTTTCTGGTTCTTTAAGGCATTCTCTACGATTCTACATGAATATCTATAATATAACTAATCCAAACGGTAAGCAAAATGATAAGTTAAACAATACTTTGCTCTATGTTTGCCTACAGAATTTCAAAGAGCAACAAATCCCAAATATCATTGTTGCATGTAGTATTTTATCAGGCACGTACCTCATGCTTACTTACATTTATGGTCCATGCAAAATTATAAATCAAGAATAATATAACAAAAAATACAAAATAAATAAATAGGTATTATGGGACAATTTTAAATAGAAAACTTCCGTGTGTATCACTCATATTATTAGTATAGTTACATCGGGTTACTCACGTCTATAAAGTCAAAAATTGCTCGACATGTTTCGGAACGGTCCCATAATAATAATGAGCGAGAGGCGCTCTTGCGGCGATTGCTCTGCGCACACTGAATAAGTATATTAATTTCATTGCGATATAAGTATATTAATACTATGGGACAATAAATAAATAAATATTTGTGGACAATCTCAAACAGATCTACCTAGTCTCAAACCTTGTAGTATGGGTAATAGGCGACGATATAAATACTTATGTATATAGATAAATACATACATATACGAGTATACATGGTAAACATCCATAGCTTAGGAACAAATCTAACGGCCTCCTAGCCTAGTTGGTAGTGACCCTGCCTACGAAGCAGGAGGTCCCGGGTTCGAATCCTGGTCAGGGTTTTTATTTGTGTGTTTATCACGAATATTTGTTCCGGAGTTATGGATCTTTTCTATGTATTTAAGTAGTTATATGTATATGTCTATTATATATATCGTCGCCTAGTACCCACAATACAAGCCTTATTGAGCTTACCGTGGGACTAGGTCGATTTGTGTAAGATTGTCCCATTAAAAAAAAAACCACGGAAGTTCGCAGCGAAATGTCACTTAAACACGGTTGAATAGGTCTCCCAGACGACGATGTACTTAATACACAAATATATACAAGATGATTTTATTCAGTGACTGTTAAAAATATAATAGTACAAGATGATTTTATTCAGTGACTGTTAAAAATATAATAGTAGTTTATGCAACAGTGATATAATAAGGGTACCAATTATGAGCTGTTGCATACGCTAGTTTTTCTACGACAGCTAAAAAAGCTAGAAAAATGGCAGAATAGGGAAGATGTTATGTCCACTATATAAATAAAAAAAAACAACAACAAGTGCTCACATATTGTATGAAAATCCATAGGAGCAGTGTTCTTATGGAATACCATAGATAACCATAGACCATAGATAATGTATACTTTTTCAATATCGCTGTCAGTCATCTAATTGGCAGATAGAAGTGCTGGAGTAGAAAATATGTTTTTTAACATCCTAATAAACATGTCTAACTGTTGTTGTTTAGGTATTCAGAAAGGAGCACCGTGTCTGACTTGCACTTGTTATTTACGAGCGACAGCTAACCAATTATTATTACTTTTCAGTTCTTAAACACGTCAAAAGCAGTGTTACTAGTAATTCAGTTAAAAAAGTCACCGTAGTCTAACGTAGGGTGACCGCACCAATTATGAACATTTTAAGCTGACAGGCACCAGTGATGGGCACTTCTTTCTTAATTCAAATATCATATGGTTAATACCGAAAATAATGTTACTTTGCTATTCCGCCAAACGTGCTAGTCAATTAGTGCCAACCCGTTATACCTACTTGCGTATTTTTTGCATGCATTTTAATGTTCCCAGTCCCACCCTCCCGCCGTCGTTGCGTATTTATTTTTTGCGGCGGCGTGTTTCACCTTTCTAAGAGACATCCGCAAGATATGCTCAAAATATTAAATAAATAAATAATAATAAAAATCATTTATTTACAGACAACATATGGTCCAGACATTTCATTAAAATAAAATTAATAACAATAACAATAATCCAATTACAATTAGAAATAAATTAAAATTAAAATCCAATACTTATCAAATTAAACAATTAAAAAATTAAAATTTAAAATACGTAGTTAAAAAATTAAAATAAATTACACTTCAAAAATGTCAAAATTATTACAGTTATTTACTAAGTATTAGGCCGTACGTGAAGACTGATGCAGTGATTCACATACGGGCAATCCAGCCGGTCCGCTATCATGGCCAGGACGCTGTTGCTGCTGGCGCGCACTCTGCAGAGCAAGGACGCGCACCGCTTACGCAGAGTGGCATAGAAGCAATCGGTGCGCGCCTCCGCAAACATGCCTGACGCACTACAGTGGCGCGGCAACCGCAACAGTACCCTGAACGCGTTATTATATTGGACGCGCAGGGCGCTGAACGACTTTTGAGTAAAATGAGCCCACAGACTGCAGGTGTAAAAAGACGTACACGTACAGTAAGCCTTAAAAAGGGTTATTTTCACCGAAGTTGAACAACGGGCAAATCTGTGGGCGATCATGTTTGCTCGCGACGCCAACGACCTGCGCTCCCGCTCCATGTCCGCGTTATCTTTCAAGTCCTCGGTTAAAACATGCCCAAGGTACTTGAACTGATAGACCCTACTGAGAGGGACTCCGTGTAGAGCAAGTGGAGGTACATGTTGTGGCCCTGCACCGGCACAGAACACCATTGTCTCGCTTTTTGAGAATACTGGTTTAAATACTGGTTTAGGGTTACTCGCGTCTATTAAGTCGAAAATCTCGACATGTTTCGGATCAATTCGCTACCCTTATTCATGAGCACGCGCTTGCGACGGTTGTGTTTCGCACACCCTGTAGCAAATACTCTCGGGAGTTTTCTATATTTTAAAAATGCTCAAGATGTTGACGGTCTGATGGAAAATACACAAGTAGGTACAACGGCTGGGCACTAATTGACAAGCACCTACGTAACAGAAATCATATAATTGAAGATTACAAGTTTATAACTTAAGCAAATGTAATTGTTGAATGTCTTAAGTTATTAGTTCAGAATAATACTACCCAGCCCCACGTAGGTTGATAAGATAGTCCCATAATAATTTTTTTTTTCGATTATCTAATTTAATAAACGAAAATAAACTAAAACTAAAATACACCAATTTGTATTTATAAGTATAACTAAACTAAAATTATATTAAATAATTATTTATTTTATTTAGATACAAAATCCAGAAGGCCTAGTATAAAATTGTACGACATTAACTTCTCGACCGCGTTAGCGTATCAAGGGGTCAAAATATGAAAGTTGCCGGATGATTTAAATAAACGGCAAACATAATTTGAACTCTCGATACGCTACGCGATCGAGAAGTTAATGTCGTACAATTTTATACTAGGCCTTCTGTAAGACCCATCTCGTAGGTATTTGCGAACGAAAATGAATAATCGAAATCGATTCACAATTTACACAGTAATCGCGAACGAATTTAAACATACAAAAATAAAATGTCTGCATAGGAAATGTCAGAAACCAAAAGAAAGAAAACAAAACTAGTCGCTTTAAAATATTTATTCTGGAAACTAGGACGGGAATTTACCGCAAACATATACTTACCCACTTTTATTTCTCGAACGTGACGTCCGTCCGCCGGTTGCCGGTCTTGCTGTGGCCTGCGACGTATTTAAAACTCCTTTCGAGGTTCGCAGAAGCCGTCCTGAGACGTAAGGATAAATAATAAAAGTACCTAAACGTAATCTGGCTGAACAGCTTGTCAGTAGCGAGCGGTAGAAAAAATAAACTATATTCATCCCTCTTTAGGTAGTGATACACTTACCGAAAGAAAAATAGAGAAGCATTCTTGTGATTATGTACGAATTATAAGAGATCTTGGCCAAACTATGCAATGTGGCCCAGCGGTAAGAGCGTGTGACTCAATCCGAAGGTCGCGGGTTCAAATCCTGGCGGCTATCATATCGCTTTTCGGTAAAGGAAAACATCGTGAGGAAACCGGAATAATCCCAATTAGGCCTAGTTTACCCTCTGGGTTGGAAAATCAGATGGCACTCGCTTTCGTAAAATTATTTTGTTGTTGTAGTTGCCAAAAGCGGACCCCATGGGCCCTATGGTGGCATAAGCTAGGAAAACGCTAGGCAGAAGAAGAGTAAGTCCAGTTTTTAACCGACTTCAATTTTTCGACGGAGGAGGTTCTCAATGCGTCAACATAATTTTTACCCGATTGCCTAAGTTATAGTATCAGAGCTTACTTAAAAACGACTGAACCGATTTGACACTTTTTTTTCGATTGAGGAAGTATCTACATCAATTTTGGTCCATAGTCATCAAGTCAGGATCTTGATGGGGCCCTGGAGAAATCGAGGGAACTCTTCGTACATATCTAGGCACATTTCGGTAAGCGTAACCTTCGATCAAGACCATTCACATGATGGACTTTTCTATAAAGTCCATGACAGTCAAAGAATTGCGGAGAGTTGTCCGTAGGTGGTTAGCCTCTCTAACTTATAAGGAAATTGAAGATTTGTTGAAACCTTTGCAGTAAACTCAATTTTTGAACATTCTCACTCACTAACACACTCATACACACACTCACTAACACAACACACTCCCATACATAGACTCATGTTGGCATACCTGTTAGTTATAGACTCATTGCATGTTAGGTTAGTTAGTTAGAATAATCAATTACCAAAACTTTATTTGTTAACTCTTTTAATTGTTTACAAGCGTAAATATCTTTGCACCAATTGCTGTTAATTCAAATGTTACTGTAACAGCCCCCACGACACAGGCACGACCTAGTGTGAAGGCTACAGACAAACGAAATGTTATATATCTTTAGTAAATAAATAAATTTGTATTTGTAAGTTGTTTCTATTTAGCCAACAGCAGTTTCAAAAGGAGTGTTATGTGTTTAATTTGTTAATTGTTACCGTTTAGAACAAGCAATCAAAATCAAATGGCACTATCGATTATCGAAGGCCATGTTCGCGGTCATACTCCATGAGTTTTTTAAACAGTGCTAATTTTCGACGAATGACACGTCGGATTGTCTATTTGTCAGAGACAAAAACACAAGGAAGTTAACTAGTGAAAGTGCGGTTGATTGCGACCTTCATATCGTCACTAATGGCAGAAGGCTTGTTTAGGTATTGTTTTGGTTTACTACAAGCATTGAAGCATGAAGTAACTAGCGAACTATGTCGTGGAAAAATCTCCAGGCAAAACGACACGTCACATGAACTATAAAACTTCTTTTTCATCATACTACCTCATAAATGGTGATATTATATGTAAGCACACTTATACTTTATGAGCTGTATTTTAGCCAATGGCCGTTATGGATTTGCATACAACTTTACCGCCCGCCTGAGGCTCCCGGAGGACCTGCGCCCCACGCGCACGCAGTCTACTGTGGATTGTGCTGCTACACTACCACTAATTTACATTATTATTTATTTATCTATCATAGTACATTTATTTATATCCTATCAAATGGGCGGTACAAGAATTCCGACCTCGTGTTACAATTAAGCTAAATTCACTCTCGTTCATAATTTATTGTTTGTGTACTATTTCTCCCAATATTATGTGATTTATGTGCCAAATAAGGACATTAATTACTATTTATTTATTTATTTATTTAATCTTTATTGCACAAAAGAAAAAAACTTGATGTACAAAAGGCGGACTTAATGCCATAAGGCATTCTCTACCAGTCAACCTTTAGGCAATGCAGAGAGATTGTGGGCGGTGCTACCAATACTTAAAAAAAAAGGGAATAGCTACTTATACACATTACAGTTAAAATAAATACACCTAATATACATTACATATATATATATATAAATATCAAATATACATACATCATACACTACATATATACATATAGACGAAACACATCAACCAGAGATACTATAGCTCTTTTACTCTGCTAGCAAAGAAAGCGCGTACAGATGGTAACTATTATTTAAATTCTATCGAACTGCAACATGCGATCACTCCAAGCTATCACGTGATTCTTTCTATAGAAATTGGCAGATCGTCCCGTCCCGTTCTAGTGTAAGTCATCCTTAAAAGAGACGGCGGAGATGATGGTGATGACGATGAGAGATAATATCAATATACCACGTATAATAACAGCCGTAAGGTAAAAGTACTAGTGCTCGACTCTGGACTAGTATTCGACATGGGCACTCAAAATGACAAGGTTTATATTCGAATATAGAAAAATCTTTGTTGTTCAAATTTAACCTGTATCATTTTGACATAAAGTGCCCATGTCGAATACTAGTGCAGCGTCGGGCACTAGTACTTTTACCTTAAATGTCCTTTAAAACTCAATTCGCATTCGGAATTTATTGCGCGAAAAAAACACAAAATACCCATCTATTTGACTGAGTTTCCCAATAACTATGTGGCTGTATGTGTGGCGGGCAGACATCTGGCTTATATTTTGGTGTCATCTGACTTGAGGATATTATTAACTAGTAAATGACCACGACAAGGGTAAAAAAGGCAAGAAAGTGACAGTTATTCGGGACCCTTAGGGATGAGGGATACTGTCATGAGAGAATAGGGTAGCTTAGGCATTCGTACACTGTGTGCTTTGCTGACGTTACTCTATGTAGGCGGATTTTTATTTTGCGGTCGTTTTGTTTCGCGTCAGATTTTGATGTGGTGGGTAGGAATAGTTCCTTATTCTCTACATGATAGTCCCAATTTCCCAGTATGTCCCACAATTTTTTCCACTGACTTACAAAATCATATAGGATTTTCGTAGGTCCTTCGTCACTTTTCTGTAGTATATGACATCTCTTTCAATTTATTACCTAAGTCTGTTTGTTTGTTGCTCGGCGATGGTGGCACTTTATAACTTTTTTGACGTGATGGCGAAAAGGTTAAGGTATCCCTACCGTTTCTATCTGCTATCTTTCTACGCGACATCGTTTTCACCCTCACCATTTACTTTAGATAAATGGCAGTCCACAACTGCGCGCTTCACTAGAAATTCCCTGCCCGCATTTTAAACTGGAATGAACTATCGCCAGCGGTATTAACGGACCCATAAGACCTTTTCTAGAAATGATCGTATCCCCATCATACAGCTGACCCCCCCAGGTATTGCAAGTGTCCATGGTCCGCAACAGTCGCTTACCATCAGGTGATACATATGCTCGTTTGCCTCTTGTCTTAAAAAAATAGAAATATTTTATTGCGTAGAAGCAAACTATAGTTTAGCACTCGCAGAGCTGGCTTGTTCCTCGCACAACGGATAGGTATAGCCATCCAAAGAGGGAACGCAGCCAGCGTTATGGGAACTCTTTCGCAAGGGTCGGATCTCAGTGACCTCAACTATGTAGATATTTGGTTTTCATTTTCATAGAAATCGCGACGTCTGGTTGATGTTACTGGTGACCGAAGAGCTGGTGGCTTCCTCGTACAACGTATCACCATTGCGATACAACGAGGAAATGCTGCCAGCATCCTAGGTACAATGCCTCAAGGACCTATTTTAGATTTAAGGTAGGTAGAGGTAGATCGTTAGTTAAGTTATACTTACTGAATATATTTCGAAAATAAAGGTTTTTCCATTTTCATATAATGATTTTTGGGTGTTTTTGATTTTTTTCGTAATAAAATTATATTTTAGCACTGAAGCTTTATCTTTACTGGACATCCACCCTTAAAAGGAAGTATCAAGTCCGAAGTGACAGGGATTGTTAGATTGTCAAATGGTTTCCGGCCACGCGGCCCTGGGTAGGCGGCGCCTGGCCAGAGGTCCTTTTGGACACGATTTTGAATTGGTAATTAAGTTCTCTTAGATTTTAAATAGACAAATCACTTATTATTTCTAGCGAGGAAGTTTAATTGTAATAGTAGTAACTGTAATTCCAATATGGAACTTTCAAATCAGACTTACTTTACAAGAACCTAAGCAATGGTTTAACAAATTAACAGGCTTTAGTACTAAAACTGCGGTTTCAGTTAAAAATATCTAATCGATTGCATTCCTACTTACATGTCGTTTCTTAGTAGTTACACACAAGATAATGGACATAGACAATGATCCACCCCATAGATATAAGTAAGAAGATTTATAACGAAGCTAAATTTTAAAGGATCTTTATGTCTCCGGGGAGTGGCCAGAGACGCGCTGTGATTGGCTAAAGCGCGTGGTAAGCGACCATGTGATGCTGCGCCATATAGGTTATTCGTCGATATTTGATACGCTCTGAATTACAGATGTGCAAGTTGCGGAAAGTTTCCAAAAAGTTGGAAAAATTCTAGGAAATTTCTTGAAAATTACACAGAAATTTAAGAAATTTCCATGTTACGTTACGGAAAGTTTCAATCCCCATACAAAAATGTGAGAAGTTTCTGAAACTTTCCTGTGCGAAATATTTCGCAATATTGGAAAGTTTCCGTCGGCACATCAGTACTCTGAATATTAATAAATACAGTAAAATCCTAGAACAACCAATGCAGCCGTGGTTTAAAATTTTGCAGTGGACAATGTGTAAAAATAATTATAAACATGACGATGCGACATTGCAACTGGCTCTCGTCGAACAGTTAATATGGCCATCTGGCCAAAACACTGCAACATGTGCCACGCCTGCGTTAGCTGTCTATTCCTTCTTTTATCTATGGTATTCGATAGCGACTGCGGCGCTCGAAACTATGTCCGTCTCGCTCCTACCATTACTCTGGCAGGAGCGAGACGGACATATGCCCGAACGCCGCAGTCGCTAACGAACACGGCCACGTACAACTCATGATAAGCACACAGAACCTTTTTGCCCCAGCGACCGTCAGTTCAACGAGCAAAGTGCGAGCAATGAGTCTAAACATAAAATCTAAAGTGGTCCATAATTCAATTTATTTGAGCGTACCCTTTTCAAAGAACAAATATCGGGGCACATATAAAAATATATTAGTACGAGTAAACAGCCGTACAGTCATAAATAAATATATGTGATCGTGAGAATCGTAACGTAACCTAACGAAAACGTTACTTTTCTCGTTCACTGGACGGAGCCTTTCAAGCTAGGTTAGCTCAGCTTTCGTATGCAGCACGGGAACGCCTGCAACTACTACTAAACTACTACTAAAATAGAGGCGCGCGAATACGTCGGATATGCACGTGATAGTTATTGATGACCTACGTCATAATTTTGTACGAGCTGCAGGCATGCTACATACGCAAGAAGTATTGACGCACGGATTAATAACTAGCATAGATATCGTACAAAATTGGTATACATCTTACGATTAACTTACTTACCAATTAAAGCACCTGTCAAAAAAATATGAATATACGTTTGCTATTTCTCTGTTGCATAGGGTGACAACAAATTTGACTAAGAAATGTCAAAGTGATCTAATTTGATTTGATTGGCTAGGTATGTGCTGTGCCGACTTTTTATGTCGATAAATTAGTTAAAAAAACTACTGGTGTAAAGAAGTGTTTTCTTAAAATATTATTTTTTGTTAAGCTTAAATACAGTCTAGGAATTTGATGTAGATACATCATTCATTCATTTCACACCTTGTCACAGTGAAAATCAATATCATAGCCGCCAGGGATCTGATTTTATTGTTACTATGTCAAGGTATGCATTTTAAAATTTACTAAATTTAAATTTTGAGCAACTCTGCTGTGAATTTTCTAAGTCCGATTCGACCTATTTACTAGAGCAATCCGTCAATTTCTCATTTCCCCATCCTTTGAAAAAAATTAAACCTATATTGGGCTATTGTTAGATAGGAGACTCAGTAAAATCAATTTTATTGCGTATTAACCACAGAATTTTAAAATTTGTGTGATACCCCGCGAAAGAACAGGTTAAGTTCTAATGCGTTGACATTTCGACTTTCTCGGCGAGTAAATTATAATTAAGTATGTAAGTATTTAATTTGGTTGCATTGTGAAATTTATGAATTGCATCAATTTGACATTTCTGAGTTCAACCTGTTGTCAACCTACGAAATGGAAGAAATAACAAGCATACATACGTCTCCTTTTGACACATTATTCAATTGGTGAGGAAGTAAAGGACGGGTGATTTTCGCTTGTTATTATAACGGGTGGCTTGTGTTGACTAGCCAATAATTGCTCGGAGCAGTCACGTGCTGAGTCACACTAGACTAGGCCTAGCCGGGCCGATAATGTGTCAATTTCTGAACAGGTAGAAGGCATCACGTAAAAACTCGGAGATCACGGCTCGTCCCGGCCCGGACTAGTCTTAAGGATAATTCACACTAGAACGGGCTCGGACGTGACTGGGCCGGACCGATCTATCAGTTTCCATAGAAAACGTCACGTGACCGAGGGCTCCGAGCTATCACGTGATTATTTCTATAGAAATTGACAGATCGTCCCGTCCCGCCCCGCCCCGTCCCGTTCTAGCGTGTCAACCTTTAACTGAATGACATACTTTTGAAGGATAACCAGTTATATATGTAAACGACGCCAACAAAGTGTATATATTTTAATACGCTATACGTTTCGAACAACTTTAACTGCTTCACAAAACGGGGTCACTTGAGAATAATATAGATATTTACCTATATGCAAATTTTGTGTAGACAAATCTTAGACCAAGCGGACTAGCATTGTCTGTCATTTTCTAAAAAAGTCTGCTGATTTTGTACGTTATTTTGTCATTTTACATTTGTCAAGTAGATCAAGTGCAAAAAAAAACTTAGAATATGTAAGACACGCAGTTTATAATATAAACGGATCCGGTCGGCATTCGCAAGGCCGAAATTTGCATTATAAAAATCGCTTATCGATTAGAATATATTTGTAACTTGATAAATTACAATAAAACGCATATAACAGGGCCATCTAGTTCTATCAATGTAATATGTTTTACTATGAAATGGTTCTTCGTGTCATCGATTTTCTAAGGCTCTTACAACCTTGTTTACCTTGTTACTATTCGATGCCAGATCAGATCGTTAAGATTGACTGATTAGTCAGAAAACCCGTACAAGTTGAACTAGTTAACTTCCACCCACAGGCATTATATTTAAAATTAAAATTTTAAAATATTAAAATTTTAAGTTAACTAACAAAATGTATGGACTACTGTTGTCTGAAATAAACGGATTTTATTTTATTTTATTTTATTTATTATATAGTACCGGTAATATTTTCATACAAATTAAACGGTATTGAATTTCGGTATCTCGGATCCCACGAATTTTAAACGATATCCACGAATGTCATCTGATAATGCTATTAGTTGAAAAAAAGACAAAGTGCACGACACGCGACGATGATTGCTGTCAAATGTGGATAACTGTTTAAAATGATCAGAATAAAAAAAAATGGTTCGCAGAGGTCTCTGCTGAATACAAAATTAATTTATCCATACCATCCCTACTTAATGTTATAAATGCAAAAGTAACTCTGTCTGTCCGTTACCTCTTAACGCTAAAACGAAGTTTTACTCCTGGGAAAGCCAATAAGATAGTAACTAGGCCATGCAATCAGGGGATTGGATTATTTAGATAGTATGACAATCCCGAGATTTATAATCAATTCCGGTATTGTCTATCCAAAAAATCCCGTGATTGCATGCCCTAATGCCCACGAAACATACGGTTTTGCGAGACATTAAATTATAATAGCATGATTATCTGAAGTTACACAATATATCCAATAGTGAAGTTTAATTACAAATAGCTCGAACGTTTTGATGAATAATTACCAACTTCGACGTTATTTTGTTCGTGTCGGGCCGCGTCGTACCGTGGAGTTTTTTTGCTGTTTTTCCAAGACTTCATTAAACAAACACAAAGATACGCCGTCCGGCCAGTTACTTCTGTGGCGGGCAATCCGTTGCTTATCAGCTGGAATCTCCAGACGGAATGAAGAGTACTTGCTTCGGGTCACCACGAGCTGTTTGCAAACTGATGATGGAATACATCTGCGTCTGAACATGGCTAACCACATCCTGAACAGTCGTGTCCTCGCTGAGGTTGAAAACGTGCTTACGACTCGGGTGCTGCGGTATGTATTCCAATGGTGCGCTGCTGCTTATTTGATGCCGTTACGATGGTTGGAGGTTGTGCTGGAAGCTATACCTACCGCAGAAGACGCTGGTGGGGCCAAGTCAGTGCATTTAGCACCAATTAGAGCTATGTCATTTAAGAGGCCACAGTGGCCAAATTGTTATCATTCAGACGTCTAGATCTCAATATTGATAACAACTAGGTATCTGATATTCATACACATAAAACTTCAACATATTTCCTTCAAACTGGTAAACGTGAAAACATGATTATTAACAAAAGCCTCGATACCTTTATTTTTCAAACATAGGTCCATTTTTACATGTTTTTGGTTAGAACGTCGAAATCCTTGAATTTATAAACATAATTCTTAGTTAAATAGTTAAGTAATAACTAGTTCTTAAATCTGGTAAAAGCTTTTATCTACAGAAATTGTAGTTTACGTGTAAATAGCAATTATCTGATTATGCAGTGCATTTTGACGCGCCCGCCTACTATCGCCTATTCATGTTGCGCGTGCTCTTGCAATTAGGTCTATCCCGCTCTTTTTTGCTCGCATATGTGGACTCTTAATGTACGAGGTTGTTGCTTGTCCTGGACCGCGTTCCCTCGACGACGCCGTTGTTCTGCGTCAGTAGTAGTATCCACTGGTCCAGGATTACAGCTATTGTGTGAGGACACAGGGGTCGCATCTGCCATTCTGGACGTTTCCGGTAAAGGACTTACGGCCTCAGGATTTAGTGCCGCCGTGCTATTGAATTGAATGTCCACTGGCAGTGGACTGGTGTAGATGCCAGTGTTTGGTTGTTTGGTACATCATGTGCATCATTTTTTATAAAAATAATACCTTAATATGATAAATTTGCAGTTTAAAACAAAATAGTTACATTGTGAAAATTTACCTGCAATAAAGCGTTTTTCTTAGCGCGAGGTACCAACAAACTGGTCACCTACTTCAATTCGCAATTATTGTAAACAGCTTTGTAATTGTTTAAAACCCAATAAATCATTACCAAATTGTATCTAAGTATTATCTGTTACAGGAAAACACAGCTCGACATACCTCACCTTCACTTGACATCTTTCTCTGTATGTTTACAATATCTTAATAGATAGGTATATAAGTACCTAACCTATAACAATTATCCCATATTAGTATAACCGTTTAATCAATCATTTAGGTCAATCATTTAATCGGAAGTTTCCGTTTCCTCCATTGTACGATGACAATCATTCCAGGCTATATATGTTTAAGGTTCGCGAGTTATTGTGCCAATTAATATCAATAATAACTGAGATACATTGTCGATATGAATGTCGTGCCTATTAAAACATGGGATGTGTGGAGGCGAAACGATTTATTTTAACATTTAGAAATTGATACAGTTTTGGCAAATATATAATTAGTTTTATATGTAGCATAGATGAGTATAAAAAAGTCGTTAAATTTTAAACTGGGCATCTACCAAAACCCCTTTGTTTACTGTTAGCAATTCGTAAGTGGTACTGCCTGCATTAAAAAAAAGGTTCGGTCACGTTAAGCGTTTCTTGAATTACGACTTTATGGCTATGGCAGTAAGATTTAATATGAATTAATTGAGAAAACAATATATTTAGCACATTCGTTAATGGAGTAAAAAGGACTACATAAAAAAACTTTAAAGTAAGTACCTATGTAAACAATTATTGGAATAAAAAAAATATTATGCTTTCAGGTAGTTTTTAGTTTATATCAATAAAAAAAATAGGTAATAGCGACTCCACTGCCTCTGTTCCGATGGACGCCTGATCAATTCCGGTAGTGATAACACGACAGGCAGTGGCGGCGGCATGCCTGTTATTTATTGCTCTAATGCCGCCGGCATCGCTACTTCACTATGACCCTGTTCTATTATATGGCCTGACTCCTTATAGTGATAAACATAGTAGGAACAAACACCATGGACGCGCCTTTTTCGGCTACGCTTATCAAATTTTTATGGATAAAATACTGTAAAATGTGGTGAGTTGTGACGAATTCCAAATTCAAACTTCGATCATTTATATGTGGCACTTTAATTTATAATATGTATACTTACCTATGTAAAAAGTAATCCGGTTGAATGAATTTTCGTTTTTCAACATAGATATAAAAAGTGCAGCAGTTGCGACTCTTTTTCATATAGTCTTGATTGGAACGCGACGTTAATATATTAATACGCTATATATGCTTTTAACGGTGTTGGTAGCTCTGTGTATGAATTTAATGCTTACGTCATCAGTAATAACAATAACAATAGCTCTTGAACCCGCCATCACTGTTTCGGAGCAACGATTATCGGATCAGGTGCGCGTCATTCAGCGGTTAAAGCGGTTGGATGACGTGACGCTCGATCGGCTTCGCCTGGAGGCCCTCACTGCTGCCGCAGTCTCCACTTCGACGCGGGACCAACCCGCCACGTCGCCGGATCCGGTGCCCGCACCCGACCTGGCACCGCGGGCACCACGGGTTGATCCCAGTGCTGACGAGGAGTTTGCTAATCAGAGTGTGAGTACTTCAGCTAATGAGCAATTGAGGATGACTTTGGAAGAGACGATTACGCAGTATCGCTCCACAAACATATCTAGGCCGCGATTACCACGTTTGCCAATGAATAGGCGTAATCTAGCGCTAATGAGTGCCCTGAATGCTTTGCTAGAACCGTATCTACGGACTAGTAACGATTTAGATGATACACACTCGATCATGTACTGCGGGGCCATCGCGGCGTGCCGTGTTGCTCGAGTCAAGTTTCCGGACGCTGAACGTGCACCTAGGACCGCCGGGGGTGTCCCTGCGTGGCAAGTGCGGATCGAGCGACGTATCAACTCATTTAGGACTCTTATTGCAAAGCTGATCTGCTTCAGGGGGGGCAATAATCGCCCCCGAGTAATGCGTTTTGTGAACCAGGCGTTCGCGGGGACGGGTATTGATCTCCGCGACTACATGGCCAATGTCACAGAACGCATTGACTTTCTGAAGCAGAAAATCTATGCATGGGCAAACCGTATTCGCCGCTACAGAAAGCGTGTGGATCGATTCCAGCAGAATCGTCTTTTCCAAAGTGACCAAAGGAAATATACCGAAGGTGGGAGGAAACCAATTCACGTGTGCCCGATGCAGGCCCGCCGGATGCTGCTGCCATGTCTGATTTCTGGCGTAGCATCTGGTCGGTGCCCGTTGAGCACACGGAGGGTGAATGGATGAGCGTTGTCGAACGTGAGTGCGAGGCCATCGAACCTATGGGGGCTATTACCATCAGCCCCGAAGACGTAAGTTGTGCTGTCCGTACGGTCCAGAATTGGAAAAGTCCTGGACCGGACGGATTGCACAACTTCTGGCTAAAGTGGTTTCGATGCTCGCACTCCCGGTTGGCAACGCAATTTCAACAAGCCCTTGAGCTTGGTTCCCTACCACCTTCCTTAACAACTGGTATAACTTACCTGCTCTACAAGTCCGGTAGTACCACGGAAGCTAAAAACTATCGACCCATCACGTGCTTGCCCACGTTTTACAAGCTCCTTACATCCATTTTGAGAGCAAAAATTAACGCGCATATTGTCGCAAACAATGTTTTGGCCTCTTCTCAAAATGGTTGTAGGGTTGGGTCCCGTGGTACTAAAGAGCTCCTCCTCATTGACATGGCCATTTGCCAACAAGTTCGGCGGAACAAGGGAACCCTCTCAGCCGCTTGGATTGACTATAAAAAGGCCTATGATTCGGTGCCTCATTCATGGCTGAAAAGGATATTGGAGCTGTATAAACTTGATGCAGCTTTAATATCCTTCTTAAGCGCGTGTATGGGGCAGTGGACCACAGTCCAGTGGGTCAGAGCTCCAAGAGGATTCGCTGTGTTGACAGCTGAGGACCCACGGAGCAAAGCCCTTGGCCCGTTTGGCTGTCAACACAGCGAATCCTCCTTTTTTTTTTTTTTAAAGGGTCGGCAACGCGCATGTAACACCCCTGGTGTTGCAGGCGTCCATAGGCTACGGTGGCCGCTTACCATCAGGCGGGCCGTATGCTTGTTTGTCACCGTCGTAGTATAAAAAAAAAAAAAAAAAAGTCCTTTGTCAACCAGGAGGCAGAGATGGTCCCCTTGGGCCGCAGGACTTTATAAGGATAGAGCGAGGAATATTCCAGGGTGACAGTCTGAGTCCCTTGTGGTTCTGCCTAGCTTTGAATCCTCTCAGCACCCTGTTGAAGGATTCGGGGCTAGGTTGCCGGCTTCGGAGAGAGGGTGAAGTCATTTCTCACCTTCTGTACATGGATGATCTCAAACTATTTGCACCAAATGACCGAGGTTTGTTGGAGTTATTGCAAACCACTCAAGTTTTCAGTAGAGCCATCAAAATGGAATTTGGTGTCGATAAGTGCGCGATTATGCATGTACAGCGGGGGAAAGTAGTAAATTCAACAAATTTACAACTTTCTGAGACAATGTCGTTCAGATCTATCTCTGAAGCAGAAACCTATAAATACCTTGGTATGTCACAGTCGTTGGGTATTGAGGACGTGAGTATTAGACAGGCGACAAAGGAGCGCTTCTTTGGTCGGCTGACAAAAGTACTTAATAGTCTTTTGTCAGGTGGCAACAAGGTGCGCGCCTTTAACGCTTGGGTAATGCCCCTGCTCACATACTCCTTTGGCATACTAAGGTGGACTCAGACCGAGCTGGATGCCCTGGATCGGAGAGTCCGCCTACTGCTTACCACACATCGTATGCTACACCCACGCTCGTCTGTTATGAGATTGTACATCCCACGGAAATGTGGAGGTCGCGGTTTTTTAAACGCCAAAAACCTTCACAACCGTGAGGTGTACAATCTTAGGAATTATTTCCTTAACAATGAGTGTGGGATGCATCGTGATGTGGTGGCAGTGGACGGAAATCTCACGCCGCTCTCCTTGGCAAAAGAGAATTGGCGCAAACCTGTGGTACTAAGCACCGAGGATCGCAAGACGGTATGGAAGAGCAAAGAGCTTCACGGGCGGTTCTACAAGGCCCTCACGGGCCCTGACGTAGATCTGCCCGCGTCGGTGAACTGGTTACGATTCGGGGACCTCTTCGGAGAAACCGAAGGTTTTGTCTGTGCAATTGCGGACGAAGTTATCATGACGAATAACTACCGGAAATATATCCTGAAGGACAGTACGGTCGACATTTGTCGGGCATGCCGCCGTCCCGGAGAGTCACTCAGGCATATTATTTCCGGTTGTTCTCATCTTGCTAACGGCGAGTACTTGCACAGACATAATCTCGTAGCCAGGATTATTCACCAGCAACTTGCTCTTAAATACGATCTTGTGGACCACGAAGTGCCGTACTACAAGTACGCACCTGCGCCAGTTTTCGAAAATGGTCGTGCCACGCTCTATTGGGATCGATCTATCATCACGGACAGGACTATTGTAGCCAATAAGCCTGACATCGTGCTGGTTGATCGATCGCAGCGCCAGGCCGTGCTCGTCGACGTCACCATCCCCCATGACGAGAATCTCGTGAAGGCCGAGAAGGACAAGTCCAGTAAGTACCTAGACTTGGCTCACGAAATAACCGCCATGTGGGATGTTGACTCGACGATCATTGTCCCGATAGTCGTTTCAGCGAACGGTCTCATAGCGAAGAGTCTCGACCAACATCTTGAGAGGCTCTCGCTAGGTGGATGGATCAAGGGTCAGATGCAGAAGGCAGTAATCCTGGACACGGCGCGTATAGTCCGGCGGTTCCTCTCTCTGCGGCCCTAACCACCGGCAACCTGAGCCCTGCTCCGTTGCCGGCGGCACTCTAGGTTAGGTTTTTTATAATGTGTTTATGTTTTTTTTTTTTGTATGTTGTATTATATTTTACTTTTATAGGCATATTGTAAAAACCTAACTTAGGAATTAAAATGAATAAAGGGGATAACAATAATAATAACAATATATTTATTCACCAATATTTAGTAAACAAAAAACAAAGAAACAGTGATCCCCACACTAGGCATAGCCTGTATCGTGGGGGTCTAGGTCATACAGAGTTACCTATGAGTTACCAAAATTAAGAGGGGGCAGAGTAAAATCAACGAAAACAGCAGTTGCCGTTAAATGTCTCAGGGTCATAATTCTTTACAAAGATATACAAAATGTATGTTAACAGGTTCTCAAAGAGCATGTTTACACCGGATTTTTCATAATAATCGAAAATAATGTATACTTTACTAAACACATCAACGCAAAAGTTCACTAAACTTGTGAAAACGTGTGTTAGCGTTTAACGTCTCCTGAAAAAAAAATATACTAATGTAATTTTAAAAACATACTAAATACAATCTCAAGTATGTTAGCTACTCTGGAAATTTTATTTTATGCCAAAATACTCTTTGGTTATTTTATTGTGATTTTTTTAAAATGCCCTCAAAATCCGCCATACAAAATTACTATGGGATCTAGACGTTGAAATATAACAAGTGATCAAAACCCAAAATAGCCAGTCTGCCCCGACCTCTCGAAGCGACACCACGTCTCGTTGCGGAGCGTTTTCACCTTGAGATATATTGTGTACGTATACTGTGCCACACAAGTGGCAAAATCGGGTAAGTCTATTTTGTTATTTTTACGTGCTTCTGAAGAATAATATTTTACCTGCTTGTTTAAGGCAAATTAAATCTAAATTGTCTAAAATAGTACTTGAACCGCGTAAGGCGATATCCGTATATGAATGTCGTTCATAACGCCGTAAGCGCCACCAACAGTAAGGTCCCTTTTCCCAGATAAGGTCTGATGAAGGAGCAGAAAGGTGTCAACCGGTACTCAGGAACCAGTGGGTGGGAATACCTTCGTGTTCAGACTCGTAGATTTTGTTTTGACGAGCACTTGGGCTATACATGGTGTCCAAGGTCTGATGGTGGAGCAGAAAAGTGTCAACTGGTACTCAGGAACCAGTTGATAGAATACCTTCGTGTTTACACTCGTTGGTTTTGATTCGACGAGCACTTGGGCCATGCATGGTTTCCAAGGTCTGATGATGGAGCAGATATTTATAAATATATTAAAAATTTATAAATTATATTTATTATATTAATATTTATAAATTTTGTAAGGTTGACTCCGATTTGGATAAAAATCGATATCTGAGGATCCGGCGGTGTGATTAACATGAATCTTGAGTCAAAATTGTAAAATATTGTTAAAACCGACGCCATTTTGGATTTTGTAAGATCAACTCCGATTTGGATA